>OY720237.1:21334086-22620336 GCA_963082625.1 Pasiphila rectangulata | reverse complement strand
TATAATCTAAATTTAATGTGTTTGTGTTAAATACGTTTTGAGTAAAGAGGTCAAAGTGCTTCCAAATGGTTCGTGTTTCATCATTTCGGCCGTAAAACGTCCACTACTGAACACAGACCTCCCTCATGGATCTCCATGAGGCGTAGTTGCCATACTCACCACGCTTGGCAGGCTGGCTGGCGAGCGCAGTACGAGATCTTGATACACGGAAAGACGCTGCTGCCCATTTTCTGCAGGTATTCCTTAGCAGGCTCTTACTACATTCACGGGCATGAAAGAAGGAGTTACATTCTACTGCCGGCACCCCATACGCTCACAAGTGTATCGATCTATATTACGAGAATTAAGTTCTTTATATACCTACATTCAAGACGATAACGTAATTCCCCGCAGGGTGGTTACGTGTCTCGCGACAAGTTTGCAACAGGCATATATCTCGCGATCAACGCTGCAAAATTAAAAAAGCATAAGCCCCTTCTGATCATCGCATTCAACGGTCAATGTTGTTGTATAAAAGCCAAATATTGATGATGACAGCGATAATCTCAAAATATACACTTGTTGCAAACCTGTCGTGAGATACGTAACCAAGCACACAAGCTCTGCTTGCTTGTGTTATGGGTACAAGATGACTGCTATACTTAATACATTAATTACCATTATACTAACTCTTAAACTACTCGTAAATAGGAAAACATCCAGAACACCCTGAACAAATATCTGCAGATCATTGTCCCGAGGCGGAATCGAACCCGTTACCTCTTGCATCGCAGGCAGATCTTCGCCCGCTGCGCCACAGAGGTCGTCAATATCAAACATGCGATTTTAGTAAATCAGGGTTATTTAATACCATTTCAATTCTTTATCATTAGTAGTTATGTATCACATCTGTGACAGACAGACTGACAAAGTCACACCATTAGGTTTCCTTTTCACCATTATGGTCCGGAACCTTAAAAAGTATGTATTAAACCTCGTTCGCTGAGTAAATACTGTCTAAAAACGTATTTATCGTAAATAATAGGTATTCATTGTTTTTGTTTTTCAAAGTTCTTTATTTATCTTAAGAAAGTACAAAAGTATGTTAAACTAAACACAATTCAGGACATACACAGTTAAAATAAAAAAAAATACTTGCCAGGCTAAATCACCTATATAAAGTCTTTGGACAAAATTAATATTTATATTTACATTGGTACTTTATAAATCTGATATGAAAAAACAATAAGTAGTTGAACTACCTATATACGGGAGTTAAATAATTATTTAATACCAACACTTAGCCTAGCGACAGTTTTTATAAGGAAAAAATACGTAAATCGCATCATCTAAGTCAGTACATATTTGAATAAACTAAAATATTCTGTACTCAGTATAAATTAAAATAATCTGTACTCAGTATAAACTAAAATATTCTGTACTCAGTAAGTAAGTAGATAAATAGGTATTCATTACTATGGGCAAATATCAACATGTTTTAATTAAGCATACACCAAACGGCCTATGATTAGCTGATTAACACAAATTAATGTAATTTCGATTCACGGGAGTGATGAACACGTTCCTGAATAAATATTAAGTCCGAAATTTCAATAATGTTGACGGTAGCTCATACAAATCCTGCTTATCGGGTCGTAAAATGGCTGTAGAATGTGGCACCTCTTCTCTCACCCCTAGATGCAGTAATAATCTTCAAAGGGATAGCTCTGGAGAGCCATGACTCTGGCCGTCGTACGACTGAGATATTGGTAGAGATACAAACTGAGCTAAGCTTCTCTTCGTGTTATTAATACGTCATTTTCTCAAAATTAAATATCTATCAGCGTCGAAATAAGGTTTTTAACGAACGTGTTTGCAGGCACGAGAAACAGTAGATTTGTAGACCTTAGTGCGTCGGTATAAGGTTGGTTTTGATCTCGTACGTTAGCATGTTAAGGTAAGGTACTATACCTATGCGAGTGCGTTACTCGAAACGTGATCTCGAACAACCCATCAATCAGTGCTGATGATAAAGCGTTATTTATACGCAGGAGTAGTTGAATACCGAGAAATTGATTCGTTACTGACCGTGGGGTGCCGGCAGTAGAATGATACCCCTCCTCTCATGCCCATGGATGCAGTAAGAGCCTGCTAAGGGATAACTCCGGAAGATGGGCAGCAGCGTCTATCCGTGTATCAACATCCCATACTGCGCTCACCAACCCGCCTGCCAAGCGTGGTGAGTATGGCAACTACCCCTCATGGAGATCCATGAGGGAGGCCTGTGTACATCAGTGGACGTTTTATGGCTGAAATGATGAATGATGATTCGTTACTCAAATTAGGAAGACTCTTCCAACAAAGTTCTACTACTGCTTAACAATTGTTGACAGAATACTTTAATTTTCAGTGTGTTTTGTTAACCTCGTGGTTCGAAACCGGCCGTGCACCAATGAATATTTCTTTCTTGAAAAATGTATGTGCACAGTTAACACGTACCTTAACGGTGAAATAAACATCGCGAGAAAACCCGTGACTTACTTGTTCTTCCTCTGACTCTCTGAGAGGTTGGTATAGGTGCTCGGCAAGCTTAATCCATCTAACAATGTCATAGGCACTGCAGCGTCCCGTACAGCATGACTACTAGTTGCTTACGCTGTATAAATCATCTTTAATAAATGTAAAAGCCTTACTCTGGTTTTCCTACAGACCATACATACAAAAATACCTAGACTCGAGACAAACATATTAACAGAAAAGCAAACATAAGTCCCCCAAGAGTAATCGAACCCGCAAACTCTTAAATCTCTGCTGGCAGTAAAGGTACAGTGACGCTCATAGTAAAGGATATTTATTACTAAGGTAACACTAATTCTAAGTGGTGTCCTTTACTGTGAGCGCGACTGTACAATTTTCAAATATGGTAAAACCATTGATATAAAAGCATAGATGAGCCCTCACCGTACTGAGACCACGACGTTGTGCTTCCAAACGATGATGAGTGAGCTCACTTTTTGAATCAGTGCAATCGAAACACAGTGTTAGCCGGGCGTGTTGATCTTTGCATCTAAAATAGATGAAAAGTGCCACAAAATGCCATCTTGTGCATTTCGCAAGTGCACCAATAATTCCAGAAACACAAATAAAGCCAAAGGTGTAACATTTTACTCGTAAGTATTGCGATTTTGTTATATAACTATTTGTTTGCTTCCGTTGTCAAAATAACAAATAAAAAAATGGCGATTGCAAGAAAGAGAAAGTAGTGTTTGCAAATAACTGAGGCAAATAATGTGGGATAAAAAGAGATAACACTATTTTTTCGGTACGCGTGGCGTGTTGCGCATTCGTCGGCAGTATTGTAAACACAATGCCAGAGTTTTTGATGTGAGGGCTCATCTAGAGGTATGCTTTTATATCAATAGGTAAAATATGTCTTATTATTCTAGCGAGTAAGTAATCCGTGTAAAGGGCTGTAGGTGTTCATCAGACGTGGTGAGACCCATTAGGTAATTAAGCGTGCCTAGGGCGTGAACCCTCCCCCTCTCGACACGTCACTGTAACCATCTCTTTCATGAATGCACTTTATACGATGTTTATGTTATGCATATGTATTATGTTTATGATCCAGAGCTTAGATATTTTTACCTTCTATTTATGTCGTGATGTTGTCTATGATCTCTTGCCCGTTGATGCATTAGGAATCTACCAAGGTACCTCCGGAAGATGGGCAGCAGCGTATTTCCGTGAATCGACATCCTGTACTGATCTTGCCAACATGCCTGCCAAGCGTGGTGAGTATGGCAACAACCCCTCATGATAAGTAGGTCTACCATGAGTTTTCACAATCTATACTCGCTAGCGACTGTTGTTACAAAAATGTATGAAAACTTGTACAGCGCCTCTAGCGGATAGTTTGGTACTAAAATACGCAGTAAACTATACTACAGCGGCGATAGTAGTTTGGGCTTCATTTGCTTAGAATTTGGTACCATGAGTTAAAAATCTGACAGATGTCATAGTAACGTACTATTACTACGGTAGTAACGGCAGGCGGTCTAACATGACAACTCATGGTAGACACAAAGTACTTGGTGATCAATGAGGCCCTTGTCCGGTATTTGGTTGTTTGTTCTGGATCTTTTTCTGGGAATTTTAAAAATGGACTTAGCGCTTCCTAATAACGAACATAGTTCCATTTTAAACTATTATTGCGATTAAACATGTGCTTTAAGTTTTATATTATACATACATATATTCATAGGCTAAGGACCATAGAATTAGTAATTCACATCAATGTACTATTCTTAAGTTGTCTGAAATAAATATTAAAAACGATCTCTATTTGTAAATAATCTTTCAAATTATTATAGCTTATTTATAATGCAAATGGAAAATTTGAATATAATTTTTATGAATGATTGATAATAACGAATCATTGCAAATTAGCCTAGAATCTTCTCCTTTACTCTCTCTCCTTCTTATTGACCTTTAAGTACGCCATTATATTGTTCACTGTTTCATATCCATCCAAAGGTTGCCTGAAAGAGATCGCTCTTAGAGATAAGGCCGCCCATTGTGCATTTGTATTTATTTTAAGTTTTCATATTGTATTTAATTTTAGTTTTGGTGTAAAATAAAGATATTATATTCATTCTTATATTCATTCCTTAGCCTGCTACCTAGTCCATTGGCCATGGCGGTGGATAACGTATTTGACTGTTGTCAGGGATGATGATAATTGGTCTGTTCCATGATCTGCTTAAGTTTCATTTTGAGGATGCGGTTCGCATCTGGTGGGGGTATATTTGTTCAAACACTTCTTTGCCGTTATTTTTTAAATCCCTTGCTTATGACTTAACAATATCACTCCATCGGTTCAAATCTTCAAAATAAAACTATAAAAGGTATAATTGCTAGAAGAAATTGAAGAGATAACAGGACACTCCGTTTGCTAAAAATAATACCACCCTAGGAATGTATCATTAAATGACACCACAACACCTTCACATAAGTCAAGCAAATTTTAAAAGGTTTCGTTTGCCGAAAATAACATCCAAATCTCTTAACAAAGTTTTTCAGCTTTAAGTATTTTATTAGAATGTATGAAACTCACCGAAAAGTAGCAGCTGTAGCGCAGCGAACAGCATTTTGACTAGTAATACCTGCAGACAGAGTCATCAGCTTTAACAACGTCTACTCAGTACTAACAACTACGTAGCTTAAAGCTTTATTTTAGCTTAGGTAGATATAGCATTATGTACTCGCGCCTCACACGGGGAAGCGGTTGAACTCAGGTATAACGCTTTTCTATGTAACAACATTATTTATTTATTTATTTATTGAGAAAGATACATAATAACATAAAACTAAAACTTATGTAACGATGCTAATGCATTGTAGTTGTAGATGATGCATTATAGTGTAACTTTCGTGACTTATTACATTCATATTAAATAGCGGGAATGTTCACGTACTTGTTATTGTTGGTGGAAGCACCAACTGTTTCGACCCTTATCGAGGGCCTTCGTCAGGGTGAACTCGGTTCGCGACCCGCCACCTCCTATACGCCCCGCACCCCCCTGCCTGCTCCCTCCGAAGACGCGCGCTGAGATAGTCTTGGCGCGCAGTGCACGACGGGACGCGGAGGTGGCGGGTCGCGAACCGAGTTCACCCTGACGAAGGCCCTCAATAAGGGTCGAAACAGTTGGTGCCTCCACCAACAATAACAAGTACGTGAACATTCCCGCTATTTAATATGAACATTATAGTGTTTTAATGTTTGTTCGGCCGTGGGTTTCCGGCAGCAGAATTTTGCCCCTCCTCTCGTGCCCGTAGATGTAGTAAGAATCTCCTAAGGGATACCTCCGGTATCTACCTATTTATATATATTGACCATCTGGGCAGCAGCGTCATCCCGTGTATAAACATACTGCGCTCGCTAACCCGCCTGCCAAGAGGGGCGAGTATGGCATCAACCCCTCATGATCAGCATGAGGGAGGGCCCTGCCATGTCCTACGGCTGTGATGATGATAATGAGTGTTTCTTGTGTGAGTAGCTTTTGAAATTTTGGATCTCTTAAAATATTTATAACCATAATTATGATTATGCATGAAGGGGTGTTGGTTTCGACACTCATGTACGGAAATGAAAGTTGGGCATGGCAGAAGAAACATGAAAGCAGAATAAATGCAGTTGAGATGAGAGCGTTAAGAAGTATGATAGGAGTTAAACTGAGTGACAGGATAAGAAATAGTGAGATAAGGAAACGTTGTGGTCTGAAAGAAGATGTAGTGACAAAAATTGAGAAAGGTATGAGATGGTTTGGCCATGTCGAGAGAATGAATGAAGAACGATTGACGAAAAAAGTGTAAAAGGTGAGTGTGAATGAAAGTGTTGGAAGGGCTACCCCTTCCTACCTAGGCGGACGTTTCGAGACCAAATCAGGGACGTTTTGAAAAAAACCCACGTCAAGAGTACCCTAAACCGAAGAGCATGAATGAAGGGAATAATGAAAGTGGACGAAGCGAAACAAGTATGTGAGGATCGTAGCAAGTGGAAAGAAGTGGTCTCTGCCTAGCCCTACGGGAAAGAGGCGTGATTATATGTATGTATGTATGTATGTATAATTATGATTGCCTTTGATGACGCCTCAAAGGCGTGGTGATAGCAGGTGGAGTAAAACTTTAACAATGGTGGTGGAGACAAAGTTTTAGAAGTGTTGGTCGTCCGGCAGCTAGACAGACTTCATCAAGGGTCAAACTGGATCGTGGCGGATGGCACAAACAAAGCATTGCACAAACAGTTTGCCGCATATTTTCTTCATCTGCAGATATTTGTTCGAGACAAACTTCTAGGTAATTGATTTTCTTTGAATGTTGTGTTTGTTTGTATAATTCTATTTTCTATCAACCATCTTGTATCTTATAACCCTGGTAGGGTTCTGTGTGTTGTAAAACGGAACTCTAAAGAATGGTCACAGGAATCCTTATAGTTTCGCTTGGCCATCTGACCGTCGTCCGTCTGAGGCTTTACGAACAGACTATTAGTGAAAAAAAACTGTAAAGCTGCTTTCAACCTCTCTCTTATAAAATAACAATGCTGAAAATATTATTAATAAGATGAGAATGGTTTTTCATACTGTAATATTTTAAGCCGAAAGCTCAGTGAACAGGTATTCATTGAGCTTTCGGCTTAAAATATTACAGTATGAAAAACCATCCTCATCTTGTCGTTAAAATGTTACTGTTTACGTAAAGCCGGGTCCGCAGCGCCAATTTTCTAACAAAACATGTTAACATAACATGTTAAGCAAAACATGTTTTTAAAACAGCCCGTCTGGTGTGTTCTGTTTTGTTTATTGATTTTGTTTCATTCCAATTCATTTCAAAAATGAGTTCCGACGAAGAGGACGTAGAAGCTGTAATAGCTATAGTGGATTTAGTTCTACAAAGACGTAACCGAAATAGATTCCGGGTCCGACCTTACCTGCTACCTCGTTCCTTCAATATTTATCAAGAACTGAAAATCGATGATAGATTCGGAATAAAAACATTTTTTTAGATTTTCGGAGAGTGATTTTGAAGAGATGGTATCATTAATTTCACCAGATATAGAGAATTATTATTAATTATTTAAAACATAACCTCAACGAGTGAACGAACGAATGACGTCTTGCTTCAATGAGCGCGAACATAAAATGCAACGCTTCCCCTCCCCGCAGGCGAACGCGGGTGATGTTATCCATTTGTCTCGGCAAACATGTTTTTGTGTTTTTGCTAACAAAACTGTTAAGCCACGCCCCTATTCTGTTTTGTAAACATGTTATGATGTTAGAAAACACGAAAACACGGCGCTGCGGACCCGGCTTAAGAAACACACATCAACTTCTAACAACAGGTCTACGGGTAACTACGGAACTCTACTGCACAGCACGTGGCTCGACACGCACTTAATTTTTTTAACAATATAGAATGAGTGTAGTAAGCTGTCCATAAAAGACAGATATATGCCACCACGGACTTTTTTGTGGAATGAGGAATAACACATGCATAGTTTGGTTATCATTATTTCATAATTTTAGCTGTAAAACGTCCATTACCTGAACACAGGTCTCCCTCATGGATCTCCATTAGAGGTAGTTGCCATACTTACCACGCTTGGTAGGCGGGTTGGCGAGCGCAGTACGGGATGTTGATACGTGGAAAGACGCTGCTGCCTATCTCCCGGAGGGATCCCACAGCAGGTTCTTACCTGCAGGTTACCTCTTCTATCATGCCTGTGGATGCAACAAAGGCATGAGAGGAGAGGTAACATTCTGCTGACGGCATCCAACGGTATAGTTTTGTTATATCTCAAAGGAATAAGGCAGCGTTTTTGATGAAAGCTCCCAAGCGGGTTAACTTTTTCCGACATTTTCAACATATTTTAACCAATTAAATTATACTTAAACCTTTGTCATGAAGTACTCTATCTACTGGTGAAAGCCGCTAGTAAATTCGTTTAGTAGATATTGAGTGTATCACGAACAGACAGACAGACAGACACGACAAAGGACTTTCTTTTATAATATGGAAGATAATTCAATGCAATGTGATAGGCCAGCCTACTTCCAGCACATTACGCTACAGCCTTGAATACAAAATAAGGTAAAAACTTAACGAAAATCTCGCAGTAAACGGAATTCCCACGCAAAATGAAATCTGCAAGTTGAATATTACATTCGCATTATCCGCTCCCGAGTCCAAGAGAACTGTCTTCCACAGAGTGTACAAAACAAAGCTGAGTCAGCCAGGGCCGTAGCTAGGGCCAGCTTAGGGGCAAGTCGCTTTATGGAGCATCAATAATGATCGGGAGATGTGATATATTAAAATAAGAGTCAAGAGCGAGTCGGAATCGGAAACTCGGATAGATACCGGCCGTGTACCAATGAATTTTTCTTACTTGAAAAATCTATGTGCACATATAACACGTGCTTTTATTTTTATATATTTATGTATGTATATCTAGATTATTAATATGTATACATGTATAATATTTATGTATGGTTATTATTATTTATCTTATCTTATTATTTAAGTAGATTGTATTATTAGTTTAAGTATCATAATGTAAGTTATCTTATTTCTTGTGTACACAACCCCTACACCTATGATCACCTCTATCTAGCCTCAATGGTTTGCTGTAAGAGAACTCTTCTTAGGGTTAAGCTCGCCTTTGTACATGACCATTTCTAAGTATTTATAAGTTATTTTTGTTTTGTGTGCAATAAAGAATAAAGTGCTTTAATGTGTTATATTTTCCTTTTTCGAGGGTTTATTCAATGATGTCAGGAACTCATATTGAAATAGCGCCTTTATTACTTCAAGCTACTTTAAAAGTTCTTACTAATATACTCACAATATCTCGTTTACCTTTAACACTGATTAATCGCATATCATTTCGTAATTTTTCGTTTCTTCGCTATTTTTACTCAATATCTCTCGATCTACTCCTTTTTTTAACAATCCGTCTCACTACCCTCACTCTGAATGCCTATTTCTTTAAAACTTCCACATTGACTTTGACATGTTTACCAGATCAACTAGACAGTGACATTTCAACAAGTATCTTTATCGATTTAAATAACCCATAATATTATCGAGCTCTGTGGCACAGCGGACGAAGGTCCGCCTGCGACGCAAGGGGTTGCGGGTTCGATTCCCGCCACGGGACAAATGTCTGTACGATCTCCAGTTATTTGTTCAGGGTGTTCTGGGTGTTTTTCTATATATAATAAAAATATCTATCTATGTAGTATAATGTCTTAAGTATATCAGTCATCTAGTACCCATAACACAAGCTCTGCTTAGCTTGGGGCTAGATGATGCTGTGTGATTTGTCCAGCATTATTTATTTATTTATTTATATTTAATATCGAAGTCGCTAACAAATGGTGAAGGAAAATATCGTGATGAAACCCGCGGCTTTATCAGCTTCAGACTTATTGACCTACAGAGCTGTATGTTCTCTGCATTGACCTGTTCCTACGACTAATAGCCGACTAGGCTGGGAGGATGGTATAGGTTGGTTAGTCTAATCTATGTAACAATGCTTGCACTGCAGCGTCGCGGACAGCATGGATATCAGTTGCTGATGCTGTTTATTACATCCCCAATAGATATAAAGGCCATACTAATAAAAACGACTGGGCAATTAAAAAAAAATTGCTACGGGTTACCACATTATAGAGGTATTTCATCAGGTAAAGTTTTTCCCTAGTTCGGCCCTGGTATAGTCAACGACTCGTGACAATCTCATACACCTCTTATCAAAGCAGTAATTGTGAAGTCGGCGCGGACATCTTAAACAATTTATCTTTTCTCTTTGTTTCGGAACTCAACTCGTTCGTACTGTTTGAGATATTCAATGACGATTTGATTCAAAAAATATTTTTTTGAAGTTATTGCAAGTGTTATTTCAAATTATCAAATAATTAATTTGTAGATATATGATAAAGCGCATCAAAATATCATCATCATCAATTCAGCGGTAAAACTTCCATTACCTGAATACAGGCCACAACGCTTGGCAGGCGGGTAAGCGAGCGCAGTTTGATATGTTGATACACGAAAAGACGCTGCTGCCCATCTTCCGGAGGTATCCCTTAGCATTAATGTATCCACAGGCATGAGAAGAAGGGTAACATTCTACTGCTGGCTTCCCACGACAAGTTGTTTATGTCGGGTTTGTGTTAAAATATGTATTACAATTATGTATGTATACAAACCCGAAACGGGGAGTCACCTATGGAATCAAGTAGCTTTCAGCTTTTACGTAGGACGACCATTTTCTAACGTCCAATAGTCCAATAGACAATAGACGTCCAATTGACATTGACCTTCATCATAGATTTCTAAGTACGGATAATGGGGGATGTTGCCATAATTACCACGCTTGGAAGGCGGGCCGAGTGCAGGATGTTCAGACGTAAAGACGCACAATGCCATCTTCCGGAGGTATCTCTTAGTAGATCACCTGCATCAGAAGAGAGCAGGTGCAACATTCAAAACATCCAAAACAACCTAAACAAATATCTGCAGATCGTAAAGACATTTGTGCCGAGGCGAGATCGAACTCACAACCTCTTGCGTTGCAGGCGGACCTTCGCCCGCTGCGCCCCAGAGTTCGTCTAAATTATATATTTAATTTTAATAGTAGACTTGGTGCTGTCTAAAAAAACAAATAAAAACTTTTTTGCCCCTTTTGAAGGGTTAGTGACAACTTGTCACGGAATACAGGGTTACTTGCAGAGGCTTCGTTGCTAACAGATTAACATCAGCGTCACGCCTGGATGATGTATCCTGCATGGTAATGAAGCTGAAACACTGTGAGCGGTATATTTTATAACAGTTGTTTGTGTATACAAAAGAAAAGTTGTTGACATCATTTTAACGTGATTTTCTTTTTAATAAGTAATTGTAAATTGATGCCGTGGGGTACCGGCACTAGAATATTGTCTCTGTTCTCTTGCCTGTGTAAGCAGTAGGAATCTGTCGAGGCATAGCTCAGAAAGATGGGCAGCAGGGTCTTTACGTGTATGATCATCCCGTACTGCGCTTGGCAACCAGCCTGCCAAGCGTGGTGAGTATGGCAACAACCTGGCCATAGTCAGTACTCTGAGATCTATGAGATCCAGGAGATCCATCCATCTACTGACGTAGGTCTCCTATGTCAGTAGTAGAGGTCTAACGGCTGAGATGATGATGTATTTCATAATTCTATCAATCATCATAATGATTCTGATCTGGATTCCATAGCACTAGATTTGCTTAGTTTGGGCATTTCGACGATAAAAAAGGTTTAAAAGTATTTGTATCATTTCAGCCGTAAAACGTCCACTGATGAACACAGGCCTCCCTCATGGATCTCCATAAGGGGTAGTTACCATTCTCACCACGCTTGGCAGGCGGGTTGGTGAGCGCAGTATGGGATTTTGATATACGGAATGACGCTGAATGACAGACCATCCTCCGGAGTTATCCTTTAGTAGGCTCTTACTGCATCCACGGGCATGAGAGGAGGGGTAACATTCTACTGCCAGCACGCCACGGCAAAATTATGTTTGTAGATCGCGAAAATTAATATTAGCTGGAAAGCAAGTTTAACTTTGATCCTTTCACGTCGTACTGTAAATTATTTACGTGTTTATGATAAGGTCGAGATTTGACAGTCACTTTGTAGTCAGCGACAGTGCGAAGCAATCAAAGTTTCTAACTGCCCCACGACTAATAATTTGTTTCGCAACTAGGCAAAGTTTATTTGTTGAGTCAATGATTTAAAGCACCCAATGCCGTGGAATGCCGGCAGTAGAATGTTGCTCCTTCTCTCTTGCCCATCGATGCAGTAAGAATCTGCCAAAGACACCTCTAGAAGATGGGCAGCAACGTCTTTGTGTGTATCAAAATTCCATACTGCACTCGCCAACCCGCCTGCCAAGCGTGGTGAGTAAGGCAACAATCCTCTCATGATCGGTACATGGAGATCAATGAGGGAGGCCCATGTCCAGCAGTGGACGAGTTGCGACTGTTATAACAATTAAGATCATGATTTAAAGCATATTATGTATAAGTTTATTTGATTCTAAGGTCCTAAATTTTTTCCTTAATAACTAGTTGTTCGTCACGAACTTGAACGAGCGAGCGACTTCTTTGAGTAAAGTCCCATTGAATTTGAACTTGATTTTAAGTAGCGATCTGGATTTGGATTGGATTATTTGTGGTCTACCGCGTAAAATTAATTCAACCAGTAAGACATAAAACAAAATTATACTCGAACTAATTTACAGTAATTTACATTAATGCACAGGACAGGACGTCCTGTGCATTAAAAAATATAGCTGTTGAGGACTGATATTTACATTTTTTTGTAAAACTTTTTAATTAAAGAATCATTTTAACACGTTCTGTTGTTTATCCAGTTTTGGACCTACCGTGTAAACTCGTACACAATCACAACTGCTATGTTAGTGGAACAGTTAAATAATAAAGATTTTCTGTATTCAATTTACCTGTTCACGATATACCAGCCGATTTACCAAAACACAAGTATCAAAGTTCCAAGATTCAACATGGTCCGGTAACCGACTCCACCGATAACAAAATTCACCCGCGAAAACTTTACGCGCTACGCTGGAACTCTACGCCGTAGCGGAGCTCCGCGCTCGTAGACTGCTGCTACGCGAATGACGCTACGAAATCACTCGCCGTTCAGCTCTTTTGTTCTTCCGCTAATTTGCGTACTTATTGTCACTTCACATTGATTGTTCTCGCTTCACTGGGATGCACTACACAAGTTGCTGACTGGCTAGTACTTTATAGATTTTAAACAAGGTTGCTTATTTGTTTTTTTGTGTCAATTATGTACTTTATTCAATTACATCGTGATTTTGTAATTTGACTTATCAAAAAGACCTTTGCCCACTGAATAAAAAAAATTTGAATTTTGTAGTTATGATACCCGTAGTGGATACTGTAACTAACTGTTAAAGTATAGTAATATCCGTAGTGGGTATTGGGTACTGCACAGTGTGCATTAACTATAACTAAGTGTTAAAATATATTCACATGTTACTTTTTAAAGTGACAGAAACTAGTTAAAATGGTTGTTTTATGTTTTGTTATTGCAAACTATGGAAATAAATTAATGCATTTCTGAATTACTGTTGAATCAAGTTATCGACTTCCCCGACATAAACGACAAACATTAACATTTAATTAACACTGGATACTCTCATTATAGTGTTCCGTAATTGGCATTTATAATTGAATAAAAGCTGAATTGAAATTATCGTGGCTAGACATCATTTAATAAATATTCTTTATTATTAAATGATGTAAATTAAATAAATAAATATTCTTTAGTTCTCGTCTCGCGGCCCTCGGAGTCGGCCACGAACGGTGCTCATGAAGAAGGGCCTCTAAACGGTCTACGAAACGTCAGCAAGATGATAATAAGTTAGGTACGTGGTGTAAGCCGTATTATATTTATTAAATGAATAAAAGCTATTATTTACCGACAGAAAAAGCTATAACTGAATTTTATTTATATTCTGCTTTCTATTCAGGTTTTAGCTTCAGCCAAACTGTACGTTAGGGACCCGAAATGCGGGACCCCAAGCGGGAGCGTCAGCTGCAGATGCTTCTAGCGTCGGCAGATGCTACCCATAATAACTTATGGCACCATGCACAGATGCACACAATCGTGATGTAGTCCTCATCCGTAGATGTATTTGAAGCCCGAGGCTAAGGTTTATATATTTCCAAAATATCATAGTATTGGTTAAACTTCGCAACGTCTTTTTGTCTAACATACCTCACTGAAGACGAAAGAGTACAATCTGTGTGTGTTACCAATGATGACATATCAAACTGAGACGTGGGCCTTTACTATTGGCCTTTTGAATAAGGTCAGAGTCGCTCAACGAGATATGGAGAGGGCTTTGCTCGGGGTTTCTTTACGGGATTTAATCAGAAATTTAGAGATACGTAGAAGAAATCGGGTCAAATATAAACTGGATTCGCAAGTTGAAGTGGCAATGGGGAGGCAATACAGCGTGCAGAACAAATGGCCGATGGGGCCGCAAATTTCAGTTAAAAAAGTACTTTAGTTGTAATTTTTTTTTTTGGAATTGGTTTCCTTTCTGTACTTGGTACTATAAAATATTTTAATTTGTTTATCGCGGTACGACCACAGATAAGGACCGCGTCGGCAGAACGACAGCCTGATTACGTGTCTCGCGTCAGGTTTGCTTGTGTTGGATTTTTAACTTCTAGTCTGGATTAGCTATCACGAATATTATCAACAACTTTTCAGAGTAGGTAACTAACAATTTTTTGAACAAAATTATACTCAAACATCCACTCAATCGGCGTCCGCTGCTGGACATAGGCCTCCTTCATAGATCTCCTAGATCTTAACGGGCTGTTACCGCAGTCGCCACGCTTGGTGGGCCGGCGAGTGCAGTACGAGATGCTGGTACACGGATAGACACCGCTGCCCCTCTTCTAGAGGTATCCCTTGGCAGATTCTCACTTCATCAAGAAAGGAATCATATCAGCCCTAGGCGTAAATTTTGCTATCATTGCTGTCAAATGTCAATTCCTTATTTACATCAACCACTTAATTGCCTATAATATCCTAATACAAAATTAATTTGACAGTGATGATAGCGATATTTACGCCTGTTGCAAACCTGTCGCGAGATACGTAACCAGCCTGCGGGACGCACATATCTAGTAGTTCGCGATTAGTGCCATAGTCGCGCAGGTGTGCATGTTTAATTAAGCGTAGGAGTCGCACCCGCTTCGCGTCCCGCATTTCGCGCGGCAGACGCGCAGGTTTGTATGAAGCTTTGTGCAGTAAAGTTTCAAAATTTATCTATCTTCTATACGACAAACTCTGTGGTGCAGCGAGCAAAGGTCCACCAGTGACGCAAGAGGTTGCGGGTTCGATTCCCGCCTCGAGACAAATGTCTGTACGATTTGTAGATATTTGTTCAGGGTGTTTTTCTATATTATAATAAAAAAGATATCTATATATTTAGCATAGTGTATTAAGTACTTATATCAGTCATTTGGTACCTATAACACAAGCTCTGCTTAGCCTGGGTATAGATGATGCTGTATGAATTGTCCAGCATTATTTAATTATTTATCTAAATTTGATTGATACATTACATCAATGACGTTTCCAAACAATTATTAAAGTTATTTTCATGTTCAAATGGTTTTATTAAGCGTGTGGGTAATTTTTTTAAGGTTATTTAAATTTTTCCAGGTCAAATCCGGCCAAGCGTCGTCAGGATGAACATATCAATCGTCTACCGTCATCATTCATCATTTCAGCCATATAACGTCCACTATGAACACAGAACTCCCTCATGGATCTCCATGAGGGGTAGTTGCCATTCTCACCACACTTGGCAGGCGGGTTGGTGAGCGCAGTATGGGATGTTGGTACACGGATAGACGCTGCTGCCAATCTTCCGGAGGTATCCCTTAGCAGGCTCTTACTGCATCCATGGGCATGAGAGGAGGGGTATCATTCTACTGCCGGCACCCCACGGCGTCTACTGTAATATCAGTAAATTGTTTATTTGTAACTTTCGAATTTTGCATACGGCTTTAATTATGATGACAATACAAAATGCAGTAATCAACACGTTCACATAATAAAACTCTAAAAATTTAAGAGAACTTGCTTCAGGCAAGGTATTGTAAATAGCACCAAGCTACCATAACTAAAAGACTCTTAATCCTGTTTCACTCATAAATCAAATCTGTTAGAAACTTGAAGATAATTCTAAACTCTCCCCGCTGCTTGCAACTTCAAAGTCATTGATATAAAGTGTCGGCTTGCATGCAATCCTACATAATCGTTGCTAACGAACAGAGACCGTAGAAATCTGCCACGAGATATCTCGGAACGATGGCCGCATTTAAGGGCTATCATTAGCTATCGTTATTCCGTGGATCAACATCCCGTACTGCGCTTACCAACCCGCCTGCCAAGCGTGCTAAGTATGGCAACCTCATGATCATTGCTTGGATATCCATGAGGGGGCCTGTATTCAATAGTGGACGTCCTACCGCTGGCTGATATGATGAGTAAAGTCCACTCGACTAGCTTACAGACCGCATACTTATTTAAATAAATTACACTGGAGACCAGAGAGAAATTCATAGAATCCTTCATTAATATTTTTGGGGTTAAGAAACCTCAAGAGGAAAAACCGAAATCCTTATAGGATCACTCGTTTTCCTGTCTGTCTGTCTAGACCCGTTTTCTCCGGAACGACTGAAAGTATAAACTGGAAATGTACTTGTACATAAAAAAACATTCGTTCATTTAACTCCATAATACCGTATCGAAGTATGAAGAAAAATGAGTTGGGAATTCAAAAAGGCCTTGATTAATTCATTATAGATATAATATTAATAAAAAACGGAAATCTTATATAAATAAATGCCGTGGGGTGCCGGCAGTAGAATGTTGCCCCTCCTCTCCTACCCGTGGATGCAGTAAGAGCCTGCTAAGGGACACCTCCGGAAGATGGGCAGCAGCGTCTATCCGTGTATCAACATCCCATACTGCGCTCACCAACCCGCCTGCCAAGCGTGGTGAGAATGGCAACTACCTCCATGGAGATCCATGAGGGAGGCCTGTGTTCATCAGTGGACGTTTTATGGCTGAAATGATGATATAAATAAAGAATGCTTTAAAAAAAAACGTTTAGTTTAAGGTGTGTATTGACGCATTTTCTTATCTTTATTAGCCTTCCAGCTTAGTTGGCTAGTAAGCCGCGGATTTTCTTTCACGTCTGAAATAAGAATATTTATTAATTATAGAAGTTTTTATGTACATAGTTTATGTAAATTATCATAGTTTAACTCATTCATTTATTATAATTAATGAGTAATAATTAGAAAATAGGTATAATATTTAATTACTTAAGTGTTTAGATTACTAAATAATATACCATCCTTTTGTTTTGTGTACACATACTTACTACACTAATCAGCTTTCCCTATCCTCAAAGGTTTGCTGGAAGAAAACTCTTCTCAGGGTTAAGCTGCTCGCCTTTGTACATGCCATCTAGTTAAGTTTTTTTTGTGTTTAAATTTACTGAGTGTACAATAAAGAATAAAGACTAATTATCAATTTTCTCATTAAAATGAATGTAACCCTTCATTAAAAGGGTAATTTTAGGCTATTTTATTTAAGGTAACATTCCACTGCCGGCACCCCACAGCAAAAATTCGTAGTCACCTAAAAAAAATATAAGATTAAGAAAAGATAATATCTAATGATACTGTGGTAGTCTGTCAGCATTATACATTATTAAAATATAATAACTAGAAGTTGTTCGTTTACGTTATTTTATTATTATATTACGTTTTTAGCCATGCGGTGAAGGCAGTAAACCATGGGGGGAGTAGATACAGTTAGAATTTAAAAAGGGTTCTCTGGAAGATTGGCAGCAGCGTCTTTCTATGTATCAACACTGCACTGCACTCGCCAATCCAGCCAAGCGCTAGTATGGCAACAACCCCTTATGATCTTGGAGACCCATGAAGGAGGCCTATTTCCTGCAGATGATGATTACGTTTACAGCACCATGTAATATTGTATTAGATTACTATAATACTATTACTATTGTATATACATATGTATGTATGTAATTACTATTGTTTTATGAATGCGCTTTTCTATGTTTTACTATTATTTTTAATCACAACTCTTAAGTTGTCTGTTGCCTTGTTTTCTTGCATGCTGTAATGTGTGTGTCCTTTAAGTACGGGAGCACAATGCTATAAATTGTTTTTGAATGTTTTCTTATTATTTTATGTGTAAACCTGTGTTGGGTATCCTATTATAATAAATAAATAAATAAAAAATAAATATTTCCACGAATACTTTCCTGTAGGTAAAACCGTACAGAAGCTTTTTATACATGCTCATCGCCTAACCTGTTTAAAATTCGTTTCAATCCACAAAGATCCCTCCGGTGCTCTGAAACGGAGAGTGAAATTAAAAAAGGAACTCTATTCACTTTCCACGCGTGATGGAGCCATGAATATTCATCGCACATTGTTTGTTCTCTCGAAGTTTAGCGTGCGCTCTCGATGATAGTTTATCCGGGGGGCGACGCTGCCTGAGGCGACACTTACACGACCCTGAATCTACAGTTCAATTTAAAAGTCTCTGTCTGCGAATTTTCACTTGTGGAACCAGAAAATATTAAAAAAAATGTATGTAAGGCCTTTGATAAAGATAAAAATACGTTTATTGTGTCACAACAAAAAAGTCGTTCATCATTATCATCTACAGCAGGCGGGTTGGCGAGCGCAGTACGGAATTTTATACACGGAAAAACACTGCTGCCCATCTTCTGGAGTTATCCCTTAGCAGGCTCTTACTGCATCCACGGGCATGAGAGGAGGGGTAACATTCTACTGCCGGTACCCCACGGCTTACCATAACTCTATCTGGTATAACAGACAGAATTAAAACTTGTAAGTGTACTGAGTTAGAGCGAGGTATCAGCCTCTTTGACTCCACAGGGTTATTTTTCCATCTTCTATTTACATTCTAAGTTACAAATATATTCCTTAATCATATGTGCATAGTAATTAGAAGTTTTTTAACCTGTTTTTGAAAATAAACATATTTTGTATTTGTATTTGTTGTATATGATCTATTTCTATCTACCGTTAAAACGTGCACTGCAGTGGACAGCGCAACTTTGTGAACAGTTCCAAACTTTGCCCTAAGCTCGCTCTAAGCTCAGCCTGAGCCTGGTTTATCGGGATGGAGCCTTACGAGCTCAACAAACAAGCCCCCGATCGTCTTGTTCTATCGCTTCCAGCTATCTTGTCTTTAGTGAAGAGCGCATATTCATCTGACGATTCTATTGGATTAGTATGTCAACATACAGAAAAGTATTTGTTTGTACAGGGGAAGGAAAAACTACCAGCCCGTATTTGTTCTGGTAGTCATATTGATAAGACACAATAGTATGACAACTCGGCAGTAGCGCATCTTTACTGGATAATGTTTTTTCTTTTTGCTGGAGAATTTACACAGAACCAAGCTAAGTACTGCTTGTTTTATCGGTACTATATGACTGATATACTTAATACATTATACCACATAGATAGATATTTTTTACTGAGCACGCTATTACTGGCAGACAGGTTGACGAGCGCTGAACCCTGATACTCGATGAACTGTTGATACCCGTCTTCCGGAGACATCCTTTGACAGGTTCTTATTGAACCTACAGACCGCAAGAGAAGAGGGGCAACATTCAACTGCCAGCACCACACGGCAAAATTTATGTTTATGATGTTTATGTAATGATGACCTCTGTGACGCAGCGGGCGAAATCCACCTGCAACGCAAGAGGTTGCAGGTTTGATTCCCGCCTTGAGAGAGAAATTTCTGTACGATCTGCAGATAATTATACAGGATGTTCTGGATGTTTTTCTATATATCATAAAAAAATATCTATCTATGCAGTATAATGTGTTAAGTATATCAGTTATCTAGTAGCTATAACATAAGCTATGCTTAGCTTGGGGCTAGATGATGTGTGAATTGTCCAGCATTATTTATTTATTTATCAGTATAAATTTTATTTTATTTTTTATTTTATTTTACACATTTTAGGAAAACTAACAGCTAGCCTTAAAAACTAATAGATAAATTAATACATGTAGCCGGTACAACCAGCACATGCGCACTGATGGCCAATTATAAGTTTCCACTTATAGGAAGAAGAATATTACGTAAGAAAAAAAAACGTGGGTAGACGACTTATGGATTAATAAAGGAGAAACAAAAGAAAGAATACTACATTTACATTACGACAGAAAATAGGCATAATGACAGAAAAATCAAAGTCCTCCTGTCTACTCCGTCAAACAAGTAACAAAAAAGAAAATGAAAATAAAAACTTATTCTTATAATAACATTATATGATAATAATATAATAGACACGCATCCTTTCACCCTTCATTACATTTAGATAAAGCGCATTAAAGTTTTAACGTTTATAAGTGGGATATCGTGACGCAATAACCAATCATAAGGCGTGACGTCACGTCACGGCATTCCGACTCGAATGTATTTTGCTGTGTAAGTAATGTAAGAAAGATGAAAAACAGAAAAATTCAGTAATATTCAGTATAAATCTATAAATTTAAAGACGAAGCTGATTCGAATTGCACCATCCCTAGCGTCTAATCCACAAACTGGGTTAAATTAGCATACGTGCGAGCGGGATAGCTGTTTAATTGTTTACCCATCGAGCACGGCTTAACAAGTTTGTTAATAAGACGCCGAGAACGCGTGCCGTAGACATGTGCCAATGAATACCAGGCTAGCGGAGAGGGCTTATTTTTCTAGTTGTAGAACTGTTGTTCATTTCCACTGCTGGACATAGGCCTTCCTCACAGATCTATAAGATTATGGGGTTGTTGCCATACACGCCAAGCTTTGCAGGCGGATTGGCGATGGCAGAAACGTGATGTTGGTTCACGGAAAGACGCTGCAGTCCATTATTACTTTAGTTATTTAACTGTTTTACCTTTTTATTGCAGATATTAACACTTGTGGCAAGTATTTTTGCTTTTTCAAATTTATGAAACAGTACTTAGATAAAACGCATTAAAGTTAGGGACAGCAATCGTGACGTCAGAGCATAGCCATAACTGTACCGAAACACATCGGCGCGTGATGTCACGCTATATTTTGACATAATTCAATAGTTTTTTTATTTCTCTATTAAACACGCTGGCACATTATAAATTGTGAAGGGAGGACTTAATGCTAAAGCATTTTCTGCAATTCATCCTGGGCGTGCTGAAATATGGTGTTGCGTGTCTTATTAATAGTTTATTTTTTCGTGACGGACACAAAACATGACGACCTAACAAATGAAATTTAGTCAAGTATCCCTTTGTATAACTTGTCTACGGTCCTCCGTAGTTAGCTTCACATGTAAACTTGTAGTCGATTTATATTAATCTTTTACTCATGGTTAAGCACGACCCTTGTGTACAGCTAGTAAAGATATCGGGAACGTTGTAAATGTTTTTTAAAACTTACTTAAAAGGAAATCTATTGGAAATTGACAATCAAAATCACTTTTACATTGAGACATCTTTGAGTGTTTTTAATCTCAATACGAATGACAATGATTAAAACAAACTTAGGTCCTAAGTACCATCGACGCGTCTCAGACGCGCGTGGGCGGCGAGGAAGCGATAAGCATTCATGTTAGCCCTCCCAATAGAACAAGCTTGCACTTTAGGCATTCAGTGTTATAATGTCTCTACCAGCTGGATACATATGTAACTAGCTTTGTACCAGAACGGGATACAGATTCAGCTTTCAATTAGGATTTGACGACCTCAGTGCTGTGGTGGTTCTCATAGGCTGAGACGCAGGAGCCTACTCTGATGTAAACAAATTGCGATGAATCGGAATAGTTATGCCGTGGGGTGCTGGCAGAAGAATATTGCCTCTCCTCTCTTGCCCGTGGATGCAGCAAGAATATGCTAAGGGTTATCTCCGAAAGATGGCAAGCAGCGTCTTTCCGTGTATCAACATCCCATACTGCGCTCGTCAACCCGCTTGCCAAGCGTGGTGAATATGGCAACATCCCTTCATGAACAGTACTAGGCCGTGAGGGAGGCCTTTGTCCAGCAGTGGACGTCCTACGGTTGAGATGATGATGATGAAGTCGTAAGCAAAACTAACTCTTCCATTTCCATTTAGAGTTTCGTAGGAATACAAGAAACCCTTATAGATTCGCTTTGTCTGTCTTTCTCTCTGTCTGTCCGTCCGTCACCGGCTTTGCCAAGAGATTATTAGTCCTAGAAAGTTGTAATATTGCAGGGACATATAAAATAACAATTTCTAGATAACGCTACACAATAATGCTGAAAAAAAATAAAATTTGTGGTGCTTTTTTTTCTTGGGCTTCTCATCGTGTGGGGTATCAAGTATCGTGTGAATAATTCGACGATACCACATATTTTGAAACCATTTAGGGATTGCGAATACAATTGTTCGATTTAGTGTTCCGTTTGCGAAATATTTTACCTTTTTTTCAAGATTCCCCTTCTAAAATAAAAACTGTTAGCTCTAAAAATCATTTTTTTTTGTTGAGTGATAATATCCTTACGTTTGGTAAGGGGATTATTAAAGCACAGTGATTATTACATCTATAGTTTACTGAACGCAGGTATTTACGTTGAATTTTTTCAATGAACACCGAAAACTTAATAATTTCTGTTTATATGCTTTGGTAAACGTAAAAAAAACATAAACCAATCTCTTACTACGTCTATGGTTACCTACCCTACATAGTGCGTGACACAACACGCACCTAGTTTATTTGCATTAAGTTTTATTTATTTAATAAGTAAGTAAGGCCTTTGCATCTATTATTTATTTATTTAATAGGACATCCAACACAGGGTTACACGTAATACACATAATACTAAGAACTAAATGTTAATAGCCTGGTGCTCCCGTAATTACAGGACGTCACAGCATGTACAAAGTTAAAGCGACATCTGATAAAAAGTATTATTTTTTAAACAGTATTTAGAGCATATAAGAAAAATTGTAACATAAACTTATAATAAAATTTTAAACAGTATATAATTCAAGTATGAACAATTATAACATAAACTTTAGGTTCATTAAGATCAATCATTGAAGTTAGTAGGTTAGAAAAGAAAACATTTTAATTAAAATTAATAGTAAAGAAAGAAACGCAATGACAATAATATGTTGAGTTGGTACGTAAATATTTACAAAATAAGTAAATTTAAATGTTCATGGTATCATTTATGCATTTATACCTCCATGATCTTTGATAGTTGTTTTTTGAAGTTATGTACTGAATCTGAGATGTCTAGATCACTAGGTTTTGACAACATATTGTATTGCCTACAAAGCCGCGACATGACAGCATGTTGACCAAGATTCGTTTATTTATACAGCGTTAGCAACTGGTAATCATGCTGTACGGGACGCTGCAGTGCCTGGGACATTGTAAGATGGATTAAGCTTGCCCAGCACCTATACCATCCGCTCAGCTTAGTCAGCTATTATTCAGAGGAAAGAACAGGTCAATACGTCTGAAGCTAACTAGCCGCGGGTTTCCTCACGATATTTGCTTCACCGTCAAAGCACGTGTTAAGTGTGCACATACATTTTTCAAGAAAGAAAAAAATATTGGTGCACTGCCGGTATCAAACGCACGACCTTCGGATTGAAGTCGGGGGTACATACAACCCGGCCAACACGGCTTTTTATTTATTTAATAATTAATTGCAATAACCGTAAACTAAAGAACAATTGGCGGACATTAAGTCTAAGGCATTTTCTACCTCATTGACTTATTTTCAGCACGTGCACGTGAGATACAAAGAAATACCGCCATCATCATCATCATTTCAGCCATACAATGTCCACAACTGAACACAAGCCTCGTTAGCCTGGAGATCCTCCATGAGGGGTAGTTGCGATACTCACCACGCTTGGCAGGCAGGTTGGTGAGCGCAGTAAAGGATGTTGATACACGGAAAGACTCTGCTGCCCATCTTCCGGAGGTATCCCTTTGCAGACTCTTACTCTACGGGCATGAGGTGGGGTAACATTCTACTGCCAGCCACCCCACGGCAAGAGGTACCATGCTTTCCATTAATACAGTTTTTAATAAAGCCAAGCTGAACGGATAGTTACAGGGCAAATTATTGGTTTAATATAAGCTCTGCATCTGTTTTCAGTTTCAAGTGTGAACAAGTTAGATATTAAATAAATAAATAATGCTGGACATTTCATGCAGCACCACCTAGTTGCAAAATAAGCAAAGATTTAAATCACTAGATGTGCTTTGACACCAAAAAACTAGTCTGCGTTCGTAATAGCACTTTGGTGATGTTTGACAACCAGCATTGCGTACCGTTTCCGAGTGGTAAGTAGCATTACACTGAGACGTCACCTTTTGGCTCACTCGTCATAATTATAATATAACATAATATCCTTGCCCACATAATTCTAATAATAGTTTGTTTCATTTTTTTGTTGTAATATGTTGTTTCTTAATTTTTTGATTTTGATGTATGTCTTGTGTGCCAATAAATGAGTTTTATTACTTTTCTTTCTTATTTCTTTCTAAAAGCTGTCGCATTGTCTTTAAATGTGTGTTAACAATCGACGCACGTACACTGGTTTTGCCAAAAAACCAAACTGTTTTTGTTACCATATATTAATAATAAATAATGCTGGACAAATCACACAGCATCATCTAGCCCCAAGCTAAGCAGAGCTTGTGTTATGGGTACTAGATGACTGATATACTTAATAGGTACATTATACTACATAGATATATATTTTTATTATATATAGAAAAACACCCAGAACACCCTGAACAAATATCTGCAGATCGTACAGACATTTGTCCCGAGGCGGGAATCGAACCCGCAACCCCTGCGTCGCAGGCGGGCCTTCGCCCGCTGCGCCACAGAGGTCGTCAAATTGTGCATTAATATTGTACGAATTTCGTGAAAAACACACGCACCACATCTGGCTAAAACTGTGTCTCTAGACACAGTTTTGACTCAGACGCTCATTTGGAATCAGTTTGGCTCTAGCCAAACTGATTCCAAATGAGCGTCTCCACCAGTTTTGTCTCCACACGAAATGAGTAAGCACACTCATTTCGTGTGGAGACAAAACTCGCGGTATCATTACGGTAAAGGCGTATCTAACGATCTTTGAAAATAAGCAGAGCTTGTGTTTTTGTGCAAAAGAACTGGCTGAGACGCCCGTGGTTGCCCGAGTTCGATTCTCGGCGCGGGACATATTTTTGTAAATTCTGTTGATATTCGTCCCGGTTGTTTCCTATGTATGACAAAGTATGTGTTTACAATAAAATAATAAGAATTTCATGAATCTTCTCGTACCTATAACACAAGTTCTGCTTATTTTGGGGCAGATAGTGATGTGTTAATGGTCCAACAATATTAATCTTTAATTTTATTTCATTATCATCATCACCGCAGCTGTAGAACTTAGTTACTTACTGCTGGACATAGGCATCGATTAATGATATCATGGATCTCAAAGTACTAATCATAAGGGGATGTTGTCATACTTACCACGCTTGGCAGGCGAGTTAGCGATCGCAGTACGGGATATTCATACACGGAATGACACTGCTGTCTATCTTCCGGAGGCATCCCTTGGCAGATTCTTACTGCATCCAGGGCCAAAATTCTACCACCACACGGTGATTTTCTTTGTCAAGCCACAACTGTGTTTCCCAATTCTCCATCACGATGTTTCTGCCACCAAAATTCCTCGTTTTAAATATTCTATATTTATCCGTAGCACCAGCAACTAAGCAGATGCCATTGTCAAAACTGGCCAGTGTTTTCCGCCATCGACCACCCTGGTTTCTGCCACCGAAATTCCTAGTTTTAAATATTCCATAGTTTTCCAACTCAGTTAGCAGATGCCATTGTCAAAACTGGCCGGTGTTTTCATCGAACGCCGTTCACTGTGTGGCTTGCTCTAAAATTGAAGTTTAGGTAAACAGTTCCGGTAATTTCTCATGGGTGAGTAAATCTGCCGTGGGATGCCGGCAGTAGAAGGTTACCCCTCTTTTCATGCCTGCTAAGGGATACCTTCCGAAGATGGGCGTCTTTCCGCATATCAACATCCCGTACTGCGCACACCAACTCGCCTGCCAAGCGTGGTGATTATGGCAACTACCCCTCATGAAGTTCCATGATCATAATTATCATCATTTCAGCCGTAGGACGTCCACTGCTGGACTTATACCTTCCTCATGAATTTCCAGTTATTGAGTTAGGAAGCGACCTGCATCCACCGTCGACCTGCGGTCTTCACCAGGTGATTTTTGAGAAACGCTGAAACTTGTTTTAATAATTGGGGAGGTGTTCAGTAGTGGACGTTTTACGCCTGAAATGATGATGAACTAAGTCAGCAGTTGCCGTGGGGTGCCGGCAGTAGAATATTACCCCTCCTCTCCTACCCGTGGATGCAGTAAAAGCCTGCTAAGGGACACCTCCGGAAGATGGGCAGCAGCGTCTTTCCGTATATCAACATCCCGTACTGCGCTCACCAACCCGCCTGCCAAGCGTGGTGAGTATGGCAACTACCCCTCATGGAGATCCATGAGGGAGGCCTTAGTTCAGTAGTGGACGTTTTACGGCTGAAATGATGATGATGATGATGAAGTCAGCAGATGTCAAAACTGGTCGGTGTTTTCATCGAACGCCGTTCACTGTGTGGCTTGCTCTAAAATTGAAGTTTAGGTAAACAGCGCCGTTAATTTCTCTTGGGTAAGTAAATCATGTGTAACCGGTAATGTATAGGCGCAGAGCGGTAGAGGTTGATGTATTCTGTAATGCGTAAACAAGCGCACAACAGAATACACAGGGTATTTATCGCTTAAAATAACTAAATTACGTTTATTATTTTGCGACGTTTCGCCTGGATGGCACCAGGCATGATGTCGGGATGACTTTCCTGAAATAACAAAGGTAATTGATAAATACCTCGAAAACATCCACAGAACACTCTAAATTAATATCTGCAGATCGTACAAACATTTGTCCCGAGGCGGAAATCGAACCCGCAACTACTTGCGTCTCAAGTGGATTTTAGCCCGGTGCGCCAAAGTGGCATTTCACAATTAAAGCCGATTTGAACAGTGTACAATACTTAGCTGGCATGTTATCGTCATAGAGATTATAGACGCATACACCTTACAAAATCCTCACATGCCCGTAGATGCAGTAAGAGCCTGCTAAGGGATACCACCGTAAGATGGAAAGCAACGTCTTTCCGTGTAACAATAGAACCAATCCGCCAATCCGCCTGCCAAGCGTGGTGAATATGGCAAAAACCCCTCATGATCAGTAGGTACTTCCCGATTCATGAGGAGTATTCATTATTATATTATTATTGTATTTATTTATTTCAGTCCTCTTCTGGCTTCCGTCGAGAAGTCTAACGGCTGAGATGATGATGATGATGTTGATGCACCTTACAAAATATTGATTGGATGCACACTTTAAAATTGAGCGCTCAATTTTATTACACTTATTTTAAATTCCCACCAAACGCCGCCATCTTAAAAGTTTACTTGGTAATAAGATGGCTAGTGATTGTTGTTTATTACATATTATTAAAAATATAATACCGAAAAATAGCATTAAAATTAAATAGTTTTCGATAAATGTGGCAAATAAATTTATCTTAATAATAATAGGATTTTCAGAATATTGACATGATTGATAAAATCCAAAATAATATTAACAAAACAAACAGTTTTGCAAGAGTGATGAATGAATGAATGCTTCTTTCATTCATCACTCTCGCAAAACTGGGATTACACTAGCGCCAACAACAGTACATTGCTACGGTTTATAATTTAATTATTATTTTAATATTATTTAAATCTTTACAAATTGTTATTAATATCATTTTCAAAATTTAAGCCGTAAATCGTCCACTATTGAACACAGGCCTCAGTTGCCATACTCACCACGCATGGCAGGCGGGTTGGCGAGCGTAGTACAGGATGTTAATATACGGAAAGACGCTGCTGCCGGAGGTATCCCTTAGCAGGCTCTTGCTGCATCCACGGGCATGAGAGGAGGGGACATTCTACTGCCGGTACCCCACGGCACATGACATGTTACTTGGTGTTATTAATAAAATGGCAGTATTGTAGAGGTATTGTTGGCATTTTTGTTCTATGAAGACTTACTTCTTTCCTTTAGGATATTAGTTTAATCGAGTGTGTAGTACAGCGAATGGCGTATCACGATATGTGATACGCTATACTCGTACTACACACTCGATAAATATCGTGATCCTGGATTACGATCCAAATATCGCGATACATATCGAGCGTATAGCATTCGCCATTGAGTACGATCGGCTGGTCGTAGCATCCACATAATACGAGGTGTGGTAATCTCCAAGCAATCATCATCATCCTTATCTTCCGGACCCCTTCGGAGTCTCCGGGTGGGGCCTCGAGGTTAGACCTCCTTACCCCGGCATTAACTCCAGGGGATCCCTGGATCAATCGATAAGTGCCTTTCAGGCAAGGCAAGCGCCAAGCACATACATATCTATACGTACCTACGTAGGCACCAACTAGCGTAGAGTTAAAAATTAGGTAACTACTATTGGCCTTTTAGTTCTACGGAGTCTTACTTCTTTATGTTAGGATATAACTGTTCTGTGATAGAGATTACATTGATTATGGTCGACTGGTCGTAGTATACATATAATGCGAGGTGTAATCTCCGAGCAAGGCAAGCGCCAAGCACATACATACCTACACATCTATACGGACATACGTAGGCACCAACTAGCCCGGGAGCATCTAAACCAATCTGCTGATTTTAATACGGTTGTGAAAAGAGCGGGAGCTTACGAGCCAACTCTTACGTTATGTTATTTAAATCACAATACATTGAATAATAAAATAAACGTAAAAATAAGCTTTTGTAACGCCAAGTGCTTATTACATAGCCAAGGTCGTCAAAGGTTAAGCCGGGAAATTAAATAGTTACAAAAAACCTGACGGGTGTTTTCCAACCGATCGCGGGATTAAGCGGAAGTAGCCGAAACAGTCGAGATAATGGTAGGCTACGTATTGCATCCATCCAAAACCTCACTAATGCACAAAAGTCTCGTGTGAATGGCACGTAGAACTTTCAACAAAATACCTGAATAATATGTATATGCCGTGAGGTAGGCAGTAGAATGTTACCCCTCCTCTCCTACCCGTGGATGCAGTAAGAACCTGCTAAGGGACACCTCCGGAAGATGGGCAGCAGCGTCTATCCGTGTATCAACATCCCATACTGCGCTCACCAACCCGCCTGCCAAGCGTGGTGAGTATGGCAACTACCCCTCATGGAGATCCATGAGGGAGGCCTGTGTTCATCAGTGGACGTTTTATGGCTGAAATGATGACACCACGCTTGGCAGACGGATTGGCGAGCACGGTATGGGAGGATGATACACGGAAAAACGCTGATGTCCTCTTCCGGAGCCTAGCCCTTGGCAGAAATTTACTACATGCACGGGCAAGAGAGGATAGGTTACATTCTACTGCCGGACCCCCCACGGCAATTACAAGTATAATTAATAATTATTATTTTGTTTCCTTAAATATATATATTATTTTAGACTGTTTAATGTTCAGAATCACTATTTGTAATATTGTATTTCAACTAACATAAAACTTGTGACATGTAACTTTGGTTATTAATAAATTAATAATAAACTCGCCAACCCGCCTGTCAAGCGTGGTGTGTATGGAAAAAATACCCTTAAGATCAATATTCACACAATTTATCGATATACATGTTTTTCTACCTTACCTTCTTATTTTTTTAATTTTCGATTAAGTTTTATACCAACCTGTTTGTAACATTTTTTTTTAGTATTACGGTTTTATTGGATATATTTTTTGTGTGTGTTTAAGTGGCAAATAAATAATATATTATAAATATATATAATAATATTTTTTATTCAAATAAGTTACGGCTAAGCAGTACAATTAGTTATATCTAATTTAATCCAAAAAATGATGTTTCTATGTCTGTATCTATGTCTATTCAAAGATATTATGAGGGACGGAGGTAATGATGTTAAACCTATGCATAGCAAAGTCGGGAAATGAAGTTGTAAAATACACCCCAAGCTCCGAGGGTATGTGTGAAGAGGGGCGCGTGTAGATGAAAACGGTTATAGGTTTATTGCATTAGCGAGCGCAGTACTGTGCGGTGATATCCTGCATACTGCCCGTGCGGGTTCATCCCAGATGGTCGCAGGTTTCTGTCTGATACTGATGATATTAGCGGCGTGCCGGCAGTACAATGTTGCCATTCCTCTCTAACCCTGATTAAGACGGGTAAGAGAGGAGAGATAACATTCTACAGTCGGCACCCCACGGTAGTAACAAAATATCCGGAATAATCTTTCACGCAGGATTCTGCAGACATTAATGATAATGGGGGGGGGGTCTGGTCGGAAGAGAGGTGACGCGTGACGCCTAGAGATGTGCTAGTTAGAACTAGGTCGATTGTCTTTTTTAAACTTTCGCGTTCACAACACATTATAAAAATATGGGATTATCGGTCGCGGATTATGTCGCGGGGAGTCTCCCCGCGACCACGACCAGGTGCAATCCGGTCGAAACGTCGGGAATAAAATAAAGGTAATTACGCGATAAATACCCGATAATCCCATATTTTTATAACTAGGTCGATTGCCATTCGTCCATCGTGCCCATCGTGTTGACTGTGGCGAGTGTACTTGACTGTGGTTATGGCACCTGGGGCTATTGTAGCGACCATGGTGAATATGGTGAAAATGTTTTACAACGGCCAGGCCCGTGCCGCCACAATTTTTTTTAATATCTTTTTCTGAATCCAAAACTGTTATAATGTATATGTATGCAATAAATGAATAAATGAATGAATCTGTAGGTCTTCCCTTTGTTTATTATTGGAAAGGTTTCCCTCTGCTGTGTCTTGGCGAGGGGATCCTGCGATCAAATGGGATACACCCGCGGAGGTTATGACGTACTCGCAACGGAGCGGGAGCTAATGCGCCTTTGAGCTAACTTCATAATTTACTTACTGTCTACGTGTCCTCAGCTGGAATTGCATTTTTGATCGTGTGTGGATAGTTGTCGTAACTATAACTAATCAAGAAATTATAATTATAATATATTAGTATAAAAATACTTATATTAGTATTTTTTTACATTTGCATTTTTTTTGCCGTAGGGTGCCGGCAGTAGAATGTTACCCCTCCTCTCATACCCGTGGATGCAGTAAGAGTCTGCTAAGGGATACCTCCGGAAGATGGGCTGAAGCGTCTTTCCGTGTAAAAACATCCCGAACTGCGCTCGCCAATCCGCCTGCCAAGCGTGGTGAATATGGGAACCACCCCTTATCCATGAGGGCGGCCTGTGTTCAGTAGTCGACGTTTTACGGCTGAAATGATGATGATGAATATAAGTTTTATTTCAGGCAAAAAACTCATTTTAGTACAAGATGTTATATTATTTAAATTAAGGCCCATATAATCATATTCCATAAGACCTCTAGAGAAAGGTATGACTGAAGAGATTTGGGGGAGACCTTCACCCAGCAGTGGGACGATACAAATTTAAGAAAAACAAAATACGCATACCCGGAACAAATACAATCGTATCTTTATAACTGAGCCACGTATAACCAGCCTGCGTCAAAACGCCTTTCATAATCATCATTTTCAGCTCGTGTCAACCCACTGCTGGTTGTAGGCCTCCTCCAGTTGCCTTTATGCTATATTTCTTCTCGTAGGTACGTTAAGTATACCAAAAAAATATTATTTGATCGAATTTAGAAACCGTCTCCTTTTTTTGTCATTTAAAAACGTAAGGCGACCTCTATGAAAACTAATTTATGTCTACTCTTTTTTTGTAATCAGTACTATAACTCACTTAGGGATCGTCTCCACGAGCGAGGGAATCGCGGCGTTTCTATAGCGCGGACTCGTCGCGATTCTCTCGCTCGTGGAGATGGCCTCTAAGAGTGTATAGAAATACGTGGCACGGACGATAACATCGCCGTGATTACCTCGCTCGTGAAGACGACCCCTTAGGTGACTTGGCTTATGGGATTCAAGTGGAACAATCCGTTGGAACGATCCGTGCCGTGGGGTGCCAGCAGTAGAATGTTACCCCTTCTCTCATGCCCGTGGATGCGGTAAGAGCCTGCTAAGGGATACCTCCGGAAGATGGGCAGCAGCGTCTTTACGTGTATCAACATCCCGTAGTGCGCTCGCCAACCCGCATGCCAAGCGTGGTGAGTATGGCAGCTACCCACCATGGAGATCCATGAGGGAGGCCTGTGTTCAGTAGTGGGTGTATTACGGCCGAAATGATGAATCCGTTTTATGTTGCTTTAAACACCAAAATCTACATCTCTTTGAAGTTGCCAAAACCATTGTGTTTTTACAGTTAATTGCCGGTCAAAAAGTGAAATTGCAGATGCAAACCGGATAAACAAACAGAACAGCCCGAAATAGTACCGCCTCATCTGGGCGCGAGATAACACGTCACACACACTCGAATTTTGCCTAGGGTTGATCAACCTTTCGAGCAAAATACGTTATTTAAATATTTATTTATTTAAAATTACAATAGCGTGAAATATTAGCGTGTAGACTATAAGCTTACAGTCTACACCAAAATACTTCTTACTACATTTTTACAAAAGACAATTTATATAAAAAAAACCAATTGATCAGAATTTTTTATGTAAATATTATAAATTAAATTATAAAATTTTATTAATATACAATCAATTAAAAGTAAGGTAAGTTACATCTTAGGCATGCATTAATTATATTAATATTGTCATTAAATATGTCGACATGTTGGAATTCTTGTAAGAAACCGTTAACAACATACATAGATCAGAACAATTTATTTTAACCTAAGTAAGTACTTTAAAAAATCATGTGTCCCTGCAAGCCTCATAAAGAAACAGAACAGCCCGCGATAGTATCGCCTCATGCGGGCGCGAGATATCACGACTCACACACTTGAATATTGTATAGGGCTGACCAACCTTTAGAGCACAAAATATAATTTAGACATTTATTGAAAATAATAGTAGTTACAGGGACCGGCAAGCGCAGCGTAGGACGTCCACCAACAAGATGGCATGATGACCTGGTGAAGACCGCAGGTCGACGGTGGATGCAGATCGCTTCCAACCGCAATAACTGAAAATCCATGAGGGAGGCCTATGTCCAGCAGTGGACGTCCTACGGCTGAAATGATGATGATGATGAATAGTAGTTAGCCTACTTACAGTCTACACCAAAATACTTACTACATTTTTACAGAAGGAAATTCAAAATAAATAATAGATACTACACACAACACAATCTAGTCCCAAACAAAGAAAAACTTTTAAACTAGATCGTTAAAAGAATACTCAAATATTTTTTTTTATAAATTCATAATAATATATACAAAAACGTACCCCGCAACGGGATAAAATATCTGCAAAACAATCTCAAACATTTATGCCCATTTTCCGAAGGTATCCCTTGCCAGATTTTTACAGCATCCACGGGCAAGAAAGGATCAACATTGCCGGCACCCTACGGCAGTAGACAAATTATAATACACCTTGTATTCCAAAAGCTCATTAGTAATCAAGCCACTCGGCAGTGAAGGTAGAGCGAATTCATTAAATGTTGTTGAAGTTGCGTCGTCAAAGGACATCGTCGGTTAGTTATAATAAAGATGACATGTTTCTGACTTGTCCACAATGTACTTAAAACTTTAGTTATTGTTTTTTTAGTGTGTGCGTGTGTGTATATGTACATATGTATGTGTATATGTTTGTGTGTAGATGTATATGTTTGTGTGTATTTATGTGTATATGTTTGTTGTATATGTATTTGTGTGTGTGCGTGTGTGTATATGTGTTTGTGTGTGTGTACACACAAACACATATACACACACGCACACACTTTAACATCATAATTACTTACTCACAAAATACACATACGTACAAAAATAACTTTTTTATAAATTACATTTTTTATAGTTAACTAAATTCATTAGATTATAATAAAAATAAACAAGAACATTTTAATATCATGGAGGCGGGCGTAGAGACTGCTCCACAGTATTAACTTTTGTGTGTCTCTTCGTTCCATATGTAACCTGTTTGAAACTATGTACTTGTTCATAATAAATTATTTTGTTTTTGTATTTTGTATAATTGAATTTCATTGCCGTCTAACAATAGCGTGTCCGTGGTAGATTATTGGCGAGCTAGCCGGTAGCGGGGCCAGGGTGCGGGTTATTAATATGGCTGATCCAGCCGCGCGGCTGGATCAGAACCGGATAACATCGGGCGCCGGATAGCCGGGCACATCCAGTTAGCTTATACAATAGAGCTATTAGCCTTTTTATAACGCTACAACAAACTTAGGTATACATATACAATGTGTTTTGTTATGCACTGATCCGAACGAATGGATTTTATTGAAAAACGTTTGTTCACATTTAACACGTGCTTTTACGGCAAAGGAAAACATCGTGAGGAAATCCGCGTCTTAGTCAGCTACAAAGATGACCTGTTCTTTCCTCTGACTAAGCTGGGAGGTATAGGTGCTGGGCAGGCCTAATTCATATAACAATTCCAGGAAGCTCAGCGTCCTGACCATCATAAATGCCAGTTGCTGACGCTGTATAAATCATCTATAATAGATGTGCTTTACTATTTACTAACCCGAAAGTGGGTGATGCTGATCACCCCAAGGACGTGTTTACGTAGTGTTACGACTTTCCAGGATTTGGTGATTTCCATTCAAGAAAAGACTACGAAAATTTTAACTTCAAAAGCTACGATAATGGGAGTAGCTAATTCTTGAGAAGGACATTGACTTTCGAGAAAAGTTGCCAAAAAAGTTTTTTTTTACATAATATAAACAAATAATATCCACCCGCCGTGGGGTGCCGGCAGTAGAATGATACCCCTCCTCTCATGCCCATGGATGCAGTAAGAGCCTGCTAAGGGATACCTCCGGAAGATGGGCAGCAGCGTCTATCCGTGTATCAACATCCCATACTGCGCTCATCAACCCGCCTGCCAAGCGTGGTGAGAATGGCAACTACCCCTCATGGAGATCCGAGGGGAGGTCTGTGTTCATCAGTGGACGTTTTATGGCTGAAATGATGAAACAAATAATAAAAAACCAATACTCAACTCAGAATCATGTTCACACTACATCAACTAGTACAAATGTGAATAAAATAAAACCGGACATGTGCGAGCTGGCGTCGCCCACCGAGGGTTCCGTAGGTATGAAGGAACATAATAAATATTAGTAAAAGTTTTCAAATTACACAAAAAGATTCGGTCACCCATCAAATTTATGAGCGCGAGAAGGGTTGCCTAACTTCAATGATTGATTTCGTACTTTTTTATGGACGATTTTTTATGATTCAATTGCAAATGTATACTTTTTGTATCAAGAGCATAAGACGATATACCTTGCTAAATTTCATAGTTCTAGGTCTACGAGACGTACCTTATGAATTTTGATTTCTTTGAGAATGTCGAAACATGCGTTTGTTGCGGCAAATATTTTTCCAAATCGGTTCATAAATGACAGAGTTCTCAGGTAACAAAAATTTAAGAAATAAATATAAAAAAAAAATATTAAAGACGAATTGAGAACCTTCTCTTTTTTTTAAGTCGGTTAAAATGAGAAACTAATTACGTAATTACGTTATGAAGCATATAATTCAATGGTCGTGGGGTGCCAGCTGTAGAATGTTATATCTTCTAGCTTGCGTGCATCTCGGATGCAGCAAGCAAGTTTCCTAAATTTAGTTAGAGCGAGGAGTACATGTCAAAGAACACATGTTTAGCCGAAAGTGAATATATTTTTAGGCTTATCTACCTGTTTGTAGATTACAAAATAAAATGCAATGAAAATATCTTGTTTTAATTCCGCTAATCCAATTTCTAGATATTTTCATTGCATTTTATTTTTTGTCATGGATTTCCGCAAAGTAACGCCTGATTCTATTAATTGTTTGTAGATTTATAAATTCTAATTCTTAACCTTAAACTGAATAAAAAAAAATATTATTATGATTATAGTAAGAATCTGCTAAGGGTGGTCTCCGTCTTGGGTTGCAAAGTCTGCATTTGGCATTCCACACTGCGCTAGCTAACCGGCCTGCCAAGCGTAGTGAGTATAGCAACAACCCTCTTATGATCTTGCAGATCCATCAGGGAGGCCTATGTCTAGCTGTGGACATGGACAGCAGTCCTAGCAGCTGAGATGATGGTGACATTGTTGAATTCGTTCGCTTCAGAAAACTTATTGTTCCAAGTGAGGGAAATAAGCGAAAAAGAAACGTCACTCCTTCACTTCTTCTATGGTGAATATTTTTTCACAGTGAAACCTGAGATCTTAAAATGGCGGTAGATGCACAAAACTCAATATTGCTAACTCGACTTGTTTGCTCCTCTTCATCTCATAACGCTGGCGCGCTGCTTCCGTTTCCGCTCCATTATTCCGGCAGGAAATTAGACTTTGTGAAAAAAGGACAATTATCACATCAACGACCATTAAATGAGCAAACAGAAAGTTGCTCTCGGCTCACTGGACTTGTCATCAGGATTATTTTTTTTAACATTACTTACTTGGGTGCCGTCAGTAGAATGTTACCACTTCTCTCATGCCCGCGGATGCAGTAAGAGCCTGCTAAGGGATACCTTCAGCAGCGTCTTTCCGTGTATCAACATGCATATCATATCGTATCAACTGCACTCGCCAACCAGCCTGCCAAGCGTGGTAAGTATGGCAACAACCCCTCATGGAGATCCATGAGGGAGGCCTGTTCAGTAGTGGACGTCTTACGGCTACAATGAAGATACATTTAAAAGATGTAACACTGAACATTGTCCAATCACAATAGATACGTAAGCATCGAGCGCATACATACGTGAGCGACAGTCGGTATCTCGTTAGCTCCAAAAGCGATGACCGTCAAAGGCATACTGTAAGGTATACCATGAGTTTTCACAATTTATACTCGCTAGCGACTGTATTTACAGTAAAACCGGATAAGTACGAGCTGAACTCGCCCGCTGAGGGTTCCGCAGGTATGTAGGAACATAATAAGCATTCATCATTTTAGCCATAAAACATCCACTGATGAACACAGGCCTCCCTCATGGATCATGGAGGGGTAGTTGCCATACTTACCACGCTTGGCAGGCGGGTTGGTGAGCGCAGTATGGGATGTTGATACACGGATAGACGCTGCTGCCCATCTTACGGAGGTATCCCTTAGCAGGCTCTTACTGCATCCATGGGCATGAAAGTAGGGATATCATTCTACTGCCGGCACCCCACGGCAAATTTTATAATAAATAATTTATAATAAGCATTATAAATTATTTATTATAAAAGATTCGGTCACCCATCCAACTTATGACCTCGCGTAGGGTTGCTTAGCGACGATGATTGATTTAGTACTTTTTAAAGACGGTTTTTTTATGATTCCAATCTAAATGCATAGTTTTTGTGTTTTCACTGTATCTTCAGTATAAGACGATATACCTTGCCAAAGGAGAATGGGCAAAAATGTATGAACCTTGGTCTACCTCCTCAACACTAACGCCATCTATGCTAATGAAAAGATTATATGTAATCAAACGAATAAATAATAATATAAAAGTACTAGGGCTTGGCAGAATTCAGAAAAAAATAAAAATATGAAATATAAAAATAATGTAATTTATCGATATAAATAATGTATTGGAGTCCAATAACACGCCCAGATCAAACAATGGTAATATCCAACAGTCCAGTAAAACAAGCCGAGTCAAAGATCAAAAATACTAATACGTAAAACGCACAATACACAAGGAAAAGCTAAGATCAACTGCGAGGTGCGTAGGAGTGTGCGCAAAGACGAAGCGGCATGGGGTGGGGTGGGGGACGCGGGCGGGGATTGTGAGCAGGTATGCGGGTTGCCGCTATGTCTCGCGTTTGTGGACTATGAGAAACCCTTCGATTCGATCGAAACATGGGCGGTGCTCGAATCTCTCCAACGATGCCGAATTGACTATCGGTATATCGAAGTGTTGAAGTCTTTGTATAGAAACGCCACTATGTCAGTCCGAGTACAGGAACAGAGTTCGAAGGATATTCTCTTAAAAAGAGGCGTAAGACAGGGAGACGTTATTTCTCCGAAACTGTTTACGACCGCTTTGGAAGATGCCTTCAAGCTCTTGCAATGTAAGGACTAGGCATCAACATTAACGGCGAATACATGACTCACCTTCGGTTTGCCGACGATATTGTGGTCATGGCAAGGTGGATGGAGTTACCTGGCACGATGCTCGAAGGCCTCAATCGAGTCTCCCAACGGGTAGGCCTAAGTAAGTAGGGTATAAAAGGTAAACAGACGGACAACAAATTGATATAAGGGTAGTATAGAAATAAGGGTTCCGTTTTTTTCCTTTTGCGGTACGGATTCCTAAAAATGTATAAAAACTTGTACAGCGCCTCTAGCGGATAGTTTGGTACTAAAATACGCAGCTATATTACAGCGACTGTTGTTCGGGCTTCATTTGCTTAGAATTTTGGTACCATGAGTTACAAATCTGACAGTTGTCATAGTAACGTACTATTACCATTGTAGTAACGGCAGGCGATCTAACAGTGACAACCCATGGTAGACACAGTACTGCAGTGGTGCAGCTGTGTGCGTGCGCTTGTATGTGTGACGTCATGCCGGAATCATCGATCCACCCGTTCAATTATTCATGTAGGTACTTGTGTGCACTGAGGGCGGGCGAACTTTATACAAAACAGATATTGCTTAACTTTAGGACTTATCTGTTGAGTCCTGAACTCAGAAGAACTCAGTACTAATAGACAAGTACTCAGAAGGACTTTTATTACCACATCATCATCTTAACCGTAAGACGCCCACTGTTGGACATAGGCCTCCCTCATGGATCTTCAAGTACTGATCATGAGGGGTTATTGCCATACTCGCCACGCTTGGTTAGGTTGGCAAGCGCAGTACGGGATGTTGATACACGGAAAAACGCTGCTGCCCATCTTTTAGATGTATCCCTTAGCAGGCTCTTACTGCATCCACTGTCATGAGAGGAGGGGTAAAATTCTACTGCCGGCACCCTCAACTTGTTACCTTATTAGGTCAGTTTAACTTTGTGAGTTTATAACTTTTGTAACTATCATGGTCGTGAACATTACATGCAATAGAGTTTGTCCTTCAGTCCCATCTCGTAGCCAGATTTGGTAGCTAGCTACGAAATGGGAAATGTGCTTTCCCGTCTTGTAGCCAGCTACTAAATGGGAACTATTTTCCCAACTTTTTGAGCCTACTGCTGAAAATATTTCTGTAGGGCTACCGCGAAACACTTCGAAGTTTTGGATGTTTACCTCTTCGAATTGAGAGTAGGGTTTACAAAGGTTGTCCACACGAACGAAGTCGCGGGCAAAAGCTGTATTGAATATATTTATATAGTTCCGTACTAACATAATGTTAGGTTACTTCCAGAGCCGTGTTGGCCGAGTGGTATATACGAATGTCTCCGACGCTGCAGTGCCAGTCATTCAATAATTCAAAATTAATTCAATTTATTTTTATACTTTGTAATATTACAAAACATGGACACGCCTACTTACAGTGTAAAATAAAACAGGCTAAGAGCGAGATGGACTCGCGCACCGAGGGTTCCGTGTCGTCATACAATATATTTTAATTGTAGAACCTTGACAGCGCTATCTATTATGCGCTTTCTAAAAAAACTATAACTTTGAGAGTTTGGTTTAATTTTCGTGTAATCTTTACATTCACTTCTACTTTGGAGATAAGAGGGGAGAAAACGGTATTTTTTGAGCATTTGTGTAAATAAGTCAAAAAGTGTACGGCTAAATGACTAACATACATAAATACATCCACACTTTCAATTTTATATATTTTAGCTTTTGCCCGCGACTTCGTCTGCGTGAAAGTCATAAAACGTAAAATCCCCTTTTTCATTAAAAATTTTATGGTCAAGCGTGAGTAGCGCCTTAAAATGAATCAAGTTGGTATTTTTTTTTGATGCCAATCGATTCAATACTTTGTAAGGATCATTTTATTGTAAAGAATGAAAAAAATCTGAGCAGCGGAAGTGAGTCAAATTTAATAAAATGTTTTCACATACGATTTCTTAGTACTTTGGTACAAAACGGTAGGTACTAAAACTATCACAGTAGATGTTCGATATGGCCCCCATGTTGCTGTATGCAGGTACGGGCACGTTTAAAAACACTTAGTGGCCTTAGACAACAATGAGTGGTGAATCTTGCTTATGTAAAAGTGGACTGCGTCTTTTAATTCTTGAACGGTATTAAGTTTCGGAAATAAGTCCCTTCAGGTTAAATGTAACTCCATAGAAAAAGTCCATCGGCGTCATGTCGGGTGAACGTGGTGGCCATTTAATTGGACCATATGTCCATCCTGTAGACAGGCGAGATGTGTCGCGCTCTATATAACTGTGTTCCACCAATATATGTAACCATGTCTTGTGTGAATAAATTATCTTTATCTTTATCTTTATCTTTATCTTTATCTTTATCTTTATCCAACGGTCAGGAAAATGCTCATCTAAAACCATGTTCGAAATTCAAAATTGTTCTGAAATACGAAATGTTTTTGAAATACTCGTGAGAGCATGGAGTTCTTAACATAATCATCGCTACAGTATTAATACTTCTTTAATGTGCAATTTCAATTTAATAGAATGTTTTTTGGAGGAATTTTGCTTTGTCCTGTAGTTTGAGAATACATTTTATCAAATTCGACTAACTTCCGCTGCTCAGATATTTTTTCATTCAATACAATAAAATGATCCTTACAAAGGACTGAGTCGATTGGCATCAAAAAAATATACCAACTTGATTCATTTTAAAGCGCTACTCACGCTTGACCAAAAACATTTTAATGCCAAAATATTTTCGTCTAAAAAGGAGGTGATGTTTCAAAAGAAACTGCACCTGTATCTCCTCTGGGTATTGGTGCCCGTACTGTCCCTGTTAAAAAAACACACTGTATATTGGGTTTATATCTATAGGTATAAATGTATCTACATTTTGAATTTCGTAAGGATTTATATTATATCTATAAAAGTTGTTATTATTACTTACATTCTTGTACTACACTTAAGCAAGCTATTTTTGGGCGAGTGGCAGAAAATATAAATTAATAAATAATGCTGGACAATTCACACAGCGTTATCTAGTCCCAAACTAAGCAGAGCTTGTGTAATGCGTACTAAATGACTGATATCCTTAATACATTTTACTACATAGATACATCTAGAACAACCTGAAAATGACATTTGTCCCGAGGCGGAAATCGAACTCGCAACCTCTTGCGTCGCAGGCGGACCTTCGCCCGCTGCGCCACAGAGCTCGTCAAATGCTTATTCATCATTTCAGCCATAAAACGTCCACTGATGACAACAGGCCTCCCTCATGGATCTCCATGAGGGGTAGTTGCCATTCTCACCACGCTTGGCAGGCGGGTTGGTGAGCGCAGTATGGGATGTTGATACACGGATAGACCCTGCTGCCCATCTTCCGGAGGTATCCCTTAGCAGGCTCTTACTGCATCCATGGGCATGAGAGGAGGGGTATTATTCTACTGCCGGCACCCCAAATGCTTATTAAGTCCTCCGTTCGTGCAATATATAATTAAATAAATACAAAGCTAGCCTTTAGTGTAAATCGGCCTGTCACATTGATCATATAGATGATTTATACTGCAACGGAATTAATTAAAACGCATCGCAGTCACATCATGATTAATCCTATTAATTAATAGGAAATTGTTAATCTCATCACTATAATAGAAATAGTGTTGTGAAACGAGGTATTTATTGAATTAAAATTCTAGTTGTGTTATCATCACAGCCGTAAGTAGGACTACCATTGTCCACACCCACTGCTGGACACAGGCCTCCCTCATGCATATCCAAGATCATGAGGGGAGTGTTGCTATACTCGCCACGCTTGGCAGGCGGGTTGGCGAGCGCAGTATAGGATGTTGTATCATCATCATCATTTCAGCCATAAAAAGTCCACTAATGAACAAAGGCCTCCCTCATGAATCTCCATGAGGGATAGTTGCCATACTCACCACGCTTGGCAGGCGGGTTGGCTAGTGCAGTATGGGATGTTGATATATGGAAAGACGCTGCTGCCCATCTTTTTGAGGTATCTCTTAGCAGGGAATCTGGGGCTGTTACTGCATCCATGGGCATGAGAGTAGGGGCAACATACTACTGCCGGTGCCCCATGGCTTAGGATGTTGTATGTGCATTATTAATACAGCAGAATTCCTGCCATAAGAGAAACACACAAAACCTTAATTCTTTCGACCTTTTAGGAAGATTTCAGACATACACTCGTCAGAAGAATTTATCGCAGGCTTATATGTATATTAGTCCATATGGACTCAGTAGTGGACGTCTCTTTTTCATTTTTCATTTCATTTATTTATTCCATTAAGATACAATGTTGTACACTTGGAAAAGTCAAAAACAATAGTAAAAAAAAAACATAAAGTAAATGTTCAATAGAAACAATAAATAAAAATATTAAATTAAGCATTCAGTTAAATCGTCAGCAAGCGCTTCGTCAAGGGTGTAGTAGGATTTGTTAATTAACAATTTTCTGATAGCATTGCTAAAACTGACATTATCTAAATTACGCAAAGAATGTCCTAATTTATTGAATAATTTTATTCGTATACATCTGCTTCGTATTCTATATATATCTGCTTAGGTGATGATGAAGTTCAGTTAGTTAGTGCGACTCCATTTTCCGCACTAAGACTCCAAGGTCGTCCATTATACGTGAAGTGTCTTATAACGCATAGCCAGCCCAACTCCGACCAGAAGCGCAGAATCTTCCTGGGGTCTTGACAGGCCTCGGTTGTTTGAGGATTTGTTGTCGTTCTGCTGTCACTCCCTCGCATTCCAGGACTACGTGGGCAGCTCCTTCCCTCCTTCAGACATGCTCCGCAGAGGCTGTCTGTGGCTTTGATGTTAAAGAAGTGTTTGTTAATGATGATGATGATGATAATATCTGTGCCATTTCACCCACAATTTATACGCACTGTACTATGTAATCATTCCGTAATTATTACGCTAGTTACGCTGGCGCTGTATTCCCGGAGGCCTCACAAACAAAACTAGAATTTAATCAGCCTATTAATTAACTATTCGTGATTGAATCATATAGCTCAGTGCGTTCACTCCCGCGCCAATATAACTATAACACTTGTAATAAATAATATACATAATAACAGATAACCCAGTATCATCAGATTCCAAACTAAGCAAAGTTTTTACAGTTGTTGCCATACTTACCACGCTTAGCGGGCGCGTTGGCGAGCGCAGTACATACGGGATGTTGATACACGGAAAGACGCTGCTACCCATCCTCCGGAGGTAACCCTTAGCAGGCTATTACGCGTCCACGGGCATGAGAGGAGGGATAACATTCTACTGCCGGTACCCACGTCAGTCCGATCCATCGTTTGTATCCTATTTAGGAACTTGGCGTCTTGTTCTATGTGCGACCTAGATGACTATAGCGACGTAGGTACATTAAGTTCCAGGCGAGCTGAGAACGGGACGGACCAACTTTTCAGCCACTATTCTGTTATGGCTCTTACTCCACCTGACATCACCACGTCTGGCCATAAAGGAATTTACAAACTATTTATAAAATGGAACTTATAAATCCGTTAATCTCTTTGACGCTAAGCGAAATGTTAAACAAACAAAGGATCGCGAGGAGTTGATAAAAATAAAATCTAAAAAGTTAGCGAAAGTCAGCGCGGTACAAACTCGCAACAGTGATTCCATTGATAACCGCAATCGGAGCACTTGCGAAGTTAACCCGCCGTCCACAATCCCAACAACATAAAGAGCCAGGAGTCCAAACTTGCAACTACATCGAAGCCCGCTCTCAAAGCACAGAACTTCTCAACTCACAGCTTGTTCCCACTGTGTCGTGTATCGGACATTGGGGTAATACTTTTTAGTACTTTAATGTATATTATGCATTATTGGTCAAATGTCTTGAATTTTGCTTCTCTTCTCTTGCCCGGGGATGCAACGGTAGCGTGGTAGGTCAACGACATACATAATTCACTGCGAGGGGCGTCAATGCGTGCACAGTTTTGTGTTGGATAGCACAAACTAAGGGAGGTCTTTACTCAGCATTGGGTGAAGTCAGGCTGTACATGTTGATGATAGGTGTATGTGTATTCTTAAACTGTTCCAAATTTCAAGTGCATAGGATTAGGAGTTCCTAAGATATGCTGAGACAGACAGAGTCACACCGTAAGGGTTCCTCTTTGCCTTATTGGCCCGAAACCCCAAAAATAAAAATCTAAAGTACAAACACGCAACAGTAATTCTATTGATACTGCAATCGGAGAAGTTAACCCGCCGTCCACAATACCAACAACATAAAGAGACAGGAGTTCAAACTTGCAACTACATCACAGGCCACTCTCAAAGCACAGAACTTCTCAACTCACAGCTCGTTCCCACTGTGTCGTGTTTCGGGCATTAGTCTACTTTTTATTACTTTTATCTATATTATGCATTAAAGGATTTTCTTGAATGTTGCCCCCCTTCTCTTGCCTTTCTCTTGTCTCGTTGGCTAATTTTTACTGCACAAAACGCACAAAATAGGCAGCAGCTACTTTCCGTTTATCAAAATCCTGTACTGCGCTCGCAACAACCCTTCCTGATCAGGACATGGAGATCCATGATGTAGGCCTAATTCCAGCTTCGGATATCCTACGGCTGTTATGGTGGTTATGATAATAAAGTGTTTTCTTAAACTATTTGAAATTTCAAGTCAAAAATTAATGATATCTAGCTCCATAATCCAAACAAGACAAGGAGCTAGAAGAGTCTAAACTTGCCGACTACAATGCTGCCCGCTCTTAAAGCATCCAACTTCTCAACTCACAGTTCGTTTCCACTATGCCGTGTGTCAAACCCGATCAAACCCCTTGATATCACAGTATGACTATATTGTATGGGCTTTTTATAATATATGTATGGCTATAAAGTCCACACCACACGCATCCACACGGGCAAGAAAGGACATTCTACTCAGGTGCAATCCATTATGAATCACGCTCGTACCAGTAAATTAACACCCTACACTACATGGCTATGTTTTGGACCTGGTCAAACCCCATTGCAATTATAAGTTACACTTCTTTATAAAAGTTTTTAAGCCCCGACAAAAAAGAGGGTTTGTTGACGACGCAAACGCTGCTGCTCCGATAATCTGTAAATGTCACTAATATTAATTTAGCATAAGGTCCTTTTGAAAAACTGTTGTTTCGATAGAATTAAAATAAAACATGCACACTTATCTGTTGCGTCCCCGCCGCGCCCGAGTCACCCCCGGACCCCCCGCCGTCCGCGGAAGGTTTTTTGTTCGAGAACAGTCGCATCGATTGCCTCGACACCGGCGCGCGCGCCCCAGATATTTTGTCGCGATTCCCATCAAAAACGTTTTTGATTTGCCCCTCTTCGTACGCCCAGTGACCTCCATCCCCAATAGGGTTGTTATAAGTTACTATGTGTGTGTGTCTGTGTCTGTCTATGTTTCTGTGTGTCTGTCTGTAGCACCGTAGCTCTTAAGTGATTGGACCGATTTTAGATATAGATCGATATAGATGTTTTATCAAAATCCGTAAAGAAGTTTATAATATATGGGGGGTGAAGGAGGGGATAAATAATCAAATGTTTCTAAATGTACCAGAGTTTGGTATCAAATAACAGGAAATGATAAGTCAAATGCAAAACTGAAAGTTTTATAGATATCGGTCGATCCATTCATGAGTTATGGGTGTTGAAATTACGGGTGAACAATCGAATGTTTTCAAATACACCCGTGGTCAAATATATAAGTGTGGTATCAAATGAAATGGCATGACGGTGTAGATTGCTAAACTGAGGAAATACCTTTATGACAAAAAAAAATTAGGTAACCTCCGAGACTAATCACGCCATATGTTTTCCTTTTTGCCTTTTTGTATTTTAGAGAACAGGCGTTATTAATTCATTTCACGACCTCTGTGGACCAGCGGGAGAAGGCCGCCTGAGACGCAAGAGGGCCTCAATTCCCGCCTCGGGACAAATGTCTGTACGATCTGCAGATATTTGTTTAGGGTTATCTGGATGTTTTTCTATATAACTATAATAAAAAATCGATCTATGTAGTATATGTATTGAGTATATCAGTCATCTTGTACTAAGCTCGTAGCTAGGAGCTAGATGATTCTGTGTGAATTGTCCAGCATTATTTAATTATTTTGGTCCGTAAAAATGGTCCGTAAAACGATGTCGAATTGGTGTGAACAGCTTAATTTCAAATGTTTTTATTTAATTCATAGGACAACACAGACGTAATATAACAAGAAATCATCCATACGTTTTTCTTAGCCACCAGAGCATCCGACATTTTGCCGGACATTCGTGAAATGGGAACAGGCTCTCCGTCAACCCACGACTACTTCACAATTAATCGTGAACGGAAAATAATTAAGAGACAATGAGTTCCAGTTCGCAGTTAGAACGCTTGAGTTTTTCTTGCGAAACTCCATTTTATGGAATATTGTACTACGTTAAGTGGAGTTTTGCACACTTTACTGGACTTCAAACGATGTAATTTGCAACTTCGTGCTACAGAGCGTGGCCTTACGCTGTCTTGTTACGTTTTAAAGGTAAATCAACGTTATGTCAGCCGATCTAGCTTCCTGTATGCTTCCTGTATTACTTTTCTACATTGGTTGACTACCTCCTTCTCATCGCACATACGTTAAGTAACACCATAAAGCACAAAGATGCCATAGGTCATTTATAGCGTTATAAAATTCATAACTTGGTGGGCGGGATTTTAATGACATTTGACACAGCGTTCTTCACTGCTGGTCTAATAAATAAGCTCAGAGTCGCTCAACGAGGTATGGAAAGGGCTATGCTCAGAGTTCCTCTTCGTGATCGAATCAGAAATGAGGAGATACGTAGAAGAACTCTTGTCACAGATAAAGCCAAACGGATTAGCACGTTGAAGTGGCAATGGGCAGGCCATGTAGCTCGCAGAACAGATGGTCGATGGGGTTGAAAGGTTCTCGAGTGGAGGCCATGGACTGGTAATCGCTGTGTAGGACGTCCACCTACAAGATGGGCAGATGACTTGGTGAAGATCGCAGGTGGATGCAGGCCGCTTCTAACCGCAATACCTGGAAATCCATGAGAGAGGCCTATGTCCAGCAGTGGGCTTCCTACGGCTGAAATGATGATGACACTGCGATCGAGCTTTTAAGATTTTATAGCTGATAAGCGTTTTACACCACGCCCTGAAGAAATCCTCAACTTAGTAGTTTTAATAGCCGATACGAATGAGGTTGTGGATTCGATCGCCATACTCACCACGCTTGGTAGGCGGGTCGGCGAGCGCAGGACAATATGTTGATACACCGAAAGACGCTACTGCCTATCTTTTGGAAGTATCCCTTGTCAGATTTTTACTGCATCCACGGGCGGGAGGAAAGGCAACATTCTGCTGCCTTGATCTTGGTGATAAGGGAGGCCTATGTCCAGCAGTGGGCGTGGGACATCATTCCTTCAGCAGAGATAAAGATGATTTGCCTTTAAAACGTAACAAGACAGTGTCCTGCCATGCTCTGTAACACGAAGTTGCAAGTTCATCATCATAATTATAATTTTAGCCGAAAAACGTCTAATACTGAACACAGGCCTCCTACCATGAGCCTCCTACCATGGTAGTTGCCATACTCGCCGCGCTTGGCGAGAGTTGTTGACACAACGAACGACGCTGCTGTAACTTCGGAGATAAGGAGGAACGCTATATTTTTCAACGTTTCAGTAAATAACTCGAAAACGATATGGCTTAATGGAAAAGTAAAAACTGTTTATTAATGTGCAAATAAATACCTTTCATATAATAACCCCACATGACCTAATAACTTCACTAAAAGTTCTGAGACCCCCTTTGCTGCCCATCTTCCGGGGGTATCCCTGAGCAGGCTCCTACTGCATCCACGGGCATGAGAGGAGAGGCAACATTCTACTGCAGGCACCTAACGGCAGCATGCTTGCCACGCCCTGTGCAGCATGTTTATTGCCGTTAATAAGCAGCGCAATAGAATGCAATCAGTGTCATGTGGTGCTAATTAATTATGCTAATTAGGGCGGGACACATGCTGCGGGATTTGTTTTGTAATTAGTACTCTTATTTACTTCCTATAGCTAGTAAAGTATTATCTGGAACAATACGTATCAATATAGCTAATTTAGAACTAGTCAAAATTATTTCACTTTCAAAACACTCTTGTACTTATCTAATCTAATCTAATCAGCCTGTAGGATCCCACTGCTGAGCAAAGGCCTCCCTTCCCTCTCTCCATACTTCCCGGTCCAAGGCGTTAGTCGACCAGTCAGCACAGTACATGTGCAGCTCATCCCGCCATCTGCGCCTGGGCCGGCCGCGCGGTCGTTGTACCGCATGTGGGACCCACTCGGTGGCTATCTTTGCCCACATTTCTTCCGACATGCGACACACATGTCCGGCCCAGTCCCACTTCAGTTTAGCAGATTTATTGACAGCATCGACGTATTTTGTCTTGGAGCGCAGTGTGGTGTTTCTTATGCGTTTCTTGTACTTATATGTTATGTTAATCGGCTTTTCTACACACATTAATAATATGTTGGAAATAGTTTTCCAACGTGCTTAGTTCCTCTCAGGGAAACTTTCATCAGGGAATGGAGTGTTACGCGGCACCTTACCTATCCTTCCCTTTCCAACCACCTTATGTTAGTCAACGTTAAAATAATACCACAACGAGTTCGAAAGTTAGTGTCGCTGACAGCAGTGCCTCGTGTAGGGACCTACGTCAGTAAGGAGTAAGGTAGGCAAGAAAGCGCGGGTCTTGGGCGCCGCCCGCCCTGTGTGTCAACCATGAGTGGTCACTGTTAGATCGCCTGCCGTTACTACAGTATTAATAATACGTTACTATGGCATCTGTCAGATTTGTACTCATGGTACCGAATTCTTAACAAACAAAAGCCCAAACAACATTAGCTGTAGTATAGTTTACTGCGTATTTTAGTTATAAAACTATCTGCTAAAGGCGCTTATCATACATTTTTTAACTACAATCGCTATCGAGTATAGATTGTGAAATCTCATGGTAAACCTATAACTGACCAACCGCCCTGTGTGCCTACCATGAGATGTCACTATTAGATCGCCTGCCGTTACTAAAGTAATAATAGTACGTTACTATGACATCTGTCAGATTTGTAACTCATGTTACCAAATTCTAAGCAAATGAAGCCGAAACTACATAAATCATAAAATCATTTATTCGCATACATGGGTCAAAATGTTATTCAGTAAATACAAAGGTTCCAAACATGTTTTACCAATTTAAGGCATGCAAATTATTCCCGGGTTAAATGAGTCCGTTTAACTTATCCTAGGTTTCATAATTATAATAGATTGATATATATAAGTTCAAAAAATAATAATTTATAGTAACATTGTCAATAAATATAAAACGCTTAGTTAATTTTTATGCCCTTATCTAATAGAAATTCATTTACATGGTAATAGCATTTTGATTTTAAAAATGTATTGAGTTTATTTTTAAACATCGTATAATCACAGTCGTTGTAGTATAGTTTACTACGTATTTCCAAAGTAATCGCTAGAGTCGCTGTACAAGTTTTCATACATTTTTTTCTACTTCAGTCTCTAGCGAATATAGATTGTGAAACCTCATAGTAGACCTACTGTCCAACCGCGCACGCCCTGGATTAATAAATAAAATGTAAATTAGGCCCGTTTGACAGCGGCTCACGCGATGACAAACGACCGCGCCGCGACACTGTAAATCTACACCGATTTATCGGGCCTTGTTTAGTTTGCGGCCGAGAAGGGTGATCATTCAATTAGTCAGATGTGAAATGAAAATAAAAAAGTATTGAAAAAACGACATACACAGAGCAATAGATAGATAGATGGATACATAATGCATTTATTTGGTACACACATACAGTACATAATATAGACATACTTATAGAAATGAAAAATGCAATCAAAATTTTGTCTCCGACGGGACTCGAACCCGTAACGTTCAGACGAACACCTTCAACGCAGGCTGCCTTAACCGTTTCGGCCACGGAGCAATTAACCGTCGGGTCGAAAATCTTGACTGTCTTTATCGGTTTCGAACCGAGTGGCGACATCTAGCTGAAATTCTTAGAGATATTCTAGCCCACTGTCCGACAACAAGTAGTCAGTTAAGCAGTGAAGAGATGTCGCTTTAGTTAATTTTTTATGCAATTTTATTTAAAGTGTAAACCCACACTAAGGTATCATTATAGAAATGAAAAATGCAATCAAAATTTTGTCTCCGACGGGACTCGAACCCGTAACGTTCAGACGAACACCTTCAACGCAGGCTGCCTTAACCGTTTCGGCCACGGAGCAATTAACCGTCGGGTCGAAAATCTTGACTGCCTTTATCGGTTTCGAACCGAGTGGCGACATCTAGCTGAAATTCTTAGAGATATTCTAGCCCACTGTCCGACAACAAGTAGTCAGTAAAGCAGTGAAGAGATGTCGCTTTAGTTAATTTTATAAGCAATTTTATTTAAAGTGTAAACCCACACTAAGGTATCATTATATAAATGAAAAATGCAATCAAAATTTTGTCTCCGACGGGACTCGAACCCGTAACGTTCAGACGAACACCTTCAACGCAGGCTGCCTCAACCGTTTCGGCCACGGAGCAATTAACCGTCGGGTCGAAAATCTTGACTGCCTTTATCGGCTTCGAACCGATACCATTTCTATAATGATACCTTAGTGTGGGTTTACACTTTAAATAAAACTGCTTATAAAATTAACTAAAGCGACATCTCTTCACTGCTTTACTGACTACTTGTTGTCGGACACTGTCCGAATCTATAACTATATATATATATATAGATATATATAACTATATCTATATCTATATATAAGAATATCTCTAAGAATTTCAGCTAGATGTCGCCACTCGGTTCGAAACCGATAAAGGCAGTCAAGATTTTCGACCCGACGGTTAATTGCTCCGTGGCCGAAACGGTTAAGGCAGCCTGCGTTGAAGGTGTTCGTCTGAACGTTACGGGTTCGAGTCCCGTCGGAGACAAAATTTTGATTGCATTTTTCATTTCTATAATGATACCTTAGTGTGGGTTTACACTTTAAATAAAATTGCTTATAGACATACTTTACAGATTAAAGTTAGAACATAGGACAACAAAGCAACGCAGAGGAATTAATTTTGAAATTAAGGAGTTTAGGTGCACACAAACGAAAAAAACAGCAACCTTATTGCAAAGGTTGCGTTTGATAACATTTTTGAAATTATTGAATCTTTTATAGACTACACACACTTACATAACTACACACACATACATGCACCCGAACTTTTACAAACTCCATACACATTATACACCGGTCTCCTCTCGTACCCAGACTTCTGAGAGAATAATCATCATCATCATCATTTCAGCCGTAAAACGTCCACTACTGAACACATGCCTCCCTCGTGGATATCCATGAGGGGTAGTTGCCATACTCACCACGCTTGGCAGGCGGGTTGGCGAGCGCAGTATGGGATGTTGATACACGGAAAGACGCTGCTGCCCATCTTCCGGAGGTATCCCTTAGCAGGCTCTTACTGCATCCACGGGCATGAGAGGAGGGGTAACATTCTACTGCCGGCACCCCACGGCGAGAGAATAGTGCTATTGGAGAAGTCCCTACTCACCTGCCCACATTCTCATCCTTTCACATCACCCAAACTCATCTCCATACTCAACTTCACACTTACTTTCTCGATCTATTATTTTAAATTTTTCGTCATTTATCATCATTTTAATTGGTAAGTGTCGTAAAACGTCCACTACTGAACATAGGCCTCGCTCATGGATCTCCATGAGGGATAGTTGTCATACTTACCACGCTTGGCAGGCGGGTTGGTGAGTGCAGTCCGGAATGTTGATACACGGAAAGACGCTACTGCCTATCTTCCGCAGGTATCCCTTACCAAGCTCTTACTGTAACCACGGGCATGACAGGAAGGATAACATTCTACTGCCGGCACCCCACGGCTCTGCCGACTGAATGTATTATTGTATTTCAAATTCAAACATACTGTTTATGAATAAAGAGCGGGTACCTCCTAGCACTGGTTTTCATACTTCATTCTTAAAAGGACCATATAATTTTACTTTTGTAATAAATTCGACGCATGTTTACATTATAACTTAATAAAATGCAATGAAAATATTTAGTTTTAATTCCGCTTATGCTGAGATGCAGGAGCACCGCCCTCCCGCCCGCTAATTATGCACATGCAGGGAGAACTAGGTTGTCAGTGCAGCATGCATACCCAAACCTATACGACGACACGTGTTTCGCCTCTCCGCGAGGCATCATCAGGTGAGACGCTGAAGTGTTGACTGGTCGGCCGCTTCGTTGACTTTCGTTCCAGCGGCCGACCAGTCAACGAAGTGACTGTGTGACAAAGTAACGCCTGATTCCATTAATTATTATAACTTAAATTTATTTCTTGTAGTTGTAGAGTAAGTAGTAAGTAGTAGTAGTTAGTAGGAGTAGATAAGTAGTTGATTATAAGGCGGTACGAAGTCCACTGGGACAGCTAGTTACTCAAAATGACTAAAATGAACAGTTGTTTAACAGTCGAATCTTGATGGGCAGTTGGCCAAGTATAGAGACTTGTCGGTTTTTAGGGATCGGGACCAAAATGGTAAAAATAAACCCTTATGGTATCACTTTGTCTGTTTGTCTGACACAAATGGATATCTTGAGAACTACTGATGCTATCTACTTTAAATTTGAAGTAGTATAAGACGTTTGTTATTTTTATAGTGTTTAACCACACTCAGGTATAACATTTTCAAAGAAATGAATAAACTTATCGGTTGCTCAAACCGACATCACCTTATCAAGAATTTCAGCGGGTCCCGACATGGGTTCTGTAGAAAAGCACTTCCGTTAAGAAAGCGTCAAGTATCGATTTGTCGGACGTGAGTTAGTTTAAGACGCTTTATCACTTATATGGGATATATAAAAATGTTGCAAAATATTCTTACTATGACTGCAAGGAGGGCGGAAAAGGGGTCTCAGAAATTTTAGTGAAGTTATTAGGTCATGTGGGGTATTATATGAAACTTTTCCATTAAGCCGTATCGTTTTAGAGTTTACTAAAACGTTGAAAAATATAGCGTTCCCTCTATCTCCGAAGTTTGCGGAGATAAGCCTCTGAAACTTTTACTGCTAATAGAAATGTATGTAAAGATCACAGGAAAACACACTGCCCGTAAGTACAGTAAGAATCTGCCAAGATTACCTCCAGAAGATGGGCAGCAGCGTCTCTCCGTGTATCAAAACCTATTCTGCGCTCGCCAACCCGCCTGCCAAGCGTAGTGAGTATGGCAACAACTCCTCATAATCAGTACATAGTGATTAATGGGAGGCCTTTGTCCAGCAGTGGACGTTTTACTGATGTAAGAGAAACAAAGGGAGATTAAAGCTGGTCCTAACTATTTTTAATGGCATTGGTTTTCAATAAAAGTAGTCTGCCGAGTCAATTCAGTCCACAGCGAGCTCCTCACGTGTTCAGTTGAAGCTCGAGCCGTTATCACGCCGCCAACACCTGCTTAGCAGAGGAGTAAAACTAAGTAGAGTTGAAGAAAAATTGGACGATGTTCTTTATTTATTTTAATTCTACACTTTAATGCACAATACATAATATTGGACACGACGGGGCTTACTGCTGAAAGCATTTTCTACCTCCTCGTTAGTGAGAAAAGTTGGCGTGCTGATCCGAACTCATGGTTCAGTTAGCTTAGAAGAAGAAGAAGAAGAAAATCATTTATTTTTGACACACACACAACATACAACAGCTTAGCGACGTCAATTTTGAACCACCTATATTGGTCGCCTGTTACTTTTAAATACGAATTTGCTTATAGACTGTACTTATCTATTTTGCGTGGAGGCGGTGGTCATTAATTTGTGGATGTGATTATTGGTGGTATTATGTAAGCCGTTTTAACCTGAAAAAAAAATCATTTACATTTGTCAGTTTTCACAGATTCTGTAACTTTTGACATCTATCAAAAAATTCAATTTAAAACTTGTAGATTCATAATACAGTTTATTTTTTTGTAAATTTTGCAACTGGATCAACTGAGTAAAAACTCTCATTAGATCCATAATTTATTGCTGTTCTAAAAACTGGATCTACTGAGAGTGATCCGTTATTGTTATTTTATCTAAACTAATCTAACCTATAAATGAAAAAACACATAGTTTTTAAGACAATGATTGTTATTTAAAGTTTTCATTGTGATTTTTTAGTTGGATGTCCATATTAAATAAATAAACCTAAGCAGCCTGCCGGATCCCACTGCTGGACAGAGGTTTCCCTTCTCCTCTGGCTTATAACAGACTAAATTAGTAATAATGCCCAGGCACTGCAGCGTCCCGTACAGTGTGAATATAAGTTTGTATTTGAACTGTAGTTCAAGAATCAAGAATCAAAAAATACTTTTTTCAGTGCGGCCGCATGGACCTTATTGACGCATCACAAATTACAAAATAAAACAACACAAATAAATAGAATAAAGCACATAATTGAATCTGTTCACTTCAGATGACACGCGAATTAGGAAAAGAAGTGAACAGAAGAACCTGACTCGGTCGTTATAGTCATCATTTAACAATTTTATTTTGTCTTATGTTACGTTTGACGGAGTTGGAGCAGATTCCTTCCCAAGTGGTTTTGTCCTCTAGGTAATCTGTTATTTTATAATATACTTTATTGCACAGATTTCGTTTGATAATGTTTTTGAATTTATTCAATGATAATTTCTGCAGCTCACTTGGGAGTTTGTTGTAGATTAAAATATATAGTAGGTACTTAAGTTAAGTTTATGTTACTTTTTGCTTTTGTGTTTAGTAGAATAATCAACATACAATGTAAATTGTTTATTACTTTAATTGTCTTATTACCTTCGATGTCTTTGCTGTGGTCGGTGTTGCGCCTTGTGGGGCAAATATGGTGCCACTGAAAATCAGTGCCGTGTTCTCACGGCGTGTGCTGAGTTGGTGACCAGTTTATGTCTCATAAGATTTTTATTCTGTTTAAATTATGTAATTTTAATTTACCTGTGTACTTATGAGTCGTAAATAAATATTTTCATAACCTAATTCTTATAAGTGTCTGATGCTGCAAACACTGTAACAATAGATGTGAAATATCATACTTTTTCAATGCATATCAGAGCTCTCCCTAATATATTCACTCTAGTGAGGGAACGGAGCAAGCTATAGTCTTTAATGACGTTGTAAAAACTTAGCGCCGATGTAATGACGTCACTAAACCACCTCCACTAGCGCAGTTATGACGTTTAGCGGGGAATTGAACCGACTCCGCTACGGACGGTGGAGATAAGAACTAACAACCTGGCCAGAAGATACCTACTTCAATCAATATTCATAAACATTACTTAGATTAAGTCAGGACTTTGTAATATAAATAAAAAGATCTTTTTAAAAAGAAGAGTGTTATAAGTTTAACCGCTATGTGTGTGTCTGTGGCACTGTAGCTCTGAAGCGAGTGGACCGATTTGCATGCAATTTTTTCGTTTTAAGGCAGGCTTTCTAGCGGTTGTTCTTAAACATGTTATATCGAAATGGTTAAGAATTTTACAAGATATGAGGTTGATAGAGAGCATTAATAATCGATTGATTGTTTCAAAATATACCCGAGTTTTGTATTAAATGAAAGGAAATGATGTGTAAAATGCAAAACTTAGGCTACACATTAAAAATTGTCCACCTCCGAGACTAGGTAAATTCACGGGGGTTACTTAAAAGTTGCCGTGGGGTGCCGGCAGTAGAATGTTACCCCTACTCTCATACCAGTTAGAGCCTGCTAAGGGATACCTCCAAAAGATGGGCAGCAGCGTCCTTCCGTGTATCAACATCACGTACTGCGCTCGACAATCCGCCTGCCAAGCGTGGTGAGTATGGCAACTAACCCTTATGGAGATCCACGAGAGAGGCCTGTGTTTAGTAGTGGACGTTTTACGGCCGAAATAATGATGATGAATGAATAACCTTATCAAAAATTTTACGATTCCGATGGGATTCGAACCCAAGTCTGTAAAATCGATACTTGACGCTTCCTTAAGCCGTAAGTACTTTGAGCGCTAAGCTACAGAACCCATGTCGGGACCCGCTCAAATTCTTGATAAGGTGATACAGATTTGAGCAACCGAAGAGCGCCATCTACAGGTAACTACTAGAGTTCTCCTGTTCATTGTCTGTATTGAATTCAGTTGCAATGACTAGCGATGTCGCTATTGCTCATTCTATAGTTTGTTATTTTTATAGTGTTTAACCACACTTAGGTAGAACATTTCAGAAGAAATGAATAACTTTATCAAACATTTTTTTTTGCTCAAACCTACATCACCTTATCAAGAATTTCAGCGGGTCCCGACGTGGGTTCTGTAGCTTAGCGGTCAAAGCACTTACGGCTTAAGGAAGCGTCAAGTATCGATTTGACGGACGTGGGTTCGAATCCCATAGGAACCGTAAAATGTTTGATAAGGTTATTCATTTCTTTGGAAATGTAGTCTATTCTACCGTAAAGGAAAAACTCTGGACAGGCCGCCGGCGGCGCCCGTGGTTTGGTCCGTTCCATTATACGCCTCGCCTCAAGCGATGTCTGGTCCGTTCCATTATACGCCTCGCCTCACGTGATGACTGGTCCGTTCCATTATACGCCTCGACTCACGTGATGTTCTCGTCTGCAGCAGACGCATTGACGGTAGACATTGGTATAGTTAGTAGCACCTAGAATTATATAAATATCTTATAATGAAAAAGCATATTTGTATTAGCGAATCATATAAATCAAAGGTTTAAATAATTAGATGTGCCCTGACACCAAAAACTGTGGTGTGTCTATAAATGTGTGTCAACAATAATGCTGACGCGTGCACTCTATGGTTTTGCCAATAAACCAAACTATTATTGCTACCATTGTTTGAGCAATCATAATGCACAAACTTTCGTGAAAAAAATATTACACGCCACCTCCAGCTAACACTGCGCTTAGAGGTAACTGATTCCAAGTGAGTGAGCTCACTTATTTCGTGTGGAACAAAAGAGGGCGTACCCTTACCGTAATGAGATCGCACCGTTTCATCATACAACGATCATTGATATTAAAAGTTATATCAGAACTTAGCTAAATTTACAGATTTAGTCACTTTAGTCACAGATAATATAATACACTAGTACTTTAGTTTAGGTATCAGGAGGTTAAGTAACAAAGTGTAAAACTTAGATTAATTATTTATCTCATTGTAAATGAACCACGTGTTTGTATGAGAGTAAATTTCTTTAAACCTGTGTCCTTGTCAGATCTTATAACATTTTTCAATACAACAAAACATTTGGAATTCATATTAAATTATTAAACATTTGCATGTTTTACAATACCGGTTGCAGACGCTGTTTCAAGGACCTAGTAACCAAGTATCTTAATAGATGCGTAGGGTTAATTGACTTTTACTTTTTAACCGACTTAAAAAAAGGAGGAAGTTTTCAAGTCGTCGGTAGTTTTTAAATATTTTATTATCTCAGAACTCCATCGTTTATGAAACTATTTTAATTATTTTTGGGTTCGAATAGATACACTTCCAGAAAAACTAGTAGTTGAGTGTTTGGTTTAATTTTATATTTTTTGCTTTTTTTACACCCTTTTCTACTTGGTCAGTAATGGTAATCATGATAAATTGAGGAACTTCTCAAAGAACTGCCTGTTAACATACACTGTGTCATTTTCTAAGATACTCATTCGCGACATCTAGCGCTAGGAAGTAAAAGCTTAAAACGAGAGTGGCAGAAAATAGAAGAGTTGAACAGCTGTAAAACCTGAATGCCAAGCGGTCACGTAGTTGCACTGGAAGCCGATAGATGGCGTTTACGTGAAATCAAAAGGTTGCCGAAAGTTGCATTTTTTCGCCACCCTTGCGAAGCTTTAACAAAGCTTAACTGACATTTTACCGCGTTTACCCTGAATCGGAAGTAACTTAATGTTATGTAACTAGATGGCGCTGTGGTACATACATAATTACAATTGATATACCTGCCTCTAGCTAGATGTAGGCAGGACAGTGAGTTATTAGGTTTTCATTCAGTATTTATGACTGGCTTAATTGCGAAAATCTGCTTAGTCTAGTACGAATGAAATACTGTCGGGATTGTATAGGTATTTTGCAAAGCATTTATGTATTTTGACATGTGTACTAACCCAAAATATGGGATTTGAGGCCACGAAAACAAGTAGTTTTGGAGGTTTTTTTTAATTTACATGTTTTCAGTAGTTACTTACTACTAGTAGTATATAGTATGTCGAGAGTAGTCTAAAACAAAACGCAGGACTTTCCTACAGCACTGAGCTTTCTAACTTACGACGGAATAATGTTTGCCCAAAATTATCAGGAAAAAACATACCTTTTGTCATAGATTTTATAGTTTCCTTGGACCATTTTTGTACAATAGAATAAATACGTTAACCAACAACTTTTCTCTTAAATTTAGTAATTTTAAGCAATCTACAAAGTATCTCATAAGATACAGAAAATGACACAGATAATGTATTAAGTATATCAGTCATCTAGTACCCATAACACAAGCTCTGCTTAGCTTGGGGCTAGATGATGCTGTGTGATTTGATTTATTATGTATTTATTAGCTATAATAAAGTAGGTATTAAACTTTATTTTTACTAACTTGCCTAAATAATGTAAGCATTATTTTAAGAATGTGATTAAATGCACCATCAGCTTTATTTTCCACTGTTTTTTTTATTTTTTATCCTTAAGCTAACTGTTTAGATTAGATCTTTTAAAATTTTAGTCTGATTAAATTTTTTTGCTTGTGACCTAATTTCGCCTGAAAAACAGGATTACCTAGTTCAGGCACACGCTTAGTTCATTGTTTCTTTGAATAAATTAGATAGAAGTAACATTTACTACTTAGCCGTAAGTTATTTAATTAAAAAATAATTATTTTTTTTCTTGAATTTGATTGATTCTGGGTTAATTGAATAACTGTTTTGGCTGTGACTATTTTTTATTTCAAGCTATCTTTTCGCGTCAGTTTGTATGCAGGCCCCACTCAGTCCGCGTTTTTTCGTTGTCATATGAATAATTACATTGTAATATTTGTTTATTGCCTTAAATTAAATCCATCAAACCCTTGTGAGTCGTAAAATTAACTCTGCTTTAGCATTTGCTAATTATGATAAAGTTAATGACATACGTTATGAATTATTCAGATATGGATGTGACTTCAATTTTCACGCGTGAGTTATATCATTGGATTTGAGTAAAGAGACTGACGTACTACCCAGAATATAATACGATATTTGTATTAAGCGTGTCGCTCTGTGTTAGATACAACTGGAGGTTTATATTGTATTAAAACAAAATATATGGTATATATCAAACTTCTTACTTACTAGTCGTGGGGTGCCTCTCCCCCTTGCCCGTGGATGCAGTTAGAATCTGCCAAGGGATACCTCTGTAAGATAGGCAGCAGCGTCTTTCCGAATATTATCTCCAATCAATGTTAAAATGATTAGAGAAAATACAGATTATCTATGTAAAATATCTTATGCGGGGGGTAACACCGATTGAACGAGAGGTGACGCGTGACGCTTGGAGATGTGCGAGTTAGTACTAGGGCGACTGTCCTTCGTCCATCGTGCCCATGTGTTGACTGTGCTACTGTGTCAACTGGGGCCACTGTAGCGACTGGGGCGACTGTGGCAAGTGGGGCTACTAGGGTTCAGTAGTGGACGTCTTACGGCTGAAATGATGATAGTGTGTTGATGTTATTTTTCCGGAGGTGACGTCATCTTATCAAGTGACTTGTGACGCGAAGGAACGCAGAACGCGTCAATTAACATGGCGGCAACCATGACCGATGAGTGAAAATCTAAATTGTATTATATTGTAAAATGATATCTGTAGCGAACTAATTCATAATGTTCTTTCAATTAAAATGCCTGGTTATCTATTGTTAGTTGACATTTCTGTGTGGTTTTAGGTACGCTTCTATAAACGCTGTGTGTTCAAACTTGAGTTTGAACTATGCGTCTTATTTTGAAAAGGAAAGTTGGTTCTAATTTTATAATATTTTAAGAAGAAAAATGACTTTAATGATAGAATCCTGCTATTTCCCAGGGATTCCACCGATCCTCAGACCCAATCAGAATCTAGTATTCTGATTTAAATGATTTTTGATTTTTCACAATTTTTAACACATTTTTGACAATGATTTTTCTGTATTTATGAGCTGCTGTTTTCCTAATAAATAAATGAATGAATAAATAAATAAATCCTATGGAACCACCCCCGAAGCGCAAACTATCGGAACAAAAATATTTTTTAAAAATCTGTTTACAATTGACGGAGAATTAGTGCACATTACACATAAAAGAAAATTCGAACATAGAACCTCCTATTTCTGAAGTAAGTTAAGAAAGCAACATTGTCTCGATCTCAAAAGCCCTAGCGAGAGGTATGCCTTGTAAGAGTGTCAAGGAGATCCATCGACTCACGCGCCCGCCCAGTCGTCACCACATGCTCACTGCAGCGCCTTCAGATAATTAGCGCCAAGCTCAATATCAAAGGCACGAGATTATTAGCAAGTTTACCGGATTGACACTAGTGAGGCTGTGAGATATTTTACGGCTTAGATACGCCCTTACTGCAATGAGACCACGCCGTTTTGGTTCCACACGAAATGAGTTGGCTCGCACATTTGGAATCAGTGTACCTCTAAATACAGTGTCGCTGGACGAGATGAGTGTTAATTTGTTCACAAAAGTTTGTGCAATATAATTGCTCAGTAAATGGTTACAATATTATAACAGTTTGGTTTATTGATGAAACCAGAGTGCGAGCACCGGTTTAAAAAAAAGTAAGGCCGTTGCATCTATTATAGATGATTTATACAGCGTCAGCAACTGGTAATCATGCTGTACGAGACGTTGCAGTGTCTGGGACATTATTAGATGGATTAGGCTTGCCCAGCACCTATACCATCCTCTCAGCTTAGTCAGATATTAGTCAGAGGAAAGAACAGGTCAATACGTCTGAAGCTAACTAAGCCGCGGGTTTCCTCACGATGTTTCCATCACCGTTATAGCACGTGATAAGTGTGCTCATAATTTTTCAAGACAGAAAAATCCATTGGTACACGGCCGGTATCAAACGCACGACCTTCGGATTGAAAGTCGCGGGTACATACCGCTCGGTCAACACGGCTAGATTACAATATTATTGTTTACACATTAAATAAAGACAGGTTTTGGTGTCAAGGCGCACCTAACGATTTAGTGGTTCCAGCGTTAATTAATAAGGTTAAATGTGTATTTGACCATTGAAATAACCGTAGGGTGCCGGTAGTAGTTGCCTCTCCTTTCTTCAGAGAAGTTTCTTCAAAAAAAAATCAGTTGAAACATACGCCCGCCTTGTCCCGTCCCGCTATTATAATGAGCGCGAGACGTAAATTCAAAAGCACGGGGATACGCGTATGTATTCACACGCTCACCGGAGGGATTGACACTAGTGGGGCTGCGACACATTGTGTCTCACCGTGTCACACGGCGCGAACGCCTGGTAATGACGCCTATTCATAACTCGATGGATTGCGGTGGCGGTTGTGTTTATACGACTTCTGGTAAAATTACTTGATGTTTGCTTTCCTTGATAATTAAACAACAAACAAAACTGTATAACTTACTTGTGAAATGATATACGCTGTAATGGAATCAGCATTATCTTCAGGATTGCCTATGGAATGCTGCCAGCAACCAAAAGTCGTTCTCTATCATTTGAAGGAATTGTGCTGGCTGGTGTCATCATTATTCATGTCATGTCATCATGATCTTCTCAGCCGTAAGACATCCACTGCTGGACATAAGCCTCCCTCTTGAATCTCCAAGTGCTGATCATAAGGGTTTGTTGCCATACTCACAACGCTTGACAGACGGATTGGCAAGCGCAGTACTGGATGTTGATACACGAAAATACGCTGCTGCCTATCCTCAGGATCCTCATCCCTTGGCAGATTCTTAGACGCGCGATGCAATCACAGACTGCACCCTACATTAATATATATTTAATATACATATATGTTATTATTTCACATATATTTTATGTACCCTATACTACGATTACGAGCAGTCATTGTGTATCACCCGCTAGGAACACAGGATCCAATTATGGTGTTCCTCGGAGTTCTCAGCAGGCTGATTACGTGACTCGCGACAGGTTAGCAACAGGCGTAAATCTCGCGATAATCGCTGTCAAACGTTAAATCGCGAATTAACTTTGTGACGAATATACAACAACTAAGCCTTTGCCGCGGCGCGCCGGCAGTAGAATGTTGCCCCTCCTCTCATGCCCGTGGATGCAGTAAGAGCCTACTAAGGGATACTTCCGAAAGATGGGCAGCAGCGTCTTTCCATATATCAACATCCCATACCGCGCTCGCCAACCCGCCTGCCAAGCGTGGTGAGTATGGCAACTACCCCTCATGGAGACCTATGATGCCTTTGTTCATTAGTGGACGTTTTATGGCTGAAATTATGATGATGATACAACAACACCTATTAGCTAAATCAAAATTGACGTTTGATATCGATGATTACGAGATTTACGCCTGTTGCAAACCTGTCGCTAGATACGTAATCAGCTTGCCGGTAACTACAGAAACGTACTTAGCCTTCCCTCGAAAGAATTACTACAACTACGCTAGTGTACCATTCGCTATCTAGTCTGCGAAACTTTCAGTAATTATCTGTAGTGCTTTGTAGTTCGCCTATCCACTTTCTTCAGGAACGTGCAAAATCAACTAACATTTTACTGCATTCGCTACTGTAGCATGAGAAATAGTTATTATATTTATTTTCCGGGAAATTTTAATACCGTTAGCGTTTCGTTGCTGTAACCTCTAATGTATTCGCTTCCTCTTATCCAACAAAACTCTAACAAAATATGACAAAAAAATTATTGAAATACTACTACAAAAGTAACTCATATTGCCTGAATAGAAATAGACTATGAGAACGTCCCCCCTTTTATTTGAAGGTGGGTAAAACGTAGTAGGTGTGAACTGATCTCATTAAACAAAAGAAAAAAACATGTTGGTCTTCTCCTAGGCGGAAAAAAGTAGAAAGAAGATTTAAACCATGTTCAATACCGAAGTTTGTTTTATGTTGCCTCTCTTTTCATTCCCGTGGATATTATTAGAATCTGCTATGCGATGTTTTGCGCTTGCGAACCCGCCTTTTCAACCCGCGTTCTTTTTAATTATATTTTCTTTAAGAAAGAGGGAGCTAAGAATATGGTCATATTCTTATTATTCTTATTATCGTCTGACATTAAAAAACGTCAGACTCCGCCAACCCGCCTTTTCAACCCGCGTTCTTAAAATATTTATATTTTCTTCAATGACATGAAATGACATTAAAAAACGTCAGACTCCAAATTTTATTTTATTTTATTTATTTAAACAAAATCCATAGTCCTTAATCTACATTATCATAAATTACATATGTATCCTACGACCAATAACGGATTTACATTATATATAAGAAATAAAACTTGCACATGCTAAACTTTGATTACCTAACATGATTATGCTGACATTTAAAAAACTATGATTTAAAAATGTATAAGAAATAAGAAAATTTTATTGTTAAATTGTGTAGGTACATATACATGAAGGTCTTAAATAAATTTAGGTATCAACAATTTTATCATATCAATGACATACAATAATAAATCTGCAATTGAATTCTATATTGCACAAAAATATACACAAAGTTGGATTACAACATTTATGTAGGCCAAAACTTCTGAATACGAAATTAGAACAAAAATCAACCTACATAACTAATTATCAAAAAATTCCGTTAGGTTATAATGAACTCTATTGACAAGCCACTATTTTAATTCAATCTTGAACATATTTCCTTCAAGTTGTTTAATAATTAATGGTAAATGATTATAAACTTTAATAGCTGTGATATAATTGCTTTTGTGGTACATTGTGGTAAATATGTTATATCACTGTAATATACAATGTGGGGCGCCAGCAGTAGAATACTACCCCTCCTCTCATGCCCATGGATGCAGTAAGAGCCTGCTAAGGGATACCTTTGGAAGATGGGCAGAAGCGTCCTTCCGTGTATCAACATTCTATACTGCGCTCACTAACCCGCCTGCCAAGCGTGGTGAGTATGGCAACTACCCCTCATGGAGATCTATGAGGTACAGAGGTAACACAGGCCGTGTTCATCAGTGGACGTTTCATGGCTGATATAATATAGAGGTATGATGACTGTAATATATTTGTGTTTCTTTGTAAATAACATAAAACTTTCTGTACAAAGAATAATTGACAGCCAAGTACAAATACAATCAAATAAAGTAGTACAGAACATTCATTGTTCTAGGAAATAGGTAAATAAGATTGTATTGCGTAGCTATGCAGGTTAAGTTTAGCGGAAGTGTCGTGCAACCAGGGCGGGCGCCGCCGGGATGCTGGCTCTGGGCGGAAATAGGACATGGGAATTAAATACGAAGCGATAGCACAGCTTTAGCCCCGAGTTTATAAAATAAAACGGTTTATTTTCGAGAATAATAAATACAGCACAATGCGAACGTTAAAGGCCTGTAATGATGATTAATTACTAACAAGCTTACTTTGGAGGTAAAGACTTGACAGTTGCGCTGAATATCCTCCAGGTTGTTAAGATTATATGAATAAATGCAAATAAAAATATTTAGTTTTTACAAGAAACTTCGAAAAAAAACTGTAACGATGTTCTTAAATAAGTCACTTATTTTATTTTATCGTTATGTACTTACTAGGATTAAAAGTTTTCAGAAGGGAACGAATTTAATTATGTCATCATCATTTCCTCCGTAGGACGTCCACTGCTGGACAGAGGCCTCCCATATGGATTTCCAGTTATATCGGTTGGAAGCTACCTGCATCCACCGTTGACCTGCGGTCTTCACCATGTCGTCAGCCCATCTTGTTGGTAGACGTGCTACGCTGCGTTTGCCGGTCCGTGGCCTCCACTCGAGATTTCATTATGTGCTTTATTCAATTCAAATGTGTATTGTTTCTCTTTTGTAAATTTACTACTCTAAGAAGTTCTAAATTCTAATTAATAAACGCTCATTAACTTTGACATTTTGCCGTGGCGTGCCGGCAGTAAATTGTTGCCCTTTTTCTCTTGTCCGTGGATGCAGTAAGAAACTACAGAGGGATACCTCTGGAAAATTTTCATTTCATTTCATTTATTTCCAAAAACAAAGATACTTTGCATGCGGAAGTCTAAATTAATATAATATTTAACATAACAATAAAATCAAATTACACATAAAAAGCATCAATGGTTAATGAATGGTATGAGATTAAAATAATATAATAAAAAATAAAAAAATAATAAAATCGAAAATGTCAAGGGTATAAACATAAAAAGACACAGAGAAATTAAAAACAATAAAAATAATAATACATTACAAAACATGTCAGTAAGTATAAAATAATAATAATAAATTGCAATTTAAACTCATCAGACCATAATAATAGTTGTCAACAAATATTTGATTATTTTTTAAAGTTTCGTGATTTAAAAAAAACTATAATACAACTAAGGTAAAAGCACCTATTACCGCGGTATGGAAAATTGGCACTTATTACCGCGGTATTAGATATTTTCGTATTTTATTTTAATAGCAGCAACTTCAGAACAATATCGTTTCGGACAAATTGTAACTTGTTGTATTCTACATCGAACCAACGTGTGCTAGTGATCCTACCTACGATCAAACGGAGAAAAAAAATCGGTTTGTGGGACGGGAGCGCAGGAGCAGGTCGTATCCATACAAGGACGGAGCAATTTGCGTTAGTCCAGTCATATTTTTGTAACGTGATTTTTAAAGTCTATCTCTATCTAACTGATTACGGGTTTTGTTTACCTGTTTTTGTGTTTTTCTAGGAGTATTATCCCATACTTTTCATGGTGAAATGTTGTATAAATACATAACAATATCAATTTTAAAAAACCGCGGAATTAGGTGCTTAAAATTGTGGGTAGCATCCATCACCGAGGGTACCATCGGTAATGGATAATATTAAGGGTCTAGATATTTCCTGATTATATTCAAAGTCACTATCTTATTACTAAACATTGAAATATGTTTCATTCCCCATGAATTCTAAAAACGAAAAATCTATTTCCGATGTATGCAAAGTCCAATAGAACTCTTTATATTATTATAAAAACTATTGTACTGAAAGTCTATTTTTATACCGAGAGTCCAAAATGACATAAAATATTTGCTATATTCATTTGACAGAAAAGTGATAATACCGGATATCCAGTGGTTTTATATACTGTTTTCCATGAAGATTGAACTCTCTTTTAGCGAATTGATACCGAAAATTTATAAATGTATTTCTTTTTTAAGGATCGGAATTACATTTTAGAACATCCCGTTCCACTGCTAATACCGCGGCATACCTCGGTAATACATTATATGGGAATCTAACACCGAGTGTCAAGTACTCGGAAATAGAGTTTCCATGTAATCTATTACCGAGTGATAAGCCAAGTAATAATTAGTATTTAAGGTTCCGTTCTGCCTAGCCGAGTGCGGTGAGCAGCACCCACGCGATTCTTTTTAATACCTACTTACAATTTTTAATTTGTGATATATTTCATATCGAGTGTCCGAATCGACTAATTCAAAGTTAAATAAAGGTATTGAAGCAGTCCTGTAAATAAAGTAATTTATTTAAAAAAAATGATTAATAATGAAAGGAAGGAAGGCATTTCAATTTTGAGATATAATTATGCTGTTGCGGCATACTTTCAGTTATGTAAAATTTTAGTACATTTTTTTGTTCTAGAGGTATAATCAATAGTTTCAATAGTTCGCAGCGCACGTGTTATAACGAACTTATACGTATTTTTTTTTACATTATTGGAGATTTAAAAAGGATCCCTAATATTTTAACCGACGAAAAACGGATGATTATATTTGTTATATGGATGTTCAGGCATAACTTTTTACTGAGTAGTCCGATGTTGATAATTCTTTTTTATTTTTTAAAGGCTATAAGGCAAAAGGTGGTCCCATATAAATTTGGAGAATATTAGGTATAAGTAATTTTTCCATTATTAGTTACGTACAGAGATATGTTTTTAGTAAAATTAAATATTACCTGATGTTAATGACCTACAATAATGTTATTTAGTTTCATTGACGATGTGGTCGCTAAGCGACAAAGTCTTAAATAAATTAAAAAAAAAAAAAAAAATTATTACCTACTACAGGGTGAAAATAATTTAAATAATAAAGTTGATTTCAATATTGCGTGTTTTTATTTTGTACGGAACCATCGGTACATTAAGCATTAATTTTTGTTCTATACTCGGTAATAGGAGCCACATACCGCGGTAATAGATTTAATACCTCGGTAATAGAGGAAGTAGTAGCCCTGACTAAAAACAATTAAAATAAATATAACGCTTCAAACTAAGTAAAAAAAAAGTGTGAAAGTACGGAAACAAAAGTCTATAAAACTCAAAAAAAAATCCTTATTAGTCTAGGACAGTCCTTATTCCACAATATTTAATTCTAAAGTGAAACTTCCTCGATTTACCGCGGTAATAGGTGCATTTACCTTAAGTACTTGTCACTAGAATTCGTCAATTGAGTAAATGCATTTATTAATAAGGAAGCTCTTAAGTTTTTTCTTAAACATTAGTGGTTGATGAATTAGCTTTTTAATATCTGTAGGTAACTTGTTGAAGATTTCAATAGCTTGGTAGTTAGTGCTATGTTTCACTATTTTTAGTTTTCGGTAAATTGTATTTTTAATGTTCATATTTCTTGTTTTTAGTTTTGTCTCCCTTGCCTCCTTCGTTTCATACAGTGGTAGATATTTGGCTAGGTAGCATAGAACGACCAGCACATACAGGCCAGGCACGGTAAGAATTCCTAATCTCTTAAAATGTTCCTTACAAGATTCTGTCTGGGGAATGCGTGTTATAGTTCGAATACTACGTTTTTGCAGGATAAAGGCTCTTTCTGTATTATACCTATAGCTGTTACCCCAGAATTGAATGCTGTGCCTAAGCTTCTAAATGGGCAGCCGCGTCTTTAAGTATATCAATATCCCGTACTGCGCTCGCCAACCCGCCTGCCAGGCATGATAAGTATGGGATCAAACCCCTCATAATCTTGGAGATCCACGAGGGAGGCAAGTCTAGCTGTGGACAGGACAGCAGTCCTATGGCTCTGATAATGACTTTGCTGACTTTCACACATCTATCGGCTCCCCTCATCGCGGGTTTGACGACTGTGGTCTAAAATTAGAAACGACCAAGTATAATTCCCTTCTCCTTCGCTTTGATAATATGTCTGAGTAATAATGGATCACAACTAATTGTTTGCGAAACTTGTGGAGATCCGCAAAGCTCGTGCGATCGATACTGAGCTACGAGACCGAGACATACAATAACATTGTGGGTGGCCACCTAACTAACCGATGTACAATGAAGATACTCTGGAGCGAAATTCATTACTTTTTGCATTCAACTAAGCTCGTAGCTCAAGCTAGAAAATAGGAGAGAGTGGTTGGATTTATCAAACACACACGCAATTATGGAAAAACAAGGAGAAAAGATAATTCGGTACTTCTTGCCTTCAAATGTAAGGGCTAATTCTAAGGCTTTTGCTGTGGGGTCTGGTGGACGTGGCGAGTGATAGAACTTTATGTTTAGTTGATAGTGTTTACTGGATGGACCCGCCGTGGGGTGCCGGCAGTAGAATGATACCCCTCCTCTCATGCCCATGGATGCAGTAAGAGCCTGCTAAGGGATACCTCCGGAAGATGGGCAGCAGCGTCTATCCGTGTATCAACATCCTATACTGCGCTCACCAACCCGCCTGCCAAGCGTGGTGAGAATGGCAACTACCCCTCATGGAGATCCATGAGGGAGGCCTGTGTTCATCAGTGGACGTTTTATGGCTGAAATGATGATGATGATTGGATGGAGGTGCGATTTGTTCTATCCCGAATACAATCTTATGATACTATTACTTACTACATTGTGTCGACATGTGCAGTAAACTAATTTATCCGGGTGTTTGATCAAATGTTTGCAACGGTTAAGCAACTAAACGTGGTTCAGTAAAATTGGTTTTGTATGGCCGGCAGATAAGCAAGAGCGGTCGATTTCCGCCCGACAACAATAATTATTTGTTACCAATTAATTACTAACTGTGGGGTACCGGCAGTAGAAATTACCCTTCCTTTCATGCAGTAAGAGCCTGCTAAGGGATACCTCAGGAAGATGGGCAGCAGCGTCTTGCCGTGTATCAACATCCCGTACTGCGCTCGCTGCCCGCCTGCCGAGCGTGGTGAGTATGGCAACTGTTATGGAAATCCGTGAGGGAGGCCAGTATTCAGTTTTGAAATTGACCGCTCTTGCGTATCTGCCGGCCATACAAGACCAATTTTACTGAACCACGAAGGTCGTCAAATAATTACTCCGACATATTAACGACGGAGAGGGGGAGAGCGGGACCAGACAAGTGAGTGTGTGCGTGACCTCGTTACGTCATCTCACGCTGACAATTGGACAACCGCGACAGACGGGATGGAATGTGGTACCTTCGTCAGGGAAACACGAAAATCGCATTACGCGGTTCTGATATACATTATTTCCTTGATTACGAGTATGGCATCGTGTTTTTGGTAATTGATAACAGTACCCATCGGTCGTGTTCATTATCATCATTATTTCAGCCGTAAAACCTACACTACTAAACACAGGCCACCCTCATGGATCTCCATGAGGCATACTCGCCACGCTTGACAAGCGGGTTGACGAGCGCAGTTTGCGATGTTGATATATGGAAAGACACTGCCTCCCATCTTTCGGAGGTATCCCTTAGCCAGTATCTTACTGCATCCACGGGCTTGAGAGGAGGGGTAACATCTTGTTTTATTATGGTGTGCACATAACACGTGCTTTAACAGTGAAGGAAACATCGTGAGGAAACCCGCGGCTTAGTTAGCCTCAGACGTTCTTTCCTCTGACTAATAGATGACTAAGCTGAGAGGATGGTATAGGTGCTGGGCAAGCCTAATCCATAAAATAACAATGTCCCAGGAACTGCAGCGTCCCGTACAGCATGAAAAGCAGTTGCTGACTCTGCATAAATCATTTATAATAGATGCAAAGATTTATATCTTTCAAAAATATCATAGTATTGTTTATTATTATTATATTTTTTTTACGCCTCTATAATATTTCCTTTTGCTACACCATATAATATGTATGTATGTATTTATTTTGTTTAGGTATTTATAATATATATATATATATATATATATATATATAATATATAATAAGTTATATTATTAAACTAGAATGTTATTAATTTTTTTTAAGAGTTTGCTCCGTCTCTCTCTAATTTAGTACACCTCCGACCATTCTTCCTATCAACTGTATCTTCTCCATCCAAAGGTTGTCTGGAAGAGATCGCTTCTGAGCGATAAGACCGCCCATTGTACCTTCATTTGTAATATTTTATTTGTAATTTGCTTATCTTCTGTTTTTTGTGTACAATAAAGTATTTTCATTCATTCATTCATTCAAAGGCCTTACTTTGTGGTGTAATATATTGTTTTCCAATCTTATCTAATACTTCATAACGATTGAGTTTTTGTAACACAATGATAATGTTATTTGTTCGCTCATAAACGAAAGCAATTTATCAAGAAACAGGATAAATAAACCAGTAGAGGAACTTTATCTTACTCCTGCCACTTGAATAACTTGTTTAATCTGTTTAGTAAATTATTTAATCTTCGCCATTCGGGCTTTAATACACAGCTCTAAGATATCGCTGGTTTTCTTCGAATGAGTTACTTGAAGTTCTAACGAAACATTGAACTCAAGCAGCTTGAGTGAGGGAATTTAAGTGTGTATCCTGAGTGAAGGCGCACTGCAAATGCGAAGCGGACGTAACAAATAACCGACATTGGAACGTACAGTTTGAAATGTTTATGGTGTTAGTGTAGTTAGCTGAAAGACGTGCAGACGGGCCTCCTGATAGATAGTGGTCACCGTCGTCCATAGACATCTGCATCACCAGAGGCGAGGCTGATGCGCTGGTGGCATTTGAAGAAAGACAATTCCCGCCTTTTGAAGCACCCCATGTTGAAGCTTCGAGGGAATACCGCAGATGGGAGTTCGTTCCACAACTTTATCGTCCAAAGCAAAAAAAGCGCGCGAAACGAGTGGTATTGGAGAACCAGCTATCCAGGTGGTGCGGATGAAATTTGGTTTAGTGGCAAGTGTATTTCATGGATATTAATAAACTCTAAAAATTTGGTGGAATTTGAACCTATATTGGTCAAGTTGACACTGCCTAACGTCGGAAGTGCTGTCCCTGTCCAGACTACGAGCGGATATACGTACTTGGACAGTGGCCACAACTCTGGTAGACCCACAAGTTTGAACCGCTGCGCCTTCACTTAGGACCCACACTCAAGGTTGAAAGATTTTAGAGTTATTAAAACTTTAACAGTTTTTTTTAGCTATAAGAAGATCAGATGGGCAGCAACGTCTTTTCGTGTATCTATAACACGTACTGCGCTCGCCAACCCGCCTGCCAAGCATGGCGAGCATGGCAACAACCTCATTTGATAAGTACTTGAGAATCCATGAGGGAGGCCTATGTCCAGCAGTAGACGTGGATAGCAGCCCTAAGACTGATGACTCAGTTTGCCAAATTACACATTACTTGCGCGCGTTACAACCTCAAAAGACCGTGTTGGACCAGTCGCCTTTCGATTCGAAGATTCAAAGTAGGTATGTTCCGTGCTATCTCAACCAGCCACATATTGCGTACAGGAGTGAGTGAGCTGAACACCGCTCTTGGCTCCGAGGTCAAAGTTTTAAATTGAGATGTTGCGCACCTCTTTGTTCGTTATCGCGTTTGCGGCCGTCAGCGGCTACGGTGGCGGCGGGGGCGTCGGCTTTTACGGTGTCTTTTTGCTACACTCTCAATACCGCCTTTGTTCCCTCCGTTCATACTCGCCTAAATGCCAGCTTAGATTTTAATCTCTCCTTTTAATTTAGATTTTGATGAAATTTCTCGCGAAGATTATGGAAGTTTGCGGTTTTATCTAGCGACGGTAATATTCTGAGAATGAATAATGGCTTTTATAATTACGATAAGCTGTGGGAGTGCGAGCGAATAGTCTCGCCTATTTGCGTTTAAATCAGATGAGTATTGTGCTCAATGTTTTTTATAGCTTTTGAGTATAACTTTAAGTAGGGTCTTAACATCATTAAAGATGATTTATACAGAGCGTCAGCAACTGGTATTCGTGATGACGGCGTACAGGACGCCGCAGTGCGTACGACATTAGATGGATTAGGACATCCTCCCAGCTTGGTCATTATTCAGAGGAAAGAACATCAATACGTCTGAAGCAGACTAAGCCGCGGGGTATAAGATCCTAATGAATTTATAATAAATGATTTTGGGCGTGCTACGGTGTAGGGTGGCGGGATACGCGCGCTCTTGCTACTCGCCACTTGTCATCATATCAGAGTGGTGGCGGAAGACTAGTATGTCCTCCACTGATGTTAGGAGGTCAAGTGGCAATTGTATCATTTATTACTTTGTCACCTCAACATCTAAAGATTAAAAGATTAAAAATTATTTAATTCGTACCAAAAAACACAAACATATTTTACAAGAGAAAAAAAAACAAACAAAATCCTTACAAACTAACTAAGCTAAACAAAAAGATAGAAAATAATAATTAAGTCTAATAAAATAATAATAAATGAATAAAAATGCATAGTGTTTAATGGTAGGAAAAAAAAGGACCTATTTCAGCTTAAGTAGCCTTAAGCAAGATGCTTGAGTGCTACGCTGATTTTCAAATAGGCCCTTCAGGTGATTTCACGTCCATTGCAAGTATTAGGTATAATAAAAATAAAGTAGGTATGTATTAATAAAAAATAAACTAAAACTAGATACCTACAGCAATATAAATAAATATAGTACTAGGTAATGAATACATAAATATGACATAATATAATAAGTAAATATGATATTTTACATGACTAAAATAAATTGGAGAATAAATGGGATGGAGACACTAGTGTAATGCCTACTCCTTTCGTGCATACCCAGCAGGTTAGTAATAATATACATATTTTCAGTTAGTTTAAACCTACCTTATCTCGGCTGGCATTTTTGCTCAGTCACCAAGTATTTTTTTAGGTTATTTTTAAAAGTATATTTTGTTTTTAGAGCACGCACAGGTGGTGGCAAATCATTCCAACAATGTGAAGCAGCAAACTTAAATGAACCACGAAAAGCCATTGAGCGGTGGGTTGATGTAGAGTAAACATAGGTACATGCTCTACTGGGATATCTGGATTGGTCCTCAGCTCTGACCAACTTATCGAAGAGGTATTTAGGGTACTGTGACTTTATGACTCCAAAAAGAAGAACAGCTAGATGTAGTCTTCTCCGTGCTGTCATTTTCAAAAAATTGGATGCATTTAAGTATGGGGTGACATGAGTCCTAGGAGGGATGTAGAAACAATAGCGGGCACAAGCGTTCTGAACACGCTGTACGAGATTTGCTGTTCTTTTTAAAAGGCACGGTCCATAGACTACATCACAGTAGTTTAATTTAGACAGCACTAGAGATTCACACAGATTTATACGAACTGCTTCACTGATGTATGGGCGAATTTTATAAAGGAGTTTTAAGCGGTAGAAACAGTTGCGTATACACTCTACTAAATGATTTTCAAAGCGTAGGTGGCAATCCATGACCACTCCCAGGTTCCTGGCCTCTGTGACTTGTTCAACTTCTACATTGTCAACCATAATGGTGATAGGTTTCCCTTTAAGTGCTAGTAACTTTTGCCTTGTGCCTATAAACATAAACTTCGATTTGTTTGGATTGATTACTAGAGAGTTGTGTTTAGACCATTCAGTTATTTTTTCCAAGTCAAAGTTTACTTTATTTTGAGCAGTTATAAGTTCAGTAGACGTAAAAGAAAAATACAATTGAATATCGTCAGCATAGATATGGTGACTGCAGTGTGTTATATTCTTTGTTATGTCTGCACAGTACAATGCAAAGAGGATCGGACCAAGAACAGAGCCCTGCGGGACACCACGAAGCACAGGACTAGCAGCTGATTTGTGTGTTTTTCCATTCGGCAACGTCAGTTCAACAAGTTGTTCTCTGCCATTCAGATAGCTATCAAACCACTTAATAGTCCTGGTGTCAAATCCATAGTAAGATAGTTTTGACAACAAGAGATTAATGTTTATGCAATCAAAAGCGCGAGAATAATCAAGCAGTATCAAAATACTGGTCATGCCTTGATCTTGGGAACTAAGCAAACCATCAACAACATCCAACAGAGCGGTTGCAGTACTATGCCCTTTGCGGAACCCAGATTGTTTTTGTGGAAGAATGTTGTGGGCTTCCAGGTACTTAGTTAGTTGCAAAGATACTGCCTTTTCCAAGACCTTGGAGAGGCAGGGAAGCAAGCTAATAGGTCTCAGGTCTTGATAGGTTGTAGGGTTGTTGTTTTTTGGTAATGGCCTAACTTTTGCAACCTTCCAGTAATCTGGAAATATGCCACTCTCTATTGAGCCATTTACTATGTGGGTGATGGTCTCCAAGGACTCAGGCAGGGTCATCCGTATCATATCCATAGTAATTGCATCCACACCCTGTGCATTTGAGTTAAGGTTTCGAAGAATACCCATTACAGTATCTTCGGTAACTGGGTTAAGAGAGAATGAGCTGGAACAATATCTATGGTTTTTATAATAGGTCAACTGCGAGATCGAGACTAAGTCCTGTCCAGGTATTTTAAGGAAGTGCTCATTTATCAAACCAGGATTATGTAAGTGGGGGGGAAGCTCCATATTATACTTTTTATCAGGCAATATTGTAGTTTTTAAGTTTTTCCACAGTTTTTTAGAATTTTTGATGTTTTTGTTTATGTGGTCTGTAAAATAAGCCCTTTTTTCGCTTTCTATTGCTGCTACCACCAACTGCTTCATGTTCTTGTAAGAGGTTTTTGACACGTCAGTTTGTTCTGAACGGTATTTTTTGTGGTATTTATCCCGGATGTGCATCATTGTCTTTATTGTGTCTGTTATCCACGGATGAGGGGGCTCTTTAAATATTGTGCATTTAAGAGGTGCATGCAGGTCAAAAATAAAATGTATTATATTTGTGAATGTTACAACCAGTTCATTTATGTTTTGTAAATTTTTTAAACCATTCCAATCAACATTAATTAAGTCATTTTTCCATAACTCAGGAAGTATACTCTTAAGTGGCCTATATGTTATGGCTCTAGGTAAGGGTTTGTCCTTTTTTACATCTACTTCAATCATTATCATGGCATGGTGACCAAGATCAGGGCTATATTTGACTATACTGCTACGCACCTTGGCATCAGTGCATGCTATGTCAATAAGAGTAGCGCTGTGTTCAGTGTAATGTGTTGGCTCTGTAATGATCTGTTGCAAGTTAAGACTATGCAGAAACGTGTTAAGTGACTTGGTTTTACCATCCATAGGACTAAGTATGTTAATATTTAGATCACCAACAAAAATTAAGTTATTGTAGTTGTTGAAGGATGTTATTGTATCCGTTAATGCTTCCAAGACAAGATTATGGTTTTGCTGCGGAGGCTTATAGGCTGTTCCAATAATAATCGTCTGGCTATTAACTCTTACACGAATCCACATCTGTTCTACATCAGAAACTTGGGGATGTGGACAGATCTTTGCATATATATTTTTTTTAATAAAGTAACCGATTCCTCCACCTTTTCCTCGTTTTATGTGCTGAGGCCTAGGAGTGTGGCGGAATCGGTAGCCTGGTATTTGAGGTGCCTTTTCATCTTCATTAGGGCCTAACCAAGTCTCATTTATGGCAATTATGTCAGGCTGCAATTCCCCCATAGCCACAATAAACTCATCATGCCCTGTATTCAGTGATCCCGCATTAAAAAAACCAACTTTTAGGTATTTTGTGTTAATCATTTTTTAAATAAAATTGTGTATGTTTGGCAATTGTAATTATAGGGACAATCAAAACTATTGGAAGAAATGATATGGTGCAGGCCTCTGATGTGCTAACTAGGGCATTATTAGAGTTCTTGTTGTATAAATTATGACAAGTAATTATATAAATATCATTAAATAATAATATATACCAATAAGCTATACTTTTAAGTTTATCTGTTACATGCATTGAGTAGTATTTAGGTAGCTGATCATGATAGGTAATAATATCCAATAATTTTAATAATAAATTATTTATAAATGAGTAAGTAATTAAAATCAAGAGTTGAATACAATTAAATCTGTTATTTACCTGACAACAAATAACATGCATTAGTAGTGACCACAGATCCACTGTGTATAGAGGTAAGTAACATAATAATACATTATATAATACTAATGTCATATTAAATAAATTTACAATTTGTTTTTTCTTTTTAGGGAGGACAAACCGTGGTAGGACCAAAAACCCGGTCCAGGTCATCCTGAGAGCGGATCGGGAAGGGCTGCTTTCCGTCCGCTTGACGCACGTAGACACGTCCTCGCTTCGTCCATACGAAACGCCATTGCTGTCTGCGGGCTCCCTCGCGAGCACGAGCAAATAGGACACGGTTCGCACGTGTCAAACGCTCATTGATGAAAATCCTCGCAGCTGCGCCGCTGGCTGGGGGTCGCCCTGCGTCGGCCGTGGTAATGGACCGGCGGACGCGAGCAGCCACCAGCAGTCCATCGCGCAGGTCGCGGCGAGCCAGACGCACGACCAAGCGACGCGTGCGGGGCGCCTCCCCGCCCGGCATCACGCCCTGCGCCACGCCTACCCGCTCCGCGTACACGACGTCTCGCGGCTCAAGCTGCACGCCAAGCTTGGCGGCCAGCACGGTGATGGCCTGCAGTGCACTTTCCCCACGCTCCTCCGGCAGATGTCCTATCTCCAAGTCAGACAGGAGCGCCTCCTGGTCGCGGTCATTGATCTCCTGCTGCAGGCGCACTACGGTGCTCTGCAGGTCGGCCAAGACGGGCGCGTGAGGCGCCGCCTCAGCCGTGGCATCACGCCGCTGCTCCACTGCGTCCAGACGGCGCTCCAGTCCATCTACGCGATCAGACACTGAACTCCGGCGAGAGACGTTCGGAAGTCCACCATCTCCAGCCTCACCTCCTGCAGCTCGGAGCAAAGGTTGCCAATCTCAACTCTGAGCGCTCCTATATCCTTCGACATGCTGTCCTGCATCTTTCGAAACTCGGCGAGCAGTTCCTCTGTAAGAGGCTTCACGGCTAGTTGGAGATCCATCTCGTTAAATTTTTCTGTGTTGTCATGGGCCGTCCGGTCTAACATCATGGGCTCCTTATTTGGATGACGTTCGGATGAATTATGCAGGCTAGTTGCAGCTCGTTCCTCGCTCCCAGATCTTATTGGGGCGTCAGAGTATACCTGCGTTACGCACACAGGTGTCATGGGGTCCGTCCGTTTTGGCGTCATCATTTGGCAGTCTCCACAGCGCCAAGAACTAGGCACTTTAAAGTCCGCCGGGAGACGGACACATTCAAAATGCGAAACAGATTTGCATTTCGGACAGGTAGCGCCATCTTTGAGATATCGTCCGCACGCCGCACATTTAATACCCATTTTCCTTCGATTGATCGAAGTGGCAAGCTATGTAGTTTGCCTGCAGAAGGACAGATGGCGCGCAACAAGACCGCACTAGTGAGTAAGTTCCGCTGTTCGATGATAGGCGTCGCCGGCGACCACTTTGGATTTCTTATAATCTATCAGTGATATTAAATCCTCCCAGCTCAATCAACTCAGTACAGCGGGGTCCGGCGGCGCAGCGGCGACAACTGATGCGCGTCCAGTATGATACAGATAATGCGTATTTTCCTAATCTTGCGAATCAATTTGTGTAAATTCACTTTGCAAAAAATAATGAGGGTACTTTTGCACTCACTGTGATTGTAAACACTGTTTTTAATGATTAAACATAGTAAAACTGATTGTCTGTTTATAATTTTTATTGCTACAGAGTCACAACACTGTCCGTCACAATATTTATTATGCTCCCGTACTTAGCAAGTATTGTTTATATTTATTTACGGTACAAAACGTATCTTCAGCTGACCACTTGTCAACGGTCGTGACGTCACTCTATCTCTCATCTAGACCTAGGACCTCACTACAGAGGAAGTTGATGAACGTTACACATATTAATGAAGTCACTGATACAATTAGGTATGAAAAGCTCTCATTGTGTTGGGGTGACGGCGCCAGCGGCGGCCTTTGTGTCACTGACATCGAATATTGCAATAATACGAGCTGCTGAATATTCAGAACTCAATTTCCAGAGATTATTTATTTTCCTCTGGCGCTGGAATCGAACATTGAAACACAAAAATTCAATTTGCAAATGAAAATCGTATTGTACGTTTTGCCGTCACTGCGGTGCCGGAAATGTTTACCATCAATTTATGCACCCGATTGAAGTGAGCTTTAGAAAAGTGGGTTCATTTATCAACAATCCATCACTTTGCATATTAAGTAACACCCTTAAAACGCAAATATGAACGCAGAATGATGAACAGTAACTGTCAGAAAAGGGCTCTGGGCCAATTTTCGCGCATCGTGATCTTAGTGATACAGAAACATCACGTTACATGAAAAGGTCTTGCACTCAGGTGCTACTGACGCCAAGACATAGATCTGTCACTTTTCGTGGATCATTTCGATTTGCAGCATCTCGCTGTTGGAACGACATACCGCCACCAATACGCAACCTGAAAACAGTACCATCATTTAGGTTTGCCCTTAAAAATCTTTTATTAAGCAAACAGAAGGGTACAAAAGATAAGTGACAATACTTTGCTGTTGGGCACTTGCCCCCGTGGCGAAGAACCCAAATATTCACTTTGTCTCTCAAACTCAATAAGTGTTTATTCAATAGAGCAAAACGCTACTCAGCTCTCTATTAACAACTCATCACACACAATGTATGTGTTCAGCTTCTTTTGACTAGTTGTATCCCGTTAGTCTTTTATTTCTTGTGCAAAAGTTATTAGTCAACAAGGCTCAGTAACTGATGGGCGGAATTGCAGGCTAAGTCTGTCGGGTGAGTGACTGGAGAGCCCTCTCTCTTAGCCAAAGTATACCTGTCCTGTCGCTGACTCTGTTGACTCTGTTATCTTTATTTATTTATTTTTATTTACAGTTTATACCCAATCTCTTTCGCAATCCACACTTATTGTTCTGTATAATTTAAACTCCTTATCTTTAATTACAAATGTAGTTACAACGTGTTTCATATTTTTAACATTACAAATTAAAATTTGGTTTAATACCTCCAGTGGTGTAAAATAATGACCAGAGAACAGACGCAAATCATGATGGTTGACGTCTCCTGTCACCGTCGTCCTGTTTGTCACTATCGCACCGTTTGGCTACCGTCCGGTGGGCGCGCTGATCTAGTCTGCGTTCGTGATGGCAACTTGGTGACGTCTGAAAACCAGCGTTGTGTACCGCTTCCAAGTGGTACGCAGCATTATGCTGAGACGTCACCTTTTGGCTCACATCGTCATATAGGGCCTTACCCACATAGTTTGTAATACTGGTTTGTTTTTTCTATTTTGATGTTTTATGTTATTTGTTAAATATTTTTTTGATTCTGTTGTTTACCTGTATGTCTTGTGTGCCAATAAATGTGTTTTCTTTCTTTCTTCTTTCTATACAATACATAAATAAAAAATATTTTATTTGGAACAAAAACAAATGGGTACAAAAATATGAAAAAACATTGACTGCTGTAAAAGTTAATAGTTTATTCAGGCGTGACTTTGCGGAAATCCATTGTTATTATTATTGTTATGAGCCATTTGGGTCCCACTGCTGGGCAAAGACCTCCTCCAAATCCCTCCAAACATCCCGATCCTGAGCCACTTCCCTTTAGTCAACCATGTGCTGACCGAGTTCATCCGGCCATCTGCGATTTGGTCTGCCGCGTCGCCTCCTCGCCGGGTCAGGTCGCCACTCAGTGACAACCTTAGCCCACATCTCACTTTGCATGCAGCAGGACGGTGTGGCCATTCACTTATAATATCTAAATGAACAATAAATATTTAGTAACAAATCCGCTAACCTATTATCTAATGAGCTATTTAACCGACTTCAAAAAAGGAGGAGGTTCTCAAGTCGTCTGTATTATTTAACCTTTATTACCTCAGAACTCGGTCGTTAATGAACCGATTTCAAACAATACTTTTGAGAACGATTAATATTTTAATACTCTAATCTATGAATCGTGTTAACTGAATGAATAATTAATTTTAATTTGACTTGAAATATGGCAGCGTCTTTCTGTGTATCAACAGACTGCCAACCAGAGTAGTACGGAATGTACTTTTAATTGGACTCTCTTGTAGGGCCTGGCAAGCGTGGTGAGTATGGCAACAACCCCACACGATCAGTACCTACTTGTAGATTCATGAAACCTTACCCAGCAGTAGACAGTGAACTGTCTGAACTTCACCCTGTTCGGCCAGAAAGTCAGAGAAGCCCCATTCTCTGACCTGACTTTCAATTTAAAGGTAATATTTTACTTACACACTAGAGGTATATGACATAATATAGCCAAAATGTCTTCATTCCATAAAAAAATCCTTAATTAATTCAATCATCATTCACTCAGCCGTAGGATGACCACTGCTGGACAAAGGCCTCCCTCACTGCGTACTGATCATGAGGTTGTTGCTATACTTGTCCCGCTTGGCACGCGGGTTGGCGAGCGCAATGTGGGTTGCTGATACACGGGAAGACGCTTTTGTCTATCTTCTGGAGGTATACCTTAGCAGATTCTTATTGCACCATGTGCAAGAGAGGAGGGGCAGCATTTTACTGCCGGTACCCTACGGCTAACGGATAATAACTTTGTAATTAATCCAATAATGTTAACAAATCTCCCTGACTGAACTTTACTGAAGATGTAAAAAAATATCGAATCCATCGAAACATTTTAACCTTTACATCCATTTTCAATTCGTTCAAAATGTTTCCTCGTAAAGTATTTATCAAGCCCTCGAAACTTTATCTTGCAGAGCCGTTAATAAATAACTGATATCACCTCCGCTGGGCAGCGGAAACGGACCGCTCTGAGCCGTTGAAGAGCATAAATTCAGAAAGTTATTATCCGCTATCCGCGTGGGTAACTCTGCTGAACTCAGCAATACTGGGAAAGTTCACTGTTCGGTCGCTTCTGCGAATTCTGCCTGCGAGCGAAGATTTAAATCGTTCGATTCGCCATTACGTAATGAGACCGCGCCGTTTTGTTTCCACACGAAATGAATGAGCTCACTCATTTGGAATCAGTGTACCTCTAAACACAGTGTTATCCGGACGTGGTGTGTGTTATTTTTGCGAGCAACATGACTGCACAATAAATGGTAGCAATAACAGTTTGGTTTATTGACAAAAACCAGTGTGCGTGCGTCGGCCTTATTGTTAACACACATGTAAGACAATGCGTATAGAAACCACCCTTCATGAAGATCCGCGAGAGAGGCATGTATTCAGTAGTGGACGTATTGCGGCTGAAATGATGATGATGATGATGAAAGACAATGCCACAGTTTTTGGTGTCAGGGAAAATCTAACGATTTTAATCTTTGCCTGCGAGTCGTATCTTTTACAAGCAGTTGGAACTTGAGCTTATCGTTTCATGACCTAAACTTACTGTTCTGTACTGATAACTTAAGTTGTACAAACAGTAGCGCCGCCGGCAGTCCAATGTAGCTTTCATCGTAAAAATACATTTCTATAATTATAATGTGTTAGTACACATAGGCTGAAACTCTCTCCCCCTTTTGGGTACCAACCCGACAGGGGGAGTTTCAGCCTATGTATACAAAACATTTGACTACAAAAGTGTTGTCCTCAGATTTTTTTTTAATTCATTTATTTATTTCCATAGTTTGCAATTAAAAAAAAAGTACTAAATGTTGGCAAAACTGATATAGGCCTAAATCTAGTAGGGTCAGTCACAGTACCTGATTTGATTAATGGTATAATTTCACTGTGCTTTACTAGATCAGGAAATACACCACAGTCAATGCATTCGTTAAAAATAAAGGCTAGATCTGGTGCAACAGTATCTAATAGTGATTTAATCATGACTTCGGAAAGACTCCAGAGATCCGTAGTTTTTTTACATTTATCATTTTAAATGCCTCTTTGATATCCTGTTTATTAACGTATTCAAATTTAAATTCCTTATTATAAGCTGGTACATTATCTTAATGATTCAGCAACTATTTGAGAAGACTTTAGCGATTTTGTCGTAGAAATAGGGATTGTTTCAAATGCTTGCGCCACGTTGGCATCTTTATCAAATGGCCTTTGAGCAAAATAACACAACTTTTATTACTAGTAATTAATTATTATACAATTGTTTTACACTTGAATTACGTAATAAACTTGGGTAACAGATTTATTTACTTGAAAAAAACAATTAAATCGATAGGAAGTTGATTCAACAGCTGTTACGCGTAGCCTTGCCGACAAAAAAATAGAATGATTAATATAAAAGTAAGTCATTGGATACAACTACTTGGGCTTATCATTCCGTCACCTTATTTATACCGAGAAACAATTCCGCGATTATTTGCTAGACATTTGATACTAAGTGCTGTGTTTTAGTTACGTAGTTAGATCCCTCAATAAAACAGCTCAGGCGGTACTTATCCGGGCCGGGGCGGGCGGGGGCGGATTCAATTACATCCCGCTACTTGTCCCAGGGCTTCGTCTCGGAGGGTCTAGGGTATCAGTTACTTAGATCTCTAGGAGCTATAATCGTAAATTCCTTGTTAGTTACAATAATATAAATTTGTCGGAAAGAATTGGGTTTCGGATAGAGCGATAAATATTAGGAGATTAATCAGATTGTAATAAATCTTTCGGACTTATATAGCGTTGCCGTAGGGTGCCGGCAGTAGAATTTTGAAACTACCCCTTAATAGTTCTTATTTATAAAAACACACTTTAAGTAAATTCTGCCTAATTTAGGCGTGCATCATTTTTGTCCACAATTTAAATAATATTAGGTACATATGAAATTGGCGTTTTGTCGTACTGGCCACTTTGATCTCAAATAACTCCCCTTTGGTTAGAAACTCCAAATGCAAATTTATGCAGCTATTTACTCATGCATTTGTCATGGTGTCAGGTGTTAGTAATAAAACTATTTTAATCCAATTGAAGCAAATTGGGAAGGTGAAAAAGTTTGAAAGGTGAGTAGGACCTCACGAATTGAGTGAAGCAAATCGACAAACGCGCGTCGACTGCTGCGTTACATTATTCAACCGGCACAATAATGAAGGGATTTTAAATCGAATCATTACCTGTAATTCATTACAGAAATGGATCCCATACGATAATTGGAAGCGCTCATCGCAATGGCTGAACCCTGGCGAACCAGCCAAATCATGCCCCAAGCGAAAACTGACTCAAAAAAAGTTACTAGTGAGCGTTTGGTGGACCAGTGCCGGTGTCGTCCACTACAGCTTTCCTAAATCCGGCCAGACGATTACAGCAAGATGTCTATTGTCAGCAACTGTAAACCATGATGGAAAAGCTAGCTGCTAAACAACAGAGGCTGGTAAATCGCTCTAGGCCACTGTTGCTTCAGGACAACGCTAGACCACGCACTGCTCAACAGACGGCTACCAAATTAGAGGAGCTTCAATTGGAATGTGTAAGACATCCACCGTACTCTCCGGACCTTGCTCCAACAAATTACGCAATAAGCTTTTTTATCACATAAAGTGTGTAAATACGTTTTAAGTTGACATTAAACTTGAATGGAAAATGTTTATTTTATTATTTTTAGTAGGTACGTTTAAATAAAAGCTTGTTTGTTGAAAAGTTTTTTTTTACTTTAAATTTATTTTTTACTTTTTTAATTTTTTACTTGTTTTAGTCACAGGTACCGGAGTTATTGGGATCGGCAAGCGCAGCGTAGGACGTCCACCTACAAGATGGGCAGACGACTTGGTGAGAACTGCTGGTCGGCGGTGGATGCAGACGGCTTCCAACCGCAGTACTTGGAGATCAATGAGGGAGGCCTTTGTCCAGCAGTGGACGTCCTACGGCTGAAATGATGAAAATGATGATGACCGGAGTTATTTAAGACCTCAATGTACTTGAAATTTGAAATTAAAATTATATTGTTTTGTATTTTCGGAACCATAACAATGCTTGTATTCTAATAATTCATTAATTTGTGATGTGAGAGTTATCTTGATCGGTTCCCTTTATACTTTTCAAGTGTATCACAATTAGTGCAGAGTAAGCAGCCTCAAGAATTACCAAGGGCTATATTAGTGTGGACGCACCCCTCGAAATAAGACCACTTACGAGCTGGGGGAATGAATCTCTTGTTGTGAAGTTAGGAATTGGATCCGGGAGTGCGCTAATTGAATCAACTTGCAGCTCATCAACGTGTAATTGCTATTAAAGTTTCCAAGAATACAAATTGCGAGTCTGAATCATTTAGCTCGGAGCGCGGGCGGGGCTATAGTGGAGGGAAGAGGATTGGTTACCATGGTATCCAATAAAGTTAGTGGTTTGAAATGGCAAGAATAGCAAGTTGAAGTATCAAAACAAAGAACTCGCTCGCGTTTTTGTGTATGAGGATAATTATTCGCACAAAACGTGCCTCAATTTATTACGTGTTTAAATTTATTTTGTGATAACCAAATCTGTGATAGAAAATGTGTCTTTGTTTATTGTTATGTTTGATAAGTAATATTAGACATTTCCAGTCACCGTCTACAATAATTTTACGCCACAATTCTCTTGTGTGCAGTGGATTGGAGTATGGGAGTGTTGCATGGATTTCCTTCTATGAAGTCCATAAAAACGCCTGGAAAGTGTTCAAATGCGCTTCCTTTGGCACTTAACTAATTTCTGCAATCTAGGAAAAACACTGTTGAGCTTCGACGACAAACAAGCACATTTTGGGATCTCTACAATATCCGACCGAAGACTTATGCATCGATACAGTGTTTCTCTATAAATTAGTAAACGGTATCCTCGAAGCCCCTGATTTATTGACTTCATTATCGTTCTCTCTGCCATACAAACTGCCCAGGACTTCGAGGTTTAACCTATTTTGTCTGGACAGGTTTAAATACAATCTTGGACAAAATTGTGACATCACACACCCTTAACTAGAGTCGAAAGGCAGAATAACGATTTCAGAATCTTAAAACTTCTTTCTTATATTGTGATGATAGATAAATACTTTTTTTTTATAATAAAATAATTAATAACGCAAGTTCAAAAACAAAATCTTTTCTATCTCTATATCTGTCTCTACATAGTATAAAGTGTTGAATTGAAGCCGCTTCCCGCGTCTGTCTGTCTGTAATATGAGATCAATAGAATGCAGAAAGTTTGTTTTCATAGAAATTGTGTCAGGTTTTGTGAAGTTTGTTGATGCAAGAGAATTGCCCCGCAGAACTGCTTTCATTTTGCTCTATAATAATTTTATTATCCACTACATTATAGGCTTAAAAGACAAAACCCGGCAGCGTATGTTCACTCACTGTACAACACGGAGGCGAACGTCTCTCCATCTCGCATATAAAAAAAATAACGCAGTCCCTAATATTCCTCGTGAAATCACAACAATACTTCGCGGAGACTTAATTCAGTAATGTTAGCAACGTAATTATTCTCGAGGCAGAAGCATTAGGGACATTAGGCGAACAAATCGTTACTTGTAGCGCAATACATAGTCAACATTGTACACTAATTATATTATTAATGTTTGCTCACAAAAGAATCCCATTAGTAGCACGCACATCTTCTAGTATATTAGTTTACCTGCCGTGGGGTGCCGGTATTAGAATGTTACTCCACCTCTCATGCCCGTGGATGAGTATGAGCCTGCTAGGGGATACCTACGGTAGATGGGCAGCAGGGTTTTACCGTGTTCAACATCCTAAACTGTGCTCGCAAACCCGCCTACCAAGCGTGGTGAGTATGGCGATTACCATGGAGATCCGAGATGAGGGAGGGTTTTGTAGGCAGTATCAAACTCATCATTCTCATCAAACTCATCTCATAATTACGGCAGCGTTCGTAAGAAACGTTTTCGTTCAACCGTTTTTTCTCTGACTTACTTTGCAAATGCAACTACCACGAAAAAGTATTTTAATTTTTCGGATAAATTTATATTCTGTGACACTTACAAATACTGTGGCTTTCTATCAGTAAAATAATTTTCAAAATCGGTTCAGTAAGTTTAACGATTACTCCTACAACGTCACAAACTCACAAATCACAAACTTTACCTCTTTATAATATTAAGTATAGATTACATTTATATTAAATAGCGGGAATGTTCACGTACTTGTTGTTGTTAGTGGAGGCATCAACTGTTTCGACCCTTATCGAGGACCTATCGAGGGTGAACACGGCTCGCGACCCGGCACCTCCGCGTCGCGAGCCGTGTTCACCCTGACGAAGGCCTTTGTATCTATTGTAGATAATTTATGCATCGTCAGGAACTCGTATTTATGCTTTATAAACATTTCACGCTGCAGTGCCTGTTGTTACATGGATGGACAATCATCTTAGTTAAGTCAGCTATTAGTCAGAGGAAAGAACAGGGTAATACGCTGCGGGTTTTCTCACGATGTTTTCCTTCGCTGTTAAAGCACGTGATCAATGTAGGTACACATACAATTTTCATGAAAGAAACATTTATTAATTATTATTTTTTTAATTTATGGAGTATCCCTTCGTAGATTCTTACTGCATCTATAGACAAGAGATAAGAGTCGCAGCATTTTACTGCCATCACCCCACGGCAAGTTATGCACGAGAAAAATCAAATTCTATATTGTGAGTTTAAATAAACCTGAAATTTATTATTAACACATATTTAACCGGGTATTTATCGCGCTATTTACCTTTATTATAACCTTTATTATGAAACTTCGGGCAATAATAAAGTTAAATAGCGCGATAAATACCCGGTTAAATATGTGTTAATAATGTGTCGTGATCGCGAAAGTTTAAAAAAGACTACTGAAATTTATTCTCAATATTGCAAAGAATTTTACAACTACTTACACCCAATGCTTGAAGTATTTATTGAAAAAAACTTAAATACGAGTATAAAAAATGTGAGAGCCATCTCTTTTCTTGATTTTGATTCTACGTATAGCAAGAACATAACGATTACATCAATAAGTAGTAGGTGCCCAAAATGGGAATAAAAAGGTGCTCAACATTTGCTGTTCTCAGAATTGGTACCGAAAATAGAAATAACTCATCTAATCTTTTAAGGGGAATCGTTTCTGTATTCAATTGCTTACAAGTTTGGTGGGTTCCATTGTTGTCTTGTTTGATTCTGAAGGAAATTTAAACCATTCACCGGCAAATCTCACTCTGTGAATTCAGATGCGAACATCAAAAGAATGAGCCGTGTGAATTTATCTCTACGGCGTAGGCACCAAAATGCTACGATGTAGGAGCTATACAATCTGTATCTAACTCGGTGTGCCATAAGTAATATTGAAGCACAAATCGCGAGATAACAAATAAAATTACTAACTTTGACAACGGTACATGAGCAACCCAAGTTAAGTAGTTTAGAATTGTTTTGATGTCGCCGAGGCGTAAATTGCCGCGGGCGAGGCTCGGGTGTCGTCACTCGATCAAAGAGGAATAAACGCCGTCGCGCCTTGTCCCTTTATGCCTCGTTTACGGCGTAGGTAAGCACCAAAATGCTACGATGTAGGAGCTCTCATTCTGTATCTAGCTCGTTGTGCTATAAGTAATATTGAAGCACAATTCGCGAGATAACACATTAAATTACTAACTTTGACAACGGTACATAAGCAACCCAAGTTAAGTAGTTGAGAATTGTTTTGATGTCGCCGAGGCGTGAATTGCCGCGGGCTAGGCTCCGGTGTCGTCACTTGATCAAAGAGGAATAAACGCCGTCGCGCCCTGTGCCTTTAAGCCTCATTTACGGACACGCGAGGCGCCGCGCTTAGCATGTCGTTTCTTCTTAAACGCACTCTAAAACGCCATATGTTTCATATTGTTTTGTCATATCAATATGATCACCAGGACAAACATAGGCTCATACTACGTTCATATGCTCTTCCTGTAAGAAAAACAGATGCTAGAATCAAAGAACACATAACATATGTTACATATCGCCCTTTACACTAGTAAATAAGATAATACCTTAACTCTGTAATTCCCCTAATTAGCTAATACATTCTTTGTTATCAATAGGTTCATTCCCAAATTGTATTGTAAATAACTCGTTAGTCTTAAGGACCTTATTTTTGTTTACGACTATTTTCAAGTATTCTTCCACTTCACAACAACCCTTAATTATGTTTACTTATCCCACGGTCCCATGTATAAAAGCTCTGTATTTCATTTAACACTTCACTTCTATTTCTCAACTCAAACGTGACACTCCTAGTTCATAATTCAAACTCGTCACGTCTCGTAATCCTAAATCTCTAAATTCTCATTGTACCTAAGTTTAAGTTCAAATTCTAATAAAATTATTTTTTAAATTAATTGTGTCATTCGCCACGTAACAAATTTGGCGCAGCCGGTAGGATACACGCAAGTTGCGGAAGACGGGGACAACGTTTCTACGGTCAAAACAGAAGACGCAAGCAACGGTACCTGAAAGGTTTTGAGACTCCCTGCCGAACCGAAAACTAAATGTGCATCCGCATTTTTATATTGTTAATGTGGTAAGTGGCTCAATTTTTATGCTCTGTTCCTAACTCCTGTCTCAACATCCAACTCCTGAAATCCAAGATCATTCATTAATCTCAATTGCACCCTTGTACTATAAAAATTGAAATTAATCTTACTCCAAATATTATCCCAACCAAAATGTCATTCGACTCTAAGGTTATGAAGCAAGAATCATCCAACATGGATATCAATTTAAATGTATTGCTTACACTTATTCCGGAATTCGACACGAATCATTCTCAACAAGTTTATAAATTCATTCGATCGTGCGATTCAGCATTTAAACTTTCATCAATTAACCAAGAACAAATACTGCTAACGTATCTACTTAATAAAATAACGGGACCAGGTTCGTCGGACGTCCACATAAGGAATTTTACACAGTGGACGGACGTAAAGAGTTTCCTAATTCAAAAATATTCGCAGACAAAAACAATTGGACACCTCCATTTAGAGCTACAGTCATTATTTCAAAAACCCAACGAATCTATAACTGAATACTTCCATAGAGTAGACATTTGTCGCAGTAAATTAGTCGAAAAACTAACAACGGAAATCCACGACAATTCTCTTGAAGGCAGAATAACGACCGCCGAAGAAACAGCCCTGAACGTTTTCGTAAACGGTCTAAGTTCCGACATCGGAATAATGCTGCGAGTACGATCTGTCTCTACCCTAACAGAAGCAGGAAACTTTGCTATTCAAGAAGAAAAAATTAGAAACATGAATAACGCAAGGCAAATGCTCTACCGTAACAGCACCCCGCGCCCAAATAACATTCAATCAAATATGCCAACAAACATTCCTCAGCGACCGCTAAACAATAAATTTTGCAAATACTGCAAAAAGCCAGGGCATTTAATCGTAGAATGCCGCAAACGGGAATACAACAATTCAAAACAATCAAATCCTATTCCCATTTCGAACTCCAATACACAGCCACGTCAGACATTACCTACAAAAGTCAATCATTTAAACTCACAGGCGGCCGAAGAGATGGGCATTCCTTCGGAAACCGCTTTAGCACCCTATACCAATGCCCAGACACAGATGTCGAACCCCAACTCGAACCAAATTACAAGCCTCGAGACACAAGCGCTCCAACTAGATTGGTAAAACCAACACCTAAAAAGTCAAAGGACCATGAGTCATTTCATTCAGTCCATCGGGGACAAGTGACCATGCCTCCTTTCAGCGAGAGTCGTCCAGTACCACAAAACAGACCAGTCTATCGGAGACAATTTTGTGATGCTAGCACTCAAACTGATCTACCAAGCCAATCAAATTCAATTTCCGAATCTACTAAATCGATTCAATCAAACTCTAACTCAAAATCGAACTCTAATTCAAACGCGAAATCAAAATCTAAATCAAACTCTAAATCAAACTCCAAATCAAACTCTAAATCTAAATTAAAACCTAAATCTCACGACACAAAAATTCCTAACTCTATTACTATTTCCTCGCTCAATGTGCCTCCAGAAAATCTTTTGCATTGCAAATTCCACATTGAAGGTAGGCCAGTCATACTTCTTATTGATACAGGAGCCGCTATTTCGGTCATAAACAAGGCGAAAATAGGGTCGGCACCTCTAGATGTATCGAACATCGTATCAATCTTTGGTATTTCAGGCAACCAATCCTCGATCAAAAGCTTCGGCACAGCTCCAATATCATTAGACAACTTTCCTAAATTCAAATTCCATGTAGCTAACCTCAACATAGAAGTTGACGGTATTCTTGGAAACGATTTCATGTCCAAATTCAATGTCAACATCTACGTCCAATCAAAATCCATGAAAATTCGAGATCGAACATATAAATTATTCTACATCGGTGATAAGGTATCGACAAACAACAAAGACGAACAATTCATAGGCCAGCGATCTGAAACCGTTATTACATGCTACACCGAAGATATCCAAGACGGATACGCGGTGATTGAAAAACAACAAATTAATGATGATATCTCTATTCCTAATGCGTTAGTAACAGTCAAAGATAATAAATTTCTAATCACTTGTGTAAACTCAAGCAATAACGATAAAATCATGTCAATTCCAAAGGTCCAAGCGACCCTAATAACATCAGACGAATTAACTAAAAACTTTACATACCAAATAAATTTAACAAACGCGGTTAACAACATCAATTCGATCAACGATCTTATTCGTCAAGAACATCTTAACGCTGAAGAAAAGGACTCTCTTATTAAAACTGTCAGTGATTATTCCGATATATTCTATACTGAAGGACAGCCTCTGACGTTTACGAATCATACGAAACATTCAATACCTACTACATCAGAAACACCGATCCATACAAAAACTTATAGATTTCCTTTCGTTCACCAACAAGAAGTCAAAACTCAAGTTCAGAAAATGTTAGACCAAAACATCATTCAACCTAGCACTTCTCCTTGGAGTAGTCCCATCTGGGTTGTCCCAAAGAAATTAGATGCGACAGGCAAACAAAAATGGCGCGTAGTCATAGACTATCGCAAACTAAATGATGTTACAATCGGAGATAGCTATCCTTTACCCAACATAACGGACATTTTAGATAAACTAGGTCACTCAATCTATTTCACAACTCTAGATCTAGCTTCTGGGTTTCATCAAATCGAAATGGACGCCAAAGATATTCCTAAGACAGCTTTCAACACACCTTATGGTCACTATGAATTTTTAAGAATGCCATTTGGCCTAAAAAATGCACCAGCGACATTCCAACGCGCCATGGACAATGTTCTCCATGGACTTCAAGGAGAACGCTGCTTTGTTTACCTAGACGATATCGTTATTTTCGCTTCTAGCCTCCAAGAACACGAACAAAAACTCACTGAAGTTTTCGATCGCCTTAGAAAACATGGTCTAAAAATCCAACCTGATAAATGCGAATTCATGAGAAGAGAAGTTGCCTATTTAGGTCACATAATTTCTAGTGAAGGTGTAAAACCAAATCCAGACAAAGTCAAAGCTGTTCGAGATTTTCCAATTCCTAAATCGTGCAAAGACATAAAATCATTCCTAGGCCTTGCCGGTTACTACCGTAGATTCATCCCAAATTTCAGCAAACTCACAAAACCTATGACAAGCCTTCTTAAAAAGGACGTTCCCTTTATTTGGGGCGAAGAACAACAACGTGCTTTAGATAGTTGCAAAGACATACTTACAACGACCCCTATCTTACAATACCCCGACTTTACTAAAGAATTCAACTTAACAACAGATGCTTCAAAATATGCCATCGGCGCAATTCTCTCACAAGGCGAAATCGGTAAAGATTTACCAATAGCATACGCTTCTCGTACTTTAAACAAAGCAGAATCGAACTATTCCACTATTGAGCGTGAATTACTAGCCATAGTTTGGGCAGTAAAGCATTTCCGACCTTACCTTTTTGGTCGAAGGTTTAAAATCCTTACGGATCATAAACCACTTATATGGCTCATGAATGTTAAAGATCCAGGTAGTCGCTTAGTACGTTGGAGATTAAAACTCGAAGAATACGACTACGAAATGAAACATAAATCAGGTAAAAGCAACACCAACGCCGATGCCCTTTCTCGTCCACCAATAATGAATTCTAATATCATCGATTTAACAGATTCACCACCTAATTCCCCTCGCGAATCCACAACAGATGAATATCTTCAAATTAACTTCGAACACTTCACTACTCTAGATAAAGATCAACTCAAATGCTTCGAATCTTCCAAAATCAAATTCTCTCCTGATAGACTCCTAGATCCAAGACATAAAAATGTCTTCATTCCGACATCTTGCAATCTCTCAGATCAAAATGATATATCTAAAGAAGCCCTAAGCCTTTGTTCCGGGATAGAACCCTACATTCAAAAAACCAAAAACTTATACGATACAGATCTCCTTATTTCAAATGAAAAACAAAATCTTATATTCTGCTGTACAAGACCAAATCACTTCGATCCATGGGATTCAGAAAGTTATTTCAAAGCCCTCCTTTCTTGTCTTCAACGACATACAATTTCCCATCTCTACGTCCCTGATCTTAAACATGACCACACTTGCAAATTAGCCAACAATGAACAATTACAAATCTCTGCATATTTAGCTGAAAGCTATGACTGTGAAATCACCATATGCGAAAACAAAGTCAGTTATCCTAAACCTGAAGAAATCCCGAACATCCTAAAAACCTATCACGATGAACCTCTTTCAGGACATCGAGGAATAGTCGAAACTACGAAGAAAATTAGAGATCTATACTTTTGGAAAGGAATGACAAATGACATAAAAACTTACGTCGAATCTTGCGTTATATGCCAGCGTAATAAAATTCAAAGAAAAACATTCCAAGCTCCTATGATTATAACTTCCCAATCAACCGAACCTTTCGAACGAGTTTCAATGGATCTAGTCTCTTATTCAGATATCAGTGAAAATAATAATAAATATGTCCTAACTCTTCAAGATGAACTAACACGATATGTTCAAGCTTATCCAATTCCTGATAAAGAAGCGATAACAGTAGCTCAACAATTACTTCACTTTTGCCAACATTATGGAGTTCCAAAGAGATTCCATTCAGATCAAGGCACCGAATTCATGAACAACGTCATGAAACAACTCATGAAATTTTTCAGTTCAAATCACTCATTTAACACGACTTATCATCCTCAAACTAATGGTGCTCTCGAACGATTCCATGCTACTCTACGCGATCACATTCGCATGTACCACAATCGCCGTCTCAAAAATTGGGATCAAATAATTCCATTTGCAATCATGTGTCATAATACTTCGACTAACAGTTCCACGGGCTATACACCTCACGAACTTCTTTTTGGGTATAAGCCTCGTCCATTTTATTCCATTAAACCAATTCCTGATTACACAGCATGCGATTACTTAAAAGATCTAAATGAACGTCTCAGAGTATCGCGGGATACCGCTCTTAAAAACTTAGAAAGCATGAAAGAAAAAGCTAAAGAACGCTATGATAGTAAAATTAAAAACTATGTTGAATATAAAGTAGGAAATAAAGTTATGTTAAGGGTCCCTAATCCAAACAATCTAGATGCAAAATGGGAAGGCCCTTTTGAAGTAATACGTGTAGGTTTTAATGCAAATTACGTTATCAAAGGCGCAGGTAAAAGTATATTGGTACATTCAAACAGACTGCGACCTTATTTAAGTTAGGTTAGGTTTAAATATTTAAGTCTCAAAATGAAGTTCTAACTCGTAGGTTTAGTCTAGAGTAATTTCCAATTATTTTATTTACAGGACTTGCCGCTATACAGCAGCTCAAACCATGTCCTTTACACAAATATTCCTAGAACCAAGCTATATTTACAATTTCTTAATTTGTTCCTTAATCAAACTCTTAGCCTGTATGATTATTTACAAACTCTATACGTATATAAGAAACTATTTTAAATCTAATTTAAGTAGCGCTAAAACTAAGACTAACTCGACACTTTCTTCTATTACAGGGCAACCACAGGAATCGTTGCCAATCTAAATTTAACTCAACCCCTCAACTCCAATGCGGGTATCTTATATAACGAGGAAGGCAAATTATTCGTGACTGAAGAGTCATGGAAATTAATAATATATCGCGATTTAAAACCCCTCTTCATTTCCCATGAATCCTTACTACGTCTTTCAAACAATTTTCAAACAATGTCAACTCAATATCTCAATTTTCCCAATGTCCAATCAACAAAATCTTTCCTTAATGTAAATCTTAAAAAAATTGAATCCAGACTTAGCGAACTGAACATGTACTTAGGCAAAAACTCGCGTACCAAAAGAGAACTCCTAGACGGTTTTGGTTCCGTTTTAAAATGGCTGATAGGAACACCCGATGCAAAGGATGCCAAGCGCTACGACGAATGTATAGATAAACTTGAAAAACAAGAAATCGATTTAACGGATTTAATGTCAAAGCAATTACAGATCACTTCTTCAACGATTAAAAATTTTAACGAAACTATCTTTAAAATCTCATTTGATGAACAGATCATAAATGAAAACATAAATCGCTTAAATATACATCTCAACAAAACTAAAAATCTCATTTTTGATTTAAAAATTAGCGAAGATATTTCTACTATATCCCTACAAATTCTAGAACTAGTTACAAGTCTCGAAAATGAAATTGATGATTGCCTATCAAGCATTCTTTTTGCTAAATCTAATATCTTACATCCTTCAATCATAAACTCTGAAAGATTATTCGAAGAACTTCTGCGTTCCAACAAAATTCGAACAAATAAAAAACTTGTAACCTCAGTAACAACTGAAAACTTGCACACCCTTATAGATTCTTCCACTCTAACAGCATATGTATATTCAAATCGTTTAGTTTATATTTTAGAATTCCCACTAGTCATGAATGATCCTCTGACCCTATATCATATATATTCAGTCCCAATCCAACATCCTAATTCCTCTTTCCATTCCACCATTCTCCCAGAGCATATCTATCTGGCCACTGATCATAGTGGACAATATTATGCGTCTACAAGTTCGCTGGATAACTGCAAAACGTTCTCAACAAAATCAAGAATCTGCAAGGAACTCGTGGTATACGACTCCAAAGAACGCCCCATCTGCGAAATGCAAATCTTATTCAACCAAGAGACGAAAATTCCAGATTCTTGCATAATAACAACATTCCCTGCGGCAGTTCAAACATTTCAACCACTCGACGATAACAGATGGCTTTACATCCTCAACAACGAGACCAACTGCTTTCTAAACTGCGGAAATGAAATCTCCAACTATAAACTTCAAGGCTCAGGAATCCTAACTCTACCTCAAGGATGCAAACTACACACGGGCTATAGCACACTAACAGCCTACAAATCAACAAAGGAAAATATCACAAATCCTATCATCATTCCCGATATAAGGACGGACGACTGTTTCGAGATCCAGACGAAGATCGAAATCCCACATCTTCTGCCAATCGCTATTAACGAGATGCCACTAGATTCTTTAAATAAAATTAAAGCTCATCTCGACAAATATTCAGAAGAACTGAAGAAAATCCAAGCGACGTCAAAATCAAAATCATTCATCGAGCAACATAATTCAATTTTATCCATATTTTATTTTACGACGGGCATCATACTTCTATCCTACATCTTAATAAAACTATGTAATAGATGTCCGAACGGTTTCATCAGAAGAAGAAGAAGAAGACCATCAAGCGAAGGTTGTATCCAGATTTTCAACAATTGTTTCGACAACTCACGAAGACAACGTACAACTCAAGTTGCGATCCCGTTGCGATCCTTCAATCAACCAAATTCCTGCGTAACGGACGACGAAGACGACGACATCGAGAACACTCCATCTTCGCCACATTCCCAAAGATCAGGCACTAATGCCGGATCTTTATTCTAAGGGGGGAGATGTTACATATCGCCCTTTACACTAGTAAATAAGATAATACCTTAACTCTGTAATTCCCCTAATTAGCTAATACATTCTTTGTTATCAATAGGTTCATTCCCAAATTGTATTGTAAATAACTCGTTAGTCTTAAGGACCTTATTTTTGTTTACGACTATTTTCAAGTATTCTTCCACTTCACAACAACCCTTAATTATGTTTACTTATCCCACGGTCCCATGTATAAAAGCTCTGTATTTCATTTAACACTTCACCGTCTCCGCGCCGCCGCGACCACACGTATCAGTGATCCGTCGCGCGTTCCGCGAAGTCGACCCCTCCCTCACCCCCGTTCGTAGCCCCTGGGAACTCCGACTGTCCGGCCGCCCGGTCAGTTGTTGAGGTCCGCAGGAGTGGCTCGCGTGGGTTCGAGATATTTGTGTGTTGTGCATTGTGTGTTCAACGCTTTGTGATAGTGACACTTGTATTTGTGGATTGTGTTGTGTGTGCGTACCCCAAGACGCCATATTGAATTGACCTACCGATCCGGTAAACCTTTTCTTGTGCGTCTCACGCGCATTGCGAAAACTTCTAGTTTCCTCTCTGTGTTGTGGCCACTGCCTGGAGTTTTATTGAAAACTACCAGTGCAGTGACACATTTTTTCTTTGCACCTTGCTGTCGCCGGCACAGTTAGATACGATACGTGTCGCTGGGTTTCCTAAGCTGGGCCTTCCCTCTGGGATCTCACCCGGCTTGGTCTTCCGCCCTATCGTAAATAACTGTTCCGGTCCAAGGCGCATCCATCCCCCCTCCCAAACCGCACCCCTCCCCGCACTCGCCCTGAAGACATCATGTCGGAAGGGGAGAAAAAGCGGAAACCACCGGAGCATCATCCCCGGTATCGAGCAATAAGATTGCCAGCGTCCACGGACGCCCCCCCGCCCCCCGCAGACTCAGCTAGGGACTTGGACGCTGACGGAACTGAGCTTCCGTCCCGCCCCCCCGCCAGAGAAACGGGACAAAGGGCCGCTACGCGTCGCCGCGAAGAGGACGACGACGCACAGAGCGAGGAAGGCCAGGAGGACAAGAGGCAGCGGCTGCTGACCTCCTCTTCCTCCGCCGCCTCGCCCTCACCGCCCATCCAGGTGACGCCGGTCTCACGACCTAGGCGTTCCCCCACCACGCAGCCCCGCAACGCAACCTCACCTTCTCCGCCTCGCGACGCGGCGTTTGACGCCGCTATTATGCTTTCGGACTCAGACGACTCGTCCTACGCCACACTACCGATGCCTACTATCGCGTCGGCAACTCCGCAACCGTCGACCTCGTACGCGAGTGCGGTTGCGTCTCCGCCGCCACCGTCAACACGGCAAGAGCTCATCCCGAAGTTCCGCATTGCGGTATCGGGCTCGGGCTATGCTATCCTCCCGGCGGGCCGCGACCCCGCCCTGTCCAGCGCGGGCCAAGTCGCCCCACCACTGCCGCCAGCCATGAACCCTTCAGCTCAGCCATCCAACATGGGGCTCACACCCCCACCCACAATAGCCACCCCAGCCAGCCCACCTAGCGTAGGCCAGGCCGCACCACTGCCCAGCTCGGGCTCCGCTAAACAACTGCCCCGTGAGGACCCCGCAGGCCCGCTGCCCGATGTGGGCCACCAGCCAAGCAGTAACCTCAACCTGTCCATGGCGGACCTGGCAGAAGCCCAGCCTGTGGAATGCTCCGCCGCCCGCCCACCCAGTACAGCTCAAGCTGCCCCAGCCACGCCGGTCCCCCAGGTGGACCCCTCGACCCAGAAGATCGCCAAATCCTACCCTCCCATCGTGGTGGAGTGCCTGCCCAACTGGGTAGGGCACTTTGCCGCCCTACGAGACAAGCTCGGGCATGCGCCCAACGCTCGCCCCCTAGGAAAGGGGGTACGCTTCACCCCACGCTCTCCGGAAGAATACCGGCTAGTGCAGCGCCACCTTGTGGAGGCATCGGCGGAGAATCCAGCAATTAGCTGGTTCAGCTACAGCGTAGCCGCCGAACTCCCAACCAAGGTGGCCATCAGAGGCCTCCCCGGGGATACATCACCCGAAGACATAATTGCTGCCCTTGCCGACCGGGGATTCTCGGTAAGGTATGTCAAAAACATCAGACCAAAACAGGGCCGCGCCGGCTGCCTGTTCCACGCCCAACTGGACCGTCTGCCCGAGGAGGAACTGTTACGACTCTATGCTGTAACAGAGCTCCTCTTCATGCCGGGCATCATCATTGAACACTGGCAAGGCGCGGCTAACCGTGTGGCACAGTGTCACCGCTGCCAGGCATTCGGGCATGCCTCGGCACATTGCCACCGCCCACTACGATGTGTGCGATGCGGGGCACAACACGCGGCCGCAGACTGCCCTCGCCCGATAGAAGAGAAGCCCACCTGTGCCAACTGTGGCCGGGACCATACTGCAAACAACAGGAGGTGCCCGGTCCTCAGAAGAGAAGCCCGCAAAAGGGGGGTAGTGATCCCACCGCCCCTCCCAACAACCCAGCAGGCCAGACACGTGTCGCCGCCCCCAAACCAAGGGGGCAGGCCAGCAGCCCCATTGAGACGCCCGACCGCTCCAGAGCCCCGCAGCCAACCCGTGAGCTACCGCCTACGCACCGCCCCTCAACCGACCGGTTACCCACTCCCCAGTGGGAGCCAGGCCGTCAACACCCTCGAGGAGCCAAGGACGGAAGCCAACGGCCCCACCCAGAGGGGGGGAACTCTCCCCTCAAAGAAGAGGAAGCGGAGGGCCCGCAATAGAGGCCAGAGACCAGTGGCTTCTTCAACGTTACAGCCTTTGCCGGCGCCCCCTACAGGCGCCCCCGTGCCACCACTAACCCGCCTAGCTCCAGTCCCGACCTACACGTTACCGGGGCCCATGGAACCTTGCCCCCGGCAGCCGCAGGCGCCCACTGGCGCCGCCGCGCCCCCACACCGCAGGGCTACCCGCCCCGCGCCCATTGAATCCTTCCCTTCTGCTGGTGCACCGTCTGCTCCCGCGGCTGGGATGACGCAGACCGGACCGGCCGGGAACCCCATGTTTGCACTCATGGGTATCCTGACCGAACTTCTGGTCGCCATCGTCGCGGGTGCGGACATCCGAGAAGCGGCGATGCGGGGACTGTCTGCCATCCAGACCCTCAATTATGGATAGGCCCCCCGCTCTGCGCATCGTATACTGGAATCCCGGAGGGGTTCGGAGCCAGATGCAACCTCTCCGCCTACTCGCCCAGTCACAGGATATTCATATAATCCTGCTGGGCGAGACCAAGCTTCGACCTATCGACTCCTTGACCGTGCCCAACTACCACAGCTACAGACGGGACGAGGTGTCACCCACAGGGACGGCCTATAGAGGTACGGCAGTCCTAGTAAGGCGTGACATAGTCCACGAGGAGCTGGAGCACCTCCCATTCCAAGAACTGCGTACCACTGGAGTGCTGATCAACGCGGCGGGCGAAGAGATGAAAATCTACTCGGGATACCGCCCGCCGTCGCCACGCTACAGCCCAACCGACACTGCCGCCATCTTCGCTACCCGCACTCCCACCCTGCTAGCAGGCGATATCAACGCCAAGCATCCAGGGTGGGGCTCCAGAGTCACCAACACCGCGGGTAGCGAACTCCAACGCGACAGCGAGAACCAAGGCTTCGCAGTCCTAGGTCCTGACTCGCCAACACACATTCCCTCAAACCCACAGCATGCTGCCGATGTCTTGGACATCGTGCTCCACCATCATATACGCTGCCCGGTCCAGGTTGAGGTGCTGTATGACCTGGACACTCAGCATCTTCCTATCCTCATTACGCTCGACCTGGCCGCGGACTTCACTGCGCCGCGGCTCCTGGGCACGAGGACTGACTGGGAAGCGTACTCGAAAGCGTTGGAGTCGATTGACATCGGCCCCATCTCAACGCCGGAAGAGGTAGAATTGGAGGCCACAGCCTTAGCCTCCAAGATCGTTGAAGCCAAGGCGGCAGCAACCACGCCGATCACCAACCGCCCCCGCAGGCGCAACGAGCTCCCGAGTCACCTTAAGCGGGATCTCAAGCGGAAACGCAACCTGCGCCGCGAGTGGGCGCGCTCTCGATGCCCGCTGATCAAGACGACCTTGAACAAGGTAACTGCTGAGCTCTCGGCCGCGGTACAGGCTTGGCGCGGAGAGACCTGGGAGAATACAATCGACCGGGCCTCCGAACGCGACACCGACCTGTACGCCCTTAACCGAGCGCTCATGAAACAGAGACCACCGGCCTACCCTCTACTCGACGCCGAAGGAGTGCGCCGATTCGCACCTGCAGATAGGGCCGAGATCCTAGCGGCCCATCTGGAGGGCCAGTTCACCCCTCACCCCGTCCAAACAGATGCTCCTCCGGAAGTGGCAATACACCACGCCACCGTCGAAGAAGCTGCCCTGGAGTTCCTGCGTGCCCCGGTGCCGCCGCTCGGTGGGGACTTTTTCATCTCCCCTGCCGAGGTGCGGAAGGCAGTCCTCCGTCTTCACAAGCGGAAGGCGCCGGGGTTCGATGGAATCCCGAACGCGGCTCTTGTGCACCTCCCCAGACGGGGAATAACAACCCTCGCCCGTCTCTTCAACGGGATTCTCCGGACGACCCACTTCCCGGACCTCTGGAAGAACGGGCGTGTCATCGTACTGCCTAAAGCTGGGAAGGATAAAAGGTATCCGGCTAGCTACCGTCCAATTACCCTGCTATCGACGGTAGCTAAGCTGTTCGAACGCCTCCTTCTCCGCCGCCTGCACCCTACCATCCAGCCCCGCCCTGAACAGTTTGGGTTTAGAAGCGGCCATTCGACGACGCTCCAGCTGACGCGCGTGCTCCATCATCTGGCGGAGGAACACAACGCCCGGCGCTCCACGGTGGGGGTCTTCCTCGACATTGAGAAAGCCTTCGATCGTGTGTGGCACCCGGGCCTGGTGTTCAAACTCCTGCAGACTAGCACGCCACCAGCTCTCATCAAGATTGTGGCTTCATTCCTCACCAACAGACGGTTCTCAGTCACGGTTGAGGAAGCCACGTCTTCCACTCGCCTCATCGAAGCGGGCGTACCGCAGGGCAGTTGCCTCTCGCCCGCGTTGTACGCCCTCTACACGGACGACATCCCCACCCTAGCGGGAGTTATACAGCCGGGCAGGGGGAAGGACGTCACGCTCGGACTGTTCGCGGACGACAGCGCGTACTTCGCGTCATCTACCAGCCCCGCCTTCGCAGCCAAGAGGATGCAGCGGCTCCTCAGCCTCCTGCCGTTGTGGCTAGACAAGTGGCGCATCGCCGTTAATGTGGGAAAAACGGCGGCGCTTCTCATCACTCGACGCCGAAAAACTCTTCCCCCTCTGCAACTTCGTGGCCAGGATGTCACATGGGTTCCGCACGCTAGGTACCTTGGAGTGGAGATAGACCGGTCGTTGAGTATGCAGCCCCAGGTAGACCGCGCGCTTAACCAAGCTCGCGCTGCTCGGGGGCTCCTCCGACCTGTCTTAGACTCCCATCTCCCGCTCAGGACCAAGCTGCGGATGTACAAGACGTACATCCGGTCACGACTGACCTATGCTGCACCAGCGTGGTACGCGCTGACCTCCACCACCAACCGGAAGCGCATCCAGGCTCAGCAAAACATCACGCTGCGGATCTGCACGGGCGCGGGCCGCTACGTCAGGAATGACGTCATCGCCCGCGACGTGCAGATCCAAACCATCGAGGACTTCGTGATCCACACGGCACGTCGCATGTTCGACCGCGCCGACAACGGACCGCACGCCCACCTCAACGGCCTCGCCCCGCTGCATGCCAGACCCCCGGACCACAAAGGACAGTGGCTCCAACAGCCACGGGACCTCCTCACACAGGGAGATGAATAATAATAAAAAAAAAAAAAGTGCAATCAGCCTGAAAGGCGATTATCGATTGACCCAGGGGTAGTAGCCCCTGGAGTAGAAGCCGGGGTAAGGAGGTCTAACCTCGAGGCCCCACCCGGAGACCCCCAAAGGGGTCCGGAAGACAGAGATGATGAACACTTCACTTCTATTTCTCAACTCAAACGTGACACTCCTAGTTCATAATTCAAACTCGTCACGTCTCGTAATCCTAAATCTCTAAATTCTCATTGTACCTAAGTTTAAGTTCAAATTCTAATAAAATTATTTTTTAAATTAATTGTGTCATTCGCCACGTAACACATAGCACTAGAAATAACAAGACAGAACTTGGGAGAATTTGTACAATCGGATTGGTGGTGAACACTTTCGTTTTTCTTATACGATTAAATGATGAGACAGGCCGAAGGCCCACCTGATGTAAAGCGGTAACCTCTAAGTTACATCTTCAATACCGCGGTGATCACGTTCACTAAGCACGTGACCAACGCTGCATTATATTGCGTCCGTCACCCTGAGACATAAAGTTGTAAGGTCTCGTGTGCCCGTAATTTCACCGGCCGGGAACCCTGTTGTACCCTGTGTGTTCAGTTGTGGACGGTTTACGGCTGAAATTTTTATGAACATGAAATAACAAGTAGCAGATGAAACATGTTTTAAACGCGAAATAATTTCTATGGTAAAACGGTTTTATGAACGAGCTTCCGGTAAAATGATTTAGTTCCAAATTAAGGTTACAGCACACGGCCGGGCGAGCACAATAGCGCGGCTACGTATCTTGCGGCAGCCCAGGGTCTGAGCAAGGAACTGAAATTAAAGACATTAGACTCCTGAAATGGTAACAACTGATTGTAAGACATTTACACCTATAGATGATTTATACAGCGACAGCAACTGGTATTAACGCTGGTCAGGACGCTGCAGAGCCTGGAAATTGTTAGATGGATTGCCCAGCACCTATACCATCCTCCCAGCTTAGTCGGCTATTAGTCAGAGGAAAGATTAGTTCATTACGCCCGAAGCTGACTAAGCCGCGGATTTCCTCACGATGTTTTCCTTCGCCGTTAAAGCACGTGTGAACACACATTTTTCAAGAAGGATAAATCCATGGTTTACGGCCTGTATCGATCCCACGACCTTTGAATCGAAAGTCCGGGGTGCATACCACTCGGCCAACATAGATTTTTGACAACTGATTATCCACTATTTAATAAGGTGTAAAATATAAGTATGCAAAACGATAATTCCTCTCAACAAATAAAACCTTATTATTATCCTTGATTTGTTGCTAAAAATACCCAAATTGCTATAATGTACGCCATCTAAGTAATTCCTTCGGTTAACAATAGATCCCATTATCAGAGCTAGGTGTATACATATAAGTGAAACTGAAAACTCAACTGTAAGTTAAAATTTAAGGCATGTGACTATGCCTATATACTTAGTTGTAATATACTAGAGTAAATGATACCGCAAGTTAAAATTTAAGGCATGTAACTATGCCTATATACTTAGTTGTAATATTCTGGAGTTGACGATACCGCAAGTTAAAATTTAAGGTATGTACTCTAAAATCGTTAAAATTTAAGGTTGACGATATTAACTCGATTCAACTCCCCATGGACCCCATCGTCAGAAACGTGTTTTGACCTAATTGAAATTGTATCTATTTGAACTCTATAATGTATAATAATTCTCGTCTATAACTTAAGATTTTGCATTTTGTTTTTTACTTTGTTATTTTTGTTAGGCATCCATACTGTGGCGACCAAGCTGAGGAGAGGTCTGGTGACCTGTAATACAGGTTCAAAGATCCTGCTTGTTTCCTACTGCTTGTGTAATACAGGTTCAAAAATCCTACTTGCTTTGTGAGAGACTGGTGCCATACCAGTCTTTCACAAAGCAAGTAGGCATATCTATGTGAACGTATTATTAACACATATTTAACCGGGTATTTATCGCGTTATTTACCTTTATCATTGCCCGACGTTTCGACAGGATTGCACCCATCGTGGTCCCGGGAAGTCCTAAATGACGTGATAAATACCCGGTTAAATATGTATTAATAATGTCTCGTAATCTCGAAAGCTTAAAAAAATACTATGTGAACGTACACAATTTTTAAGATTTGTTGTTTTGTACATTTGTAAGAGAATAATATAAAAAAATTTTATCATTGTCTTTTTTAAACTTTCGCGATCACAACACATTATTAACATACATATAACCGGGAAGACTTCCCGGGACCATGCTTGGTGCAATCCAAGCGAAACGTCGGGAAATAATAAAGGTAATTTACGCGATAAATACCCGGTTATATGTATGTTAATTATTTTATGATTATTATTACTTATTATTCATCATCATCATTTCAGCTATAAAACGTCCACTAATGAACACAGGCCTCCCTCATGGGTCTCCATACTTATTATTATAGGACGAGAAATCAAAACGATTAAACCTAGGCTAACATAAACAGGTTTTAACTGCACTTCAAGTACAGCCCTGTCCAGCATCTACCTGCAGATCAATAACTCAGCAAATACAATGTCTGGTATTGTTTTATTGGGAGGTACTCGACGGATATTGAATCGCTGATTCGATAGCCGAGAGCTGACTCGACTTCTCAAAGGATATCGCTTTACTGCAGTAGATTACGCTCGAATGAGCTTGTGAGTCTACCTCTATACAAAACTATCGTTATTATGCGTTATATATGTATATATTTACTGTGGTGGATGCTGCCGTGGGGTGCCGGCAGTAGAAAGTCACCTGTCCTCTCTTGCCCGTGGATGCAGCAGAAGCCAAGGGATCCCTCCGGAAGACGGGCAACAGCATCTTTCGGTTTATCAACATCCCGTACTGCGCTCGCCAACCCGCCTGCCAAGCGTGGCGAGTATGGCAACAATCCCCTCATGATTTCGTAGATCCATGAGAGAGGCCTATGTGGACGTGGACATCAGACCCACGACTGAGATGATGATGGTTGATGATGATGGTTGATGCTGTGGTTGCGTGTAGTTGGAGAACTATTGACTCTTTATTTTAACTCCAAATACAAAACGGTGCTTAGCAGTGTATGGTTTTAATTTAAACTCGATACCTCTAAAATTGCCACGCTACCACGATCTCAATATAAAGGGTCTTGACATACCGACAGACGGACAGACGGACAACAGTGATCCTATAAGGGTTCCGTTTTTTCATTTTGAGGCACGAAACCCTAAAAATATGTTAAAAAAACAAGGTTGAAAAGGCGGGTTGGCAAGCGCAAAGAGGGTGTTGATACTCGTAAAGACGCTGTTGCCCATCTTCCGGAGGTATCCAAGGTAGGAGGAGGGAATCTGCCAGGGCAGATTCGCCCCTCGGATACCTTTTTTATCTACCTATTTTTATCATCCACGGAAATAAAAGGAAAAGCATCATAAAATAAACTTTGGTATTAAACATGGTTTAATTCTTATTTATACCTTTTTGCCGCCTAGGAAAGGACCAATACGACTTTTTCTTTTGTTTATTTAATCATACAACAAATAAATTTTCACACTTACTACGTTTTAGCCACCTCAGAAAAAGGGGGACGTTCTCATTGTATATATTTATTTATATTGAGGCAATATGCGTTTTATTCATAGTCATAATTTCCCTGCCCTTATACCACATTACGTGGGGTCGGCACAACATGTTCTGTTCTTCCATTCTTCTCTATCAGATGTCAACTTGATATTCACTCCTTTACCGCTCATATCATCATTCACACAATCCATCCATCTTTCCTTTGGTCTACCTCTGCTCACATATCCGTCTACATTCATATTTATCTCTCGTTTTGTAACATGAGATTCATCCCTCCGCATAACATGTCCGTACCACGTCAACCTATGCTCTATACTCTTTAATCTTTCTGTCACTGGCGCAACTTTCAAGCTTCCTCATATGTATTCATTCCTAATCCTGTCCATTCTGTTAACACCACACATCCATCTTAACAAACGCATCTCCACCGCGTGAACTCTTCTTTGAATTACTTTTATAGTGGCATTTTTAATCAAAATTTCGTCACATTTTGTTGGAATTCTATTGGATATGAGGCAGCCAATAAATACGAGGTCACGACAACAAAACTAAATCAAAAAACAAAGCGCCAAAGAATGTTGAAAATTCCTAGAAAAGAATATATAAAAACAATTTCTTACGCTACAGTAGCTAATGCAGCAAAAATGTTGGTTGCATTTTGCACGTTCCTGAAGAAAGTGGATAGGCGAACTACAAAGCACTACAGATAATTACTGAAAGTTTCACAGACTAGATAGCGTAGGGTACACAAGCGCAGTTGTAGTAATGCTTTCGAAAGAGGGCGCGGTACGTTACTGTAGGTACCGGAACACTCCGAGGAACAATATAATTAGATCCTGCGCTCCTCGCGGGTGATATCCACACAATGACTGCTCGTAATCATTTTAATGTAGGATGCAGTCTGTGATTGCTTCGCGCGTCTATTGTTGTGGTTTGATTCAGTACTCGTTGACTCCGCTCGATGAAATGTTTTGTTGGGACTGCACTAGAGCTTAAAGCGTTTAATTTTGATTGTTTTCAAAAGGAAAACTGTAAAGGTATTAAATTCTAGGAGTGGACCAGATCTACACTGACGTTTCGCGTTAGAGTGTATTGTGCGTATTCAACTATTCATACTACACGACAGTATACTAGACAACCTTTGCCATGGGGTGCCGGCAGTAGAATGTTTATCTCCACTTTTTTCCGTAAATGCAGTAATAATTTATTTATTTTATTTTATTCGGAAGACAAACAGTTTTATAATCATATTAGTTAACTTATTAAATATACTCTAATAATAATCTGCTAATTGATACCTCCAGACGATAGGCAACAGCGTCTTTCCGTGTATCAACATCTAGTACTGCGCTCGCCAACCCGTCTGTCAAGCGTTGTGAGTATGGCAACAAACCCTCTTGAACAGCACTTGGAGATTCATGAGGGAGGCCTTTGTCCAGCAGTGGACGTCCTACGGCTGAGATAATCATGAATGATGACACCAGCCAGCACAACTCCTTCAAATGACGGACTTCTTTTGGTTTTTGGCAGCATTATATAGGCAATCCTGAAGATAATGCAGATTCCACTGCAGCGTATATCATTTCATACGTAGGTTACACAGTTTTGTTTGTTGTTTAATTATCAAGGAAAGCAAGCATCAAGTAATTTTACCAGAAGTCGTATAATTACAACAGCCACCGCAATCCATCGAGTTATGAATAGGCGTCATTACCAGGCGTTCGGGCCGTGTGACACGATGTGACACAATGTGTCGCAGCACCACTAGTGTCAATCCCTCCGGTGAACGTGTAACAGACGAGTATCCCGTGCCTTTGACTTTACGTCTCGCGCTCATAACAATAGCGGGACGGTGACAAGGCAGGCGCGTGGTTCTACTAATCTCTTTGACACAAAGATTTAAATCGTTAGACGCGCCCTAACACCAAAAATGATGGCGCTACTGAAAATCAGTGCCGTTTTCTTACGGCGTGTGCTGAGTTGGTGACCAATTTATGCCTTATAAGGTTATTATTCTGTTTGTATATGTAATTTTAACTTACCTGTGTACCTATGAGTCGTAAATGAATTATTCTTATCTTCTTATCTAAAAACTGTGGCATTGTCTTTATATGTGTGTTTACCATAATGCCGACTCACTCACACTGATTTTGCCTTAAAACCAACAGTTATTGTCACCATTGATTATAAAATCACATTGCTAGGGACAGATATAGCTTGGGCAGGTTGACATAATGTTGCGAATGCATTCTCACAAGTTATTTTCGTTCATCGTTTAATTAGAAAGGCAAACTTTACAGGCAAGCGTTTAATCCCTAAAAAAAAAGTAACATTACCTTAGCCATGGGCAGTAGAATGTCACTTCTCCTCTCATGCCTAAGGATGCAGTAGGAGCCTACTAAGGGATAGCTCCGGAAGATGGGCAGCAGCGTCTTTCCGTGTATCAACATCCCGTACTGCACTCGCCAACCCGCCTGCCAAGCCTATGTCAACTACCCCTAGGTCTGTGTTCAGTAGTGGACATTTTACCGCTGAAATGATGAAATGATGATTATGAACTTTACCTAGACAAAAACTAAAAAGTCGTACAATTTCAACCGCTACCCACATCCATCCAGTAGTGAATGAGTAAGGTTTTTTTCGCATCTTTTTCTCACTCGGTAAATAAATTTGCGCAGTCGCACGCTGTACCAATAAACCAAACTGAGCATTTTTATTGCATGAACTTTTGTAAACAAAATAACACTTACCACGTCTCCAGAGATACTGCGTTTAGAGATACACTGCACATGTGCGAGCCATCTCATATCGTGTGTAAACAAAACGGCGCGATCTCATTGCGGTAAGGGCGTATCTAAAGATTTAAATCGGAGCTTTACAATATCTCACAGCCTCACTAGTATAAATCGTAAACGTGCGAATAATCTCGTGCCTTTGACATTGAGCTTCGCGCTCATTATCTGAAGGCGGGTCGGCGCGGGGCGCTGCAGTGAGCATGTGGTGACGACAGGGCGGGCGCGTGAGTCGATGGATCTCCTCAAGGAGCTTTTTTATCTGACTTCAAAAAGGGTTTCACCCCCCGCATAAGATATTTTACATCAATATACTGTATTACCTATAATCATAAAATAATCATAGAAATAGAGATAATAATAAGAAAGACGCTGCTGCCTATCTTACAGAAGTATCCCTTGGCAGATTCTAATTGCATCCATGCAAGGAGGAGAGGAAACATTCAACCATTCTATGGCGGCATCCCACGACTAGTTAGTTTGAAGTTTAAAACATACCATAGTTATATAAATTATATTCATCATTTCGGCCGTAACGCGTCCACTACAGAACACAGGCCTCCCTTATGGATCTCCATGAGGGTTAGTTGCCATACGCACCACTTTTGGCAGGGAGTTTGGCGAGCAGTACGGGATGTTTATACACGGAAAGACGCTGCTGCCCATCTTCCGAAGGTATCCCTTAGCAGGCTCTTACTGCGTCCACGGGTATGAGAGGAGGGGTAACATTCTTCTGCTGGCACCCCACGGCATAAAAATATAAACCTCCATATCTAATACAGAGCGACACGCTTGATATAAATATCGTTTTATATTCTGGGACGTAGTACGTCAATCTCTTTATTCAAATCCAATGACGTAGTATAACGTAGTTTCACGTGTGAAAATTGAAGTCACAGCCATATCTGAATACAGGCATTGGTACGGGGGTACCAGAAAAGGGGGGCGAAGGTTTCCGAAAAAAACAAAAAAAATAAATCAAATACATTGAGGTCACAATAACTCCAGGCCCTGTGACCCTAAGGTCACCAAAATCAATAAATACCCTTATCTCATTAGGACAGTGCTAACAAAAAATGTTTCAAGTAAATCGGTCAACGCGTTCGGTTGTAATCGTGTCATGGACAGACAGACAGACAGACAGCGCTATGCGTAAAAGGGGGCTACGCCCCCTAAAATTCATAACGTATGTCATTATGTTGATCATAATTTGCAAATGCCAAAGCAGGGTTTCCTGAGAGGGTTTCTATATAAAATGTCAATAAGGTCCATGCGGCCGCACTGAATAAAGTATTTTTGATTCTTGATTCTTGAATGTAATATAAATGTCATAAACTCGAAGGGATATTGACCCTCCCAAGGAACAACTTTAGTTGTACCTGTTTATTCCTTCCTCTCTTCCCTATCTCAAAGAGCGCTTTGAATGTCTCTATCTCTCCCACGACAACGCGCTCTTCTGAGACTTTTCAACTAAAAACTCCTGTTTACTCTTCAATTTTCTATGCAAATTCGTTTACGGTACAAGCGATCAAACTATGGAATGCTCTGCCGGTTGACATCAGGAAAGCTAAATCTCTGCCTGTCTTCAAAAAGCTAGTGTTCGACCACTATTTGTCACAAACTTAACATCATATATCCTATCAGTTAATAATATATATATTTATACATTATGTATTATATTTCTTATTATTTATATACATATGTAGTTTATAAACATTCGATTATTTATTTGTTTATTATTATTAAATATTTAATTATACTACGACGAAACCGTGCTTTTACCCTTGTTGTTTTTGTCCATCCAAAGGTTGCCTGTAAGAGATTGCTTATAGTAATAAGGCCGCCCATTGTGTTTCTACTTTTAGTTAATTATACTTTATTTCCTTTATTATAATGTTTGTGTAAGTATAAAGCTGGGTAGTGTATTATATTATCTGTGGCTGGATACAATAAAGAGTTATCTATCTAACTTTAGCTGTACGACTCTCAAGTATTTGTCGGTATTCATTTAAGGCGACGCATCGATAAACGAATATTTGAAGGTTATCGTTGTATCGATAATATACAACTAAATATTCTGTGAATATTCCAAGCGTCTACCTGTTGCCGTTATTAATATCGAGCAAAAAACGGCATTAAAATCACGTTTGTTGTATGGGACAGACAGACAGACAGCCAGCGGAGTCTTAGCAATAGGGTCCCATTTTTACCCTTTGTGCACGGAATCCTAAAAAAGACAATTGCTAATCGGTGCGGCCGGAAAAAGTAAAGAAAAACATTTTTCTACAGAGCAGAATCAATTGGTGCACGACCGTTATTGGACCCACGACCTTCGGATCGGGGGTCATAACCACTCAGCCAACACGGTTCTTATTCACCTAGACTTCAACACCTAGGCTTCAACTCCTGGGGCTACCACCCCAGGGTCCTTTGATAAATGCCTTTCAGGCTGGTGTCATTTTTTTTTCATGAATCTCTGAAATCTGTGAAAAAAAGAAAAAAAAGAATAGGAACCGTGTGGCGTTGTTCAATACTCGTTCAGTGAAAGACTGAGGTTTCTTGTTCGCTTCTTTCCCTCGCTTGGAAAAAATATCTGAAGCGAACGAATTCAATTATGTTCTTTATTCAATTTTAATGTGTATAGTTTTTCTATTGTAAATTGACTATTCTATGTAGCTGTTTGCTCCGTTGAATAAACACTTATTAACTTTGACTTTCGGATCGGGGTTCATTTCACTCGGTTAACACGGTTCTTATTCCTACCCTACTAATTCAACCGTTCCACATACTGTCTTAAAGGGGGGTTCGTAAACAACAGATTTCCATTTTTGTTAAAACTTAAACTTGCGTTGACGAAACATTCCAAGTAATAAGGGATCTATTTACTTGTCAAAACTAACTCTTATTCAGTATCGCTAACGACAGATGACCGCTGGGATACAAACTTCACAGGCTGAATTATGAATAAGAATCTTCTTCCTTATCATGTAAGGAATAGGGTTTGTATTGCCGCAAACTAAAGTCACGTAATTATTACGTTATAGAATGTTCAAAAGATAAGAAGCCGCTTTCATTTCATCTCAGATTTCAACATTGGTTTTTAAACAAATATTTGAAACTGATTATAACAGAATTGAAATTATCGTGGCTTGACATCATTTACTGCTTTCACCGTCAAACTTCAGCAAGATAATAATAAATAAAATGGCCGCCAACATGGCTAGCCAAATAACTTACGAATTTATAAATTAACTTGACACTGGCGGAATTGTGTTAAACCAAACACAAAAGGCCATAAAATATAAAAGACAAGACAAGTTAGGAAGGTGGTAAAAGCCGTATTATATATATTAAACTATTAATAACATTTACATGTGTGCGTAGAGAGTAAAAATCTTTCGGAAAAGCTCAAAATTAATTCCTTCCATTCAGTTAGTTGTGTCTCGATAGTTGATGGTTAGATGCATGTTATTACAGTATTTTATGTAGTGTGACCGCAATCTCAGCGCATTCCACATGACCGAAGCCTATTGTAATAGTTTATTAGTGTATACATCTACAACCCACATTTAAAGGAATGTGGGAGAGTAAGACCGTGGTCTTACATTGAATTTAAATGCAATATATATTTATTTCATATTTATTTATTTATTACTAGCTGTCCCGGCGAACTTTGTACCGCCCAACTAACTACTATCACATCTTCTAACTACTACTCTTCTTCTACCTTACTTCTACTCTACTACTATTCTACTTCAACCCTACTACTACTCTACTACTGCTCTACTTCTATACTACTACTACTACTCTATTACTACGCTACAACAAATCAACAACTACTCAACTGCTGCACTACAACTACTACTCTATTACTGCCCTACAACAACCCTACAACTACTCTACTACTACTACTACTACCACCTAACATGTTATATTTATTGTGTAACACGTTAAATTTAAAGCTTTAAAACGAAGCTGATGAAAAAGTGATAGTCATGGGCGACTTCAACGCAAAAATAGGTTGGCCAAAAGCAGAAGACAGCTTAGTCATGGGAAAATTCGGATACGGAAAAAGGAATGAAAGAGGTGAGCGATTATTAGAGTAAGCTTTTGAGTACAAATTACTAATTATGAATACCTTTTTTAAGAAAAAAACTTCTTCTAAATGGACATGGATATCACCCGATAAAAATACAAAGAATGAAATTGACTTCATAATGACAAACAACCCAAAGGTAGTAACAAATTTCGAAACGCTCAATAATATACGATTTCCCTCAGATCACAAACTCCTAAGAATCACACTCATTTTAAAATCCCCTAAGAAATCTAGAAAAGGTTTCACATCACCCAGTACTCTTAAGTCAGAAGAAGCAGCTAAAAACTATGTAAAGCATCTTAAGGCACATACTGAAGCCATGATACCGAAATTAGACATTCCTACAAATGTACAGTCCTTTTACAACACAATAGAAAATATTATAAAAAACAGTTTCAAAACAACAAAAACTACTACAAAGGAAAGACATACAATATTTAGCAAAGATACAGAAGAACTCATTAAAAAACGAACCTTACTAATACATACAAAACACAAAGATAAGGACACGAAAAACGAACTTACCCGGCTATACAAAGAAACTAAGAATGCTATAAGACAAGACTATAGTATCCACAGACACAGAATAATTACAAAGAACCTAACAGATTTCGAAGCACCAAAAGAGCATACAAAGAATTGAATCTCCAAAAAACTTGGATACAACAACTCAACAAACCAAATGAAACTAAAACAAGAACTGATGTTATCAACAATGCCACGGCTTTTTACAAAGAACTTTACAGAATTAAAGATAATGTAAATATGAGTACACAATTAAACTACGAAATTAAAACTGACTCAGTACAACCAATAAATGAAAGTGAGGTTTACAAACATATAAAACAATTAAAAAATTAAAAGAGCCCAGGACCGGATGGACTAAGCAACGAGGCTATAAAACTAGGGGCACCAATCCTACTAAAGCACCTAACACAACTGTTTAACATGGTGCTAGAAACAGAAGAAGTACCCATACAATGGTGCACATCCGATATAATACTACTATACAAAAAAGGTAACTCACTAGACATAGACAACTACAGACCGATTAGTTTGTTATCAAGTGTATACAAACTTTTTACGTCCATATTACTAAAACGAATAACTCCAGAAATTGACAACTCGCAACCTTTAGAGCAAGCAGGCTTCCGTTCCGGGTTTAGCACAATTGACCACATACATGCACTAGAACAAGTAATTGAAAAATACCGAGAACTTAACAGACCTCTGTATGTGGCGTTTGTAGACTACAGTAAAGCCTTTGATAGTATTAGTCACCACTCAATATGGAATGCATTGCACTTTCTCAAGGTGGATCAAAAATACATCAATATTATAAAATACATTTACAACAACAGCACAAGTACAGTAAAGCTTGAAACACGTGGAAAATCAATTAGTATAGAAAGAGGAGTTAGACAGGGTGACCCTCTGTCACCAAAACTCTTTATTGCGGTTCTGGAAGATATATTCCGCAACATAGACTGGACCAAAAGAGGTATTCGTATAGGTAATCATTATCTAAACCACCTAAGATTTGCTGACGATATTGTGCTGCTAGCTGAGACATCCAAAGATCTGGAGAATATGGTGAGGACACTCGATCAAGAGAGTACTAAAGTAGGTCTTGAAATGAATAGCAGCAAAACTAAAATAATGACTAACAGTTACCAAAAGCCTATCGTGCTAAAAGGAAACATTATAGATTTTGTCGAGACCTACATTTACCTGGGAAAACAAGTATCTTTTAATAAATCTAGTAATGAAGACGAAGTAAAAAGACGAGTAGCGATAACGTGGAGAAAATTTTGGTCATTAAAGGAAATACTCAAAGGCGACTACAGTTTGCACATCAAAAAAATTGTAATGGACACCTGCATCTTGCCATGTCTGCTTTATGGTTGTCAAACATGGATCTTCAATAACATGGTTAAACGTACAATCGTTACTACTCAAAGGGCTATGGAAAGGAGCATGTTAAAGATACGGAGAATACACAAAGTGAAAAGCGAGAAAATCCGGCAAAAAACTAAAATCAAGGATGCACTCCCTCATGCATTGGCACTCAAGTGGCGCTGGGCAGGTCATGTCTCACGGTACAAAGATAAAAGGTGGACTATTGAAAATACCCGTTGGAAAGGACCAATTGGCAAGCGTAATGTCGGCAGGCCAAAACGACGGTGGGCTGATGATATTATACAAGCAGCAGGAAGCCAATGGATGGAAAAAAGCCAGGACAAAAGCTTGTGGAAAAGCTTGGAGGAGGCCTTCACCCTAACAGGGGTTCATATCTCGGAAACTAACCATACTAATATTAATAATAAGCAAAGTAACTAACAGACTAATAATTTTATTATAATGCATAAGTTTTTTGAAAGAGATATTGAATAAATGGCTTAATTATTATTATTATTATTACGTTAAATTTATTGTATAAATAGGAGTAGTATTTGTGAAAATATGTAATATGAAATGAAATGATAATATGAAAAGTATATTTTTTTTTCTTCCTCTATCAATCCGATTGTGCAGATTCTCTAAGTTATACCCAGTTATTACTACTATTGCTACGTCAAGTTTTCTTTCATTCTATTTTTGCATTTGTTTGACAGGATGAGCAAAGAAGTGATGTGTGACCAGCTGCAGCACATGGTGGTCATACTGATATCATCATCATCATTATTATGATCATCACAGTCGTTGGACTGCTGTCCACGTCCACTGCTGGACATAGTACTTCCTCGTGGATATCCATGAGGGGTAGTTGCCATACTCACCATGCTTGGCAGGCGGGTCAGCGAGCGCAGTATGGGATGTTGTTACACGGAAAGACGCTGCTGCCCATCTTCCGGAGGTATCCCTTAGCAGGCTCTTACTGTATCCACGGGCATGAGAGGAGGGGTAACATTCTACTGCTGGCACCCCACGGCAAAGAATGGACGGGCGAAACCGCGGAAGCAACTCTTGTTTGTGAACGAGATTTAAAGCCATTTCCTTACCCAGTATATTGCGTTCGGGTCGAGGGCCCGTTTGAAGTATGGCTGCTCAAAAAGGTCAAGTGATGGATGGTGCTGGTTCCTGATAGGTGTGGAGACGAAGTGGCAGAGGTGAGAGTGGTCGCGCAGGTCTTTGTTAAGTTATTGGCTTTTATGAATGAATGAATGAATGAATGAATTAACACTTTATTGTACACAGATAAACTTAAAAATAAAATATTAATAGGTAAACACGTACAAATAGGCGGCCTTATTGCTGACAGCAATTTCTTCCAGGCAACCCATCAGGAAACACAAGTTGATAAAATAAAACAGTAGGTAGTGCACAAAAATGTAGGAACAAATTATTGATGGCCTATATTTACGTTACTAAATACTGACAAATAAATATGAATATATAAATATATATATACATACATAATAAATAATACAAGAAATAAATAATGTAGTAATTAATTAAGTGCTGCATAAAAATTAACATGGAAAAAAGAAAAAAACACGACAGAATGAAAATATTATTAGTTATTGGACAGATAAAAGATTTTGAGCTTTTGCTTAAAAACATTGATAGAGGGAGCGAGTCTGATTTCAGTAGGCAGTGAGTTCCAGAGTCGCACAGCTTGAATCGTGAAAGAGTTTGTGTAAAAGGATTGATGATGTGTGGGAAATTCCAGTGATAAGTTTTTTGATGACCGAAGATTGTGGGAATTAGAAGAATGAAGGAATTTAAACCGATCTTTGAGATACGGTGGAGAAAGAGGATTGAAAAGAACAGAGTAAAGAAGAGAGAGAATATGTGAGTCTCGACGAAGGCGGATAGGGAGCCACTTGAGCATAGTGCGAAAAGGAGAGACGTGATCATATTTGCGTAAGCCATATATGAACCGGATGCAAAAGTTTTGGAGGCGCTCAAGCTTATCCAATTGCTCCTCTGTGATGTCCAAGTAACAAATGTCGGCATAATCAAGTACTGGAAGAAGGAGCGACTGGGCAATAGCAATTTTGGTGGCAGTTGGCAGGAAATAGCGCAGTCTTCGCAGTGAAGCAGCAGTTCCATAGAGTTTTCTACAGGTGGCTTGAATCTGAGGACACCATGATAAGTGACGGTCAAATGTTACTCCCAGATTCTTAACCGTAGCACTGTAGGGGATAGGGATACCATCGAAAGTAACACAAGGAACTGCCTGCCAATCAATTTTATCGGTTAATCTAGAGCTTCCTATAATTATGGTCTGCGTTTTGCTTGGGTTTATCTTTAGGCCGTACGCTTTACTCCACTCAGAAATTAAATCCAGATCCGCGTTTATGGTGTCAACCGCATCAGAAATATTTGGTAGATGAGCCTGAGTATATATCTGCAAATCATCTGCATAGAGGTGAAAAGAAGAAGAAAGATTTGAAGAAATAGAGTTGATAAAAATTGCGAAGAGAAGAGGAGACAGAACGCCTCCTTGCGGGACACCAACTGAAGTGTCGCACCATGATGAGCAAGACTCACCAAGGCGAACCCTCTGACGGCGTCCATGCAAGTAGTTGGAAAACCAGTCAACCGCCGTCTGAGAGATGTTAATTGTACGTAGTAATGCCAGAAAAATGTCAAAATTAACGGTATTAAATGCATTGCTAAAATCCAGAAGGGACAGCACAGTAAGTTTCCGGTTATCCATGCCAAGACGTATGTCATCAGTAATTTTGACAAGGGCAGTAACCGTACTATGACCTTTTCGGAAACCAGATTGTAAAGGATTGAGGATGTTATGGAGAGTAAGAAAGGAGTTGAGTTGATCATGAACTAGACGTTCGAAGGCTTTTGACATAAAGGGTAGAATAGAAATAGGGCGATATTCAGAGAAGGATTTGGGATTCGATTTTTTCGGGAGAGGTATTACTTGAGCTTCTTTCCAACATACCGGAAATACACCATTTGATAAAGAAAAATTAAGGATATGGCAAAGGGACGGAAGGATGAAGTCAAGTAAGGGGATGAGCATGTTACGACTGATACCATCAGTCCCAACAGCATTAGAGGAAATGGAAAGGAGACTTTTTTTAACATCTGCTGCGGTGACTGGTGTAAAGAAAAACGGAGGATAATTAGGGATAGGAGAAGAGGAAAGTTTTTGGAGGGTGTTAATTTTGTCATGGTTACTGATGGAAGGCGCAGAGGAAAAGTGTTGGTTGAGGGAATCAATATCCAGATCGCCAGGGATGGAGTCCTGTCTGGACTTTCCAACCCCTAACGATCTTAGAAATTTCCAAACCTTTGCTGGGTCCTCATCAGAAACGGATTCGTGTATATAGCGACGTTGAGAATCTCTACACACTCTATTGCAGTGATTGCGGACTTCAAGATATCTAGCCTTATTTCTATCACTAGGATTAATTCTGAACTTCGTTTTTGCGCAAGCCTTTTTGTGCATAAGCAGCTTAATATTTGCAGTCAACCAAGGGGCAGGAAGGTGTTTAAGTTTTATTGCCCGGAAAGGAGCGTGCCTATCAAAAAGTTGAATAATCATAGAGCTAAAAACACTTAACTTGTCGTCTATAGAATCGGCATCGTTTACAGACGACCAATCCATACTACGAGCATCACTTATAAGAAGTTCCCTATTGATGCCACCAAAATTGCGTTGCATAATAATTTTTGGCTTAGCCTTAGGAGGGCGTATTTTGTAAGATAAGAAAAGTAGGTCATGGTACGAAAAGTTATCAGCTGGAAATTGGCCATGCTTAATAGTAAAAAATGGGGATGAGACAATCATAAGGTCAAGAAGAGACGGTTCACAGTTGGGAAAATGATGGGTCGCCCCAAGGGGGAGAATATGTAAATTACTACAAGAGACAATATTTTTAATAGAAGTGGTGCGATGATCATTTTTGAGGAGGCATGTGTTAAAATCACCCATAATTATAGTTTGACTGTAGGCAGGAACCAAGTCCTCCAACAGCTTTTCAAACGAGGAGAAATAATTTATTCTAAGCGATGGACAGTAGTAAACGCCTAGTAGCATTTTTGTATGGGACAGAGTTACCTCAAGAAATAAATGTTCTCCGGCATTAGGCGGCGGGGGCTGCGCAGACATACTTATAATAGAAAAGGAAATGTAAGATCGTAAGTATATGGCTACACCACCACAGCGGGCACCAATGCGGTCATTCCTAATAAGGCGGAAACCAGGAATATTATAGGAAGTAGAAGGAAGAGAAGGTTTGAGAAAAGATTCTGAAATAAGAATAGCATGGATCGATTTGCATTCAAACGTAGCCAACATATCGGAGAAATGATCCGGAACACTTTGTGCGTTGATGTGTACAACATTGAAGTTTTTTGGTACATCGCTAAACTGTGACGCAAGATTTTCCGAAAGAGAAGGTATACTTACAAAGCTGTCATTAGTAGTGGTAGAAGAAGAAGAAGATAAGGATTCGTAAACATCACTGTCACTGTCATCAGACTCATCAAAAACATTATGCAGCATAAATATATAAAAAAATATAAAAAATAAAGTTAATAAATAAGCAAAATAAAATCTAAGTCCTAAAAATTAATACAATTTTAGGTTTGCAAACATTTACTCTACCTGCCAGTTGTGTGTTAAAAGCTAATTTTAGATTATAATAAAAATTGAAAACTAATTTTTACTTCAGGTTAACGTAGAACAGTTTTGCATAAAACGGAACGTAATTTAATGTCATTTAAAAGTTAAAGCAGGATTATAATATAAGTCACTGTCAGAATTACAGGGACAATGTCGTATTGACGTAAATAAATTTGACAGATCTACTTGAACGTAACGTAACATTACAATACAACAACACAACATTAATCAAAAGACAGGCAAAAAATTAAAAATAATAGGGTAACGCTGAAAATTGCAACAGTGAAGCGGAAATTACGTGCTGTTATGGAAGGGGAATCACTTCTTGACCACGGTACGACGACTCCGAGCCGATACCGGCCCCGCCGCCTTCGGTTTACTTGAAGCCTGGGTCGCCGCTGATTTGGGAGCCTCCAACTGGCTGGATAACCTCTCGAGCTCCTGTAGATGCTTTATTCGATGGCGGACTCCATTAGAGCCAAGGATGACAATACTACCATCTTGTGTCCAGCATTGCGACACGCCAAATCGCTGCCTCGCTGCCATAAAAGTATCATGTCTGGGCTTTGTCAGAAATTCCGACAAAGTGATGCCCGTGCCCTTCAGCTCGGTCTTGGCAAACCACAGTTCACTTCTAACATGATAATCACGAAGTTTGAGTAAAATGGGTCTTGGTTTGTCAGTAGAGGTGGGACGGCCCATCCTATGGGTGCGACATATTGCAGTATTATGGAAATCAGCCACCTTTAGGTTTTGGATGACTGCCTGCACAACAACCTCGCTGGTTTTCTCACCCTTGGCTTCTGGGACGCCATGCAACAACAGCATCTTACGCCGGCTCCTCATTTCCAAATTATCAACTTCTCGGCTAATGGCTTGAAACTGGTCCTGGAGAATTTTCAGAGCTCCAACAACGAAAGTTCTAAATGTTGTGAGTTCAGAAGCAAGACTCGTGATTGTGGACTCCTGGTGTGGTGTGGCATTCTTTACATACCGGTTGCTGAAATCCTCCATTTGTGTCATAAACATTGTTTCCATTTGTTTCATAGACTGAGCCATAACCTCCAAAGATAACTGTGACATGGCAAAAGTTATAAAACTGCTTCTAATTGTTCAGGATATTGATGAAAACACTTTTTGGCAGGTAATGTAAATTTAGCAACAATCTATTGCATTTATATTATAGATTTATATGTGAATAATATTTTTAAGGGAAATTAAAGCTATTTTTTTCTAATGCTTATGGTGCAACTACCCACAAGAAAAAAAAAAAAAAAAAAAAAAAAAAAAAAAAAAAAAATGTTACTGATGCGGGCAAAAGCCTGTTTTAGGTTTCCAAAGTACAGACGCGTTCATAGTAAAAGTGCCCACTAAGTCGGCCAGTCACCTTAGTCGGCAAATCACAAGTGGTATTCTTTACTATGAACGCGTCTCTACTATGAGCCTTTATATAATAATATAATAATAATACTTTATTCACAAAATAAAGGTTTACAGGCTTACCTAAAGCAAACAAAACAAATTTTACTTACAATCTAAAATTAAAATTTACAATTATTATTATGTAAGAGATGCATCTTAAAATATAATAACAATAGGCATAGGGGTGACATAATAAACCTTGTTAAGCTATTACATTAAGTAGCGATAGGTTAAGGCAGGTAAGTTGTAGTTATAGTGTTGTTTATAGTTTTTGTTTGTCTGAACGTCGGTCTGTCTGTGTCTGTCGTCGACTTTACAAAGATACTGTTAGTCCTAGAAAGCTGTTATTTTGCATGGACATAGTGAAATAATCACGTCAAGATAACGGTATAAAAAAGCTAAAAAAATAAGTAATTCGGGGTACCTCCCATACACGTAAGATGGGGATAAACCTCTTTAAGGTTTCGTAGTACAACAAGAAACCCTTATTGTTTCGCTTTGTCTGTCTGTCCGTCTGTCCCAAAGCCGGTGACGGACGGACAGCCGTCACCGGCTTTGCGAAGAGACTATTAGAAAGCGTCCTAGAAAGCTGTTATTAGCATATAAAATAACGACGCCGAGATCACGCTACGAACAAAATCTCAAAAAAATAGTTAATTTGGGGTACCTTCCTACACGTAAGGTGGGTATGTTCTTTTTTTCTTGATTTCATCTTTGAATAGGTACTTATTTTATAATTATTTAGGTTGCAAAGACAATTTTCAATTTAGGGTTCCGTTTGCGAAATATTAAGGTTTAAATTTATTTTTCTAGTTAGGGAATGTTAATGTTAGAGGTGGTCACATTATTTACAAAACTCGATTGTTATGATAGGATCCATGCGGGAATTAAATAACTGTAATAGTAGACACTAAAGTCCCTCAAGACAAAGATTTAAGCCCTAATTTTAACATACGAATGCAATTCTTACGATCACTTCTGATGATTGTACATTGTAGACCAAAATGATCACCAAAGTTGTTTTTTTTTAAATAAAGAATTATGTGATGAGTTATTTAAAGCACGTGTTAAATGACCTGGGAGAATTGTACATCCTGGACAAGCCTAATCCATCTAACAAAGCACTGGGCACTGCAGCGTCCTGTGTACTCCATTATTACCAGTCCTGTCCTGTGTATGCAGGATTTGTGCTATAAAGGTTTGTTATCCAAATTTTTAATGTTCTTGTTGATTACGTATTATCTGAAATGTTTTATCATCATTCCAGCCGTAAAAAGTCCACTAGTGAACAGGCCTCCGTCATGGATCTCCATGAGTGGTAGTTGCCATACTATCCACGCTTGGCAGGCGGGTTGGCGAGCGCAGAACGGGATGTTGATACACGGAAAGACGCTGCTGCCTATCTTCCAGAGGTATCTCTTAGCAGGCTCTTACTGTATCCACGGGCATGAGAGGAGGGGTAACATTCTACTGCCGGCACCCCACGTTTTATCTCAATTTTGTTAATAATTAATTGTTTAGTATTTCTTAAATATTATATTAACAATTATGAAGAGCGAAATCTCCTACTACAAGTAACTACTTAAAAGGAGCTTCAAACTAATTTTGTTATTGTAAAAATTAAGAAACAAATAAACCATTTTGTATTTCTTTGTATTTGTAAATCATCTACGATAGATGCAAAGGCCTTAGTTTATTTGAAGCGTCTATTTTTGTTTTGTTTTTATAGGTAGCACAAGAATAAACGAAAACTAAACGTTGCACGCTGTTAATCATTAAGTTTTTACTCCATCATGCTCGCTTTGCAGCGCGCGCTATAAATTCCAGAGGAAATTAATATCTGTATCCGCGCACTAGGTATCATAATCCCTTGCGCCATCCGGGACATAGCAGAGGTCTGCGTGCCAAGGCTTTGTGAGCTTCCTGATGGATGAGAATCATTTATTATTCTGTCTCGCTCATAAGTTCGCCGCCCGATGTCATTAATATAGTTGTCTCGCCCACACGTACGTGCAGTTGGTGTTACGTTCGATGTTGAAGGATGGTGTTTCGCTGTGACCTGGGGCCTATTTTCCGAATCGTATAACTAACCGTGGGGTGCCAGCAAAGGAATGTTACCCCTCCACTCATACCCGTGGATGCAGTAAGAGCCTGCTAAGGGATACCTTCGGAAGCTGGGCAGCATTGTATTTCCATGTATCAACATCCCGTACTGCGTCGCCTGCCAAGCGTGGTGAGTATGGCAACTATACCTCATGGAAAACTAATTGATATTAGATTTTCTTAATAGTTTGTTTTGTTTTCGTTGACTATTTAAGTTGGTATTTTCGCACGCCATATACTTTTATTCACCTATGTATATACCCTGTCAACTACAGTTAGAAAATGCATTCAGCATTATTTCCACCATCTGTACCCTTATTTAAGTTTGTGCGCAATAATGTATTAAATAAAATAAATAAAACTATGAGGGAGGCCTGTCTTCAGTAGTGGAAGTTTAACGGATAAAATGATGGTAACTAACTGCGTTTTCTTTACATATGATATATATTATATAATTATATATACGAGTTTTTGTGATAGCACAGGTAAACGTTAGTATGTACGTTTGTCAAGGTTAAACTTTCAAGAGATGTCGGCATAGCTGCTTTGTACTGCTATGTAACGAAACATACATAAGTATGTTTCGTTACATAGCTTCCAAACAAATAAAATATATATATTTATTTATATAAATAAATAAATAAATAATGCTGGACAATTCACACAGCATCATCTGGCCCCAAGCTAAGCAGAGCTTGTGTTATGGGTACTAGATGACTGATATACTTAATACGTTATACAACATAGATAGATATAGAAAAACATCCAGAACACCCTGAACAAATATCTGCAAACCGTACAAACATTTGTCCCGAGGCGGGAATCGAACCCGCAACCTCTTGCGTCGCAGGCGGATCTTCGCCCGCTCTGTCACAGAGGTCGTCATAATAAACATTAATTAACACTGTCTGTATGTCAACTTTATTTTACGTTGCTTCAGTCTTAGGAGAGCTTAGGAGCGAGTCTGTCGCTTCTACAATACCTATCTCTTAATTTATCTCAGTCGTAGGACTGCTCCTGTTCACGTCCACTGCTGGACATAGGGCTCCCTCGTGGATTTCATGGAATATCATGAGGGGATTGCCATACCACTCTTGGCAGGCGGGTTGGCGAGCGCAGTACAGGTTGTTGATATACGGAATGATGCTGTTACAAATCTTCTGGAGGCATCCCTTGCCAGATTCTTACTGCATCCACGGGCAAGATAGGATGGGCAACATTTTACTGCCGCACCCTACGGCTCTTAATATTCTCGCTAAAAGTTTATTTTTCTCGTTTTATTCTCAAATAATAAAATATAAAGCATTCAGTGCTCTCGTATATTTCCTATCTGAGTTTTCGCCAAAGAATTATGTAGTTCCCCCACAACGGTTTGCTTGCCCGGCGGCCATAATTGCGGTGGGAGAAAGGCGAGGGCTCACTATCGAGTAGGAGGCCAATTCTCGTGAATCGTGATTTTGCGTAAAACTTCGTCTCACCTCACTTCTCAGTGTCTACAACGAACTTGTCACATCACTATAAAAGTCTACTATCATTTTGATGTCCCTTCTTTACCCGTCGATTTATCTCGATCTATTTTCTTTATACATTTGTCTATTGTGAGATTACATACATGCAGTCATCATTTCAGCCATAAAACGTCCACTACTGAACACAGGCCTCCCTCATGGATCTCCATGAGGGGTAGTTGCCATACTCACCACGGTTGGCAGGCGGGTTGGTGAGCGCAGTACGGGATGTTGATACACGGAAAGACGCTGCTGCCCATCTTCCGAAGGTATCCCTTAGCAGGCTCTTACTGCATCCACGGGAATGAGAGGAGGGGTAACATTCTACTGCCGGCACCCCACGGCCCTATATACACGGCACATACATGCAGTAATTTATCAAAATAGTTTTTTACCTTCGGAAGATGGGCAGTAGCGTCTCACTGAGTATCAACATCCCGTATTCCGCTCCAACCGGCCTTCCAACCTTGGTGAGCATGGCAATAACCTCGTCATGATTTTGGAGATTCATGAGGAAGGCCTTTGGCTGAGATTTTTATACAGTTTGGTGAAATTTGTCGATTTCGAGCATTAAACACTTTGATCACGATGATAATGATTCGTGATTACGCTTGATGTACGACGAAATTGCAGAAAGTAATTTTCTAATAGAGATTTCTACACGTAAAATTTATCTATTTTAGCATTTAATACTTCGAGGGCGAAAGACGAGAATTTGCCCCGCGGGGCCGCCACAGCGCAGCAACAGTTACTACGGTGGCCGTTACTTTGAAACGGTATCCTATCATAATACGCCAGGAAATCCATCCCATCTCTTTAGTACAATCCAAACTTTTCTCGTTAACCTCCGCCGTTTTAGCGGGTATTTATTTAGACACTGTTAAGTACGCTAGGTAACGTGGAGTGAAATTGCTTTCTGATTAATCCACGCTTCTTTTTATTATACCCACACTAATTTTGTATAATTGAGTACATAAGAGTAGTTGACCGACAGAAGTGTTTAAAAAGGTTTAAAAACGCGCTTATACCTTAAAAAAGTCGACAAGTGATACAAGACGCGCTTCTTTTGTCGCAACGTGTATTTCTGAACGGCAATTTTGTCCTTTTTTTCTGTTATGTCCTCTAGTTATACTGCGCCGGTACTGTACCGTAGCCATCTTTTTGTCCGTTACCTCTCACATTCAAACTCTTTTTCTCTTCTTACAACATCCACCCATAAAAAAATTTAACACCAATCAACCAAACGAGAAATTTATCGTAAATCTGATATCAACATATTTGACACAATCTCTTCTTCTTCTTTTAATTTATGGCGTGTGCGTCATGTTTCTAAGCTAAACTGTCATTTTATTTTTTTTATTATAGTTTTTATTGTAATATAATTTGTAATTTCATATTTATGAAGTTTAAAATGTTGTGTTATAATTATTTGTTCTATATTTTGTGATTTGTAATAGAATTTATCAATGTTTTTGCCGGGAGTAGAATTTTACCCCTGCTCTCATACCCATGGATGCAGTAAGAGCCTGCTAAGGGTTACCTACGGAAGATCGGCAGCAGCGTCTTTCTGTGTATCAACATCCCATACTGCGCTCGCCAACCCGCCTGCCAAGCGTGGTGAGTATGGCAACAACCCCTCATGATCAGTACTTAGTGATTGATATTGAGGGTGGCCTTTGTCTAGCAGTGGGTGTCTTACGGCTGGGAGACAATTTTTTTTCTCCACTTTGTATGTCTTATTTATACATGGTGTTGCCTTCTGTGACGTCACCAAAAGGTTATTGTACAAAGTGTATTGTAGTTTAAACCATGAACTAGAAAACTATAACGGTTAAACTAGCGTCTTTAGTTTCGGAGAAATTGTCGCTCAAGTAAGTGAATGAATGAATGAATGAAAATTATTTATTGTACACCAAATAGAACAATTTAAAAAAAAATACAATGAGCATATAAATGTACAATGGGCGGTCTTATCGCTAAGAAGCGATCTCTTCCAGACAGACTCTCTCAGTAAGTGATGCGATTTACCAAATATACCGGAATACTTTTAACCGAAAACCAATGAATACCTGTTAACTGTTTTGGGAGTTACACGTAAAAAACATACACCAACTTTTAACAAATTATTCATTCATTCATTAATTCATCTAAATCCTATCGAAAAGAAGAGACGACCTTTGAAAGTGTGAGACTTTCATGAAGTATTAATTTCAGTCTGCCACGAGATACCACCTCGTGTGGTAAGGACTTCTTTCCAACCCTAAATTCACTGTGATGCTTTAGACATTAACCTTTCTTGACTCCCAGTGGTTCGCGCCGTGTGACACGTGACGCGAATGGCTGTCAATGAGAGCGACCGCAGTACAACGAGCGGTCAGTGCAATCAGCCAATCAGCGCGCGGTTGCTACTAATCATTGCGTCCGCTATGTGCACAAGCTGATGTTACTATTTCACCTAAGAATTACATGGGTTATGTACCCCCGACTTTCAATCCGAAGGTCTTGGGTTTCATACTGGCCATATGAATTTTCTTTCATGAAAAAATATGTGCATATTGAACACGTGAAGGTAAAGGAAAAGATTGTCTGGAAATCCGGGGGTTAGTCAGCTCCAGACGTATTCACCTGCTTTTGCCTCTGTCTAATAGTAGTCGCAGGGAGATGGAAACTAAGGGTGGTGTGAGTTGCAGAATGAAAATAAATATTTTTTTTACGATTCGTCAACGCACACCAGTTGGGACAAGATTCTTGGTGTGAGTTGACGAACGACTCGCAGGGAGGATTGTATGGGCGATGCGCAAGCCTTATCCATCTAACACTGTCGCTGCAATGCTAACAAGACGTGTGAATGCCTAGGCACTGCAGCGTCCTTTACAGAATAATTACTAGTTCCTGATGCTGTATAGCCGTGGGGTGCCGGCAGTAGAATGATACCCCTCCTCTCATGCCCATGTGGATGCAGTAAGAGCCTGCTAAGGGATATCTCCAGAAGATGGGCAGCAGCGTCTTTCCGTGTATCAACATCCCGTACTGCGCTCGCCAACCCACCTGCCAAGCGTGGTGAGTATGGCAACTACCCCTCATGGAGATCCATGAGGGAGGCCTGTTCAGTAGTGGACTTTTTACGGCTGGAATGATGATGCTGTATAAATCATCTATAATAAATGCAAAGGCCTTACTTAATTTCTAATAATATAATATAATATCTAATACTTGTTTCTTAGTTTATTTCCAATATGTTGAGTTAAATTGGTAGCAACGTCGATAGTTGATTAAACATGATTTCAAACCTGATAGCCCGTAAAATTCAATTTTGCGTCTGCACAGCTTAATTATTAAAGCTAAAAAGCAGAGAGTACACTTACTGTACTGATTTTGATAAAAAAAATCGTTAAATCGTATGTGTTCTTTTTGAGCATTAATGTAAGGAACGTTGCCGTGGGGTGCCGGCAGTAGAATGTTACCCCTCCTCTCCTACCCGTGGATGCAGTAAGAGCCTACTAAGGGATACCTCCGGAAGATGGGCAGCAGCGTCTTTCCGTATATCAACATCCTGCCAATGTGTCTGCACGTTGCGGGTTCGAGCCCAGTATACAAAAATGTTGATTCCATTTTTTGTTTCTATAAATGATACCTTAGTGTGGGTTTACACATCATCATCATCATCAGCTCTTATCGACTCACTGCTGGGCATAGACCTCTCTTTGATTTTGCCTTTCGCCTCTGTCATAAGCTGTTCTTAGCTAGGTGCAACCCACGGTCTTCTGAACATCGTCAACCCATCGGGATGGTGGACGACCCCTTTTACACATAAAAAACAAAAAAAGCTAATAATATTTTGTTTCGGGCTATGTGGATCCACAATCTGTTAGTAACACTATCTTAACTTAGTTAGTAAACTAAAGTTAATGAACACGTTATAAATCCATGCATACTAAACTCTCCGCCTGGTTTCCCTAAATTATTAATTGCGTCCGCTCGTAATAGGTATATATGGAGATTATTTCAATTTCAATTCTATTTATTCAAAATGAAAGAGCTTACCTTCATTATTCCAGCTATAAATACTCTATTACTAATTTTCCCTTGGAATACATTTAAAATACAAGCTTTTTATTACAAGCTTTTATTAAGCTTGCCCTGTATGCATGTATGTATGTTTATGTATGTATGTAACTATGTTTGTTCGCGGAATCTTGCAACTCAATTTTGAAGCAGAAATCTTCAACCAATTGAGCTGAAATTTTGTATACATGTTACCTTTGGATGACAATGCATGGTCAGCTATGTAAAGTCACTCTGAATCCAACATGGTGGAACACCCAAGATGGCAGACTACATAATTTTATTGTACCCTTATAATATGGGTATCAAATGAAAGGGCTTGCTCAGAATAACTCAAAAAATGATATCACGTCACTCTGAATCCAACATGGCGGAACACCCAGGACTGGACCGGACTGGACTGGACTGGACTGGACTGGACTGGACTGGACTGGACTGGACTGGACTGGACTGGACTGGACCGGACTGGACTGGACTGGACTGGACTGGACCTGACTGGACCTGACTGGACCTGACTGGACTAGACTGGACTGGACCTGACTGGACCTGACTGGACTGGACTTGACTTGACTTGACTTGACTGGACTGGACTGGACTGGCCTGGCCTGGCCTGGTCTGAACTGGACTGGACTGAACTTGACTGGACTGGCCTGGCCTGGGCTGGTCTGGAATAAATAAATAATGCATTCCTATAATATGGATATCAAATGAAAGGGTTTGCTGAGAATAACTCAAAAAATTAAATGGCTTCACTCTGAATTCAGCATAACGGAACACCCAAGATGGCGGACAAGTTATTTTTACTGCACTCCTACAATATGGGTATCAAATGAAAGGCCTTGCTGAGAGTTACTTGAAAAATTAAATGACATCACTCTAAATATAACATGGCGGTATACTTAAGATGGCGGACTAGTTCTTCTTAATGCACTCTTACAATATGGGTACCAAATGAAAGGCCTTGCTGAAAGTTGCTTGAAAAATTATATGACATCACTCTAAATTCAACATGGCGGTTATGAGATGCACAGACAAGAAACCAACTGTCCAGTGATAACTAAAAAGTAAAAAAAATAATTAAAGTAAAAAAAAAAACTTTTTAACAAATAAGCTTTTATTTAAATGTACCTACTAAAAATAATATAATAAACATTTTCGTTTAATGTCAACTTAAAACGTCTTTAAAAACGACGTTAAAAAGCTTGTCGCGAGATTTAAGCAGGTACTCGTATTTACAATGTTTGACAAAAAAATTAAATCATTTGGATCAAGTTGCAGGTGCAAAGGTTAATCTAGCGACAAGCTTTTTTATTGCATATATTTTGTAAAGACGTTTTAACTTGACATTAAACTTTAATAAAAAATGTTTTTTTTTATTATTTTTGGTGGGTACATTTAAATAAATGCTTTTTTGTTAAAAAATTTGTTTAACTATTAATTTATTGTGTATAAAAATACCTGAATCAAAGTGAAATGTGATTCTCAAAAGCTGTAAATTAAATTCACGAGTGTGTGAGATTGTGTGATGTTAAATTCCACCTTTCTCTTCTTGCTTAATGGAAACTTTATTGCTTGCGTTTACATTTTAATTTAACAAAACTCTGTTACTCTGAAAATTCGTATGCTTCATAAAACGAGTTCATGCCATGAAAAAGATCGAGTGAAGTTAACTATTTTGATTAGCCGTGGGTAATTTCAACTCCTTAGAGTAACTCTTACGGTCATTTCGTAAAGATTGCTATTCTGACGATATTATCGTAATCGTTTTTGGTTTTTTAAAAGTAAACCGAAACTAAAGTCGCCGAAAGAGTGTGATTCTGGCTAAACCAAGGACTTACTTTTATTCTACGACTCTACAGGATTCAGTGATTTTCGTTTAAGAAAATACCACGAAAGTTTTAACTTTACAAACTCATGTTTGCAACCCGTCAGTGCACAATGCCAATTGGTGGTGGAAATAGATTTTAATTTAATTTAAAATGGCTTGATTAAATTAATTTTGCATGTATTTAAATTTATTCGCATATATAAAAAGGCAATATCAAATTGCTACATTTTTTCATTTATTTGAATAATGCCGTGGTGTGCTGGCAGTAGAATGTTGCCTCTCCTCCCGTGCCCGTGGATGCAGTAAGAATCAGCCTTGGGATACCTTTCTAAGATAGGCAGCAGCGTCTTTCGGTACCAACATCCCGCACTGCGCTCGCCAACCCGCCTGCCAAGCGTGGTGGGTATGGCTACAACCGTTGTTGGTATTATGGTAGGTATAATTTAGTGTTATTTAACTTACTCGTAGTATTTATTTGGTCCATGGTACTAGTTATTACGTTATTTTATTTCGTGATTGTTATGTCCACCTTCTTGTTAAGCTGTAGCCAAGCTACCTAACTAACCTGTACATATTTTGTGCTTCTCTTGTTTTAATATGAGTATGACTATTTTACTTTCAAAATTAACGTAAATTCTATTAATTTTGTAAAAACGGGAATAATCTTCGACGATACAATACTACGTGAGTAATTCCCGTTTTTATAAAGTGACAAGTATGTCTATGTAATACTTTAGACTAGTATCTGTAATAATAGTATCTGTAAGCTCACCAACCCGCCTGCCAAGCGTGGTGAGAATGGCAACTACCCCTCATGGAGATCCATGAGGGAGGCCTGTGTTCATCAGTGGACGTTTTATGGCAGAAATGAGTATCTGTAATGTTACATGTTGTGAATAAAGAAATTGATTGATAGATCCCTCAAGATCGGCTCTTGAAGTTCCATGAGTGAGCCTATATCCAGCAGTAGACATCAATGTTTATTTTTTGTATATATCTCTGAACTTTGAAACAGCGATGTCACTTAAAATATTAAGCTTTGTATTTGCGGTAAATTTGACGCTAATAGAAGTGTATCAGGGCCGAATAGCCGTAATAACACATAACGGCCCTGGCGCGCCTCCAAACGAGCAAAGCCGCGGCACATCGCTAGTCGCTGCCATACTTTAAACGGGATATAAAGTTGAACGGTTTTAGAGAATCCTTTAGTGTAATGCGCTGCAGCACCAAGTGATGGAAGTAATACGGTTTAAGGAGACCCCCCACTATGCCCTGCCCGACTATCCTATCTTCTTTGTGTTTTAGGGTTTCGTGTCCATGTGTAAAAGCGGTACCTTATTACTAAAACTCTGCAGTCCGTTTGTATGTCTGTCTGTCTGTATATCACCAGGCTGTATCTCATAAACCGTGATAGTTAAAAGAACAATAAAAGGTGTCAGTTGAGCCCGCGGGATGAGTCGTGTGTGGGATCAGTTGCCCACGAAGGGTATAATTTCAACCGTGATAATTAAGTAGCAAAAGCCTGTTGGCTGAGTGGTATGTACCCCCGACTTTCAATCCGAAGGTCGTGGGTTCGATACTGGCCGTGCACCAATGGATTTTTCTTTCTTGAAAAAGGTACAGTGCACACTTAACACGTGCTTTAACGGTGAAGTAAACATCGTGAGGAAACCCGCGGCTTAGTTAGCTTCAGACGTATTGACCTGTTCTTTCCTCTGACTAATAGCTGACTAAGCTGAGAGGATGGTATAGGTGCTGGGCAAGCCTTAATTCATCTAACAATGTCCCAGGCACTGCAGCGTTCCGTAGAGCATGATTACCAGTTGCAGACGCTGTATAAATCATCTATAATAGATGCAAAGGCCTTACTTTTTTTTTAAATTAAGTAGGACAGTTGAAATTTTCACAGATGATGTAGTTCTGTTGTCGCTATGAAAAAACACTAAAAACAGAATAAAATATACATATATTTGCGCTTCCATAAAACAAGCGTGATTTTTTTTTGCCGTTTTTTGCTCGATATTAAAAACGGCAACAGATAGACGCTTGAAATATTCACAGAAAAAATAGTTGTATATACATTTTAAATATAAATAATTGAAATATTTGCCGTGATTGCCGTGGGGTGCCGGCAGTAGAATGTTACCCCTCCTCTCATGCCCATGGATGCAGTAAGAGCCTGCTAAGGGACACCTCCGGAAGATGGACAGCAGCGTCTTTCCGTATATCAACATCCCGTACTGCGCTCACCAACCCGCCTGCCAAGCGTGGTGAGTATGGCAACTGCCCCTCATGGAGATCCATGAGGGAGGCCTTAGTTCAGTAGTGGACGTTTTACGGCTGAAATGATGATGATGATGCATAATACGGTGTGGTGGGTAAAATCCTTTATTAGGAAACGGGGAGCTTGAACAAAACAAAGACTTCCAGATGATAGCTAATACGTGCACGCTGTGCTATGTGGTTGTTTGACATTATAATGTGAGTGATATTAAAAGTGTATTGGTTTTATAACATGTAATAATTTCTACAATTTCGAAGCTAGCTGATGGTAAAGGAAATTGAACTTTCACATCACTGAAGTTGATATTGTATCGTCAGCAACTGGAATTCATGCTGAAACGCCTGGAACGTTTTTATAGGGTTTGCCCACTTTTACCATCCTAATCCACTTAACCGTGGGGTGCAGGAAGAAGAATGTTACCCCTCCTCTCTTGCCCGTGGATGCAGCAAGAATCAAGGGATACCTCCGGAAGATGGGTAGCAGTGTTTTTGCCATACTCGCCACGCTTGGTAGGCGGATTGGCGAGCGCACGGCTTGTTGATTTTGTCACACGGAAAGGAAAGACGCTGCTGCCCATTTTCCGTAGGTATCCCTTGCCTGATTCAAACAGCATCCACGGGCAAAGAGGGGCAACATTATAATACCGGCACACCACGGCAAAACATCTTAATAATGCTGTAACTTTCAACTTACCCTCTAGATAATCCAGAGTTCCATTTGCAAGTTAGCTGGTGCTTTATGTGGAAACCTACTGAACAAATGTTTAAATGAAACTTCCATATTCTCCTACCCGGATTGATGCGATCCTCACGGATATTGTAGTAAAGGGTTTCAACACGTGCTACAACCACGTCTTTAAGCAATAAAGCGATGTTTTTGACGAGCTCTGTGGCGCAGCGGACCAAGGTCCGCCTGCGACGCAAGGGGTTGCGGGTTCGGTTCCCGCCTCGGAACAAATGTCTGTACGATCTGCAGATATTTGTTCAGGGTGTTCTGGGTGTTTTTCTATATAAAATAAAAATATCTATCTATGTAGTATAATGTATTAGGTATATCAGTCATCTAGTACCCATAACACAAGCTCTGTTTAGCTTGGGGCTAGATGATGCTGTGTGATTCGTTCAGCATTATTTATTTATTTTATTATAATTTGCAGAATTTACGGCAACAGTGTATTTCTGTTGGTGTGTAGTATTAGTTAATTTCTTGTTCTTTTTAGTGTTTTGTAGTAAAACAAGACACCCTTATCGTTTCGCTTTGTCTGTCTGTCTGTCCGTCCGTCACCGGCGCTGTGCGAAAAGGCTATTAGTCCTAGAATGCTAGCTTTACAAATCTAAAAAAAACCACGTTGGTCAAATCGTCTCTTAACTTACTTCACTTCCGGCTTTAGGAACCCTTGACAAGCTGAGCAAAAATCAATATATTATTATATAAAACTCTTCCGTTACTGACTGAGTAACTGACAGACAACGCACAGCCTAAACCACTGGACCTAGAGACTTTAAATTTGGCACACATATACCATGAGTATCCTAGAGGTGCACTAAGAAGGGATGATTCGAAATTCCCACGGGAACGGGAACTACGCAGGTGAAACTGCGGGGTGCGGCTAGTTCGTGATAAAATCATATCGGTTAAGCGATTAAGTGTGGTTTAACGCTTCAATTTATGGCCTTTACATCACAAACATGATTTATGCAGCGTCAACTACTGGTATTTATGCTGTATGGGATACTGCAGTGCCGGGACATTAATAGATAAATTAGGCCCAGCACCTATACCATCTTCTTAGTTTAGTCAGCTGTTAACCAAAGGAAATAACTTAAGTGCATTGGTGCGCAACCGATCCACGACCTTCTGATTAAAATTCAAGCGAACATACCACTCATCCAACGCGGCTCCTATTCACTATGAAAATTAAAAATTATGAGCCGTGGGATGTCAGCAGTAGAATGTTGCCTCTCCCCTCTTACCTATGGATGCAGTAAGAATCTGCGAAGGGATACGTCCATAATATAGGCAGCAACGTCTTTCCGTGTATCAACATCTCATACTGCGCTCGCCAACCCGCCTGCCATGCGTGGCGAGGATGGCAACAACCCCCTCAAGATCCATGGGGCATATGTCCAGCTGTAGATGTGGACAACAGAACTATGACTGAGATGATGATGATGATACGACATGAAACCTTAACAAAATATAATTATCTAGCGCAACTATCAAAACCTTACGGGAGGTAAGGTTTTAATAATTGTAATATGTAATATTTTGTAAACTTTTTTAAACTACTCAACAGTACATTATCGCGTAATTACGTCGGGAAATAAAAAAAAAAACAAAAATTGATACGAGGTACCAGAAAAGGGGGCGATGGTTTCCGTAAAAAAAAAACAAAAAAAAAAAACAAAATTTCAAATACATTGAGGTCACAATAACTCCGGTCCCTGTGACCCTATGGTCACTAAAATCAATCAGTACCCTTATCTCATTTTTTTTTTTATATCTCATTAAGACAATGCTAACAAAAAAAATTATGTAAATCGGTCAACGCGTTCGGTTGTTATCGTGTCATGCACAGCCAGATAGAATGACAGACAGCGCTATGCATAATAGAGGTTTTCGTCCCCTAACAAGGTAATTACGCGATAAAGTCCCGCTAAACAGTTGAAACTTATGTAGTTTTTACGGAAGGTTTATAAATGAATTATTATTATGACTACCGTATGTCCAGCAGGGTGACAGATAACGTATCTCGCGGTTTTGCAACAGGCATTTGACAGCAGTCGTTGCTGTCAAATGCCTGTTGCAAAACGACGAGATACGTTATCACCCTGCCGGCACGTGTGGACGGACGGCCCGGACGCCGGATATTGCATCCGCGTGACTATTACACAAACAATCCTATGTCGCATGTTGTATCATGCCAGGACATGCTGCTTTAATAACGCACTTATTGGCAACAATTTACCGCACTGTTTTGACGTAAACAATTTATTAGGTAGTTGGTTATAGATCTGGAAATCCGTGGCTTGCTCAGCATCATCAGGCTCTTTACGCCTTAATAATGGTGCCGACAGTAGAAACCTCTCCTCTCATGCCCGTGGATGCTGTAAGAGCCAGTTAAGAGATACCTCTGGAAGCTAGGCAGCGTCTTTCCGTGTGTGTATCAACATCCCGCACTGCGCTCGCCAACCCGCCTGTCAAGCGTAGTGAGTATGGCAACTACCCTTATGGAGATCTATGAGGGAGGCCTGTGTTCAGTCATGGACGTTTTACGGCTGAAATGATGAATGATTTGCAACTTATTTTACAAGTTGAGACAAATGAAAGGTGTTTTGGAAAAACGACCAATGTCACATTTGATAAAAATTGAGGAAATATAAAAAACTTAAAAAAATTGGGAATGTTGGAATAATAATACCCTATTTTTTTATATCATACAAATACACAAACATATTGTAAAAAAATTGTACACTTTTAGCATTATATCTTTTTTTTACCTTTAAATATTTTTAGTTTTAAATTTTCCTTTAAAATATAGATTTTTGCCATATAAACTTTATATTTTATAAGAGAAAATAAACAAATTTATTTTTTTTCTAAATTCTTATTCTTATTTTTATTATATTCACTCCCATCACTATTATTATCTTCGTATTTAGCATAGCTCTTGATAATAGAACCTACTAGCAGGACTATATATGTCATTGATAGGGCATCAACACTCTGGCGTAGTAAATCTTGCAAAAAAAATGTTTGCCCTATTGAAAGGTATACTTTAAAAAAAAGCAGCTTCAGTTCTATTGTGTCACCTAGTTTATTTTTGTTGCGAACTGTGCAACGGGTGTACAAACCATGAAAGTCATCCTTGTTTGTACAAATGGACTGTCAGCCTTTATTTCAAGTACTCTTAATTACTCTTAATTTTACGAGCCACAGCGAAACTCTTATTGATTTACTGTGTGCTAATATTAGTATTCGAGATATTGTAGTGGACCACATACCCGATCTCAGTAACCATTGTTTTATATCGTGTAAACTAAAAATAAAACGAGAAAAACCTCCACCTAGGTGGTTAGTTTATCGTCCAATCAAAAATATTGATTTGAATAGCTTCTACCTAGATCTTGATAATATACCATGGGATAGTTTCATTACTCATGACGTAGACAGAATGGTTGCTATATTTACTTCTACTATACATGATTTGTTTGATAAGCATGCTCCTACGAAAAAAACTTTAATAAGAGAACGGTCATATCCCTGGATTACCTATAACATAAGAGAAATGATTAACACGCGTGATAAGGCCTTTAAAAGATACCGTAAGTCAAATATTGATACCCACAACAGCTACTACAAAAACCTGAAATCGATTGTGAACAGTGCGCTCCATGCTGAAAAAATTGCATATTTCAAGATTAATATTAATTCAAATTTTAACAACCCTCGTGTTATGTGGAAGAATATTAAGCAAACCGTAGCTAATTTTAAGCCTAAATGTTCAATTCTTCCAACACATCTTAATGAGCCAAACAGTATTAACGACCACTTTTTATTATTACCTGGTAATGACAGCATTAGAATATCAGATCTAACCTATTACGAATTCCATAGATACAGCTCAGCAGTGTTTAAGTTACACACAGTTGACGAAGGAGAAGTAGGTAAGGTTATTAAATATATCACTTCTAATGCAATGGGTACTGATGACATCTCTATGGAAATGATAATATTAACACTACCTCAAACGCTTGGCGTTATAACAGCTATAGTGAATGCATCCATAGAGACAGGTACCTTCCCTGCTTCGTGGAAAACAGCTATCGTAAGACCTATTCCTAAAATTGACAATCCCGTACTATTAAAAGACCTGCGCCCGATATGTATTTTACCATTTCTGTCTAAAATTGTAGAGAAGATTATCTGTACACAGCTCATAATATTTTTAACACAAAACAACATCTTACCGGAAAAACAGTCTGGGTTTCGAAAAGGTCACAGCACAACGACTGCTCTAATGGATGTTGTAGATAACATCTTGTCGGCACAGGATGTTGGGGAAGGTACATTATTGACCTTGCTTGATTTTTCTCGTGCTTTCGATACAATTAATGTCACACTCTTACTTTCCAAGTTGTCTTACTACGGCTTTAGTGAATCCGCAATAAAATGGTTTAGTAGTTATCTCAGTAACCGCTCACAGTTCGTTGAGTTACGTCAAGAGGACGGTTCCCGTGTTGTCTCTAAGACTTTGGCTGTGAAGCGTGGGGTACCTCAAGGTTCCATTTTAGGTCCTATACTTTTTACACTCTACTGTGCAGATATTATTAGAAACATAGAATATTGCAACTATCATTTATATGCCGACGACCTACAACTGTTGATTTCTTTCAAACCATGCGATGTAGATGTAGCTGTCTCGCGTTTAAACAAAGACTTGAATCGAATATTTCAATGGTCAAAAGCAAATTGTTTAGTTTTAAATCCAGATAAATCTAAATTTATGGTGCTTGGATCGAAAATTATGATTTCTAATATTTTATCAAATAATTTAGATGTTACCGTGGGGAGAGCCGCAATTGACCGGATAAATGAGACTCGAAATCTCGGAGTTCTCATGGATGGTAGACTTAAATTTGAAAATCACGTTACGCAAACTGTTCGCAATTGTTTTTATAGGTTATCAGTACTGTATCGAGTACGAAATTACTTGAGTACAGAACTGAGAATACAACTCTGTGATTCTCTTGTTTTATCGAAACTTAATTACGTCGACAATGTAATTGGTGAATGTCTCTTGGCTCGTTCAAAAAGACTCGTACAACGTGTGCAAAATGCATGCGTTAGATTTTGCTTCCCCATCCCGCGACGAGCTCACATAACACCTTATATTAATCACCATAGCTTGCTTAACATGACTTCACGAAGGTCGCTTCATTTTGCAACATTACTTTTTGGGATTATTAATAAAAAATTACCGCGTTATTTGTATGAGAAGCTTCAGTTTTCGGATCGCCACGTAAGATTCGCCACTCGACTTATGTGCCCCAAGCACAAAACGACTGCTTTTCGTGGCAGTTTCAGGTACGCTGCCACGAAATGTTGGAACAACTTGCCACCTCCAATTAGGAACTCCTCTTCAATTTGGTCTTTTAGAAATTCATTAAAGAAGTACCTTTTACATACTCAAAAGATAGAACAAAATAAGTAGTCGTTTTGTGCCTTACCTTTAGTTTTCACGTTTAGTATAGATCCGTGATATCTTTTTTATTTTTTGTATATTATGTTGCATGCAAATTGTTCTTGTTTAATTATTTTGTGTCTTACATTATCCATGTAATTTTATATTCCTTTTTGTGAAACTGTTATATTTATTTATTTTGTATTTCTTTTTTATGTGTACCTAATAAATATACAATTACCGTGCATTGCGGTAGCACCAACCGCACATCATGGTTACTACGGAAGACCAGCGCTGTGGTACGACTCGTTCTGCCACAGCACATGCTGAGTAGTGACCATTTTTGTCACTAGTTTTAAAACCGAATTGATGATTTTTCTTATTTGATTGTAAAAATGTGACAAAATAAACGTTTCTTTATCTTTATCTTTATCTTTAATTATCGATGGGCCAGTGGGAAGCGGGGTTTTCTTTCTTGCTTGACAGCTGGTGAACTGACGTAACACCGGTTTGCCATAGGCATTTTTTTTTAAACCGCCAATGTCCAAGGGCATTGGTTTTTTCCAAATACACTGTGGACTATGGTTGTTTTTGCAGAAACTGATCTTGGCTGTATTTGATCGTAATAAAATTCGTTTATATGGTTTAAGGTACAGAGAATCAATAGAGCAATAAATATATATATTTTTTTAAATGTGACATTGGTCGTTTTTCCGACACACCCTTCAAATATATAAAGTCACACAAGAACACAGAAATATATATTTTTAATAACGCATTATTTGCGTGTTTTAATACATTTGTATTTGTTTTAATACTCATCCAAGTAAATACGTTATTTATCACAAGTATTTAATTATGACAACGACGACTACTTGGAAGGCCTAGGCGGCGATGGAGGGACGAGCTAGACTCCTACAGCAAAAATTGGCACCAGAAAGCACATGATAGGGATCAGTGGAGAGAGGGAAGGGAGGCCATTGCCCAGCAGTGGGAAGAATCAGGCTCATAAATAAATAAATTAAAAAAATATATTATTAACAAATTTGTTCGTTTGTTACGTTACATTTGATTTTAATGTATACCTTAGGAAATATCACAATTTCAAAATAACTAACAGCAAAAGCAATCGTGCGCACACTTTTATTATGCGAAATGAACATTCACAAAGAACCCAGTGGAGTGTTACTCAGCTTTCCTTTATTATTCCTGTTCCCGTTACATTTCTTTTAGGTGTCAACTCTCAGCTCCTATATAATTGTATTATAAAGAGTGATGTCATTAAACTTTTCGATTAATTATCAGCAAGCCCTTTTATTTGATATCCATATTATACGAGTGCATTAAAAAAATAACTAGTCCGCCATCTTGGGTATTCTGCCATATTAGATTTAGAGTGACGTTATTTAATTTTTCGAACTATTTTCTCAGCAAGACCTTTCTTTTGATACCCATATTGTAGGAGCGCATTAAAAATAACTAGTCCGTTATCTTGGGTGTTCCGCCATGTTGAATTCAGAGTGACGTCATTTAATTTTTCGAGTTATTCTTAGCAAGCCCTTTCATTTTTCTAACACTTTAGATGAAAGATTTTTTAGGCAGAAAGATTTCGAAAAATTAAATGACGTCACTCTGAATTCAACATGGCGGAACACCCAAGATAACGGACTAGTTATTTTTAATGCGCTCCTACAATATGGGTATCAAAAGAAAGGCCTTGCTGAGAAAATAGTTCGAAAAATTAAATAACGTCACTCTAAATCTAATATGGCAGAATACCCAAGATGGCGGACTAGTTATTTTTTTAATGCACTCGTATAATATGGATATCAAATAAAAGGGCTTGCTGATAATTAATCGAAAAGTTTAATGACATCACTCTAAAACCAACATGGCGGTATACTCAAGATGGCATACTAGTTGCGAAGTATGCAGCCAGTATTATGTTGGGTTTGCACAGTACACAAAAAGCAGGGTAGTACTGTCGACCATGCCGTTGTATACTTGGGCTCGAAGCTCTTCGATGATGATCAAGCACAAGCATACGTGGTCTTAAGCAGGGTAACATTATTAAAAAGTATACTTATAGAAAAGCTAGACTGTTCTTAATCAACCGGCAAACGACGTTGCAATAATCATGCATTGAATGAGATTACCAGACTGAGAAAGCTGTCCAGTGATAATAAACAAGTAAAAAATAAAATAATAGTAAAAAACTTTGTAACCAACAAGCTTTTATTTAAACGTAATCTTGCAACAAGCTATCACATCATAAAAATTGTGTTAAGACGTAAGTTCACATTAAACTTTATGGCAAATGTTTATTTTATTCATTTTAGTACGTTTAAATGAAAGTTTTTTGGTTAAAAAGTTTTTTACTTTTATTTTATTTAGGCTTCTAGCTATACTATCCTCTCAGCTAAGCCATAAACTGGTTATATTCACAGGATGATGCAAGTGTAAGAGCGCACTTATCTACAACAATTGGCAAGAAAATATCAAATACGTATAAATACCATTAAAGACATTTTATTTTATATCGGCTTGCTGATTTTTTTAATAAATATTTGTTATTCATTTAGATATAAAAACAAAAAAAAAACAAATAAAAATGTATTTATCAGAAAAAAGAAATATTTTGCTTTACGAACTACGAATTAATCAACTTTAATTAAGAGAGAGGTAAGTGGTTTACTAGCCTCCACACTAGGATTCCCTGTGTTGTGGAGTGTTGGAACAGTTTGTGTTTGATGTTGGTTGTTTCCATAAAGAACTTTACACGATACTAGCAGGTTTTGTTTGTGCAGTAGACGCGCGAATGCAATATCCTGGGTCCGGGGCGCCCGTCCACACGTGCCCGGACGTAAACTAGTTTCATGTCGCTGTTCTTAATGTCTCTTTTCTCATTTGTCGTCTTAAGGCAACATTATACTGCCGGCACTCCACGGCAATTATAATAAAGGAATATTATTTTAAAAATTAAACTTACCTAACTGTAAAACATTATTCAGTTTCATATCGTTATAGTACTGACTGACTCGGCGAACTTAGTAGGTACTGCACCGCACTTCTATTGCAGCGCCACATATCATATTCAAAAATATGGCCTATATTCCTGATAATATAGCATTTTAGAAGAGTTTTATAATCGGTCCTCAAGTGTTAGTCCACTAGCGTTTGTTCACTACAAAAATCCAAAAATACTTAAAATATACAAATCATTTTCATTTTATGATTAATATCATAAAATGAAAATATTTGTATATATATATATATGTATATAAATTGATTGGTGACCCTAGGGTCACAGGGACCGGATTTAATGAGACCTCAAAAGATCACCAAAAAAATTAAAGTCTTCAAATGGCCGAAAACTTCCAAGAACCCAAAAATGACATTTTTGGCCTTTGATGTCCGTTTGATGCCTTCGCCCCCTTTTCTGGTACCCCCGTACCAATGCTTGTTTAAAATAGCAATAGCAAATAGCAATCCAGTAGAGTTTATTCTATACAAAGATCCAAAAATACAAATATTTTTCTTTACAATATTAGTGTAAGTAGAATCACCATAAATTCTAACTATAGAATATAAGTTTGTTGTAAATATTTCGACTCCAACGTGAAACCACTACTAAAGAGGCGCGCGGTGGGCCAGTAACGAACTTAATCGGCTTGCTCGGCTCGCCCGTCCGTAGCTTTCTATTCTGCAATATCGCACAAATCGATGCAACTTGATATTCATTTTAAAATACATGATGGTAATGATATTATATAATTTAGAGGTATGTATGGTATATTTGAAAATTTCATAAAACCATTCGTACATCTTTAAACCCCTTGTTGTATCCACAAATACAATCCATCGCAAGGTTGCCTGGTAGAGATCTCTCTTTAGCGATAAGACCGCCAATTGTCACTTTGTGTTTAGTGTTTATCTTTCTGTTGTTATTTTTATATTTGAGGTGTGCAATAAAGCATTTTCTATCTTCTATCTATCAATCTTATTTGACTTATTTGACGAGCTCTGTGGCGCAGCTGGCGAAGGTCCGCCTGCGACGCAAGGGGTTGCGGGTTCGATTTCCGCCTCGGGACAAATGTCTGTACGATCTGCAGATATTTGTTCAGGGTGTTCTGGGTGTTTTTCTATATACAATATATATATCTATCTATGTAGTATAATGTATTAAGTATATCAGTCATCTAGTACCCATAACACAAGCTCTGCTTAGCTTGGGGCTAGATGATGCTGTGTGATTTGTCCCAAAAATAAAAAAAAATCTATCTACATCCTACTAATATTATACATTTCCGTGGGTTGCCGGCAATTATTACCCCTTTTCTCATGCCCGTGGATACCGTAAGAATCTGCTAAGGGATACCTTCGGAAGATGGGCAGCAGCATCTTTCCGTGTATCAACATCTGCACTGCGCTCGCCAACCTCGATGTTAGGTTTTATCTATTGGTGCACTGCTACGTTCGTAATCAATTCCACTAACTTCAGATCAAATTGCATACCCGTCGGCTGACAGCTAGAATATCGTAATAATGTTTGTCGATTGTTCGAGAAATTGAGTCTGATGTTTGTGTCCGGAGCAGCTCGGGACACAAAGGCATTGATTGTGGGGGACGGGCTTCTCTCTTGCCCGTGAATACCGTAAGAATCTGGCAAAGAGGTACCTCCGGAAGATGGACAGCAGCGTTCCGTCATCCTGTACTGCGCTCGCCAACCCGCGTGGTGATTATGGCAACAATCTGTATATATAAAATTCAAAGTCCTGCCTGACTGACTCACAGACTGACTGACTGACTGATATATCAACACACAACCTAAACCACTGTACCTAAATACTTGAAATTTGACACACATATACCTTGAAAATCCTAGAGGTGCACTAAGAAGGGATTTTTCGAAATTACCACGGGATAGGGAATAAATGAGATTTATATTTTCGAATTCGTGAAAAAGGGGATTTTACGTTTTATGACTTCCACGCGGACGAAGTCGCGGGCAAAAGCTAGTCCCTCATTATCGGTACTTGTAGATACATGATAGTAGGCCTATGTCTAGCAGTGGACGCTCGGTTGGCTAAGATCATTATTTTACTGTTTACTATCGTCTATCTATTGGTGCACGTTCGTAATCAATTCCACTAACTTCAGTGTCTCTCTAATCAGATGTCACTGTTAGATCGCTTGCCGTTACTACAGTAAAAATAGTACTTTACTAAGACATCTGTCAGAATTGTAACTCATGGTAAAAAATTATAAGCAAATGAAGCCCAAACTACAGTCGTTGTAGTATCTCTTACTATTTTGAAGTCTATGGTTAAGGAACACTATTTGTCCTGTTGTCGCTAACTGCTTGATTCGGTTATATATATATTTATATGTATTTTAGTATATAATATAACAGTTGTGTCTATATTTGTGTATGTTTATCAAGTATGTATGTATGTACATATATAATTATGTATACTATAATATTTTAATTATACCATATTTATACTATATTTATTTTAAGGTGTTCAGTAAAGCATTTTCTATCTATCTATCTATCTATAGTTTACTGCGTATTTTAGTACCAAACTATCCGCTAAAGGCGCTGTACAAGTTTTCATACGTATTTCAACTACAGTCGCTAGCGAGTATACATACATTGTGAAAACTGATGATCTACTGGATCAAATTGCGTTGCATACCGCACCGCTGACAGCTAGAATATCGTTATAATGTTTGTCGATTGTTTGAGAAGTTGAGTCTGATGGTTGTGTCCGGAGCAGCTCCGGACACAAAGGTTTTGATTGGGGGACGGGCCCAGTCCGGGAAGGGTTTATTCAACTTGATAGCAGGGTTTTGATCATATTCCAAACCAACAATACAATCATCATCATCATCATCACAGCCGTAAAACGTCTACTACTGAACACAGGCCTCCCTCTTTTTTTTTTTTTCGAAATGACTATATATGTTGTTGACCGCAGATGGCCATGACAACGTTACCGGACTATGGCGAGCGCAGAAGGCGCCCAGCCGCAAAAGTTAGGTTGGGGCAACAAGCTCAAGGGCACCACTTAGGTTCGAACCACGGCTTGGACTGTTGCCAGAATTTTTGAATCTACTGAAGGATAGCGTCTAGGTGCAAAACTGCACCTTTAGACGGAAGAATGTATTCTTCGGCCCCGCCGGCGGGACCGGTTTTTGAAAATGTGTCTAACAGCTAGTGTGGGACGGGTTGACGTCACCTCCGGGTTAGCGGCGGTGAGCTCGTCAACGGGCAAGCCGAGAACGTGTCTCGGTCGACGGAGGAAAGACTCGGTCGACGGAGGAAAGTCTCGGTCGACGGAGGAAAGACAGGCCTCCCTCATGGATCTCCATGAGGGGTAGTTGCCATACTCACCACGCTTGGCAGGCGGGTTGGCGAGCGCAGTACGGGATGTTGATATACGGAAAGACGCTGCTGCCCATCTTACGGAGGTATCCCTTAGCAGGCACTTACTGCATCCACGGGCATGGTAGAGGAGGGAGAGGAGGGATAACATTCTACTGCCGGCACCCTACGGCTTAACAATACAATACAATAGGGAAGATAAAATATACTAAGACCATGTATACAACTGTATCCACGGGCCGTGGGGTGCCGCCAGTAGACTGTTGCCCCTCCTTTCTTGCCCGTGGATGCAGTAAGAATCTGCCAAAGGATACCTCTGGAAGATGGGCAGCAGCGTCTTTCCGTGTATCAACATCCCATAATGCGCTAGCCAACCCGCCTGCCAAGCGTGGTGAGTATGGTAATAACTCCTCATGATGTTGGAGATGTATGAGTGGAGGCCTGTGTCCAGCTGTGGACATGTCCAGCAGTAATATGGCTGTAATGATGATGATCTACAGTACGTCATTACGCTAGTTGCGACTGCGGTAGAAATTAACAACACGTTAACAAGATATAGATAAAGATAGATAAAAGATAAGATAAAAATTGTTTATTTTGTCACAGAAATAACACAATATTATATTTTTAAAACTAATTAAATTTAGACAGAATAATACCGTGACAAATAAAACCGGGCAAGAGCGAGTTGGACTCGCGCACCGAGGGTTCCGTGCCATCATACAATATCATCATCATCATTACAGCCGTAAGATATCCACTGCTGGACATAGGCCTCCCTCATTGACTTAGAGATCCAAGTGCAAAAGGGGTTGTTGCCATACTCACCACGCTTGGCAGGCGGGTTGGTGAGCGCAGTTCGGGATGTTCTTGCACGGAAAGACGCTGCTGCCCATCTTCCGGAGATATCCCTTAGCAGATTCTTACTGCATCCACGGGCAGGAGAGGAGCATACAATATAATATATGACAAAGGCGGTTTTATATTTGTAGGAGAACCTTGACAGCGCCATCTCTTGTCTGAAAGCGGAACTTATGTAGATTTTTTACACTTTCGATGATTTCTAAAAAAGTATGCTATGTAGAGAGATTGTAATAAATTTCCTCTAATCTTTACATACACTTCTATTAGCTTTAAAAGTATCACGGGGTTATCTCTGCAAACTTCGGAGATAAGGGGGGGGGAACGGTCGTTTTTTCAACATTTTTGTAAATAACTCAAAAACGATACGTTTTAAAGAAAAATTAAAAACTGTTTATTAATGTGCAAATGAATACCTTTCATATGATACCCCACACGGCCTAGTAACTTCACTTAAAATTTTTGAGATCCCCTATCCGCCCCCCTGCAATCAAAATAAGAATATTTTTTAACATTTTTAAATATGCTATATTAGTAAAAAAGTGTTGTCTTTTACCATTTTAAATTTCAAGTCGATAGCATCAGTAGTTCTCGAGATATCCATGTGTGACAGACAGACAGACAGACAGACAGACAGACAGACAGACAGACAGAGTGATTCTATAAGGGTTCCTTTTTACCATTTTGGTCCGGAACCCTAAAAAGGCCACTACTCAGCATTTGCTGTGGCAGAGCAGGTCGTACCACAGCGCTGGTCTTCCGTAGTTACCATCGTTTGCGATTGGTGGCAACCGCAGCACACTAATTAACATAAAATGACATATCTAATAAATGACATAACTAATTAAAATAAATGAGACATTAATATCTATTTTTTCCTTTTCTTTCTTTCGAACGAGCTTAAAATGCAACAGATATCGTGAGATGGATACAATTTGATTGCTAGGGATGTAATCAAAACCCTGCAATCAAGTGATACTCCGCCGAGACAAGCCAGCGATAGAGACCGCTGAAGGAAATAAATAGCATTGACGTGGACTGCTATACCAGCAAGCTGATTCGCGACAGGTTTGCAACAGGCGTATATCTCGCGATCATCGCTGTCAATGGTCAATTTTGTAGTATATAAAAACAAAAAATTACATTAATTTGATAGTGTTGATCGCGAGATATACACCTGTTGCGAACCTGTCGCAAGATGCGTAATCAGCCTGCCGCACTGGGGCTTGTTCGCTCCGGGCAGGCTCTGCGAGCCTGCAATTATTAATTAGCAATTAATGTTAATAGAGACAAAGATTCACCAAGGAATTTGGTCTCATAATACAGTATCATAGGTCTTTATCAGCTTAATCATCTCTGCAGAGATGCTAGAATCTCAAGCTATCTGCATGTAAGGCTTGGACCACGGTCCAGACACTGAAGACCCTCACATCTCAGATGTTTAACGCAAACTGAATGCTTACTCAGGGGATCAGTAAGAGCTGCCGAGGCTAAATTTAATTTCATCGGCAACATTGGTGAGAAGCTCATTCCATTATTGCATCTTAACGGGGACAAACATTTACCAAGGAGTTTAATCTCTCTTTGCACTAAGCTTTACGCAAAGTTGAATGCAGCGTCATAGGTTCAGTAAGTGCTACATTGGTAAGAATCTGGCTAGCTACTCCTACAGAGTCTTTTCTGGTCACTTCTAAAACTGCCAAAGGAACTTCTGCCTTAGAAATCATCGAGCATAGACACTTTATTTCCGCCATCAGAAAATCAAAATTCTGCAATAATATACCCGCCGGGACGAGGCCGGCAATAAAGCCCGCTAATAGCGGAAATAGCCTGATTGCTGGCACGCGCCGACGGGGACTACTGTTGTCGGGACTCCGGGATTATCCGGGATCGCTATAGCCGGGATCTGGGATTGTTCGCTCTGGGCCAACTCACAACTCATCTCTATGATTGCATGCTAACTTGCTCTTCATTTTATCCGGTGACAAATTATTTACTAGGTTTAGTCTGTTAATGCCATAGCGTTGTAATGTTTTGTTCACTAGCCCTAAAATGCTTTGGCTTTCGATATTTTTTAACTCAACCGACAAAAAAATGGGTGTTATAAGTTCGACCGCTATGTGTGTGTCTGTGGCACCGTAGCTCTTAAACGAGTGGACCAATTTGCATACAGTTTTTTTATTAAAATCATGTTTTAGAGTGGTTCTTAAACATGTTTTTTTTTAATCGTTTAAAAAGATGAATTAATATCAAACATTGAAACTTATCATAGAAAAACAGTAGGTCTACCATGACTTGGACAAAATACGAGGATATCAGAAGTAACAAAACTTCTGATATCCTCGTATTTTGTCCTTCAACTAGGGCTATTTTGTATTTTGTTAAAGGGGATACGATTATAGTTATTATTAGTTACGATTTTCAAGGGATAGTTGGTGAATTCTGACTATCAAAGAGTGAGTATATGTAACAAGAAGTGCAGTTTTGAGCATCACCGGCTGCCCGCTTGGATATTCAAGGGATGGATGATATTTGATGAATTTTGATTGACTTATTTAACAAAAGAGGCAGTTTTAAGCACGGGGCGGCTGCATCATGGTGAACTTAACGAGGCTTCGTGCTCCTTGTCACTTCTGATATTCTGGTATTTAGTCCTTCAATTAGGGCTATTATGTCATTTTTTAAAGGGTGTAACGTTGCACGTACATACATGCTATTTATTATTCGTTACTTTTAATACCAATTTTCAAAATTAAACCTTACATTATATATAAAAATTAACGATTTTCGCAATTGTTCCTTTATCTGTGCTAGGTATAAGACGTTGCTTCGTACCAAATTTCAAGATTCTGACTTCACAGGAAGTACCCTGTAGGTTCTGATTCCCTTGCGAGTGTCGAAAATTTGCGGAAATTTGCGGCATAAACGGCTGTATCTTTTGATTGCGTTAGCTTAGAAGTTTTATTTTTTCACAGCTTCAAGGGACAGTACACTTGAGTATTTGACATAAATTCCAGCTTGATACCTCCACGCGTTCTTGAGAAAAATGGTCTTGACCGACAGACGGACAGACAACAAAGTGATCCGTTTTTCCTTTCGAGATACGGAACCCTAAAAATTATGAAAACTTGTACAGCGCCTCTAGCGGATAGTTTAGTATTAAAATATGCAGTAAACTATACGACAGCGAAAGTAGTTTGGGCTTCATTTGGTTAGAATTTGGTACCATGAGTTACAAATCTGACAGATGTCATTGTAACGTACTATTACTATTGTAATAACGGCAGGCGATCTAACAGTGACAACACATGGTTGACACAGTGGCGGTACTATTCATTGATTGGTTCTTTCGTGCAATAGTTGGTCGACTATTCTGCAACAAGAAGTGGCGTTGAAGTCTTAGAAGTTCACGCGTTACAAGTTTCCTCAGAATGAGCTTATACCTACTTTGCGTATAGCGAAGGGAGGTGTTAGGAAATCGAGTTTCCTGAAGATAACATAGATATTCAAGTAGGTATTGGGATGCGGAAGTTACGCCGACCGTGGAGTTAGCTTGAACAAGAACCTGCTTCTAACTTGGCACAGTGCATTGTAGGGATATTATAAGATTAAACAGACAAACATGTTGCAAAATATGGTACGTACGCTGTTCCTTTGTATTATTTTGTATAAGGCATGTGCTCCAACAGTCGTATTGCTAAGATTTAATATTAAATTTCAAGTTCGTGCGAGTCTTAGCTACTTAGACAATGTGTCTGGTCACGGGTGCTCATTTCGTCTTCGAAAAATGATTGTCCTAAAATCACAATCAATAACAAGTGTCTCCGAAACATCACAATCCACAATATTATGGTCCCATAAAAATCATTTGCAATAAGATATTGTTCATCTATATTGCATCACCGCCGTGGGGTGCCGGCAGTAGAATGATACCCCTCCTCTCATGCCCATGGATGCAGTAAGAGCCTGCTAAGGGATACCTCCGGAAGATGGGCAGCAGCGTCTATCCGTGTATCAACATCCCATACTGCGCTCACCAACCCGCCTGCCAAGCGTGGTGAGTATGGCAAACTACCCCTCATGGAGATCCATGAGGGAGGCCTGTTGTCATCAGTGGACGTGTTATGGCTGAAATGATGATTGTTCATCTTAACGCATAAAATGATTTTACATCAATTTTCATCGTTATAAACATAAAATGTGTCTTAATAATAACGAATCATAAAACATATTATCCCGAATATTTTCGAAAAATTGTAAAACTTTTATGTCATTAGGTTTTTTTTTACAACTATCTGAAAACTGTGGACCTCAGTGGACGAGAATCGCAAGGGACCGTAAACAATGGCGCATTAAAGAGGAGGCTTATACTCATCAGTGGGCAAACGGGCTTAAATGATGATGATGATATCTAAAAACACTGCCTGGGACAGAACCGAGATGGAGAGACAGTAGGTTATTAGGTTTTTTTATAACCATCCAAAAAACACTGCCTGTGGCAGAACTAAGATGGGGAGACAAAAGTTTTTTTTTATTTTTTTTATGCAAATCTACAGGCAAATGACAAGAATAAATAAATATAGGCTAGTAGTAGTAAAAAAACTACGCGACAGCTGCAGCGGCAACAAAATATTATGGAACAAGAAAATTATTCAAATAAATAATTATGAGAATAATGTTTATGAGTTAATAATGTTATGGATTTCTTTACTTATTGCGAATCACTTTATAGATTGTAATCGTTATATCCATAACGATACTAGTGGAAACCGATATTAGTGGAAACTATATTAGGGATCCTTATATTATAGATTGTGATTATTCCGGTAATGGATTATTATGAAAATAAATTTTGTGGATTATTTGGATTATAGATTGTATATTAGGGAAACAAGATTCGGAGACATAATAGAGAACCGTCTGGTCGCCGGTGTGGAAGCTTTTCGTGTTTTCGTGGTTTTTTGGCATCTAATATATTATCTAAAATAAATCAAGCATCGGTCGGTGGGTGAATCTACCGTTGTGATATATTTCTAAGTGTAGTGTTTTTTGTTTATGTATGTCTCAGCCGTAGGACGTCCTCTGCTGCAAACCTTTACTTAGTAGGTACTAATGTTATTTAATGTAATCTTTACTCTCCGATTGTCAGGTAGGTTGTGGAGCGAAGTCACACGGATAGACGCTGCATTATTTTTGGAGGTATTCCCTGGTAGGTTCTTACTGCCAGGGCATATTATCATTTAAATACTAAAATTTATTGTGGTTACTGATCTGCCGTCCCGCGCTCAAAGGAATTGGAGAGTCCTCAAGCCGGCCGGAGCGCTCTGTGCTAATTGCCTATCGTCTGCAAAGAGGGCAACATAGCCAATCGGATCTACATCAGAGCAAGAATACTACCAGCGTTCAACCCTAATATAGAGCTGGAACCATGTAATAGAAACTGCTATCTAAGCTTTATACGAAGAACATAATTTTAACATATCTTTACAATTGAAACACAATAACGCCGTTTTAGCCGTGTAGTGCCAGTGAGATAATATTGCCCCTCCTCTCTTGCCTACAATGGATAGAAGCTAGAGTAAGGATTCTTGTTTGCTTCTTTCCCTCACTTGAAAAAAAAAGTTATCTGATGCGACGAATTAAATTACGTGCTTTATTCAATTTGAATGTCTTCTTTTTTTGCAAATTAACTATTATATGTAGCTTTTTGCTCTATTGAATAAACACTTATTGACTTTGACTTTGATGCGTGTATCAACATCCCGTACTGCGCTCGCTATCCCGCCTTCCAAGCCTGATTAATATGGCAAACAATCCCTCATGATCTTGAAGATCCATAGCGGAGGCCTATGTCCAGGTAGTAAACCAGCCGGAGCGTTCTGTGCTAATTGTCTATTGTCTTCAAAAAGGGCAACAAAGCCAATGCAGACCCACATCAGAACAAAAATGTGCCAGCGTTCTACCCGGCTATAGAGCTGAAGCTATGGAGAAACAGAGACTGTTATCTCAGCTGTAGTAATAATTAGCTTGCAGCTCTGGAATAACAAAGAAACAAAATCACGGACCTGTTCATAAGAAGTTGTCCCTTTGCGGAAAGTTGTCTGTACAGCGGAATTTTCCACTCATTAAAATATATTAAATCACGAAAGTTAAATCGTCATAGGATACGGAACAACCCATTCGTTTCCGGAGCCACTGACGTGATAGAACACGAAGACGGAGAATGGTATCTTAACACAATATTGACCATTTTAACACAAAACGCCGTTTTGGCAGTGGAATCTTGTTGTTTCTCTCTTGCCCGTGGATGCATTAGATAGTAGATCTGTCACCTAAATGGTCAATAACCTAATACATTTATTTATTCCCATAATTTTAGGTCTGTCACCAAAATTGAATCACCAAGCAGAATTTAGTTTTGACATATATCGAACATGTATATTATGATAAATAGGGTAGGTATTGCAGAATTATGATAAATCTAAACTTTGACGATGGAAAATATTGTTGGCGTTTTATTTTTACCGTATGAGCACGTGTTAAATGTATATATAATTCTTGAGAGAAAAATCCATTGCTGCATTGCCGGTATCGAACCCACGTTCTTGGGATAGAATGAAAGGGGCACACAGTGGCAAGCACGACCTCACACTAACTGATTTTCTTTTTACGAATTATTGTGTGTTCTTGTGTCTTTTCTGAAATGTGTCATATAAATTTGTAATGATTTAAGAATAAAGTTTTAAATCAGGACCCGTGGATTCTCTAGAACCGCGAACTCAAATATTCCGTGTAATATCTGTGGACCCTCGGCAAATAGATTCGAAGAATGCTCGCAATCGAGAGTACAATGGAGTCGACAGCGGCAGTGGATGCGGAAATGAATGAATATCGAACTCATGATGAGGGTGTACTCAGGTTGCTTTGCGGGCCCTCAGAAGAAGAGGAAAATATAGACACACAAAAAACATAAAAATAACAACAACGCTACGTTAATAGGACTAATCTTCTTGCATCGAACTTGTTTACCTTTTACGGTTTATATATTCTAACAAGCATTTATCCGGGGGTACCAGAAAAGGGAGCGAAAGATTCCGAAAAATGCCATTTTTGACCTTCGGTGACCTTTTGAGGACACAGTAACTCCGGTCCCCGTGACCCTAGGGTTACCAAAATCAATCAGTATCCTTCTCTCATTAAGACAGTGCTAACAAAAAAGGTTTCATGTAAATCGGTCAACGCGTTCGGTTGTAATCGTGTCATGCACAGACAGACAGACTGACAGACAGCGCTATGCATAAAAGGGGGCTTCGCCTCCTCATCATTTCAGCTGTAAAACGTCCACTTCTGAACCAAGCCTCCCTCATGGATCTCCATGAGGGGTAGTTGCCATACTCACCACGTTGGGCAGGCAGGCTGGCGAATTTTAATAAGTATATAAACAAATTTACTTATAACTTAAAAGGCGTTCAGCTCAGCATAAATGTTGGGTGCGTTGACACATCCCTCAGCTGATTTTCAGCTGAAACCTGAGTAAAGAGGGTTGTACAGCAGCAACGTATTTAATTTATAAACCAGTTCAACAGTAAGAGTTAACAAAACTTTATCAATAAACGCAGAAAGTGGCAAAGAAAAGTACACTTAGTATCTAACGGATATATCTGTGGACCCCTGGCAAATAGATTCGACGAATGCTCGCAATCGAGGACACAATGGAGTCAGTGTCGACAGCGTCAGTGGCTGCGGAAATGAATGAATATCGAACTCATCGAGATGTTGTACACACCGTGTTATTGCGCGGACGTATTGTCGTTTCAATGACAAAAGCTTGGGATTTTTAGAGTTCCGTATCCTACCGTACCGTAACTTAAAATAAATGCAAATGCACTATGGGCGTCCCTATCGCTAAGCGCAAAAATGTATTAATATAATGTAGGTATTTCTATTAATGTATTTCTGTTGCCGCTTTATCAACAAATACTAAAAACAGAATAAAATAAATATTTTTAAAGTTGTTTTGCCAAATAACGGTACGGACCCCTTCGTACGCGAGTCCAACACGCACTTGGCCGATATTTGTAGTTTCTTTTCCTAAGCATTTTTTTATATTTTACTTTATTGGGAACAACAAAGGGTTGATACATTAAATGTCCTACTACCACTACGCCATCCGCAGTATACACCGATATACCATTTCAGTTTTCATAGACTGCTTTTATTTTCAAGAGTTAAAATGTAGTCCTAGGAGTCTCATAAAAACAAAACTAACTCCAATACTCATTCCCGTCACTTCGCCATCTCACGAAACTGTACTGAAAAGGCAGCTGGGGTGTGATCCACAAGTTTTTTCATTAGAACATGCAGATGCCTCCCTCTAAACAGACCCTCCAAAAATGTTTTTTCAAGCTCCCTTGAGGAAATTAAGACCTTTGTTACAAATTCGAAATTTCTAAATTCTCTAAATAAGTAATTAAGTTTACACGTACAGAAGCCGTATTAGCCTAGAAGTACATATGTACCCTCGCCGTGGGGTGCCAGCAGTAGAATGTTACCGCTTCTCTCATGCCATGATGCAGTAAGAACCTGCTAAGGGATACCTCCGGAAGATGGGCATCTTTTCGGGTATCAACATCCCGTACTGCGCTCGCCGACCAGCTTGCCAAGCGTGGTGAGTATGGCAACTACCCCTCATGGAGATTCATTAACGGTGAAGAAATCTGCAGCTAAGTCCGCACTGTTCTTTCCTCCATTTAATAAATAACTTTGTTAGGAGATTAGTATAGGTGCTGAGCAAGCCATATCCACCACCCAATATCACAGGCACTGTGCGTTGTGAAAACTATATATACCTACAATGTTAAACAATATTTTTTTTAATAGCGCATCTGTTGTGCAAATCGAAATCGATGACCTGCCGATCTCCAGAAAGAGGAGTTAACACGTGTGTGTTTTTTGACAAAAAGAATCTCCTGCTGCGGGTTTTAAGCCCCTGACATAGTCGACGTCAAATCAATATCTAGATCGTAGAAATTGAGTCATTACATCCAGGTCTACCATGAGTTTTCAATCGATACTCGCTAGCGACTATGGTTAAAAAAATGCATGAAAACTTGTACAGCGCCTCTAGCCGATAGTTTGGTACTAAAATACGCAGTAAACTATACTACAGCGACTGTAGTTTGGGCTGCACTTGCTTAGAATTTGGTACCATGAGTCACAAATCTGACAGATGTCATAGTAACGTACTATTACTACTGTAGTAACGGCAGGTGATCTAAAATTTTAAACTCATGGTAGACACAGGATCCGGCAAGCTACACTTGAAATGAGTTGTCAGATTGCCAGGTTTGATTCTATCCAAACTCTGTGTACAATAAGGTATGGAAGCTATACAATCTAGACATACTTCATTGCTTCTTCGCTATGCTTTGAAACCCCGAATGCCTTCCATTGCTGCTTTAATTTCACGCAAGTTTCATCTAACTTAACTGTATTCCACTAATATTACAAAGCCGAAAGTATGTTTGTATGGAGGTTTGTTACCTCTTCAGGCAAAAGCTACCCTAAGGATTGAGCTGAAACTCACACACGCATAGATGTGGCTCTGGATTAACACATAGACTACTTTTATCCGGGTAAAACGCGTGCGAAGCGGCGAACAGAAGCTAGTTTTGTAATTAAAGTAAAATGCTGGACATTTTATACGGCACTATCTGGCCCCAAAGCAAGCAGACCTTGTGTTTTGTATGAATAATAGAAATAAATTAATAAATTGAGCAGTTGAGTGAAAGGTACTGCTGCTCAGCTTCCGTAGTTATCCCTCGGCAGATTATCACAGCATCCACGGGCGAGAGAGAAGAGGCAACATTCTACTGCCGGCACCCTACGGCATTCAAAATAATACTGTCTTTGATCGAAAGCAGGTTCAAAGATAGACAAATGTCGGGAAATTTTCAAATAATTTAATAGGAAAGTCCTCTGCGATGTTGATTTATGTTTTTGACCGACTAGTTGGTTAGATTGGAACAAAAAGCTTCTTCGAGTTTCATTCCATACAACTAGTTGGTCCGTCCAGGTGGTCGGAGTTGAATCCTAGATATAGTTTAAGTAACAATACAGTGCGTCTGCGAGTGCGTTCGAGTGGAGAAATTAATATCTGCCGGGAGCCGCATCGCTTCCACTTCAGTGGATAAAGGAGAAGAACCTTTCAATTTGCCGAATCAGTACAAAAAGTAGAAGTTGCCAATGACAGGACAGAAAATAACCAAATGAGTGTGAGTGCATGAAAAGAATACCTACATAAACCCGTTCTTATTAACAGTGATTTATAAAAGAAGCACCTTATAGCTCTTCTTAGTAACAGTGATTCATAAAAAACAAAACTAATAGCTCTTCTTATTAACAGTGATTTAAAAAAGACAGACCTATTATTATAGCTCTTCTTAATAACAGTTATTTATGAAAGACTGCCTATAAACCTTCTCTAGGATTTAACTCGCCATTACACATTTTTGTTTTCTTAAACCCTATAACCATTTTGTAAATGGTTTTTGTATCCAGCCCAGAATTACAATAATTAAGAACTACAAGAAGTCCCGTCCCTGAGAAGTTGATATAGACTTGCCTGGAGTCTGCGAGTTCGAGCGGTGAAATTAATATCCGCCGGGAGCGAAATCGTTTCCGAATAAGAGCAAAAAGTAGAAGAAGAACCAATTTGCCTCCTTAAGTTTGTGGAATCACCAAGATCCTGTGCCAGTCGCATCCATTGACGCCCCTTAAAATCAACTCTTATTTAGTCTTCAAGTATGGACTATAAATCATAGTTGATTCAAAGATTCAAAACGCAGAATAAAATTCTCAATTCAAAAATAAGAAAGTTTCGAGCGGAAAAAAAAATGTCACTGCATAAATACGAAGAACCTCTTAATTTTCCATTCATCATCATTTCAGTCGTAAAACGTCCAATACTGAAAACAGACCTCCCTCATGGATCTCCTTGAAGGGGTATTGCTATACTCATCACACTTGGCAGGCAGGTTGGCGAGCGCAGTACCGGATTTTAATGTTGATACACGGAAAGAGGCTGCTGCCCATCTTTCGGACGTATCCCTTAGTAGGCTCTTACTGCATCCACGGGTATGAGAGAAGGTCTGACATTCTACTGCCGGCACCTCACGGCAGCGGCATGGTAATTTGCCATTAACAGGACAGAAAGACGAATCAAGCCGGAGTTCGTCCATGAAAGAAAGACGCACATAAGTAATTTACCGTGATTAAAAATATAGAGTCATTGACCGATAGTAGTTTCAAAGATAGACAAATATCGGGAAATTTTCAAAGAAATTAATCATGAACTCCTGTCCCCGTAAAGTTGATTTAGTTTCAGTAACAATACAGCGCGGCGTGCGGCGTGTCACCTGCCTGGAGTCTGCGAGTGCGTTCGAGCGGAGAAATTAATATCCGCCGGGAGCCGCATCGTTTCCGGGTCAGTGCGCCCCTCCCTACCCCCACCCGAGACAGCGGTCCAAAGGTGGGTAATTAAACAGTTTCATTATACCGGCATAATGCTAGGGGCGAGGCAAAAAACTGCGGAAAATACGGAAAATATAGCGCTTTATCAGACTGTTCCTACTTCTTAATTATTCGCGGCTCCTTGATGGCGGTCTTTCATTGCGAAGGTGGCTGGATATTAAAACGTAACAATGAGCTATGCCTTGGGGTTTTGGCGGTAGAAACTTGCCCCTCCTCTCAGATTCTTACTTCCACAAGCAATGTGGATGCAAGAATCAGCCAAGGGATACCTCCGGAATATATACAACAGCGTCTTTCCGTGTATCAACATCCTGTACCGCGTGCGCTTACCCGCATGCCAAGTGTGGTGAGTATGGTAACAACCCCAAATGATCTGTACTTGGAGATTTATGACTGATCTCAGTCACGGCTGAGATAAACACGAGTACTTATTTTAGTTATCTAAGCTAGTGAAAGAAAGCGAGTGAAGATAAAGCAGTATTATTTGTGATATAAAATTCACAGCTCTTAAAGAAAACTTGAGTATTCCGGTGAACCGCACATTAGCGATAGAAAACACAATAAAGTGTTTTCTATCTATCTATCTATCTATCTATCTATCCAATTATGTACATACTAAGATCCACCGCTAATGTGCGGTTCACCGGAATACATACGCAAATGCTAGGTATATCACTGTTTGCCATATGTCATTGTTCTCCGCATTATGGATTTCCATTGTAATTACGAAGATAGAACCGTAGATAGGATTTAATGGCGCTCCGATTGAAATCGCACTAATTGAACTTTGATGGCAATAACTGATTCATCTTTGAGACAGCTTAACTGGCGTAGTACCTTAACTCGCTGGATATTATTTAAGCTCTTTCATGTAACCTAGGCTAACTAAAACCTATGTATATAATGGATGTCATTAAGATTATATAAGATACGGTCTAAATGTTGTAGGACATCATGATCGTCATCATTTCAGCCGTAAAACGTCCACTACTGAAGACAAGCCTCCCCTCACAGACCTCCATGAAGGGGTAGATGCCATACTCGCCGCCACGCTTGCCAGGCGGGTTAACGAGCGCAGTACGAGATGTTGGTACAGGGAAAAACGCTGCTGCCCATCTTCCGGAGGTATCCTTTAGCAGACTCTTACTGCATCCACGGGTATGAGAGGAGGGGTAACATTCTACTTCCGGCACCCCACGGCAAATGGAGTAATTAACTAATCACAAAAGGTTATTTTATAAGCGCTTTCGAGTAATCTAGGCTAACTAAAACCGCTCTGCAGATATTTGTTCAGGGTGTTCTGGGTGTTTTTCTATATATCATAAAAGTATCTATCTAATGTAGTATATTGTATTAAGTATATTAGTGATCTAGTGGGTACTAGATCACTAATATACTTAATACAATTAGCTCCATAACTACATAGCCCCAAGCTAAGCAGAGCTTGTGTTATGGGTATAACACAAGCTCTGCTTAGCTTGGGGCTAGATTATGCTGTGTGATTTGTCAAGCATTATTTCATCATCATCATTCATCATTTCAGCCGTAGGACGTCCACTGCTGGACAAAGGCCTCCCTCATTGATCTCCAAGTACTGCGGTTGGAAGCCGTCTGCATCCACCGCCGACCAGCAGTTCTCACCAAGTCGTCTGCCCATCTTGTAGGTGGACGTCCTACGCTGCGCTTGCCGATCCGTGGCCTCCATTCGAGAACTTTGCTGCCCCATCGGCCGTCAGTTCTGCGCGCTATATGGCCTGCCCATTGCCACTTCAACGTGCTAATCCGTTTGGCTATGTCGGTGACCCGAGTTCTCCTACGTATCTCCTCATTTCTGATTCGATCCCGTAGTGAAACCCCGAGCATAGCCCTCTCCATAGCTCGTTGAGCGACTCTGAGCTTGTTCATAAGGCCAATAGTGAAGGACCACGTCTCGGTTCCATATGTCATCACTGGTAACACACACTGGTTGTAGACTTTCGTCTTAAGGCACTGAGGTATGTTGGACGAAAAGACGTTGCGAAGTTTCCCAAACGCTGCCCATCCGAGTTGGATTCGACGATTGACCTCTTTCTCGAAGTTGGACCTACCTAATTGGACTGTTTGTCCTAGGTATACGTACGCGTCGACAACTTCAAGAGCCGAGTTCTCAACCATAACTGGGGCAGGCACGACATGGACATTTGACATGATTTTCGTCTTGTCCATGTTCATTTTAAGGCCTACCCGCTGGGAGACTCGATTGAGGCCTTCGAGCATCGTGCTGAGCTCTTCCATCGACTTTGCCATGACCACAATATCGTCGGCAAATCGAAGGTGAGTGATGTATTCGCCGTTAATATTGATGCCCAGCCCTTTCCATTCCAGGAGCTTGAAGGCATCTTCCAAAGCGGTCGTAAACAGTTTCGGAGAGATTACGTCTCCCTGTCTTACGCCTCTTTTTAAGGGAATCGCCTTCGAGCTCTGTTCTTGTACTCGGACTGACATAGTGGCGTTTGTATACAAACACTTCAACACTTCGATGTACCGATAGTCAATTCGGCATCGTTGGAGAGACTCAAGCACCGCCCATGTTTCGATCGAATCGAAGGCTTTCTCATAGTCCACAAACGCAAGACATAGCGGCAAGTTATACTCTTCGGTCTTCTGTATGACTTGCCGCAGCGTATGTATGTGGTCTATGGTACTGTAGCCTTTTCGGAACCCGGCTTGTTCGGGAGGCTGGAAGTCATCAAACCTGCGTTCGAGACGGTTCGCGATGACCCTTGAAAACAGCTTATAAACATGGCTCAACAGCGAGATGGGTCTGTAATTCTTAAGTAAGGTTTTGTCACCTTTCTTGAAGAACAGAACCACCACGCCCTTGTTCCATGCTTTTGGCGTCGTACCTTCAAGCAAGGCGGAATTAAATAGCTTCTGAAGGACTTTAAGTACCGGTGATCCACCCGCTTTCAGAAGCTCTGAAGTGATTCCGTCCTCACCCGGCGCCTTGTCGTTCTTAAGCTGTTTCAAGGCCATCCTGATCTCGTACAGGCTGATGTCCGGGATATCCTCGGTATAATGTCGGGTCAGTTTAGCTCTTGGGTCGTTGGCCGCACTGCAAACAGGTTTAGTGACCGAATCGTAGAGCCGTCCATAGAACCTTTCGACTTCCCTTAACACTTCTGCTTTACTTGACGTTATGCTGCCATCTTCCCTCTTCAGCTTCGTCATCTGGCTCTGCCCAATAGAACTATCTCTCGCGAACACTTTGGAGCCTTTATTCCGCTCTATCGTATCTTTAATACTGGCTGTATTAAAGGTACGAATATCGTGCCGCAAGGATTTCCAAATTTGTCTATTGAGCTGCCTGTGTGACTGAGCATCATCGGGAGACTGCAGTCGCAAAGAACGTCGTTCAGCCATGAGGTTAAGGGTGTCATCAGAAAGTTTCTGAGGTCTATTAGTACGGGGGGTCTTAAAGAACTGGGACCCCACCGTATGGACGGTTTCTACGAACCTGTTATTGATCTCGTCCACCGATGCATCTACTCCTAGACAGTCAAAGCGATTTGCGAGTTCGAGTTGAAAGCTCTCGAGGTTTTGGATATGTGCGCGAGTGGGTCGGAGCGTAGATTTCATCAAACGGGACCTTTCAAGTTTAACGTTCATATTCAATGTGCCCCTTACAATTCGGTGATCACTGCCGGTTTTCACCCTGTGAATCACAGAGACATCATTGAATATTCGTTTCTTGTTGGTCAGGATGAAATCAATCTCATTTCTCGTAGAACCATTGGGACTCATCCAGGTCCATTTCCTGTGAGGCGGCTTCTGGAAGAAAGAATTCATCATAAAGAGTCCTTCTTTCTCCAGAAAATCGGCCAGCCTCTGTCCCCTGGGGTTCCGTTGCCCATACCCAAATTGCCCCACTCTCAACTCATCATCGCTTCTCATGCCTAGCTTTGCATTGAAGTCCCCCATTACAACAGTGAAGTGAGTGTTGTTCGTATGTATGGCTCTACTGATGTCCTCATACATAGACTCTACTTCTTCATCTGGGTGTGACGAGGTCGGCGCATATACCTGAACGACCTTCAGCAAATATCGCTTAGATATTCTGAGTGTTAGGTACGCGACCCTGCTCGACACACTGTCGATGGTGACAATGTTGTTAATGAGTGACTTGTGAACGAGAAACCCGACACCACCTTGGGACTGTTGGTCGCCCTCCCGGTAGTATAGTAGGTTACCGGACTTAAGGGATATCGTGTCCTCGCCCTCTCTACGGACTTCTGATAGCCCCAAAATGTCCCAGTGTAATCTACTAATTTCTTCTTCCAGCTCAACAATCTTATCGTCTGTCCTCAAAGTGCGGATGTTGTGTGTTACCAGGGCCAGTGGTCGTCGTAGGGGTTGGTAGCCGATCGTCTCCCGGGGATTCTTAGCACCCCTAGCCCCGCCGTTACCGTGACTGCTACCGTAGCCAGGATAAGCGGGGCCGCCGGGGACTCGGGGCCTGGTTTTTTGTTGTATTGTCATGAGGGGGTTGATGCCATACTCACCACGCTTGGCAGGCGGGTTGGCGAGCGCAGTATAGGGTAGTGAAAAAACACGGAAAGATGCTGCTGCCCATCTTCCGGAGGTATCCCTTAGCAGATTCTTACTGCATCCATGGGTAAGAGAGGAGAGGCAACATTCTACTGCCGGCGCCCCACGGCATTTAAGCATTATTTATTATTTATTTATTTATTATTATTTATTTTAAGCTCAGTTCTGATGATGGGATCCATGATAAATTGCGGAAAATACTTAAATGTAATATGCCGCCGTGGGGTGTCGGCAGTAGAATGATACCCCTCCTCTCATGCCCATGGATGCAGTATAAGCCTGCTAAGGGATACCTCCGGAAGATGGGCAGCAGCGTCTATCCGTGTATCAACATCCCATACTGCGCTCACTAACACGCCTGCCAAGCGTGGTGAGAATGGCAACTACCCCTCATGGAGATCCATGAGGGAGGCCTGTGTTCATCAGTGGACGTTTTATGGCTGAAATGATGACTTAAATGTAATAAGCATGCAATTGCGGTTTGGTAATTTCAGTAACATTTTGGATTTTATTATGAAACCAGCTGGTACCCGCGACTTCGTTCGCGAGGACTCCAGAGGACTTCAGAGTAAATAAGTGTAGCTCAAATCATTTATTTACAAAAAAAAAACCTTCACAGCATATTACACATTTGCACTTTATTTTAATACATTATTAGGTATAAACTACATTTTGTGTCTTTCCGTCCTTTGCGAAAATATGAATATTATGTGGGCTCGGTACTTGTGAGCATGCCACATACCATGGAGAAACAGCCCATGGGAGAAACAGACTTTCTCTAAGTGCACTCCTGCTACTTTAAGGCCTTTTTTTGGCCTTGGGCTTTATTTATCGTCATAGCAAACGCAGTCTTTAATGGAAACTGGACTCATTTAAACTGAAAGGATAGGAATCAACACATTTTTTCCTTTTGCCATCCCTGTCATACCTATCGCTTCTTCCACTCTTTTTCCACTCGAGATGATTTTAAAAAACATTTGATATACACGACTGATTATTTATACAACCCAATTACGCGAAATTTCTTGTAAATCAAGTCAAAAACAATGATTTCCCAATCTTACAAACTACTCAGTGCCGAACCACTCACTTTTCTTTGCAGCTGTTTCTTCGCATTTTTTACAGGGAAAGATCTTTAGTATTGACATTGACCCCCCGAAGTTTTCGGTAGTCGTCCTGTTACACCCTGTATAATATAAGTCAGTTGAGGCTCTTTTTTGATAACCGTATTCATGTTCCCACGATACAGGCATAGCCTAGTGTGGGAATCATTAGAAATCAATTTTAGTGTAACCCTCTCTTTAGATTTCCTGCTCCTCCTTAGATTTATGTAATAGTTTAATTATCTTGTAAAATGTTAGTTCTCTAAGTTGTTAATAGAAAAAAAACATTTTCATTTCATATTAAAACCTAAATTTCTAATATCCCGCCACTTATTGTCACTATGTTCGTTACCTTAAACAACATCAACTCGGCAATGCAAGCGCTCGCTTGCTACTTGCCCAAATATAAGACTACCCTCAACTAACTTATTTCAATGTTTTCGATGCTATTTCTATTTTTGTTGAATGTAATATATAATGTAAAAAATTAAATGTTTCGACTATACCTAACGCTGTAATGTAAGGCACACAATGTTTACCTAATTTTAAGTTTTTCTCTGTAAGTGAATTGTAATTCTTTTGAGAAAATAAATATTATTAACCATAACATACTGCACTGCGCTCGTCAGTTACCTCCGGAAGATGGGCAGCAGCGTCTTTCCGTGTATCAACATCCTATACTGCGCTCGCCAATCCACTTGCCAAGCGTGGTGAGTATGGAAACAAACCATCATGATCTTTAGATATGTGAAGAAGAGGCCTATGGCCAGTAGTGGACGTTCTATGGCTGAGATGATGAAATTATGATTTTAATCTCTTACGAAATTTCAATAACTTACTCATCAAGTTAGAAAAAAAATGCCGTGGGGTGCCGGCAGTAGAGTGTGGGTAACACTCTACTGCCGGCACCCCACGGCATTTTTTTCTTAACTCCTCTCATACCCATGGATGCAGTAAGAGCCTGCTAAGGGATACCTCCAGAAGATGGGCAGCAGCGTCTTTCCGTGTACCAACATCCCGTACTGCGCTCGCCAACCCGCCTGCCAAGCGTGGTGAGTATGGCAACTACCCCTCATGGAGATCCATGAGCGAGGCCTGTGTTCAGTAGTGGACGTTTCACGGCTGAAACGAACGATACTAACATATATACTAACATACTAACATACATCTACACTTTCGCTTTTTAAATTACTAGGGATTTATGTTATATTTGACGAAAAATTAATTTATATTAGACTCGAAAGCATTATTGCTATTATATGTTAAAAAAAGCTTTAAATCAAGTTCTAAAAACATGTCCGTACGAGATACCGCGGAGCAAGTGCCTAGCGCCAAAAAACTCTCTAGAACGTTTCTAATTACTATTGAATATACAATACTATGAAAATATACAGAACAAAAACATTATCCGAAGCGAAACGTTTGGTGCTCTACAAAGGCGTTCCCACCGTTCCACTAAAATAACAAGGTTCGCCGAAATATTTACATTTAATTATTTTCTCTGTTTGAAACCTTGTTTTTGTAAGTAGTTAGTGCTTTTAAAATGTAATGAAGTACATTTAGTCTGTTGTTGCTGTGGGGTGCCGGAAGTGGAATGTTGCCTCTCTTGCCCATGCAGTAAGAATCTGCTAAGTGATATCTCCGGAAGATGGGCAGCAGCGTATTTCCGTGTATCTTAACTTTACAGCGCTCACCAACCCGCTTGCGAAGCGTGGTGAGTATGTCAACAACCTTCATGATCTGTAGATCTATGAGGAAGGCCTATGTCTAGTAGTGGACGTCCTAGAGCTGAGATGAGTATGTAGTTTTTGTAAGGACGAGCTGCGTGCGTTTCAATAGTGTTTGTGTCACTGAATTGAAATTATCGTGGCTTGACCACTGATCATTTAATAATATAACACGGCTTTCACCACGTACCTAACATATTATCATCTTGCTCACGTTTCGTAGACCATTTAGAGGCTCTTCTTCACGAGCACCGTTTGTGGCCGCCTCCGAGGGCCGACTTGACTTCAGACTTTTTATTTTTTTTGAATTGACAATATATGTTTTTGACCGCAGATGGCCATGACAAAGTTACCGGACTATAATGACAACGTTACCGGACTATAGACAACGTTACCGGACTATGACAACGTTACCGGGCTATAGGTAACGTTACCGGACTATGACAACGTTACCGGACTATAGACAACGTTACCGGACCAGTGACAACGTTACCGGACTATAAGACAACGTTACCGGACTATAGACAACGTTACCGGACTATTTGACTTCAGACTTGAGACTTTCTCGTCTTATATAGTGTTTGTGTGTCAATACATTAATTCACTGACAAACTCGCTTCTGTCCGCAGCTTCGCACACGTTTTACCCAGATAAAAAGTGGCCTATGTGTTAATCCCGGTCAACTTTTATATATCTGCAGAGTTTCAGTTTGATCTGTTAAGCAGTTTTTGCTTGAAGAGGTAAAGAACATTCATAAAAAATCTGGCAACAGTCCAAGGTTCGTACCATACAAACAAACTTTCGGATATAATATTACTAGGATTTGACGACCTCCGTAGCTCTGTTGACCTAAGGGCCGTCTGAAACGCAGGGTCTTAGGTTCGATTCCTGCCATAGTATGATCAATCTACAGATAATTGTTTCTGGTCTGGTGATTTCTATGGCCGTGGGGTGCCGGCAGTAGAATTTTTCCCCTCCTCTCATGCCCGTGGATGGAGTAAGAGCCTGCTAAGGGTTACCTCCGGAAAATGAGCAGTAGCGTCTTTCCGTGTATCAACATCCTGTACTGCGCTCGCCAACTCGCCTGCCAAGCGTGGTGAGTATGGCAACTACCCCTCATGGAGATGCATCAGGGAGGTTCGTGTTCAGTAGTGGACGTCTTACGGCTGAAATGATGATGATGATACTCTTTATTATATTAGTATAAATATAGATATAGATGGACCTTTAAGTGTCAATAAAAGCCGTGTTGGCCGAGTGGTATGTACCCCCGACTTTTAATCCGAAGGTCGTGGGTTCGATACCGGCAGTGCACCAATGGATTTTTATATCTTGAAAAATGTATGTGCACACTTAACACGTGCTTTAACGGTGAAGGAAACATCGTGAGGAAACCCGCGGCTTAGTTAGCTTCAGACGTATTGACCTGTTCTTTCCTCTGAATAAGCTGACTGCTAAGCTGAGAGGATGGTATAGGTGCTGGGCAAGCCTAATCCATCTTACAATGTCCCAGGCACTGCAGTGTCCCGTACAGCATCATTGCCAGTTGCTGACGCTGTATAAATCATATATGTATAATAGATGCAAAGGCGTTACTTACTTTTTTTTAATGTCAATAAGATAGCCTCAAGATCCCACAGGACAGTGGTCCAGAATATGATTGCGTCGGCTTTGGCAACGGGCTGGGCGCGCTTTGGAGTGAACCAAACAAAAGAGCGCGGGGATGCCCCGCTTGGCACTCTGCCGATGTTCACTGTATTCCATTCCGCTGACGGCGGGCACCGCCGCGCCCGATAAAAACGTGATCCAAATAAACTAGAGCCATCCAAGTTTTGGTCTAAACGTTATTTTGTGAGCACAAATCTTGGCTGGGAAATGAATTGTGGGGACGCCGTGCTTTCATCATAGATAGGAAGATAGTAAATTATTTATTGCAGAAGCTTAAAATTACTGTACATCATCATGATCATGGCGGTCTTTTGGCGATGCTTAGATGTAGGGTTCTTCTTGCTCTTCAGGCTCTTTTTAGGGTTCCGTAGTAAAACAAAAAACCCTTATAATTTCGCTTTGTATGTCTGTCCGTCCGTCACCGGCTTCGCGAAGAGACTATTAGACCTAGAAGGCTGTAATTTTGCATAGACATGAAATAATAACGCCGAGATAACGCTACAAAAAAATGCTGAAAATAATAAAATGGAGATGAACTTTCCTTTTCTTGATTTTCCCAATGTGTAAGGTATCCTCAAATAGATAGTTTTAAACCATTTAGAGGTTGCGCAAAGACAGTTTTTAGATTAAGGATTCCTTGTGCGAAATATTAAATTTTTAAACTCTCGATCGAGCGTCCCCCCTCTAAAACCTAAACTGCTAGCAAAAAGTCATGAATAATGTTTTTACTATAAATTACCTAGAAAAACTATAACGGTTGAGCTAGCTTTTTTAGTTTCGGAGTAATTGTTACTCAAATAATTGATGCCGAACCCCAGGTTAACAACATGTCAACCGAACTCTACAAAGTGCGTGGCCCGGCACGCAGCTTTAGAAAAAAAAAATTGTTACTAAAATTTTTTAATCAGTGAATAGTGAATAAGTGTTATACTCGTAGTGGTGGTCACTGTCCTGTAAATAAGTGTTCTAGTGGGAGTCTGCGAAGGATCGGGATGATTGGAGGTCATTGGGGAAGACTTCTAGCCTTGGGACGATATAGGTAAGTAAAAAAAAAATATTATCATTATATTATTTAGCCTCCATTGTCCCACTGCAGGGCAAAGGCCTCCCTTCCCTTCTTCCACTCTTCGCGATTTAACGCAGTGACAGGCCACGTGCTCATATGAGTGTCCAGCTCGTCCCGCCATCTCCTCCTGGGCCGTCCGTGCGGCCGACATGCGTTTGGGGTCCACTCTGTGGTTATCTTTGCCCAAAAATCGTCAGGCATGCGGCAAACGTGTCCGGCCCAGTTCCACTTCAGGCAAAAAAAATACTAAATTTATTTAATTAAATGTTTTATTTTAATGTTGGACACTACACACAACACTATCTACTCCTAAAGCTTGTATTATGACTCGCAGCGTAGGACGTTGACTTACCAGATGTGCTTACGACTTGGTAACTCGCGTTTGAAGTGAATTATTCTATTCATTTGTATTGTTTTATTTTGTTATTTGTGACGCGTCAATAAGGTCCATGCTACCGCACTGAATAAAGTATTTTTTGATTCTTGATTCTTTGTAAGGACCAAAGTAAAACTCGAAGTATAATATAGAAAAGTTAAATTAATAGTTTGAAAATTCACAAAAGAAGAACAAAGTATGTACATTCAAATTGCAATTAAAGCCGAAAGTTTGTTTGTATGGAGGTTTGTTACCTCTTTACGCAAAAACTAGCGTACGTATCGAGCTGAAATTTTGTAAACGTATAGATGTTGACTAGGATTAAGACAAAGGCTACTTTTTATCCGGGTACAACGCAAGAAGGCCACATGTCGCCAGTGGATGCAGGCCGCTTCCAACCGCAATACTTGGAGATCCATGAGGCACATGCCCCGCAGTGGACGTACGGCTGAGATGATGATGATGAATCTAGTATCATCCAAATGTCATCGACCTATTGGGATGGTGGACTACTATTTGCGCACTTTATAGCCTGTTATAGAACTGGGCACCTTCGAAGGTATCTCGAGTACAATTAATTCAAAGGTTGAATGTATTTGTAATTGTCAAAATTTGTCTAGGACTAAGACTATAAAGTACTTGGGTGTGATCGTTGATGAGAAGCTGAACTTTAAAAACCATATTGAAAATCTATCGGCAAAAGTACGAAAAGTAATAGGAATCTTTCGTAACCTCCGTAATGTTGCTAGTCTGGAAATTCTTAAATCCGTATATTATGCACTTTGTCAATCCTTGCTATTATACTGCGTAACATGTTGGGGTAGCTCTGCGAAAACTAATATGATTCGGATTGAACGAGCACAGCGCTCTGTACTTAAAGTTATGCTCAAAAAGCCATTCAGGTTTCCGACGGCAGAGCTTTTTGAGGAAGCAGGTGTCCTGAGCGTTAGGAAACTTTTTATTTTGAGGACAACTATATCTGTTCACAGGTCAACCCTTGCCTCGCCAGAATACGAAAACCTTTTAAAGCGTAGAATATACAAAATTGATGTTCCAACTTGTAAAACCTTTTTTGCACACAAATTTGGAGAAACCTCTAGAGCAAACATTTATAATAAAATTGTCAAAGTCTGTGACATTAAAAGTAAAACATCAAAACAGGCTCAACAAATTGTAAACGAGTGGTTACTAACACTCACCTATGATGCCACAGAAGATATACTAAAGCGCTCTATGTAATAATGTAGGTACTATTAATATTATGTATTATATTTTTTTATTAATATTAAGTAAATACTAAATTTTCCTAATTCAGTTTAATCTAATTGTATTCTTTTATTGTATTTTTTTTTTGTAATTTAATTGTTAATTTTATTGTGTAATTTTAATTGTGTAGTAATTCGAGGAATGAGTCAAAATGTTAATCGATCTGGGAAGTTCAATTTGATTCCCACGATACAGGCACTGCCTAGTGTGGGAATCAATGATAATGTTTTATTTTGTAGAACCTCTCTACTTTGTCAAATTGTGAAATAAATGTATCAATATTAGATGTAAGCAATGTCGATGAAGTAGCAATAAATATATTTTTCATTTTCATTTTTTCAATGGAAAGGTGTGGGGGAGAATGATGAATCAGCTCTATTGAAGGTGAACATCGCGTGGTTTTATTAGTTGCCGCGAGCCGAGTGACCTCTCGCCATGTTTGAATGGTCGGCAACAACTTCTATGCAGGTATATTTTTTTTAAATCTGACATAAAAAGTCGGGTGTTATAAGTTTGACCGCTATGTATGTGTGTGTCTGTGTGTCTATATACTATAGTGATAATCAGTGAATAGTGAATAAGTGTTATAGTGGTGATCACTCTTCTGTGAAGAAGTGTTCTATTGTGAATCTGCTGTGAAATTCTTATTGGAGCGATTAATTATTAAAGTGTTAATTTGGTCGAGTTGAACCACATTATTTTATAATTCATAATAATTTATTTGCATAAAGTGTGGTGTAAAAATTATCGTCTTTATATTAATACAAGCTCTTACATCTTACTATATAATTTAATCCCGAACAATATAAATGTACTTTCCAATTACGTAAACATTATTTTACAACGGACGTAAACAAGTCGTCTGTTGGCTGTCTGTACCGAACACCCCGCACATCGCTTCGCAAACTTTGGTCATTAATACGTAAGCAAACAATTATCTAAAACCGCAGCGTCCAGCTCTTGTTTCACACTTGGAATACAGACTTTGAGATCCCACCAGTTGGCGTTGTGCTCGGCTCACACACGATGGCCTCCGTAGCGCAGTCAAAGTCAATAATATTCAATGGAGCAAAAAGCTACATAGAATTTGTTTAATCATCATTTCAGTCGTAAAACGTCCACTACAGAACACAGGTCTCCCTCATGGATCCCGATGAGTTGCCATACTCACCACGCTTGGCAAGCAGGTCGGCAAGCTCAGTACGGGTCGTTGATACACGGAAAGACGCTGCTACCCATTTTTCTTTCTTGTGGATGCAGTAAGAGCCTGCTATGGGGTGTCTCTTACTGCATCCATGGGCCTGAGAGGATGGGTAACATTATTTTCCCCCACGGCTCAACATAGAATTTGTTTAAATAATATTATTTATCTGGAACGCTACTGGACTAATGTGAACCAGGCATTATGCCAAACAGAGAGATCTTGCTGGTAATGGAAACCGGCTGGCATGTAGACGGGAACTCAAAGTAGTAGGGTACCTATATCGCATAACTATCTTAAACTAAAACTAATGTATCTCAGATCTCCCATATAAATTTGTTCGTTATGAACTAAGACGAGATAAATCGTTATGTAAGCATTTAATTATTACAAATAAAACCTATTTGTAGTGGATCTCAGTTTAAATGTTTACTTTTGATAATTAATGTTAAAAGGGAAAGTACGATCGCTTCACAAGTATTTATTACAGTATTTAGTCACAACTTAATCAATTGGTTTTCAGACGTGTAATTACACGTATTTTAGACGCTATAATTCTACTTAGATTGTAGTTTAAAATAATATAGTTATTTAATTTGTCTACAAAAAAAAACGACTTCAATGAGACAAATTGTATTGCTTTAAAATACTTAATGAATAATACTTAATCAATTAAATTAAGACTTAAACAAATACAATACAAATATGTTTATTTTCTCTTACTTGATCTAAACAATATCCAGGATGTGAGAATCTCTCTAAGTATATAATACCTGTGCTATAGTCTCGCTCTACAACTTGGCTCATAATATTATTAATTATGTAAAGAAATTTAATCTTATATTTAAACAATCTATGATATAAAAAAGTAATGTATAGGTATGATGTAAGGTATAGAGGTATAGTGATAATACACACCATATGGTCCAACACTTAATATTGCAAAGCATAGCTGCAGTTATCAAAATTATTCATTGCTAATGCAGTAGGTAATCCTACTGACTTGAAAATAATAGAATGTCTAAATATATTTAAATTAATAATGAAAAAACTTTTATTGAAAGGATGTTATAGTGATAATACACACCATATGGTTCAACACTTAATATTGCAAAGCATAGCTGCAGATATCAGGCTGTTAAATTATTAAATGCCAAATATATTTAAAAATTAAAAAAAACTTATATTGAAAGGATGTTATATTGACGATTTTTTAAATAATGACTTTCCTAATTCTTGTTATTAATATGATCAATTATTATTATTATTTTTGATGTTCTAACTATTTTGATTGTTAATTTGATTTATTTATTTATAATTATGCATGCAATTAGAATAACAATGAAATAAGCTACTGAGTTATTGTCAGACACAATTGTATGAATAAATAAATATGAATATGAATAATAATAAACACTAACAGTGATGATAAACCTTATAATATAGATAACTATATAAATATAGATCTATATATTACACAAAATCGGTACACAAAATTTAAAAAAAATATACAGTCGAACATAGAACCTCCTCCTTTTTTGAAGTTATTTAGAAATAGAGTTATCGTCGCGGACGACATTATGAAATCTATATACATACATATATACAACAAAAATAATAAAGAGTAAAAAAAAAGTAAGAGAAGAAAAAAAATAATTTGTCAAAATAACAACTATAAGTCTTGGTTTGGCTTGGTTTTTACTATATAATTATAAAATATAGTCTTCTTTCTATCCAAAATACTGTTTTAATTTTTTGTTTAGCTTATCTCTGAAACTATTAGACCGATTTTACAGGATTTTCATTGACATATGAGAGTTGATGTTATAAGGAATGACGTAGGCTACTAACATTCAGCAAAAGTAATTAGTGGCAAATCCGCAAGCAGCAGCTAGTATGAAATATAAAGGCGATGCACACTGCAACGTGCCTGAATATAAAGGCGAAACTCACTGCGCACGCGTCATTATCTCCGAACAACGCGTCGGGAGCAAGTCGAGGATACCTCCAAATGAAAATTAAACTAAAGGCGCCTTTTGTGGAGGACTGAGACGCATTTACATACGAAACAGATGTGAATGAGCTACAAAATTAAATATGAGTATAAAGTTTACTATAAGGAATATTATATTAAGTCATAATAAGTCATAAGTCATGGGCTAAATCCACTACCGAATGGATCCCACAAGACAGGAAACGACCTCGCGGCAGACCGAGACGTCGATGGAGAGACGAACTCGACGCACACTTGGAAGACTGGACCACAGTAGCTCAAGACAGAGAAAGGTGGAAGAAAGGAAGGGAGGCCTTTGCCCTGCAGTGGGACAGTACAGGCTCTTAATAATATAATAATAATACTAAGGAATTAAATCGTTAGTTCGGAAAATATGCTTCTTTTTATTTAAGAGTTTCACAGTTTCAGTTTTGTGGAGGACTGTGGGGCATTAAAAAGGATGTGAATGAGAATTTATTATGAATTAATTGTTTCCGGGATTAGATTTGAGATGAAATTGAGAAATTAAAAACCTTCACTTTCGGAATAAAAAAATTTACTTGTTCTTCTAATTTGAGAGTTTGACTCTTTTTAAATGTTTTTTTCATTGCCTGAACACCTAAGGTTGCCGGTCAATAATTGGGTCGCTTTTTACTCCTGTCTTGCTTACGTCGCATAAGACAGAGATTCAAATTACCATTTCTGTTCTCCCCATCTTGTACTAGAGTCTTCTTCTTTTTGATCAAAGAAGAAAAACTGAATTAAGGCGCTGTATTGAGCCAACGACTTTGACAGTTACGTTCCTTGTGCCCGTTGTAAGAGTTTAAAGTTTTATCGTATTTGCTCTAATGATTTACGATAAATTCAAAGTTAGAATGTTTTCAAAAATTTTACGGGCACTTTGGTTATAAATAAATGTTGTAAAAAACCTGTTTGTGTAAAAATAAAAAAAATTACCTCAACTTTATAATTTTATTTGAGGGGTTTTAAAAATTTATACCATTTTCCAGCATTATTTATTTAGTCTTTTTTAAACTTTCGCGATCACAACACATTATTAAAATATGGGATTATCGGGTATTTATCGCGTAATTACCTTTATTTTATTCCCGACGTTTCGACCGGATTGCACCTGGTCGTCTCCCCGCGACCACGACCAGGTGCAATCCGGTCGAAACGTCGGGAATAAAATAAAGGTAATTACGCGATAAATACCCGATAATCCCATATTTTAATAATTATTTATTTAATTATTCCCGAAGGATATGCAAATGTTGTGGAAGCAGGTTATGACTCTATGAGCTCTTGCAGTTCCGTTTTTGCTCTAGACTGATCTGCGCGTTGAAGGGCAGATTTCTATAATGGAATAGGGACCTGGTGTATGGTCTGCCGAGTGCAATTGCAAGTGCTGCGCTACCTAATAAAAAAATGGGCGTCGTTTGATTAGCACTATCTTTACAAGCTGTTTATTCTACAGTTGCTTGAAGAAGCCTTCATGTAAATAAGTCTTTACGCCTGCATAGCGGTTGTCATTCCATTAAGGGGCTGCGGTCTAGACAGTCCGATTTCTGGACGCCGCAGCGTCTTGTTTTGCGTTTGGCCCTGTTTGTGTATACATGGTAGAATGAGGGAGATATCGTTTCTTCCAAGTCGTCTTGACTGGTCACATAGTATCCTTTGTTGTTTGATTGTGTCGTTGCTATTCTATTTGTGCAATTTAAGGCTTCCGTTGCTTATGTTACCCGAATATTATGAACATAATTCTGAATAAATTATTATGTTTTTGTTTACTTTCGTTAGCAAGAAAAAGAGGAAATTTTAATCGGGCTTTTCTATACACTCGTCCCACCTGCTTTCGTCGTAAAATTAGCTCGATTTAGTACATACGTAATTGTGTTCGTGCTTTTATTACACTCCTTCCGTTCTCGTATTATTATGCTTTGGGATTTTATCCTTTGCGTTTGGAAATGGAATGTTCATTTATATTGTAAATTCACGCGCTCGTATAATAGAGGATAATACTGGCTACGCAAAACTGCCTGATTGTTTTTTCTACTAGAGCGATGTCTAGATTTTATTAGTAGTAGAACATTTAGTGAAGTGTTCATCCGGGGAAGTAACTTCATACCACAATACCTATTTCTGTCGCCAAGTACACACCAGGTCGGCAACTGGACTGAAATGTCAGCGGACAGAGAAGTGTCTAGTTGTGGTAGAACTTTTTGTGAAGAGTTCATCCAGGGAAGTACTACCACCGTATTTATTTCTGCCGCCAAGCAGTAGGTAATGTCTACATTGCTGTGTTCCGGTTTGAAGAGTATGGGGTATGGTGAAATTACAAGCATCTTACAACTCTACCTCTATGTCAGCGTTGATCACGTGTTTGTATTGCAGTTGTTATAGGTAGAAGTTCCCGCTTGGGGATTGGCTTATCTCGTAATTTAACCGTATGATAAAAATATAATACATGGAATGTTCTAGTATACATTCTTTAATAATGCATCTGAAAGACCTATACTCTGAATATGCCCGAGTATGCTTGAGCAGCCCGACTTCTTCGGGTGAGTGGGTTGAAAATTGAAATTTGATTTTAAAATATTTATTTCAATGTCCCAAGCACTGCAGTATCCTGCAAAGTATAAATAATAGATAGATAGATAAACTCTTTATTGTACATTCACCATAAATTATAAATTTGACAAAGAGAAACAGAGACAAATATAACATACAATGGGCGGTCTTATCGCTAAGAGCGATAACCTAAATATAATCTCTTCCAGACATCCTTTGGATGGACAAGATATAAGATAATAAAAACGGCGGTGTACGAATAATACATACGCAAAAATAGATGGATAAAATATACATACATACATAACAACTTAAATACTTATATAATAAACATACTTATAACTACATAAATATACAAATACTACAATCATAAATAGGTATAACTATTACAGATATAACTATTATGCCCTAAAGATGCATAAATAATTAAATTATTTAAGCAATATTTGGAAAAAATAAAAAAAACAGTTTTACGACAAGGATCAGTAATGACCTTAGATTTAAAAAATAGCCAGAGATTTTGATGAACTAATAGAGAAAAAGGAGTCCATTCCACAATCGCACAGCTTGTACAGTAAATGAGTTGCTATAGAATTGAAAGGCGTGTTCTGGTGTGATAAGCTGCAGAGTTTCAGAGGACAGGTGATTTCGAGTATGTGCCTCATGCATATACTGAAAACGCTTCTTGAGAAAAAAAGGAGTAGCAGGAGAAAATAGAATATTATAAAGTAGGGACAGAATATGTGCATTCCGGCGAAGACGGATGGGGCCCACTGAGTTTTGCGCGAAATTCAGAGACATGGTCATATTTGCGTAAGCCAAATATAAAGCAAATGCTGAGGTTTTTAAAGCGCTCAAGTTTATTCAATTGGGCTTGGTCATGTCAAGATACGAGCTCGTAGCTGGCGTCAGCATACATAGTCTAATATTGGGAGCAGCAAAGATTGTGCAAACGTAACTTTAGTGTCAGCAGGCAAAAAGTTACTAAGTCTACGTAACGAGGCTGAGGATGCAAACATTTTACGGCTGATCTCGGCAACACCATCAGTCTATCCGACATCTCAGGATAGATAGACTGATGTCATATTTTGTAATTATTACAGGACTTTAGCTTCACCTGTATGTATGTAACGTTAACGTCAACAGGATTGCAGCCATCGTGGTCGCGGGCAGACTAACTCAGTGCAAGATAATCCAATATTATATTGTGATCGCAAAAGTTCAAAAACGACTTTAGCTTACAATGATGTACTCGTGTATAAAGTGGAGCTACTGTAAAGTTGTCTGTACCGTTTGGTACTCGTATCGTCCCTCGTGTATCGCTTTCCTTGTTGATACGAAGCCTTGTGTGGCGGTCAGCGCGCGGGGCGGCAAGCGCGTGGGGCGGCAAGTACATTGGGCGGCAAGCCCGAGGGTGGCAAGCTCCGGGGCGATACAGGGTGCATACGTTTCCGATGAGGTAGTAAAGCCATAGCGAGCACACTTGATTGAGATTTCTAATGGAGCCATTGTTCGTTCGACTTCCATGCCAGTGCTCCTGATTGGTTTTCACCTAAGTACAAGCACATGACTATTTATTGTTTTATAGGATCTTAATTGACTTTCCGCTCTCGTATTGGCTTATTTTAGTCATCAAAAAGTGTTTTTCCTTAACAGACACTGCTTAAGATGACGCATTGGTAAACTATTGCCGTGCGGGGTGCCGGCAGCATTTTGCCCTTCCTCTTTTGCCCGTGGATGCAGTTTTTCACTACATCCACGGGGTTGTTCTGCCAAAGGATACCTCCGGAAGATGGAAGCAGCGTCTTTTCGTGTATCAATATCCCGTACTGCGCTCACCAACCCGCCTGTCAAGCGTGACGTGTATAACCCTGCACTTTTCGCGATATTATTTCTTGTTGTAATCGGTAACCAATCTTCCAAACCAACAACTAACTTCGCTATTGGCTAACCTCTTACTATGTTATAATTGCTGTAAATGAATAAATAAATAAAACTTGAAGTAAAATACAGTCATTAATAATTCATAACAAAGTATATTGCAAAAGAGTTGAAATCTCAGACGCCAATGCGTCGTCATTATTCGTCTGAAAAACACGCAAAGGCTTAGAAATCACAAGACATGCTTTAAGCAATAAGGTCGCTTATTGTACGTTTTAAACATTGAATTATTTAAGTTAATTTTAAGTATTTACTGATGTGTTAATTAAAGTGTTCATTCACTCATTTTAATGCCCTTTCATGATGAAAGTAATTTTAAACCGATGAAAAAATAGGTGGAGGAACAATTCGAGCGTTTAAGAATCTTTTTGTATGATTCTATTTTTGTAAAAAAACGACCCCTAAATGGGTCAATAAATGAATTTAATGATGAAATGACTCAAGTGTTATTTTTTTTTTGTTAATATTTGTCGGTTTACTTATAATATATTATACAAGAGAGTGATTAAAGCAAACTCAAATATAAAATGTGTCCGTTTTAGTAGACTTTTCGGAGTAGTAAGCAATTTCAACCGGCAGTATAGACGATAAAGTTAGTATTTTCCCGTAAGTCGTAAGGCCTTTCGGGACAATTAACTTTTCTTCAATAAAACTCGTTTTCTCAAATAAACTGAATTAAGGCCCGGTTCTATACAGTGTGTATTATAACGTGTGTACTAACCCAAAGAGGGGTTTGAGCCCATAAAAAGAAGTCGTTTTAAGGGGACTAAAACTAGAATTCTTAATTTATTTATATTGACATTTTTACTAGTTAATCTGGTGTGAACATAGTTCTGAGTTCATAATGGATTTTTTTATCACATTAAAATGCCTTTCTATGGTTTTGAGTATTAATTTAATGTAATAAAAAAAACAATTACGAATTCAGAATTAACGATATAACTTACTTACTATACTTCAGAATAACTATCTTGTATAGTCATCGTCATCATAATTTTAGCCATAAAACGTCCACTAATGAGCAAAAGCCTCCCTCATGGGTCTCCATGAGGGGTAGTTGCCACACTCACCACGCTTGGCAGGCGGGTTGCCGAGCGCAGTACGGGATGTTAGAAGGTACTCGTATATAGGTGCCCATTTTGTCTCCGAAACATCATCATCCATAATGATTAAAAAGATTATAAAACTTTCTTTTGGCAGAACCGAGACGGAAGGAGAGTAGGTAGGTTTTTTTAAGAAAAAAATTAAATGGACATACAGTAGGTTATTAGGTTTTTTATAGCCACCTGAAAACACTGCCTGTGACAGAACCGATTTATTTTATTATTTTTAGTAGATTTAAATGAAAGCTTGTTTTTTAAAAAGTTTTTTTGCTTTAAATTTATTTTAAAATTGTTTTTATTTATATTTTGACTAGTACGTAATAAGGCATTGACATTCTCGAACATTAAAACCTCGCTGTGGTTTTAGTTAATTTGTATTTGTATTTCTACGGAAATTCTTCGTAGAGGTCAACATATGTCTGTAATAATAAGATAAATATATATAAATAATAACAAAACACAATAAGAATTAGGTGGCGTTTAGATTGTCATTATAGAATAATCAGCTTTTGAAGTTAATTCATAATTTCCTAATATTTGTTTTCAAAAACAAGCATATATAAATCGACTAAAATAATAATAAAAAAGTTTCTAGGTCTAGTAGGTTTATGAACAAAGTTAAATCTTTCTCAGTTTTTTCATAATTAAAAATCAACGAATCCTAGGAAGTCGTAAAAGTAAGTTGTGTTTAGGGCCGGTCAGAAGAATCCCTTTTTGTCACACATATTTTCGGGTTACAACCCTGTATTATTCTGTGCAAATCTGTTACTATAAAGACTTTCTGTCCACGCAATAATATCGTTTAATGTAATATCGTTCCAAAGTCCTAATTAAATATTGGATCGTCTCGACGATGTCGGTAGCCGGATTTACACCGATGCTGTGCCGGTGGTAATTAATAATGCCAGAGAATTCACACCGATTAACCCAGCCCCAAGCTAAGCAGAGCTTGTGTTGAAGGTACTAGATGACTGATATACTTAATACATTATAACACATACATATATTTTTTGATTATACATAGAAAAAAAAACATTCAAAACACCCAAAGCAAATATCTGATCGTACAGACATATATCCCGAGACAGGAATCGAACCCGCGAACTCTTGCGTCGCCACAGACGTTGTGGTTTTTTATTGAAAAATAAAAGAGTTTATCATTATCATCATCACAGCCGTAAGACATCCACTGCTGGACATAGGCCTCATGAGGAACTAAGAGATCCAAGTACTGATCATGAGGAGTTGTTGCCACACACACCACGCTTGGCAGGCGGGTTGGCGAGCGCAGATCGGGACGTTGATACACAAAAATCTTCCGGAGAAATCCCTTAGCAGATTCTTACTGCATCCACGGGCAAGAGAGGAGAGGCACATTCTATGGCCGGGGTACCCCACGGCAATTAAAGGATTATTTTCCTTTAAATTTAGATACACCAAACAGGGTCAAAACTTAAAAAGGTTGCAGACCAATGTCATACTTATCTTTTAGCGCATGTACAATACCGATGGGTTCTGTGTTACCATGTGCAATGTCCAGCTTATAATCAAAATCAAGATCAGGTCTTAAAAAAATGTCAAAAACAAGCTTTTATTACTTGTTGATAAATATAACTAAAAAGTTAAAAATCTCCATCATCAGACCCTGGTATCTAGCACCAAAGTACTCGCCAAGACGGATCAAACGAGTCCAAACTCGATGGGGTTGTGTCGTTCAACTACCGAGCTCCTATGGCCGCCTTCCGGTTCCATCATCAGATCAGCTCCATATCATAATAATTTTTCATCCAATATACACATGCATGAAAAATTTCAGCTCAATTGGTAGCCGTGAAGTGGATCAAATTTAGGTTGCAAGATTTAATTACAGGCAGACATCGGGACAGGTCACAACTCTAAATAAAAGCTTGTAATAATTATAATTAATTCAAACACAGACAAACATCATAATGTCCCCTTATTAGTGCACAATCCGAAAATAGGTAAGTAATTTCAATTGGAAATTTAACAAACGATAAAGTATTTTCCCTTAAGCTATAAGATTTTTGGGGACAATTTAAGTTTTCTCCAATACTGAATTACAGCCCCGCTTTCAATATAAAGCCTTTCTGTCTTCGCAATAATAACGTAAAATTTAATTTCGTCCTCAAGTCTTAATTGAATACAGCGAAGTGTCGAATTACGACTACAGTGGCCGGATTTCACCGACCCTGACAAGTTATACAGATTTGTCGTTAACGCTATATTACGACTAACGACTAACTACGCTAACGACGACCTCTGTGGCGCAGCGGGCGAAAGTCCGCCTGCGGTGAAGAGGTTGCGGGTACGATTCCCGCCTCGGGACGAATGTCTGTACGATCTGCAAATATTTGATTAGGGTGTCCCGGATGTTTTTCTGTGTATAATAAAAAATATCTATCTATGTAGTATATTGTATTAAGTACTTATATCAGTTATCTAGTACCCATAACCCAGTCTCTGATTTCCAAATCATACAGCTTGTGGCTGTATGAATTGACCAGCATTATTGAATTTCAATATATTTTTTTAATATAATTGTTTCCTTAATCCTTGCGTCGTTTTCCCAATACTGGAGGTCGTACCCCTCACGGAAGCATTCTCTCCCGTTCTTGCGCCATCTACTCCGACTTTCAGCAACATGCACCGCTCCTGACAAGTTGAAGTCGAGTGCAGCGCGGATCTGGTCTGACCAGCGCATTGGCTCCTCCCTCTTGGCTTCTTCCCCTCTACTTTGCCCGTAATGATAATTTTTTGGAGGTTGCCTCCGGGCTTGTAAGCTATGTGGCCAAAAAACTCAAGTGTCCTTCGCAAGCATACAGTGGGCAGCTTTTGTTTCTTTCCGATCTTGTAGTTCTTTGAGTACCAATTGGTTGGTTCTGTGTGCAGTCTATGGGATGGATGCGAATCATTTTTCTCCAGTACTTGAACTCGAATACGTCTATCCGATGGCCTTTTCTGACCCTCGAAGTCCAAATCTAATCACCGTTTAAAAATTAGGAGAAGACTAAGGTGTTTACTAGTTGAGTTTGGTCATGTTGCTAAAGTTCCGGTCTCTCCATATTTTGTCGAGCTGGGACATTCTTCGAATTGGAATATTCGTCGTAGTACTTCGTCCTCGCAGAAACCATTGTTTCTGATGCTAGAGCCCAGGTAAATAAAGTGATTGACGATTTCCAGTTCAAGTGTTCCTCTGAGCTCAAGCTTAGATGCGCGATCCACTAATAAGACCCTTGTTTTAGATTGGTTTATGGCTAGACCAACCTCCGTACTGTATTCATCATCATTTCAGCCGTAGGACGTTCACTGCTGGACATAGGCCTCCCTGATACCCGTACTGTATTGCTCTAGTCTATTCATGAGAGTGCAACATTTCGACTTCATCTGCTGCAAGAAGTATGGTGTCGTCGGCGTTACGCAGATTTTGAATTTTGGTGCCATTTTTTATGATTCCACCATTCCAATCTTCGCAGGTATTCCTTACAATATGCTCTCCGTAGATTTTGAACAGAACATGGGAAAGTATGCATCCTTGGCGGACTTCTTCACCGAATGCAACGGGTCTGAGGTCTTATAAATAAATAAATAAATAAATAATGCTGGACAATTCACACAGCATCACCTAGCCCCAAGCTGAGCGGGTGTTATGGGTACTAGAGGTAGATGACTGATATACTTAATCTATATATATAAAATTCAAAGTTCTGACTGACTCACTGACTGGCTGACTGACTCTCTGACTGATATAGGTATCAACGCATACCCTAAACCACTAGAACTAAAGACTTGAAATTTGGCACACATATTATGTTACATTATGTATGTATGTTACAGAACTCTTGGTACTCGTTTTGTCTATTTTATCTTGCATGACTGTAGTCTTCTTGTTGCAGAAAACCTCAAAGAATAGAACAAAGGGATAGAGGCCTTTTCCCAGCAGTGGGTCATTACAGACTCATAATAATAATAATATTAATGTAGTCTTCATATATAGAGGTAATTATAGTAGCACACTGTATTTTAATCCGTGTTTAATAAAAAAAATACATTTGTTCGGGTGAGGAGTCGTTCTCGTCAACAAACTTACAGAGTGATCATCAAACTCCGGGAATAATTCTCTTTGCAAGTATTTAAGGACTCACTTCAAACTGGGATTTCGCAATTAACTTTATTGTGTGTTCTTTTATGTTACTTTTGATTGGGAAAGTTGTTCCCTGGTGATTTTGTAAACTTGAATAAATGGGGCCGTGGACTTGCCAAGTGTTTAGGGCACTTTGAAATTACTTGTTCAATGAAATTGATTTATAAAGTTTAAAAAATGCGAAGTCTGTAGGCACGTGTAAAAGGAAATTAAACTGAGTTTTAGAGAGACTTCTTCGTGTAAAAATAATAATAGCAGATAAAGAGTGAGTGTATTGTAAACTAGCATTTCACGTGGCATAAAAAAAATTGTTCAATCATAAAAGTCAGAAATTGTAAAAAAATATCAATGTCGTATAATTTAGGTTAACCAAATTATATTTGAGCTGAGACCTGTTTGTGTAAGATAAGATCATCATCATCATCATAATCCACAGCCCGATTTCACTTATTTACTTGGGTATAGGCCTCCCTAAGTTTGCACCATCCGTCACGATTCTGTGCCTGTCGCGTCAGGTGATACCTGTGTTTCAGACTTGTGGGACTTATATTTTTACTAATACGCTTGCGTAGTATCTCGTTATAGGATTACATGGTAATGATAACAGAGTAACAGTTTTTACCTTGATAATTTAGCCAATAACATTTCTGTATGTTGTAAGACATGCTCTGAAGTGTTTTTATGAGATAATTTTTACAACTATTGTTATTTAATGGGAAAATGTTAGGTATCATATTAAGTCTATAAAATTATAAAACTTAGTTGAGAATGCCTATTATGTAGAGGTTGACTTGGGGCAAACAACATAAAATTACGTCTTTTGTTAGTAAATTATGTGCTGTAGGGAAGAGCAGCTGTGTGATGTTTTAGTACCACCATAAATAACTCCCGAACTGTTAGCACTTCGGGGATGGATATAAAAGTTAAGTAGAAAAAAATAAGAGGTCGGAAAGTAGCTACCTTAACTTTCGGTCAGTCGCGCAGTTTTTCTTAACGCGGTAGGTCTCGTGAGGTCTCTGAAGACCCCAAAAATAAAAAGCCTTAAAAACACCTTTTTAACTATTTGTTATTATTTAATTAAAAAAAATGGTGAAATACTTAATAACAACAAAACTACAACGAGTAACTCAATTTTTTTTATTCCTGCTTTAAACTTGCAATCTAGAAATAGGAGTGTAAATTTATTTTCTTGTTGTCACAATCACCAAAATAATGTTTTATTCTAATTAAATTAAGGATTTTTTATATTTAATAATGTATATTACGGACTGTAGATTTTATTTAAATAAATAAAATAAAAATAATAAATATTTCAATAAAACTGAAAAAACAAACATAGTTACACGAAATTTGGAATGAAGCAACAAAAAAAAAGTATAACCTTTTACAAATTAAAGTCAGTCACTTTTATTGGTACTACTTTTCTTGAAAACTGTCGGTACATACCGATTTAGTATGTGTTAGGCATATGCAAAAACAACAGACTGATTCAAATTGTCGGTATGTTTGTCTTGGGCAATGATTGCAACGCTTTCTCATATGAACGAAAATATTTTCATTGTTTTGAACATCCTGAAGAGGTGGTATGATCTATCTAATAGTCTGTCTCACTTCTCGAGGCAATGTTGAAACAGTGACCTGTGATTGCAATTGTGGACGAAACAATTTAAACGCCAGTGTTTTTAAAAAAATCTTTCGCACCATATTGTTATCTTACAGTATCTAACATAAAGCTCATATAGAGCTTTCAGAGCTGCAGCATAAAGGAATGATAAACAACAGCCTCAGTGGCCATCGCTAGCAAACACGAGCGACATAGAATAAGTGCAGATAGCTTGTCCACTACGTCGCCTTCTCCTTTTTCTCTGAATCACTATCCATTTAGAATAGAATATAATAGAAATATATTTAATTAATAGAATCAGGCGTTACTTTGCGGAAATCCATATTATTATGATAAACAAAGAAAAATATCTAGTTTTAGGCATTAGCGGAATTAAAACTAGATATTTTTCTTTGTTTATCATAGAAATATATTTATTTGGTTTACATTACAGCACAAGCATAGAACAAAAGACAAAAAGAAAAATAATAAATAACATAGTACCTAGCACTAATAGCAATAAAACTGCAAGTACCAATTAATATTAAACAGATTGGTAATTCTAGGTACATGCGGCAAAGGATAACAATGAAATAATAATAATAATAATAACAATAAATCGAACCTATAAACAAAGTTAAAACAAAAATACATGTAGGCAGTATGCTGCCGTATGCCCCAACCACAACAAGAAATATACTTATCTAGGTACTATCCTACCGGTAATCCAGTCATTGACCCTAAGAGTAGGTAGTGAAAGATGTGCTGCAGTAAAACCAAAAGGGATGGATCTCAGCTTGTGTTCCTTCGCACCATAACACGAAGGAACGCTGATTTTCAGACCCCTCTTAAAAGGTCATTTCGCCATCATGGTGCATTTTTGAAAGTTTTAGTACATTTACCACCATTTTTATCATCACTATCACGCCTACCACCTTAAACATCGCTACTTTCATCATCCAACCAGCTCAATACACGACGATATTGTTTTTCATCCATTTTACTATTCAACGAAATAAAAAACAACAAAATCATTGATAAAACACATAAGTATTACAAAATAAATCTAAACTATAGAAATCTACTCGGTGTTATTTTGTCATTTTCCCCGATGCGGGAATGCTCCACAGAGCTCGTCAAATCTATTGATCATCAAAATAATCCCATCGGACCAGCTCCAAGTAATTGCAAGAATATAATTTAGGTATAAGCTGGGAAATCGGTCGCCGTCCACGTCCGACAAACACACCCGCGCCCCGCACCCTGCCTCCCCCTGATCTCGACCTACACCTAGCCCGCTCGACCACGAATCATCATCATCTCAGTCGTAGGACGTTCACTGAACAAAGGCCTCCCTCATGGCCGAGTACTGATTATGAGGGGTTATTGGCATAACGCGGGTTGGCGATCGCAGTACGGGATGTTAATACATGGAAAGACGCTGCCCATCTTCCGATCCCTTGGCAAACTCTTACTGCATCCATGGGCATGAAAGGAGGGGTAACATTCTACTAACGGTATCCCACGTTTTAACAGTAAAACGTCCACTACAGAACACAATATGCCTTCCTCATGGATCTCCATGAGGGGTAGTGGCCATACTAACCACACCTGGCAGGCGGGTTTGCACGCCGGATGTTAATACACGGAAATACCCTGCTGCGCATCTTCCGGAGGTAACCCTTAGAAGGCTCTTACCGCAACCACGGGCATGAGAGGACGGGTAACATTCTACTGCCGGCATCCCAGGGCAAATGTGTACATACATTCAAGAAATAAACACCTCAGAACAACACGCTTGTAAATGGATCGCTAACAACCTCGCATATAATCACGATTCCATTCCAGAGGAGCGTCCAACGCGACCGACCGGAACCCTCATAAGTTCCAATAATGGGATCACGGAGTTCAACGGAACCCAAGATACGAGGTGGCTTACGGCCGAACGAACTTCTAATGGAAGACGAGGACAGCGATACAACGGATGCCACAAGCGAACTAATCAGAAACATAATGCTGGATAAAAAGATATTGGACTCAGCGTCGTCTAGTGTTAAATAATCGAAGCTTGTACTATGGGAACTAAATAACTAATATGATACTTATACGCTTTTTTTGTATACATACTAATCACACACGGAACTGCCAACACACAGACCAGAAACATTTGTAGGTCATACAAACATTTGTTTCACGAGCTACGGAGGTCTTTGATAAATAAATTTCCAAATCGGCTTTCAAATAACAGAGTTCACCATAGTTATTTGAAAGAAAAAATCGGCCAAGTGCGAGTTAGACTCGCGCTCGAAGAGTTCCGTACCATTATTTGGCAAAACAACTATTACTATTAGCCTGATTCTTCCCACTGCAGGGCAAAGACCTCCCTTCCCTCCCAACATTGATACCTATCCTGTGCTATCTGCTGCCAATCTTTGGTGTAGGAGTCCAGCTTGTCCCTCCATCGCTTCATCCGCCTGGGCCTTCCACGTGGTCGTCGTTGTTGGGGAACCCAACCTCTGGTGGCTTTTGCCCAGAGCTCTTGGGGCATGCGACTCACGTGTCCAGCCCAGTCCTACTTGAACTGACCTTCTTTATAAGATACGTCGACTATTTGCGTTTTTGAGCGCAGTATCGTGTTTCTTACATGGACTGTGAGTCTTACACCCAGGATACTGAGCTACATAGCTCGTTGGCATACCCCGAGGCGAGACTTTTGGCAATTTGTGAGTGATCAAGTCTGGGCACCGTACGTGAGGATGGGGAGAATGCATATCTCCAATTTCTTTTTAAGGATAGCGGGATCCTTTCATGATTTCCTTCATGGACCAATAGCTCTTCCAGGCGTTTGCAATACGTCGTGTTATCGTTTAATCTTTCCTGGCCAGGAAGGAGACTATTTGGCCCTGATAGATGTATTCATGGACATATTTAACCTTCACATCCCCGACTTTTATTTTCCTCTCATGAATATGCAACTGAATATTCTGTGAATATTTCGAGCGTCTATCTGTAAGTTGCTTTTATTAATATCGCGGAATTTTAGTAATAGGGTCTCGTTTTTACTCTTTGGGTACCGAACCCTAAAAAGATTTAAAAAATACACAAGACTAGTTTTCAACCCCTTTCTTTTTTGAAATCAGTTTAAAATGGCTTTTATTTGTGATACACGAGTATTCTAAGCCTGGGAGTATCTTTGAGTAGACTGAGAAAAACAACCTATTCTTCAGAGGCACGTGCCGCGCCGGAGAATAATCCACAACTAGCATCTTAATTGGGGCGTTCCCCCACGGAATTACAAAGACTTGCAGCACCACAGTAATTGGCTGATATAACTACGTGTGTAGTGAGTAACAAGAAGACTCATCATATCAGCCCTATGACACTTACTACGCACTCTTCAACTCGCCAACGTAGACGGTTCTGTGTCCTCATCCACTGTCGTCCGGCAAACCTGGCTAGATCGTCCGCCCATCTGGCAGGTGGTCTGCTTCTAGGCCGTCTCGCTTTTATCGGAAACCACTCTGTTACCGCCTTGGTCCATCGGCTGTCGTCTCGCCTGGCAACATGTCCTGCCCATCTCCATTTCAAGCTTGCGATCCGCATACCTTAGTCTTCGACTTTCGTGCGCTGGCGTTTCTCCACGTTGTTTATGTAATCAAAGAGAGAGAGGGCGCGCTCCGCACCTTTGTGCAACAAGAGGACTCAGTGAAAAAAGATTAGGCCTATTTTTTTTAGGGTTCCGGACCAAAATGGTAAAAAGGAACCCTTAAGGTGTGACTTTGTTTGTCTTAATATCTTGAGAACTACTGATGCTATCGACTTGAAATTTGAAATGGTAGAATATAACGCTTTTTCTCTCATTACCGAGTATTTAACAAAAAAAAATAAAAAAATACCATTCCCCCCCTTATATCCGAATTTTGCAGAGAAAAGCCCTTGAATCTTTTATAGCTCATAGAAGTGTATGTAAAGATTACAGAAAATTTAAAACAAACTCTTTAATTTGAATAGTTTTTTAGAAATCATCGAAAGTGTAAAAAATGTAAGTACATAAGTTCCGCTATCAGACAAGAGATGGCGCTGTCAAGGTTCTCCAACAAATATAAACCGCTTTTATCATATATTGTATGATGGCTCGGATTTTTATACTAAACCCTCGGAGCGCGAGTCCGACTCGCTCTTCACCGGTTTTATTTAAAGAAGAAGTTGACATACTCGTTTTTCGACACGGAGCATTAGGTTATTCCCAATTCTGAGTAAAGGAAATGTGAAAATAGAATAGAACTACTATTTCGTACTTTTTCTTTTCCACAAATACTTTTTGCTTAGGCTGAAACTCCATTTTACGGTTAGTACCTGCACATAAACATTACGAGTTGTACTCATCTTACCGTCAGCTTATGAACTACGCTACAGTCGGGATCCTTCGGTAATCTCGGTTCTATAATAGGAATTCCGTCGACGCTTCCTTTCGATTCCGCTTGCTGTTTATAATGGTATTAGTTTTATCTTATCTGTTCCAGTTCTAGTACGTGAGCGGACTCGAACCTGCTACAGCTAACGTGACCGGCTGTTTCATTCTGCTGAAGACAAGATCTTGTTTGCGGACGTGTCTCGCCGCATTGGTACTCTTAAATAAAGAAGACTTTTTGTTTTGCGCAGATGATTTATCATCATCATCATCTCAGCCAAACGTCCACTGCTGGACATAAAGCATCGTGGATCTCTACAAGTAGTGATCGTGAGGGAGTTTTGCTATACCTTGCTTTGCAGGCGGGTTGGCAGGCGGGTTGGCAGGCGGGTTGGCAGGCGGGTTGGCAGGCGGGTTGGCAGGCGCATTTTTATATTATACGGGATGTTGATGCTCGTAAAGACGGGGAAAGACGGACGTATAATTAAACCTTCACCGTGAGTCTATTTATTTAGCCGTGGGAGTAGAATGTTACCCCTCCTCTCATGCCCGTGGATGCAGTAAGAGCCTGCTTAGGGATACCTCCGGAAGATGGGCAGCAGCGTCTTTCCGTGTATCGACATCCCGTACTGCGCTCGCCAACCCGCCTGCCAAGCGTGGTGAGTATGGCAACTACCCCTCATGGAGATCCATGAGGGAGGCCTGTTCAGTTGTGGACTTTTTACGGCTGGAATGATGATAAGTTTATTTAACCTTCTCAAAATGGTAATTGGATTTTGGTAAGAGGTATCCCTTAGCAGGCTTTTACTGGATGCACGGGCAAGGAAGGTGGGGGACTATTCTACTGCCGGCACCCCACGGCAACGTTACGATAGTTTACTTCACCCTAAAATCTCGTGTGTCCTCGCGTCGAAGTTAAATAGCTCCCGTGTGGACGCGCTCAGGAGAGCTAGTTACAAACAACAATTTGTGTGACAATCCTCTTCGCAACTTGTTTATCCCACAAGGGAGTTCATATTTGGCGTCAGAGTAATGGAAACAATACAATAAAGCTATAACTTTGAACTCTAGCGAATCATGAAGGATCATCCTTTAAGCGGACTGTCCGATGCGAACAAGCGGGTCAACATCACTATAATCATCATCATCATCATCTACAACCCCATTTTACTACTTCCTGGGTATAAGCCTTAGTTTGTGACATCAACCACGATCCTGGGTCCCTGTCAGCCAAGGACCCAGGCTCAGCATCATTCCGTACAGCACCAATACCTGATGCTGCATAAATTGTCTAGAGAATTTATGTAAAAAGGATGTAAGATGTAGGCTCCCGACATCTTGGAATCTAGTGATAAGTAGGTATAGTGATGAAACGTTGCAAAGTAAAGATACTGTTAGTGTTGTGTGCCGTGAGTAATGTAAACGCTGTCTTACCGGGTTCACAAATGTAAAACCACCATCGCTTCTTGATGGACGGACACTTCAATGAAATTTCCAGTCTACCCGCTGTTGAAACACCGTCGCCACATCAGGTCTAAGCAAGGGTATTACGCGATAAATTCCAGTGTTTTTGTTATTTAAGATGTTAAAAGGCAAATGCTGTATAAAACGGGTCGCTTCAATGTTACTTCATTCAAAGTCAATGAGTGTTTATTCAATAGAGCAAAAAAGCTACATAGAATAGTCAATTTACAAAAGAAGAACAAGATTAATTAAAAATAAAAATAAAATAACTGACTAACTCCTACACACACATCTTCTGCCTACACTTGAAAATTTATTTTTGTAACATAGATTAGATTTAAGTTTTTGTAAAATCTAAGTAATATATTTTTAAGGCAAGAGCGTAATTCCCTAACACAGGTATCTATACTTAAAAGGGGGTTTCCAAAGCAATAAAAGATTTGTATAGATTAAGTGAAAGAAATAAACAATTTTAATTATAATTAATTTATTTATAAAATAAAATTGGCCGTTATTTCTATTACTTATTCTAACACTTTACACATTACTATTATTTGAAAATTAAACATCTGACTTTTAAAACAATAATGAAAAATAAAATAGTTCCTATGTTAAATTCTTTGAATTGTAATAGCCCCCTTCTCGGGGACTATAACAATTAAATAATTTAATCTTCTGTTCCTGGCCTTGTTTGCCCAGCCGGGTCCAGCTCTTTCTGTAAAGATATCTACCTATCTTCTGTCCTCCACCACACACCTCTGTGTCTTCTCCAGTCTCTCGGGATCCACTCCGTGACTTTCTTGCCCATCGGACTGAAGACTCATTAAAACCGTTATTCATTTTACAGTGTCCAGCCCAACTCCAATTTAAGTTCACATCTATTTACTTATAGAGAAATAATTCGGAAATATTGAATACACCAGTCGTAAAGTAGTTCGATGTCGGTGAGTTAGTTTAATGTTGGCTTTCATGAATAGTTGATTTTCGTCGAGCGGAAGTCGTAAACCGAGACGATGATAGCCATCCTTGCTACTGTAATGAAACGTCCCGACTTCGACTTTACAGCCTTATCACTCAGGTTAACCTTCTCGCAATCGTAAAACATAGAGGTACACTACTATTAGCACAAACCATACCGATAGCTCGATCTACCAACGATTATATAATGAAATAATGCATTTACACAGCACCAAAAGTAAGAATTGTTTACATTTCTACTGTTTAATTAATGGAATCAGGCGTTACTTTGCGGAAATCCATGACAATAAAATGCAATAAAAATATTGAGTTTTAATTCCGCTTATGCTGAGATGCAGGAGCACCGCCCTCCCGCCCGCTAATTATGCGCATGCAGAACTAGCTTGTCAGTGCAGCATGCATACCCAAACCTATACGACGACACGTGTTTCGCTTCTCCGCGAGGCATCATCAGGTGAACGCTGTAGGTGTTGACTGGTCGGCCGCCGGAACGAAATTTCGTTCCTGCATCTCAGCATAAGCGGAATTAAAACTCAATATTTTTATTGCATTTTATTTCTACTGTTATTCTATGCGTACAAGCATACTTACTGATTTTTAAGTAAGGCCTTTTAGATCTGCTTCTTCTCCTTTTACATATTATGACTATTTCGAGTATGTACCTACCATAAGAGCACGCCAACCACTATACACTTTGAAAGGTTTTCCTGGTAGATAATGCTATGGCATTTAGCCCACCTTTTGTTATTTGAATTATAATATTCATCATCATCATTATGTCATGTCATATGACGTCCACCGCTGGACCAAAAACCTCCCTCTTATATCTCCAAACTCTGGTCACGAGGGAATTTTTGCCTTACTCACCAAGCTAGGCCGGTGAGTTGACGAGCGAAGTACGGAAAAACACTGCTGCCCATCTTCTAGAGGCCTCTCTTGGCAGATTCTTACTTTATTCACGGGCAACATTACAAAAAAGTCGGCGCCCCACGGCACTAAGAAAACTATCAAAAGTGTATTTATAGTGTATAAAATGTATTTATTTAATTAAATACATTTTTCAAGAAAGACAAATCCTTTCGTTGTTTCCGAACCCACGTCCTTCCGATCGCAAGTCGATGGTACAGACCACTCGGCTAACACAGCTTCTACATTATCTGGAGTATATTGAAAGCCACGCTGTCCTCACAAAGTTTATTTGCATTCATCAGTTGCGCTATAGCAAAAGTTTGTCACTCGAAGTTGGTCGGGCTTTTTATAATAATAAACGGGCGGTATCTGCTATCTGGATGGCGAAGCGGACAATACCTGACGAGTGGCATTACTCAGTATGAGCATGAGGTAGAGATAAACCATTTTAAAAATGCACACCCCTCCACAAAACTTAATAATTACAGCGTGTGAGAGGAAATACTTATTGCATCTCTATACTTGTCTGCGTACTGCAACTTTACTGGAAACATGGAACAATCTGCGCACTGACAAGTCAACTAATCGGGCGATCAGTCGAGCTGTGTAGGCATTGTAAGGCGGGAGCGTGCTTCTTGTTTCGGCGACACGTCCGCTCTGTCGCGCGCACGGAACTTTAATGCACTAGTTGACCGACAGGTCGAGCTTTTTTTCCTAGTGTTACCGTTTGTGTCTAGCCGGTGACTAAACAAGTGTGAACAACTAATGACAAATACTAATTTATCCGTATTGTGTATAGAACACCTATTTGTATGTCCGTGTAAACGCTGTGGAGGGGCGTGCAATTTTAGAATAGTTTATCTCTACCTAGTATCTACACCTCACGACAAAGACTAAGAATACACGATCTGCCATCAACTTGACGCAGTTTTATCATCATCTCAGCCATAGAACGTTTACTGCTGGACAAAGACGTCCCTCATGGATCACTATGTACTGATCATGGAGGTTTTTGCCAAACTCGCCACGCTTGTTTGGGTTGGCGAGCGCAGTACGGGTTGTTGATACATGGAAAGACGCTGCTGCCCAGCTTCCGAAGGTATCTCTTAGCAGATTTAACTGCATTCACGGGCAAGGGAGGAGGGGCAACATTCTAATGCCCACGGCGAACGCAGTTTATGATCCAGGAATATCATTGAAACTATTGATATAAGAATCATACATATTCAGGTATATTAAGCAATAAATACATTAATAACGCTGTACACTTCACACAGCATCATCTAGCCCCAAGCTAAGCAGAGCTTGTGTTATGGGTACTAGATGACTGATATACTTAACCCATTATAATACATAGATAGATATTATATATTATAAATAGAAAAACATTCAGAACACCCTGAACATATATCTGTAGATCGTACAATATTTGTCAGGAGGCGGGAATTGAACCCGCAACCACTTGCGTGGCAGGCGGACCTTCACCCGCAGCGCCACAGATGTCATCATACATTTAAATAATCCTTTAATTTTTCAACAAAAAAACCGACTTCAGTGCTATTTATAATCTAAAATATTGCTGAAAATACCCAAATACAACAAATGCTTGACCTTTAGCTTCAGTGTTTGAGGAGTTCACTCGATTACTCATGGATCCTATCATCCGAACTAAGTTTTAAAAGAATTGGGTCCTCATTAAAAATGTATCTATTCGAACTCAAACAGAATTTTCCAAATCGGTTCATAAACGACGGAGTTTTGAGGTAACAAAGAAAAAACAATCGTACTTTTTGTAAAGAGTTTATCCCGGAAAGTATTCCCACCATACGTATTTCTGCCACCAAGCAGTAATGTTTGCATTGCTGTAAGGGGCCGGTGGAATTACGGGCACATGAGACCCTACAACTATATATCTCAGGGTGACGGGCGCTATGCAATGCAGCGTTGGTCACGTGCTTGGTGAACATGTTCACTGCGGTAATGTAGTTATTATAGGCAGAGGTTACCTTTAACATCAGGTGGGCCTTCAGCTTGCCTCTTCTTGTAGTATAAAAAAAATACAGACGACTTAAGCACCATAACTTTTTAAGCTTTCGCGATTTGTTAACATATTTTTTAGTTTTAAAATTACACGTAATAAAAGACAATAATCTCAAAGATATGAGAAACTTTATCACGAAGAACTTTATCATACTTTCTGTACTCGTAACACTTTACATTTAAACTTACTCTTTGCCTAAATTCTTATGCTTCAACTTTGGTACCTTACTGCTCACTACTTGTCCTGCCGATATAATGGAATATTCCCAAAAACGTTGGGTCACCACGTTACCTAATTACTTTAATATTCAATTAGTGATTATACAAATGGTTATATAAACTGTAACACAGGATTTTATCGCGTACCTTTTTTATTATTTTCCCGACGTTTCGAACACATTTCAGCGTTCTTGGTCGCGGGAGGACTGATGTGCTGGGAGCTACTATGAAATAATAAAAAAGGTACGCTTTAAAATCCTGTAATTTTAAAACTAAAACATAGACATAAGCACCTCCTATTTTTTGTTGACATCAGTAAAAAAGACCACGACAGTACAGAACCCATTGAAATTAAGGCGTACAACTGGATAAATCTCTAAGGTACACATAACAAAAAGCAGTTCGTGCGTGGATTAAGCAAGTCTTCTAGTAGTGTATCTCTGAGGGAGTTAGGGGGCGACTATTGACGTAAATAAAACAAACTTTACGGGCAACTACTTCCTTTAGTAATGGATTGGAATTAGAAACTCTGAAACCTTCGAAAGGACGCAGCTGAACTTCGTATAGTTTTTTACTTCTTCATTTATTTAATCAATGTGGCGACTTATCTGCGCCAGGTTATCTACGTTACTTTTTATTAAGGACTTTATTAAATTCGGTGATGATGTGAAATACTTTTAAAATCATTAAAATACGAACTAACAAATCTAAGATTAGTTTGTTTACCAGCGAAAAAGCCGATTTTTTTTTATCCAGTAGTTTAATAATTAAAGTGAACGGTGTAAATCTGTCTACTGCGAGATGTCATCCAATGTGAAAGTTTAAAAAATACCATAAAAGTAATGCCTTTACCTCTGTTAAATATGATTTATTAATGGATATAGACCCTGCAATGCCTGGGATAGCGTTAGATAGAATATGCTTACCATCCTCTCAGCTTAATCAACTATTAGTCAGAGGAAAGAACATGATGTCAATACATCTGACAGACTCAGCCGCGGGATTCATCATGATGTGTTTCTTCACCGTTAAATCACGTGTTAAACGTGCGCAACCATTTTTCAAGAATTAAAAATCCATTGGTGCACGGCCGGTATCAAACGCACGACCTTCGGATTAAATGACGGGGGTACATACTACTCGCCAACATGGCTTTTTCAGTGACACATCTTACTCCTTATTATCTCAAGGAGAGTTATCTCCCTCTTTTTTCTCCTGAACTGCTTTATGCACAAAAAACATGTACATAGGCGAACTTAATGTTATTAAGCATTTTCTTCCAGCTAACCTTTGTAGTGCAGAGTTTTGTGGTGGTGGTAATTTACATAAAAACTAAATCTATACACAAATAATAAAGGTATAGGTAATAAAATAAATAAAACAGCATACTAATAGTAAATATAATCAAATAATACATAAATAAAGTATAATATAGATATAAATTATTATACATAAATTACTCAATCTTGTTAACCATTCTCAAGGGATATGTGGAGTGACAGTATTATCATCTAACAAAACCATAATAGTAAGCTGTCTTTCTAAGGAGGCAGCTTGAACAATGGCAAAACTTTATTATCGTACATAAAATAAGCTTAATTCGGGTAGGTTCCAGACAATTAGATATCACGCAGCATTCATTAGCTTAATGCGAATGTAATTATATAAATTGGGGTTAATGTGTAGTTAAAGCTCGCATTTCGCGGCCATTTTGTGCAAAGGTTCCGCCATTTTTGTTAATCACAGTATATTGGCGGAGACGCACAAATCGTGCGAAACAATATCGAGAAGTAAGCTCAGTAATAATTATCGTAATATATCGCACACCTAGTATTATAGTGACCTAACTTAAAAAAAATTGCTTACAAGGGGATCTTATTAGGATATTAGTTAATAACAGCAGTATTTCTCGCTTAAAATATTCCCCGCGCATCATTCTGGGTGGTTTTTCGTTGAATCTAATCTAGCTTAAGATAAGAGTAAGACGAGATAAGAAAATTATTTACTGTACAAAAGTAAAACATGTTCATAGGCGAACTTAATGCTATTTAGTATTTCTTTCCAGCTAAACGTGTTGTGGTGCAGAGTTATGGTAGAAGTGCAACATGAAAATGGAATTCTGGTTTAAGATAATTTATTTCTCATAAGAATAAAATTCACTTACATGAGAACACAACACTTAAATTTAACATTTATAGGGCTAACTCCTACATATAGTACAAGCCAAAGCCAAAGCCAAAGCCAGAGAGTGGCTTTGGCTTTATTTTATTAATTTTCTAATCGTGTGGGTATCGCTGCATAGATAGATCCTACGCAAGTATTGTCAAGAACCACGACAAACACTCAGCCATCCTCACGGCTGACCTGACCGACACACCAGCACACAGGTCCTCGAATAGTTCCATAAAGCAGTCAACATTAGAACTTCGGGTCTCCAGATTAAACCGTCAGAAAAGCCAAGGACCAATCATTAATTATACCTGTGATGACTGGAGGACCTATTAAATTAAATTAAATTAAAAATTTATTTATTTCTCTTTAAGTACTTACATAATAATACAAACCCTTATTACCAATATAAGTTTTATAAACTTGTGTTATGGTAATGAGTGCTTTCCCCTGATTTATTTAATTACAGTACTGATGGGTATGCTTATGTTTTATTGTGATAAATTCAGTATGCAAATTAACAGCATTTGCAGTCATTGTGGAGGCGCTCACCTTCGTAGGGACTGCCCCGTATGGGCTGTCGCGGACAATCTGTCTTGGCGCAATGCACGTAGTACAGTTTCTGTAATCTGTGGTAGTACGCTTTTAGTGGCAATGTAGGGTAAGCGCATTCGTTATCCATATAATAATTGATAGTATCTTAAGACTCGTATGTATTCGAACAGAACACATCGATCGCACCGCCATACAACAAACACATAGATACATAGATAGAACATACCCAACAATGAAGTTATATCACTCGCCACGTCCAACCAAAATCTTACCATATTACATGGCGACCCTGCCAGGATAAGCCTTTTCTATATCATACTTTATTTATGTATTATTTGAATATATTTACTATAGTATGCTGTTTTATTTATTTTATCATCTAAACCTTTATTATTTGTTTATAGATTTTTTTGTATATTACCCACTCATGATCATATTTATTTTCGCATCACCACAAAACTCTGCACTACAAAGGTTAGCTGGAAGAAAGTGCTAAATAACATTATGTTCGCCTATGTACATGTTTTTGTGCATAAAGTATTTCAGGAGGAAAAAGAGGGAGATACTTAACTCTCCTTGATATGGAGTAAGATGTGTCACGCCGGTGTGGTGTTGTTCTCGGTAACAATGTATTCCCACAGAGCGCGCTGATAGATATGACGCTTTTCTAAGCAATTAACTAATGGAAACCGGAGCGCGACGCTAGTGCAGGCGGTTCAACTAAGAAGTTCCCAGCACATCAGTCCTCCCGCGACCAAGAATGCTGAAATGTGTTCGAAACGTCGGGAAAATAATAAAAAAGGTACGCGAAAATAGCCAGGTCCTATACAATGCTGGGTTGGGGACCTATTTACGCGCGCCACATGTTCTTCTTCCTGTTCGCAATAAATAAAATAAATAAAATAAATAATGCTGGACAAATCACACAGCATCATCTAGCCCCAAGCTAAGCAGAGCTTGTGTTATGGGTACTAGATGACTGATATACTTAATACATTATACTACATAGATAGATATTTTTATTATATATAGAAAAACACCCAGAACACCCTGAACAAATATCTGCAGATCGTACAGACATTTGTCCCGAGGCGGGAATCGAACGTTTAATAATAATAGATAGCAATGTAATGCTATCTATTATTATTTATTTGTTTTACCAATTTTTGTTTTTTTGTTTGTTATTTATATATTTGATATGCTTATGCATAAATTGTATTGTGATTTGTGCATGTGATTTATAAATGTTTTTCTTTTTCTGTCATATAACTACGGGTGCATCATGTCAGAAACATTGTAGAATAAAGCATGTTGTGTAATATACAACTAACTTGACGCTATAACACAGTACTTAATTGCCGTGATTTGTTAGTGAAACCCGAATAGAAATCCATCTAACAGTTTTGAGTCTAGATGTCTGAAAAACAGCACTCCCTAGCACTCCTTATGTAGGCATAATGCTGAGTCAGGCCCTATTTGGACTTACACAACTTTATGGACTGGTACCGGGGTTGTTCACTATTTAAATTAGTATTATTTTACTTTGACCCGCTGAGTGAGCTGCTAGCCATCTTTTTGCCACTATGTTTCAAAAAACTTTGCTGGGTAGGTACTCTTAGATTTAAATTAGAAATAAGTCGAATTCTTTATTAAAGTTATTTTTGAGTTTATGTGTGTCTAATAAATGTCTTTCTTCCCGTCTTTCTAGATGTCGGTAACTAATTGTTTCGGGATCGTACCGCGCGCGTCCATTCTCGAGCGTTGTTTCTCGCGAGATCTTCAACTATCTCCGCGGCGCAGACTATCTATTATTACCCATAACACAAGATCTAGTTAGTTTTGAAACTGATAGTGCTGTGTCTATTGTTCAGTATTATTTTCAAACGAGTGTTTTAATACAAGTCGGTATGGTGTTGTTCAAAATAAAACCAAGCGCGAACGCTACAACTCGATGAATGAGTCGACGCCGCGCCCATGCGAGGGACGATTTTCCAAGCAATTAGCTAATGGAAACCGGGGCGCGACGTGGTTGGTTCAACTTGAAAAAGCATAGAAAACTGCAGCTTAACAAAGGAATTTTGCATGCAGTCGTGGCTTTTAATAGGGTTATTCCTTGTGGTTTAAATCTAGCTGAAATATTTTTGGAACCTCTAATGTCCTTACGTTATGCTTATGACTCAACAGTATTTTTTATTAAGACCTTAAAAAAATTAAAAGAGCAATAAAAGCGCGGCAACTTCCAATACGGGACATTTGAGAGACAAAGATTCAGATGTCACAATTTGACTGTGTTTCAGTTTCAACATTTACAAGACTATTTATATGTTATGCAGTTGAAAATAATGAATAAAGAACATAAAAATCATTATTACAGGAGAAACATGTTAATAACCTCAAAATAATTAAACATTTTTTCATCACTATCATCATCATTTCAGCCGTCAAATGTTAACTACTGAACACAGGCCTCCATGGATCTCCATGAGGGGTGGTTGCCATACCCACGCTTGGCAGGCACTGCCGTGGGGTGCCAGTAGAAGGTTACCCCTACTCTCATGCCCGTGGATGCAGGAAGCGCCTGCTAAGGGATACCTCCGGAAGATGGGCAGCGGCGTGGCGAGCGCAGTACCGGATGTTGATACACGGAAAGCCGTGTACCATTCCGTACTGCGCTCGCCAAATAATTTTGTATCAGTGTCATTTCTAGGTATCCTATGTTAACTAAATAAATGCTACTTATTTGTTCCTATAAAACTAAGCAGCACTGAATTAACAATTATTTTAATTAAAAACTTAAATTTCCATCCTATGGCTGAAATGATGAACATATGCGTAACTAAACCACAGGTTTAACGAGTGTTATTCAAAAGTTTTTGCATATTTAGTTCGTTCTTTAATCACGGTAAATGTGCATGCGCCCGCCTTGTCCCCGAAATCGCGTGGACTACTCAGCACGAGACTACAAATTACACCATTCTTAATTGGTATATTTTGTCCGATCTCTATGAGCTCAGTTGGTCTAATATTCGGTGTAATAGGGAAAATACAATAGGTACCGCACGATAGCGTGCGGTTCTCCGTACATATAATGAACACCAACATAATAATATCGATTTATTGTTTCTACTTATGTAATTCCACAACGAAGCCCAAACGGTTGAGCAAAATAAAAAAAAATGAGGGTGAATAATGATGACGCTGGTATCACTTTAATGTAGTATATTATATGTCATGTCAGTCATGACTCTTGCATGACTGTGTGCGTAGCGTTGCGCATTTTTCCCAAATTTTAAAGTAGCGTTCAGGTAATAGCACTACCTCCGGCGTATGCGTCTCAGGAGTTTGCCGGTATGACTCCCGCAAGGGAAAAATGTTTGCTATTCTGCAGACATTTGTCTCAGGCCTGGGTATTTTTTATGTAGGTATTTCAAAAATAAAATTATTTCAATTTTTAAACTGATTAACTGAACTAAACTGACGGTAATTACGCGATAAAGTCCCGTTAATCAGTTTGAAAATATATATGTCTACAGATCGCGAAAGTTTACAAAGTACTAAAATTATTTTAGTATACAACCAAGCTAGTATCCTTAACACAAGTTTTGCTTACTTTGGGGCTAGATGGTGATGTGTGATATGTCTAGCATCGTTGTTATTATAATATAAGGCTTTAAAGAATAAAAAATCGTAGTACTCCTACTACGATTTTGTTAAAACGATTTATTTTAGCAAATTGTCAGACTATCAAATCATGCTTTTAGCTTGTCAGTGTATCCTTTCAATCGTTGGTGGATATAGAGCTATGGGCATGGCCTGTAAATATTAATAAAACGTTGAATGGTAAGACGTCCTACCGCTAACATAATGATGGTGATGAAGATAAAGCTTTCAATAAAATTAATAAGAATATAAGAAAGTCAAGAACATGATTTTGACTTCTAAGAACTAATAAATGCATTAATTTATTGTGACACTCATTTGTACTTTTGCCGATAACCTCTTGTGACACGTACAGCAAGTGGCAAGTAACAGCCATAAAAAGAAGAAGTGTGGCTAAGGTAGAGTCGGCGCCAACACTGAAGTCTTACGACAAAAGATCTAAGTCTACAGGTTATCTGTATTTAGTTAGTCTGTATCTGTATTTAGTTCTATGATAGCAGCGCCTCATCTATCAGACTTCAAAGGTGGCGCGGACTCTATTCTATACTCCAGCTGCTTTCGATATAGAATGTTTTCAACAAACTCTCAATACATAACCTAAAAAATACTTTATCTATGTTGGTTTTTAAATTATATTTCCCAATAATTGGGGATTTGTAATAATAATATAAATTACTATTCATAATCATTTCAGCCGTAAAACTTCCACTACTAAACACAGGCCTTCCTCATGATCTCCATGAGGGGTTGTTGCCATAGTCACAACGCTTGGCAGGCGGGTTAGCGAAAACAGTACGGATGTAAATACATGGAAAGACGCTTCTGCAGAGGTAAATAATAAATTATATATAATATTATACGATGCAATTGTAAATTCGTAAGTATACTTTACAAAATACTATTAACTCAGTCAAAAAACCAACACTTAGGAAGCAATTAAATTTAAAGTTTGACAGTTTGTTTACAAACATTCTACATCAAAACTAGCTGGAGTATAGAATAGAGTCCGAGCCACATCTGAAGTCTGATAGACGTGGCGCTGCAATCATAGAACTAAATACAGATACAGACTGTACTGTAGACTTATCCCGCTTTTGTCGTAAGACTTCAGTGTTGGCGCCGACTTTACCTTAGCCAAACTTCTTCTATTTTATGGCTCTTGCTTGCCACTTGCTATAATACGAGTCACATTTAACATTGTAAGGAGGATTTCGGTAAAAGTACTACTACACACATGAGTCACAAATAGTAGTATCAACCCGAGTACGGCGAGGTCTGACCTGTAGTGACACGTCCATGGCAGGCGGTAGCTACGTGGCGTTTAATCTGAGGAAATGCACGCAGAGATGTCAAAGGATTGTTTATGTTTTATCGCGCGCGCTCGCTCGCTTTTTATACAGACGTGAAATGTGAGTTCATTTAGAGACGGGGCCTCTCAGACGTTATCATTCAACTTTTACTACTCACCTGATATTTTAAAGGGATTTTAATCGAAATTAATCCTACTAATATTAGAAACGTGAAAGTTTGCAGAATCTATGAATCTTTGTAGCTTGAAACAAAAAAAATGTTTGTTGCCACATGTCATGAAAATTAAGATTTTTAATCATCTACCAAAATTTATAAAAAACTTAGAATCAGAAAACATATTTATAAAGAAACTCAAACGCCACCTTGTTCAAAAATGATATTATAGAGGTAATTTGCAAGAATATTTTGATGACAAGTGCACAGTTTTGTTATAACTATCTATGTAATAGGAAATTTCAGTGCCCCTATTCCAATTTATATACCTTGTAAATAAGACGTAAGTACATCATTATTTTCATGACAATTTTTTTATTGAAAAGTTAAAAGCTTTAATCATTTATATGACTAATTTTCTAACTTTAACTGACATTTTTTTGCATAATACCTACCTTCTTATACCTATATTTAGATTGCAGTGCCCATCAGGGTTCCATTCTATACTATTTTATTATATTTAAGACCTATGTTCACAATGGAAAGCAATAAACAACTGAAAACTGAAAGAGTAACAAACATCCCTACATTCTCATAAACTTAAGCGTTTATAATATAAGTAGGATTCATTTCAACGCGATGAAATTTAAACAGTCCCCTTACGTGCATTTCCTTTAAAACTAGCCTACAGATTGAAGCTGAAGTTACAGCACACGTATGACCAGGATTAACACATAGGCTACATTTTGACGAGCTCTATGGCGCAACGGGCGAAGGTCCGCCTGCGACGCAAGGGGTTGCGGGTTCGATTCCCGCCTCGGGACAAATGTCTGTACGATCTGCAATTTGTTCAGGGTGTTCTGGGTGTTTTTCTATATATAATAAAAATATCTATCTATGTAGTATGATGTCTTAAGTATATCAGTCATCTAGTACCCATAACACAAGCTCTGCTTAGCTTGGGGCTAGATGATGCTGTGTGATTTGTCCATCATTATTTATATTTATTTATTTATTTTTATTTTATCCGGGTGCAACGCATGCGAAGCGGGCATAAGCTAGTCTGAAGTAAGTTTATAGTGGTGCATTCTCACTTAAAACTCTTAAGCACCCCTGAACTCGAATCGAGTTATAGAAAAAATTGAGTTTATATAAAATTTAAAATTGTATAGAATACAGTACCTACAGTGGTTTCATCATCATTATCATCATCTCAACCGCAGGACTGCTGTCTACGTCCACTGCTAGACAAAGGCCTACATCATGGATCTCCAAAATCATGAGGGGGTTCTTGCCACACTCGCCACGCTTGGCAGACTTTGCGAGCGCAGCACCCATCTTCAAGAGGTATCTCTTGGAAAATACTTGCTGCACGGGCAAGAGAAGAGAGGCAGCACTCTGCTGACGTAATTGTTTATTATTTTGTAACTAATAATTTACTTATCTCAAGAATAAGGCTTTCTACCTACCATAGATCTGTGAAATCTGAAATAATTTTATATAATTTATTTCATATCTTAAATAAATGTTTATTCCTTATGTAACTCTCAGTGGTTAACTTTATTGATAAAATAAAAAAAATATATATAAAACATTTCTCTCCAACGCAAAGCTGAAGTTAAATATCAACCAAATAGTATATTTCGCTTGTATTACTTACTTATATAAAAAAATATTTTTTTATTTATTTTATTTCATCTACATTACTTACACCTTTTTTGACAGGATTATCCTAATACAATAGTGTAGTCATCTTACTTAACAATTAAATTACAATTAGTAGGTACTCACGTATAATTAAGTTTTTATAATTAATCACTTATATATATGTAAGTTAGCATTGATAGCAGTTTGCTAACCGTTAAGCAAGCTCAAAGTGTGGTCCGTGCTATCGTTATACTAAGTACGTTATTGCACTGCATTTCTCTATCAAAATACTGTCATTATAAAACACTACTTACATTTCCTTGCAGTATTTTTCTATTGTATCCCAGAGTAATAACCGGCGCCATTTCCGTTCGAATATAGACTCTATGTCAGCTGCGTTAAGGTTGATATGTGTGGCGGTGTAATTGCATTGTCAAGTTGAATTTAGTGGCGGGTCGTAAGCCGAAATCGGGTGCGGGTTTATGAGAGGGTAAGGTGGGGGTTCTCTTGCGACCGAGTATTGTTTCATTTTGAAGCTGAAGGCTCTTCAACTGTCGGATGGATTCTATAGGGATTTACTTAGTGGAAGTAAAAAGTCGGCGATAGTTATTGAATACAACTGAGGTGGCTGGCTGAAATTAATTCAGTTAGATCTGTGGATTGGCACTAGACACTGCTCGGAGCTTTTGGTTTACGACCCCCGAGCCGTAGTTGGTTTAATAGCCGATTAAGAGGCAGGAAGTTGCGGGTTCGATAACATGATTATTTATTTATTTAATACTTTATTGCACAATTACAAAAGGTGGGCTTAATGCTAAAGCATTCTCTACCAGCCAAACCTGTAGTTTAGAGTGTGGTTGGCGTGCTATAATGGTACTTACTTAAAAACTAAACAAACAGAAAATTACATTTAATCAAATTACACTTCACAATAGAACAGTCAAGGGTTAAGCAAGGGGAGACGATGATGAACCTACGGGTAAATTTTATCAAGAAAGTGCTTGCGGGTAAGTTGCTTGCAACAGTCCTTTGATTGTAGCTTTTTGATGTCGAGGGGTAAATCATTCCAAAGTCGAACAGCCTCCACTGAAAAGGAGTCATGATCACTTAGTGATGTTTGTAGTTCTTGTAAAGATATTTGTCCCTGGTCTGGGTATTTCTATGTATGATAAGCATGTTATGATCGTCATCATCTTAGCCGTAGGACGTCCACTGCTGGACATAGGCTTCCCTCATACATTTTCAAGTACTGATCATGAGGAGGTAATTGCCATACTCACCACGCTTGGCAAGCCGGTTGGCGCAGTATGGAATATTGATACATGGAAATACGCTGCTGCCTGTCTTCCGGAGGTAACCCTTGGCAGACTTTCTTACCGCATCCACGGACAATATAGGCGAGGCAACATTCTACTGCCAGCACCCCACAGCTCATAATACATTATTAAAGCATGTTATGTCCCAACCGTGGGGTGCCGGCAGTAGAATGATACCCCTCCTCTCATACCCATGGATGCAGTAAGAGCCTGCTAAGGGATACCTCCGGAAGATGGGCAGCAGCGTCTATCCGTGTATCAACATCCCACACTGCGCTCACCAACCCGCCTGCCAAGCGTGGTGAGTATGGCAACTACCCCTCATGGAGATACATGAGGGAGGCCTGTGTTCATCAGTGGACGTTTTATGGCTGAAATGATGATGATGATGATATCCCCTCATGATCACTTGGTGATTCACGAGGGACGCCTATGTCCAGCAGTGGACATCCTACGGCTGAGATGAAGATGATGAAAGCATTCTATAAATGATCTGGTTCCCATAGAACAAGCTTTTCTAAGTATGGGACTAGAAGGTGCTGTGTACAATTTAGCATTACTTATTTATATAAAATGAAAAAAAAATTGTCTATAATACCTATTATTTTACCTTGTTTTATATTTTTTTTTTCTTTTGTGTATGTTAGCACGCCTGTCTTTCTGTCTTCGACCTTTTTGGTTGGCAAGTAGATAATGCCTTCGGCATTATGCCCACCATTTGTATACTTTTTTTTGTAAATTGTGTGCAATAAAGAATTAAATAATAATAATAATAATACCTATTCTTTTTATCACCGTGGAGTGCCGGCAGTAAAATGTTACCCCTCCTCTCATACCCGTGGATGCAGTTAGAGTCTGCTGAGAGATACCTCCGGAAAATGGGCATCATCGTCTTTCCGTGTATCAAAATCCCGTACTGCGCTCGCCAACCCGCCTGCCAAGCGTGGTGAGCATGGCAACTACCACTCATGGAGATCCATGAGGGACCTTAGTTCAGTAGTGGATGTTTTACGGCTGAATTGATGATGATGATTCTTTCTATCTATATAGTTGATCGCTATATCGCGTTAAACTTTTATCAAGTGCTTATTCAATTATTTGTTCCTATTAACTGTCATCATAATTGTCGAGACGAATAAAACTTATCCCCGCGGAGAATAAACGTAATAGAGTTTTCCTTTTTTAACTCCCTAGCGATCGAAGTTTCGTCGAGAAAAGCGCTGTAATTCTAAGTGTTAGGGAGTTTTGTGGCGAGGTATTGGAACATCCTTGAATAAGATCTGACAGTTGAAAAAGAAAAATAACCTTGTGCTCTAATTTAATACTCGTAAATCTGTCAAAACATTGATCCCTGTTTTTTGCCAATGATAAGCCTATTATAATAATAATAGCCTATAATATAAGCCTATAATATAAGCCTATAATATATGGAAAGGGCTATGCTCGGGGTTTCCTTACGAGATCGAATCAGAAATGTGGAGATACGTAGAAGAACTCGGCTCACCGACATAGCCAAGCGGATTAGCACGTTGAAGTGGCAATGGGCAGGCCATGTAGCTCGCAGAACAGATGACCGATGGGGCCGAAAAGTTCTCGAGTCGAGGCTACGGACCGGCAAACGCAGCGTAGGACGTCCACCAACAAGATGGGCTGACGAACTGGTGAAAACCGCAGGTCGACGGTGGATGCAGATCGCTTCCAACCGGAAAACTGGAAATCCATGAGGGAGGCCTATGTCCAGCAGTGGACGTCCTACGGCTGAAATAATGATGATGATGATGATGAAGCCTATAAATCTTTGAACAACTTATAGTTATGTTAAACGCCATAAAGTTACATCAGAAAAGTTAATACGGTAACTTTTCTTACGAATATTCCGCGCGACAAAATTTTTAGCCGTCTTCAAAATGAGGAGGTAGCTTTAAGGAATTAGAAGATCTTATCAAAAATTTACGATTCCAGTTTTTACTTCCCTGAAATGAAAACCTGAGTGTGGTTTAACAATATACAAATTACAATTTAAGAAGGAGATTCTCAAGTCGTCTATATTTTTTTTTCAAATCTTTGTTTCCTCAGAAGTACGACGTTTATGAACCGATTTTATTAATTATTCTTGAGTTCAACACTTTAAATTAGGTCTCATCATTTTCAAGAGTTTTGATAAAATCAAATAGGTACGTAAAATGCAGTTACTACTAATATGTTAATAATGACTTGTCTAAGTCAACAATTATGTACATGTGGGGAAAACCATTCTGAAAAACGATAAGTGTTATCACTAACACTCATTTCAGCTGTGGTAATGGGTTGGTTACCATTACCATCCAGAATGTCCTGTGTATATACTTTTCGCGAACGCGTGCGCAAGCTAGGTTGAATGTCGCGGAATGTCAGGCAAGCGGGGTGAGGCGCGGGGCGCGCATGCACCGCTGCACCGACCGATGGCGCCGAATGAAATCTGCATTACCGACCGACACGTAGCCAAGGCCCAAGTTAACAAGCGGGAGAATTTAAATAATTTGATACAAATATGATTGAATAGTTTTAAGTAGGTAATGCAGACTTCAGATCGGTATGAGTGGCGAGTACGCCACACAGCCGTAAAACGTCCACTACTGAGGTTCCTTCCGGAGGTATCCCTTATCAATCCGCATTCATGAGCATGAGAGGAGTAACATTCTACTGCCGGCATCCCACGGCACCCATTATTAACATTATATAACAACTTTTCAACTTAACGGTAAAACTACTTTAAAATTTAAGTGTGGCTCTGCGTCAAATCCAAAGTAAAAAAGTTGAACTTCCTATCCGCAGAGCGTAGGAACTTTTGCTCGTTAAAAAAAACATTGTCTTGGAAAACAACACAGTTAATTAGGAGACCTAATCCCCTGAGACTCCGCGCTACGATCTCCGGAATTATAAATGTCCCGGTCCGGACACGCGCCACATTTTGAAGACAGTTTTGTTCCGGTTTTTGCTATTCTTTATGAATGTTTTTCCCGCGACACCGCTATGGATTTAATCACGTAGAAACCTTATCCTGCAAAAGGAAAATAAAATAAATTGTAGGAAAACGTTATAGCCAGAGTAAGGACCACAAGTAAGGCCCTTCACCTCTATTATACAGTGTGTTAGTGTGAACACACTTATCACTTAAACCACGAATGTATAACCCTAAAATGAATTGATATAAGTAATAATTAAAAATAATAGTCAATTAGTTTCGTTACATTTTGATAATTCATTTCTAATCTAAGGAACGTGATTTTTTGGACACCCTAATTACAGTCGTACGTCGCCCGCCCAACCAAAAAGTTCATTAACAAACAAGTCTTATTTACATACGTAGCCTTTGTGTAGCCGCTAGGATAGTTTCCCGGCTTGGCACACGATGTCCTGGAAACCGCTCTGTGTACATCCTACGTGCCAAGGTCACCCACCAGCTATGGCATAAAGCCGCACCTTTTCAGTCCACTGTTCGCTTGTGTACGACATTGTCACAGCACAGATAAGTTACACAGTTAGTTTACATTTTACCGCGAATCGGCACACATAAGGGTCGCGATGTTTCGACCTCACGAGATTGCACGCGACTGGCGAAGTGACGGCGCGGGCGCTCGCGTGGGTCTGGCCGCGGGACCTTGGCGGGTGTTTTTGTCGGCGCTTCAAAGAAACGGCGAGTTGCCGAAAGGCGGCGGGCGGCTTGTTTGAGAGAAAGAGAAGGCGCATTGCACCTACGCACGTGTTTCGTAGCCTCAGAAATCGTAGTGTGTGTAGGGTGAAACGCATTCATGATCTATGAGGATTTTCTTTGCAAAAATTATGTAAAAATAAATTATTATTTTTTCATCGGTTTTGGACTCTGTTCCTGATACCTAGTCTGTGGTTTCAAGGATAAGACTGTTTACACTAACACCCGGTAGATGAATTTTACAACGTCAGCAACTGGCATTCATACTGTATGGGACGCATCGCATTGTTAAATGAATTAGGCCTGCCCAGCACCTATACCAAAAAAGTGTATAACGTGGCTACTCACACTGAATTACGAATAAACTGAATATTTTGTCAAATCCCGTCAAATTAAAATCATTCAATCGCAAAGCTCATGCAAGCACGACTTTGACACATACACGCACACACACTCACTCACCACTCACACACCCTCACACACGCATACACACTCACTCACTACTCTCACATACACACACGCACACACACGCGCATAAACACACATTTACACAGAGAGTTTTAACTTTGTACTTAAATTTAACTTTGTAACTTTAACTTTGTAACTTAAGGCTGAACGAGTCGCCCATCTTTTCATACAAACGTGGAAGGGTAACTACTCCATAGTTTGACGTTGACCATCCAACACTAAGGATTATATCAATCTATCTCGTCATAATCTATGTTGGTATACACCCGAAACCGTAAAAAAAAGTATTTATTTCAAAAATACAAGCTTCTAAACTTTTGTATATCAACACTGGTTTTAGCCCAATTTTGGACGAAACTAAATAATATACGGAGAAAGAAAACTCAAAAATAAACGCTGTTTCGACATAGTTTAATTATTCAAAAATTTAAATAAATGTTATTTTGAAAAGATTACACTCAAGTTTTTCTATAATAATCCTTGTGCTAAAAGTCTATTCGCATTATTTTTGCGCGGTCGTTTTAGGAATGAATCATTGTGCATTTCATTCTAGCGCGCGGGTACACACACTATGTCAGATGAAATAGCATACATTTAGGCCGTGCCCACTGACAACTTTGCCTCCGAGACTTGTTGAACCTTAACTTCTTCTTTGTAATTTAGGTATAAGTAATGTTAGTTTTTTAAATGTTTTTCATAGTGGAACTTATGATTATCATGTTCGGAAGAGGGCGTTGACTCTGCAGTTTCGTATAACTTTTGCAGTAGTTCTTGAACTACTGCAAAAGTTAAGCGAAACTGTTCCATTGTTTTTGTTACCCCCGTTTTGTTCTTAAACATTTTTATTATTATGTTATTATACCATCCTCCCAGCTTTAAAACGTCTGAAGCTTACTATGACGTCATAGTCAGCTTCAGACGTATTAAAGGTTTCCTCACGGTGTTTTCTTCTCCGTCAAATCGGGGTGTTAACAGATTCAGATTCAGATTCATTTATTGGTATACACATATACACGTAAAACATTTCAGTAAACAGTCAAAAAATTAATTTATAAATAAAATAAATTAATTACACACAATGCTCAAAGTCTAACTTTGTACACATAGATATTTTAAGAAAGAAAAATTAATTGTTAGACTCTCCGATCGACAGTCGGGGGTACATAAGCACTCTGCCAACACGGCTTCAATAATTTAGGCTCAAGTGTTGTAATAGATAGATAGATAGATAACACTTTATTGATCACCACATGTAACAAAAAAATATACCGAGGTATAAAAACAAGCAAAAATATAATACAATTTTGGGCAATAATAATGTAATATCCTATTGTTAAAAAAATCAATAATATGTATAAGTAAGAAAATTAATTTGAGGTTACATGATGTACGGTACGCTGTGACAGTAAGCATCGCCGGCCTTCAAAGGAAAGAACAGGCAATACTACTCACTACTCTCACATACACACTAGAAGCTTCGCGAATTTTCTTACGATGCCCTTTAAACACGTGATAAATTGGATGGAACACATCCATTAAATACGTGTTTAAGTGGCAATAAGATAACATTGTATAAATTAAATGTAATGCCCCATTGAAGATGCGCTAACCCGAATTGTGTCATGCCCCGTGGGGAACTGTAATGACGCTTTTGTATGACATCCCCTGGGCAAGAATGATTAGTGTCGAGCCACGGAGAGGCAGGGGCAAGGCAGGGGAGGGAGGCATGGAGGAACTACCTCAGATTGCCGCACAGGGACCTGTGTAGATTCCGTGATTGTCTGACTTTGAATCTTAGGAACATGCAATTAGTACGGTGTAGACATAGCCTTGTTTACGAAATATATCTCGATCAACATGATAATAATAATATGTTTTGATAGTGGTAAAGCTAAATTGCCTTGTCACATAATAGCCTATCAGGTGTTATTAAGGTGATTTGATGTTAATTGCAGAAACTCTGTTACGACTTCTGTGGCGCAGCGGGTGAGATCCGCCCGCGGTGCAAGAGGTTACGGGTTCGATTCCCGCAACAAATGTCTGTATAATCTGCAAATATGTATTTGTTTGTAAGGTGTTCTGGATTTTTTCTTTATATAATATTTAATAATCTATGTCGTATAATGTACTAAAAAGCCGTGTTGGCCGAGTGGTATGTACCCCCGACTTTCAATCCGAAGGTCGTGAGTTCGATACCGGCCGTGCACCAATGGATATTTCTTCCTTGAAAAATTTATGTGCACAATTAACACGTGCTTTAACGCTGAAGGAAACATCGTGAGGAAACCCGCGGCTTAGTTAGCTTCAGACGTATTGACCTGTTCTTTCCTCTGAATAATAGCTGACTAAGCTGAGAGGATGGCATAGGTGCTGGGCAAGCCTAATCCATCTAACAATGTCCCAGGCACTGCAGCGTCCCGTACAGCATGATTACCAGTTGCTGACGCTGTATAAATCATCTTAATAGATGCAAAGGCCTTACTATAATGTACTAAATATATCAGTCGTCTAGTACCCATAACACAAGCTCTGCTTAGCTTGGGGCTAGATGATGCTTTAGTTATTTGTCCAGCATAATTTATTTATTTATATATGTACATAATGCAACATAGGTATGTATGCTATATTAACGACATTTGGACCCTTGATTGAATATGGAAAAGTACGCAACATGAATTATAATTAAAAAATAACCGACTGAAAATTATAAAATCCTTGATTTTTGTTGAAAACATCCAAACGTATTTAATTCTTCATAATTGACCGGATTGCTAAAATATGGGATTATCGGGTATTTATCGCGTAATTACCATTATTTGACTGACTTTCGGGGAGACTGTCCTCCCCGCGACCACGGCCAGGTGCAATCCGGTCGAAACGTCGGGAATAAAATAGAGGTAACTACGCGATAAATACCCGATAATACAATATAGTAATAATGTGTTGTGATCGCGAAAGTTTAAAAAAGTCTGTATCGCTGTCACTTGCTGTAGATATAATAAACCGGTCCGTTTCTGTATATACCAGTCCGTTGTTTCTAAAGTACCGCTGTCACTTGCTGTAGATTCATCTTCTAGATGCTCCACATGTTGGCATTGCTTGTGCCAATCTTCTGTTGTCACGCTTGCAAACGCATCTTCTGTTAATTTGACAATTCCTTTTCGGTCTTAGGCAACATTTTTTTCTGCCACGCGTCTTTTTACAAGACTCCTTATTTTTTCGATCGGGTTCTGATCACAATGATGAGGTGATAGTATGAGAACTTCGTGGTTGTGACTTTTAAGAAGTTCATCCACAGCATCGTTGGGGAGACTCGAGCACCGCCCATGTTTCGTTCGAATCGAAGACTTTCTCATAGTCCACAAACGCAAGACATAGCGGCAAGTTATACTCTTCGGTCTTTTGTATCACTTGCCGCAGCGTATGAATATGGTCTATGGTACTGTAGCCTTTTCGAAACCCGGCTTGTTCGGGACGCTGAAAGTCATCAAAACTGCGATCGAAACGATTTGCGATGACCCTTGCGAACAGCTTATTAATATGGCTCAAAAACGAGATCAGTCTGTAGTTCTTAAGCAAGGTGTTGTTACCTTTCTTAACAAAACAGTACCACGACGCTCTTGTTCCATGTTTTGGCGTAATACCTTCGAACAAGACGGTGTTGAAGAGCTTCTGAGGGACTTTAGGTATCGGTGATCTACCCGCTTTCAGAAGCACTGACGTGATTCCGTCCTCCTCCGGCGCCTTGTCGTTCTAAAACTGTTTCAGGGCCATCCTGATCTCGTACAGGCGGATGTCCGGGATATATTCGGTATAATGTCGGGTCAGCTTGGCTCTAGGGTCTTCTGCCGCACTGCAAACAGGTTTTGTGATTTAATCGTAGAGCTGTCCATAGAACCTTTCGACTTCCCTTAACACTTCTGCTTTACTTGACGCTATGCTGCCATCTTCCCTCTTTAGCTTCATCATCTGGCTTTGCCCAATAGACATATCTCTCGCGAACACTTTGGAGCCTTTGTTCCACTCTATCGTATCTTTAATACGAGCTGTATTAAAGGTGCGAATATCGTGCCGCAAGGATTTTCAAATTTGTCTATTGAGCTGTCTATGTGACTCAGCATCATCGGGAGACTGCAGTCGTAATGAGCTTCGTTCAGCCATGAGGTTAAGAGTGTCTTCAGAGAATTTATGTGGTCTATTTGTACGGGGCGTCTTAAAGAACTGAGACCCCACCGTATGGACAGTTTCTACGAACCTGTTATTGATATCGTCCACTGATGCATGTTCTTCTTGACCATCAAAGCGATTTGAAAGTGATTGAGTTAAAAGCTCTCGAGGTTTTGAATATGATTTCATCAGACGGGACCTTTCAAGTCTAACGTTCATATTCAATGTGCCTCTAAAGATTCGGTGATCACTTCCAGTTTTCACACTGTGAATCACAGTGACATAATTAAATATCCGTTTCTTGTTGGTCTTGGAACTTAGATCTAAGGTTTTATCCATAAATACAATTCAAGTTAGAAAACATCGCTAGGTAAATACCTACGGTATTTAGAATAATTTATTTAACATAACATAACTTACAAAACAGTTAAGGTGCGTAGGTAATATAAAAATAAAATGAAAAGACCTAGTATTTAGCTTATTCTAACAATAAAACTTTTTGGTTAAGTCTACCAATGCAAGTGAGCATGATCGCAAAAAATGTCGGTACCTAAACAGTTTAGTTGTGGTTACTTTCCGTGCTAGTCAAAAGACGGTGTTACGGCAAATCTTTGATCGTATTTTGGTACGAATGAATTGATTTGAATATTTCATTAGACAAACATCCTTCATTGTTAGAGCACAATACTGGGCGGACAAAAAGGTATTGTATTGTTTACTGTTGGTTGCGTCGCGGCCGCGGAACAAAGCCGCAGCTTCTTTTATTGTGATTGTTTTCATTGGGATGACTTAGATTTGTTTTTAACAAAAAATCCACTCTCTTATTTTGTGTCTAATTTTTTCTTGTTTGGCGTCATTTCAGGTTTGACGACTTTGGTGTAAAATGAAAAATGACAAGGTATATGTTCACTGTTGCTGATGTAACGTGCAAAAGGCTTAAAAATAATGAAAACACTCTAAAATTATTAAGTTATTACGTTTTCACAACGTGCGTAGCAATGGAGGTTGAGTCCTTTCCATGAAAGAAGTTCCACAGACGGGGCGCTCCAATCGCGAGTCAGAATGTTGCCAACTTCAGAGGAATATATATTATTCCTAAAAAGTGAAGAGGATAAATTTGTCAGTGCAGATTGTTAGTAACTAATATAAAATAATATGCAACTAATTTCTCTATGTCTATGTATGTATGTTGTATTTATTATTACGTAATTATTTTAACATAATATGTTGTGTTGTATACAATAATTATAATGTTTCATATTATTAAAAATCAATTAACTTGTCTCGTGATAATTTAACCCCTCTAAAAGTTTCTTTGCCGTGGGGTGTCAGAAGTAGAATTTCCTCTCTTTCCCGTGGATGCAGTCAAAATCTGCCAAGGGATATTTTCTGAAGATGGGCAGCAGCGTCTTTCCGTGTATCAACATCCCGTACTGCGCTCGCCAACCCGTCCGCCAAGGGTGGTGAGTATGGCAACAAACCCCTCATGTTCTTGGAGATCCATGAGGGAGGCCTCATATCCAGCAGTGGACGTGGTCAGTAGTCCTAAGGCTGAGATGATGATGATGAAAAGTTTCCTTTTATTTGTTGCTCAAAAGATAAACTTCCTATTTAGCATATAGGAAAATGAAAATCATCATCATTAAGCCGTAAAACGTCCACTACTGAACTAAGGCCTCCCTCATGGATCTCCATGAGGGGTAGTTGCCACACTCACCACGCTTGGCAGGCGGGTTGGTGAGCGCAGTACCGGATGTTGATATACGGAAAGACGCTGCTGCCCATCTACCGGAGGTGTCCCTTAGCAGGCTCTTACTGCATCCACGGGTAGGAGAGGAGGGGTAACATTCTACTGCCGGCACCCCACGGCTAGAAAATGAAAATAAGTAAGTAGATTCATAATAAAAAAACTAATAGTTTATTGTTTAGTTATGGTCATCTATTGGCTTTATTCCAGACATACTGCAGTCACTGTCTGAATCATCTACATGCATATCACTATCATGATCTGACTCTGTAACGCTGTCACTTGCTGTAGATATAATAAACCGGTCCGTTTCTGTATCTACCAGTCCGTCGTTTCTAAAGTATTAATCTTCTAGATGCTCCACATGTTGGCATTGCTTGTGCCAATGTTCTGTTGTCACGCTTGCAAACGCATCTTCTGCTAATTTGACAATTCCTTTTCGGTCTTGGGCAACATTTTTTCTGCCACGCGTCTTTTTACAAGACTCCATATTTTTTAGATCGAGTTCTGATCACAATGATGAGGTGGTAGTATGAGAACTTCGTGGTTGTGACTTTTTAGAAGTTCATCCACAGCATAAGTAGGTGGCCCTTTATTATCTTTGATATATCACACCGTACACTGCTTTTGTCCAGCTCTCTTCAAAATACACACCCTTTTCTTGCAACAACTTTTGCATTTCAGCTTTTATGTTTGACATTGTTGGTGCTTTATTCGTTTGAATGCAGTGATATGGAACATTGTCCATAACCACAAGCGACTTCTCTGGCAGATTAGGTATAACTTTTTCAGTCATCCACTTCATGAAATTTGTGGAATTCATATCGTCATGATAATGACTTTGGTTGTGATTCAAAAATCAGTAAGGCATTATCTAAGAAGCCGTTTTCAGAGCTCGCATGAGCAATCATCCATCTACTTCCTGCAGACTCAGAAGTGAAAAGTCCTAGCTCTCCTGCACTTTGCCAACAACTTTTTGCATGGAACGGGTATATGTTTCATCTAAAAAACTACAGGTCTTTTTTCCACAGTTCGATTCTTTCGCATTTTCTCAATGTATCTAGCGTGCCAAGCAGTAATATCAGATCGCTCCATTAACATTTTTTAGACTGGCATCGTTTGAATTTAAATCCTATACGGTGCAATATTCTATACAATGTATTGTGATACTTCCTTGAAAATTGATATCTTCTTATAATACGATGCATACTTTGTTAAGAGTAGGCAGTTCTTTTTTACAGGTGATTTTTTTTACGAATGACACAGAACTTTATCGCGTACCTTTTTTAATTATTTTCCCGACGTTTCGACCGGATTTCACCTGGTCATGGTCATCAAACTAATAATATGTTAACAAATCGCGAAAGTTTAACAAGTTCGAATGGCACACAGATCGAAATCATCCAAATTTATCCTCTTCGGATGTGGGCGCGACTCTTCCCTGGAGTGACAATTTTTTTCGAAGTACCTGCAGTCTCTTTTCTCTCTTGTGTTATCCTTGAGGCAGTTTTCTCAGACACTCCAGAACAATGCTTTTGATGTTAAATATATATCGAGTAAAACCTTATCAATAAAATTGCTTTTAATAATTATTAGTTTTGATGTTTTAGCCTAACTCGATGTAGAATGTTTGTAAACAAACTGACGATACTGAACCTAAAAATAACTTTCATGCTGTTGGTCACCAATCCCTTTTATCTAAATTAACATTAAGTCGGTCAAAAAAACATTCCATTTTAGGTGCGAGTAGTTTTAGAGTAGTAGTTTGGCTACTAAGAAATCGCCAAATTTATATACTTTATCAATAAAATAAAGTCGAACTCACTTATTCTAGCTATTGACAAAGCATCTTAAAACCAACTAGTATTCAAATGTCGCAAGTTGTTTGCACTGTTCATCGGTTAAAAAACTACCAAAAATTTTGGTAAAAATCCCGTAGCAGCCCCAAAAATCAACCGACCACTAACAACACTTGACAACTACAACATGGCCGATCTGTCAATTGTCAATTGTTTGTTGAATTTGTTATAGCTAATGAACTACCTATTCTACTTAGATGGACCTATAAGGGCTGTAAAATTGTCACTGTACTATTTTAAAACTTTATGTATAACTGTTGGTCTATTACACAAATAAAAATAAAATAAAATAAAGTAATTCCGATTTTTGCCGCGGGACTTCTTTCATGAAAAGGACTCTATAAAGTGCTATGGAATGTTTCGTAGACAAACGCTACGCATGTTTCATAGACAAATGCTACGGCGTAGCTATTACAAACGTGTTATCTGCTTATTCGTTACCAACATTTGTTTGAGACTTAAATGAACACGAAAAGCGCAGTAAAAGTAGGTGAAAATTTATATCCATAAAATTCAGTACAGTTTTAACGATATCCCGTGAATCTGTGCTAAGCCGATTGACCCGTTGATCGATGAGTTGCCGTTAAGGCTCGGCGACCGCGCTATAATTCGACAGTGGTTCAGCTAATAAAGGTATTTCGTTAAACTGTCCAGCTATTAGCAAAACAAAACTGAAATACAAATAATTGTAACATGAACTAAAAACTGAATTTAAACTTTGGTAGTTCAGTAAGTTCGTAAATCATTCATGGCTAAGCCTTTTATTCATGAATAATAACAAAACTTTCTTCCTTTCTTTAATTTATCTGCAGTATAATCTGTACAAACAAATCACCAATTGGTTCACACTGTTATGGCAAGTAGGTCAGTCGGCGCCTTGCAAAAATATTCCTGTCAAATTGAGAACTTTTTCTCTTATTTTAGTATGTTAATAAGAATTTATTTAAAAAGAACTGACTTCTGTTCAATATCCAACCAGAAGAAGTGCTTGAGACCATTGCTTAAATGGCTCGATACTTTGAAAATAATGACGATTAATTACGATTTTAGAAATTTTGAAATGTATTTCTCAAAAGAATATACATTTACTTAAAAGAGAAATACATGATAAGCTTCAATTATTACAGCGTACTTCGTGCAGAACTAAATTAATCAATAAGCTACTTTATACATTCTAACACACCTACATTCCTGAAATAAAATTATTACCTCACATTATTAATTGATTTGCAAATTGTGTGAAATATTATAAATTACCTATCTAACGAGTTTTATGATATACTAGCCGCACCCCGCAGTTTCACTCGCGTAGTTCCCGTTCCCGTAAGAAATTCGAAAAATTCCTTCTTAGTGCACCTCTAGGATACTCAAGGTATATTGTGTGCCGAATTTCAAGTCTCTTGGTCCATTGGTTTAGGTTGTGCGTTGTCTGTCAGTCACTCAGTCAGTAACGGAAGAGTTTATACCTCTATATATTGATAATAAAAATATAAAAATATGCGAAATACCAATTAACAAGCAATTCTGGCTATGTAACCCCAAAACTGTCGCCGTGGGATGCCGGCAGTAAAATTTTCCCCTTCTTTCATACCCGTGGATGGAGTAAGAGCCTGCTAATGGATACCTCCGGAAGATGGGCAGCAGCGTCTTCCCGTGTATTAACATCCCGTTAACATGCGCTCGCCAACCTGCCTGCCAAGTACTGCGTTGAGTATGGCAACTAGGAGATCCATGAGGGAGATCTGTATTCAGTAGTGGAGGTTTTACGGCTGAAATTATGAACCCCAAAACTAAACGTCTTTATACTTACATTTATTTTCTGTTAAGCCTTATCACTTATAAAGTAGTATATACATTATAACAATATTATACACTTAACAAAGTACCAATTGAATTAAATTAAGATGTTTTCCAAATAATCAAACAGTGCGGGTATCTAATCTAATTCTTCAGTTAATTGCAAGAAGGGATCGGTTCTAAAAGCCTACGCTTCGCAAATAGCGACCCGGCTCAAAGCTGCCACACGGGCCATTGCCGAGGCAATATGGCTTCTATCACGAGGTAGCACAGTCCACACGAGTGGCGGAGAAGTCGTGCGTGCAATGGATGAGACATGACGGGGGTTCTTATTGAATGTGTGTTTGTTCTAGGACGTTCCGGCTCTGGAAATCGCCTGACTCCATCTTAATTGCCGATGTTCATTTTACGCAGACATTTTGCGATTGGTACGTTTTCCCTCTAAGATCTGGGATCTAATTCTCGAGAAAAACATAAAATATCACAATAGATAAATATCGTTATAACTGTCAAAATAATGTTGAATTCAAAAGATTTTTGACAGATTTTGTGATAATGTGATATTTTTGTGATGTATTTTATCATCTTCTTGAGAATTAGGTCCATGATTGTAAAACATTTTTTTGGGTTCCGTAGTAGAACAACATCATTTTGTCTTTCTATCTGTCTTTACAAAAATACTTTTAGTCCGAGAAAGCTGTTTAGTCATAGTCATATAAAATAACCACGTTAAGTTAACGGTAAAAAAGCTAAAAAATTAAAGATCTAAAATTAAGTAAGTTTCTACAGTTTGTTAGGCTCTCGTAACTTACACTATTCAGTGCCTAACAGGGACTTCTTAACACTATAGTAAATATCTATTATCATAATCATCATCATCATTTCAGCCGTAAAAAGTCCACGAACACAAGCCTCCCTCATGGATCTCCATGAGGGGTAGTTGCCATACTCTCCACGCTTGGCAGGCGGGTTGGCGAGCGCAGCATGTTGATACACGGAACGACGCTGCTGCCCATCTTCCGAAGGTATCCCTTAGTTGGCTCTTACTGCATCCACGGGCATGAGAGGAGGGGTAACATTCCACTGCCGGCACCCCACGTCTCAAAACACAAGCTTCAAATAAATTTGACTTTCCATTTTGCAAAAGGCAATTCTATGGCACATGTGTCGCGCCTGTCTACGAGGCAGAGATGACGGCTGCTTTATTGAAACACTGTCGAGCGTCGCTGGGTTCACTCCTTTGAAGGGAATACTTACTCCTTTTAACCCCTGATGCAAAAAGAGGGGTGTATTAGGACAAGACGAAGGTCATGTCGAATGACCATGTTGTGGCTACCCGGCCGGCTTTTGAATTTGTTGACGCGTACGTATGCCTACCTTAGACAAACAGCCCACTCGGCCCGCTTAGACTCGTCCCAAAGAATAATACCAGATGTTTCACTACCTATTCAGTGTCATTTAAACAGTCCTGACTGTGATTGCACATGGAGAAATATCACAATATTATCATTAGAGAAACAATCCAAATCCAGCCACAGGCAACCCTCAACCGTCTCCCTTGTTTGAACAGGTTGTTTTATTGTTGTAAACTCGAGTCCATTATCGTTAATACCTCTATTATTAGTGAAACACAAAGATTTAAATCGTAAGATACGCCTTTACTGTAAAAAGACTGGGCCGTTTTTCTTCCTCATGAAATGAGAAAGCTCGTTCATAAAGAAGTGTCTAAACACAGTGTTAGCCGGAAGTGGTGTGTGTAATATCTCCTATGAATGTAGTGCACTTATATAATATGATAAACTCTATAATAATGCAGTCCTTCATTCTACCTGTGTTTCTATCTTTTATATATATATATATATAATTATGTATTTCTGTATAGTCGCTAAATATAGGTACATACTTATATATTTATTAAGTAATTATGTATAAATATTTATGACGACACCGTGCATTTTTCATTCTTGTTGATTTTATCCATCCTAAGGTTGCCTGGAAGAGATCGCTGATAGTGATGAAGCTTTTTATGTTACATTATTTTTGTGTTAGTTTTAAGTAAAGTACAATAATGAGTTATCTATCTAACTATGTAAACGCGACATACACCTTGATGCCAATTTTAGACATTTCATGGAGGAAATCATAGGAAAATTAGCTCAAAGTGTTCAGCTGTAGTCTGTACTTCTGATTTTACTAAAACAAGACTTTTATATACAGTTTTGTTATCAAATTTAGAAACAATAATTATTAAAAAACGCAACAGAGTTGTTTCTGAAAATACAATGACTTCCCGACTTTTCTTCTGCGTTGTCAAAGACTTTGGAGTCAACCCAATCAAGTAGTTTTTAAGTACCTACTTTGTTTTGTCATGGATCATGAAGCTTTTCATATTACAATTTATACCCTAGAGATAAATAATATGTCTATGACTATGTCAGATACGACTTATAAACGTAGCTAAACGTTACCTACATAAATACTTTTTACATAAATCTTTATGTAGGCACCTACTTACTAAATTGACATTTCAACAAACTAATTAATTACGGAACTATATTGTTAAAAAAAATATTTGTTAATAATGTAGTTCATAAAGATTTTTGTCTTTATGTTACCTACATTCTAGATTTAAAGTTTAGTTGTGTGCAATAAGGTATTAAATAATAATTACAGTTTGGTTAATTGGCAAAACCAGTGTGCATGCGTCGACATTATTATTTATAAAGCCACAGTTTTTGGTATCACATCTAATTATTTCAATCTTTGGTAAATTGTTGGCCGAGTGGTAAGTACCCCCTTTCAATCGGAAGGTCGAGGGCTGGAGCCGAGGATTGGAGGGCTGTGCAACAATGGAGTCTTTCTCTAAAAATATTTTTGCACATCAAACAAGTGCTTTAAAAGCGAAGGGAAACATCGTGAGGAAACTCGGGGCTTAATCAGCAGCTTCAGACGTTTTGACCTGTTCTTTCCTCTGATTAATTGCCGGCTAAGCTTGGAGGACTGAAAAGACTGCTAAGAATGTTGCCCCTCCTCCCTTATTAAGAACTATGCACTAAGAATCTGCTAAAGGTCTGCTCTGCTCCAGAATATAGGCAGCAGTGTCTTTCCGTGTATCATCATCCCATACTGTGCTCGCCAACCCGTCTATCAGTCTGTCAAGCGAGGCAACAATCTCCTCATGATTTTGAAAGAAAGAAAGAAAGAAAGAAACCGTTTATTTGCACCAAAGTCTTAATAACACACATAAAATTATAATTATCTTAAGTTTACATTGGCACAAATCGGTCACCACTCAGCATAAGCAGGAATAACATTGCTCAGCAAGCTGTTACTGCGCTGGTTTTCTGTGGCGCCGTAGTATAGAGCGCACTGCGCACTTGACACACACATTATATAATTTTAAAGTCTTATAAGGGTTGCAAGTTAAACATAGAAAATATTAACATTTATGACACAAGAAATATAAATTTAGAATAGGTACACAGCTTAAATATTATAAGTAGGTATTAACACACATTTTTCAGAACTAATTATTATTCAAATATAAAAGGTATAAAAGCACAGACATCGTCCATTTATAAATTAATATATTGATTGTTTAAAAGATATTTTGTTTAAAAATATTTTGGAGATGTATGTATAAAAGAGGCATATGTCCAGCAGTGGACATAGACGTTTACTTGTGCTGGGAGAACCCGCTCTTACCATTAACACGTTAGCAATAGTTAAGTGTTTGCATTACATTTTCTGATATCTCTTCTTATTTATTACGGTCACTATACGAGTATTATACTGCTTATTTGCGGTCTTAAGCAGGCTTACTACATTTAAGTTCACGCGGACGAAATCGCGGGCACAGCTAGTTTAGACTAAGATTACGTTTAGGAAAAGAGGCATTTTCTAGGGAAGCTCGCTCCATCGTCGATCTCATTCTTGCGATAGCAAGGATGAAATCAAGAGCTAACCTATCTAACAAAAAAAAAAAAAAAGATAATTCATAACTAAAATGATTTCTATCAATAAACAGAACATTTTAAACAAAACAAACAAACTTATTAAATGTCTGTGAAAAATTTGCATCTGAGGTTGTCCATCACCAATAAAACCAGGCTCATAAGAGCCTGGTTACCAGATTTGGAGAACCATAACTTTATATAAAACGTGAGTTGATACTAAAGTTAGAGCCCTCATCCTTTGCACGAGATTCTCAACTTCATCATAGGTTTTCGTTAATTGAATAACAGTTTTTACATATAAAATATGTCAATAAGAATAACATGCTGCTGAATTCAGAAGATTATAATTATAGGAGGATTTCTTATTATATTCATCATCATCATCATCATTTCAGCCGTAAAACGTCCACTACTGAACACAGGCCTCCCTCATGGCTCACCATGAGGGGTAGTTGCCATACTCACCACGATTGGCAGGCGGATTGGCGAGTGCAGTACGGGATGTTGATACACCGAAAGACGCTGCTGCCCATCTTCCGGAGGGATCCCTTAGCAGGCTTTTACTGCATCCACGGGAATGAGAGGACCCCTCCTCTCATTCCCGTGGATGCAGTAAAAGCCTGCTAAGGCATTCTGCAGCTGGCACCCCACGGCAATTATATTGTCTCATAGCAATTGTAGTTTATTTTTATTGTATTTTTTGCTAGTTTAAGTAAGTATTTTATGTAAGAGTTTTTTTGTTTGTCAATTTATTCTATTATTATTATTTTTTATTCTTTTACTTGTTTATCTTTGGTATTTAGTTATAAATGTGTGGATTATTGTAACGTGTCGACACGCACCAAAGGTTCTGCCAGAATACCAGCGTTGGACCATTATTATATGGACCAACATTATGCTGAGGCAGAACCTTTTGTTCCACACCTCTTAGGTACTATAAATGTTTAATTTTTATACTATGTTTTTTTTGTTTATTTTTGTGTGTGGATCAATAAATACATTTTCTTTCTTTCTTCTTTCTTCTCTAGTTTTAGTTGTTACTCTGGGTACCTACTTGGGTGTTTCTTTCTAAGATTACGGATGTTATTAGGTTCTGGCTTAAAACAGCGATCTATGCGTTTTAAGGACTAGCTGAAATACATAGAGTTTTTTTACGGTTAGTAGTCTTGATTCTAGATAGAGAATTTCTGTAGAGAACCTGTAGGGCTTGAAAAACATAATTTTAAACTGTTTCACGGGACTTTAAGCTTGTTTTATTATTTATCGACGTTTCGAGTGCCCCGCTGCCCTCGTGGTCACCGGTCTGTTATAATAAAACAAGATAATTACGAGATAAAGTTCCGTTAGTCAGTTTAAATTGTTTTTATTGATATTGAAAAACATTACTTTTATTATTGAACGTTGTGCTCTCTCTCTAGTTCTAAGAATTTTATTTTGGTAGCTCCTCCCCAAATCGGCAAGCAATATCCTATGACCGATTGACCAAGTGAGATGTAAATTTGGCTAAGGAGATCTGTTGATGCAATATGATGCAATATGTTTAGAAAGTCCACATCAGCTTTCGGGTTCTATTCAAAATCAGTTGAGTATGCATGTGATATCTAGATATTTGTTTGACTCTATTTAATCTGACGCAAGAATAGGCAGGACTAGAGACACCACATTTTTGAAATTTTAAGTTCAAAATTATTGGAGGGTTGAGTAGAATCATAGATAGAGAAAGATATTATTAGTTTTAAATACATTCAATGTTAATAGGTTAATATCTACGTGTTGCAGCAGATTTTTGAAAACAGTCCCGTGTCTTACCGAGAGAGAGTGAGAGAGACATCACTTCACTGTCGACACCCCACGTACAAATTATTTATAATAGATGTAAAGGTACATTTTATTTGTAAAACTCTGGTAACGGCCGCAGCCCCGAACCAATATAAATGTTAATGCTTAACCTTTAGGTAACCGCTTCATTGCGCTCGTCGTATTGTCGGCGGGTTATTTGTAGCGCTCTTACGATGTAATGTGCGCGTAAATCTTGCAAACGATTCCGCTAAGAATTCTGATAGATGAAAACTCGCTGTGACATGATACCGACGCGCGGAGTGGCGCTGTGTGGGCAAGCTCTATCGCAAGCTGTAATCTAGCGACTTTTAGTCAGCAGAACGAGCAGAATGGCCACTTTATAGGAATGTGGTCAGAGTCACCCAACCGCAACATAGGAAAACATCGTGGAGAAACCCACAGCTTAGTCGACTTAGACGCATTGATCTGTTCTTTCCTCTGAGTAATAGCCGTAGCATAGCGGGAGTATGGTATAGGTGCTGGGTAAGCCTAATCTATCTAGTAATTTCTCAGGGACTGCAGTGTCCCGTACAGTATGAATACCAGTGGCTAACGACAGCGTTAGCCACTGGTATTCATACCGGTATTCAGGTCTTTTGCATATAATGATAATTATTTATACAGATAAATAATTATCATTATATGCAAAAGGCCTTACTTTTTACGCCAGTGACTAAGTTTAAGCCTTTGTGGTATATGTATTGAATATGTTATAAATAAAACCAATTGTATTATATTTACATATTAACCTGAACAGAAAAACGAACTGAAGGGCCACGAGATGGGAAGGTTATTATGGGTAATTTTAATTTCAATGTGACGAGGATTTTCTACTATTAATGGTAGCACTAACAAAACCCATATTTTATTCAACATTTGAATTCAGAAGTGGCGCTAGTTCGTCGGAAGCCAGCTTCACAGTGACAAAAGAAAAGAAGAAACCATTCGGCTGAATACGCGCTAAGCGGAATAATGCTTACTTTGTGGAAGTAAACAACGATTAGCCAGGGATTAGGTGAATTATAATTATATTTTACACATAATATTATAGATCTGAGTAAAATAATTCTATGTCTATATATTTAAATAGCTTATAATGTTAATTTGGCGCAAACTATCTTGGATCATTCCAGCCGTTCTCTAGTTATAGATGATGTTACTAACCCGATTTTGTTATGTATATATAGATAGAGATTTATTTATTTATTTATTTACACAGTAGATTTCAAACATTACAGGATATGCACCCTAAGTCGTTAAAAATCTTTTTTAAATCCTTTAAAAGAAAATCCTTACAAGTCTAAATAGAAAAATAAGAAATATGAGTAAGCAAAATTATAGGTACACAATATAGAAACATGTCATTTAGAGACATAATAATAAACAAATACAAGAAAAAAAAATACATGAATTAATATAACAACAAGAACAAATACAGGAATTAATTGAATTTTATAATTACAACAAAAAGGAATCATAAAATTAAGTTTAAAGGGTAAAAACATTACAAATTATTACAGAGATGTACATATATTACTTGTACATAGACTGTGATTCCTTTAAGGTGCGTCCATAAATAAAATAATAAATCAGGCGATAGATCGAAGGCACTCGATAAAGAAACTCGGTACTTACGATGAGCCCAATAGAACCCGCTTATTGTGAAGCTTGTAGGAGCCACTCAGAGTGTGGCTCCCAGGCGTCCAATTCAGAAGAGCTTGATTGAATGGAAGGACACCCATCACCCTTCATTCATTGTCGAGTTGATCAAGCCTCGTAAATCATAAATCATTTATTGCGAGAAATATGGTTACAAATATTATCTTAAATTTAGGGATAGTTTCACATATTTCACCAGTACATGGCATGCAAAATTACACAAAATAAATTAAGTTATTAGATGTCACTAGATAACGATCATGATTCAATACGTCAATTAAATTAATTATTTAATACTTATTTAATGTCCATAAATTCCTTAATACTATAAAACGCTTTCTCAATAAGCCACAATTTTAACTTATTAATAAATAATCTCATAGGTAAATCTTTAATGTCATTTGGAATTTTATTAAATATAGAGCCACACATGGCATGACAGTTTTTTCTGTATAAGGTGGTCTTAGCAGTTCTAGTCAGAACAATTCTGTTCGGGTTTCGTACACATCTAGGGTATATATCGCTAGCTTTTATAAATAAATTCGAATGCTCCTTGACAAATTTAGCAGCCTCTAGAATATACATACTGGGCAATGTCAAAAGTTTTAGGTTAGTAAAAACAGGTTTGCACGATTCCCATGGTGGTATGCCGACAATTGCGCGTACACATTTTTTTGTCCAATGAAAGCAATATCTATGTTTGTTGAATTACCCCATAAAATAAGTCCGTAATTTAAGTTAGAGGTAACGAATCCATGATACGCAGTCAGAACGGTCTGAAGGCTAGAAGTTTTGCGAAGTCTGTAAAGGACATAAACAAATTTATTTATTTTTTTCCGAATAAAATCTACATGCGCTTTCCAGTTAGTAGCAGTATTCTTACACAAAACTGTTAAAATCAAGAGACCGGGCAACTTCAAATTGTATTTATAGCGCAGCAAAATACGGAGTTGCCGTATGGTGCCGACAGTTTAATATTACTCCTCCTCTCCTACCCGTGGATGCGGTACAAGCCTGCTAAGGGAAACCTCCGGAAGATGGGTAGCAGCGTCTTTCCGTATATCAACATCCCGTACTGCGCTCACTAACCCACCTGCCAAGCGTGGTGAGTATGGCAACTACCCCTCATGAGGGAGGCCTTGGTTTAATAGTGGACGTTTTACGGCTGAAATGATGATGATGAAAATACGGAGTCGTGGTATACCGGCAGTACAATGTTGCCCTCCTCCTCTTCTTTTGCCTGGATGCAGTAATAATCTGCAAAGGGTCCATAAAATAGGCAGAAGGGTCTTTCTTTTTATCCCATACTGCGCTCGCCAACCCGCCTACCAAGCGTGGTGAGTATGGCAACAACCTCCTCATGATAAGGTAACCAATATTTAAAACATTCTGACACTTTTAAATCGTCGACGATAGGTAAGTTTAGTCGTTTCGCACCAAAAGCGATTCCAATCGCCCAAGTCCCCTTTTGAATGGGTTTTTTAGGTTCTTAATGCGTGCCTAAATTGGGCTTACAACATGCGCATCAAGTCGTTTTTTCACGTGGTTCGAAACTACCCATTTTAAAAGAATCTTGATCGATTCGCACTGCCGTTACCAGTGCGGTGCGAATGGCCTCATTCAGAAACAGTGCTTGGGTTTTTCGCAACGCGGTTCGAATCGCGTGTGGTGCGAAACGACTAAAGACCAAGACGACTAAAGTATTGTCAGAGGTGTTATTTCGCTTCTCAATCGTTTCGTATCCTAACTCAAAATCGTGTTCTGTATTCTCTAAACTCTCTGATTCTTCATCTCCTCATCATACTCATCAGACTGCTGTCTTCGTCTACTGCTGGACTTCAGAGATCCATGAGAGGGTTATGGCCATACTCGACACGCTTGGCAGGCGCATTCGTGAGCGCAGTACGGGATTTACGGGAAGACGCTGCTGCTTATCTTATCGTATCTCTTGGCAGATTCTTAAAGCATCCAGGGGCAAGAGAGCGAGTGGAGAGGCTAAACTCCCAGAATATTTTTTATAAATAAACTGAAAATTCAGTGTCCGAGCTCAAACTCAACTGGACGCAGAAACCTGACGGAAATAAATGAAATTCGGCGCAAATCGAATAATGTATCCTTCGAGGATGTTTATTAACGTTGGGGCCAAGGGCCCAAGGCTGGATATTAGTCTCTCAGGTTCATTTTCCTTTGATTACGACTAAAAAGCAGGTATCATTGCGATATAATCTAATTTCAAAGATACGTTTTCCGGAAAATTAAGTTTGTATTCATTTAGAAGACTTAATGAAAACACGGAATTATGTTTTCAAATATTTCTAAATAGGAATATTGTAAACGAATAATGTTCGCATCTTTAATAAACATTATTTATTTCAGAAATACCATGCAATTCATAAAACAATCTAAGCTTAACATCTATTGGAGTAATATATATCTATATATAAACAGGTATATTCTCAAAGTGAAATAACAAATACATAGGTAATAAAGGAAGGTAAGAATTAATTAGAAGGTATAAGCTAATTGGCTTGTTATTTCTAAAACAAATCATGTTTATTAAAGCTACGAACATTATTATTTTATGCATACATTATGTGTCTACAGACTAGATTATATAAATCAATATACTTCATTGATCGTCGTCATACAATTAACACAATACCTTAGAAACTTAAATATCACATGATGTCGTACATATCCGGAAACTGCACTATAAATTATCAGGGTTTCGGTTTTCTACCCTTTTGTGTGCTCCTTAATGACTTGCGTATCTAATCTTATGAGAGAAGGTTCGGGGACGTTAATACCTGTATTCATTAATAGCTCGTCTAGTAGTATAATATATAGATAGTTAAGGCTTGCAAGGATTGATTGACTCGTACATTCCACCCATCCTAACGTAACGTGTGCCTATGTTTGGTGCAGTGCCGCGCTGGTGTGTGTATTGCACGGCACGGTAGCGCGGAGTGTGAGTGCACGAACCAATTGAGAGCTGTCCGTGCGTGAAATATGGCTGCTTGCGAGATATTGCGCAAATTCTCGCAACGTATTGAAATAATAATCGCGTCATAAAAATATCTAGGGCCTAGCCTCTACACCAAATCGTAGGATTTTAAAAGTAATACCTACACTTGGTGTTTTATGACTGCAATCCACTAAGTGTTTTTCTTTATTCTTTATTTTGGTCAACATCTATACGTGTGCATAATTTCAGCTCAATCCGTAGGTTAGTTTTTGTTTGAAGGATTAACAAACATCCATATATACTCAAATATTTTTTTTATTTGAAATTGAATAAAAATAATTAAATATTCAGTCTCGAAAAGTAATAGTAATCTAAGAATTAAACAAGACACCGTCCGTTCCACGTATACATTACACCGTTTAATATTCGATTCCACAAGTCATCTTTCATAGTCGTGCAAGCACTTTACGATATCCAGTCTTGACCTTTGGGTTAATTGACTTTTCACGGTATCTAGGTTTTACGGCGGGCTTGCTGATTAGGGCGGCGCCCGCCCTGCGCCCTCCGCCTGACCCGACAGCTATCGGATGGTTCGCGGACGAGCACTGCCTTATTAAGAACGAGATTGCAAAGCGGATAGCGGAAAAGCGTCTTTGTGTAAGACTGCAGATTCTGGCGGGTAATGATTATTAAATACCTGGAAAACTACTGACGTGGCTACTTTCTTTCTTTGTTTCTGTGTATCAATATCCCGTACAGCGATCACCAACGAGCCAGCCAAGCGTGGTGAGTATGGCAACAACCCCTCACGATCACATGAAGATCCATGGAGGAGGCTAGGTAGGATTACCACGCCTAAAATTGATGATGACCTGGAAAACTCAGGAATGGATAGTCACTCGATAGTTTGGTAATTTTTGAAGCAATACAAGTGAAGTATGACGTCGCATATTTTTGACTGCAGTATCTGGCCTCGGGTAGTGATCATTAAATACTGACCTGGAAAACAGGTCACAAATAGGAAGAGAGTGTCACTCGATGGTTTGGTAATCTTTGAAGCAATACAAACGGGGATGGTATGGGTATTTTGGCGTATTATAAGTTTGAAAGTGAAATTTCAAAACTAACGTAAACAAACTATCCGTTTTCAAAATACGGAGATTACTCACGTACTAATTTTTAAGTCAGACCTCATTTTATTTTTATTTATTTTATCTGAATCTACACCAATAATGAAGAGCAAAGATCTGATTGTTTGTTTGTTTGTATGCATTGAATAGGCTCCGAAAGTACTAGACCGATTTGAAAAATTATTTCACCATTAGAATGCTACATTATCCCTAAGTAACATAGGCTATATTCTATTCCCGTATTCCCATGGGGACGGGAACTACGCGGGTAAAACCGCAGAGTGCGGCTAATTATGAATAAACAAATAATGACTTTGACTTTGAGTAGATCCAGTACTCTCAGTAGATCCTGCTGTAGACAGGATCTAGTTAGCGTGATCCAAAAATTTCGCTCTTCTATAATCGTTGAACGAAACAGATAAAAATGATATACAAATACTGGTAGACGCAATTACCTACAATTGTAACATATGAGCGAGGTAACAAAGCTGCTTGGTTCCAAAGAGACGTGGAACAGAGGAGCGTGCACATTCGCGGCATTGAGCGCCCCTATCCGCTCTCACGGTCCAGCGACCGCCGGACCCCGCTACGGCGACCATGCGCGCTCCAGAAAGCTATCTATGTCACTGCACAGAATATATAATAAAAACAAATAGAGCTTTATTTTTCCAAAACAGGTATTCAAAGTCATTAATTGCTATAAATGATATCATCATTTCAGCCATAAAAAGTCCACTGATGAACATAGGCCTCCCTCATGGATCTCCATGAGGGGTAGTTGGCATTCTCACCACGCTTGGCAGGCGGGTTGGTGAGCGCAGTATGGGATGTTGATACACGGATAGACGCTGCTGCTCATCTTCCGGAGGTATCCCTTAGCAGGCTCTTACTGCATCCATGGGTATGAGAGCAGGGGTATCATTCTATTGCTGGCACCCCACGGCGTAAATACCCACGCATAAATGATATACAAAAAAATTAAACTAAACAATTTGGTACACTAAAAAATTAACACTAAAAGTTGATAGTTCTTGGACCGCCTGCGGCGGTAAAAGCCTTCTCCAAGATATGCCAATTTTATTTTGTCAGCCACATTTTATAATGCCATTTTCCCATCTCTTATTTAGCACGGAATATAATAAATTTTAATAGTATTATAGTTTTTTCAAAGAAAGAAAGAAATACATTTAAAGTCTAGAAATAAAGAAATACCGTTAAAAAATGTATTCTGGTATTCCACTCCAACTGAACGGAACTACTATAGGAACATAATTTTAACCTGATTAACGGGACTTTATCGCGTAATTACCTTATTTTATTATTTCCCGACGTTTCGAGTGCCCTGCTGCCCTCGTGGTCACGGGTGGACTGATGTACTGGAGATACCGTCGCAAGTTGGGAGTAGAATCCGCGACTACCCTCAATTCGTCGTCAGAATCAGGAATGGATAGTCGACGACACACAACACTGACAGTAACTTCATGCGGCAACACCGGAATGCCTCGCATCGCACAATTACTAATAACGGGATTCCACGAAGCCGAGAAACGAAAACCATCCCCACGATTCAAATTCCGGTTTTTCTTGATTTCAATCGCCTCCCGGACCATCCGCTTGTAGTAGTGGCACTCACTGGAGATTTAGGGTCGTGAAGCTCAATCCAGTGATTTGGTCTTGAGTCCAGTAGATGTTCCGCTATCGCCGACGTGTGCACCTGCCGATTTTTACCGCCGCAATGTGTTATTTAACTCGTTTAGCTATAGTCCGTTTGGCTTGTCCAATATATGAACGGCCACAATTCCCAATCCAATCCGTCACCCCTTCATATATGGCAAAAACATGGGCTGTGTGCCTGTTCTGCCTGTTCTGGTGCTTTTCGGCTTTTCTGTTTTGTGTTCCTCCTACTTACATGGTAGCTATTTCGTTTTAGTACCTCCTGAACATGCTTCAGATCGCCTTCTAAATGTTCAGGGTCACATAGATCGTACGCTCTATTTGTAAGGGATGTAAATGCTGGTGGATGTAAATGGGTGGTGATGTAAAGCAGCGTTTAAGTATCTGTCCATGTGCGTGGGTTTTCCTTTTGACAGAGTGCGCCAAAGAACCATCCGATTTTACTACTATGTGGACATCTAAAAAGGCTAGGGATCTCTTCTGCTCCATTGTATGCGTGAACTTGAAATTAGGGTGCATGGAGTTCAGTGTGCTCGTGAATTGGTTCACTTCCTATTCACTACACTTAATTATGCAGAACACATCCTCCACGTACCGTTTTCATAGTTTTACTCCGGTAGCTTGCAGATCTAGCATGCCTTCGCAGTGCTCCATCCGGATGTTAGCCAACACCGCCGGCCCATGGCTACTCCGTCGATCTGGAGGAAGTGTTGCCCAAGGTATACAAAAAAGTTTCCCACTAAATAGTTTTCTAGTAGACTAAGGTACTGAACATTGTCCTTTAGCCTTTCTTTCACCACATCAAGACAGTCATGGAGTGGGACGTTTGTGAAAAGGGATTCCACATTAAAGCTTACCAAAATCTCACCTGGTTCCAGTTTTACTTTCTTGATGATGTCCACAAAATGCCTTGAGTTTCTCACGAAAGATGAGGTCTTTCCTACAAGAGGCTGTAGTACTGAAGCTGATGTTTTGCCAAGTCATAGGTAGGTCAATTGTCTAATTATCCGTGTTTTCGCAAAATCTCAATTTTTCAATAATTCGAATTATCAAATCATTCTAAGACATGTATATATACAACTCAAGTATACAGTTACGAAACGAAGCTCAGTTTAAAAGTAATAATGTTAGTTTTAAGAATATTAGTTTTGCAGTAAAATTAATATTCTTCTCAAAAATACATTGAAAATGTTTAGCGAATTTATGGCGACTCTAGAGGCGAGATGTCCGCTCTGATAATAAATGGCAGCGCTTCACGGCTGTCGCCCTTATTACGAATGGCGTAGAGCAGACAATGCCCCCACAGGAGGTCTACGTGACTCCCAGATTGGGTTTCAATGTTACGGAAGAAATGTTCAAACATTTCGGCCACCTATTCGTTTTACGATTGAACATTTTATTTCGCTTTCAGTTCAAAGCAGACTGCAAATACTGTATAACATTTACTGGATGTTTTAAAATACGTATATAAACGGAGGTACGAGCCAATAAAAGCATGTAATTTTACAGGGAGAAAAAATCGGAAATTCGTATTTTTTTATCCTAACCCACACAATCTTTGTAACCCATGTTCGAAAAAAAGATGAACGTTCGAAAAAACTTGACTTTAACTTGTAATTATTTTTGGAATCCTGGAAAGTTGTAAAATTAAAGATGGTTCTTGGTCCCTTTATGGTTTGTATACATATTATTTGACACCCTGTGTTCATCTATAAAGGTGAATTGTTTGCTTAAACGCACTAAGTTCAGGAACAACTAGTGTGAATTAAAAAATGATTTCAGCGTTGCATTGCCCATTTTTTTTTATTGCAGATAGACCTTCTTTTGACCACAGTCTCACCTGATGGTAATCGATGATGTAGCTATAAGGTATTTACCTTTAATTACCTAATATACCTTATATTCTATAGTCTTGCATAGACTATCCTTGTTAATGAAATGTGAAGTCGTAGGCAGCAGCTATTTCATCATTTTCATTTCAGCCGTAAAACGTCCACTACTCAGGCCTCTCCCACGGATCTCCATGAGGGGTAGCTGCCATACTCACCACGCTTGGCTGGCGAGCGCAGTACAAGATGTTGATACTTTACAGATTCTTACTGCATCCACGGGCAAAAGAGGAGAGGCAATATTCTACTGGTGGCACCCCACGGCAATAGGTAACTTATGGCCTGTGTCCAGCAGTTATGGCGATTATGGCAACAACCCCCTCATTATCATTGTAGATCCACGAGGGAGGCCTATCTCAAGGAATGGACGTCCTATGGTTGAGATGATGATGAATAATAAATGTACTAACAGACAGCCCAGGAATAAATCTAGAATGTGAATAAACTGTTATGTACACTAACAAAAACTATTGGACACTAATGTTTTTCTTTGTAGGTTTCCGTACACAAAGGGTGAAAACGGGACCCCATTACTAAGAACCCGCTGTCTGTCTGTCTGTCTGTCTGTCACCCGGCTGTATGTCAAAAACCGTGATAGGTAGAGTAGAAATTTTCACACATGATGTATTTCTGTTGCTGCTTTAACAATAAATACTAAAAATAAAATTAAAATAAATATTTTAGGGGGAAGATGAGAAACGAAGAAGAAAAATTTAAAAAAAATCATAAAAAATTAAAATAATAATAATTAATTATTAATACTTTTAATTTTATTAAAAATTCCATACAAGAAACGTTTTTTTTTTGTCAATTAATGCTCGATATTAAAACGGCAACAGGTATACGCTTGAAAAATTCACAGAACAATTACACACAATAAATAAATAAAAAAATAAATAATGCTGTACAGATCACACAGCATCATCTAGCCCCAAGCTAAGCAGAGCTTGTGTTATGGGTACTAGATGACTGATATACTTAATACAATATACTACATAGATAGATATTTTTTGTTTTATATAGAAAAACATCCAGAACACCCTGAACAAATATCTGCAGGTCGTACAGACATTTGTTCCGAGGCGGGATTCGAACCCGCAACCTCTTACGTAGCAGGCGGACCTTCGCCCGCTGCGCCACAGAGGTCGTCGTAGAATATACACAGTTGTGACGAGACAGTACCTATATTTAGCTGTATACCCATATTGTTACGAGTAATATGAGCAAATAGCCCGGTGTGCCCTGTATCGCCTGAGGCTGCCAACTATCGTCTTTGAACCTGATGTATCGATCGTAGTTTACAGCGGGCTCAGCTTTCCTGCTTACACCTTGTTACTATAATTCAAATGAATTGTCGAGATATCGCATATGAGCTTGCAGAAAGAGCTAGAAAGATACAATCTTCGAGCAGCCCTTCTAAGTCATCAATTGATTGAGGCGTGACTTTACGAAATCCATTATAATATCTGAATGAACAACAAGTATTTATAGCAACAAATCCTCTAACCTATAACTAAACTAAACTAAGAAAAAAATCACTCAAATATAATTTGACACGTGTTTCGCCCCTCTAAAAGGCAGCTTCAGGAGGAATCGGATCCCCGTTCGTCACGGAATACACTAGAAACAACAAATACGCAGAGGTTTTTGCCCAATACCACCGCTCCCGAGACGTGTTGCCTCTTCGATCGCCGAGGAGAGAGTTTTACTTTCTGGTCGGTGCTCGTTTTGTAGAGGCGAAACACGTGTCGAATTATTTTTTCGTATTTTTTAGTGCTGTTTAGATATACTCGTAGGCTAGCGGATTTACACTTTATATGTGTTCATTCGCCGTTGGGTGTCGGCAGTAGAATGTTACCCCTTATTTCATGCCCGTGGATGCAGTAAGAGCCTGTTAAGGGATACCTCCAGAAGATGGGCAGCAGCATCTTTCCGTGTATCGCCATCCCGTACTGCGCTCGCCAACCCGCCTGCCAAGCGTGGCGAGTATGGCAACTACTCCTCATGGAGATATATGAAGCAGGCCTGTGTTCAGTAGTGGACGTCTTACAGCTGAAATGATGATGTGTTCTGCAATATTGCTAAATTACTATTGCATAGGCTCTTAAAGATCTCCAAATACTGATCATAAAGGGGTACCATACTTATCGCGCTTGAAGATACAGAGAAAGTCGCTGCTGCCCATCTTCCGGAGGTGATCCTTTGCAGATTCTTACTGCGTCCACGGGCAAGCCACGGACGGCCTCAGCGCGCAGTGCACGACAGTACGCAGACCTATTTCAGCCGATAAGACAAGTTGGTGAACATTCCCGCTAATTAATATGAGGAGAATGTTACAGATTTTGAAGTCGGCTTAAATTACAACAGCGCAGGGACTGGCTTAACTGATACCAACATTCGTGCCTGGCTTTTGGGATCTAAATCAGAGGGGGCGCTGAATTATTTATAGGAGATTATAATTATTCGCGTTCCACTCGCAAGCGGGGCCAGCCGATATCTGTTTCATAAACAACACGGACCGGAACACAACACTGGTAAAAACAATGTTCCACATAAAATTTAAAGCGTTTACAAAAAGTGTTTGCGTCGGACGATAATATGCTAATTCTGGACTGCAGCCGGCACGGGCGCGGGCGGGCCTGGGAGTAGTTTTGTACTGCCGGTTCATCATTTCAGCCGTAAAACATCCACTACTGAACATAGGCCTCCCTCGTGAATCTTCATGAGAGGTTGTACTCACCACGGTTGGCAGGGTTGGTGAGCGCAGTACAGGATGTTGATACACAGAAAGACGCTGCTGCCCGTCTTCCGGAGGTATCCCTCAGCAGGCTCTTAGATAGATAGGTAGATGAACTCTTTATTGTGTAAATCATACAGAAAATAAAAACAAAAATAACTAAAATTAACTTAAACTACATAAACAACAGAAATACACAATACTCTTACTGCATCCACGGGCAAGAGAGGAGGGGCAAGATTCTACAGCCGGCACCCCACGGCTTGCATACTATCGGTTAGCTCTGCCAAATTCTAAAATGGTTATGCTTATAATAGATTATACAAGAATTATGTAATGCAAGAATATTTAAATATATGCTTAAGGGGATTTGTGAAACATTTGTCCAGAAATCCCCTTTGCTTCCCCTTCGAGAACCGGACGGGGATTTTTGGACAAAAAGTCCAAGATCTACTTAGCAGGGGATTTCTGGAATGAGCCAGTTCGAGTCCACATGTCATGGTAATTAGGATTTTTAATCACCAAACAAAATATATATAAGAGGTAGAAATAGAAAACATATTGACGAGCTCTGTGGCGCAGCGGGCGAAGGTCCGCCTGCGACGCAAAAGGTTGCGGGTTCGATTCCCGCCTCGGGATAAATGTCTGTACGATCTGCAGATATTTGTTCAGGGTGTTCTAGATGTTTCCTATAATAAAAATGTCTATCTATGTAGTGTAATGTATTACCTAATTATATCAGTCATCTAGTACCCATAACACAAGCTCTGCTTAACTTGTATATTTATTTATTTATAAAGAAACTTAAACAACACATACTAGTTTGGAATTAAAAAATAAACAAATAAATAATGCTGGACAAATCACACAGCATCATCTAGTCCCAAGCTAAGCAGAGCTTGTGTTATGGGTACTAGATGACTGATATACTTAATACATTATTAATACAAAGATTTTTATTATTTATAGAAAAACACTCAGAACACCCTGAACAAATATCTGCAGATCGTACAGACATTTGTCCCGAGGCGGGAATCGAACCCCTTGCGTCGCAGGCGGACCTTCGCCCGCTGCGCCACAGAGCTCGTCGTCAAATGTTTTTATAATTTCTAAGATGATTTTGATGACGAGTCAACACATATATTATTTATTATTATTAACTGAAATTTGCTATAAAGATATACCTCTATAATGTATATAGGAAATTATATATAGATGTAGATATAATAGGAAATTTCAGTTACTCCAATTTATATACCTAGGAAATGAGACTTGTATATTTTCTATAATTTGAAGTGCGGCCTACAGCTTTGTCTTGTTTTATATTTGCTTATATCCTAATCAGTTTTTTTTTGTTTTATAAAGATATCGTTGAAGTCAACACTGTTTCCCCAAAGTAGAATTGAATAAACCAAGAATTTTAGAATATTTTTTACACTACAGTCGCTAGCAAGTATATCATGTATAGCATGTATTAAGTATATCAGTCATCTAGTACCCATAACACAAGCTCTGCTTAGCTTGGGGCTAGATGATGCTGTGTGATCTGTCCAGCATTATTTATTTATTATTTATTTATTTTATTGTGAAACCTCTTGGTAGACCACAGGTAGAGCTTGTTCACATAACGCACAAAGCATGAGTTCACGAGCTCGAGGGTTTTGATCCTGGTGGGGGAAAATTATGTGCTCTTCTGCACATATCTGTTTAGGTATTTCCTACAGGATGGTATTAAGATAAAAATATAGATTCTAGGTATTCGATCAATCATTGTTCAATCATGGTTTCCATAGAACTACTGAACACGGTCTGTGCAACTGTCCTTCATGGATCTCCATGAGGGGTAGTTGCCATACTCACCATGCTTGTCAGGCAGGTTGGAGACGCAGTACGGGATGTTAATACACGGAAAGACGCTGCTGCCCTTCTGAAGAATCCGGAGGTACCCTTACTTGGTGAGCGGACTGGTTTCCGCAACTAGGCCGCTGATGGGCCCTTTTTGTGTGTCCGGAGGTATCCTAAAGGATAACTCCGGAAGATGGTCAGCAGCTTAGTAGGCTCTTACTGCATCCACGGGCATAAGAGGAGGAGTAATATTCTAGTGCCGGCACCCCATGGCTGTCTGCTAGTATTTTTCATGAATATTTGAACTTCTTTATTTGAATGTTGAACACACACTGCAACACAGTTGAATTATTTAATTATCTCGGCGCCTGCGAGAGGTATTTCACTAATTAAAGAATAATATATGAAACAGGCTGGGACAGCGCGGGCGAGGACAGTGTAATTTAGTGTCGCCGGTAGGCCCGTCGGCTTAAAAATTCGCGTTCATTTGTAACAGAGGTCGTTGTAGAGCCTTCCACGGTGCCGACTTCATTACTACAAAGAATACTTCATCTCAGCCGCTCTCACTGCTCTCAACGTCCACTGCTAAACACCTCCCTCATTGATCTCTAAGATCAAGAGAGGATCCAAGATCACAGGTCGGCCCGTCGGCTCAAATATTCGCGTTCATACCCATTCCACCGAAACCCATTCATAGATAGATAGATAAACTCTTTATTGTACATTCACCATATAACATAAATTTCACAAAGAGAAACACAGACAAATATAACATACAATGCGCGGTCTTATCGCTAAAAGCGATTTCTTCCAGACAACCTTTGGATGGGCAGGATATAAGATAATAAAAACGGATATAAGATAATAATAATAATTCATAATTATTGGCGGAAAAATCACCAAATCCTTACATAAGTTTTAAGCTAACATTTACAAGGATTTGGTGCCAGTTCGCCGAACGATATTCGATAACGATATTTCACTGATGATGGTTGAACATGTCGGAAAATTTAGTGGTGTAAACATACCAATACCTACCCATCTACCTACCCATCTAGAGGTATCCCTCTCTAGATTCTTACTGCATATACTGATACTGATTCTTACTACTAGCGGAGGCAGGAGGGGAAGAGCAGAGCTGACCATTATAAATGCATAAAAACTCCGAGCGGTGGAACTCTATGGTTGAATCTGAACAGCTCTGCTTTTTTCCTCTCCACTCCGATCCAGTGGAAAGCAGCCTAAACATAAATGTATTCTGTGAACAATTAGTGGTGAGTACAATGACGTACCTCGAGTCTAACGCGAACGTCTATGAATAACATTTGGACACTCGTCATGAGAAGGTCTGATTAGTTAATTATACCAGAGTAACAAAGCGTGTTTGGACCCCTTCCCAAAATTGCCGAGATGTACCGCAGACTACTGCCGTGGGGTGTCGGCAGTGGAATGTTGCCTCTCTTTTCTTGCTATTGGATGGAGTAAGAATTTGCGACAGGAGAATCTATCGGCGGCATCCAATAGATGTACAGCAGCGTTTTTCCGTGTATGAACACTCCGTAATGCGCTCGCCAAGCCTCCTGCCAAGCGTGGTGAGCATGGCAACAACCCTTCATGACGGGTGCCTGGGGATCCATTAGGGAGGCAACAAACAGCAAGGCTTATACAACAAATTATAGATGATTTATACAGCGTCATTGCCGTAAAGAATGTTGACTCTCCTCTCCTGTCCGTGCATATGCATATATTAACACCACAAAATTTTCCGTCATGTTCAACTATCATCAGTGAAATATCGTTATCGAATATCGTTCAGCAAACTTGCACCAAATCTTTGTAAATGTAAGTTTAAAGCTGCGCTCGCCAACCCTCCTGCCAAGCATGGCAACAACCCTTCATGATGGGTGCTTGGGGATCCATGAGGGAGGCAACAAACAGTAAGGCCTAAACAACAACTTATAGATGATTAATACAGCGTCATTGCCGTGAAGTGTCGGCAGTAGAATGTTGACTCTCCTCTCCTGTCCGTGCATGCATTAAGAATCTGCAGCGCGATACCTCTAGATGGATAGCAGTTCTACTATTGGTACCCCACGGCACATATCCATTAACCTTTAAATAATAATGAAATTATTTCTGTGCACAGTTAGCGGAGAGCTCAATGACGTATCACAGGTCCGCGACCGCCTATTTATAACACGACACTCGTCAAGAGAAGGTCATATGAGTCAATTATGTAGTACACTGAAGTAACAAAACGTGTTTGGTCCCCTTCCCAAAATTTAAATTTGTTCCCAGTGCGATATCGAAAACGTTTGTAGATTTATGAGCGTGTCCCAGTTGCGTGTGTATATGTTGCGTCGGAATGGGACGGTATGCTTGTCTAAATCACGGTGTATTGTGTCCCGACGCTGTACGGCATTTGTTAATATCAAACTCGAATGTTTGTTTATCGATCTGCAATAAAGTATCAATTACTAAAATGTGCCATTGGGTACCTGGAGTAATGTCGCCCCTCCTATCTTACCCATAAATGCAGTAAGAGTCTGCCAAGGGAGAGTCTCCGGAAGAAGAGCAGTAGCGTCTTTCCGTGCAATAACATCCCGAGAGCAATAAAAAAAAGATTATTATTTATTTAGAATATAAAATATAGTCATATACATATATACAAAGATAGTCACGGAGTGGCGGCCTGACCCGGCGAGAAGGCGCCGCGGCAGACCGAAGCGCAGATGGCGGGACGAACTCGATCAGTACATCGTTGACTGGAGGGAAGCAGCTCAGGATCGGGATGTATGGAGGGAATTGGGGGAGGCCTTTGCCCAGCAGTGGGATCCAAATGGCTCATAATAATAATTATTATTATTATTTATTTAATATTTGAATGAATTAATGAATGAATGAATATATCTTTATTTTACACAAAAACTAAAATTAAATACAATACGAAAACTTAAAATAAATATATAAATGCACAATGGGCAGCCTTATCGCTAAGAGCGATCTCTTCCAGACAACCTTTGGATGGACAGGATATAAGATAATAAAAACGGCGGTGTACGAATAATACATACGCAAAAATAGATAGGTAAAAAGCTAATAATAGCTTGATCTGTATAGTAGTTATTGATGTGAAACATACATATTTTATCGGACGAGAGGTGACGCGTGACGATTGGAGATGTGCGAGTTAGTACTAGGGCGACTGCCCTTCGTCCATCGTGCCCATCGCGTTGACTGTGGCGACTGGGGCGATTGTGGTCACTGGGGCTACTGTGACCACTGTAGCGACTGTGGCGACCATGGCAAATGGGTCTACTGTAGCGCTCTGGTTACTATGGCGACTGCGGTGAAAATGTTTTACATCTGCCAGGCGTCCGTCCCAGCGACGGCTCATTTTTTTTCTTAAAGACGTAACAAACATCAATTTTAACAAACTTTCGGCCTTATAATATTAGTAGGATTCAATTTTGCGCTCAGGCACCGCAATTTAAAGCGAAATATAAATTAAAAGCATTGTTACATATAAATATACTGTCTCATAACTCGCGCCCGGAAACTACAATGTTCCAATGACATTGGTCCCACGTCTGTAAGCCTTTTGTGCCCCGTCAGGGACCTATATTGGAATCTCTTTTATGTCAAAAGCGGTCGAATTCTATTAATTTTCGTTCGGCTTATGTAGCAACTGTAGTTTGATACTAAAATACGCAGTAAACTATACTACAGCGACTGTAGTTTATGCTTCATTTGCTTAGAATTCGCTACTACTATAATTGCAGTAACGGCAGGCGATCTAACGGTGACAACTCATGGTAGACACAATAAAATGTTATATATGTCTCGAAAATAGACATGTGAGGTTGAGAACAACCCTTTTGAGCGAAATTTTCAATGAGCGAAAATTCAACAAATGCCCAAGCATTTTGTTCGGGAAAATTTCGCTTAAATACCTTTAATTCCTTAAATGTCAAACAATACCTTAGGAAGATGGCCAGCGGTGTTTTTCCGTATATTAACATCCCGTACTGTGCTCGTCAACCCGCCTGCTAAGCGTGGTGAGTATGGCAACAACCCCATCATGATCTTAGAGATCCAAGAGGGAGGCCTATGTCCAGCAGTCATAGGTCTGGACAGCAGTCCACGCCTGGGTGAGATGATCACATCTGATGACATCTATATCCATAGTTATATTATTAAGAGGAAAGATATTTTGTAAGTTGTATCTTGTATCACCATCATCGTCACCGTTTCAGTCGTAGGACGTCCAATAGGTCTCCCTCATAGATTTCCTGTTATTGCGGTTAGAAGCGATCTGCATCCACCGTCGACCTGCGCTCTTCACCATGTCGTCAGCCCATCATGTTGGTGGACGTCCTACGCTGCGCTAGCCGGTCCGTGGCCTCCACTCGAGAACTTTTCGGCCCCATCGGCCATCGGTTCTGCGAGCTACATTGCCTGCCCATTGCCACTTCAACTTGCTAAACCGCTTGGCTATGTCGGTGACCCGAGTTCTTCTACGTATATCATCATTTCTGATTCGATCCAGTAAAGAAACCCCGAGCATAGCCCGCTCCTTGCCCTTTCTTATTCATGAGGCCAACCGTGAATGACCACGTCTCGGTTCCATATGTCATCACTGGTAACACACACTGATTGTAGACTTTCGCCTTAAGGCACTAAGAAAATTTGGACGAAAAGACGTTGCGTAGTTTCCAAAAGGCTGCCCACGCTTGTCCCACGCTGATTTTCAAAATTATTTTACCATTAGAACGCATCATTATCCAAGAGTAACATAGGCTATAATTTATCTCCGTATTCCCACGGGAACGGTAACTGAGCGGCTAAAACCGCGGAGTGTGTCTAGTCTTTAATAATGTGCAAAGCTTCAGCTTGATCTACCATCTAGAGGTACCAAGCAGCCATAGAAACAAACTTGCGGATTTATCACATAAGTGGAATTTAAATAGAGCCAAGACTCACACTGCATATAAGTTGCACGACAGATACGTGCTGTTTGGAGTTCACAACTAAATTATATTGTTCTCGTGCGACTAGAATGTTCCACGCTCACCGCAACTGGGATGCGATAAGGAAGCACACGGAACACGACACAGATGTGTTGTTATTTAAAATACCTTGAGAAAATGCCTCGTTATAGCGTTAATTTTCGGAGAATAATTTTATCTTCATTAAGAGATGCCCACTGCTGGCCTCATGAAATGCTCATGAAATTACAAGTAGTGATCATAGTAGGTTGTTGCCATACTCATCTCGCTTGGAACATGTGTTGGCGAGGGCAATACGGGATGTTGATTTACGGAATGACGCTGCTGCCCACCTACCGGAAGTATCCCTTGGCAGATTCATACTCCATTTACAGGCAAGAGAGGAGCAATATTTTACCACCCTGGCACGTTGTGGGAGTAAGCTCGTAATAGTATGGCACTGAATGAGTAATTATAACGTAAATATTTTTTCTATATTATGTTTTATGACATTTTTAAAGGTAGCGCACCTTTAAAAATGTCATTCTTAAATGTCTTCTTTTAAGCTAGAGAGTGATGGGTATACATTCCTTTTCCATTTGAACGGGTTATGAGAGGTCTTTTGCTTCATGTTTTCCTCATCCGTCATTATTATCATCATCATTAAAGTTTAATGTCAACTTAAAACGTCTTTACACAATATATCAAATAAAAAAGCTTGTCGCGAGATTAACCTGTGTACCTGTAACTTGATCTAATTGATTTAATTTTTTTTAAAATAACGTAAATACGAGTACCCTTGATTAAATCTCGTGACAAGCTATACAGCAATGTCTCTACACTTACCACATACATATTACATATATTGTGTAAAGACGTTTTAAGTTTTGTTAGTATACAAAATTTCAGCTGAATTGGTTGAAACAATCTGCTTCAAAATTGAGTTGCAAGATTCCACGAACAAACATAGTTACACACATACATACGTATGTACATACATAAAGGGCAAGCTAAATAAAAGCTTGTAATAAATAGTGCTGAACATGTCACACAACACCACCTCTCAAAGTAAGCAAAGATTGTGTTATGGGTGCCAAATCGTTGATCATAGAAAACAGACTGAGACAAATATCGAACCCACAACCCCATGCGACTCAGCCAGCTTCCAGACAACTCAGCCACGGAAATCTCGAATAAATAGACAGTATTTTATGTAACAAGCTGTGGATTTTGTTAAATAATAAATATGTGAGTAAACAATAGAATGGAAGTCTCCTAGTCCCGCAGGGTGATTACGTATCTCGCGACAGGTTTTGCAACAGGCATTTGACAGCAACGATTGCTGTCAAATTTCAATTTTGTATTAGAGAACAGCAAGGGATTAACTAGATATCCATGAGGGAGGCCTATGTCCAGCAGTGGACGTCCTACGGCTTAAATGATGAAGGAATTAACATTTGACAGCAATCGTTGCTGTCAAATGCCTGTTGCAAAATCTGTCGCGAGATAAGTAATCACCCTACCGGCAGTATTAACACTGCGAATTGACTGCTTACGAGCAGAATTGTTTAAGAACAGAAAGAAAGAAAGAAACCGTCTATTTGTACCAAAGTCATAATAACAATATTGTACACATAAAATTATAATTACCTATCTTAAGTTTACATTGGCACAAATCGGTCACCACTCAGCATAAGCAGGAATAGCATTGCTAAGCAAGCTATTACTGCGCTGGTTTTCTGTAGCGTCGTAGTATAGAGCGCACTGCGCACTTGACACACACATTATATAATTTTAAAGTTTTACAAGGGTTGCAACTTAAACATAGAAAATATAAACATTTATGACATAAGAAATATAAATTTTGAATAGGTACATAGCTTAAATATTATAAGTAGGTATTAACACACATTTTTCAGAACTAATTATTATTTAAATATAAAAGGTATAAAAGCACAGACATCGACCATTTATAAATTAATATATTGATTGTTTAAAAGATATTTTTTGAGATTAGATTTAAACGAGTAAATGGTGTTGGAGTTTCTAATTGGAGGTGGAAGATTGTTCCAACATTTCGTGGCAGCGTAACGAAAGCTGCCACGAAATGCGGTCGATCTGTGGTGCGGACAGATTAGTATTATTATTAGTATTACTGCTTACTGCGGGCGAGCGCAGTACGGGATGTTGATACACGGAGAGCCACTATTGCATGCAATAAAAAGAAAACAAAAGAATGGCAGTTTCCTAGCCCCGGCCGGTAATATAATACAGAAAATAAACTGCTTACGGCTGCGACTCAAGAACATACGTACAGGTGCTTGCGAGAAGGGCATACTGTCTGCATCTGCTTGCACTTTTATTACTCTGTACGAAGTAGTGGAGACAAATCATACTGTTTACTAGTGTACTGTACAAGCGAGGATACATGGCCTTTTTAGAGTTCCGTTAAACAACAAGGAGCCCGATTCACTTTGTCTATCTGTGGCTTTACAAAGAGTACAGAGTAGTACTAGAAAGCTGTTATTTTGCTCGGACGTTATCCGTCAGTTTTTACGTATTTAATTTATAATTAGACGTGAAAATAGTGTGAAATGTTAAAGTAGTAAACAGTTTTTCAAGATTCCCCATAAATTCCTCTAAAATCTAGACAACTAGATTCTGAAAAAAGAAAACATTAATGTTAATCATAACTTTCTAGGAAAAATTAAGGGTTAAGTTTTTCAGTTTCGGATATATAGTAGCTCGAATAAGTGATGCTGTTTCACAAACATACCGGAATACTTTGAATTTACATAGACTAAAAAATAAATTAATTCCTATTATTATGTTTTTGGTAAACGTAAAAAAGCATTCCTCATCATTCATCCCTACATTACGTGTATGGGAGGTAAGGTACACCTCCCATACACGTAAGGTAGGGATGAACTTTTTTTTTTATTTGAAAATTGAAAATGAATAAATTTTTATTATGAAGAAAAACAATTCAGATACAAATTATCAGCGGGCTACACACTAGGCAAAGCCTGTATCGTGGAGGTCCAGTAAAAGCTTGTAACATTGTTTGGAATTTCGGACTACTCAAATGCAAATATCTTGCAAAATAAAACTACCCAAATAAATACATAACACAATTAAAACTATCCAAAAAAACATAATTTCCTGCAATGAAAAGCTAAATATAAACAATATAATCTTAAATTTATATTTTCTTTGCATTTATCTACTATTAACCAACTAATATTTCGTACTAAGCCAAAAACATAACAGCGCTTACCAATCTGTACCATTATTCTTGTGAATACGCGTAATAAGTCTTCTGTAGACTCATAGAAAAGGGTAATTTTTTAAGCCTTTTCTTTAGCGTTATCTCGGCGTCCTTATTTTATGTATATGTCCATGAAAAATTACAGATTTCCAGGAACAGTCTCTTCGCAAAGCCGAGATGGACTGACGGACAAAGGGAAGCTATAAGGGTTCTTTGTTGTACTTAAGAACGTTAAAAAGACCAAAAACGCCACAAGATCGACCATCTAACGATTCAAGATTCAAGCCAAACATGAATTATAATTGCCGTGGGGTGCCGGCAGTAGAATGTTGCCCCTTCTCTCTTGCCCGTGAATGCAGTAAGAATCTGCTAAGGGATACCTCCGGAGGATTGTCAGCAGCAACTTTCCGTGTATCAACACCGTGTACTGCGCTCGCCAAGCCGGTTGCCCAGCGTGGTGAGTATGGCAACAACCCCTCATGATCTTAAGATCCACGAGGGAGGCATGTGTCCAGTAGTTGACGTATTATGGCTGAGATGATTATGATGATGATGAATTATTATTCCTCTTCTTCACTTAGGCCCGCAATTTCACACCTTTACATTTTGTTCACTCAAAGAACTCGCTCAGACACGAATAAAACGAGTTTTTTTCATTTCGATTCAATTGAAATCCATGGGAATGAAAGGGAGTCCTCCTATCCTTTCATTCCCAATAAGTAACAGTGAAAAAGCTGAATGAACACTCAAAAGTGACTAGTTCAAGGAACATCTGTAAATAAGAACAGGATGACTTCATAGAACATCATATTTGTTTGAGTGGGTGTTTATGTGAACTGTATTTAGAATGGTGGCTGGATCGATGGGAAGATTGCACAATAAAATTAAACTCCGTAGCACTTTAACATTAGTTCATTTTTAAATAGACAACATGTGGATCACGTAATTTTGTAGAAGAGAACTCTATCATCATTTATAATTTCAGCCGTAAAACGTCCACTACTGAACACACGGATCACAATGATCTCCAGTTGGCATACTTACCACGCTTGGAAGGCGGGTTGATACACGGAAACACGCTGCCGGCCATCTTGCAGAGGTATCCCTTAGCAGATTCTTACTGCATCCACGGCAAGATAGGAGAGGTATTATTTTAATTATAGATAATTATATTAAACATAATATTATGCTAAACGTTTCCACGTATTTAACACCTACATAAAGTATCTTGTAAGTACGTTGGAGGTATAGACATTTTAATATTTATACAGGGCGTAATACAAAATATTGTGTACTAAGCTGAAAGGGGGTGATTCTGACCATCCCAATGCACAACTTTTGTTCTACGCGACTTTTCAGGATTCAGTGATTTTCATTCAAGAAAAGACCACGAAAGTTTTAACTTCAACAAATACAAATATAAATTATTTATTAATATTATAATTTTATTATTATTATTAAGAGCCTGTACTGTCCCACTGCAGGGCAAAGGCCTCCCTTCCTTCCTTCCACCCTTCTCTGTTTTGAGCTACTGTGGTCCAGTCTTCCAAGTATGCGTCGAGTTCGTCTCTCCATGGACGTCTCGGTCTGCCGCGAGGTCGCTTCCTGTCTTGTGTGATCCATTCGGTAGTGGATTTAGCCCATTACTCGTCCGGCCTGCGGCAGACGTGACCCGCCCAATCCCACTTCAATTGGCCCGATTTTTGGGCGACGTCTGCGATCTGTGTTTTGGAGCGCAGTTCACTATTTTTTATTCGGTCTGACAATTTAACTCCTAGGATACTGCGCTCAAAAAATATTATATTAATATTATAATATTATAAAATAAACATATTTGACTTAAGGATAATTTTTACAGAAAATTAACTAGTAAAATTGTAAAAAAAATAAATATACGAGCTTTCGATTATTTCCCATTCAGAACTAATTATTTTCATGGGCTGAAACCCCCCTTTCGGGTTAGTACACATGTTATAATATACACCTTGTAGAACATACCTTACGTGGTATACCACACATTAAGCTTATGGTATACCTCATATTAAGGTATGTTTAACTTTTCATTGTCTGTTGAAACAGCCCCTTTGTGCCGGCCGTAACGGAATTTGAACAGTAATAACTTTTTTATTACAAGCGAAATTATTTTTCGAAAAAATTGCAAAATATTCAAAGCGCGAACTCGCTACATGCTAGATGGACACTTTACGCAGGCGTTAAAAGGATGTGTAAAGCTATATGGGACAAATGTCTGTACGATCTGCAGATATTTGTTCAGGGTGTTCTGGGTGTTTTTCTATATATAATAAAAATATCTATCTATGTAGTATAATGTATTGAGTATATCAGTCATCTAGTACCCATAACACAAGCTCTGCTTAGGTTGGGGCTAGATGATGCTGTGTGATTTGTCCAGCATTATTTATTTTATTTATTTATATTAAAACGCCCTTGAGCATGTTGTAATTTTTTTTTCTAATAAGCGACACTATTTCCTTAAAAACTTGCAACATATTCAGGGCGCGTTCTCGCAGAACAGATGGCCGATGGGGCCGTAAAGTTCTCGAATGGAGGCCACGGACCGGCAAGCGCAGCGTAGGACGTCCACCTACAAGATGGGCAGACGACTTGGTAAGAACCGCAGGTCGGCGTTGGATGCAGGCCGCTTCCAACCGCAGTTGCTGGAGATCAATGAGGGAGGCCTTTGTCCTGCAGTGGACGTCCTACGGCTGATATGATGATGATGATGACTCGCTAGATGGACACGTCACACAGGCTTGAAGGAAATATAAAGCGGTATCAATTTAGCTTTTTATCAAGCAAAATTATTTCCTTAAAACATGTAACAAATTCAGGGCGCGAACTCGCTAGATGGACACTTCACACAGGCTTGAAGGAAATGTAAAGCGATATCAAAACGTAGGGATGTAAGTTGCAGAGATGTCGCCGAGATAGGTGGGGAGAAGGGGGAGGGGAGGCTCCCGAGACGTCCCCAAGCGGAAAGGTACCGTGATGAAAAGAAAATGAAACCGAGATGATGTAGCACAGTCACTGCACAGACTGACGTGAAGATGCTTTTAAAAAGTTTTTATACCACGAAAAAGAAATTCATAATTTCAACGAGGCGTGCGCTGAACGCTGGGAGAGTGCGGGAAGTAATACTAGACACTATTTTTTACATTGCTTTTCTATAACTTTTCATCATCATCATGTCGGCCGTAGGACGTCCGCTGCTGGACAAAGGCAGAGTACTGATCATGAGGGGTAGTTGCTATACTCACCACGCTTGGCAGACGGGTTGTCTAGCGCAGTATGGGATGTTAATACATAAATAAATAAATAATTAAATAATGCTGGACAAATCACACAGCATCATCTAGCCCCAAGCTAAGCAGAGCTAGTGTTATGGGTACTAGATGACTGATATACTTAATACATTATACTACATAGATAGATATTTTGATTACATATAGAAAAACTCCCAGAACACCCTGAACAAATATCTGCAGATCGTACAGACATTTATCCCGAGGCGGGAATCGAACCCGCAACACCTTGCGTCGCAGGCGGACCTTCGCCCGCTGCGCCACAGAGCTCGTCCGATGCGGAAAGATGCTGCTGCCCATCTTCCAAAGGTATTTAATTTGGCAGATTCTAACTGCATTCACGGGTAAGAGAGGAAGGCAACATTCTTCTGCCGGCACCCCATGGCGAAAACTTTTCATTTTCGTTTAATTTTAGCTATTAGTTTCTGTGGAGGTTTGTAATCCTTACATCTTTTTCCTATCCGTTTATCGCACAATGAGTGATCTTTATTACTATACACTACAACTTACATATATAACGTGGTGATTATGGACTCGCCACGCTTGGCAGGCGGATTGGCAAACGCAGTAGGTACGGGATGTTAATACACGGAAAGACGCTGTTGCCCATCTTTTGGAGGTATCTCTTGTCAGATGGGCAAGAGGAGAGGCTACATTCTACTGCACATTATTAAAACATATTTAACCGGGTATTTATCGCACTATTTACCTTTATTATTGCCCGACGTTTCGACAGGATTGCACCCATCGTGGTCCCGGGAGGACAGTCTTCCCGGGACCACGATAAATACCCGGTTAAATATGTGTTAATAATGTGTCGTGATCGCAAAAGTTTAAAAAAGACTATTCTACTGCACCCCACCGCAGTTGATTTTGCAAGTCTAAAAATGTATAAAGCTTTAGATGTTGCCATATTATTTCATCAACATAGCCGACTGAGCTAAGAGAAGATGGAATAAATGCTGCGCGAGTTTTATCTCACCCAGCGCCTTGGGGTTCCGGCAGTAGAATGTTACCCCTCCGCTAAGCTACGGTGCTACAGACAGACTTCAGACAGACACCCATAGCGGTCAAATTTATAACCCCCTCTTTCTTTTCGAGGGTTAAATAAAACCGGGCAAGAGCGAGTCGGACTCGCGCACCGAGGGTTCCGTGCCATCGTACAATATAATATATGACAAAAACGGTTTTATATTTGTTGAAAAACCTTGACAGCGCCGTCTTTTGTCTGATAGCGGAACTTTTGTAGATTTTTTACACTTTCGATGATTTCTAAAAAAGTATGTTATGTAGAGATTGTAATAAATTTCCTCTAATCTTTACAGACAACTTCTAAAAGCCATAAAAGTATCACGGGTTTATCTCTGCAAACTGCTGAGATAAGGGGGGGGGGGGACGGTCGTTTTTTCAAGATTTTTGTAAATAACTCGAAAACAATACGGTTTTAAGGAAAATTAAAAACTGTTTATTAATGTGCTAATTAATACCTTTCATATGATACCCCACACAACATAGTAACTTCACAAAAATTTTCGAAAACCCCCCTTCCACCCCTTGTCTAAAAAACTATGCAAATAAGAGAGTTCGCTATAATTTTCCTATAAAGCTTACGTACACTTCTATTAGCTTTAAAAGTATCACGGGTTTATCTCTGCAATCTTCGGAGATAAGGGGGGGAAACGGTAGTTTTTTCAATATTTTTGAAAATAACTCAAAAACGGTTTGAGTTCAAGAATAAATAAAAATTGTTTATTAATGTGCAACTGAATACCTTTCATATGATACCCCACACGACCTAGTAACTTCACTTAAAAAATTTGAGATCCCTATCCGCCCTCCTGCAATCAAAATAAGAATATTTTTTAACATTTTCATATATGCTATATTAGTAAAAAAGTGTATTCTTTTACTATTTCAAATTTCAAGTCGATAGCATTAGTAGTTCTCGAGATATCCATTTGTGACAGACAGACAGACAGAGTGATTCTATAAGGGTTCCTTTTTTACCATTTTGGTCCGGAACCCTAAAAAGGATTTTAATCAAAATTAATTAGTAAGTCATTTAGGAACACATTGGCAACAGTTCCATTTGTAGATACGGAGCCCATACATTTTGCCCATGTTCCTTTATTTTAATTTAACATTCAGTAAAAACCGATGTCTTCGTAGTGAGCATGAAATTCCGCACATAAACCGATGTCTTCGTAGTGAGCATGACTTTCCGCACATAAACCGATGTCTTCGTAGTGAGCATGACTTTCCGCACATAAACCGATGTCTTCGTAGTGAGCATGACTTTCCGCACATACAGCGATGTCTTCGTAGTGAGCATGACTTTCCGCACATAAACCGATGTCTTCGTAGTGAGCATGACTTTCCGCACATAAACCGATGTCTTCGTAGTGAGCATGACTTTCCGCACATAAACCGATGTCTTCGTAGTGAGCATAGTAAATATTTCATAAAACAAGTTACCAATTCTGTGTTTGTGCAGTTTTGTGCGCATTTTCTCAAAAAAATGGTATTAATATGATTGTCGACATTTTTAACCCTAGTTTTATGTAAACTTTCGCGATCACTATTCATTATAATCATCATCAACATTTCAGCCGTAAAACGTTCACTACTGAACACAGGCCTCCCCTCATGGATCTCCAACAATGGTAGTTGCCATACTCACCATGCTTGGCAGGCGGGTTGGTGAGCGCAGTACGGGATGTTGTTACACGGAAAGATGCTGCTGCCCATCATCCAGAGGTATCTCTTAGCAGGCTATTTCTGCATCCACGGGCATGAGAGGAGGGGCAACATTCTACTGCCGGCACCCCACGGCATTATTATAATATATTCATTAAAATATAATAACAAAAGCACGGGAATTTATCGCGTTATACTTACATTTGATTATTCCAGATGTTTCGACTGTGTTTCAATAATCGTGGTCCCGGGTTTAACAAGAATCAATAATCGCGATAAATTCCCTAATTTTTGTTATTACATGATATCTGTAACCCTTATCCAACTGAGCTTAATCAAAGAGTGATCTGTATAATTAGCCATGCACTACAACGTATTTATCGTGGTACGTATTGACTCACCATGCTTGCTAGGTGGGTTGGCGAGCGGAGAACCGGATGTTGATACAAAGAAAGACGCTGTTGCCTATGTTTTAGAGGTATCCCTTGTTAAATTACCACTGGGTTGCTGGACGATAGTGGATGAGACTTGTACGGGACCGTTTACATTGGTGTGTTGAAGAGGAAGCCTATAAAGTAAAAAGTAAATAACTATACCACAGATAATATAATAATACCCACCAGTGGGTGTCAATGATTGAAGTTAGCTGCACGTATTATGCTGAATTGTTCTTAAGAGCATTCCCATTACATAGACAACAAAGCACACACAGATAACCTACATCTCATCGGAGACTTACGAGTAAGAGCTCTACTTATTGTCTATTGTCTGTGATCTTGGAATCGCTGACAATAAGGGTTGCCCTGCGTTGTATTCGATCACTTGGAAGGAGTTGGTATTGTAATGCTTGACCAGTGATGGGAGTTGTATTCCACAATTGGTAACTATTGCTGAACACACAAAAAAGATTAACAGCAAAATGGTGTTTACTGCCTAGCAAAAATATATTTCATAAAATATTATAATGTTCTAATTTCGTAGCCGCACGAGTCTTGCTCTCATTTGGTTTTGGATACATAAATATTAGTAGTCAATTCTTCGTTTCCTATTTTTATCATTTATCTTACGAGTTCTAGCAAAATTAATTTCTCGCACGCCAAAATATTTACGGCACGGCAGCGTTCAGGTTTCCATGTAGGTATACAACAGAGGGTTGAGGTTGAGGGTTGTTATGCCTACCAAACTGAATCATATATTTGTTAATTAGAAATACAAGACTACCGATGATTGGTTCATCTGTATACACCTACGCGCATAGTTTATGGTATTAATATCTAGTAATTGTATTCCATTTCTAGAATTTACTCGCCGTAGGGTACCGACAGTAGAATGTTACTCCTCTCATTCCCGTGGATGCAGTAAGAGCCTGCTAAAGGATACCTCCGGAAGACGGGAAGCAGCGTCTTTCCGTGTATCAACATCTTGTACTACGTTCGCCAGCCCTCCTGCCAAGCGTGGTCGGTATGGCAACTACCCCTCATGGGGGAGGCCTGTGTTCAGTAGTGGACGTTCTACGGCTGCAATGATGATGATGACATGTTATTAATTGTATAAATCTTATGTTTAGTGCTATTAATTTTATTGTCATGTGTAATATGTATTTTATTTATCTGAATAAAATATTTAACTATCCGGACACACACCTAACTGAAGATCAAGTTGATTGGTTTTAGAATGTAGTAGTTTGTCCGAGCTATAAACTTTACTGCTCGCTTTGAAGAAAGGATGTCCGAGTAACTATCTTAAAATGCAATACAACCTGTATATCCATAGTGTAACTTAAAGTAATAATAACACCTTATATTATCTCTTTCAAAGTTTCTTAATTAGGCAGGCATACATTTTTTTACCTATGGATAAGAAAAAAATTAATAATAATAATACCTGATCCTTCTGATTATGAATAAAGGATTTTTCGTGAAACATCCCTAGAAAGCTAAAGATATTTTCACTGCCAAATTGTGTGCAAACATGTTCAGGTCTTAAAAATTAACAATTAGTATCCTTATTAGGAAATACAAAAAAATTAATGTTTCGTTAACAACAAACAAAGGAAGGACAATATTTTTCAGAAGTACAGACGCGCACATAGGACAGGATACCACTTACGTAAGGATACTCTAAGGTACCACTACCACTACCTTCCACTAAGGCTTAGTAGTATACTTTACTATGTACGCGTCTGTACAAACAATTCTCATAAAATTCTTTTAAATTGTAGTGGACTTATTGTACATCAAAAACATTGTTAATCAGATTGCCTGTGTTCCCTTAGGGGGTGAGTGTCAGCGGTGGCGCGCGGCAGTGACGGTCGACTCGCGGCACGGCGCGTTCACGCCGCACGAGCTAGTAACTTTACACTTTCCGCGCGCGAACCATGCTAGATACTCGAATAAATGATGTTTTAGTGCGAAGTTTTAGGTTGTACAACGGATTAAAGGATTGCTTGGATTAATTTATACGGTATGATACCTGCGAGATTGTTTATAAATATTTATTAATATTTTTAAGTTAACGTTACATCTTCCACGCGCAAATAATTTCCTCGATATATCTGGTGTTCTACAGAAACTGTGAAGTTGAATAACGGATTTTAGGATTATAATACAATTTTTTTTTTGTATATTTTTAATTATAAGTTATCAAGCTAAAATCTTTCTCTTTCTGTGGTTTATCTTATGTTTTAAAACAGAGTTTGAAGTTTAATTGAGGATTGCATGGATTAAAAAGGGCATTGTGATCAGTTGCTAGGCTTTTTTTACCTAAACATTTTTTTTATATTCCTGTGAATTTGAACGTCTATCACTTTTACAATATATTTCAGGGTTGGTTAGATGCACACGGCATGTGTTATCCACTTCCAACAAAACACGTTTATTGTATTTTTCCGGCAATATGGCTTTAATTTGTTTTATTAAAACACATTAATTGTTTATTTTCTTTTAATGTGGTGTGCAATAAAGAGTTTTCTATCTATCTATCTATCTATTAATCCGGGTGTTTATCGCGTACATTACTTATATTATTTCCCGACGTTTCGCTTGGATTGCACAAAGTTGTTTTAGTTTTTGTTTTTCAACTGTATTTAAATATAATTGTTGAAACACTGCGTTTCAGTTTATATCTAATGAGTGTATTTCATTTCTAAACGACATAATAAAATGACATAGTAGATTTCTGTAAGAAATGTTGCATTAAAACTAAGCTTTGTGAACTGTCCAGAAATATTGATTTATTTTATTTATTTCTTTAATAAAATAATTCATATTGAAGTAGCTCTTTTCTTATTCTCGGTTGATATCTTAAATTCTGTTCCAACTGGCCTACGGTACTAAAAATAAATATTTTAAAAAAAATTTTGTTCCTTGATCACAATATTATAAAATTCTCAAAATAAGAACTTATATTATATTATCATAAGAATGCCAAAAAAGGATCTAATGGAACGTTTTCGTGCCATCATGAATTACTTTTCATTTAAAATATTATAAATAGCCTTAAGTACGTGACTAATTAAAAAAGTTGGATTCTTAGAGCAAAGGGGATGTTTTTGTCATATAAATATTTTTGACTTTTATTTAAAATATTTAGCCACATAATTTCTTAACTACATTTAAGTAGGTATCCAATTATTGAAAACACACTGGTCTTTCGTGTTAAAAACGGACATTAATTCATTTTATAGTGCCTAAAATAACTGATTATCTATACATTTATAAAAATGTATGCCTCATTTTATGCATTTTACATAATACAAATTTATTTATTATCTTGTACGTTTTATTCTATTCTTTCATTTATGCATTATTCGAAACATAAAACCTAATAAGAAAAAAATAATAATAGAATAAATAAATAAATATAGAATAAATTAAAACTAATTAAGATGTTAAATTAAAGTTAATATAAATTAAAACTAATTAAGATGTTAAAATAAAATTAAGAGAGAAGAGAAATGAAACAGCAATCGGTGGTAGACCAAAAACTACTAGATATAACTAATCGTAGGATTTCAAAAGCCATTAGAAGGGATTTGCGTACATATAGCACCAAAATAATAAAAGACACCATCGAAAAACACAGAGGACCAAAGGTTTTTAGACGTAAAATTAATAAAAATTATAAACAAATAATAAAATTAAGAGATAAATTCGGAAACATTAAAACAGATAGGGAGGAAATTTTGCGAATCGTAGAGGAGTTTTATGGAAATCTCTATAAAACAACAACAACCGATGTAAATCGTACACCAACTGATCAAAACTCTTCGGATCATCCTCTTCCTATTCTTTTACGGGAAGTAGAGAAAGCACTTCAACAAATGAAAGGCGAAAAATCACCTGGTGAGGACAATATCACAGTCGAACAGCTCCGTGCGGGTGGTCAGCCAGTTTTAAAGATTCTTACAGAACTCTTTAATAAAGTTCTATTAAACGCCAAGTCACCTTACGTCTGGAAAAATGCTGTAGTAACCATTCTTTACAAAAAAGGAGATATATCAAAACTCGAAAATTATAGGCCTATAAGCCTCCTCTCACAAATATACAAGCTATTTACTAAAATCATTTGCAATAGACTTACCCGCCAGATGGACGAATACCAACCCGTTGAACAAGCCGGATTTAGAAGTGGTTATTCTACTATTGATCATATTCATACCGTGAAGCAGCTGATGGAGAAAAGTCACGAGTATAACCGGCCCTTGTGTGTAGCTTTCGTCGACTACGAGAAAGCATTCGACAGCGTCGAACACTGGGCCGTGTTTGACTCTCTTCATCACTCTCAAATCGACACTCAGTATGTAGAAGTACTCCGAGAACTATACCATACGGCCACAATGCAAGTCAAGCTGCACAAACTGACCGACCCTATTCACATCAAACGGGGGGTGCGACAGGGAGACACCATATCACCCAAGCTTTTTACTGCAGTCCTAGAAGACGTAGTAAAAATGCTTGCATGGGACAGAAATGGTATTAACATCAATGGTGCCTACCTCTCGCACCTCAGGTTCGCTGATGACTTAGTCTTGTTCGCGGAAAATGTTGAGGATCTCCAAGTTATGCTTAAAGATCTGTATGATGTTTCCTTGCGCGTCGGCCTCAAGATGAACATGTCTAAGACGAAGGTTATGCTGAATACTAATGGCTTGTCGTTTCCAATTGTTAAAATTGGGAACGACAAGTTAGAGGTAGTTAATCGGTACGTTTATCTTGGACATGTTTTAACCTTTGAGTCAGAACACCCGGACAAGGAGATCCTCAGACGGATCCAATTAGGATGGGCGGCTTTTGGCAAGTTGGAGGACATCTTACGGTCGAAAGAAGTTCCACAGTGCCTGAAGACTCGTCTCTTTAACCAGTGTGTACTGCCAACTATGACTTACGGTTCCGAAACATGGGCGCTCACAAAGGAAACTGTGCACCGGATACGAGTTGCACAAAGAGCCATGGAGCGTTCCATGCTCGGAATCAAGCTCTTAGACCGAGTTCGAAACACTGAGATCCGACGTCGTACAAAAGTGTACGATGTCGGAGACAGGGTTATAAACCTTAAATGGAGTTGGGCAGGACACCTGGCCAGACGTGGTGATGGCCGCTGGACTAAGGCTGTAACGGAGTGGTGGCCAAGATCCGGACAGAGAGGTCGAGGTCGTCCAAAAGCGCGATGGGTCGACGACATTATCGCAGTCGCTGGGCACACATGGATGCGAAATGCACAGGACAGAGGAGGCTGGCAAAAACTTAGGGAGGCCTATACCCAGCAGTGGGTGATTCCGGGCTGAGAAGAAGAAGAAGAAGAAGAAGATGTTAAAAATCGCGATAGATTAACAAGTTCTAAATACTAGTAAATTACTGTTCAAAGGAATCGGGCTTTCATGTAGAACGATTCTAAAACGAGAAAAACTGAAACTAATGCCCCGTATACCTACTGCCGTAGTAAAAAGATAAAAGGCAATTGCAGTACGTAGCAGTGCTACGGCGTAGAGGGGCTACGAGAGTGCTACGAGCTACGAGGGCCGCGTTATTGGATAGAAGCGGGCCCGAGAGGCATTACATGGGCGCTCGCCTCTCGAAAGATGCAACATGGAGATTGCTCCACAATACAATAAATCATTGGGAGACTATCCAACGATTCCCAATAAAAATAAGTTGTAGGGTTTGTATAAAATGGTATGCCGGTCGATCCGACGACATACAAGTCGAGAGACATACGACATGCTTTCTCAAAAATTCTAAGTTATGATTAATGTTACAAAGTTCTAGTCATTTTCAAATGTTTTTTTCAATGAGTTCACCCAAACGGTGTTCATAGTTATAACAAATACAAACAGTTTAATTGTTAACAATAATCTACTCGATTTAATTGTTTGTTTAGAAATCTGGTGAACTTTTAATAGAAAATGAAAATAATAACCCTAATATTAATAAAAAAGGTGTTGAATATACCAGTAAAATATTATATTATAGTGATTGTGACGAAATTATCAAAGCATGAGCTTTATAGAGGAGTAGATGCAATTTTGCATGTCGACATTATTTATTTTTTAATTTCTTTTACTCAAGTCTGGTGATTACGAGACCCAACTTTCTCTACCGCTTGCCTAACGATAAAATTAGGGATAACCAGCTAAAACATACTACATTAGGCAGTTACCCGGTAATTGGACGGCTGAAGAGGTAGGGGAAGGAGGGGGGGGGGTCGAGTGCACCGCTCGCCGCAATTGATGCGCGGAGGACGTACTCAGGGCATGCGAGGGAAGTACGTAGTTGGACAATATCTTCAAGACTAACTAATTTTGTGAAACCACTCATGGTGACAGAAATGCTACCCTTTTTTGTTTGGATTTCCAAAGAAACGAAGAACTATTTTATGTGCTGACAGAGCGAACAATTTGTCCCCGCCGTTAATCGAACCCTAACCAAATGCGCCACGAAAGGCGTAAATGTAAGGTTTAAATTTGAGTTAGTACCTACACAAAATTAAGGGTGTATTATAAAATGTGTACTTAGCCGAAAGGGGGTGATTCTGATAGCTCCAAGGAAGAACTTTATTACTACGGATTTTCAGGATTCAGTGATTATCATTCAAGAAAATATTGCAAAAGTTTTAACTTCAACAGCTGATTATTCGATAAAGCCAACCCAAACTTCAGCTGATTCTTGACAGGGTCATTAAACTGCGCAAAGAGTTGCCGTGCAGCCATAGTTTTTTTTAACCTCTCATTCAACCGGAAATAAAGTATCACAGTAACTCAACGTCAAATGGGCGGAGCCAATATAAATGGCGAAAAGTGTCATGTCATCCACGTAAAAAACCATTTTACGAAACTAAAAAAAATAGAGTACTCATCTTCTTTCAGACGAAATAGTTTGTTTGCAGATAGAATAATAGTGATTTTATTTGGACCTTGAGAGTTCGGAAGTGAGATATGCTCTCACCACCTCTGCGAACCTAGCCCTGAATCCTTGAGTAAAGTACTAAGCGGGTTCAGTGCTAGGCAATATTTATATATGTATATATATATATATATTATATATATATATATATATGTATATATATATATATTATATATATATCTATCTCTTGGAGCTATTTATATACTCCAAGTTCTGTAGATAATCCTAAAACTTATTTCATAGAATATTGCTGTTACTTAGGATCAATTTTACCTCACGGTTTAATTTGGCTATTTTATATATAATATATATATATACAGGGTGAATTTTTGAGACGGGACAGTAAGGGCAGGTACCTTAACCGTTATAGTTACAGGAAAACGTTTTTAGAGGACTATTCAAAAATTTTTGAGATATTCTGAACTGCATTTACAGATTTTGGAGAAAATGTATACAATGTCAGCAAGAAATGGTCATTTTATACAAAAACTTTTTTTGATGCCAATCGATCCTCTTTCTTATTAGGATCAAAAGTTTCTACCGGACCGACTGAGGTTTGAGTACTAGAAATGTCAGATATTGCGAAAAACTTTTCCAATACTTACATTTGTACGAAAATACAGGGGGTATAAAATAATTACAGTTTTTGTCAAGCTGGCCTCGTGGCTTACTGTACCTAGAAGCAAAAGCGCCTACCTAAGTAGAAAATAATCATAGGTGCATCGATAATCCTCTGTATTAGAACTAAAAGAAATAATAACAAAATAAATCATTTTAATGTGTATTTTAGACACAGACAAAAATAACTTACATTAATATGATCTACGAAATAAATGGCTCAAAATGACCGCCGTTTTCACGAATACATAAGTTCACTCAAAAGGTTTTTAATTACCTTTCTTGATGGTACTTGTCGCAATGAGTACTAATTCGTGTACCAATGCAGATTCCGTGTTCCTATTATTTACAAAATACGCTTAAATTAAATCCAAACGTTTGCGAATTAAAGACATTTTTTAACAAGAAGTCTAATCTAGAATTTTCTCAGCACAAACATAAGAATGATCTGAAATAACCCAAAAATTCGAATCGAATTCGAAGTTTTAAATTTAAAACTTTTTTTACTTGAGTACCTACTTTCTTCCGCCAGTCTTCTTAATAGCGGATTATAGCGAATCTACCCATAACAAAAAGTTTGGCTAATTTAGAAGTTTGACTCTTTTACCGAAATGTATGGAAAAAGTTTTTCGCAATTTGTAACATTTCTAGTACTCAAACCTCAGTCGGTCCAGTAGAGACTTTTGATCCTAATAAGAAAGAGGATCGATTGGCATCAAAAAAAGTTTTTGTGTATAATGACCATTTTCTTGCTGGCTGTACATTTTTTCCAAAATCTGTAAATGCAGTTCAGAATATCTCAAAAATTTATGGATAGTCTTCTACAAAGGTTTTCCTGTAACTATAACGGTTAACGGTGCAAAATGCCCTTACTGTCCCGTCTCAAAAATTCACCCTGTATATAGCTCCAAGAGATAGCTCCAAATATAAAACCAGTAACTTATCAGTTGTATAAAATAGCCAAATTAAACCGTGAGGTGAAATTGATCCTAAGTTATCAGCAATATTCTATGAAATAAGTTTCAGGATTATCTACAGAACTTAAAGTCATTTAGGTTTCAACTCTTTTATGGGCGAAGTCAACAACTACTAGAGGTACATTCTAAATATTGAACTTGGCTCCCATTTTCACATATAAGTTTTTGATAGGATATAATTACTTTTTGTTAATAAACTAGCAAACGCTTGACAAGCGTTGTGAGTATGGCAAACTCATGTTCAGTTCTTAAAGATACATAAGGAAGGCCTATGTCCAGCAGTGGACGTGCTTCGGCTGAGTTTACGATGATGATGTTATTGATTTATTCATGACATATCTGCTGTGTTCTAGTCTAGCACTTTAATTTGATACCATAACAAGAAAGATGATAAAAATGTAATCCGCCATTTTGTGGTGGCGGCCATCTTGGTTTTACAATGATACTGAACATACAAAATTTTTTGGTCATCAGAACTAAAGGTGAAGGAATTACCAAATACCAGATCAAATGGTCAACAGAAAGGGGTAAAACTGTTATTACTAAATTTTATGATTTCTAAATATAAACCGATGTTTCGATTATTTTTCATATAAAAAAGTATACAGTTTTCTGACTTGTTCCTTTGTAAGCACACAATTACCAAGCTGAATGCCAAATTTAAACTTTCTAGGTCATGTAGAAGTGGGTTAGAATTTTGATCGATAGAAGTAGACAATTTTCGAGATAGATAACTAGCTAGAGATATCTAGCTAGTTATCTATCTCGAAAATTGTCTACTTTCAGATGCTGATATCTCGAAAATCTTTTTTACGAAATTTGGGCTACTAGTAAGTCTAATGGGCTCAATAAATGAACTTAATTTCACGTATTTGTGTTAAATAGATTTTGAGTAACTCGCGTGTCACCTGAAGTGAACAGATTCAATTATGTGCTTTATTCTATTTATTTGTGTTGTTTTATTTTGTAATTTGTGACGCGTCAATAAGGTCCATGCGGCCGCACTGAATAAAGTATTTTTTGATTCTTGATTCTTAGTAATGAAGGGACATATAACGCCTCCATATGCTTCGGGTAAAATATACACTGCTGAGTTGTGGCCCGTTCGCTTTGCTTGAACTTGGCTGGACACGATACCGCGTGTCTAGATAATTCCGTCGCTACATCACGTTGCTTATTCCTAGATCGCGCTATATACGATGAGAAAATAATATGAATATTTTCAATCTTCTGGTACCCTGTTCACTTTGGGGCTAGATGGTGCTATGTGAAATGTCCATTTATATTGTTTTTTTAACACCTTGTTGATAGCCGTGTTGGCCGAGTGGTATGTACCCCTGACTTTCAATTTCGAAAATCGTGGGTTCGATACCGGCCGTGAACCAATGGATTCTTCTTTCCTGCAAAACAATATGCACATCTAACAGTGAAGGAAAAGATCGTGAGGAAACCCGCATCTAAGTTAGTTTCGGACGTATTGTATAGACTTATAGCCGACTCAACTGAGAGGGTTCTGGCCAATCCTACTGCATCTAAATATGTCCCAGGCACTGAGCACTGCAGCTGACGCTGTATAAATCTTCTACAATATAATAAATATATATATACATACATATGTATGTATATAATAATGTAAACGTCTAAATTTTAACACCCAGTATTGCGCAGGCGGCGGTACGGACGGGATGCTGCGGTTGGTGCTGGGGACCCTGCTGCCGCTTCTCCTGCTTCCAAGTAAGTCTATCAACTAATTAATTAATTCTGGCGTGACTTTACGGAAATTCTTTATAATATCTAAATTAACATCAACTATACAGGGTGTATTATAAAATGTGTACTAGGAGGTGATTCTGACCACCCAAGAAACAACTTTAGTTCTACGACTTTTCAGGATTCGGTGATTTCATTTTCATGAAAAGACCACAAAATCGATAATGACAAACTGAACGCTAGCTGATTCATGACAGGGTCATTGACCTCAACAGCTGCCTTATATGTAAAAATAATAAACCTAAAACCACGGAGAGGTATTTTTTAATGTATTAAAAATGTCTAAAAATCCAACTATGTTCCCACCACAACCACTAGTAAAAATGTAAATAAAAATAATAAAGATTAATAAAAAGAAATAATAAAAATAAAGGAATTCCTATTTTATTTCGGCTTTAGGAAGCGTCAAGTATCGGTTTGACGGACGTGGGTTCGAATCCCACCTGAATCATAAAATTTTTGATAAGGTTATACATTTCTTTGAAATACTATAAACTATTACTATAACATAATATTAAAATGCAATCATAACCTAAAAAAAATCTAGGTATATCTTCACACAAAAACTACTTTGCGGATTGAGCTGAAACTTTGCACATGTATTAATGTTGACCAGAATAATTACACAAGCTACTTTTTATCCGGGTACAACGCATGCAAAGCGGTAGGCAGAAGCTAGTACTTTATAAATGTTTACTGAAAACGGCACATCATGAATTGAAATGAAATGCTTTTATTGAGACATCACACATTAAAATCATTAATTAACATATTAAGTGTAATAATATACAATACAGATTTTGAGGTAACAATTTCAAAGCATAAAAGTGTATTGTGTGTATTGGTTCTGTCTCAGCAATAGTTGCACCCACCAACACTGGTATTCTGACAGTTTCTTTTAAGTACCTAACGCCGTGAGAGAAAACATAAAATATCAACGAAATATCATACATTACAAATCTAACCCGTCGCAAACAGATATGTTCATTATGCTCTTCGGTATCATGTCGCACAAAGGCACCATACATATCTATTGACTCAGCGCCATTGTCACGAACCAATAGGGAACGGATGGAAAATATTAAACCGAGTCATTATATCCAGAGTCGAGGCAAACATCACGTTTACGGACGTGGGATAGCTTGTTTGATAGAAGGAAAGGAATAAGAATAATCGAACGTGTATGCGAAGTCAACGAAGTTCTAAGTGGCAACTAGGCGTTCCGGCTGTATACTTAGATAAAAGATAAAAAATTGTTTATTATATTCTTAAATCTAATTAAGTTTATTTCACTTTCAAAATTAACGTGATATATACTATTCATTTTGTAAAAACGGGAATTACTCACGTAGTATTGTAACGTAGAAGATTATTCCGACACGTTTCGATTTTTCAAGAAAATCATCATCATGGGATTGAATGCCCGTCCGCGCGTGGGGCCAACACGACACTGATCGTGTACAATAATACTACGTGAGTAATTCCCGTTTTTACAAAATAATTAAGTTTAGGTAGAATACGGTGATAAAAAAGGCCACTAATCAGCATTTGCTGTGGCTGAGCAGGTCGTACAGCGCTGGTGTTCCGTAGTTACCATTGTTGTTGCTTGTATGTACATATGTCCGACATTTTAGTCCCAGGATAACTCTGAAACAGATGATCGGGTTTGATGAAATTTAAAACTTAAGGAGATTACATTAATACAAATTAATATTGTCGTGAGGTAATTTGTAGTAAGCCTGGTTTTTGAGATAAGGAAGTGTAATCATTTTATTTTGTCCGAGGAAAATTCTTGAACAGATCATCGGATTTTATTAAATTTAAAACTTAAGAAAATTATTTTCGTTGGGGAATTTTGATTTATAGGGTAGTTTTTGAGATATGGGGGTTTAATAGTTTTTTTGTTCCAGGATAACTGTTGAAAGGATGATTGGATTATGATGAAATTTGAAACTTAGAAGATTACATCAATATAAATCGATTGTCACGGGGGATTATTTATAAGTGGTGTAGTTGTTGAGATATGGGGATTTATTTATCGATGTTTTTTGTCCGAGCACAGGGGTAGTTGCCATACTAACCACGCTTAGCAGGCGGGTTGGTGAGCGCAGTATGGGATGTTGATACACGAAAAGATGCTACTTTCCATCTTAGGTATCACTTAGTAGGCTCTTACTGCATCCATTGGCACGAGAGGAGGGGTAACATTCTACTGCCGCCACCCCACGACATGCACGTCAGAGGTATATTGTACCTAGTCTATAAATAGATATAAGTTACGATGTCTGTGTAGTATCGTAAACTTGGCACCGTTCCTCACACTAGGACATAAAATGCCTTTATAGTGAAGTTACAGGATCTCGCTCTTGGCTTCTCCTTAATTACACGAAACCGTGTAATTAACCTAGTTATAATCTTTAATATCCCTAGTACATCAAATATTAAAATATGTAGAGTATTTATAAGCCTGGAGCCTTATTAAGCCATGGAGTACACTTAAATTATGAATTTATTTATTATCTACGTGTTTATGTATGTGTGAGGGTTTTAGGTAAAATTGTTTGTTTGTGTGTGTGATTGTACGTATGAGGATATACCCATATAACGTTGCAATAAAGCGTGGACACTCTCAAACAGGGTTTCCCAAACTGTTTTGTAACACGCCCCCTCTGCAGAATACAAAATGTTCAAGCCCGCTACTGTATATCTTTGACGGACCTCATGATAAAACCTCTAGGAACAGCCCAAAGCAAATAATTTGTAACGTGAAGTTATCAATGTGCGAGTGCGAGAGTGTGTATTTGTCACCAGTGACAGTGCCAAGTGGAGGAGTCGTGGTCACGGGAAGACTAATTATTCGACTAGAACGACTCAGTTTAATATTTTCCATCCGCTCGATTGGTTCGCGACAATGGCGCAAAGTCAATAGAAAAGTATGGTTCCTTTGTGCGACTTAATTTCCAAGAGGATAATGAACAGGGTCGCATCTGTTTACGAAGGGTTACATTTTTTATTTGCCGTAGGGTGCCGGAAGTAAAATGTCACCTCTTCTCTCTTGCATAATGCAGTTAAAGGCTTAGGGTACCTGCGGATGGTCAGCAGAGTATTTCCATGTATCAACATCCGGTACTGCGCACGCCAACCCGCCTGCCAAGCGTGGCGAGTATGGCAACAACCCCATCATGATCTTGGAAATAGGCCTTCATCCAGCAATAGACGTGGTTAGGAAGCAGTCTTACGGCTGAGATGATGATAATGATATTTGTCCTGGGACATCTGTCGTGGGTCAACAAAAACTTCGCTAGAAATTATTAGCCTGACTGTCTCAGGTCGGAACAGCTCAGTTTAATCTATATATGTATTAGCTTGTGCCTGCTGCTTCGCATGCATTGTACCCGGATAAAAAGTAGCCTTTGAATTAATCCTAGTCAACATCTATACGTTTGCAAAATTTCAGCTCGATACGTACACAAGTTTTTGCGTGAAGAGGTAACATACTTCCATACAAACAAACTTTCTGCTTTATAATATGAGTGGGATATAAAAGAAAGTCGTGTTAGTTACACTGTTTTTAACTCAAGAACGGCTGAACCGATTTGGCTGCAAGTTGGTGGGGAGGTAGCATAAAAACAGGAAACGGACATAGGCTTCTTTTTGTTGCGTAAATTATATCAGAAAGGGTCAAAATAGGGGATGAAAATTTGTATGTAATTTCTTTTATTTTTTACTTGAAAACTTAAAATGTTGCATAAACACTACTCAACAAAGTCTAGGGAACAAGGATATTTTAGTGTATATTTTTAATTCAACTTTTTTTTGTCCCAGATGTTATACATCAAAAGAAGCGAAATTTATTCTTGATTTCAGTTATGCAATTATATAAAAAGTGTTCATGTAAAAAAATAAAGTTTAATTAAAAAAACTAAAATAGTGCCTAAACAAAAAAAACAATTTTCTTCAAATTACAAAAACATATGACGCTTACGTGGAAATTAAATTGAAAAACATTCTTTGCAGCTGTTTAATAATCCGTTGGACCTCCCAGGGCATTAGACACGGCCCTACATCGGCGTGGCATGCTGAGTATCAAGTTATCAATTGTCGCCTGTGGAATAAGGCTCCATATTCTGGAAAGATGCGAAAAAAGTTCTTCTCCTGTGTTCAAATTTTAAGGAAAATCACTATAAGCTCTTCTTCCCAGTAAATCCCATGCATGCTCAATTGGATTGAGATCGGCGGACTGAGCAGGCCACTCTAAAACCGTGATATTGTGCTCGCTGAACAGATTCATCACCTGCCTTGCGGTGTGTGGGAGTGCATTATCCTGCATGAACACGAAATCTTGGCCAAACTCCTGGTGGTGAGGGATAACCATAGGATGCACTACCTGGTCAATGTATTGTTCTGCATTCAAATTGCCTCGTATGCGAACGAGATCAGTTCTCCCACCCAGGCGAATTCCAGCCCACACCATGATCGTTCCGCCTTGATAAGGATGAACTTCCTGAGGATTTCGGAGACGACTTTGGCGACCAGAAACACGTCAAACACGCACTCTCCTTGAATCAGGATGAAATCCGAAGCGAGACTCATCAGAAAAGAGAACACGTGCTCACTGATTGTCGGTCCATCGCAAATGTGCATTAGCCCACAATAAACGACGCCCTCGATTTCCACGTCGCAAAGCTGTAACTCTTAATGGTCTGCGAGCGCGGAGATTGACTTCATGTAATCTTCTCCTGGCAGTTTGGTCACTGATAACCACTTGGTGCTGGGACTGGAGTCTTCCTACCAACTGGCGAGCTGTAATCCGTGGCTGCCTTCTTGCAGCATTTTGCAGAAATCGATCTTGTCTCTGGGTAGTGACCCTGTATCTTCCTCGGTGTCGTTCGGCTACATCTCCTGTAGCCCTGTAGCGTGCCCATAATCGGCAAATTACGATTGGCTGTGTGTGAACAGCGGCCGCGATATCGCGTTGACTGCGTCTAGCTTCCAACATACCCACAGCCCTAAGCATCTCTTCCCGCGTTAAATGACGACGTGACATAACGCTTAGAGTTTCAAAAATGTCGAAAAAGTTGGCGGTAATGGTTTTTCACAAGAAAAAAAATCGATACATGACAAAACTCACAACAACTTTATGCTAGCAAACCCCTTACTCTGCGACCAAGTTCGGTTTTTCCTTCTTATTTTGAAAAGCTTTCGCACTTTTGTTTTATTTTTTTGAATTTCGAACAAATGATTTATTCCTCTTCCAGCCTTAATTTATAAATTTTAGTGACCAGTACTTTTTTACGAGTTTTCACAAAAAAGTTGAAGTATTATTGCTTGTTCCATAGAATTTGTTGAGTAGTGTATATTATGTTTATTAGAATTTAAAACTAATTAACCGGTGTATCAGAATTCCTTAAAAATTATACCCTAAATGAAAGTATAGGGGATAAAAAAATTGTTGGGGTATATTTTTTTTCACTTGATTACTAACAAAATTATTAAACACATGTTTCAGCGTTAGTTGTAGCGTAGTTGTAGGGTAGTTGTAAGGTAAGTTGTAAGTAGTAGTTGTAGTAGGTGCGATACGAAGTTCGCCGGGACGCAAGTATTTTTAATATTTACCATCATTCTGGGTTCGCGACAATGGTGCCGGGTCTATTTATTGACCCGATGCCTTTGTGCGACATGATTCCAAGGAGCACAATGAACTATTTCTCAAAGCTCGTATCTGTTTTCTATGGGTTGGATTTTTAATTACCTATCGAAGGCTTCATTAAGAATCTTAGAAAATTAAATCTTTTGGTTATGGAAAGGCGATTAGGCGAGGAATGGGCCCACCGCAAACTACGCAATTAATACGGACGGATGGAATAGATCTCACAGGCCAGTGTAACTTCGTCAAAAACTATAAAACACATAATTATGTGACGGAAAGGGTTTCCGTAGACAAAATGGCAGTAACAGAACCCTTATCATATCGTTCTGTCCGTTTGCCCGTTTTAATTGTTACAGACACTTCGTCTGATGAAGTTATTTTTGCCTCGACTGTCTCCGGATGGAATGACTCAGTTTAATATTATCCATCCGCTCCCGATAGGTTCGCAACAATGGCGTCTAGTCAATAGATAAGGTCCTTTTGTGCGGTTCCAAGGAGCGCAATGAACTATTTTCTAAAGCTCGTATCTGTTTGCTACGGGAAGAATTTGTAATTAACTGTCGAAAGCTTAGTTGAGAATCTTAGTTTTTTTTGTTTTTGGTTATTAGAAAGGCGATTTTTATTAGAAATGGGCCCACCACTTACAGCTTTAATAAACTAGTATACAACAGTGTGAAAATATAATAATGCATAAAAAAGCAAGTAATAGGTTATCACGAATAGATATAAGAAAATAATAAGAGAGAAAACTATAAACAGTACGCTTCGGACACAAAAACAAGGTGGAAAATAAATACTATCTACTATAACATAAACTACCACCTAATATTAGTCACCTATATTTAGGCTATTATCGAAATAGTTCACACTCAACCGCTGTCTGGCTGAATTAACGCTTGAGCAGAATAGATCCAAGTCATGTTGCCTACAAATTTTATTGAAGTGATCGCTAGCTCGCCATATAAAGGAATTTTGTCTGTAGTTAGTTCCTACAGTGGGAGTGTAAATAAAAGAAGTAAATCGGGTTAATTTAGAAGGGGTGTTGATAGAGATTTTACCAAGCAATTCAGGACAATCAATCGCATTAGAAGTTATATTGAGCAGAAAAGATAGATCGGAAATTTCACGTCTCATAGAAAGAGGGAGAAAATGAAACTTTCTACAAAGTTCGTTATAGGTAAAAGACTTATTAGGATTTTTTAAACGGAAACAAAGATACTTAATAAATTTAATTTGGATTTGTTCAATCCTATCAATATAAATAGCGTACCGGGGATTCCAGACCTGCGATGAGTATTCAAGAATGCTTCGGACAAAAGTACAATACAGTACTTTAAATGTTTTGGCTTTACTGAAACTAACCGAACTCCTCATAATAAAACCTAACATTCTTGAGGCCTTGGTTACGATGGCATCAACATGTTTATCAAAAATATCTAAAACCTTTGTAGCGTTTCGTTTTTGAGAAGATAAGTTGATGGCGTGGTATTCATTTTTCGGGTAAAAGTAACAAGAGAACATTTCGAGGGGTTAAGATCTAAGCCTGGTAAGATCAGCTTGAAGTTTCTCAATATCATCGGCTGATTTAATGACTATAAATTTTCATATCATCTGCAAAACAAAATAGGTGGCTGTTAAAAAAGCATTGAGAAATGTCGTTGATAAATATAAGGAAAAGAAGAGCCATCAAAGATCCCTGGGGGACTCCACTAGGGACGGTAACCCAACTAAACATGTGATTATTTATAACCGTAGCCTGTGAACGATTTTGAATATAGAACGAGAACCGTCTCAGCAAATTGCCTCTAATTCCGATGAGGTTAAGCTTGGACAACAGCAACCGATGGTCAATTCTATCGAATGCTTTGCTGAAATCAGTGTACATGACATCTACTTGGGAGCCGTTACCCATGGCCTCCGTTAAGAAGTCATTAAAATGAACAAGGTTTGTGGTGGTAGAACGTCCCGTAAGGAAACCATGCTGAGGTGTGTCGAAGGAATGGTGTACCGCGGCGTAAATTTGGTTATAAATTATTCTCTCGAATAATTATATTATTAATAATTTTGCAATAATTCTAAGTTAAGATATTGGCCTTTATTAATGACATCAGTTTTAGAACCTATTTTATGAATGGGTGAGATAAATGCTTTTTTCCAAATCAAAGAAACAGAGCTTTTACAAATAGATTTTGAAAAAAGTAATGATAGTGGAATATAAATGGACTCAGCACAGTTAATGAGAAATATCAGACTTGAATTATCTGGGCTCTATGCTTTAGTTGGATCAAGTTGTTTTAATAATTTTAAGACTTCATCCTCGTTAGATTCAATACTACTTAAATTAAAAGAAAAATGTGAATCATTAAATAATAATAATTAATCATTTAATCATCCAATGGAACGATAGGCTCATCAATAGTATTTACGTAAGAAAAGTGGAATAGAAGTTTTTGGAGAATATTTCACAGATTGACTCACCAGTACTAGTAGGAACCCCATTAAAGCTCTTAGAGTGAGTTTTTATATATGACCAATTTTTTTTGGGATGCTTCTCAATGCCACTTTCAATAAGAGTTATATAATTTTTGTAACATTCGGCTTCCAGCAATTGGGTTCTTTTTCAAAATTTTGAATGTTTCAAGGTCGGATCTCATACCATAAACTTTGTATGTTTTGAAAATTATGTACATCATTTGATGTATTTGTTATAGTTTAGCTTTCGTAAGCTAAAAAAATTACAACTTGATAAGTTTGTGTCTTATAGAGTTGTTCTGGCCCACTTCTTTATAATGAAGTGGCCTGCTATGCCGCGGCTTTACAGTCTTTACAGTTTCAAACATTTAAGCCACCGCGAGAGGCTACTTAAATCTCTTTTTAGGGTTCAGAACCTCAAAAGGAAAAAAAACGGAACCCTTATTGGATCACTTTGTTGTTCTTTTGTCTGTCTGTCTGTCCATCTTTCAGTCTGACCCGTTATCTCGAGAACGCGTAGAGGTAGTACTTATCGAGTTGAAATCATAATCATATACTTTAATCTGCAGCCTCTCTAAGCTGTGCAAAAATAAATATTCTACGTTAACCTGAAAAAAAGATACAACCGTTTACGCCACAAAAACCGCATGCTCCGACATTCTTAAAGGAATCAAAATTCATACTTCCCGTAGACCTAGAACTATGAAATTTGGCAAGGCATACCGTATTATATTGTAGATAAAGAAAAAAATTCAAAAACTATACATTTGCAATGGAATCATAAAAAAATCGTCTTCAAAGGTGACCGAATCTTTATGTGAATTTTTAAAACTTTAGATCAGATCAGCTTATTTCTAATAAATATTATGTTTCTCCATACTTAAGGAGCCCTCGGTAAGCGAGTCCAGCTCCCACTTGTCCGGTTTTATTTCAAATGAAACGGCTTTAAAACTAAAGTTGCGCTGTTAGAGTTATAAGTGGCTTTAAGTTAGGACCTCTTTGCTCGCGTTGTTTGCGGGAGGTTACTGCGAGCCAAGACCAAACTTTTGTCTCCATTATTATGCTGTACGTTCTTACTGCCTACAGACATTTATTTTAAATATAACTTAAAGGGTGTTCCCAGCAAAAAATGGACAGAACATGTTGTAAATGTTAATTAAGTTTTATATTATTTGTGTTAACGGGTAACACAACGTGCACAATTTTGTGACTGAACATGGTATTTGTGACCCAGTCAGTAATAATTGCAGAAGCTAAGGTAAGGTTTTATTGATTGAAAAATTTAAAATAATATTGGTATTGATTTAATTTATCTTTAAGTCGAGGTGGGCAAAGTCGATCTCTTCTTTTAAAATACTTAATGACGAGACAAGCCAAAGGCTCACCTGATGTTAAGCGATAACCTCTACCTATTACGACTACAGTTTCACGAAGCACGTGACCAACGCTACATTGCGCCCATCATCCTAAGGCATAGAGTTGTAAGATCTCATGTGCCCGTAATTTCCCCGGCCTCCTTACCCTTCAAAGAACACAGAAATGCAGACATTACTTTTCAGCGGTAGATATAGGTATGGTGGTAGTTCTTCCCCGCTTGAACTCTTCACAAAGAGTTCTACTGCTGCGGAACTACTACGGATCTACGAGTATTTGATGATTTAACGTTGTGGGGGTGTTTACAGGTGGTGGGGCGCAGTTGGCGCTGGCTCCGCGCTTCACGCTTGAGCCGGCGGCGCGCGTCGTGTACGCAGCGCGGGATGGTGCAAGCGTGCCGTGTGCAGCGCAAGGCGACCCGCCGCCCGCACTCGTCTGGCTCGACCACGACCACGCGCCACTGAGAGACGTGCCGGGACTCAGGTACTACACACTGGCAATGTTACGGGGCGCAGTTGACGCTGGCTCCGCGTTTCACGCTTGAGCCGGCGGCGGCGCGTATCGCGTACATAGCGCGGGATGGTGCAAGCGTGCCGTGTGCGGCGCAAGGCGACCCGCCGCCCGCGCTCGCCTTGCTCGACCACGACCACGCGCCACTGAGAGACGTGCCGGGACTCAGGTACTACACACTGGCAATGTTACGGGGCGCAGTTGACGCTGGCTCCGCGTTTCACGCTTGAGCCGGCGGCGGCGCGTATCGCGTACATAGCGCGGGATGGTGCAAGCGTGCCGTGTGCGGCGCAAGGCGACCCGCCGCCCGCGCTCGCCTTGCTCGACCACGACCACGCGCCACTGAGAGACGTGCCGGGACTCAGGTACTATACTAGCAATGTTACGGGGCGCAGTTCGTGCTGGCTCCGCGCTTCACGCTTGAGCCGGCGGCGGCGCGTATGGTGTACACAGCGCGGGATGGTGCAAGCGTGCCGTGTGCAGCGCACGGTGACCCGCCGCCCGCACTCGTCTGGCTCGACCACGACCACGCGCCACTGAGAGACGTGCCGGGACTCAGGTACTACACACTAGCAATGTTACGGGGCGCAGTTGGCGTTGACTCCGCGTTCACGCTTTAGCCGGCGGCGGCGCGTATCGTGTACACAGCGCGGGATGGTGCAAGCGTGCCGTGTGCAGCGCACGGTGACCTGCCGCCCACACTCGTCTGGCTCGACCACGACCACGCGCCACTGAGACGGGCACGCCTCAGGCGTAATAATAAATTAACATATATGATTTGCAACATCATAGGAAGCCTTTAAGTATACTGTTATAAATAAGAATGTCTTGCATAGTAAACCTTCAGTTTCCAGATCTTGTTGAAAGATGAGACCATTTACGTAACAGTATTTTTTGGTATCCACACTAGACAAGCCTGTATGGTAAAGACCAAAGTAAATGCTGGACAATTCACACATTACCATCAAGCCCCACGCTAAGCAGAAATTGTGTTATGGTGTACTAGTGACTGACATACCTAACATATTTATACTACATAGATAGATGGAGAAAATATATGGTGGAAGGAAGGAAGGGAGGCCTTTGCCCTGCAGTGGGACAGTACAGGCTCTTAATAATAATAATAATAATAGATAGATATTTTTTTATTATATACATATATATAGAAAAACATCCGGGTGTTCTGGATGAGATGAGACGAGAGAGAGATCAATGACCCTGTCAAGAATCAGCTGGCGTTTAGACAGTCATTATCGTATAATCAGCTGTTGAAGATAACTTTCGTGGTTTTTTCTTGAATATAAATCACTTAATCCTGAAAAGGCGTAGAAAAAAAGTTGTCCTTGGAATGGTCAAAATCACCCCTTTCGGCTTAGCACACATAATTATAAACTGATTAACGGGACTTTATCGCGTAATTACCTTATTTTGTTATTTCCCGACGCAATCCAACCATGACCACGAGGGCAGCAGGGCACTCGAAACGTCGGTAAGTAATTGTAAGCGACGCGCTTAGATTGCTCGCGGATTTTTGTAGGCACTCAGGGGTGCGTACCTACCTATAGTAAATAGATACGTATTCAGTGTTGTCAAAGTTATCGTGATTAAATATTGAGTTTGCGGTTAGTAGGTAGGTATGTTGATATATTTGTTGCCTATACATTATCTATTGTGTAAACTATTGTGTTTTATGAATTCTGTGTTAACTTTCTAAGTATTTTACATTCAAATATAAGAATAAATAATAAAATGTGGCGTGCGCGGGAAGAATGCGCTTGGATCAGGAGAGGGACGCGGTAGGTCCCCCCGACGCGGTAAAGCCGACGGCCGCCCCGAGCGCGGCAAAATAGTATTCTTTGACGCGACCTAGTGACCGTACGTTTGTTGGGTGCATTCTTCCTTCCGCTCGCCGCTCTTCGAACTCAAGTTTATGTGTATGATTTTATCAGCCCTATCATGTCCCCTACAATTTGGTCCATACGAGCCGGATAGAATACGGATGTTACATACACACCTCGAAGATGGCGAGCACGCAAATGGCAAAGGAAGAACAGCGTCACGCCGCGGTCAGAAAAGATGCTCAACAACGCCGAGCCGAACAAGTGGATGTGTGATGTGCTGTTGGAACAAAAGCACCCGGGAGCGAGATGAATATGTGTTTGTCCGGACCTTCAACAGCGTTACGAAAACCATCCACTAGAAAAAAGTCTTCGCCCGCTTCCATAATGGCGCGAAAGAAAATGCTTGAACTTATGGCCGCTAAGGAAAAGGCAAAAATCAGAATGGAACTGATTGAGAAACAATTGGAAGTGGACTTAGCAGAACTAGAAGTTGAAGCTAGCAACAGGATGCACGAGACAAGAAGCCAGTGCGCCACTTATGAACGTGTCCCGGCACTGCAGGACTCAAACCTGCAACATGTTATTCGAGCCGGGCCACCCTCGGCCACTGATAACTCGTTCGATGCCGATTTCCCGCCGAAAGTTTGCTTGCCGCCATTCGAACCCGTACAAAGCGCGCGGGCCGCGGCCGCTGCGCAACTTCCGGTAACTCATTACTGTTTACCGCCAACCGCCGTTGCAATAAGCGCGCGGGCCGCCGACATCGGGCCACAGGAAGTGATGGAAAAGTGCCTAGAAAGAAGCATGAAAGTAGCAAAAATTCAGCGCGCCACCTTTGTACGGCATCCGGCACCGCGGGAATGGAACCCGCGCAACGTGATTTCCGCCGGACCGCCGCTACCGGCCGCTGATAACAACATGCACGACGACGCTGCTTTCCCGCTAAACTCAACCGCGCCTTTCCCGCTAATCGCACCCGATGATTCCCGCGCTCGGCTCGCCGCTTGTGAAGAATCTTCGCAACCAGTTATCACCGACCTGCCCATCGACTATTTGCCGCCAACCTGTGTAACGTTCGTGGCACCGCAGGAAGTGAACCCGCACCTCGTCGCTTCCGCTAAGCGACTGTTCTACACGGTGTCCAGCAACGCGGGAATCGAACCTGCTGCCAGTGATTGCTGCCAAGCCGCTCTCGGCCACTGACCCCTCCGACAGCTGTTTACGGCCGCTGTGTTCCGTGTCGTTTTCCCGCCGCCCGCGCCCGATGTTATCCGTGGTCGCCGGCATCGCTCGCAGAATCGCAGTACAAAGTTACAGTGAACGTGCAAAACATCTTAGGTCGTTAGTGTTCAGTGCAGAAGTGGCTAATGGTGATGATGATAAGTGTTACGGACGTGTTGCTAGGCAAAAGTTGCAAGTGAGTAAAACGTATAAAAAATCCTTGCGTAGGGATCGGTGGACGTTTGTAAAGCGATTTAAACGTGATGGTGTTACGGACATTTACGGACTGTGTCGCGTCGAATAAGTGCATGTAGGTAGGTACCTTGCATTGCGATGGTAGGTCGGCGGTACTAACCGATTATGGAGTGGACGACTGGAAGGCCTACGGTTGGGGCAAATACCTAGGTGGTACCAGTGATTTGTTTGTTTTGCCTAGTGCCTATTAATTGTTGTTGTCTGTGTTTTTATGGTACCTGTTCTAACTTTCTAAGTATGTTTGTTTTACACTTCTTGAAATTATTTATTGTGTAAAGGTACTTTACTGTTTTTGTGGTTTTATTTGTTTTGTTCAAACATGTTGATTAGTTTTACTTTTTAATGTATTTTACATTCAAATATAAGAATAAATAATAAAATGTGGCGTGCGCGGGAAGAATGCGCTTGGATCGGGAGAGGGACGCGGTAGGTCCCCCCGACGCGGTAAAGCCGACGGCCGCCCCGCCCGAGCGCGGCAAAATAGTATTCTTTGACGCGACCTAGTGACCGCACGTTTGTTGGGTGCATTCTTCCTTCCGCTCGCCGCTCTTCGAACTCAAGTTTATGTGTATGATTTTATCAGCCCTATCCTGTCCCCTACAGTAATAAAATAAGGCAATTAATTACGCGATAAAGTCCCGTTAATCAGTTCAAAATTATGTCTACAGATAGCGAAAGCTTACAAATTAGCACACATATTACATTATTATTATACAACCTGTATTTAAGTTGATTAGGATAATATGAGATTGTGATGGTTGCAGGCGCGTGCACGCCAACGGCACACTAGAGTTGCTACCGGCGGCGCGCGCCGGACTCACGGCGCCCGCCGCCGCCGTCGTGCGCTGCCGAGCCTCCAACGTTCACGGCGCCGCCTTCTCTAGGGACGTGCTGCTACAACCAGGTTATTTTTTTGTTGATTTCTCTCACTGTACATACCGAAAAGCCTTATCGATAAAAAAAATAAAGTTTCACCGATTAAGAATGTAGCTTAGCTTTGTATAAGATTAGATCATTTATATTTATTTATCCTCGGAAAACAAACAGCTTTAGAAACTTAAATCTAGTATAAGAGTGAACATAGAAAATGACTAGCCTTGAGTAATTTTCGCTATACATATAATGAGATTATTATAAATATTCATACCATGGACTGCCGGCAGTGTAATCTCCCAAGGGATACCTCGGAAAGATAGTAAGCAGCGTCTTTCCGTGTATCAACATCCCGTACGGCGCTCGCCAACATGCCTGCCAACCGCCAAATTCCATGGTGTCGCGTATAGCAACAACTCCCTCATGATATCGGCGATCCATGATGGGAGACAGCACTCCTACGGCTGAGATGATGATGATAGTTTACTATTATTAGACCCAGTTCCTGAGCTTTAGAATACCGTATTACCGGCCGCAATCCACGGTATCATCCACGTAGTTCCCGTTCCCGTAGAAATACCAGAATAAATATATCCTATTACTAACTCAGCCTGTTAGTCAAGGATAATGTAGCATTCTAATGATGAAATAATTTTGAAAATCGCTCCAGTAGTTTTTGAGCTTATTCGTTACAAACAAACAAAAAACAAATCTTTACTTTTTGTAATCTTAGTATAAATTATTGTTTTTCCTATACTGATGACTTGAGTTTCGGTCGGCAGTGGAGGAGCAGAGCTGGCAAGCGGTGCTGGAGGGCAGTTCGGCGGCGCTGGGCGGCGTGGCGGCGCTGCGGTGCCGAGCGCCCGCCGCCGACGCCGTCACAGACTTTCTGTGGTACCGGGGCGACGCGCCGTTGCACGTGCCTGCGCCCTCGCCAGGTAACTATCTGTAGGCATGCATTTTTAGTTTATTGTTGCGGTATCGTGGGTTGCACCTGGCTAAAAATAACTTATGACAGAGGCGAATGGCAAAATCAAAGGGAGGCCTATGCCCAGCAGTGAGTGGGTCGATAAAGGCTGATGATGATGATGATGATGTTACGGTATCAATGGCCGTGCTCTCGTCAGTTCATGTTAGCTTCTCATGCGCGTGTCTCATTATCTATATGATTATCATCATTCAGCTCGTAGTGTTTTGGAATAAAATCCATTTATCAACTATCAACAACTTCTTATCATTTTAAAGGGTGTTAGTAACAATAACTGTAGTTTTTATAGCCACACTTAGGTAGAACGTTTAAGGAAAATTAACACGAGAACTCTTGTACCCGTAGATGGCGCTTAGGCGGTGCTCAGCCGACATGATTTTATTAGTAATTTTGACTCAGCCCGTAACAGTTCCGTTGCAGCTGGTGAAGCGTCTTAACCAAATTGTTTTGACCAAATTGTGTTCGTACTCCACTAGAATCGAAATGTTTTGAAAGGTTTTTAATTTTCTTCAGGTTTAAGATCAATTTATTTCTCTAAAGAATAAAACACTCACTTACAAGCAAAACCTTAACTTCAAAATTTTATATAAATGATTGGGCTAATCGCACAAAGTTTATATTACACATAAAAATTACAAACAGAAGAAATGCAGGCAGGCGAAAACAATGTAGCTCAAACTTCGCAAACAATGGTTGCAGACGGACGGACTACACGAATAGGACATAACTGGAAGTGGCATGATTCATTAGTATTAGTCTTCCCGGGACCACGATGGGTGCAATCCTGTCGAAACGTCGGGCAATAATAAAGGTAAATAGCGCGATAAATACCCGGTTAAATATGTGTTAATAATGTGTCGTGATCGCGAAAGTTTGAAAAAGATCATTATTATTATTTTTTATGATCTTGTGATGTCTAGATTTAGATTTATTCTTGAACTAAAGAATAACCCCCATTTCCTAATGCCGGCCGTTTACTACATTTTCACATTGTTAACTAATTTTGGTAGGAAAACAATAACTTTCGAAGGAGTAGTTCTACAGTAGTCTACCTGATGATAGAATGCAGCAAGGTTTAATTTTAATACATCAAGTGTTTAAATCTAAGCTACAACGGCATGTTTTTGAAGATGTAACACTTTTAGAATAAGTAGACGAAATAAAATATTTATACTTAGCTTAATTTCTCATGTATGTGACTCTAAATAAGAAATAATTATATTTGAACTGATGTGGTTATTGAACATGTTTCATCAAAATTGGTTATGAATTTCACAAGTTGTGGGGGTGAAAGAGGGGATGAATAATTAAATGTACCAAATATACCTAAGTTTCCGCCGTGGGGTGCCGGCAGTAGAATAATACCCCTCCTCTCATGCCCATGGATGCAGTAAGAGCCTGCTAAGGGATACCTCCGGAAGATGGGCAGCAGCGTCTATCCGTGTATCAACATCCCATACTGCGCTCACCAACCCGCCTGCCAAGCGTGGTGAGTATGGCAACTACCCCTCATGGAGATCCATGAGGGAGGCCTGTGTTCATCAGTGGACGTTTTATGGCTGAAATGATGATACCTAAGTTTGGTATCAAATGAAAGGGCATGACGTGTAGATTGCAATACTGAGGGTACACGTTAAAAAAAATAAGGTAACTCCGAGCCTAAGTAGAGTGTCGGGGTAACCTAGAATTTGTTATTTTATAAACTTGTTTTAAGTATCTAAGACACTTTTAATCGTAGCCATATTTTACCCGCAGGCAAGCGATTTTAATTACGAAAACGACGCGACACCGCAACGGCTTTATTAGCACCGCAGTTATAAATGACTAACCCACTCCGCGATTTCACTCACGTAGCTCCCGTTCCCGTGGGAATGCGATAAAATATAGCTTATGTTACTCAGGGATAATGTAGCTTTCTAATAGTGAAAATCGGTCCAGTAGTTTTTGAGTTTATTTGTTACAAACATGCAATGTACAACACATGAAATACAAATCTGTCCTCTTTTTAATATACGAGTAATTATAGAAACTCAGAAGCTCATTCATTTATTTCCATAGTTTTGCAATTACAAAACATAGACACGTCAATTAACAAAAATAAAAACATATTTAATTTTATGTTAACAGGAAATAGAAAGGACTCAATGACTCAAGGACTCTTTATAAAATCTACATTATAAGGATCTATTGATCGTACTGAATAGATGCCGGCAGTAAAGTGTTGCCCCTCCTTTCTTTTTTTTCCCAAGTGAGTTGCAGAAGTTATCATTGAATAAATTCAAAAACATTATTAAACGCAATCTGTGCAATAAAGCTTATTATAAAATATCAGATTACCTAGAGGACAAAACCACTTGGGACGGAATCTGCTCCAACTCCGTCAAACGTAACATAAGACAAAATAAAATTGTTAAATGATGACTATAACGACCGAGTTAGGTTCTTCTGTTCACTTCTTTTCCTAACTCGCGTGTCATCTGAAGTGAACAGATTCAATTATGTGCTTTATTCTATTTATTTGTGTTGTTTTATTTTGTAATTTGTGACGCGTCAATAAGGTCCATGCGGCCGCACTGAATAAAGTATTTTTTGATTCTTGATTCTTGCCCTGTGGTGGTTGATGCAGTAAGTTTCTGACAACTCGCTGACTTATCTACGTTTTGTAATTACGAACTATGGAAATAAAGTGAATGATTTTATGATATCATCTCAAATGCCAAATGAACCCGGGTGTGCAAAAATTGTACTAATATGGCGATGGTTGGCACGCGAACTAACTCCTCATGACTTGCGAGAATCGAACCCGCAGCCTCCTGTGTCTCAGCCGGCTCTTAAACCACCCACGCCATAGAGGTTGTCCGAAAAATCTGAATTAGTTTGTTAAAATCTTTCAAGACTCATCTCAAGTTTCATTTTTCCAAGACGCTTTTAATCGTTGTCATATATCACCCGTCGGCAAGCAGTATTAATTAAAAGGACCGCGACAGCTTCTGTTTCAGAGATCCGAGCAGCGTTATAAATAAAAGCACTCTATATAAAAAATAAATATAAATAGGCCATTATTTTAAAACTGGTTAACGGGACTTTATCGCGTAATTACCTTATTTTATGGTTTCCCGACGTTTTGAGTGCCCTGCTGCCCTCGTAGTCACGAGTCGACTGATGTACTTAGAGCTACCGTCGCAAGTTGAGAGTAGAATCTGCGACTACCCTCAATTATCATCAATAGCTTGTTTGAATCAGGAATGCCTCGCGTCACAAATTTACTAATAACGGGATTCCACGATGCCGAGAGACGATAACCATCCCCACCATTAAAACGTCGGGAATAAATTAAATAAGGTAATTACGCGATAAAGTACCATTAATCAATTTAAAATTATGTCAACAGATCGCGAAAGATTACAAAGTGCTAATAAGCTATTAATTTATTTAATATCTCTTACAAAAAACTTTTACTTTTAAAATAATATGTTAGTCTGTTAGTTACTTTTCTTATGATTAATATTAGTATGGTTAGTTTCCGAGATATAAGCCCCTGTTAGGGTGAATGCCTCCTCCAAGCTTTTCCACAAGCTTTTGTTTTAGCTGTTTTCCATCCACTGGCACAATATCATCAGCTCACCGTCGTTTTGGCCCACCGACATTTTGCTTTCGAAATGGTCCTCTCCAAATAAACTCTCTCCTTATTAAAGGTCAACTCTATACAATATCTAAAAGCCGTGTTGGCCGAGTGGTATGTACCCCCGACTTTCGATCCGAAGGTCGTGGGTTCGATACCGGCCGTGCACCAGTGGATTTTTCTTTCTTGAAAAAATTATGTGCACACTTAACACGAGCTTTAACGGTGAAGGAAACATCGTGAAGAAACCCGCGGCTTAGTTAGCTTCAGACGTATTGACCTGTTCTTTTCTCTGAATAATAGCTGACTAAGCTGAGAGGATGGTATAGGTGCTGGGCAAGCCTAATCCATCTTACAATGTCCCAGGCACTGCAGCGTCCCGTACAGCATGATAACCAGTTGCTGACGCTGTGTAAATCATCTATAATAGATGCAAAGGCCTTACTTTTTTTATATAATATCTAAATTCGCTTTAAATAGAGCTATTGATCATAGAACGTAGTGAAATTAAGTGTCTTATGTTATGTAGTACCCTAATAGAAGTCTGCCGTGGAGTGCCGGCGGTGGAATGTTTATCCTCCTCTCATGCCCGTGGATGCAGTAAGAGCTACCTGCAAGATGGGCAGCAGTGTCTTTCCGTGAATCAACATCCCGGACTGCGCTCGCCAACACACCTGCCAAGCGTTGTGAGTATGGTTAGATCAGAAGTTGATGTCGCTGCTAGTTTTAGTTAGTATGGCAACAACCCTTCTTGATCTAGGTAACTTCGATTCACAAGGGAGGCATCCCTTGTGAATCGAAGTCCATGCCAAATGTCCAGCTGTGGACGTCCTACACTGAGATGATGATGATGATGTAAAATGCGCTAGCAAAAACTATCTCCGAATGACCTCAATCTAAATCTATTAAATGACTTTATTTTTATAGGGGATTCACTGGGTTTTATTGAACCTCGATACCTCGCCTGGCTAGGATTAAAACAATAGGATTAAGAGAATTGATTCTTCTGAGCGAGATCAAAGTGAATTTCACAGTAACACGTTTTTTTCATAGAATAGAAAATGTTAATTTGTTTTTCACATCTAGTGTGGTATGACTATAAGACTGTAAATTTAATCTTTAAATATTGTGTGTGCTTAGCCATCATTATTTCAGCCATAAAACGTCCACTACTGATCACAGGCTTCCCTCATGGATCTCCATTAGGGGTAGTTGCTATACTCAACACGCTTGGCTGGCGGGTTGGCGAACGCAGTCCAGGATATTGATACACGGGAAGACGCTTCTGCTTATCTTCCGGAGGTAGCCCTTAGCAGGCTCTTACAGCATCCGCGGGCATGAAAGGAGGGGAAACATTCTACTGCCGGCACCCCACGGTGATCAATACAGTGACTGAACTTAAGTGAACGGATTTTAATTTTCCATCCATCATCATAGGATCCCACTAACACCACACCACACTTATAAAGATGATTTATACCGCGACGGCAATTGCTTATTCATTATGTACGAAATGTTGTAGTAGAACCTGCCATTGTACATATTATATTACCTAGCTTAACCATCCTCTCAGTTTAGTCGGCCTTAGAAGACAATACGTCTGAAGCTAAGCCTCAATTTGCCACGTGGTGTTTTCTTTAACCAAATCCAATAAAGATTAAAGATGTTTATTTGCACGTATAAAATTACAATAGTAAGTATAAAATGTCTATTATATTCTACCTTATCTAGGCATGCAAATATTTTGGCTTATAGTAACACTGCACATAAGATAATAAAGTTTTTCAGATTTCATACAAAAATAAATGAGTTAGTTAATTGATTATAATAATAAAAACAATATCCATAAATGTATTCAAAATCCTCTATGTCCCTGTAATTAAAGTATTGATTTATAGAATAATAATAATGATACTTTCGGGCTGTTCGCATCTTGCTAACTCTGAGTATTTCCACAGATATAATCAAGTAGCCAAGATCATTCACTTGCTCTTCGATATAGCCTTACGGGCCCTGAAGTTCCGTATTATCACTACGCACCGGAGCCGGTTCTTGAAAATTAAGAATCGAAATCGAAGAAGTATTGCTTTTTCTATTATTTCGGATACTATCGGTATTAATGCCACTGGTCTAAAGTTATCTATATTTGAGATGTCTCCTTTTTGAATAAGGTTTTTATTATTAATTTTTTTAGGCATTCTGGAAATACGCCCTGTGTAAAAGAAAGGTTTATAATATGGCATAAAGGTTTTGAAATGTGAACCGAAACATGGTTTAGAGTATTTGTAGGTAGTTCATCGTAACCTATTGACCTTGTGTTGCTTAGCGTTCGTATAATCTTATGAACTTCTTAAGCTGTAGTCGGTTTTAGAGTATTAGTGCACGACACCTATCGAAAGTTTTGGGGACACACCACTCTGCTAGCATGGATCTTTATAATATAAACCTAAATATGTAATAACATTTGTCATTAACAAAAATAAACATTGAAAATGCATTTAAGTTTCGTGAATAATACTTGTATTAGACATAAGTGAAAGAGTTTCTTACAGATTCTCGGTACGTGGTAGCGGGTGACACGCTGCTGATACGCGACGTGCGGCGTGAGGACGCTGGCGCCTACGCTTGTTCCGCGCCCGGCTTGCCGCCCGCCGCCCGGGGCGGGAGCGCACGGTCCCGCCCCGCTCTGCTCGCCGTCACAGGTCAGTACACTGACTCCTTAGATCCACTACGGCCGGTTGGATCATGGATCATGGTAGGTGGCACGTCGGCAAGAGGATACCGCCATAGGTCAGTCCCCACTCACTCTCTGATCCAGTCGGTCCGTGGTGTTACATGATATTTATTAGATACAATTTCGCTAACCTTACTTGTAAAAGTTAAACAATAAAGAGATGTATGTATGCCTTTCCTAAATTTAGCACAAAACACCTGTAAAATCCATAACAAACATATTGATCATCCGCACTCGCCGAACGCGGGACCGAAAGTAAATCACACATATTTCAAATCCTACGCAAAGGCTAACGTCTGCTTTGCTTTGTAGAAGGCGGGGCGGAGATCGCTCCAAGACTGACGGCGGCGCCAGCTGAGCTCGCTATCCCACGTGGCGCCGCTTTCTGCATGTCATGCTCAGTCGGCGCCGCGCCACCCCCGCACTACACCTGGCTGCGCACGCGCGACGGCCGGCTGGCGGCGGCGGGCGGCGACATGTGGGCGTGGGCCGGAGGGGCGGCACTGTGCGGACGGGCTGAGCCAGCGCTGCAGGGCGCCTGGCTGTGCAAGGCGTCCAACGCGCGCGGTGATGCGACGCGTCAGCTTAGGCTGCACGTAGTTGGCGACGCGCCTGAGCTCACAGTCACTCCCGATGTCGTGGTGAGAATTGAAGCTGACTTTGTAGGACCCAAAGACGCGGTCCACCATTAGTGCAGGTAGTACGAGTAGCAGGGTGCCTGGCTGTGCAATGCGTCCACCGCGCACGGTGATGCGACGCCACATCTGAGGCTGCACGTGGTTAGCGGCACGCCTGAGCTCACAGTCACTCCCGATGTCGTGGTGAGAATTGAAGCTGACTTTGTAGGACCCAAAGACGCGGTCCACCATTAGTGCAGGTAGTACGAGTAGCAGGGTGCCTGGCTGTGCAATGCGTCCAACGCGCACGGTGATGCGACGCCACAGCTGAGGCTGCACGTGGTTAGCGGCACGCCTGAGCTCACAGTCACTCCCGATGTCGTGGTGAGAATTGAAGCTGACTTTGTAGGACCCAAAGACGCGGTCCACCATTAGTGCAGGTAGTACGAGTAGCAGGGTACCTGGCTGTGCAATGCGTCCAACGCGCACGGTGATGCGACGCGACAGCTGAGGCTGCACGTGGTTAGCGGCACGCCTGAGCTCACAGTCACTCCCGTTGTCGTGGTGAGAATTGAAGCTGGCTTTGTAGGACCTAAAGATGCGGTTCATCATAGCTATAACGAATTCCAAGTAGCAAGGTGACACCGTGCATCTAACGCGTGCGGTAATGCGATGTGACAAAGGTGTTACTCCCGATATCGTGGTGAGAACTAAAGCTAACTTGCTAACCGTAGGAACCGCAATCTTGTCTACAGCCCGATTTACCCACTTCGGTATAGGCCACCCTTAGTTGTTGCTATCCTCAGGGATCCTGTGCTTGTCAGATCCATCGATGTCCTGCGGCTTTATCAATGTCGTCTGCCCATCCTGCGTTTCCTTGGGGTGATTTCGGCTAGTATTAACAGGCTTCCGTTATCGAGGTTTGTGGCTATTGAAAGCTTGAGAATGAGAAGAATAAGAGCTTTTTTTGAACTATGACTAATACCATGTATCTTTTATTACTTAATAAAGCATTTTGGCATGGCAACAACCCTGAGGGAGGCCTATGTCAAGGAGTGTACATGAATAGCAGTCCTACGACAAAAGTATTTATAGTAAAAACATGACATAAAAACAGTTTGTAACTAAACAGGCGGCCTTATCGCTGAAAGCAATATCTTCCAGGCAACCGTGTGCTTATGAGAGAGAGAGAATAGAGCAAACAAGGCGGTGGGCTGAAATCCCTTAAAGAGAAGGCTTATACAGAGTTTAGCTACTAAAACTATATTCAATAAAATACACTACTATAGCTAATATTACAAACTAAATTATACGAGACTAGCTGACCCGGTGCCCACTTTGTTGAGGGGTAATTTATAAGCATATGACACTCACAAATACTGTGACTTTCTATTCGTAAAAGAATTTTGAAAATCGGTTCAGTAGATCCAGAGATTACCCCCTACAACCTCACAAACTCACAAACTTTATCTCTTTATAATATTAGTATAGATTTATTTATAGAAAAGAGGGTTTTGTCGCTAAGCGACTATATTAGACACAACTTCTTCTATAGATTATGATTATGAAAGTACGGTCGCTTAGCGACAAAACCCTCTTTTCTATAAATAAATTATTAGTATAGATGATGATTATGAAAGTACTTTGATTTTTAATATAATTAATGGAATCAGGCGTTACTTTGCGGAAATACATGACAATTAAATGCAATAAAAATATTTAGTTTTAATTCCGCACTGCTGAGAAGCAGGAGCACCGCCCTCCCGCCCGCAAATTATGCACATGCAGGGAGAACTAGTTTGTCAGTGCAGCATGCATACCCAAACCTATACGACACGTGTTTCGCCTCTCCACGAGGCATCATCAGGTGAGACGCTGAGGTGTTGACTGGTCGGCCGCTGGAACGATTTCGTTTTTTTATTTTACTTTGATTTTTATTATTCTATCCGCATCTTGTATCTATGTGCGCAGGTGGCAGAGACGGGTGGCTCGGCGCGGTTCGTGTGCACAGCTCGCGGCGCCGGCTCGTGGGCGCTTGGCTGGCTGCACGACGGCGCGGCGGCCGGCGCCGGCGCCGAGCTGCAGCTGCGAGGCGCGGCGCGCGCGGCGCAGGGCGTCTACCAGTGCGTGGCGCGCGACGAACGCGGCGTGCTGCGGGCGCAGGCAACAGCCGAGCTGCGACTGGGAGGTATGGCGTTCGGTACAGGTCGCGCGATAGTTAAAGATCGGCAAAAGTAGAAGGGGTATGCGCAGTATTCAATGAGGCGTTTTCATTAAAAAGTAAAAACTTCAAACATAGTTCCCTCGAACCATATAGATGGCGTTAGTTTTATTTAACTGGTAGGAAACACAATTTGACAATGACAGCAATTGTGATTAATCACAAACTTGCTTTCTCCGCTTGCCAGCTCCATCTGTTAAGTTTAGTAGGAAACACTTTTTTGTTTTTTTCTGAAAACGGCTCATTCTAAGGTCTATTTGGTGATGTGCGGAGTGAAGGGGGCGGGTGTGCGCTGATGGCGTCACGTCATTGGTAGATCAGTCGCTCTCAAGGTCTCAAGGTCACCTTCCGCGTTGCGTTCACGCGTCTCGATTCGTGCGCGATTGGACACATGCGCCGATTGCCCCCACTAGATTCATCGAGCGATCTTAAACCACCGCGCGACCTATAGTGAGGTTACTTCGGTTCTTGGAACAAAAATCTTTCTGAAGCGAACGAATTCAGTTAGCAATAAGCTGAGACGGGACCTATTAACTCACGTCGCTGCGGCGTAGCTACATAAATAAGCTTACGTTTAGTTTTATTTTATTGTAATGTACCTATGCTTATCCGTGTGTGTCAATAATTGTTTTCCTATGTCTATTTATAATTATGTACTATATTTAATATTAACTGACCCGCGCAATTTCATCCGCGGTAAGTGGGAAACAACGTTAATTGGGAAGAGTAATGATTAAGTATAGCAGTATACATATGTATGGAGGTAATTATTTACGGTTACCGATATTGATAATGATAAATAAAGTGTCTACAACGTGTATTATGTGTACTAAGCCGAAAGGGGGTGACTCTGACCATCCCAAGGAACAACTTTTGTTCTGCGACTTTTTAAGATTCAGTAATTTTCATTCAAGAAGGCTGAAAGTTTGTTTGGATGGAGGTTTGTTACCTCTTCACGCAAAAACTAGGCTACGGATTGAGCTAAAACTTTGCATGCGTATTGATGTTGACCCGGATTAACACACAGGCTACTTTTTATTAGGGTACAACGCATGCGAAGCGGCGGGCAGAAGCTAGTCTCCTATAAATTTAAACTTAATAATGGCTATTTAATCTTAGTAAATGTGCTACAGCACGTATTAAATTATTTTATTTCCCGATGTTCGTACACATCATCTCAGTCATAGGTCTGTTGTCCACACATCCACTGCTGGGCAAAGGCCTCCCTAATGGATCTTCATGAGGGGGTTGTTGTCATAGTCGCCACTCGCGTTCATAGTAAAGGATACCTCTAAGATAAGGATATACTAAGGTACCACTAAGGGTCAGCGCAAACAGAGAGGAATAATCCCCGCGCGGTCTCGGGCATTTTCTTTACGGATCGCGATCGCGATTACGGATCTTCGAGGACGCGCGAGCATTTTTTGCCAGGTTCAAGCATTTATGCACTTTATTGCAATAATTTTAAAGTTTATTTTCAAGTGCGTTAATAAAATCCTCTCTGCTGCGCTCCGCTCTGTCTGCGCTGAGCCTAAGGCTTAGTGGTATCCTTTACCATGAACGCGACTGTACACAATTACCAAAAATAGTAACGCCATCTAGTTGTGTTTCTTGTACAAACGTAATCCCAACCTGACATCTTATTGCGGTAATCATGTACATATATGCTACCGGCCAAACTCGATTTCAGGACAAACTATTTGTCATCATCATCATCATTTCAGCCGTAGGACGTCCACTGCTGGACATAGGCCTCCCTCATGGATTTCCAGTTATTGCGGTTGGAAGCGATCTGCATCCACCGTCGACCTGCGGTCTTCACCAGGTCATCATCCCATCTTGTTGGTGGACGTCCTACGCTGCGCTTGCCGGTCCGTGGCCTCCACTCGAGAACTTTTCGACCCCATCGGCCATCTGCTCTGCGAGATACATGGCCTGCCCATTGCCATTTCAACGTGCTAATCCGTTTGGCTATGTCGGTGACCCGAGTTCTTCTACGTATCTCCTCATTTCTGATTCGATCGCGTAAAGAAACCCCGAGCATAGCCCTCTCCATAGCTCGTTGAGCGACTCTGAGCTCAGATACATACATTTGTGCCTAGGCTAAACTAGTTCTTTTCCTAATAACCTACTGTCTCTCCATCACGGTTCTGCCACGGGCAGTGTTTTAGGATGGTTATAAAAAAAACCTAATAACCTACTGTCTCTTCATCTCGGTTCTGTCACAGGCAGTGTTTTTATTTTATACATTTCCTAAATAGCTTCGGAGTTGTATATAGGAAGAACTAGTTTAGCCTAGGCAAAACTAGTTTGTCCTGAAATCGGGTTTGCCGGTAACATAGGTTCTAGGTCGAGTCGAAACGATACTTAAAGGAGCTAACTTCCTGATCACTTTCAAGAAGAACTCAAATAAAAGCCAACTTCGTGAGATAACATTGTGACCGACTAAATTAACTAACATTCGGAGTTACGTCACAGCTTTACGGGATCTTAAGATGTCAATTATTTGCCGTGGGGTGCCAGCACTAGAAGGTCTCCCTAGACTGACTAGAATGTCTCTCCTCATGCCCGTGGATCAAAGCCGAGAAATTGTATTTGACGCTGATTGATTTTGAGTTTTTCATAAATTGTCTATGATAAAATGTTTGTTTTTATCACTTCACTTTCAATTTAATTGTCATGCAGTCAACTCTAATGGCAATCTAGTTCGCACAGTTTCTTTTTCGGGTCGACACGATACTCAAAAGAGCGCGAAAGAGCAACTTCACAAAGTTGGATAACATTGTGACCGGACTAAATTAACTGTCGTTTGGAGCTACGTCACAGCTTTACTGGATCTTCAGATGATTCCTTGAACACTTTTACATAGCTTTAACTGGTACCCGGGCAAATATTTCATTTTGTGCATTGATATTTAGAAAATAGTCCAAAAAAAACTTACTAAGTTCTTTATTAAGCCAAAACAGTTTTGAAGAGTTTGATGATACCAAGCGAAATTGTGAAAAAAACATTCCTTGCTATGCAGTCACAAAATATTCCAATTAGTAAAGCCGTTCTCGAGTTTTGCGCTTAGATATGTACATACAAAGATTATTTAAGTATAGATTGAGTTACTGAATGATTTTGAGGCTTTCATAATTTTTCCATTCAAGACGAAACATTTGATTACATCACTTCACTTCCAACGTATTATGCAACGTATGTCAACTTTATAGCAAGCTTGTTCGTGCAGGTTTTTTATCTAGTCGACACGATACTCAAGGGAGCTCTTACTTCCTGATCACTTTCAAAAATGTTACACAGATGCGGCCTAGGTACTTGTCAATACGCGCCTGGAGCTTATGCCACATACGGATAAAGTTGTACGGTGTAACCACACTATTCTCTCGCATCAGGATTTTTAGTTTATAGTCTCAATATCAACGGCCGCGCTCTCGACAGTTCATGTTAGCCCCACATACCAGGCGCGTGGCTGTCAGTATCATAATCATCATTTAAATCGTAGTGTTTTGGAATTAAATATATTTCATCATCATCATCATCATTTCAGCCGTTAAACGTCCACTACTGAACACAGGCCTCCCTCATGGATCTCCATGAGGGGTAGTTGCCATACTCACCACGCTTGGCAGGCGGGTTGGTGAGCGCAGTACGGGATGTTGATACACGGGAAGACGCTGCTGCCCATCTTCCGGAGGTATCCCTAAGCAGGCTCTAACTGCATCCATGGGCAAGAGAGGAGGGGCAACATTCTATTACCGGTGCCCCACGGCGTATATAAATATATTTATCAACTATCAAAAGCATCTTATCATTTCAAAAAGTACAAGACCTTACACAAAGACAAAAGACCAACCGTGTGAGATAACATTCTGACTGGACTAAATTGACTAACTTTATGCATTATTTACGGGATATTTATCATGATTTGAGTCTTTTTGAGTTTCCCGATATTTTGGCGCAGTTTCACAAGCCATGATCACAGATATGATGAACTCCCTTAAATATTGCATTAAAATAGTGTTCACAACCATAAAGATAGTAGTGCAGTGGGGTACCGGCAGTTGCCTTGGGATACCGGCAGTAGAAGGTTACCCCTCCTATAATACCCGTGGATGCGGTAAAAACCTGCTAAGGGATACCTCCAGAAGATGGGCAGCAGCGTCGTTCCGTGTATTAACATCCCGTACTGCGCTCACCAACTCGAAGGCCAAGCTTGGTGAGTATGGCAAGTACCCCTTATGGAGATCAACGAGGCAGGCCTGTGTTGATGATGATTGAAATATTTGTTTATCATTTAAAATCCACAGCTTTAACGTCGAGTCATATATAAGCCTTACTTTTTGATCGTTTTGATCCCGTGAAGGGGTGATCCGGTACATGAAACACTATCGATTTGTAAAGATAAAATTAAAAAATAAAATTATATTTTCTTTTAAACTCGAATCAATTCTCGCATTAGTGAAAAAGCGATGCGAACCAATAGTAGTACCATTCAAACATGTGTTCACAGGTAGATGACATTCAAAGAGACCGACTGTAAAGGTCTGTGACCTATTTCACCAATGACGCGTAAGCGCAGTCCACGTGGACTCATGAAAATTAGCCAATGCTAACTAAGCTCCGCCCCCAACCCCCATTTGATTGGCGATTTAAAATGCGAGCGAGCCGCGCACTAAGGTCGGCACATCTAAATAAATCAAATCAGTTTCTCTAAGACGTCATCGGTGCATCACTGTTTAGTGTTTACGATCCTTGTCGAGCGAAAAAAATGACGTCACGTAATTACGTGTTCTCCAACCTGGAGTTCGTTGCAATGGTGTAATTTTACGCGAACGCGGATTACGATGCGCAAGCAGCTCGTCGTCTCTACAGCGAACCAAACCACCTGCAATCTTTACGACTGAGTGGTATACTCACCCAACCCGCAAATTCCATCTAGTCAGACAATTGTGGCGGCTACGCAGCGGCTGTTAGATCACGGACAATTCACCACTCCGTCACATGCTCAGGGCCGCGGTCGCCAACCCGTTTAGACACCCGAACTAGGGGAAATCCTGGAATACTTTGAACGAGATCCCAGGCGAAGTACAAATATGGCTGCAATTAGGAATAACGTGAGTCAATACTACGTTTGGAAGCTCTTGCATCATGAAGGACTCCATCCATAACTATTAAATAAATCAAACCTACTTAGACGTATGTAACAGAACTTTTTTCAAATCATTTGATAATTAATAACAAGAAAGTTTTATTTTCAAATCCGTTGTAAATAATTTTGATTCCAAATTTTTAAATACGCCATAAATAGGTACCTACCTACTAGCAAACCTGTAGGAAATTATTTTTACTATTTACCGCTATTTAATTAGTTCCCATAATCTAGGCTAAAAATGACGGTCCTAAGCCCGTAAAAGTATGAAGGAAAATTTGGAATCAGCTGAGTGAGTCAATAACCTAGGTACGTTCATAAAGTGGGTGGGGTTTACGCACCGCCGTACAACTAACTCGTGACGCTACTACTGGTTTCATGCATTTTGCGAATATTACGTTATCACTTGCTAGTTTTTTCATTTTAAGAGATATGACGCTGTGTAAGTTGTTGATGAAAAGTATTATGTAAGTTAAACCACCTGTCCAAGGGATTAAAACGATCAAAATGTAAGACTATATAGCAAGCTTGATTTCAGTTCCCGTCGAGACGATACTCTAAGGAGCAATTACTTCCTGATCGTTTTCAACAAGAACTTTTTGACGCTATTAAATTTTACAAACCAGAATATTTGTATACCAAACTACGTTTTGCAAGTGATAACTCTCGTAGAGGTTTACGCTCCATTAGGTCTGCACTCCTCTATTACAGTCACAAGACTGCGGTGATTACTGGAAGCTTTCGATATGCGGCAGCGAAGTGTTGGAATAATATTCCACCTCCAATACGCAATCTCAAAACAAAATACACGTCTACTACTACTTATTTATTTCTTTGTGAATTGTCAGTGTTTTTCATATTTTGTTTCAATCTGTGTGTTATTATTGTTTTGTTAATGTTAGATGTATGTGTAGGTGAAACAAATAAATTCTTTATTTATCTATCTCTATAAAGGCCAACTTCGTGGATTACATTTTGACCGAACTACATGAGCTTTTGTTCGAAATTACGTCACAGATTTACGGGGTCTTACCAGGCGTCCGTCACTCGCTCAAGGGCACGCGTTAAATGCCTACCGCTTGGTGTACCGTCGCTCGGTGTTACGTACGCCGACGCCGGCAGTAGGCTGCCACACGCTCGCTTGAGCGCACGCACGTTAAATACGTTCCTTTAGATGCCGAAACCGCGTAACTATTGTGCAGTGGATGGATGCCAAAGTCATATTTTCAGCACTATTTTAGATTTAATCATTGTAGTCGGTTGCTTTAAATAATAATTTGCGTAAATAGTTGTTTAAATCGAATATAAATGGATCCCCAGCGGGAGTGAAATGATGATGATGATGAAATGGATCCTATTACTTTTATAAATTCTCACCATATTTTCTACTTAGAACATACGAAGCGGGTTCGGGATTAAATAACGTAGTCCAATTGGAATAAAATTAACTCCTTATATCGGAAATCACACCAATATGAATCTCATAGCAGATTCACACTAGAACACTTCTTCACAGAACACTGATATCACTATTGCATCCGCTTTGCTCCTGTTTTCTTCATTCATACCTATTAAAATTATTTACGTGATTTAGCATATTTTCAACGTTACAATTCAGTAACCATAATTTTAGAGAAGGAAAAAATGTATCCATCGTTTCATAAAACTCAACCAATTACAAAAACTGTTTTTTTCACCACATTCGTTTTATTATCAAAATCGTCTTAGAATCAACCCTAACCACTCATTCGATGCCGCGTCACAGATTTCTAGCAAGTAGGTGGGGAGGATGAGCAAAGCAATCTCAACTCTATGTTTGCATACTTATGGTACAATCTTTCTCGCTGTGAACTGCTGGTATTATTAATACAATGTTGTAGGCTATTATAGCGTAGGTATTTTGGCTTTTGTATTGTAGTGATGTATCTGTTAAGTTTTTGTAATCTGTGGTCTTACGGCGTTAAGTTCTTTGAAAACGTTATAATTTATAGCTTGTACCTGTGTAAATAGTTCGTGAACTCCGGTTCTATAGACGGCCGAAGGGAATATTTAATTGTGCATATTGTGAAGCTTAGAGAATAGATAAAATTTTTGCAGATATAAAAAACTAACCCATGACGGGACGCCTGGCAGATCTGAAATATTTTGAAATAGCTTTTGATTTATGTAACCCCTTTTCTGCGTTATTTTTTTTTCTAGAAGGCTATCCACAAAAGATAAACATATACCACTGCTAACTTTTCTGTAGGCAAATAGACGAGGAATAATTCCACCCTTAATTATTTTGTTTGCCTGGCATTAGGCAGCCTTTGTTGATAATAGATGATTACTTCCAGTCTGTTTCATTTTTTCCGACAAAATCGACAATCATCGCCATATTTCAACCAATTTTTACAAAACATTAATTAATTATGTACAAACACTTTCCTGTTATACCACATTGTTTATTCGAGAAAGCCGTAGCAATCCATTCGGTAGTTTTTGAGTAAAGCTGTAGAAGTCGGTTACTAGTAAGTAAAAATATAATGTCATACCATTGTTTGTTGTATACAAAACCTTGATTATTGTATGTCCTGTTAAGGATACAAATTGTTGATACTTACTATTTTTTTAAGACCTGTACATGTTTGCACACAATTTGACAATAAAAATATCTTTATCTTTAATGTTCTAGCTTTCATTTAATTTAATTATTTTCATATATTTATTCACTTCATAATATCTCGTGCGATCGCTCTCCGCAAAAGATGTTTCACATCAAAAGTTAAATTATTTAAACCGATTTTCGTCGAAAAGCCAACTCTACGACAATGTTGTCGAGTCGAGTCGATACTCAAAGGAGCACTTACTTTCTGATCACTTTCAACAAGGGCTCGAATATAGGTCAACTTCGTGAGATAAAATTGTAACCGGCAGGCGGATTACGAATCTTGCGACAGGTTAGCAACAGGCGTAAATTTCGTGATCATTGCTGTCAAACAACAATTTCTTGCATACACACAATTTCTTGCATACACACAATTTCTTGCATACACACAATTTCTTGCATACACACAATTTCTTGCATACACACAATTTCTTGCATACACACAATTTCTTGCATACGCACAATTTCTTGCATACACACAATTGACGTCTGACAGCGATGAACGCGAGACTCGTAATCAACCTTGCCGAAATGAAATTTATTTTGCTTTAGTTCACACAGTCATAACGAATTTTCTGGAGTTTATTCTATAAAATGTTTACATAGCCTAAACTTACCTTAAATAAATAAGGCCAGGTGCGCATCGGGCTACGCGCTATTTAGGGTTCCGTATTTACCCTTAGACAGTTTTAAGAAGATACACTCAAAAAAAGTTAAATAAAGTTTAGTAGGTACATTAATATTTCTATGTTTGTTACCACACTTAAAAAGATAATGCTACAGGTTTAGATTTCAGGCCACATCAAACGATTTAAATCTTTGCCCGTATATAGAAAGCACTCACACGCGAGACAAATACCTGCAGAAAATAAAACATTTGTCTCCGGCGGCGCCGCGGAAACGGCAACTGCTGCGTTTCATCCGGAGACGTAATGTTTTCTCTGTTGATGGTACAGATTCGATCCCCGAGCTGGTGTACACATTCATCGAGCAGGCGTTGCGAGGTGGCGGAGCCGTGTCGCTGCGCTGCGCCGCGTCGGGCGCGCCGGCGCCGCGCGTCACCTGGCTGCGAGACGGACAGCCGATTGATACGCATAGGTCAGTTACGACTTGTATCGTTACCGTGGGGTGCCAGAAGTAAAATGCCTCTTCAGCCCATGGATGCAGTATGACCACGTATGACCAAGCGAAACCTCTGGATGATAGGCCGCAGCGTCTTTCCGAGTATCACCATCACGTACTGCGCAACCCGCCTGCCAAGCGCGGTAAGTATGGCAACAATCTCCTCATGATCCGTTTTTCGAGATTATTAAGGGAGGCCAAGCGCAGCGTACGTAGTAGAACTGACGACTTGGGGAAGACCGCAGGTTGAAGGTAGATGCAGGTCGCTTCAAACCGCAATAACTGAAAATCTATCAGGGAGGCCTATGTCCAGGTGAGCCGTTGTAAAATAACTTTCTACGGTTCACCTAGGTGGTCTCAGGGAGGTGGACGGTGGGTAAGAACTCCAGAAGTGGACGTCCTATACGGCTCAAATGTTATAGATAGATAGATAAATTCTTTATTTGCTACTTCAGCACACACATACAATTTTTACAAAAATGTTAATACACATTTACTTACAATTACTGAAACAACATTACATAAAATAAAGAAAAAATAACATTACATTAAACAATTTGAAAACGATTAAAATACAAACAATTTGAAAGCAAAACCAAAATAAACAAATGTTAAAAACAATAATACAAATATAAACCTTTGCCCAAAAAATAAGACAAAAATACTGAATGTGTGTGTTGCAGTAAGGCAAAAAGGTAGCAACTCAGCTTCTGTTTACTCATAGAGCAAACACTGATTTTCAGTACTACCATCTGCAGTGACCAGAAAACGAGCAACCAACAAGCAATAAATGTGTATACTGAAATTAGTTTTGGTAATCTAAGAAATTATCTGTATCTGTTATGTAGTATGTAGTGTACTCGTATGTGAATTAGTATAAATAATTTGATGTTGTGTGGATGTGGAGTATTATGTATTAAGGTTTTACGTATTCTAGAATAATATAAGTTAAAACTACAAAAGCTGTTCCCAGTCAAGTGGACGAAAAACAAGACATACAGTTTACCAAGGCGATAACCTAAAGTCGGCAAACGAAGTGTTTCGGAAGTCCCTCTTTCTGTCTTAGTATTAGTGAAGATTTTAAACGTGATTTAAAAGTGAATTTAGTCTATGTTGATGATGACTTGCATCGTTGTTGGTCGTATCGTTATTAAATCAGCCTGTGCCTGTCCACTGCTGAACATAAGCCTCTCCCATAGCACGCCACTGAACGATTTTCGTCAATTCCGCTAATTTCATCAAAATCTGATTATCCGTTCAAGAGTTAGCCTCGGGCAAAAATGGACATACGCGTTTAAACAGGCATTCAGCCGAAACGCCTAGTTACCACAAAGAACTTCGATCACTTCGCTCACACGTTCGATTGTCTGGCGCAGGTACGCTATCAGCTCTGAGTCAACCGCCCGCGGCGACGTGGTGTCAACCCTGAACGTAACGGCAGCGCAGACCGGCGACGGCGGCCGCTACACCTGCCGCGCGTCCAACCGCCTCGGACACGCCGAGCACTCGGCGCGACTCAACATTTACGGTGACTCGACATGACATGCCACCGTTTACTCTCAGTCTAACTAGTTTACATAGATTACACATTAAGCAGAATCACGAAAAGATTACAACCTTAAATTGGTTTATTGTGAAAGGATCTTGCAGGAGAAATGTATAGCTTTAGCTAAGCCTTCGACAAGATTGACCAAGTAGCTGTTAATAAGCCTTCATTGTCTAGAACAACAGGTTTTTTTTGTGAAAGGCAGAACCTGTTTGATAAATTCAACATCCATTGTTTCTGTAGAAATATTTTTTTTCAACTTTCCTTTGAATGGTTCCCCAGGGTTGTAGAAATCAAGTTTTTTTTTGTTCAAGGCAGCTTGCCTGCTTGATAAATTTAACATCTATTGTTTCTGTAAAAAGACATTTCTTGAACTTTTCTTTGAATGGTTCCATAGGGTCATTTAGGCCGCTTACTCTTTCATGTGTATTTATTTTGTTAAGGATTCTTTAGTTTTAACATGTTACTAGAAAAAATAAGGCAACCCTCTCTCACAGGTCCACCGATGATCCGCAGCGCGGGCCCTATACGCGTGGTTGCCGGTGCCAACGCCACTGTGTACTGCCCTTACGCCGGATATCCGATCAGGTCTATAGAGGTGCATTTTATACGTGTTTCCCAACTTCGCTCTCTCCTTAGATCCTCAATCAGGAAGTTCTAAATTAGGTCCACTTGCTTTCGCGTCTTTTTTATAATTGGATAATGTTATGGTTGTGTGAGACAGTGTCGTAAATGGAGTATATTTTTTACATTTCACATATCGATGATTTCATCTGATTTCCCATAAAATGAGATTGAACTTAAAAAAAGTGTTAGTGGAGCTTTAAGATTTTGAGCCGAGAGCATCAATCCCAAGTGATTTGCGTTGAGATTTAATTATATTTCCGACACAAAAAAAATACACAATAAATATTTACGTATCCGTTGCGTGCCAACTAGACGAAAACTGATTTAAAGAAACTAACGACCTTTTTCATGAATAATTATAAATAAAAAAATAATGATATCCATACGTACGGTTCTAAATAACAATGAAAGTATTCGTATCCTCAGTGAGATCTCATGGTGGCGGCGCGGCGCAGGCGGCGCTCTGGGCGGGACGGGGCGCGTGTCGGCGCGCGGTGGGGCGCTGCGGCTGGCGCCCGCGCTGGCGGCCGACGCTGGCCACTACACGTGCTCCGTGACCGCGCCGCCAGCACCCACCGCGCGACAGGACATCGAGATACAAGTCAGAAGTGAGTGAGAGCTGACGAGATAACATAAATGTGCCAAAATAACTTACCTACAGAGCAGATGTCTCTCCGCACTCCACTCTCTGTGCATCGGCTTTTTATATCTGGAGATCATGATCACAGGATGTTTATAGTCCGGCTAGCTTGCCAGCAACGAGTTCTTATAGTGTCAAGTTGGACCACATCAAGAACTTAGCCTTCTTCTACGGGAACTATGGAGGATCACCTATGTCATCTCCTTCCCTTGACGATACCAACGATGACCAGATTTTCGAGCCCTCGTCACCACGCCTTGTTATGGCTTGAAAAGGCGTCATAGCACATATATGTTTACTGATATTGCGCGTAACGGGGCGCTGTGGCTTGCGCCCGCGCTGGCGGGCGACGCTGGCCACTACACGTGCTTAATAGCCTCCCGCCAGCGCCCACCGCGCGACAGTACATGAGATACAAGTCAGAAGTGAGTAAGAGCTGACGATATAACTTTTTTTTTTTAACGTATTTTTATTTATTCAAAAGAGGTTTACAGACTTACTTAGCCTAACTTATATAAAAAGAACTAAATAAAACTAAACACTTAATACGAAAAACCTATATCTAGGTTATCACTATAGAGTCTTTATAAACTATGCAAGCTATAAACATTATTTTTGCGCTAGGCGAGCAAGTAGTAAAATACAGTCAGTAATATAAAGTCACTCCACTTCCTTTGGTCGGCTCTTCATATCTGGAGATCATGACCATAGGGTGTCTTCGTAATAGACCGGAAAGCTTGTCTGCAACGAGATCTATTATTGTCAAGGTGAACTACATCATAGAACCTTGCGACAAATACACAACTTATAAATGAAGTCATGTTCAGTGCAGTATTTATAACTGACTTTAAATAAATAGACTTTCTTTCTTAGCCACTTTTAGCTGAAATGGCAAAGAAAGAAGGTCTAGAGACTCGGATGATGTGTTCTTATAGTAGCTTATGCAATAATAATGTATTTGTTGCGTGCTCTTCCTAGATCCACCCAAGATATCGCCGTTTATGTTCTCCTCGGAACTGACGGAGGGCAGTTCCGTTCAAGTGTTGTGCGGGGTGTCTTCTGGGGATAAGCCAATGTACTTCTCTTGGCTGAAGGATGGCGCTCCACTGCCGTCGAACCTTCAGGTGAGTGAAAGAAGTCGAAATAAAATAATATTATATCAATAATCTATCTTTAACATCTATTATGTACAAAAAGCCGTGTTAGCAACACGGCATTACTTTACTTTAGACCTGAAGGTTTGACACCAGCCGTATTTTACCAATGGATTTGGCTTTCTTGAAAATATATTTATGAGTGAAATGCATTTAACAGTGAAGATAAACGTGTTGAAGAGACCAGGTCCTTATTATGTGATGAGTGACTCTGTCGTCACTCACACTCTAAATTAACCGTAGTTTATATTACGACTAGACTTCCACTTCTCGACCCTCAAGTAGATGCTGGATTTCTGCCTCAGTTATTTCGCCACATCCTCGACCTGTCACAATGTAGATGATGCGTGAAACGTAAAGAGCACATTTTATGATGAGTATTCCAAGCTTACCTTTTTATTTATTATATTCCCCCTTCCCCTCCCATACTCCCAATCAATTAACAATATCGAGAGTTCTAAACGTTATCCAGAGAGCTCTAAATATTTGTATTTTCGCTTGATTGGACTGTTATTCTTATCCTGTTCTCTTTTAGTTACAAACAGACATGTTTATATCAGACATGTTTCTCTATAATTGTTATCCTGTTCTCTTTTTTAGGGCTCCGTACCTCAAAAGGAAAAAATGGAACCCTTATAATGATCACGTTGTTGTCCGTCGGTCTGTCGGTCGGTCTGTCAAGACTATTTACCTCAAGAACGTGTAGAGGTATCGAGTTGAAATTAAAACCATATTCACAAATCTACGGCCTTTTTAAGCTGTGAAAAAATCAATATTCTAAGTTAACCTGAAAAAAGATTCAGCTGTTTATGCCACAAAAAAACACATGTTTAGACATTCTCAACGGAATCAAAATTCATAAGGTACTTCCCGTAGACCTAGAACGATGAAATTTAGCAAGGTATATCGTCTTATACTGTAGAGATATAGAGAAAATACTGAAAACTATACATTTGCAATGGAATCATAAAAAAATCGTCCTTAAAAAAGTAAAAATCAATCATCGAGGTTAAGCAACCCTACATACGGTGAAAAATTGGATGGGTAACCGAATCTTATTACGCATTTTAAAAACTAACTAATATTTATTATGCTGCTACATTCCTACGGAACCCTCGGTGGGTGAGTCCAGCTCGCACTTCTCCGGTTTTATTTGTTAGTTGTTTGTAATTCGAATTCTGTAACGAGGTCTCCCGCGATACAGGCTTGCCTCGTGCGGGGACCACCTGTCAACGAGTAAGCCCTAATGCATTATAATAGGTTGCAACAAATCGGTTTCTTTTTCTTTCTGCACAAGCACATAACCCTGCGGGTCGCACTTATAACAAGAAACTGGGAGTGCTTAATTTTTAGAGTTCCTTTTAAAAGCGATGTGGTCCCCAGATAGAAGAGAAGAGCCTGAACGAGTTTTCTCTGCTGATGTTTTCCGAGCTGTCGGCGCGGCACAGCGGGGCCTACACGTGCCGCGTCTCCAACCACGCTGCGGCGGTCAACTTCACCGCTGCGCTCAGCGTTAAAGGTATTATTTAATGTCTGTACGATCTGCAGATATTTGTTCAGGGTGTTCTGGGTGTTTTTCTATATATAATAAAAATATCTATCTATGTAGTATAATGTATTAAGTATATCAGCCATCTAGTACCCATAACACAAGCTCTGCTTAGCTTGGGGCTAGATGATGCTGTGTGATTTGTCCAGCATTATTTATTATTATTATTATTCAATTTATACGAACTAGTGTTGCTCCTCATTGACTTTTCTTATTAAAACTGTTTATTTTCGATTCTCTGTCCTTATATAAAACATGATAAATTGATAATTTTAGATGACTGAGTACGGATCCATTTATTTGAGTTCTATACACTGATGTGTCCAGATCAGGTGCCTTTTCTGATATTGCGGAACACTTGAATTAGTTGTAAGAACTTTATACTCCTACATATATTTTTGTTGATTGATACAGCGTTTACTGGTATTAATGCTGTATGCAACGCTGCAGAGCCTGGGACGTTGTTAGGTGGATTAGGCTTGCCTAGCACCTTTACCATCCTCTCAGCTTAGCCAGTACTTGAATTAAAGTAGAAAAAGAGGTAATGTTAAAGAGGTTCTGTCTGTGCCAGATTGCAAACATTAAATCCGTATTTTCTGCTTTGCAATCATACAATCCGTATAGATCCTTGTGAATACCCAAATATTGTTTTTGATCCCATTGATCCAATAAAGACTCCTAAATCTTGTCCCAATTAGTGACTCCAGCATGGGTCAAGGAGCCCCTGGACGCGGCGTTCATGCTCGGCGCGCCCGTACTCTTGGAGTGCGCTGCGAGAGGACACCCCACTCCCTCAGTCACGTGGCACAGAAGGATCGGTAAGTGGTTATGTGCAAACAAAACACAAGCACATTGTGTCTCTCTTGTTTAAGTCCAAGAACTTGGGCCGCCTATGACTCTTCTACTCTAGTGAGTCTAGTGAGTACTCAGCTGCTCCGTAGAGCTAACTTCAAGAGAGCCAGTTTTTTCGACTGTTCCTTCCTCTTCACCTGACATTTCGGCTCGGCATACTTTTAGACGTATCAAACACAAAAGACCTACTGTCCTGCAACAATCCACCGAGATTTATCGGTGAGGTACCAACTAAAGTACCTTACTGATTCAATGTTAATCTGCCTTAGATGACTAAAGGAACCATAAATGGATACTTGAAGTAATTTTTTTCCGAACAGGTGACAGTCTTGGTCTCGAGAGTGAGCAATGGGAGCCCGTGGACAGGGCTTGGGGAGGAACAGAGGGGGGTGACAGCGGGCTGCGGGCGCGGGACGGGGCGCTGACCGCGCGCACTGCTATCAGGTCCCACCAAGGAGCGTATCGCTGCACCGCCGACAACGGCGTTGGGCCGCCACTGGTTAAGCATGTCAATCTCACTGTACACGGTGAGAAATATAAGACGATCATCATTATAATCACCTTTCCTTGACTGAGTCATTCTTCTCGGTCCTGGCTTACTCTTAAACTTATCTCGCGACAGGTTTGCAAGAGGCGTAAATTTCGCGATCATCGCTGTCAACAGTTGATTTTGTTGTATATAAAACCAAAAAAATGACGTTTGACAGCGGTGATTGCGAGATATACGCCTGTTGCAAACCTGTCGCGAGATACGTAATCAGCCTACCGTGAAATCGGCAATAACAACAAAAATAAATCAGATAATAGTTTAGTATTTGTCATCATTGAATATGTCCACTACGCAATATGACCACTTCTAACAAAACCCATTTCACTGCCCTTATTTACCATAGGCCACTAACAATATGTATCTGCTGTCTCTCACTGTTCTAACACATGGTTTTCCTGCTAACCTGTATAACTTTCACCTTTCAAACCTGACCTTTCTAAAAGTCTTTTGTGTCGTTGGTAGAGCCAGCTCACTTCGAAGCGGGTGCCGGTAACGTATCCAGCGTGCGTGGGCGCAGCGCCGCGTTGACGTGCGCGGCGCGCGGTGACGCCCCACTCGCCGTGCACTGGTCGCACCGCGGGACCAGGCTAGACCTCAACTCTTATAGGTATCTATCGCCGATTAACTGGCCTTTGGTATCGGATACCTGCGAATACTGTATTTAGTAATGTTAAAGAAGGTAAAACTTTCAAAGAATGTTTTATTCGTGCGGCGCGTGGCGATGCTCCAAAATGCGAAAAATCAAAACGATTTACAACAATGATCAAAATACCCTTCAGTATTGTTGTAAAAACCTGGAACATAAATTCATAAATAATATATTACTAATATTTAACATGTAAATTCACTGTCTGAAAACATTAATATTATATAATATGCACTTATCTTAATTTGTCATGCCGGAAGGTGTTTGTGTCGTATCCGATGCGCTTGCGCACCGATAATATCGTAAAGGTCTAATGTGCTCAATAACGGGACCTCGGCTTGTCAAACGCCTCTCGCCACTAACTTCACTCCGTAAAGCTCGTTCAGTTTTCCTAACCGCAACACGCGTGCCTTTGTGCTTTGTTAAATCTCTAATTACGCAAATATTGAACTGTTCGTTGTGTTTGTGCTTTCGCTATTGACTTTTTTCTTACTTCATTTTACGCTTCTTGTTCTATACGCTTACCTATATCTATTGTGCTGTGCCCTTCAATAAACTTTAACCTAGTCTATACCCACTACACATTTAAAAAATACGGGCAAACTCATAATTTTATGTTGGATATAGCTGTATGTCACTGATGTGTGCAGGTGGACGGTATCCGAAGTACGCACGGGCGCGGGGGGCGCGGGGGGCGCGGGCGGACTGCGCTCCACGCTGCAGCTGCGCGCCGCCGAGCGCGCCGACGCCGGCGAGTACCGCTGCCACGCGCACAACCACTACGGCACTAGTGAACAACTCATGTTTCTGCACGTTGAGGGTGAGGACAATATCATCACCACCACTTAAAAAGTTAACTGTAGTGAAATAATTCAATTATGTGCTTTAATCAATTTAAAAGTGTCTTGTTCTTCTTTTTTAAATTGACTGTTCTATGTTTTGCTGTATTGAATAAACACTTATTGACTTTGACTTTAATCATCGTCATCAAATTCTTCATTATTCCCATCATCATCGACATCATTTTCATCATCATAATCGTTGTCATCATCGTAATATTGATCATCATTATTATTCTTACCAATATCTTTATCATTACATGTATTAGTCCAGTGCGTCATCATCATCGTGGTTATCATGGTCACCAACATATTAATACTGTATTTTAGTTCACTACACTGGCGATGGTGGGTCAACGACACGAGTTTTTTTTCTTCAATACATGCCACGCTTAGAACCAACACGGAATTTATGTGAACAAGGCATCTTATTACACCATGAAAGTAAAAAAACATCATCGTTATCCCCATCACAATGCTCATCATCACCATCATCAGCCTGATCAATACTGGTATGTGTTGTCTCAAGTACGCACGTACGAAGTTGCGCGCCGGGAGTACCGTTGTTAAGCGCTCAACCACTACGGCACTAATGAACAACTCACATTAAGGGACATTATCATCACAACCATCATTATCATCATCACCATCATCACCACCATCATCATCATCGTTTGTATAATAAGCAACTCTTGTGATGCCGCTCTGACTTTAGTCAGCTTTGTACTTTATCAGAGCCTCCTGAAGCACCTCGCGGAGTTCGCCTCGGAGGCGTGGGGTCCCGCTGGGTGCGCGTGCAGTGGAGCGGAGAGGATAGTGGCGCGCACTACTCGGCATTGTGCACGGCGTTGCACGCGCTGCCCGGCGCAGAGCCACCGCACGCCGCCTTCAATCTTACACTCGAGCGTACCGAGTCCAGGTATTCGGCATACAAGTTACAAGAATAGTTCAAGAGGTATATAGAGCCTCGCAGAGTCCGTCTCGAAGGCGTGGGGTCCCGCTGGGTGCACGTGCAGTGGAGCGGAGAAGACAGCGGCGCGCACTACTCGGCGTTGTGCATGGCATTGCACGCGCTTCCCGGCGCATAGCCACCGCGCGCCGCTTTCAATCTTACACTCGCCGACCTAAGTTGATTGATATAGTGTAATAAATCCGAGAAGGTGACATTTTTTACCAAGTATTTTTTAAACTTTCGCGATCACGACACATTATTAACACATATTTAAACGGGGTTACCTCCAACATGTCAGTGTTCCCGGGACCACGATGGGTGCAATCCTGTCGAAACGTCGGGCAATAATAAAGGTAAAAAACGCGATAAATACCCGGTTAAATATGTGTTATTTTTGGCGACACTGTCAAACTTATAAAATACCTAAATTTGATCATGACTCAACCACTACAGCCCAAAACTGGTTCCAGTAACCTGGAGGCAGTAAGACTTAACCAAAGTAGTAAAATTTTTGTGAAAAAGGTTTTTGAGTTTGAGTTTATTCCAGTAGCGCGGATATGGATGGGGCACGAACGCTGGCAGCAAAACTGGAGGGGCTGCGACCTGCTGCCGCGTACTCGCTGCGAATCGTCGCCGGCAACCACGTGGGGCGCTCGCCTCACTCGGAGCCCGTCATGTTCACCACGCTCGAGGAAGGTATACCCAGATCAACTACCGCCGCCGTCCGGCGAAAAAAACGACGTCAAACCCGATGACGCGCCGTCGGATTTTGACCGCACCTATTTCTTGTTCTGTGCCGTAGGGTGCCTCTTTTCACTTGCCTGTGGATGCAGTAATAGAATCCTGAGGGCGACCTCAGGAAGATTGGTAGCAGCATCTATCCGTGTATCAACGGCTTGTTCTGTGCTCGCCAACCCACCTGCCAAGCGTGATGTGTTTGGTAACAACCCCTCATAATCTGTACTTTGAGATTCATAAAGAAGGCCTATGTCCCAACAGTGGACAATTATGGATGATGATGATGAATTCCTATTTTGGTGGGCAGATCTGCTCTGACGTCCCGCATTATATTGTGTATAATGCGCTGTATTGTGCATTGTCTCCCGTGACAATACACCGATCCTAGCAAGCACAACTCCTTAACATACCGGAAAAGGACTCTGGACTGCGCTGACAGTCCATGAGCATCCTCCAAGGATATACAGATGTTGTAGCATAAATCTATGACTGCAGGCGTAAAGATGCTTATTCAGTTATTATTTCAGCCGTAAAACGTCCACTACTGAACACAGACCTTCATGGATCTCTATGAGGGGTAGTTGCCATACTCACCACCCTTGGCAAGCGGGTTGGCGATCTAGTACGGGATGTTGATACACGGAAAGACGCTGCTGCCCATCTTCCAGAGGTAACCCTTAGCAGGCTTTGACTGCATCCATGGCTATGAGGAGGAGAGGTATGAGAGGCACCCCACGGCGGCTTATTCAGTCATCATTTCAGCCATAAAACGTCCACTGATGAAAATAGGCCTCCCTCATGGATCTCCATGAGGGGTAGTTGCCATTCTCACCACGCTTGGCAGGCGGGTTGGTGAGCGCAGTATGGAATGTTGATACACGGATAGACGCTGCTGCCCATCTTCCGGAGGTATCCCTTAGCAGGCTCTTACTGCATCCATGGGCATGAGAGGAGGGGTATCATTCTACTGCCGGCACCCCACGGCTTATTCAGTAAAACTAGACAACTATGCAAAAGCCTCTGTACACAAATACTTTTACGTATCCCTTTCTCCACAGCGCCGTCAGCTCCACCGCAGAACGTGAGAGTGAGGCCGACCGGATCGGGTGAACTTCACGTCACATGGTCGGTAAGCTATTACTCCACTAGACGTCCTTTTTTTTAACCGCCGAATGAAAAGAGGGGTGTTATAGTTTTGACCGCTATGTGTTTGTGTCTGTGTGTCCGTCTTTCTTTGGCACCGTAGCTCTTTAACGAGTGGGCGAATCGTTCGATTTACATGCAGGTTTTTTTTATTTATAAAGCAGATTATCTGGCGGTGGTTCTAAACCTTTAACTGGTGACGTAGCATTTGTGTAACATAACTGGTGACTGGTCACTTGGGTATATTTGAATCGGATGTTTTCAAATATACCCAAGTGTGGTATCAAATGAAAGGGCATAATGTGGAGATTGCAAAACTGAGGGGACACAAAAAAATTAGGACATTAGACAGGTTAAGTGTGGAGGGTTACTTGAAATAATATTTTTTTTAAACTTGTGTAAAGTACAAATCGCCATTTAACAGGTCAAATAATCTTCGAACGATTAATCAGATTTTCTTGAATCATAGCTATGAACACGGTAAACTCACTTTTCACATCATCATCATCATTTCAGCCGCAAAACGTCCACTACTGAACACAGGCCTCCCTCATGGATCTCCATAGAGGGTAGTAAAGGGTAGTCGCCTGCCAAGCGTGGTGAGTATGGCACCACGCTTGGCAGGTGGGTTAGCGAGCGCAGTACCAGATGTTGATACACGTAAAGACGCTGCTGCCCCATTCTACTGTCGGCACCCCACGGTACTTTCACATAAAAAAATCTCGGTTTACCGTTTAGGCGCTACTGTGCAACAGATAAACACGTAGATACGAAGACGCTAAACCTATAACACCTCTAAAAACCGGCATTTTGATAAACAACGCAGTGGAACATCCATTTCAGGGTTCCGAACCAAAATGGGAAAAGGAACTCTTATGCAATGATTTTTAGAACTATTTATGATATCGCCTTGAAATTTGAAATAATCCAGTTACTTATATTACGAGTATAAATTCAAAAGTAACTCAGTCAGTCTGTTACGTTTTCCTGCTTGTAATTATGATTCAACGGGTCTCAATTAAATTTCACCGGGAGGTAAATGGTATCCCAGGGACGGAATTAAGCTACTTAAAAAGCGCGTGTGACGCAGATAGCAGCAGCTAGTAAACTAGCTGCTGCAAATAAATAAGCTTTATCTTAAATATAAAGCTTATTTAATTGCGTGGGGAGTCAATAATAACGTGCATTTCAGGCCCCAGTGCAGGACAGTTGGAACGGCGAGCTGCTAGGATACGTAGCGCGCTGGCGCGAGGTGGGGCGAGGCGGCGTGGAGGCGGAGGGCCGGCTGGCGGCGCGCGGCTGGAGCAGCGCCGAGCTCGCATTGGACGGGCTGCGCCCCGCGGCGCGCTATGCCGTGACCCTCCGCGCTTATAACCGCGCCGGCGCCGGTCCGCCCGCACCCGCTGTCTACGCTGCCACGCTTGATGGAGGTAGGCACAGCGAACGACTTTTGACCGTGCATTCTTTCTTAATCTATACTTGAGCCAAATTCGATGTAAACAAACTTCAACACATAAAGGTTACTTCATCATATCAGCCGTAGGACGTCCACGGCTGGTCAGAGGCCTCCCTCATTGATCTCCAAGTACTGTAGTTGGAACCCGTCTGCATCCACCGCCGACCAGCAGTTCTTACCAAGTCGTCTGCACATCTTGTATGTGGATGTCCTACGCTGCGCTTGCCGGTCCGTGGCCTCCATTCGAGAACTTTGCGGCCCCATCGGCTATCTGTTCTGGGCGTCATATGACCTGCCCATTGCCACTTAAACGTGCTAATCCGTTAGGCTATGTCGGTGACTCGAGTTCTTTTACGTATCTCCTCATTTCTGATTCGATCCTGTAAAGAAACCCCGAGCTCTCTCTATAGCTCGTTGAGCGATTCTGAGCTTATTCATAAGGCCTATAGTGAAGGACCACGTCTCGGTTCCATATTTCATCACTGGTATCACACACTGACTGCAGACTTCGTCTTAATGCATTGAGATACCTATGTTGGACGAAAAGACGTTGCGAAGTTTCCCAAACGTTGCTTACTTAGCACTATTATGTTGTAAAAATTGATTACAATTTAACTTTACGAGAGTGGTCAACAATCCAAAACTGTTAAGAGTTCTCTATACTGATTCCACTACTTCACTCCACTACTGATGCTGGTATAGAGTTAGTCTCGCATATTTATGATGCTTGGGAGAAGTCGCAAGACGCTATAGGTGTTTTTTGCGACCTTTCAAAAGCATTTGACTGTGTACACCATGAAACATTGATCGGGAAATTGCGCCACTATGGTGTTAGAGGTATCTCTTTGGATCTACTTAATTCATATCTCAGTAACAGGATACAAAGAGTTGATGTTAATGGAAAACGTTCTTCGGGATCTGTAGTTACAATGGGTGTACCGCAGGGATCGATTCTTGGGCCTTTTCTATTTTTAATTTACATTAATGATCTACCTCATCTTGTCAAAAACAATCATGAGATTGTATTGTTTGCTGATGACACTTCACTTTTATTCAAAATGAAACGACGTACCACCGCTTATGGCGAGGTGAATAATGTAATCTCAGAGGTTGTTAATTGGTTTAATGTCAATAACCTATTACTTAATGGAAATAAAACGAAATGCATTAGGTTTACTCTCCCGAATGTAAAACAGGCTGATGCCAAGATTAAATTAAAAGGTTAAAGTTTAAACCTTGTAGAAAAAACTGTATTTTTAGGCATAACGTTAGACAATAAGCTTCAATGGGGCCCACACATAGAACAACTATCGGGTAGGCTTAGTTCTGCAGCATATGCAGTCAAAAAAATCCGCCTTCTTACAGACGTTGATACCGCTAGACTTGTTTACTTCAGCTATTTCCACAGCATTATGTCTTATGGCTTACTACTGTGGGGATGTGCTGCAGATATAGACACCGTATTTGTGCTGCAGAAGAGGGCTATTCGTTCTATCTACAATATGGGTCCCAGAGAATCACTTCGCACTAAATTTAAAGAAATAAATATAATGACAGTAGCTTGTCAATATATTTATGAGAACCTGTTGTACACCCATAAAAATATTGCTTCGTTTAAGAAAAACAGCGACAATCACAATGTAAATACAAGAAATAAGAATAAACTCGCTGTGCCCACTACTAGGCTCCATAAGGTGAAAATATCTTTTAAAGGGCAATGTATACGCTTCTACAACAAACTCCCAAGTGAGTTGCAGAAGTTATCATTGAATAAATTCAAAAACATTATTAAACGCAATCTATGCAATAAAGCTTATTATAAAATATCAGATTACCTAGAGGACAAAACCACTTGGGACGGAATCTGCTCCAACTCCGTCAAACGTAACATAAAACAAAATCAAATTGTTAAATGATGACTATAACGACCGAGTTAGGTTCTTCTGTTCGCTTCTTTTCCTAACTCGCGTGTCATCTGAAGTGAACAGATTCAATTATGTGCTTTATTCTATTTATTTGTGTTGTTTTATTTTGTAAGTTGTGACGCGTCAATAAGGTCCATGCGGCCGCACTGAATAAAGTATTTTTTGAAATTTTTTTTGAATTTTTTTATAAAAATCCACTAGAAGAAAATAATTTTGAGGTAAATACCGTAAGGTTTATCTTGGCTGAAGTATCGTAGGTCATTTTATTTTACTTTACCTACATCTTTAATCATAGCCATCAATCATTTTGTATCATGACTCCGCAGTTACAGACAGAAACACGTCGCCTGTTGTTTTTTTTTACTTTCACAGCTGCAGCCGTAAAACTTTCATGTGTACCTTGGCCCAAGCTACGTCCTAGATATGAACGAACGTATCTTTCAGCTTCGGAGTTGCCACCTGAATCGGTGGTGTGCGAGGCGACTTCAGGTGATTCTCTACGCGTCAAGTGGAGTAGGTCGCCTGCGTCCGCTTCCTCGCTCCGCGGATACGACGTCCACTTCTTCCCGGTGCAACCACCCGCACGTGAGTATCATATAAGCATCATCGTCAAGCTCTATCGGTGCATATAACACGTGCTTTATTGATGACGGAAAACAGCGTAAGGGAACTGCTGGATTTTAACCGACCTGTTCTTATCTCTGCCATCTCAGCCAGCTATTAGTAAGCTAATAGCTGGCATAAGATAGGAGGATGGTGTAGGTACTGGGCATGCTTAATCCATCTAACAATGCTCAAGGCAGTGCAGCAGCGTACCGTACATCATGATTACCAGTTGCTGACGCTGCATAAATCATCTATAATAGATAAAAAAAAGCGTCCTTTTTTTCTTATGCTAGTGAGGCATACCATATACATATGCACTGACGTCTCGCGGTGGGGTGTGTTGTGCATTGCCCCTCGTGATATTACTCCTACCCTTGCCAACCCAACTTCTTGAATTATTTATTTATTTATTTATTTTATTGTTAATGGCAACACAAACAATATCCTTATCCTATAAGAAGTACCCTTACAGCGTGGAGTGGGGCGGCGGAGTCGCAGAGCGCGGCGGGGGGCGCGGGCTCGGTCACTCTGCGCGGCCTCCAGCCCGCCACCAACTATTCGGTGTGGGTGAGAGCGCGCGGCGCCAGCGGCCCGGCTGGCGCGCCCTCCCCGCCCGTCTACTGTGTCACCGGGGACGACGGTAGGTTGCACTATGCTAAGCGGTTATCAGGCTGTAGATCATGCCATCGTAGTAGGCTATTCTTCATGCCGTTATTTATCACAGCTGTAGGACTGCAGTCCACGTCCACTGCTGGACATCTCAGGAAACTCTCTCAAGATCTTGGAGATTCATGAGAGAGGCCTATATACTGGTGAGTATGGCCACCCTCTCATGATCTTGGAGATTCATGAGGAAGGCCTATGTCCAGCATGAAGAATTGCTCAATATGTTGGCTTGATCAATAGTCTACTGCTGCTTTGATGGCTTAACAGGTGGGTCGGCAAGCGCAGTACGGGATGTTGATACACGGAAAGACGCTGCTGCCCATGTTTAGGAGGTTCCCCGTCCAATGTCTTTCACGTTTAAGAGAGGAGTGGCAATGCGGCATCCATCATAGTAGACTATAATCGAGTCAGCCAGCTCGATGGTGGTATCAATGAGCTAGCTGACGCTTCCCGTTGTGTAATGCCAGTGCGGTGACGTCACTGCGTGCTTGCCGGCGCGGACGCACTGCTGGTGACGTGGCTCGACCCGGCACGCGCCGCCGGTATCACCTACTACACGCTTCTATTGCCGGCACCCCACAGCCATCATAGTAGACTATAATCAAGTCAGCCAGCTCTATGGTGGTATCAATGAGCTAGCTGACGCTTCTCCCGTTGTGTAATGCCAGTGCGGTGACGTCACTGCGTGCTTGCCGGCGCGGACGCACTGCTGGTGGCGGGGCTCGCGCCGGCACGTGCCGCCGGTATCACCTACTACACGCTTCTATTGCCGGCACCCCACAGCCATCAGCCAGCTTTATGATATCATTGAGCTTGCTGACGTTTGTTTCGTTGTGCAGTTCCGGGTGCGGTGACGTCACTGCGCGCGCTTGCGGCTGGCACGGACGCGCTGCTCGTGACGTGGCTCGCACCAGCTCGCGCCGCCGGCGTCACCCACTACACGCTCCACACCAAGGAGCTTGGCAAGTACGACTCTTTCGCAAGGGAGTAAATGCAATGCTATCGCATTTATTGTTGTGAGTGATCTTTTTTGGGGGGTAACACCGATCAGACGAGAAGTGACGCGTGACGCTTGGAGATGTGCGAGTTAGTAGTAAGGCTGCCCTTCGTCCATATGCACACTGTGTTGACTGTGGCGACCAGGGCAGTTGTGGCGACAGGGGCGACAGCTCAATTTTTTTCTTATTTTTTTATTAAACCAAAACATACTCAGCAGTGGGTGAATGTGGGCTGATACTTACTTACTTTCTAATCCAAAACAGTTGCCGCGTATTGAAATAAGTAATGACGACTTCTGTAGCGGCCGAACGTCCTCCTGCGATGCAAGGTTGCGGTTTCGATTCCCGCCTAGAGACAAGTCTGTACGATCTGCAGATATTTGTTCATGGTGTTCTGGATGTTTTTCTAAATACAGGGTGTATTTCGTACTTAGCCGAAAGGGTGTGATTCTGTCCATCCCAAGGAACATCTTTTGTTCTACGACTTTTCAGGATTCAGTGATTTTCATTCGTGAAAAAAACCACGAATGTTTTAACTCAACTGCTGATTATACGACAATTACAACCTAAAAGCCAGCTGATTCTTAACAGGGTCATTGACCTCCGCGAAGAGTTGCCGTACAGGTACAAATAAATCCAATTAGAAAATAATGTTTCCCATACAAAGTTTCATCCCCTATATTTCACTCAAGGGAAGGGCTGATTTTTAAAATATTTTGAAATACTTTTCATTATTTTATGTCGCAATATTTATGCAAAATTTATTGTGTATCAAGTAAAGAACTATGATTTTTTTCATCCACTAATTTGCCACTCAAGGGGTGATTTTTGAGAAAAGCTGAAATATTTGTATAATCATTTTGGTATCTAACCATTTATGTGAGATTTCAAGTAAATCAAGTGAAACAAAATATCGATTTTCAGTTATGAAAGGACCAAATGGTTCTGGTAAAATATACACTGCTGCGTCGTCGCCTGTTCGCTTTACTTGAACTGGGCTGGGCACGCTACCGCGTGACTAGATTAAACCTAAGCCTACGTCCCCATATGGTGACTGATACTCCTGTCGCAGGGCCGGTGGCGAGTGGTCGCAGCGCGTGGAGGCGGGCGGCGAGGAGGTGGCGCGCGAGCTCCGCGGCCTGCGCGCCGCCGTGTACTCGGTGTGGGTGGTGGCGCACGCCGGCGCCGGCGCCGCGCCGCCCTCGCGCCGCGTCAGCACCGCGCCCGCCGAGCCAGGTGACTATCTCGTAGACCCCTGGTTAAGACGACTGTTCGCTGCTGGTGGCCTCGTACTCAATAAGACTACACATTATTATTTCCTAGTTCCGTCTCACGTGAGTCTCGTTCGCAGTGTCAGCGCGCATCTCATCGTTCGGGCGCGAGGTGGTAGCTCTGAGAGGATCCCGTGTGGTGCTGCCATGTGCGGCGGTCGGCGCGGCTCCGCTGCGGCGACGCTGGACGCCGCCCCCGCCCCCCGCACATTCCCTCTCGGATGCCGGAGAGCTGGTTCTGCACGGTGAGTACCTGTGGGCGGTGGAGATATCAAGAATCCTTGCGGATGCATAATATCGTTCGGGCGCAATATGGTAGCTCTGAGAGGATTCCGCGTGGTGTTGCCGTGTGCGGTGGTCGACGCTGCCACACTCGGCGACGTTAGACGCCGCCCCCGCCACCGCGCATTCCCTTTTGGATGCCGAAGAGCTCGTTTTGCACGGTGAATAGGCACCTTAAACTGTGTCCAGAGATGTCACGTCTCCTAACGAATGAATTATGTCGTTCGGCTTATCTCGACTCTTGATTCTCGAACAAAAAACTGTAGACTCTTGAATCTCTCGAGTCACAACCCTCACTCAAAACTCTTGACTAACAACATGAGTCTTTCCACAGAGGTGGTAGAATCAATAGCCATTAACTACACCTGCTACGTGCGCAACCCCGGCGGCGCAGACTCGGTGACGCACCGGCTGGTAGTGCGCACGCCGCCCGCCGCGCCGGCGCTGCGTCTGCAGCGCGCTGAGCCGCACGCACTGCTGGTAGCCTGGGACTCACCGAGGGACAACGGGGCGCCTGTTATAGGTGAGGCTTCCACCGCCTTGCAATTTAACGAATGAGGGCTATTGTTGAGGGTACATGTTATTTCGCTGCTAAAGGCTGCAGCGTGAAGTCTCCAAAGTCTCCAAGGTCTTCAAAGTCGAAAATATGTCAACTCTAATAATCCTATGAAACCTTTTTGATGAGCTCTTTTCTTTTGTGTCCGGGGAAACCGCGATTATTGAGAACCGCCTATGCCTATGAAAGTGTTGTAGTTAATAGTGCCCTAAAGTTGTCCCTGCTAAGGATACTCGGCCGGGTAAAGGAGCTATGAGGACAGCGGTTAAGAGGCGCGGCGAGACATTGCACAATACACCCCATAGCGAGATGTCAGTACAGATCTGGTCTCTAGAGTAATTAGGTTGTAATTTCCACAGGTTACTCAATAACATGGGGGCGATGGGAATCCAGCGGGGTGGAGACGCGACGGACAGTGCCGCGCGGGGAGGAGACGCTGGCGCTGCGTGGCCTAGCCTGTGGCGCTGAGTACCGCGTTACGTTGCAGGCGCATAACGCACTTGGCACCTCTCCGCACTCCACGCCGCTGCGTGCACGTACTAAGGGAGAAAGTGAGTGCATCATTGTTTTTTATTATTTGTTCTCCTAGCTTTAAAAATGTGATAAGTATTATCGAACTTAACTCGATCCATACTGTCATCACGAGGGGTTTTTGCCATACTCACGCTTGGCAGACGGGGACAGCGCAGTACGGATGTTGATACACGGAAAGACGCTGCGGCCCTTCTGCCAAAAGTAACTCTTGGCATATTCTTGCCGCATTTACATGAGAGGGCTGGGGAGAATTTTACTACCGGCAAAATGTCTTGGTGGTGCTAACCCTATTTTCTTCGGTACTCCTAGAGGCGGCGCCGGCGCTGGGCGCGGAGTTCGTATGGGCAAACAGCACAGCGCTGCGCCTCAACCTTCTAGCGTGGCGCGCGCGCTGCCCGCAGCCATCTTACAGGTGAACACTGCCGTCTACCGGTTTATGATATTTCAAAACTAGTTTTTTAAAGTAACAGCCTTGATATTTCTTCAGTACACCAATAACAGAATCAAGAAAATTTTATTTTACCACGTACATGACGCGTTGTGGTCCAGACTTCCAAGTAAGTCACAATAGTTCAAGACTGAGAAGGGTGGAAAGAAGAGAGGGAGACCTTCGCCTTGCCGTTGTACAATGTGTCTACCATGAGTTGTCACTGTTAGATCGCCTGCCGTTACTACAGTAGTAATAGTACGTTACTATGACATCTGTCACCTCATGGTACCAAATTCTAAACAAATAAATAAATGAAGCCCAAACTACAGTCGCTGTAGTATAGTTTACTGCGTATTTTAGTACCAAACTATCCGCTAGAGGCGCTGTACAAGTTTTCACATATTTTTTTAACTACAGTCGCTAGATAATATAGATCGTGAAAACTCATGGATGACCTGCAGTACAGGCTTTTACTTATCATAATGATTTCATGTAGCGTGGCACTGCGACGGCCGCCCGCGCCCTTCGCGCCGTTGCCCACCGATGGTGAGAGCGCAATGGCTGGCGGCCTGGCGCCTGCGGCCTGGTACGAGGTGCGCGTTGTGGCGCGCTCCGCCGCCGGCGACACCATAGCACTCTACCGAGCCGCCACACTCGCTACTAGTGGCGGTAAGTTTAAAATTGACCACTCCATAACTCTCCAAGCCATAAATTAAAAATGTTGCCGTCTCGGGACACCTGGCAGATGTAAAACATTTTCACCACAGTCGCCACAGTAGCCCCAGTCGCCACAGTAGCCCCAGTCGCCACAGTCAACACCATGGGCACGATGGACTAAGCGCAGTCGCCCTAGTAACAAGTTATTAGGGCAGCCGCCCTAGTACTCGCACATCTCCAAGCGTTACGCGTCACCTCTCGTCCGATGGGTTTTACCTCCCGCAATAAGGTTTTACATAAAAAACTTATGCCACCTTATTCGTCTGGGCCCCAGATCTGAGACCCCAGACTCTGGGGTAATAGAACCGTGCGCCTTGCAGAGAGGATCGGAGAGCCAGCCGAGGTGCCGGTGGAGGCTCGCATCTCGGGGACGGAGCTGGCGCGGCCGGCGGCGGGCGGCGCCGGCTGGCGCGCGGGCGCTGCGCCGGCGCTGCTCGGAGGCTCCCTGGCGGCACTGCTTGCCGCTATCACGGGTGAGATGACATACACGTACTCCATCTCCTCCTATTTTAAATTTCGTGGTTAAGGAGTTGACGACCTCTGTGGCGCAGCGGTCGAAGGTCCGCCTGCTACGCAAGAGGTTGCGGGTTCGAATCCCGCCTCGGAACAAATGTCTGTACGACCTGCAGATATTTGTTCAGGGTGTTCTGGATGTTTTTCTATATACAGTGTGTTAGTGTGAACACACTTATCACTTAAACCACGAATGTATAACCCTAAAATGAATTGATACAAGTAATAATTAAAAATAATAGTCAATTAGTTTCGCTACATTTTGATAATTCATTTCTCATCTAAGGAACGTGATTTTTTGGACACCCTAATTACTGTCGTACGTCGCCCGCAAATGTCACTGGGCTCGGGCTGGTGTAGGTACGTATCAAAACGAATGGTTGCTTGCATATAATTTTGCCTTCATACTTTTCCTGCCTTAGGACAGGCAAAAATAACTACCTACTCTAGCACGTTACATTATTAAGTTATTTCAAGACAAGTAATATTATTAAATTGAATCAAAAAAGCTATAAGGCTAGTAGGTAGTTATTTTAGGGGTATTTAAAAAGTTCATTAACAAACAAGTCTTATTTACATACGTAGCCTTTGTGTAGCCGCTAGGATAGTTTCCCGGCTTGGCACACGATGTCCTGGAAACCGCTATGTGTACATCCTACGTGCCAAGGTTAAAAAGCTATGGTATAAAGCCGCACCATTTCAGTCCACTGTTCCCTTGTGTCACAGCACAGATAAGTTACACAGTTAGTTTACATTTTACCGCGAATCGGCACACATAAGGGTCGCAATGCGTCGAACTCACGAGATTGCACGGGACTGGCGAAAGCAGCGGCGCGGGCGCGCGCGCGATGGGCTTGCCGCGAGACGACTGCGGGCGTTTGTGTCGGCATTTCAAAGAAACGGCGAGTTGCCGAAAGGCGGCGGCACGTTTGAGAGAAAGAGAAGCCGCATTGCACCTACGCACGTGTATCGTAGCGTGTGTAGGGTGAAACGCATTCATGATCTATGAGGATTTTCTTTGTAAAAATTATGTAAAAATAAATTAATTTTTTTTCATCGGTTTTAGACTCTGTTCCTGATACCTAGTCTGTGGTTTCAAGGATAAGACTGTTTACACTAACACCCGGTATAATAAAAAATATCTATCTATGTAGTATATTGTATTAAGTATATCAGTCATCTAGTACCCATAACACAAGCTCTGCTTAACTTGGGGCTGGATGATGCTGTGTGAATTGTCCAGCATTATTTATTATTTATTAAGGAACACTATTTGTCCTGTTGTCAATAACTGTTTGATTCGTTGACTCCATTGTATAATATTAATGACTTATATGTATTTTATTAGTAACCGCCTTCGAACCACATGGCCTGTAATATATAATAGGCCATGTGACTCGAATGCACCTTAGACGTTGGGGCAATCTCGTCACACATTGGCTGCCAAACGGGCTACGAAGTCGCGGCAGACCCAGAAAGAGACGGGGAGATGACCTGGATGCATTTAAGCCCACGTGGCCGGTGGTTGCAATTGACCGGGATGTGTGGAGTGAAAAGGGGATACCTTTGCCCAGCAGTGGGACAATGTTTGTTAAAAAATGTATTTTAGTATATTATTAAAAAAAGCATCTCTTTGTTATCGGCTCTTCGTGTTCATAGATCGTGATATCACTGGAGATTTTGTGAAAGTGTGGACAGTTTGCCTCCAACGAGTTCTATTAGTGGCCAGATGGACCACATCTTAGAAACTGGCTTTCTTTTCCTGGAGCTGGTCCATCCATAGAGTTAGGGATCTCCCGCAATCTCCTTCCCTCGACGTTTAAAGCGTCAGAAAGCATAATCTAGCTTCATACTGAGATTTTACTAAGTACTAAGATACTACTAGAAAGATAGTATGAGTTAGGTATGCCCTTACCGTAATGAGACCGCGCCGTTTTGTTTTCCCACAAAATGAGTGAGCACGCTCATTTGGAATCAGTGTAAGTCCTCTAAACACAGCGTTAGCCGGACTTGTTATTTTTTTCACGAATTAGTGCAATATGATTTCACAATAAATGGTACAAATAACAGTTTGTTTTATTGGCAAAACCAGTGTGTCGTGCGTCGGCAATGCCACAGTATTGCGACGCAAGGTGTTGCGGGTTCGATTCCCGCCTCGGGACAAATGTCTGTACGATCTGCAGATATTTGTTCAGGGTGTGCTGGGTGTTTTTCGATATATAATAAAAATATCTATCTATGTAGCATAATGTATCAAGTATATCAGTCATCTAGTACCCATAACACAAGTTCTGTGTTGGGGTTTTCTCCTCGTTGAGGGATACTCCAGTTGTAGTTAAGTTGTAGGTAATAATATAGTTTACACCAAACCACTTGTTATAGTTTTAGATTTATTAAACACGTTAGATTAGGTAAGTTTAATAATCTGAGCCGCACGTAATGTTAAGTATGTATTTACATACTATTACACTAGTACGCCGATGTGCTGGCTATTTAGCCAGCACATCGGCGCGTGGCGAAGGTTTCGTTACGACTGTTAAAGACAGTTTACTGATCCATAAAGTAAAACTGCTGTATGAGCGATATTGGCTCGTACATACTCCCGAGGGAAGAAGAAAGTACTTAGTTAATGCGTACTCAGATCACTAAACGTAAAAAGCAACTACAACAATAAGCAGAGTTAAAAGTTAAGTTATAATTAGGTAAGAATATTAATGTAATAAGGATATTAATGTAATAAATATCATAATCTAAATCCTGATCTAACTGTTGGTGCCGGCTGAGGGATGTTCTTTAAATGTCCGCCTCTTATTGTAGCGTACGGTGCAATTTCCTCAAGTTCTATCTCTTCTGTTCTCTCTCGAGTCTTTGTAGAGGTTTTAGTACTCGTAGTACGGGCCTTTTTCTTTGTACAGTTTGTACACGCAGTAAGGTGTTGTCCATATCGCCATACTATGATTGTGACTACAATTCCTCCCACCAGCAAAGTGCTTATCGTGTAGTTACTTATGTCGTGGACTGATAAGTCGTTAGGCAGGCTCTCTCGTCCTTTCTGTTCAATTATCTGGTTGTCTAATGATCTATGTTCATCAGATAAATCCAGTTGTGGCAGTACGATATTTGTCACTTTAGACGTTCCCTTCATATCGTTCGGTGAATCGATTTTGGGAATTTCTAATGAAATACCTTCTTTAGTTTTACTGCTAAAAACGTTGTGTGAATAAATTGTAGAGTCTTTGTGCTGTATCACACAATCCTGACCTAGGGCAAGCAATCCCGCCGTCGTAAGCATTGTTGTTGTTACTTGATTCTTGCATACTATACGGGTCGGGCACTCTGTTATGCAGTTATAGAGCCATATGTTAGGTCTCTGTAATTTTATCCATTGGTCAGAGCATTGGTGCTTAATCCAATCACAGGTGATGTTTTGATAAACATGTTGACTCATTATTTTAGCTTCACAGGATGCCGTTGGTCCATGTAAGTTGCTTATCGGCGTGTAGGTGTGGCAGATGTAGTTGTCCGCCTCCATCGTAGTACATAGTTGAAGATCTGAATCTTCGATCTGTATGTAGGAATTCTTTACGAAGTTTACTCCTATGTACTTGGTTGATGTTGCAATAACCTGGCATTGTTTATGCGCTTGCTGTATAGGTATAGGTATATTGCGATAAAGTGAATATTCGTCGTCGCTTAATAGCGGTATGTGCAATTCGAACAGTAGGTATTTCTCGGTTAGCCGGGCTTTAACATAAATAAGTTTATATATACTTCTTATGTCTTTGCTGTTTTTGATAGGCAATGTTAATCTTGTAGATAATAAGCCGGCGATGTCGTTTAACTGCTCCGATAATTGTTGCGGTGTAAACAGTTCCATGTCGAAATTTCCTCTGTATATGTCGGTGAGTGCATTTAGAAGCATTTGTTGATTGCGTCTCAGCACTGAGAGCAGCAGGCTGGCTGTCAGTGCACCGGCATTGACATCGTTCATAGTTTTCATAATCTGAAATCGGTTTTCTAACGTAGCCATATCCTCTCTTGTTTCATTCATGTATAGTTGTATCGTGTTTAGCTGTGTCTTAACGAAGTCTTCGTTTTTCTTTAAAATGTTGTTTTGTGCCTCGACAATGAGCGTCTGATTTTTTATTAATTCCAATAAATAGCGCTCGTTTGCTTGAATCTTGTGTATGTCCTGCGTGTATTTTTCAGCAAAGTCGTTATCAAGTACACCAAATAGTGTGCGTGCCATGTTTCCTATGCCATTGACGTAGCCACGGCGTCTTCTTTGTTGATGTTGAGACAATAACAGTTTATTATATTCATTTAGTTGATTCATTTCGAAGTTGAGTTGCTTTATTGTACCGTGGCATTGCTGACCAGGCATCGTAGCACAAATCTGTGTTAAATGATTGATGAATTCCTCGACCTTAGTTGTACTTTGCCAAAATGTTGTCAGGTTGAAATAGACTAGCAGTTTCCATTCGTCATGTATTAGTTGAATGTTTCCAACAGGGTCAAAGTAGATCGGGATGTTATCAGTTAGCTTCGATATCTTAAAGTTTTGAACGGGAGTAGCAATTCCGCAGGATAGTGTTGAAAACAGAACAAGAAGTGTCATAAACAGACTGTAAACGATTTTCTTGGTTTTCCGTATAGTCTTCCGGTCAGGTCTTCCGTATGAAGTGTTGTTGTCGTTGTCAGTTTTGAGAGTGATTCTCTGTGAGTCAGCTTCCTCGCCAGCCTCGTTGATAGGGAGCGGAGCTATCTTAGTTATAGGCCTCTTTAGTTCGCCGTTTTTAGTCTTGAGCGTGACCACTCTAACTAAGTTGTCGCTACCCGGGTGCAACTCTATCACCCGGCCCATAGCCCACTTGCCTGGAGGTAGGTTACTTTCCTTCACGAGTACAAGTTGTCCCTTTTGTATGTTTTCTCTCCTTTGCTGCCACTTGTTTCTGTTCTGCAGTAAATGGAGATATTCTTTTGACCAGCGATCCCAATAGTGCCGGCGTAAGAGCTCAATAAGTTTCCAGTTGTTTCTGATGTCTATGGATTTCATGTCTTCGGGTTCATTTGTTGGTAAAGAAAGCGTCGGACTCCCCGTTAGAAAATGGCCAGGCGTAAGATAATCCAGGTCTTCCACATCTTCGGATACCGGACTCAATGGTCTGCTGTTCATGCACGCTTCAATCTGGGTAAGGAGCGTAGAAAATTGTTCGTAAGTTAATTTTTGTTGCCCGATTACCCGTTTTAGATGATTCTTCATAGATCGTACGGCGGCTTCCCACAAACCTCCTGCTGATGGCCAGGATGGAGCGTTAAAGTGCCACTCAATTTGAAGATCATTTATTTCGTTGAAGAACTCTGAAGAAAGCATCGTTTTATATTGTTGGAATTCTGTGTGTAATTCTTTCGCAGCTCCGACGAAATTGGTTCCGTTGTCGGAATAAATATGTTTTGGTGTACCCCTTCTAGCACACATTCGTTTCAGTGCTGCGATGAATGTCTGTGTGGACAAGTCAGAGACAAGTTCGATGTGTACTGCTTTAGTACACATACATATGAAGATGGCTATATAGCCTTTGCAGGTCTTGATTCCGCGACCTTTGTTTATTTTCACATCCACGTGACCTGTGAAGTCAACGCCAGTATGGGAAAACGGTCTTGATGGTGTGATCCTTTCCTTTGGAAGGTTGCCCATTAGCTGCTCAGTTTGAGTTGTGGTGTAACGGCGGCATCGGACGCATCGTCGAAGCGTTTTCTTGACGACTCGATTACCGCTGATAATCCAATAGTTGTTTCTAGTGTAAGCTAACGTTAGTCTAGCCCCACCATGTAGAGTTCGCTGATGCGCCTTTTCAATAATTAATTCAGTCAATCGCCCCTCCGCTGGGATAAGGATGGGGTGCTTGATCTCCTTTGGTAGATGTGAATGTGTTAGACGCCCTCCGACTCGTAGAAATCCATCCGAGTCAAGATATGGATTTAATTTCAAAATATTGCTCTTGTTGGGAAGTTTTCCGCTATCTCTTAATGATTTTATTTCCTTTTCAAAGCAATATTCTTGTACTGATGTTAATGTAATCATGCCGGTTGCGTTATTTATTTCATTCGAGTTTAATTCATTGCACTTACTCGAGCACATTTTGTGTTGTGATGCGTTTGCAAAACGTATGACCCAGGCAAGAATTCTCGTAATGCGATCTAGGTCACTGTGCCGTTCAAGTAATGAGAAAATTAGTTCGTTTTTGTTCGGCATGGGTTCCGTCGTGAAACAGTTTTTAACTAAGCCCTCATTTGTAATGTAAGTTTCAGATGACAGGACTTGTTCGTTTTGTTTCTTGAGCCAATGAGGTCCTTCCCACCACAAAGAAAAGTTGACAAGTTTTGATGGCGAAAGTCCTCTTGTTGCACAATCGGCGGGGTTTTCGTTACTCTTTACGTAACCCCATTTTGTTGCAGGAACGATGTTCGTTATTTCTTACACTCGGTTAGTTACGTATTTTTCATATTTGTTTGGCTTTCCTTGCAGCCATGCTAAGACCACCTTAGAGTCTGTCCAACAGGATACTTTTAGGTTGTAATCTGTCAAAACTTTAGTTATTTTTTCTAGGAGCTTGGCTAGCAAAACTGCGGCACATAGTTCCAGCTTCGGGATCGTTAGTTTGTTTTTGATCGGTGCCACCTTAGTTTTCGCAGCAAGTAGGGTGATGACGTACGCGCCTATCGGTGACGTAGTCCGGCTGTAAATGACACATCCGTACGCTTGTTCGCTCGCGTCACAGAAAGCTTGTAATTCGATGGATTCATTGTTTTCGTTACGTATCCATCTGGGCAAACTGATGTTTTTTCTGATATGATTTTTTCAATATCAGCCGTTAGCACGTATTTGTAGACTCTCCATTTAATGATGAGAGATAAAATATCCTTCTGTAAATTAGGCCCCTTTTCCATCAAGTCGTTTAAGCTGTAGCCTGAGTCTGTTTTCATAGATGCATTAAAAACAGCTCGGAGTTTAGTTGATGTTGAGCTATCTCGTAAGACGCCGTGGTGAGGTAGGTAAACCTGTACTTTGCTTTCGGGCTTCGTCACAGGTTTCATGTGACCTAACTCGATGTACTCTCGAATAAACTTTTTATATAGTTGAGCAAAGTGTTCTTGTCTCGCCATTTTCTTTTCTAAACGAAGAAATTGAGCGATAGCTTGAGGCTTTGAATTGCCAAGGTTTGTTTCATAACCTTCTTGCATTGGCATTTTCACTACGTATCGCCCGCTGCTGAGTCTTTCTGTTGTTTGTGTATAAAATGTTTCACAATATTTGTCAGTTGTAGAAGATTCGGGTTCCGTTGGGACCTCTTCCACTTCCCAAAACCTTGACAGGTTATCTAGTTCCGTTAGAGTTACTAGACAGTTAAATTGCTTAGTAGCACCGCACAATATCCAACCCAGCTTGGTTTGTTGTGCTACCGGCGAGTTGTTATTATGTTTTAAAACTCCGTCCATAATGACATCAGAGTATATATCTGCTCCCAACAGAAGATCAATGGGCCCAGATATGTTGAAGTTCGGATCAGCTAGCTTAATGTTATTCAGATGTGTCCAGTTCTCCGTGTTAATTGTTGAGTTAGGCAGATTGCTAATTAGTTTTCGCATTACTAATGCTTCAGTTTGGAATTGATAATCCGAGTGTATAGATTTACATTCTAATTTGATCATTCCTTTGCTAGTACCCATTATAGTGCCGACCCCCGAGACAGAAGCGTTCATCTTATTGCGGGGTAGGTTCAGTCGTTGAGCTGCATTTTCTGTGATCAAGGTCACTTGGGAGCCTTGATCCAGTAATGCTCGTAGGATGACGTAGTCTCCTTCTTTGTTTCTGACATTCAGTTGAAGAGTTGTCAAAAGTATCTCTTGATCACCATTGATGTGGTTGGATGAGCGCTCAGCCGCTGTTGAGGTGGATGGCCGTGGTTTTTGGGTTTTAAAATTAACATCATGTAGAAGCGAATGATGATTATAATGACATACTTGGCATCGCTTCGTTGAAGTACACTTATTTTCGCCGTGACTGTAAAGGCAATTTTTGCATAAATGTAAATTCCTTGTCACTTCAATTCGCTTAGCGACATTCATGTCAATAAATGTAGGACACAGCCTCAGTACGTGATCTTTTTTGCAGAGAGGACAGTTCCGCAATGTGGAATGGTAGGTTTTTGCCCATTTATTAGCGTTATTAGAGTTCGTTGATTTATGCCCGTTATAATTTTTCTGATTGTTTGAATAGTTTTGTTTTTGATCACCCTTTTTGGTACGGGCTGTTTCCAATGTCATGAACTTCAACTCCAGGAACTCCATAAATTCCTCTAAGTCTGGTAGCTCCCGCGAATGCTTCATGTTTTGAATATAGTCACCGTAGGTGGCATCATCTAGTTTTGATGATAATAGATGAACGATAAGCGGTCCCCATATAGGGATATTTATTCCCATGTTCTCCAGTGCATTTAAACACTCTTTCGTGGTGTCATGCAGCTTCATCAGGTTAGATGAATCCGGTTTATCGATAATTGATTGATTGAGAAGGGTATCTATATATGAGGTGAATAGAAGTCGCTTGTTGTCAAAGCGATGCTGAATGATATCCAGGCATGCATCATAGTTCTCGGAACTAACGGGAAGGTGTTTTATCAAACGCTCCGCTTCACCCTTCAATTTCGATTTAAGAAACTTCATCTTCTGAGTTTTGTTCAGCGTTGGATTGTTATGGATCATCTCAAAGAATAAGTCTCTAAAAGGGACCCAGTTATTGTAGGCTCCGTTGAACTCCGGTAATTCCATCCGTGGGGTTGTTTTTTCATAGTGAGATGTTTCAAACATTTTTCTGTTTAGATTTTCCTTGAGGTCATCGTAGATGTGTTCCCAGTATTCGTACTTTTCTTCATACTCCTTATCACTTCCTTGTAATAAGTAGCTGAGTTCCCAATGGATCTTGTCAATAGATGCCCACTTTGTTTGTATGATGTTTAAGTGATCTTGTAGTTGCCACTTTTCTTTCGTTTCATATGGATTTATTTTGGATACTGCACGTTCCAAAGCGTTAAAGTTAAACATTTGATTACGATAGAGCACTGATATTTGCTTATCCGTATCTTCTACCGTAGGCTGGTTTACTTTAGACGTACCAAATTTTGGTGTACCATGATTTTCTGGCACTTTCAGCTTCGATGCTTCCGAAGATCCAGGCACAGTCTTTAATAACTCGCTTTGTAATTGAGTCATAGATTCCATTGTTTCGTCGAACATGGTTCTTGTTATTTGATAAATGTGTTCTTTGTAGTAGTCATGGTCGGCTTTCGCTAACTCATACTTTTTCAGGATCTCGTGATTTGAGATAAACTCGTCCCAGTGGGATCGCAAGGCTTCAATACGCTTTTTGAGGTAGTCTAGCGATTTTCTACTCAATGGATCCTTTTTATAGTTGGATTGAAGAGATTTGATTCTCTCGTAAGAATTTTGTTGCTTGTTAATAAGTTCAAGAAAGTAATTTTCTTCCGCCATTGTAACAGCTAGTGGTTGGTTTTTGTGTACTCACAGTATGTTCACAGTTAAGGTGACTAGTAGCAGTAGACGTTATCTCCGCACGTATTTTAATAGTTCAGTAGTAACAGCAGAAGACGTTATCTCCGCTGCGCTAGCTCGTTATGCAATTTTCTGTCGTTCAGTGTAGCTTTCCCGCTTTACGCTATTTGCACCTTCTCAATGCTGCTGGTGAGACCCGCTGGTGGGAGGCCAACAGCACCGAATTGCTAACGTAACCGAAAAACACCACACAAAACACTTTCCAAAAATAATTGCTTCTTCTTGTCGAAGGCTCGAAGGACCAAAAGGATGTTGGGGTTTTCTCCTCGTTGAGGGATACTCCAGTTGTAGTTAAGTTGTAGGTAATAATATAGTTTACACCAAACCACTTGTTATAGTTTTAGATTTATTAAACACGTTATATTAGGTAAGTTTAATAATCTGAGCCGCACGTAATGTTAAGTATGTATTTACATACTATTACACTAGTACGCCGATGTGCTGGCTATTTAGCCAGCACATCGGCGCGTGGCGAAGGTTTCGTTACGACTGTTAAAGACAGTTTACTGATCCATAAAGTAAAACTGCTGTATGAGCGATATTGGCTCGTACATTCTGCTTAGCTTGGGGCTAGATGATGCTGTGTGCTTTGTCCAGCATTATTATTATTAGGTGTAACACATGTAAGGATTTAAATCTTTGATACATAGTACATTTTTGTAGAAATGTATACTTACAAATCGTGTGGTCAGGCGCGGCTGTGGCGCGGCGGCGCGGCGGCTGCGGCGCGGGGCGTGGGGCGCGGCCGGCCCCCGGCGCGCCGGCGCCGCAGCCGCCGCTGTACTGCACGGAGCCTGCCAAGCGGAACGGCAAAGCGCTGACGCCGCCGCCTCATGGTACGACTAACAATACAAATTTAGAAAATTCAAAACATTAAGTAACTCCCGACACTTTACCTAGTCACTGACGTTACCTAATTTTTTTTTGTAATGTCTACCCTCAGCTTTGCAATCTACACGTCATGGCGTTCCATTTGATACCAAGCTTGGGTATATTTGAAAACATTCGATTGTTCACCCCTACTTGTAAACCCCATATCCCATGAATGGATCGACCATGATGGGATTTTACCTCGTCTATCCACAGTTGAACTCGAGGAGATCAGTCCGTACGCGACGTTCAGCATGGCGGCGGGCGCTCAGGGCGAGCGAGTGTCGGGCGGGGGGTGTGCGCTCCACTTGCACACGTTCGGGCGCGCGGAGCCGATGGACCTCGCCGCGCCGCCGCCGCGCCGACACCCTGCGCACCCACACACAGGTAACGTCATCGTCAGCACTATCATCATCATCATCACCATCATCATCATCATCACCACCACCATCATCAAAATCATTATCACCACCATCATCATGTTGTCTGCTATTCGCCACGGTGCGGTTCCTGCGCTAGCTAGTCAGCCGCGTGTTATCCAAGCTCGCGGATTTCGTCGACCCATCGTGCAACTGTCTTTGTCTCAAGCATTTAGTTTTTTCGCGACATCCAGCATGGTTTTGGTCTCGGTCCTGTGGTTGCCTTTGCCAGTCCGTACGAGACGTTCAAAATGGCGGCGGGCGCTCAGGGCGAGCGAGTATCGGGTGGAGGGTGTGCGCTTCATTGCACACGTTCGGGCGCGCGGAGCCGATGGACCTCGCCGCGCCGCCGCCGCGCCGACACACATAGGTAGGTAACTGTAATCATCATCACTGCCGTCATCATCGTTTTCTGGTTCAGCATCATCATCACCATCTCCTTAACCATCATCATCACTAACTCCAAAACCCCTCATTCCTCCCACTAGGTCAAGTACAACAGCTCTTCATTGTCTATTAATTAATGAAAATTCATTTTAAATTTCATCTAATTAATTGGAAGAAATTGCTTTGAGCAATAAGGCCGCCAATTTGTACAATGATATATTTATCCAAATAATTTTATTTTTTGTATTTTAAGTGCAATAAAGTGTTCATTCATTCATTCATTCATTCATTCATTCTCCGCTTTGCATTTCTTTTTCTCTTTTAAAAAACATCACCACTATAATATCTTCAGATTTTATATAGGTACCCGCAATTTAATTTATTTTAATTTATCCAACTGCTGAACAAAGCCTTCATCATTTTATCTGCTTCGCACGGGCCATTGCTACGAGTACTATTTTTGATCATGTAATTTACTGCTGAAATACAATCATAAAACTCAAACAAACATCTCTTCCGTGTATTACTTACCATTTCGGAATACACACCTGAAAAACCATAAAATTTCTTTCTCATTTTACGTGGCATTTTCAAGAGGCTTTTACTAAATTAAAGCGTAAGTGTGCGTGAAGCGTCGCTCAAGTCGAGTGTAGGTCGAAAGGGGCTCGCGCCGAGAGGATAACCGCTGTACGTTGTTCCGCCTCCTTACGTGAACGGGAACGATGTTGTTTATTACAAGTACAGTCTTATAATACAAAGCTACATTAAAACAAGGTTTTTAGGTTTCCGAACGAAAATGGTGAAAAGGGAGAGTCCCATGGTTTGCCTGTCTGTCTATCGCAGATGGATTTCTTGGGAGTTACTGATGTTATGGACTTAAAATTAGAAATCGTATTAGACAACGCTATGGCATATATAAAAATGTAGAAAAATATTATCATTATGATTGCAACAGGGAGGCAAGGGGTCTCTCAAATAAAATTAAGTGGAGTTACTAGGTGATTTGGGGTGATTCTTTAATTAGAAAGGGCTTCTTCCGCATATTATTAAACAGTTCTTCGCCGTAAAGTTAGCGACTTATAAGAACATGAGAAAAATGCAAAAATAAATACGGCTCCCCAACCTCCCTTGTTTCCGAAGTTTGCGGAGATAAACACCTGAAACTTTAGAGAGAATGGAGATAAAAGTGTTTTATGCGTTAAAACTGTATTATTATATATATAGTATAACAGTGCATTAATTATTTCCAGACAGTAGTAGAGAAGTGTTCGGCTAAAAATTCACAATTGTTTGAAAACCATAGGAAACAAACAGCGAGAATAATGAACAGTGAAAAATACATTAATTCAATGTACAAACATAATATATTCTTGTGAGATGACTGTACTTAATTAAACAGTAAGGCATTTTGTATCTATTATAGATGATTTATACAGCGCGAACAACTGGTAATCATCCTGTAAGGGACGCTGCAATGCCTGGGACATTATTAGAGTTAATTAAAACACTATTGATATCTTTTGTAACTCATGTTTCGCAAATTAAATAGATGTGTACGAGCTGGCGCTTACATAAACACGTTTGAGTAGGTACATTCAACTTTACGAGATAACTTAGTCTCGGTTGCATTGACCTAGATTATCTTGTTACTTGTGGAAAACTTACAGCAGTTCATTATTTTTATATAAATGTTTCTAAATAGCTCTCTTTTTGTATGTTCGTATAAATAGCATTGCATTAGGATTTACCTGTAATGATGTTATTGGTCAAATAAATAAAAATAAAACTCTACGGGTTCGATCACTTATATCTCTTCGGAGTCACCACTCCATCAGCTAGACTTAGATTTACTTCCTTAGACTTAGATTTACGTTTGCGTCCGACCCAAACAGGATGAATTAATTTGAATATACAGTAGTATAAGCTGGCGTTAGCCGTGGGGTGCCGGCAGTAGAATGTTACCCCTCCTCTCATGCCCGTGGATGCAGTAAGAGCCTGCTAAGGGATACCTCCGGAAGATGGGCAGCAGCGTCTTTCCGTGTATCAACATCCCGTACTGCACTCGCCAACCCGCCTGCCAAGCATGGTGAGTATGGCAACTACCCCTCATGGAGATCCATGAGGGAGACCTGTTCAGTAGTGGACTTTTTACGGCTGGAATGATGATGAAGCTGGCGTTATTGAAAACCAGCGCCATGGTAGGGTTCTCTAATATTAACTATACTGAGTGACGGTCAAATTTTGTTGTCAATTATTTATAGTCTGTTTGTTTCATGTAACATAATGTATATATTTTAAGTATGACACAAAATTACCTTTTTCTTATCTTATCTTATATATGAAAACTAACTTTTGCCCGCGACTTCGTCCGCGTGGAAGTCATTAAACGTAAAATCCCCTTTTTCACGCAGAGCCACTTTGATTTGAAAAAATAAATCCCATTTATTCCCTATCCCGTGGGAATTTCGAAAAACCCCTTCTTAGTACACCTCTAGGATACTCAAGGTATTATATGTGTGCCAAATTTCAAGTCTTTAGGTCCAGTGTGCGTTGATATATCAGTCAGTCAGTCAGTCAGTGAGTCAGTCAGGACTTTGAATTTTATGTATGTATATAGATGTTCTTGTGTCCAGAGTATGGCGCAGCGCGCGACAGCGACTCGGAATCAAGCGGGTCGGGTTGTGCAGCGTGCGCGCCGCCGCCGCCGCTGTACCGCGTGCCGGCGCCGGCCGCCGCCGCCACGCGCGCCCGCGCCCCGCTCGGCAGCACGTCGCCGCACGGGCCGCCACTTGACTCGAGCGCAGAAGACGCGGACTACGGCGCTTGCACCCACGTGACCGCTGGCGCGCGCCAAGCAGCGCGCCAGCGCCGCCGTCGGGACCCGCCGCACGCCAGACACGCGCCGCCAGGACCGACCGTCAGGTAAACACATTTTGTTCTCCGAAGTCTTCATCATCTTTAGAGAAAATTATCAAATAAAACTAATGCCTCAAAATGCTGTACGTACTCCAACTAAGGCGGTTATGCCTTCCTTTAAGTTGAAAAACATGTATCAGAAAGACACACTGTGGTCTTAGGGTATTTCTGATGTATTTTAACCTGTTAAGATTGTGACAAAAAGAATTTAATTAATTTTTCTTTTCCCATAAAAGCCACCGTTTCTAAGAAGATCGATGATATTTTCGGGCGGAGTTAGAATCGGTAATATATTAGAGAGCCCCAAGCTAGAAGAGCGCTGGCGGTTCGCCGCCGGTCGCCGCTGTCCAGCATGGCTTGACGCTTCCCTAGCGCCGGCGCCCGCGCGGTCGCTCGCTCCGCTCCTTGCATGGCTCGCTCGTAGCGGCTGCGGTGTCGGACGCACGAACATTAAACTTGCGTTTGTTCACAGCAGCGCTCGTGGGCCACTTTGCATACGGCTGTAAACGTCATGTCCTTAAGCCACCACCCATGGCCCTTGCGCTGCTGTGACAAGCGCTCTTAAGTAGGACCGGGTGAAGTAAAGTCCTCTCTGTCGCAGGTACACCCCTGAAGGCAGGCTGCGGCCGCGCTGAGGACCTGCGCCACACGCCACTGTGAATTGTTTTTATAAATTGTAAATAAGTTGTACCTTTGTAAGCGATCCCGATGTTGTTCTATTCTGACTGAAATAAGTACCTAATCCTATTTATTATATAAAAATTGAGTTTTAAATTGTCTTAACATTTTATTGTACCCGCAAACTAAAAAACTTTATCAAAAATTGGGTAATTCTAGAGCTTACAAGTGAGTTTGACGGAATATAGCAGACTGGCGTTTAGAGTAGACAATTTACTAGTAGTCAAACCGGGTTACGTCTTACATCCATTTCTTTATTACTATATTGGATTATCGGGTATTTATCGCGTAATTAATGTGTTGTGATCGCAAAAGTTTAAAAAAGATTTATTTTCTATTTATTTTCTAAGGTCGGCTAGCGCAACAACCACTAAATGTATTAAGCAACTACAACTAGTCAAAATTAAAAATAATTGTAGCCGCTAAGTACATTGATATATTATCTTCTTCTCTTACATATCACACGCAGTATCGTGTCCTGCCAAGTTCAAGCAAAGCGACGGGCGACAACGCAGTAGTGTGTATTTGTGACCCGAACCATTTGGAGGCGCTTGTGGTCCCTTTATAACTCAAAATCTATTTAAAACAAACAAGTGAAATTTGGATTATTTATTATTACTATTGTTCATTCCCGACCGACAGAGTGCCGCCGTGGGATGCCGGCCGCCGTGGGGTGCCGGCAGTAGAATGATACCCCTCCTCTCATGCCCATGGATGCAGTAAGAGCCTGGTAAGGGATACCTCCGGAAGATGGGCAGCAGCGTCTATACGTGTATCAACATCCCATACTGCGCTCACCAACCCGCCTGCCAAGCGTGGTGAGAATGGCAACTACCCCTCATGGAGATCCATGAGGGAGGCCTATGTTCATCAGTGGACGTTGTATGACTGAAATGATGACTATTGTTCATTAGACTAACTAGTCCATTTCATAAATACAGCTCAAACTGTTTTTGAGATATCAACATCTAAAAATCGGCATTTATGAGATAGATAGATAGCTAGCCAGCTAGTTCAAATTTGGCATCGAGCTTGGTAATTGTGTGTATATAAAGGAACAAATCAGAAAACTGTTTGTGTGTAACTGTGCAGTGTGAGCTTGAATTGATCCTAAGTTATCAGCAATATTCTATTAAATAAGTTTCAGGGTTATCTACAGAACTTGGCGTTTAGATCTCAATTCTTTTATAGGCGAAGTCAACAACCACGACGTTTTAAATATTGTACTTGGCTCCCATTTATGTTTTTGATAGGATTACATTCTATCTAGTATCTAATAGTAGCCGTGAGGTGCCGGCAGTAGAATGTTGCCCCTCCTCTCCTACCCGCAGATGCATTAAGAGCCTGCCAAGGGACACCTCCGGAAGATGGGCAGCAGCGTCTTTCCGTATATCAACATCCCGTACTGCGCTCACCAACCCGCCTGCCAAGCGTGGTGAGTATGGCAACTACCCCTCATGGAGATCCATGAGGGAGGCCTTAGTTCAGTAGTGGACGTTTTACAGCTAGAATGATGATGATGACATTCTATCTGCCGTGGGGTGCCGGCAGTTTCTACTGTTACCTCCTCTCTTGCCCGTGGATGCGGTAAGAGTCTGCCAAGGGATACCTCTGGAAGATGGGCAGCAGCGTCTTTCCGTGTATCAATATCCCATACTGCGCTCGCTACTAGTACGGCAACTACCCCTCATGATCAGTACTTGGATCTCCAAGTCCATGAGGGAGACCCTTGTCCAGCAGTGGACGTCCTACGGCTGTGATGATGATGATGATTATCTTCTTAGTTTCTATGTAGCGTGTGCTACAATAGAATAAAGCTTAAACGGTTTTAAGTAGGAAAGGAGTGTTCCTTACACAAAAAACTGTTTGTGTTAGAATTGCATGTTGTGTTTTCTTGCTAGTGGACTTTCACTATGATACTGATTATTTTGTTTATTTTATTGTAAACTTTAACGTGTTAGGTCTTTACCACTAAAATTCATAGCGTAAGTGTATTCAATATCATTATCATCTCAGCCTCAGAGGCCTCCCTCATAGATCACCACGTACTGATCATAAGGGAATGTCGCCATACTCGCCACGCTTGGCAGGAGGGTGGGCGAGCGCAAGCCGGGATGTTAACACAGGGAAAGACGCTGCGTTTATCTTTCGGAGGTATCCCTTAGCAGATTCTTACTGCATCCACGGGCAAGAGAGGAAGAGCAAAACACTACTACTGGCGTCCCATGGCTTACTGCTGGCAACCTACAGTTTGTGCATGTGTATTGTTAAAGAAGGTTATTTCGCAATCGACTTAAACATGGGCCTTCGACTTGTCTCGTCATTTAGTCGTATAAAAAAACCATCATTAATAAATTATGTTAGTAACAACGTCGCACTGTCAATCGACGGCAACTTGACCACGCCCTTCTGACTAGTTAATTAGCTTCATTAGCTATTCTTACCGCACACTAATCATACAGCACTACGGACAATACTAAATTACTAAGCAGTTAATTAATCATTTATTTTATTCGGAAACAAAACAACATAAATATAATTCTTATATTTTTCAGTTCAAAGAATTGTCAAAAGAATTTACAATTCACTTAGATATGTTTTAAATATTACATTGGGGTTTTACAGACAGAGTGAACATTAATTTACGTCATTTTAGTAGTGTACAATTTATAAAACTTATTGCTAGAATGAATATAAGATATAATAATAGAAGGAGGCAACGCGGCAGACCCAGACTCAGATGGCGCGACGAACTTGACTTGTTTTTACAAGGTTGGTCCTCCATAGCACAGGATCGGGATAAATGGAAGGGGGATTAGGGAGGCCTTTGCCCTGCAGTGGGACAAAAATGGCTAGTAATAATAATAATAGTTGCTAGAATGAAAAAGTAAATAAAAGCGTAAAGTAAGTAAATAATTGAGTATTGCCCACAACTCCTCATGGATCCCATCATGAGACCTGGGTTTTGAATTTTTCAAATCGGTTAATCAACGACGAAGCCGCTCTGACGGCTTCAGACGTATTGACATGTTCTTTCATTTATATAACTGACTAAGCTGAGAAAATGGTAGACGCTGGACAAGCCTAGCCTAAAAACGGGCAATAAAAATTGCTCAATTATGAGCAACAATGGTCGATTGCGACGTGACAAAATATCGAGCAATTTACGACAGCGGCAACAAGCATCAATTTAGCAAAATGCTTTGCAAAAACAATATGGAGCGATAAGGAGCAACTCCAAAAAACTAGACAATAAATAAATAAAATAATGCTGGACAAATCACACAGCATCATCTAGCCCCAAGCTAAGCAGAGCTTGTGTTATGGGTACTAGATGACTGATATACTTAATACTACATAGATAGATATTTTTATTATATATAGAAAAACACCCAGAACACCCTGAACAAATATCTGCAGATCGTGCAGACATTTGTCCCGAGGCGGGAATCGAACCCGCAACCCCTTGCGTCGCAGGCGGACCTTCGCCCGCTGCGCCACAGAGCTCGTCAATACTTTCCTACATGAGCAATTCACATAGAGAAGCAATTTGCCGAAACAATTGACGCATTTTATTGATATAGCACCATATTGCTCCACTAATTACTCCAGATTTACAATCAGCAACACTCGTGTTGCCGAACAATCATTGCTCCCGTATAAGCGCACTTTATCAATGTTCCAGATACTTTAACGTTTCTTATATTATAAACACCAATAGCTGAAGCAGTATAAATTATCCCACTAATATTATAAAGCCGAAAGTTTGTTTGGATGGAGGTTTGTTACCTCTTCACGCAAAAACTAGGCTACGGATTGATCTGAAACTTTGCACACGTATTGATGTTGACCAGGATTAACACATAGGCTACTTTTTATTCGGGTACACACAACGCATGAGAAGCGGCGGGCAGAAGCTAGTCTTATATAGATGTGAAATACCCATTTACTAAATCCTTTAGCACGTGGGTAGGGTCGAGCTACTTTCTTAATATTATAAATAGTATATTACTACATATAAGAAAGAAAGCAGCTCGCGTAGGTGTAGATACTAAGCCGTTGGGCTGCCAGCAGTAGAATGTTGCCTCGCCTATCTTGACTGTGATGTTAATTCTGATCTTAAACTTAGAGCGAAGTGAACACCTCTCTGACTCAACATTTTCGGTTCGACTCGGTTATATTTACGACTTCTCTAACATTTCTTGTAAGTTAACTTGTACATAATACCTTCAAATATACTAATAACAACAAAATATTGAATGACTCTCTCTCTCTCTCTACATAGCAACGACACTCGTAGCAGCTTTTGTAAGACTAAGGTGGTGTTCCTGACTCAGCTTTTATGTCCAATATAAGTCAGTATAACAACTCGGCGATACGATCTTCGCAGGAGTGGGGCACTGGCCACTCTTGCGCTCTCCAATTAGGCGCGGCGAGCGTACCTTTGTCCCGGCAACTTCAGGGACCTCTCGATACACGGTCTCCGTTGCGATAGCAAACTGCTCGTAGCCGAGTATAAGAATACGCTGAATTTTGTTTAAGTAATTTTATTGGAATCAGAACACCTTGAAATTAATGGCAGACAAGAAAATTTTACTTCTAAAGACCATCAAAAAGATCTTCTTGAGACTCACAATCTCATTAAAACAAACAATAACTCAAATATTATTGTTTTCTTTTCCTCTTACATCTATAATTACAGGATTAACGTAATTCACATTTTTTAGTTTTAAAATTACAGGATTTTATCGCGTACCTTTTTTATTATTTTCCCGACTTTTCGAACACATTTCAGCGTTCTTGGTCGTCCTGTAATTTTAAACAAATCGCGAAAGCTTAACAAGTTATAATGTAAAAACTTATAAATATGTAATGCAATAGAGGAGCCACTTTCATATATATAATTATAATACTTTGTAGTAGAGAGGACTTTGCAGGGTTTAACTAAGTGCGAGGCGTAGTGTGCAGGGAGTAAGGACTTAGACGAGATATATCGGTAAGGAATCGTTTTGGTACTCAAGAAAGTTTTTACGATAAAGTTTAGCAATAAAGAATAAAACCGGTCAAGCCACTCGGACGTGCCATCATATAATATAATATTATGATAAAGACGGTTTATATTTGTTGGAGAACCTTAACAGCGCCATCTCTTGCCTGATAGCGGAACTTATGTAGATTTTGTACACTTTCGATGATTTCTAAAAAACTTTGCAAATTAGAGGATTCGTTATAATTTTCCTGTAATCTTTACATACATTTCTATTAGCAAAACAAGTTTCAGGGGTTTATCTCTGCAAACTTCGGAGATAAGGGGGTGAACGGTCGCTTTTTTAACATTTTTGTTAATTACTCAAGAGCGATACGGCTTAGGAAAACTAAAAACTGTTCATTAATGTGCAAATGAATACCTTCCTTATGATACTCCACATGACCTTGTAACTTCACAAAACATTTGAAAACACCCCCTTCCACCCCCCTTGTCTAAAAAACTATGCAAATGAGAGAGTTTTCTGTAATTTCCTATAAACTTTACATACACTTCTATTAGCTATAAAAGTTTTACGGGTCTATCTCTGAAACTTCGGAGATAAGGGGGGCAACGGTCGTTTTTTCAACATTTTTGTAAATAACTCGGAAACGATACGGCTTAAAGGAAAATAATAACTGTTTATCAATGTGCAAATGAATACCTTTCATATGATAACCCACACGACGCAGCAACTTCACTTAAAAATTTTGAGACCCCCTGCGATCATAATAAGAATATTTTTTAACATTTTTATATATACTATTATTAGTAAAAAAAGTGTCTTTAACTATTTCAAATTTCAAGTCGATAGCATCAGTAGTTCTCGAGATATCCATTTGTGACAGACTAACAGACAAAGTGATACCTTATGGGTTTATTTTGGTCCGGAACCCTAAAAATGGTGTGGTAGTTGTCCTACGTAAACTCGAAGCCAGAGCTCCAAACGTTGAATTACACTGCATCTGGATAGGATAACTTAGCGAACCCACGAATTTTGATCTGTCTTGCTTTTCGCTAGTGCAGTTGATAATGCTACATTAACTTGATTTTATACATTTCATTTTCTTTTACCATTTATTATTATAAAAATAACTATTATTCATTTATTATGACTTTCATGATTTATCAAACAACAATATATTAAAGACAAATGTTTGCAGAAAACTTACAAAAAATTGTCTTAACCGGTTATTAAACAAAATGCGCCACGGAGATCGTTAATAAAACAAATAGTCAGAATTAACTTTTAATTGCTATGTTATCTACCACTCAATCATTTTGTTTGCCGCAGCACAGCATAGAATGAGTAGGAAAACTTTATTATCTGAAACAGCAAAAAACACACTTAAATGTCTTATAAGAAAAGTAACCCAACCCTCTTTTTTTTAAACGCGAGGCGGTCATTGACGGCCACATAGAAAAAATAGGTAGTTATGCCCGTCGGGAAGAATCAAGGAGCAATGCGAGATATACCAACTAAGCCTAGCCCGTGCGATACATCGACACACGACTTGTTGCTCCACAAACACATGCAGAGCCCACTCTACCAGAAGCATGAACGAGTGGCACACAGACACAGACACACGCACATACAATCACACACGTACCTTAATAAATGTCTCCAGCGAGAGAGGCACAAACGCAGCGGCGGCGGGGCGTAGCGGCCGCTTAGCGCGCTCCATCAGGAGTACGAGTGAGCGGCGCGCCCGCCCGCCCAGCGCGATCCAGTGCATACAATACACTGACACGACTAGCCCGTCACTCTACACAAACATATTTTTATATATTTAAGTATCTACTTACCTGTATACTGTAACCCACGCATACCTATTACCAAAAGGAGGTTTTTTAATAGAGGTAAAAAAAAAAAAATCAGATCATGACCTCAAAATCATTTTTATATCAGACCAGCTAGTAAAATTGTAATAAGAAGAGTAAAAAAATACGAATTCCTGATTTTTTTCCCTTCTAAAACTACATGTTTTCATGAGCTGAAACCCCCTTTTCGGTTAGCACACATAATTAAAATACACCCCAGTGTAGTATTTCCACTTTATCGCAGGTATTTTACCTCCACGGTGACCTCATTTCCATAGTAGCAGTACAGGAACAGTTCTGTCAGGATGCAGCAGATGAAGAGAATCATCGACGCGAACTCTATGCTCATAATGTCCAGCTAGAACCAAATACGTTTCCTTTTAAAGGTTCCGTAGAACAACAAACACTTATAGTTTTGCTTCATATGTCTACCTGCGGCTTTACAAATAGACTACTAGTTCTAGAAGGCTGCCTTTAGTTTTTAACTGACCTCAAAAAGGGCTCTTCTCTGGTTGTTTTTTTATAATCTTTGTTACTTCAGAACTCCGTTGTTTATGAACCGATTCGGACAATTATTTTTGAGTTCCAATAGATACTCTTCGTCGTCTTCATCGGTGTCATTAAAGACGGTTTTTTGTTGAAAAAAAAAATAAACAATCATACACTAATTATGTAGATTCGGGAGAAGAACTACTATTTCGGGTACCTATTTTTATTGTTATTATTACTCTTGGAGATCCATGAGGGAGGCCTTTGTCCAGCAGTAGACGTAGTCAACAGTCCTATGGCTGAGATAGGGATGATGTCACCTTCTAATAATGAGGACAGAAAAAGTAAGCATGTTTACTTACATCGATAATTTGATAGGCCGCCATACAGAGAATAAATCCTCCGATACCAAACTGGACCAAAATAGCATTTCCAAATATATCTTGCAATATCAACACGTCACTGGAATCAGAAGTCAATTATAAATAAATAAAAAATGCTGGACCAGAAAGCTAGATTTTTTTACGTTATATGCCGGACATAACATGCGAGCTAGGAAAATCAATATTAATTCTCTATAATCTACCTCTAGAATTTAGACTTAGAGCGTAGCGTACTCTGTAATGTTGTCGTAGTGTGCGAGCTAGGAGAATCAATAAAAATGCTCTTCAGTCTAGAATAGACGTGGAGCGAAGCATACTCTGTGATCTAGTCATAGTGTGCATGCTAGGAGAATCAACAGAAATGCTCTATAATTTAGAATATAGACGTGTCGTTGTGTGCGAGCTAGGAGAGTCAATAGAAATGTTCTATAATCTAAGATGGACGTAGAGCGAAGCGTACTCTGTGATCTTGTGATCTTGTCGTAGTGTGCGAGCTAGGAGAATCAATAGAAATGCTTTTGAGTCTAGAATAGACGTGAAGCGAAGCATGCTCTGTGATCTAGTCATAGTGTGCGAACTAGGAGAATCAACAGAAATGCTGTATAATTAAGAATATAGACGTGGAGCGATGCGTACTCTATGATCTTGTCGTTGTGTGCGAGCTAGGAGAATCAACAATAATGCTCTCGAGTCAAGAATGGACGTGAAGTGAAGCATGCTCTGTGATGTAGTCATAGTGTGCGAGCTAGGAGAATCAATAGAAATGCTCTCGAGATTAGAATAGATGAAGCGACGCGTACTCTATGATCTTGTCGTAATGTGCGAGCTAGGAGAATCAATAGAAATGCTCTCGAGATTAGAATAGACGTGAAGCGACGCGTACTCTATGATCTTGTCGTAGTGTGCGAGACTCTCGCGGAACAGCGCGTGGAAGGAGACCTCAATAGCGTCGCGCCCCGCCACCGCCCCGCCCGCCAGTGCTGTAGCGCGCTCTGGAAGGCTCTCGAAGTTTTTACTTAAACACAGAAATTACTTGATTAATTTATAAAATGACCCAATTAAATAAATTTAAAATAGCGTTTATTTATTTGGACTTTACGGCCACAAGGCCACATAGAAACGTCAATTTACGCTCAACTTGTTAGCTTTATTTATTTATTTATTCTTGGAAAACAAACAGCTTGAGAAACTTAAATCTAGTAGAAGAGTAAACATAGAAAATAACTAGCCTTGAGTAGTTTTCACATATAGCTTGGTTGTATACAGTCCAATTTTACACTAACATAAAATAAAATTATAAACACTTAAATTATTGACACAATTACACTAATCTAACTTAAGTTTGTAAGCCTTATCCACATTCGTTAATAAAAGGTTTTTTTTTAACAATAATTTTACATATAATCAATAATCTTATTGAAAAAATTTAATACAAGCATTAATTTTAAACACATTATTTCTCGCCATGAACAAATCAACATTATCAGAGTAATTTGAGTTAAACATATTACATACTCTGATAAAGTAAGCATTTTGTCTATAATTAGTCATACATGGATCTACATGAAGTTTAAGGTAGTTACGCCTGGTAACTGTGCGAGTAGGTATTTGCAGCTTAATCTTAGTCAATAGATCGCTACTGTCTATTTTATTAGTAATCAGATTATGGAGAAAGGTAAGGTCGGCAACCTCTCTACGCTGAGATAAGGGAAGCAGATGATGGTGCTTGCAATTACATTCGTAATCCGAGAAGAGCAACCTGTGCTTATAATTAATAAAACGCAGAAACTTTTTTTGAACCCTTTCTAATTTGTTAATATAAACTTCATAGCGAGGATTCCAAACTTGAGATGCATACTCCAATTGACTACGTACTAAAGAGCAATACAAGATTTTAAGCGATTTAACAGTCTTAAAGTCCTTAGTGGTGCGGAAAAGGAATCCTAGAGTCTTAGTTGCTTTGGTCGTTATATTTTCAATGTGCTTATCTAGTAGCAGTTTGGAGTCTAGGATAACACCTAGATCCCTGATGTAATCAACACGTTGCAGCGACTGTTGCCTTAGTTTGTAATCATAGTAGTTAATATTCCGAGATCGACTAAATGATATACAATTGCATTTGGAAATGTTTAGTTCGAGTTTGTTACTACTGCAATAATCTTGTAGTCTGTTAAGGTCCTGCTGCAAAAGTATGCAGTCATGCGATGATTGAATTTGATTATAAATCTTCATATCATCTGCAAACAGCAAGAACCTTGAGTTTATAAAACAGTCGCTGATATCATTAATAAATAATATGAATAACAATGGTCCAAGAATGGATCCTTGTGGAACACCGGATGGTATAGCCGAGAGTGGTGAGTGCGACGAGAATCCATTTAGGACCACAGTTTGACAACGACCACTTACGTATGAAATAAACCACCTGAGAAGATCGCCTCGTATACCAGCCTTTTGAAGTTTGTTCAATAAGATCACGTGGTCTATTCTATCAAATGCCTTGCTGTAGTCCGTATATATCACATCAACTTGACCACCAGACTCCATGCCATTCGATAGATCATCAGTGAACGCTAATAAGTTACTAACAGTAGACCTACCCCTTAAAAAACCATGTTGCTGTGTGAGAAAAGTGTGCTTGAGGGCAGCATAAACTTGATTATGAATCAACTTTTCAAACACTTTAGCCAAGACACAGAGTTTGGAAATAGGTTTATATGAGGGTTCGAGGCCCAGTGGTCGACGCGCCTGTGGCGACCTAGATTTTAATAAATTAAGTATATTTTTTTGTACCTTGGCACTTACTCCAATTAATAAAAAAGTGTTTCTTAAGAAAATTATCTAACGTCTGACGACGGATCCAACTTCGAGGTCGTCAATGATCGAATCCAACTTGGATGGGTAGTGTTTGGGAAACTTCGCAATGTTTTCTCGTCAAAAACAGCTAAAAACCACTAGAACCATGTCGTTTTTAAGTTCGTCTTGCGATGAAAATTGATTCCGCAACCTCTAGTGAAGAAAATCGTAGACACTCAAAACCGCTAGTTAATTACCGCAATATAGTAAGTTGCGTCTTGCACTGCTTGAGGACCGTGGCGATGAATGCGTCCATGGTGGTGTTAGCGATGCCGACCAGCGTCGTCACATAGTACGAGTAGGCCAGCACCACCAGAAACCTGCAACCGAGTAGTGCTGCAGAAAGATGCCATGCCGTGTAAATGACGCAAGGCCCTCTTTGGATCAGATTCGAGTGGTCGACGCCGCATTAGAATCTCACAGATGTGATCCATGATCGACCACTGGGGGACTGAGCCACGAACTTGATTTAAACAGCTATGCATGATTTGCACGGCTGGGTCACTCGTATGACATAAATACTCACTAGAATCCTAAAAATAATAATTTGACTGTCGAAACATACATAAGTATGTATTTTTTTATTTTACTACTATTTCGTCTCACTGCAGTGCAAAAGCCTCCCCCAAACCCTTCTAGTCATCCCCTTTCAGCCTCGTTTAAACGAAACTATTTAGCAAAAAAAAGGAATTTCAGCAAAAATCTGGTACTCATGCTGTGTGAAATGTCCAGTATTATTTTTTTATACCAGTGACTCAACGAGGCCCCAACCTGAGGTACTCACCTCGGCGTACTAGAGTAGTCCACCGGCACGTAGAAAGGGAACTCGACGGCCTCCGCCCGCAGCCGGCTCAGCACCGGGAACGTGATCCACAGCGTGCAGGTCAGTACGGCGATGCCAGAATATGTAAGCGCGAACCGCCCCGCCTCGAGCGCCGTTTGCGCCACCAGAGCCGCGCCCAACGATCCGCCACTCGCGTACAGTGGTTCTGCAAAACAACCATGGTAGCTCCACAGCCACACGTAACGTTTCATCATTTCCGCCATAAAACGTCCACTCATGAACACAGGCCTCCCTCATGGATCTCCATGAGGGGTAGTTGCCATTCTCACCACGCTTTGCAGGCGGGTTGGTGAGCGCAGTATGGGATGTTGATACACAGATAGACGCTGTCCATCTTCCGGAGGTATCCCTTAGCAGGCTCTTACTGCATCCATGGGCATGAGAGGAGGGGTATCATTCTACTACCGGCACCCCACGGCGGACTAAGTATTTTTTACCCCACGTAACGTCTGCTAGACGCTTAATTTTCCACCAGATATTTATTTACTCTGCTGTGTATAAATATTATAACTAGTAAAGCAAGCAAACTGTACAACAGAAAAACACAAGACAGAGACATAAGTTTTCTAGCTTTGCAAGTGCTTTGCTGTGAAGCTATGGATTTTTATGATCTTTGGTGAAAAGGCTTGGCACCGGGAACGTGATCCACAGCGTGCAAGTCAGCACCGCGTTACCAGAAAAGGCGCGTGCGAAGCTCCCCGCTTCGAGAATTGTTTGCGCTACCAGAACCACGACCCGCTTCCCGCGTACTTACAGTGATGCTATAAACAAGCAGGAGGGCGCTTTATAGCCACATGCACCGTTCTTAGATTCTGAGAAGAATGTGTCAGAACGTGCAAGCCAGCACGGGGCAGTGCCAGAATAGGCGCGTGCGAACCGTCCCGCTTTGAGAGCTGTTTGCGCCACCAGAGCCCCGGTCACCGAACCGCCACCCGCATACAGAGCAGAGCTACTAAATGTTAAGCCAATACACTTTTACAGTTACAGTGTTTTGCCCTAACACGGCTCAATAGTTTTCTTTTGTTCTGCTTTATACAACAGTTAATAAGGTTGACAAGGTAGAATAGTCAAGTGCTGCAAACAAACATGAGGTAGTTCTACAACCACATGTAGCATTCGTGCGAGGTTGGAGAAAGGCGGATTCTAGCTTCATCGCTGATGGAAAAGCAGTAGCGTGGCCTACGTGCGTGGTTGTGGACAAACAACTTGACCCAAAGACCACGGCCTACGTGTGAAGCCTTGCTCACCATCTAGTCCAGCCACGAGGCGGTCGATACGCTTGGCGTCGCGCTGGAAGGCGAGCTGCTTGGCGATTGACGTCACGTGACACAGCAGCAGGAACATGACGCCAGACAGCTTTTCCATGTCACCGCGTTCCTGCGCAGAGGTAGTTGTCAGAAATATAAAACAATATTTTAAGTTAACGGCGGTTACGGTGCGCAGCTTGCTTGCCGCGGAAACTAAGACGGCTTGCGCGCTCATGACGCGCCATTCTTCATCAATATCTGCTTCACCTTCGAGGTCGCTTATGCTGCCGACCCAGAATCCTTAGTTCTTTTATGGAGTTGGCCTGGATTAACAATAAGAAAGTCCGCTAGTAAGGCGCGGGTAAGCGTGCGATACTGACCTAGTCTTCTTATGTTTACCTGGTATGCGTAGACGCACTCCTGCGCGAGGTAAGCGGTCGTGACGCCCAGCACGGCGGTGCAGTAGAATCGGTGAATGTAGCCATCATTGTGCGTGCGCATGAACCCACAGCCACGAAGGAAGCGTTGGTGTACGTCTAGGCACGCGCCTGCCCCGGAGTCGGAGCCCCTGCGTATATTTATAAATTATATTAATTATTTGTATTAGGAAAACCAGCAGCAAATAAATACAGATAAAAAATTATACAAAACATTAAGCAAATTAACTTGATGCCTGTTCACACCTTATATGTGTAGGTAAGTTTTGCTTTTTATATGTGAAACACTTTTTTAAGAAACTTAAAATAATGCATTCGTTTTGAGTATTGACATACCCGTGACATTATTTTAATATCATTACTTTTATAGAGCTACAAAATACTTACATTAAGAATATTTCAGAAGACACGTCGACGTTACACCACATACACCATGTACTCTATTGAATTCATAGATACTATAAATGACGTAATCCGCCAGAAAATCAGTTTTCCTTCGTTTAAAATTTTAAATAATGAGGGCGTGTTTTAATTACACGTTTCGATACGTCGCTCAATAGATTAATTTAGGGGGCGGACGGCCGTCCTACTTACTTATTAAGTTTATATCACAGCGCGGACAAAGAGCTTTTTAGTAGGTGAAACGAATAGATATGAAAACCTCTATACTACATTTACAGGTACTAATTTTATAATTACAGGACGCTGGTTTTCGCCCGAAAAGAGTCTTGTAAAGGAAGTTCGTTGTACGCCAGACACTGGCACCGTGCGCCGTGTTTAATAGGTAAATAAAAAGAATAATGCTGAACAATTCACTCAGCATCATCTAGCCCCAAGCTTAGCAGAGCTTGTGTTATGGGTACTATAATATGACTGATATACTTAATACATCACTTAAAGATATTTTTTATTATAAATCAAACAACATCCAGAACACCCTGAACATATACAAATGCATCTGCAGGTCGTACAGACACTTGTCCCAAGGGGGGAATCGAACCCGCAACCGCTTGCGTCGCAGGCGGACCATCGACCGCTGCGCTACAAACGTCGTCGTTTATATTGACGATGTCATTCATAAGAGTAATTTCTTTACTGGTTAGACTCATGTACTGAGTTACCATCGAGAGTGGAGAGGATTATTTGCAACTACCCTCATTTTGCCACGGAATCAGGAAAGGACAGTCAACGACGCACAACACTGACAGTATCTTCGTGTAATGCCTCACGTCAATCATTTACTTATTACCGGATTCCACGAGGCCTATACGAAATACGAAAACCACTCTCACTATTAGAATGCCGGTTTTTCATAATGTCAATCGCCCAGAACGTCCGCTCAGTTGGAGTCTGCCACAATTGCAGTCAATTTTGTTAAATAAATGAATCACACGATATTATAATCCCGTTAAGCAGTCAACTGTGTAGTTAAGATAATGAAGACGGCCCCATACGTAGAAACGCAAATTGTAGTACACATTTTGTAGTGACATTTTTTTTTAGTTTTTTGCTAAAAGTGGATAAAGTTTATTCAAGTTTACAAGACTTTAAACTCCTAGTACGTGGGGTATGCACGCATGGCACTCAAAACGCACCATCGATCGATGGGGCACGCACAGTGAACATGTTATTATGTCTACAGGTCGTAAAAGTTTACAAAGTACTGCCATATGTTAATATGCAACCTGTATGTTAGACAAATAAAACCGGACAAGTGCGGGCTGGACTCACCCACCGAGGGTTCATTAGGTATGTAGGAACATAATAAATATTAGTAAGAGTTTAAAAAAAATCACAAAAATATTCTGTCACCCATCCAATTTATGACTGCGCGTAAGGATGCTTAACCTCGATGATTGATTTCGTACTTTTTTTAAAGGAGATTTTTTTATGATTCCATTGCAAATGTATAGTTTTTGGATTTTTTCCTGTATCTTCTGTAAAAGACAATATACTTTGCCAAATTTCATAGTTCTAGGTCTACGGGAAGTACCCTATGAATTTTGATTCCATTGAGAAAGTCGAAACTTGTGTTTTTTGCGGCATTTTAGAGGCCGTATCTTTTTTTCGGGTTAACTTGGAATATTAATTTTTTGATAGCTTAAAGAAGCTGTAGATTTGAGTATATGTTTTTAATTTCAAATCGATAGACTGTTGTCTATAGTCCGTCTGTCGACAGACGGACAACAAAGTGATCTTATAAGGGTTTCGATTGTTTCCTTTTGAGGTACGGAACCCTAAAAATTAACTTGTACAATATACAGGATGAAAATTTTGGCTCCTTGAGTTACCTTTTCCTAGGAGATAACTGTTTAGTTTGGATAAAAAAATATATTGCATTTTTAGATTGTAGAAGTATGTTATGCTTTCTTTTTATTTTGCTAGAAATTACTATCCGTTTTGAAAAAAAATCAAAGTAGGAAAACGAGTAACGTTGATTGAGTATAACTGTATTAAAACATATTTTTCCGTTATTTATCACGTAAATTACCTATATTAAAAGCCGTGTTGGCCGAGTGGTATGTACACCCGACTTTCAATCCGAAGGTCGTGGGTTCGATACCGGCAGTGCACCAATGGATTTTTCTGGAAACCCGCAGCTTAGTTAGCTTCAGACGTATTGACCTGTTCTTTCCTCTGAATAATAGCTGACTAAGCTGAGAGGATGGTATAGGTGTTGGGCAAGCCTAATCCATCTAACAATGTCCCAGGCACTGCAGCGTCCCATACAGCATGATTACCAGTTGCTGACGCTGTATAAATCATCTATAATAGATGCAAAGGCCTTACTTTTTTTTACCTATATTATTTCCCGACGTTTCGCTTGGATTAGACCAAGCATGGTCCCGGGAAGACTAACTATTAATAAATAAGAAAAACTTGTTGTTTTTCGTCAAATTTTACTTTTTGGGCTACTATTTTTCTAAAAACTAAACACGCAATATATATATTTTTTTTTTATATAAAACAGTAACCTAACTATATTTTGAAACCAAAATTTTGCTCATCCTGTACATTGAATACAATGATGGCCCTACTCGGAATGGAATCATTAAGAGCGATCGATGCTGAACCAATAGCGTATCAAGATTTTCGAACCGATACCATGATTCCGTGGTTGAAATAATAACGGTAATCAAAACACACAAATATGAATTTCATATTAAGTATATGTATTTAGCCATAAATTTGAGTTGGTAACATTTAATTGGTTAGCTTTAAAAAACACACAGAGCTCGAATTAAATACTAATTATCATCATCATCATCATCGTCATCTTTAAGAGAAATCATAACTGTTACTGGTATTCTTCTCGACCTTAGAACGTGACGCGAGGGTCTTACACACCAACACAACTATATTCTCTATAATCTATATCTAATTTACATATTACTTATTTGGTTTGTCGAAGCACTGCGTAAAAGCTGTATGATGATTTGAGTATCTGAAATGAGCAAAATTTTTTGTCAAAAGACAGGATTTACCTGTACGAAAATTAATCAACTCAGGCTTTCCAACATCATAATTGGGATTGATGCAGGTGAAATTCCCTTATTATCAAACCTTAGACATTTAAGATGTTTAAGTTATTTCAAAAGTTAAGTTGATTGCGTCAGTCATCAAGCCGATCGCCTTTTTGCTTGTGCCAACGTGAGTGCAGTCACACACATCGCGCACGTCATAGCGATCAGCAACGTGCGACAGAAGAGGACTTCGAGTATCGTCCACTCACTGACCGACCCGGGGCCTAGTCTACTACAGTGAGTATACCGTGACGTAGGTCTCCAACGTCAGCGGAATGACACGTCACGGTCGGTCGCGCTCGTCATTGCGCTCGGCGGAAGCCTACGTCGAGTGTCATCCACTCACTGACCGGCCGGCAGGCTGATTCCTTGCTGTTAACTAATATAAAATTTACCAGCGATGATAGCGAGATTAACACGTGTTGCAAATCTGCCGCGAGTTACGTAATCAGCCTAGCGTGGCCTGGTCTACTACAGTGAGCATACCGTGACGTAGGTCTCCAACGTGAGCGGGATGACGCGTCCGGCGGCGGGGCGGAGCGGCTTCTGTACACACGTCATTGCGATCAGCAGCGCGCGACGGAATCGCACGTCGAGTACCGTCCAATCCATGCTATACAGCGCTGACGACACCCGATCGCTCTGCAACAATATCAGATAATAACTCAAACATTTGTAGTAGTAGAACTTTTTGTGAAGAGTTCGTCTGGGAAGTACTACCACCATACCTATTGCCGCTAAGCAGTAACGCCTGCATTACTGTTTACCGGTTTGAAGGGTAAGGGGGCCGGTGAAATTACGGGCACATGAAACCTTACAACTCTATGTATCAGGGTGACGGGCGCAATGCAATGCAGCGTTGGGCACGTGCTTCGTGAACGTGATCACTGCGGGTCTCTGGTGACCATCACCTCTTGTTTATGTATGTGGGCATCATAATAATGTAACACCCGCCACAATAACATACCGCCACCAATACGGAGCCTGGAGAGTATTCATGGTTTTAGGAATAAATTAAAGACCTTTCTCTTGGGTTGGCAGAAGATGCAGGAAAACCTTGTCCTTGAAACGAGTGCTATTAATATCTATCTTTAATATATATCTTTAAGTCACTATGTCTTATTCGAATATTAAGTCACAGCACGGATATCACTCTCAAACTGGTTTGTTAATTGTATGTTTTTTCCTTTGGTATGCAAATAAATCTTTTTGTATTGTATTGCACCCAGCCGCACCCACCGTAGGGATTTGAAGCTGGGTGTCTTCTGCAAGGGGGATACTTTACTGTGACGCTGTTTATACATAAAATTTTAATAGTTAATCTTACCTGAACCGTCACCTCGTTGCCGTAGTAGCAGTAGAGGAGCAGCTCGGTGAGGATGCACGTGATGAAGAGAGTCGTCGACAAGAACTCGATACTCAGCACGTCCAGCTGCACAGGACGTTAGTTAGTGTATTAATTTTTTATTTAATTTGGAAAGTTCAAGATTCAAGCTTCTATTATAATCCACTAGCTTTTGCCCGCGACTTAGTCCGCGTGGAAGTCATAAAACGTAAAATCCCGTTTTTCACGCAGAGCCACTTTGATTTGAAAATATAAATTGCATTTATTCCCTATCCCGTGGGAATTCCGAAAAAATCCCTTCTTAGTATATCGACCCTTCGAGTATCAAATGTCGTAAAAGCCATTTTGGCCAAAATGACTTCTTGGTGTTTTCTTACTAAGTAAAACAAGCTCTATCGGACTGTATATTTAAAATTTTGATATTCCTAAAAAAATGGTTTTTACTACTCAGATTTTTTACAACCTAAAACAAACATTAGACAAAAAAAATGATGTAACAACCTTTACATTGTTTAAAATAATACAAAAAATGAGGTAAAGGACAAATTTCTGAAACACCTGGCTGATACTACATTTTGTTACCAATATGTCAGAAGATTGCAAAAAGAAGGATGAAGAAAGTGTTAGCAAATCCATTTTTAGGAGTAATTTCTCAATGAGTATGATCTTGCTTTTCACAGCCCTAAAAAAGATAAATGCACGTTCTGTACTAAGGCAGAAAATTCCGAAAATGACATGAATGAAATAGACAAAGAAAAGTTTGAAATACACTTAGAAGAAAAATAAGCTACTTATAAAGATTTAAAGCTCATCAAATTTTGAAGATTTACAAAAAGTACATAACACACCATTCGGAGAAAGTATGCTTTTATATTACTCGCGTAAGTATGCAGTGTATAACTTTACTGTGTATGAAAGTATTACACTAAATGTCTTCTGTTATACCTGGGTTGAGTGTGATGGCAAAAGGGGCAGCATAGAGATGGCAACTTGTTTGTATCTGTATCTCAAAGAGTTAGATAGAAAAGGTGTTAGGAATACCCTTTTATATTGTGATTCTTGCACTGGGCAAAACTAAAATAAAACCGTTTTATCAGTGCTAAATTACTTCTTACATGTCTCTAAAAATCTACAAGTAATTCAGATTAATTACCTGCTACCCAGACATACATTATATGCCTGCCAATTCTGTGCATGCGACTATTGAAGCAGAGGTGAAGAAAATTATCGTATGGAGCCCCTCGCAATGGCTAATACTTTGAAGCAGCGAGAAAAAAAACCACAACCCTATGATGTGACAGTTATTGAATATACAGATTTTATCAACTGGCAAGAGCTTGTAGAAAAAACGTTTACAAGATACGTCAAAAAATTTTTAAGGAGATTAGAGTAGCTTCTTTAAAAAAAAGAACTTGAATCAGATCGAGGTTAAACATTCCATGAAAAACAAAGCCGAAAGGAAAGGTAACAATATTTAAAAAAATAGTTAAGAAAGGAAAAGGCAAAGGTAAAGGAAAAACTAAGAGGAGAGAAGACACTGCTACAACTCAATCCCAAGAAAAATAACACCAATTAGAGCTCAATGCTATAGAATTGCTTCCAATGTACACAAAAAAACTACCAATACCAGCAGCCAAGTACAAAGATCTACAAAAACTATGTAAAGAAGGAGTCATTCCTTAAAGATTTTACAGAGTTTTTTGAGATGCCTTATGATAACAATAAAAGTGACACACTTATTGAAACTGACGAAGAGGACAAAGAAGTTGAAGAAGTAATTGATTATTAGCCTTATTTTGATCAGTTAATTTAAAGTTTTAGTAATACTTGATTATTTTTTATTTGATATTGTTAATTTTTAAGTAATGTACAACAATAAGAGTCATTTTGTCAAATTCAACAAGTCTTTTACTTCTAAGTAAGTTGTTGATCGCCAAATGTAACAAGTCTTTTACTGCTTAAATAATTTATTTATTTTCTATTAATGCTTAACTACAACAAAATAACACAGAGCTTATTTACCTTTTTAGGCAAAACATTTGTAGTAACAACCAGTGATGATGCTTTTTTTTTGTAGTATTAGCCAACTAACTTCTAACCTGCAATAGCTAGGTATTTCCAGCTTATAGTAATAGGAAGGACTCTAAACTTTAAGAAAAATATCTGAATGGTTTGAATATAGTTATAGAAACAAAGAAGTTACAGCGAAAATAAGTTTGCCCATTTTTGTTTTTTCGTGTTTCCCAAAAGTCGCATTTTGGCTTTTACGACATTTGATACTCGAAGGGTCGATATCTCTAGGATACTCAAGGTATATGTGTACCAAATTTCAAGTCTTTAGGTCCAGTGGTTTGGGCTGTGCGTTGATATATCAGTCACTCAGTCAGTGAGTCAGTCAGGACTTTGAATTTTATATAGGTATATAGATATTTCGTTCATGTTAAACTACGATCATACTGAACCTTATAGATAAAAGAAAAATATAGACAAAAGACTATGGCTACTATGACTATGTCATAGTAGCCATAGTCTTTTGAGTTTAAGTTACGTACGCTGACTATCTTGTAGGCGGCCATGCAGAGGATCCAGCCACCGACGCCGAACTGGACGAGCAGTGCAGTCCCAAACACCCGCTCCAGCAAAGAGCAGCATCTGCAACCACACGTCACACGTCCCTCAGGCTGATTACATATCTCGCGACAGGTTTGCAACAGGCGTAAATCTCGCGATCATCTATACTATTACTTTTATATTGTAGTAACAAAATTGACCATTGCCTGCGATCATCGCGACATTTACGCCTGTTGCAAACCTGTGCTCCAGATCTATATGTAACGTGACCATACGTCCTACTGTGGGCGGGACAGTCCCTTTCAGGATTTGGTAAGGACACCAAACATTACATTTAATAACTTATTGGCCAAAAATTTGGATGTGGATCGTACAGAATCTCAGTATATATAATATCCCGTTTAGCAGCTACGAGGCCACGAAACACTTAAAATTTATAACACCCCTCTTTTTGTATAAGCAATGTTTTTATTTAAAGTGTAAACCCACACTAAGGTATCATTATAGAAATGAAAAATGCAATCAAAATTTTGTCTCCGACGGGACTCGAACCCGTAACGTTTTGACAAAATTTTGATTGCATTTTTCACCCCTCTTTTTGGTTGAGGGTTAAAATAATCTATTGGGATTGGGGTGAATGCCATGCGCTCTGACTAAAATTAATGGCTACAATATCTATGTGTAATTTGAGAGACGTTACCTTGCCACACTTGAGTTTTTAACTAAAGTCAAGGCAAGGTCTTGCTAATTACTTTGATAAGATTTTCTTTATAAAAAATAATGTATGGGCGGATCAAACATTACTTATTTGCTGTTATGGTCTCGAAACCTCTTGAACTTTAAACTAGCCCAGGAGGTAAGGACAATGCTATATCAAGGTAGTTTCGTTATTTTATGTCATTACTTTGTAAAAAAAAAAGCCTTGTTAGCCGAGTGGTATGTACCCCCGACTTTCCATCCGAAGATCGTGGGTTCGATACCAGCCGTGGATTTTTCTTTCTTGAAAAATGTATGTGCACACTTAACACGTGCTTTAACGGTGAAGGAAACATCGTGAGGAAACCCGCGGCTTCGTTAGCTTCAGACGTATTGACCTGTTCTTTTCTCTGAATAATAGCTGACTAAGCTGAGAGGATGGTATAGGTGCTGGGCAAGCCTAATCCATCTAACAATGTCCCAAGCACTAAAGCGTCCCGTACAGCATGATTACCAGTTGCTGACGCTGTATAAACCATCTAGAATAAATGCAAAGGCCTTACTTTGTAAGGTACCTTATAAATGATTAATGAAAAAAATATTTGATTTCACAGCTGATCGAGCTAGTAACATTAAGTATTTTCATTTTCACAACCCACGACCTTCGGATTGAAAGGAGGGGGGGGGGGGGGCTCATACCACTCGGACAACCCGGTTGTTACGCCTTAGCTACCTACTCGGTAATCCTCTGGTAGTGTAAGAGACAGTACACGAAGGATTCGCGGAGAACCGCATCAAACTCCCTTCCTGATTGTTCTGCCGAAGCTTTGGCTCGCTCTGTTATTGTTTTGAAGTTGTTACTGAAAAGTGGTTCACAGTTTATTAAGCTATCATTAGTAGAAGTGAGGAAACCCGCGGCTTAGTTAGCTTCAGACGTTTTGACCTGTTCTTTACTCTGAATAATAGCTGACTAAGCTGAGAGGATGGTATAGGTGCTGGGCAAGCCTAATCCATCTAACAATGTCCCAGGCACTGCAGCGTCCCGTACAGCATGATTACCAGTTGCTGACGCTGTATAAATCATCTATAATAGATGCGAAGACCTTACTTTTTTTTAGTAGAAGTAGAAGACACAAACAACAGAGACGCTTAGTATTAGTTTTTTAACTGACTGACTAAAACAGGAGGAGGTTCTCAAGTCGTCTGTATATTTTTAATGTTTGTTACCTCAGAACTTTGTCGTTTATGAACCGATTTGGGAAATTATTTTTGGTCGAATAGTTAAAAACTCGGTTTTGATAGCGGGATCCATGAGATTAAGTAATTGTAATAGTACTGGAATTCCTCAAAGAGTAGTGACTTGAACTTTATTTAAACTTTAGGTCAAGTAACTATGCCTTGAGGAAGGGTTTTTTGTTAAAAGCTTTTATTTATTTTCACCTGTCCCGATGTCTATCTGTATTTAAAAAAATAATATAAAATTATTACAGTGAATAAATGTAATTAATCATATTATATAATAATCCTGAACAATACACACCGCATCAACTAGCCCCAAGCTAAGCAGAGCTTGTGTTATGTATGAGTGCAAAATGACTGATATACTTTGTTGGGGTTTTCTCCTCGTTGAGGGATACTCCAGTTATAGTTAAGTTGTAGGTAATAATATAGTTTACACCAAACCACTTGTTATAGTTTTAGATTTATTAAACACGTTAGATTAGGTAAGTTTAATAATCTGAGCCGCACGTAATGTTAAGTATGTATTTACATACTATTACACTAGTACGCCGATGTGCTGGCTATTTAGCCAGCACATCGGCGCGTGGCGAAGGTTTCGTTACGACTGTTAAAGACAGTTTACTGATCCATAAAGTAAAACTGCTGTATGAGCGATATTGGCTCGTACATACTCCCGAGGGAAGAAGAAAGTACTTAGTTAATGCGTACTCAGATCACTAAACGTAAAAAGCAACTACAACAATAAGCAGAGTTAAAAGTTAAGTTATAATTAGGTAAGAATATTAATGTAATAAGGATATTAATGTAATAAATATCATAATCTAAATCCTGATCTAACTGTTGGTGCCGGCTGAGGGATGTTCTTTAAATGTCCGCCTCTTATTGTAGCGTACGGTGCAATTTCCTCAAGTTCTATCTCTTCTGTTCTCTCTCGAGTCTTTGTAGAGGTTTTAGTACTCGTAGTACGGGCCTTTTTCTTTGTACAGTTTGTACACGCAGTAAGGTGTTGTCCATATCGCCATACTATGATTGTGACTACAATTCCTCCCACCAGCAAAGTGCTTATCGTGTAGTTACTTATGTCGTGGACTGATAAGTCGTTAGGCAGGCTCTCTCGTCCTTTCTGTTCAATTATCTGGTTGTCTAATGATCTATGTTCATCAGATAAATCCAGTTGTGGCAGTACGATATTTGTCACTTTAGACGTTCCCTTCATATCGTTCGGTGAATCGATTTTGGGAATTTCTAATGAAATACCTTCTTTAGTTTTACTGCTAAAAACGTTGTGTGAATAAATTGTAGAGTCTTTGTGCTGTATCACACAATCCTGACCTAGGGCAAGCAATCCCGCCGTCGTAAGCATTGTTGTTGTTACTTGATTCTTGCATACTATACGGGTCGGGCACTCTGTTATGCAGTTATAGAGCCATATGTTAGGTCTCTGTAATTTTATCCATTGGTCAGAGCATTGGTGCTTAATCCAATCACAGGTGATGTTTTGATAAACATGTTGACTCATTATTTTAGCTTCACAGGATGCCGTTGGTCCATGTAAGTTGCTTATCGGCGTGTAGGTGTGGCAGATGTAGTTGTCCGCCTCCATCGTAGTACATAGTTGAAGATCTGAATCTTCGATCTGTATGTAGGAATTCTTTACGAAGTTTACTCCTATGTACTTGGTTGATGTTGCAATAACCTGGCATTGTTTATGCGCTTGCTGTATAGGTATAGGTATATTGCGATAAAGTGAATATTCGTCGTCGCTTAATAGCGGTATGTGCAATTCGAACAGTAGGTATTTCTCGGTTAGCCGGGCTTTAACATAAATAAGTTTATATATACTTCTTATGTCTTTGCTGTTTTTGATAGGCAATGTTAATCTTGTAGATAATAAGCCGGCGATGTCGTTTAACTGCTCCGATAATTGTTGCGGTGTAAACAGTTCCATGTCGAAGTTTCCTCTGTATATGTCGGTTAGTGCATTTAGAAGCATTTGTTGATTGCGTCTCAGCACTGAGAGCAGCAGGCTGGCTGTCAGTGCACCGGCATTGACATCGTTCATAGTTTTCATAATCTGAAATCGGTTTTCTAACGTAGCCATATCCTCTCTTGTTTCATTCATGTATAGTTGTATCGTGTTTAGCTGTGTCTTAACGAAGTCTTCGTTTTTCTTTAAAATGTTGTTTTGTGCCTCGACAATGAGCGTCTGATTTTTTATTAATTCCAATAAATAGCGCTCGTTTGCTTGAATCTTGTGTATGTCCTGCGTGTATTTTTCAGCAAAGTCGTTATCAAGTACACCAAATAGTGTGCGTGCCATGTTTCCTATGCCATTGACGTAGCCACGGCGTCTTCTTTGTTGATGTTGAGACAATAACAGTTTATTATATTCATTTAGTTGATTCATTTCGAAGTTGAGTTGCTTTATTGTACCGTGGCATTGCTGACCAGGCATCGTAGCACAAATCTGTGTTAAATGATTGATGAATTCCTCGACCTTAGTTTATTTTCACATCCACGTGACCTGTGAAGTCAACGCCAGTATGGGAAAACGGTCTTGATGGTGTGATCCTTTCCTTTGGAAGGTTGCCCATTAGCTGCTCAGTTTGAGTTGTGGTGTAACGGCGGCATCGGACGCATCGTCGAAGCGTTTTCTTGACGACTCGATTACCGCTGATAATCCAATAGTTGTTTCTAGTGTAAGCTAACGTTAGTCTAGCCCCACCATGTAGAGTTCGCTGATGCGCCTTTTCAATAATTAATTCAGTCAATCGCCCCTCCGCTGGGATAAGGATGGGGTGCTTGATCTCCTTTGGTAGATGTGAATGTGTTAGACGCCCTCCGACTCGTAGAAATCCATCCGAGTCAAGATATGGATTTAATTTCAAAATATTGCTCTTGTTGGGAAGTTTTCCGCTATCTCTTAATGATTTTATTTCCTTTTCAAAGCAATATTCTTGTACTGATGTTATAATCATGCCGGTTGCGTTATTTATTTCATTCGAGTTCAATTCATTGCACTTACTCGAGCACATTTTGTGTTGTGATGCGTTTGCAAAACGTATGACCCAGGCAAGAATTCTCGTAATGCGATCTAGGTCACTGTGCCGTTCAAGTAATGAGAAAATTAGTTCGTTTTTGTTCGGCATGGGTTCCGTCGTGAAACAGTTTTTAACTAAGCCCTCATTTGTAATGTAAGTTTCAGATGACAGGACTTGTTCGTTTTGTTTCTTGAGCCAATGAGGTCCTTCCCACCACAAAGAAAAGTTGACAAGTTTTGATGGCGAAAGTCCTCTTGTTGCACAATCGGCGGGGTTTTCGTTACTCTTTACGTAACCCCAGTTTGTTGCAGGAACGATGTTCGTTATTTCTTTCACTCGGTTAGTTACGTATTTTTCATATTTGTTTGGCTTTCCTTGCAGCCATGCTAAGACCACCTTAGAGTCTGTCCAACAGGATACTTTCAGGTTGTAATCTGTCAAAACTTTACTTATTTTTTCTAGGAGCTTGGCTAGCAAAACTGCGGCACATAGTTCCAGCTTCGGGATCGTTAGTTTGTTTTTGATCGGTGCCACCTTAGTTTTCGCAGCAAGTAGGGTGATGACGTACGCGCCTATCGGTGACGTAGTCCGGCTGTAAATGACACATCCGTACGCTTGTTCGCTCGCGTCACAGAAAGCTTGTAATTCGATGGATTCATTGTTTTCGTTACGTATCCATCTGGGCAAACTGATGTTGTTTATGTTTGATAAATCAGCTTTAATTTTTGTCCATGCGCTAGCTATATCACGAGGTACAGATTGATCCCATCCAATGTTCTGATAAGCATCTCTCCATAGTTTTTGGAAGATAAGCTTAGTTTGAATTGTCATCGGAGCTAGCCATCCCAGTGGATCGTAAATCTTGCTGATTTCCGACAGCAGTCTGCGTTTTGTATAAATTTCTTCTTCAGTGATGCTTGGCGTTTCGCTTTTGAAATAAAACGTGTCGCTTACGCCGTTCCATGCGAGTCCTAGTGTCTTACTGAACTCTTGTTGTTTGAAGTTGAAGTTTGTTTGGCTCTTTTCTTTCTCGTGTAGTTCCTTGAGAATAGATGGCTCGTTAGTGGCCCATTTTCGTAAAATGAAGCCACCCTTCTTTAGCAGCTCGTAGAGTTCCTTTTGTAGTTGTGTTGTTGTTTCGATACTATGGTGACCCGAAATGATGTCATCCATGTAACATTCATGACGAAGTGTCTTTTGTGCTAAAGGGAAAGCGTTGCCTTCGTCTTGAGCTAGTTGTTGGAGTGTACGCATCGCAATGAATGGTGCAGCTTTGGTGCCATAGGTCAGCGTACAGAGTTGCATCTCATTGAGTGGTTCCCTTGCGGACTCCCTCCAGATGATTTTCTGGAGACATTGTTGACTTTGATGGATTATAAGCTGCCGGAACATTTTTTCAATATCAGCCGTTAGCACGTATTTGTAGACTCTCCATTTAATGATGAGAGATAAAACATCCTTCTGTAAATTAGGCCCCTTTTCCATCAAGTCGTTTAAGCTGTAGCCTGAGTCTGTTTTCATAGATGCATTAAAAACAGCTCGGAGTTTAGTTGATGTTGAGCTATCTCGTAAGACGCCGTGGTGAGGTAGGTAAACCTGTACTTTGCTTTCGGGCTTCGTCACAGGTTTCATGTGACCTAACTCGATGTACTCTCGAATAAACTTTTTATATAGTTGAGCAAAGTGTTCTTGTCTCGCCATTTTCTTTTCTAAACGAAGAAATTGAGCGATAGCTTGAGGCTTTGAATTGCCAAGGTTTGTTTCATAACCTTCTTGCATTGGCATTTTCACTACGTATCGCCCGCTGCTGAGTCTTTCTGTTGTTTGTGTATAAAATGTTTCACAATATTTGTCAGTTGTAGAAGATTCGGGTTCCGTTGGGACCTCTTCCACTTCCCAAAACCTTGACAGGTTATCTAGTTCCGTTAGAGTTACTAGACAGTTAAATTGCTTAGTAGCACCGCACAATATCCAACCCAGCCTGGTTTGTTGTGCTACCGGCGAGTTGTTATTATGTTTTAAAACTCCGTCCATAATGACATCAGAGTATATATCTGCTCCCAACAGAAGATCAATGGGCCCAGATATGTTGAAGTTCGGATCAGCTAGCTTAATGTTATTCAGATGTGTCCAGTTCTCCGTGTTAATTGTTGAGTTAGGCAGATTGCTAATTAGTTTTCGCATTACTAATGCTTCAGTTTGGAATTGATAATCCGAGTGTATAGATTTACATTCTAATTTGATCATTCCTTTGCTAGTACCCATTATAGTGCCGACCCCCGAGACAGAAGCGTTCATCTTATTGCGGGGTAGGTTCAGTCGTTGAGCTGCATTTTCTGTGATCAAGGTCACTTGGGAGCCTTGATCCAGTAATGCTCGTAGGATGACGTAGTCTCCTTCTTTGTTTCTGACATTCAGTTGAAGAGTTGTCAAAAGTATCTCTTGATCACCATTGATGTGGTTGGATGAGCGCTCAGCCGCTGTTGAGGTGGATGGCCGTGGTTTTTGGGTTTTAAAATTAACATCATGTAGAAGCGAATGATGATTATAATGACATACTTGGCATCGCTTCGTTGAAGTACACTTATTTTCGCCGTGACTGTAAAGGCAATTTTTGCATAAATGTAAATTCCTTGTCACTTCAATTCGCTTAGCGACATTCATGTCAATAAATGTAGGACACAGCCTCAGTACGTGTTCTTTTTTGCAGAGAGGACAGTTCCGCAATGTGGAATGGTAGGTTTTTGCCCATTTATTAGCGTTATTAGAGTTCGTTGATTTATGCCCGTTATAATTTTTCTGATTGTTTGAATAGTTTTGTTTTTGATCACCCTTTTTGGTACGGGCTGTTTCCAATGTCATGAACTTCAACTCCAGGAACTCCATAAATTCCTCTAAGTCTGGTAGCTCCCGCGAATGCTTCATGTTTTGAATATAGTCACCGTAGGTGGCATCATCTAGTTTTGATGATAATAGATGAACGATAAGCGGTCCCCATATAGGGATATTTATTCCCATGTTCTCCAGTGCATTTAAACACTCTTTCGTGGTGTCATGCAGCTTCATCAGGTTAGATGAATCCGGTTTATCGATAATTGATTGATTGAGAAGGGTATCTATATATGAGGTGAATAGAAGTCGCTTGTTGTCAAAGCGATGCTGAATGATATCCAGGCATGCATCATAGTTCTCGGAACTAACGGGAAGGTGTTTTATCAAACGCTCCGCTTCACCCTTCAATTTCGATTTAAGAAACTTCATCTTCTGAGTTTTGTTCAGCGTTGGATTGTTATGGATCATCTCAAAGAATAAGTCTCTAAAAGGGACCCAGTTATTGTAGGCTCCGTTGAACTCCGGTAATTCCATCCGTGGGGTTGTTTTTTCATAGTGAGATGTTTCAAACATTTTTCTGTTTAGATTTTCCTTGAGGTCATCGTAGATGTGTTCCCAGTATTCGTACTTTTCTTCATACTCCTTATCACTTCCTTGTAATAAGTAGCTGAGTTCCCAATGGATCTTGTCAATAGATGCCCACTTTGTTTGTATGATGTTTAAGTGATCTTGTAGTTGCCACTTTTCTTTCGTTTCATATGGATTTATTTTGGATACTGCACGTTCCAAAGCGTTAAAGTTAAACATTTGATTACGATAGAGCACTGATATTTGCTTATCCGTATCTTCTACCGTAGGCTGGTTTACTTTAGACGTACCAAATTTTGGTGTACCATGATTTTCTGGCACTTTCAGCTTCGATGCTTCCGAAGATCCAGGCACAGTCTTTAATAACTCGCTTTGTAATTGAGTCATAGATTCCATTGTTTCGTCGAACATGGTTCTTGTTATTTGATAAATGTGTTCTTTGTAGTAGTCATGGTCGGCTTTCGCTAACTCATACTTTTTCAGGATCTCGTGATTTGAGAGAAACTCGTCCCAGTGGGATCGCAAGGCTTCAATACGCTTTTTGAGGTAGTCTAGCGATTTTCTACTCAATGGATCCTTTTTATAGTTGGATTGAAGAGATTTGATTCTCTCGTAAGAATTTTGTTGCTTGTTAATAAGTTCAAGAAAGTAATTTTCTTCCGCCATTGTTAACAGCTAGTGGTTGGTTTTTGTGTACTCACAGTAGGTTCACAGTTAAGTAGATTAGTAGCAGTAGACGTTATCTCCGCACGTATTTTAATAGTTCAGCAGTAACAGCAGAAGACGTTATCTCCGCTGCGCTAGCTCGTTGTGCAATTTTCTGTCGTTCAGTGTAGCTTTCCCGCTTTACGCTATTTGCACCTTCTCAATGCTGCTGGTGAGACCCGCTGGTGGGAGGCCAACAGCACCGAATTGCTAACGTAACCGAAAAACACCACACAAAACACTTTCCAAAAATAATTGCTTCTTCTTGTCGAAGGCTCGAAGGACCAAAAGGATGTTGGGGTTTTCTCCTCGTTGAGGGATACTCCAGTTATAGTTAAGTTGTAGGTAATAATATAGTTTACACCAAACCACTTGTTATAGTTTTAGATTTATTAAACACGTTAGATTAGGTAAGTTTAATAATCTGAGCCGCACGTAATGTTAAGTATGTATTTACATACTATTACACTAGTACGCCGATGTGCTGGCTATTTAGCCAGCACATCGGCGCGTGGCGAAGGTTTCGTTACGACTGTTAAAGACAGTTTACTGATCCATAAAGTAAAACTGCTGTATGAGCGATATTGGCTCGTACATACTTATTATTGTATAATACACAGATATTTTTTTATTCAATATAGAAAAACAACCTGAACAAATATCTGCAGATCACACACACACAGTTAGTCGTCAAATATATATTATAACTCACCAAACGATCGCAAACTGCGTCTTACACTGGTCGAAAATGGTCGCGATGAAGGCATCCATTGTGGTATTACCCAGTGCCACCAGGCTCGTCGCGTAGAACGAGTAGCACTGCACTAACACGAACCTACCGAGAACAAGCTATTGACAAAAACATAGATGATGAAACATAGCGTCAGCAAAACAGTCAACCCTACTCAAAATATCGGGGAACTCAATAAGAGCATTCCCAACAAATAATTTAAAAATAAGGATTACGGTTTTCTCAGAAAACCGTCTTCAGGGCGAGTCGGCCTCTTCGCGACCGACCGCGTTAGCCTCACTGAAAACGGTTTTCTTGGACCCTGAAACTTGTCGGCATATTATACCGACTTAAAATTGTATGTGACTGATCTCCGTATTTTTGAAATGAATAGTAGGTCCCAAGTTAGTTTTGAAAGTGAAACTCAAATGTTTGTTTCAAAAGTTTTTTTTGCCCTAGCTTGTGTTATGGGTACTAAATAACTGATATATTTAATACATTATACCACATTGATAGGTATTTTTTGATATAAGAAACATCCAGTACACCCTGAACAAATATCTGCAGATCGTACAGACATTTGAGTTATAGGTAGGAGTCGAACCCGAAGAGTTTGCCTCTTGCGTCGCAGGCGGACCTTCGCCCGATGCGCTTCAGAGGTCCTTTTTGTCGTTTGAAACAATGTTTGTTTCGAAAGAAATTTGAAATGATTACGCAAGGGGGTGATCGTAAGTGAATCCAGTCCAGATAGGCATCTCCATCTGCCCATGGCGCGCGCGGGTCGCCACCGCCAGCGCCGTCCACAGCACGCACGTCGCCACTGCGCAGCCGGCGTACGCCCGCAGCAGCCGCGCCGCGCCCCGCGCCGTCGCCGAGCGCGCCTCCACAGCCGCCTTCTCCGCTCCGTTGAACAGAGGCTCTGCATTAACAAATAATATTTCAGAAATGATTTAAATTGTCATATCCTATCCTACTTCTACTTTTTTAAAATATAAAAGTGAAAGTAGTAATAGAGGTACATATGTATATGTATGTACATACATATGTATGTACATACATATGTATGTTTCCTTTTCACGTCAAAACCGCTAAACCGATTTGGATGAATGTTAGTACAAGAGTAGTAGTAGATTAGACTATAAAGACGGACATAGGCTACTTTTCGTTGCGTAAATTAAATCGAAAAGGGTTAAAATAGGGGATAAAAGTTTGTGTGGAAAAATCGTTATTCTTCACTTAAAAACTTAAAATTTTGCATAGTTGTAGGGTAGTTGTAAGGTAGAAGTAGGGTAGTTATAAGTAGCGATACGAAGTTCGCCGGGACTAAGTCATGTTTTGCCTAAACCTCAATCTTCAGTAGGCCTACTCTTGAACGCAAATTGCGATGAATCGAAATCGTAATCAAGACAAACTAACTCTTATGGCCATTACTTAAAAATTTCCATTCTGACTATAATATCGTAATCGTTTTCTAGAGAAGGCGCCCAGTAGCAATATGACTATCTGGCTTGCCTGACTTTTATTTGACTGACTTTTCGCTGTTGTCATACAAACAAAACGTATAAAAGAAAGCAAAGTGACAAACTTAAAGCTGCTTAACCAGCTCGTTTGGAGTTCGCATGAAATATGGTGCGCTGAAAGGGACACCTTTTTGAAAAGGGAATTCCGCTGAAAAGGAAAGCAGTACGAGGAAGGGTGATCGCTGGAAGAAGTGTTATTTATTAAAGGAAATCGAAGAGTCATGAACAACCCGAGTGGCTTATTTCTTCTAGCACCAGCTTCTAGTGTCCAGTGCCCAGTTCCCTATGTCCAATGTCTCGCGGCAAACCCACGCACCGTCCAAGGTAGCGATTATTGTATTCAAGTTCGCTGCTTCCACGTGGAACACTGCTTGCTTGGCGATGCACGTCACGTGACACAGCATGACGGACAGCACACGCGACAACTTTTCCATATCGTTCATTTCCTGCAAGCAAAGATGACCCTTCTTGTGCTCCAAGACTCAAAGAGCAACACTGTGATTTGTATCTTTATTTAGAACTAGATCTTGATGTTTTAATTATTCCAGGAAAATCTTAAAGAAGCTAAGGTACGTATTTTATGGCTAAAAGGAAAAAAGCTACTTCTAGATTTGTAATTTCATTGCATAATTAGAATATAATCTTCCGAGTTTGTCAATAAACAGTTTGTACAGGTTTGTACAAACTAACGGTGACAGCTCTAAGTTTATAGTACAGTCAGTATCAATTGTATCTAAGCCTCCAAACTGACCAAAAATATCTTACCAACAAAAATTAATTTTTATCTACGCTACTCTGTCCCTAAAGTTTTATAAATATTCAAGCATCAAATCTTTCAAATATTCTTCAGTAAGCGTCCTACTTTTGTATTTGACAAAAATGTCAACCTGCTTGCGTTAGAAAAGTGATACGTTTTCGATTCGAAATAAAGTTCAATGATTCTGATTTTATATCTATCTCTATCACAAACAGTGTACCTGTACAAAGAAATACAGTTGATTTCACGATCCATACTATTGACCACTTTAAATGCCTAGCTATAGAGCATTTTTGCTGCTTTTATAAAAATGAATGGTAAGGGAGATATTTATGACAGCTGCCGTTGCTTATCTGTTTTGAATACTTTGGTTTATTAGATCACTATGAATAGTCTGAGGGCGTTTATAAATTAGAATTTCTGAAAGTGAGATCGTTTTGGCTATCTTTCTTGCACACTGAGTTACTTTTAATGCTGACTGTTCCAACGGTTCGCACCTGATAAGCATAAATGAGCTGCTGCAGCAAGTAAATCAAGGTGACGCACGAAACCCATACGTGGTATGCTGCGTGCAGACGACGCGCGGCGGTGGGCGCGGCGTCGGGGCGGGGCGCGAGGTGGCAGAACCCCACAGCGCGCAACACGCGCAGGTGCGGACGGATGCTGCCACCGGCGCTGTTGTCGCCAGAAACGTCTGCCATTGCCAAGGACGAGAAACTATGCTTCGCTTTGGGCCAGAAGAAAGAACAGCAATTTACTGGCAACTGCTACTCTGTGCTGCTTAACTGAAGAACAGCTGATTTTCTTCTACCTATTCATCAGAAGAAACGCCATCCATTGCCAAAGACGAAGAAAAAGCAGATTTGCTTTCAGCCAGAGAGAAGAAGAGTGTGATTCCCAGGCAGTTACTGATCTGTACTGTTATTAACTGAAGAACAGCTGATCTTCTAGTCAACAAAAGAAAGGCTCTGCATTTCCAAAGACGACGGACAAGCAGATTTGTTTTAAGCCACAGAAATGTAGGAACAGTCAGCGGGTTCACCGCAGCTGCTGTAGGACAAAGGAACAGGAGAATTCCTTCTATCCACCGCCTCTTAATTGCGCTCTATGCAGTTCTATGTTTGTATTTGCTCTTTGGAAATTGAGCCCAGTCCAGTGATGTATTTGTCCAGATTTTCTTAAACCGACTGCTCCACTGTTACTCTACTGCTGCCAACTGCCTTACGAGTATCTGTTTGCGCAACGGTTAATTTTACCTAATTGCTATATAATTGAGTTAATTAATGCTTTGCTACTACTACTTATCTTGGCCGGTGGGCGGTGACACGAGTTGTGTTGTGACAGCTCATAGAGGAGTAAGTTCAATTTCTAGTATGTAACCTATAATTAGTTGAATCTAGTTGAAAGTACATATTTACCAGACAAGTAATAATACAAGGTGGACCAATAACCTCTTAACATTTAAAATGGCTATAAAAATAAACACGCTGTGTAGGTCAAAAACTTATTATATATTATAGTATATAAGTACGTATTTTAAAGTACACAAATTCGAGTTTTATTTTTTGAATATTACATTATTTAAGTGTGAACCTTGTTCATTTTTACACTCCTGCAACCTGGACGTAAATTTTGCATTACCGCCCGAAAAGTGGTTGGTGCAATGTCTTTCATTTCCTTAACCAACTTCGGGGGTATGTTTTCTTTTAATTCTTCAATAGACCCTGGGTTGCTAATGTAAACATTACTTTTAATATATCCCCAAAGGAATCAATCCATTAGGGACAAATCTGGGCTGCGGGGTGGCCAGTTAATTTCGCCTCTTTTAAATATCAGTGTCCCATGGTCCCCTATAGGGGATGCCGCAGCCCCATGACGCCGTAGCCTCACGGGGCAGGCGGTGCGGGGCGGCCGTTGCCTGCACCCCGCCGCCGCCTTCTACGAGCGGGATCAGCACTCTCGCGATCCCACTCCGCGGCCTCTTTCCGAACCATTACGGTCTCACAGAAAGAGGCTACCGCCTTCCACGCCGTCTCATCTGCCAGCATAGCCGCAACCACGCTTAGAGAGAAAAATCTTGCCCGATCCTGAGTGCCAGATTCCGCCTTTCCACGCCACGCCGAGCAATCCTCGAGCGTGTGCTGGGAGGAATCCTGGCCCCACCCACAATGGTGGCATTGCGATGTCGGTTCGCATCCGATCCTACTTAGGTACTCACCGAAACAACCATGCCCAGTGAGTACTTAAGTAAGTCGATAGGTGACGTGACCTCCCTCCCTCCCTAGCCAGCTTCGAAGCTACGCAGAAGAGCGCCGACGGCGCGTTGGCGCGAGCTTCTCGGCTCCTGGAGCCGCTCGCGCCACTTCCCAAGCGAACGTCGACGCTCCTCATGCCGCACTTCAGCTGGCGCAGCCCCACCCCCGCCCTCCTGCCGGAGACGAACGTACACTCGTGCGTCCATCTCCGCCAGGAGGTCAAGCGGCGGGAGCCGCGCCAATAATGTCGCCGTCTCATGCGAAATCGTGCGGTAACGCCCGCATAGAGGCAGCGAACGCCCTCCCTTGGTCCCCCGAGATTAGGTAGCAGTCTTTGCAAAGCTAGTGGGTGCTTGTTTAGGAAGTTCATCGCTCGCCTGGCACAAGACACCACGCGCACGTCATCATATCAGACGCTATAAGAGTGATGTGCTAATTTTAAGTCTATTTAGGTGCTATCGTATTTTATAAACTGTATCTATTTTATTGTATCTATAGTATTATATGCTATCGAGCTATGGAGAGGGCTATGCTCGGGGTTTCACTACGGGATCGAATCAGAAATGAAGAGATACGAAGAACAACTCGGGTCACCGACATCGCCAAACGGATTAGCACGTTGAAGTGACAATGGGCAGGTCATATAGCGCGCAGAACAGATAGCCGATGGGGCCGCAAAGTTTTCGAATGGAGGCCACGGATCGGCAAGCGCAGCGTAGGACGTCCACCTACAAGATGGGCAGACGACTTGGTGAGAACTGCTGGTCGGCGGTGGATGCAGACGGCTTCCAACCGCAGTACTTGGAGATCAATGAGGGAGGCCTTTGTCCAGCAGTGGACGTGCTACGGCTGAAATGATGATAGTATTGTTTATACAGACTGATCCATAATATGTGTACTATCCGAAAGGGGAGGGATTTAGACCCCCCCCCCCGGGGAACAACGTTTGTTCAACGACTTTTCGAATTTCGATTGGTATCTCTGAAAAAACTCTGAAGAAACTTTCAACTTGAACAGCTGATTTTTTACGCAATAACAACCCTAATTTTAGCTGTCGGGACGATGACCTCAGTATCGTCACAGATGATGTGACAGACAGTGACAGATTCATAATTCTTAAAACGCCTACAGCATCATAGAGGCAAGTTGTCGTAAATTATGTGAATGAACCATGCCGTGGGGTGCCGGCAGTAGAATGATACCCCTCCTCTCATGCCCATGGATGCAGTAAGAGCCTGCTAAGGGATACCTCCAGAAGATGGGCAGCAGCGTCTATCCGTGTATCAACATCCCATACTGCGCTCACCAACCCGCCTGCCAAGTGTGGTGAGTATGGCAACTACCCCTCATGGAGATCCATGAGGGAGGGCTGTGTTCATCAGTGGACATTTTATGGCTGAAATGATGATGTGAATAATAAATTATCGCACACATTTCAATTTGAAGGTTGTAGTTACGTGAAGTTAAACATGCGAAATAAACTTTAGGCTGTTTCTTTGATACCGCAGTCATGCCTCTTTCCAACTGTTTGTTATTTATTGTGTGTTGATTTATTAACCTACTGACTGACTACAAAGCCCCTGATGTTCACTTCTAGACAGCGCTGCGACCACTACAGCAAACTTATCTAAAAACTTTACCAGTCTTTCCGTTATTCAATGTTGTTAATCTGTCCGGTCTGTCCAGAAATCTTAATTCTTTGTCTCAAACATGCCGCCGCCGCCACCTTTCGGCAAGTCGCCTCGCTTTGAAAAGCACCGACAAACGACATGCCGCGCCGCCATTCGTCGCGCGGCAAGCGTCGCGCGCGCACGTGCCGTCCATCGCCAGTCCCGTGCAATCTCGTGATTATGTGTACCTTGTGTAAATGTACCTACCTAGTGCTAGAAGTGAGTGAATTACTTGTCTGTGATTGTGTACCTTCTAAGAATGACCTACGAAATCGAAATAAGAAGCCGTCTAGACATCTGACAAGCGAGAAAATATGAGGTACTTAAAACTTTCCTAATACTACCTAGGTTGAGGTACCTATACACACATCTTATTATTACTTACGCATTTACTAAATAAATCGTCGAGTAATCTCCCGCCGGGCAATCTATAACCATAGATTGCCCGGACAGGGCTGTCACGTTTTTTAGGCACTAGGAAATTTAAACTTTTTGTATGGGAAACTGAAAATAGGATTTTTTAATTATCTCCCCCCCAAAACTAATCACCAATGGGGTCTGACCGCCCCCGCCTCCGGCGTAGTACAGATATTATGATATACCTTGTATATATGTATGTATGTAAAACCTTTGTAATGTATTTTTATATGTGCATGAAAAATTACGGGCACATGAGACCTTACAACTCTGTTTAAGGGTGACGGGCGCAATGCAATGCAGCGTTGGTCACGTGCTTAGTGAACGTGATCACCGCGGCATTGCAATTGTTATAGGTATAGGTTACCGCTAAACATCAGGTGGGCCTTCGGCTAGTTTCGTCATTTAGTAGCATAAAAAAAATGTAGTTGGAGACCTTGCCTTGCCTTATCAGTTATCACAGTTTTTAACTAGCACGGGAGGAAAGGCCTTGATAATTACAGTAAATATGTTACTTATATGTTGTCTCTGGCGTAGCTACCGAAGGGCTAGGCGGGGCAGCGCATGGGGCCCCCAATCCCGGTTGGGGGGCAAAACCTTATTAACAATCCTCTTATTGAACTAGCGAAAAATTCGCCCACCTTCGGGATCTAAATAAAATAGGTTGCAAGTTGCTTGCAACACTACATTAAGCAACGCAGCTCATTTAAATAATACAGATAAATTCCCGATAAGTTTCAACATATATTCGCTTGTGGGGATTTCCCCTGTATTATTTCTGTAGGGTTGCCAAAACTTTATGATATTTTCGGGATCGGGGGATTCCCCGGTCCCGCTGATGTTTTGAACGTATAGCAGTGCCTTATACAACGTGTCGTGTTCCCTATGACGTAAAAATTTAGCATAAATGAAAGAAATAATGGATAAAAAAAAGAAACCTAGTGGTGCAATGAAGCGCAAACAACGCCAGGAAAGAAAAGATATTATAGAAAAATTACCCAAAATAGTTGATAGTGACAAAAATTCCGTTTTGTTCAATTTATTATTCTTTTTTATTCACTACTACTCAATTTTATCCTCTAAAATTAATATCTTATTTACATATTACTTAATTCGTTTGTCGAAGCACTGCGTAAAAGCTGTATGATGATTTGAGAATCTGAAAAAAACAAAATTTTTGGTTAAACGACGGACTGGATTGTTTATAAATACAATACCAAAATTAATCACATCAGGCTTCCCACACATTGTAATTGGGGTTGGTGCGAGGTAAAATTATTTTTTTATAAAACTTTAGGCATTTAAACGCACGTCAAGTATCGTCCACTCACTGACCGACCGGCAAGCTGATTCCTTGCTGTTAGTTATACAAAATTTACCTTTGGCAGTGATGATCGCAAAACTTGAGAGATTTAAGAGCAAATCTGTCGCGAGATACGTAATCAGCCTGGCGGGGCCTAGTCTACTACAGTGTGCATACCGTGACGTAGGTCTCCAACGTGAGCGGGATGACGCGTCCGGCGGCGGGGCGGAGCGGCTTCTGCGCGCACGTCATTGCGATCAGCAGCTTGCGGCGAAAGCGCACGTCGAGTGCCGTCCACTCCATGCCGTACAGCGCCGACGACACCCGCTCGCTCTGCAACATTCATCAGAAAATAATTCACAGAATATGCGGGTCTTTGATAGTAAATCGTGCAATACTCTGTCTCATGTGTGTACAGAGTTTATATGTTTAACTTAAGGCGACACGTATTGATAATCAAATATTTGAATGTAATTATTTAAATACATTTATGCCAGCACGAAAGCACTTGAAGATCGAAAAGAAGCACATGCAATATACACAGATTTTTCTCAAGCTTTTCGTGGTCGACCACAAATTATTTATTCAAAAGCTTAGCCACGCAGGTACTCGTCTTTCAAGATTCAAAGGCATTTATTGCTTCAAATATTGGTATAAATAAGGTATTATTAATAAATATTGTGCTCATGTTTCTCTATTATCTAGCATGCAATTTAATAGGTACATATACTAAGGCTTAAGATTGAGTAATTCATTTACGTCATAAAAAAAATATTCTTAAATTCTTTATTGTACACAAAACAAAACATACAAACAAAAAAAGGATACATAAAGGTGATGTACAAAGGTGAGCTTAACCCTGAAAGAGTTTTCTTACAGCAAACCTTTGGATACAGAGAGAATATATTGAAATGATATTAATAGAGTGTGTACACACATTATGTTCACATAACCATTGATACAATTTTTTTTTAAATACAAAAAGTTATTTATTATTATAATGTCATTAGTGATCTTGTTAAAAATATTTACACACAAAGTTAAGCAGCTTTTTTTAAATTTTGCTGATTTTGGAGTTTCTTCTATTGGAATCTCTACATAGCCTTGGATATTGTCACATGCTTTTTGGTACAAGTTCGCATGATTCCTCGCAAAACATGCAATTTCATAGATATAAAGAGCTGATAGAGGTAAAAATAATAATATTATATAACACATCAAGATCTCGAAACAATGGTTTGCATGACTCATCAGGCGGAATCCCAGATATTGCTCTAATACATTTTTTTGTGACACAAATGCTCGGTTTCTATTTGTGCTATTGTCCCACATCACAAGTCCATAGCGAAGAACCGATTCAATGTACGCATGATAAGATGTTACTGCAGTTTTATTATTGGTAACGTTTTTAATTTGACTCAACGCATAAACAAATTCATATTTTTTTTATTTACTACGTCTTTAAGTAGTTTCCAATCCAGGGTCTCGTCAATAATTATACCAAAAAATTTGATTTGCGAAACCTGCTCGATTTTTTGAATATTCAGATTTATGTTATATTTTACTTGCTTTGATTTATTAAATTGTAATTTAGATTTGCTTAAATTAATTCTGAGGTTATTTATATCAAGTTATTCAATAATTTGGTTAATTGTATTATAAATGTCAGTTTCATGATCACTAATGCTTAATTTTTTTTTTTATCGGATGTCACAATTATTGAAATATCGTCAGCAAACAATATGCACTTATAGTTTGTTACATTAATTATTTCATTGATGTATAATAGGAACAAAATAGGTCCTGATATGCTGCCTTGTAGAACACCAGTATAGTTTATTTTGTATTCTGATGTGTATGTCAATAGTTTTTAGTAAATTTATTAATAACACATTGCTGGCGATTAGTCAGATATGAATTCAACCATTTTTGAGCAGGTCTAATTCCCGTTTTACAAAGCTTATCGAGAAGTATGTCATGTGAAACGAAATCAAGAGCTTTAGATAGGTCAGAAAATATTCCTGTATTTTATGTTTTAAACACATATGTATATGTTATATTAATCAGTTGAACTTCATATTGTTTGTAATTCTCAAAGTTACCTAACGCGATAAACTCATCTTACTCGCATGTTTCTCCCACCCAAGAGGTGGGTTTGTGTACAGTGGGCATCACAATTAAGTAACCCCCACCCGCGCCCGCCATAAGGATTTGATGCTGGGTGTCTTATGTAACTATGACGCTGTCACTTTTATAGAGTTTAATTATAACACTTTACAGTTGTATTTGTTTGTATTTGCGTATTTAAAAAAAAAGACTAAGAAATTATATAAAAATACCGTTAATTTAGAATAAGTTTCAATTTTGATCGGTACTGTTTCCAACTGTTAAATTCGTACTTCTGTACGAGTAAATACTATGTTAAAACGATATTTTATCTGCGAGTGAACTACGAGTATGTTTCTTTGAGAAAAAACTATAATCTCTTCTTCAATCGTCTTCACAAAAAACTTCTTTAACCGCAATTACCTCTAGAAGATAAGCAGCAGCGTCTTTCCGTGTATCAACATCCCGTACTGCACTCGTCAACCTGCCTGCCAAGCGTGGTGAGTATGGAACTGCCCCTCATAGCGATCCATGAGGGAGGTCGTTTTCAGTAGTGGACGTTTCACGGCTGAAATGATAAGCCAGAATTATTTCATCAATTCTTACCTCTACCGCCACCTCGTTGCCGTAGTAGCAGTAGAGGAGCAGCTCGGTGAGGATGCACGTGATGAAGAGAGTCGTCGACGCGAACTCGAGGCTCAGCACGTCCAGCTGAACAGGACGTGGGGTTAGTGCATCGAGGAAACGACCGAAATACAAATAATGCTTGATACCGAAAAATAAATAATAGTCGTTAATAAATAAATTCCGATCTAGGAAGAGGTGGTTTCGGCAGAATTCCAGCGTCCGCTGCTAATGCAGTGGGCATAATGCTGAGCCGGGACCAATTTGCTACTGTGGCACACATTATTTAATTTTTATTCTATTGGTCCTATTTATTTTACTAATTGCTGTTTTTCTTTTTAAGTAAAAACTATGTATAAATGTTAAATGTAAATGTTTTCGTTGTGTTTTAAAATGTATTGTGTGCTCTTTAGTAAATAAATGAATGTCTATGTCTATGTCTATGTCTAAATATACGATTTCAAACTCTCTGCCTCGTGGACTCCAGGGATACTTGAAAAATAAACTCAGTACGCGGATACACTGACACGGGGTGCCGGCAGTATAATACTCGTGAATGCAGTAAACATCTGTCAAGGGATACCTCCGGAAGATGGACAGCAACGTCTTTCCGTATCAACACCCCGTACTGTGCGAACCGCCTGCCAAGCATGTCGAGTATGGCAGCAAACCCTTAATAATCTTGGAGATCCTAACAGGCCTATCCCATCTGTGAACGTGCTATCCCAGTGGAAACCAAGCTAAAAATTATTGAAATCAAGTTAGGAATTTATCAGACGCCTTCGCTTTGCGGTATTTCCGCGTTAGTTCCAACACGTCAGTCTTTACGTTATCATATCTGATGCAATCCAGCCGAAGCGTCGGGAAATAATAAAAGTAAATTACGAGTCATTCTGCATAACCTCATAGCTTGCTATGTTATTATTGCGGTAATGCTGAGGCAGAGTCCATTTTTGACCCAACTGAACATGTTGATATGTTATTATAAATATATAGACCATAGTTGACCTAATTTGATTCTTCATGCGTTTTCTTATCTAATTTGTATGTGTTATGTGTGTGTCAAAAATAAATGTACTTTCTTTCTTTTTATAACTAGAGGTTTGCGAAGTCAGGTTCTGAAAGTAAGCCTTTGTGTTTAAGCACAGTGTATACTTATTCTGTGGTTTAAGTTACGTACGCTGACTATCTTGTAGGCGGCCATGCAGAGGATCCAGCCACCGACGCCGAACTGGACGAGCAGCGCACTCCCAAACACGCGCTCCAGCAAAAAGCAGCATCTGCAATCACACGTCACACGTCCCGTTTTTTTTTCAAACAATGTAACTATGCGTAAACCTTCTTAAATCTCGCGACAAGCTTTTTTATTACATATATTGTGTAAAGACGTTTTAAGATGACATTAAACTTAAATGGAAAATGTTTATTTTATTGTTTTAGTGGGTGCGTTTACATAAAAGCTTGTTTGTTAAAAAGTTTTTTTGCTTTTAATTTATTTTTTACTTTTTAGTTAACAATATAAGTTAGTTGGTTTCTTGTCTGTTCATCTCATGACCGCCATGTCAGATTAAGAGTGATGTCATATAATTTTTTAAGTAACTCTTAGCAAGGCCTTTCATTTGATACCCATATTATAGAAGTGCATTAAGTCCGCCATCTTGGATGTTCTGCCATGTTGGACTCAGAGTATTGTCATTTCATTTTCGAATTATTCTCAGCAAGCCCTTTCATTTGATACCCATATTGTAGGAGTCCATCAAAAAGAACTTGTTCGCCATCTTAGGTGTTCCGCCATGTTGGATTCAGAGTGAAGCCATTTAATTTTTGAGTTATTCTCAGCAAGCCCTTTCATTTGATACCCATATTGTAGGAGTCCATCAAAAAGAACTTGTTCGCCATCTTAGGTGTTCCGCCATGTTGGATTCAGAGTGAAGCCATTTAATTTTTGAGTTATTCTCAGCAAGCCCTTTCATTTGATACCCACATTATAGGAGTACATTAAAAAAATAGGTAGTTCGCCAGGACAGTACAGGACATACATGACAGTACAGTCCAGTCCAGTCCAGCCCAGTCCAGTCCAGTCCTGGGTGTTCCGCCATGTTGGATTCAGAGTTACGTCATTTCATTTTTTGAGTTATTCTTATCAAGCCCTTTCATTTGATACCCATATTATAGGGGTATATTAAAATTATGTAGTCCGCCATCTTGGGTGTTCCGCCATGTTGGATTCAGAGTGACGTCATAATAGCTGACCATGCATTGTCATCCAAAGTAAACATGTATACAAAATTTTAGCTCAATTGGTTGAAGATATCTGATTTAAGGTTAATTTAAGATTTAAGGGGGGCTCCCATGAAACAAACGTGATTTTGTTGCCGTTCATTGCTCGATATTAATAACGGCAACAGGTAGACGCTTAAAATATTCATAAAATATTCACAACTGAAAATCACAATCAACAGTGTACTACACACTTACACTATACTCGATGCCATTTAGCGTAGCATTGCATTTTATGATAGTTTAGTGAACGTAGGTGAATGACCTGTATTGCCACGCTAAATGGCATCGAGTATAGGTAGTACACTTTTGGTGCTACCTCAAAAACAAGTTGTTTTGCCAAATTTCGTACGGAACCCTTCGTTTGCGAGGCTGACTTGCACTTAGCCGATTTCGATTTTTTTTTACACAACAATACATAGAACTTACTTAAACGTTTTAGCTACCTACTCGGTAATCCTCTGGTAGTGTAAGAGACACTCCACGAATAATTCGCGGATAACCGCATCAAAGTCCCTTCCTGATCGTTCGGTCGAATCTTTGGCTCGCTCTGTTATTGTTTTGAAGTTGTTACTGAAAAGTGATTCACAGTTAATTAAGTTACAAATAGAAGAAATAGAAGACACAAGCAAAAGAGACTCTTTGTATTTGTTTTTCGTGTCATTTGCAGCAACGAAGTAATAATGCTCCCATTGCTGCAACCGAACCGGCTACTCAAGTGCAGCCGCGTAATAATAATAATGTAATGTAATAAATCATTTATTTTCAGACATAGTAATGACGAGGGCTTTACAGAAGTGCGTAGACGAAGAAAGCCCGCACGCCAAAATCAACGCGGCACCGGACCAACCGGAGACAACTATTTGTTGCGGCCTACTTATCGAGGCTGACACATTCCACAAAGGCTGAGGATTAAGTGGAATATGTAAAGCGTCAAACCAATTACTTGGTAAGGGTTGAACGGTTAGACTCGCGTCTTTCAGATTTTAAATCTTTTGTGGTGCGAGTTCCAACTGCCGATATATCAACCTTTACCAAAGAAACGTTTTGGCCGAAGAATGTGCTGTATCGTCGCTTTCGCGGGCGATCATTTAACACAGCGCAATCGAGTTTGCAGTAAGAATCTGCTAAGGGATAGGTCCGGAAGATGGGCAGCAGCGTCTTTCCGTGTATCATCATCACATACTGCGCTCGCCAACCCGCCTGCCAGGCGTGGCGAGAATGGCAATACTCCAATGATCTTGGAGATGCTTGAGGGAGGCCTGTGTCCAGCAGTGGATGTGCACAGTAGTCCTACGGATGTGATGATGAACTCACCACACGATCACAAGCTGCGTCTTACACTGGTCGAAAATGGTTGCGATAAAGGCATCCATTGTGGTATTGCCCACTGCCACCAGGCTCGTCGCGTAGAACGAGAAGCACTGAACCACCAAAAACCTGTCGAGAACAAGATTTAGGCAAAAACATGTACATATATGTAGATAAAATAGATAATTCATGCAGTGTCAGCTGCTCAGGCTACAAACTCGCAGCCGCTCATTGCCTTGGGCTGCGCCGTAATAGTGGAATCCGATTTGAACTAAAATTTAACAAAAGTCCAAATAAAAATTTTGCTCCAATGAATATCGTTGAACATACATGGGGTTAAGTCGATAGGTACTGAGGTCCCCCACCCCCCAGCCACCGGTGATCCACCCTGCAAGTTACACCGTGTATACGACATGTCCATTTTTAGGGTTCCGGATCAAACTGGTAAGAGGTACCATTATGATGTGACTTTGTCTGTGTGTCACAGATGGATATCCTGAGAAATACTAATGCCATCCACTTGAAACAATTTCTGTTTCAAAAGTTACGTGAAGTATTTACACGAGGGGGTGATCGTAAGGGAATCCAGTCCAAAAGGGCATTTCCATCTGCCCATGGCGCGCGCGGGTCGCCACCGCCAGCGCCGTCCACAGCACGCACGTCGCTTCTGCGCAGCCGGCGTATGCGCGCAGCAGCCGCGCCGCGCCCCGCGCCGTCGCCGAGCGCGCCTCCACAGCCGCCTTCTCCGCTCCGTTGAACAGAGGCTCTGCAATCACCCACACCACGAACCGATAATATACAGATATTCTAATCCTGCCGTGCGGTGTAGAAGAATGTTACCCGTCATCCCCGAAGGATATGCAGATTTTGTAGAAGAAGGTCATAACTGCGTGAGCTCCTGTAGTCCCGTTTTTGTTTAATATCCTTTGTGGCAGTACAGTGCAGTAGCACGTGCTGCCACACTCTCCTCTTCAAGACACTTGCGACATAGTCCACTGTCTATGGCCCCTGTCTTGAGGAGATTTCGATTTAGATCACACGGGGATCAACCAGGTATTTATCGCGTTATTTACCTCTTTGTTATTACCCGACGTTTTGACAGAATTGCACCCATCATGGTCCCGGGAAGAGTAGGTTGAAATTAAGAAGTATCCTAATTTCAATCGTGAAGACGGTTTTAGTCTCTCTGCCTCGTAGAATCCAGTGATAGCCGAGTGTACTCGGCGTGTAAATCAACCAATAAGTGTGCTGATACGGTTAGTGTAGTGTGCTGTGTGAACCCAGGGTTCATGGTGGGGCAACCCAGAGCCTAATCCGCAATACGCAGTATCCAGTTCCCAATGTCCAATGTCTCGGCGGCTAACCCACGTACCGTCCAAGGCAGCGATTATGGCATCCACGTTCGCTGCCTCCACGTGGAACACCACCTGCTTAGCGACGCACGTCACGTGACATAGCAGGACGAACAGCACGCGCGACAACTTCTCCATATCGTTCATTTCCTGCAAGCAAAGAAACCCTTCCTTGTAATCCAAGACTCATAGTGAAATTTAGAAAATAATTGATTCAGGCGTCACTTTACGGAAATCCATTATAATATCTAAGTATTAAGAGTTCATTTCGATATTTGTACGTTTATAAAAAGAAGCTAGGTATAATGTTTTTTATTATTTTTATTTTATTTAACCTATGTTGTCCCACTGCTGGGCAAAGGTCTCCCCAAGTCCGTCCAGGAATCACGTTCTCTAGCCAAGTCCCACCAATCAATCCTAAATGTATCCAGATCATCACGCCAGCGTCTCCTAGGCCTATTATTTTTAATATAATAGGAAAATCTTATTAATTCTTAAGTATTTTACAGTACCAGATTATATCACTAGTGACCAATTGCCAACCTTATAAATAAAAATTGTGCTTTCAATATCACACAGTGGACACAGCTTCAAAATTAAAAAATACTTCAAATGACACTCTTCCTGTAGAAATAAAGAGAGAAAAAGTATTTTCCGACACAAACAATCAGAAACAGCTATTTAGAACTATATCATTTCAGCCTTAAGACTTCCACTGATGAACACAGGCCTCCCTCATGGATCTCCAAGAGGGGTAGTTGCCATACTCACCACGCTTGGTAGGCGGGTTGGTGAGCAGTATGGGATGTTGAAAGATGGCAAGACGCTGCTGCCCATCTATGGGCATGAGAGGAGTGGTAACATTCTACTGCCGGCTCCCCACGGCATTAGAACTATAGCTGTTATGTAATAGAGGCTTCCGTAGAGGTGCCGGCTGTAGAATGTTACCCCTCCTCTCATGCCCATGGATGCAGTAAGAGCCTACTAAAGGATACCTCCTTTCTTGCTCGTAGATGCAGTAAGAATTTGCTAAGGGTCCTTCTGGAAGTTGGGCATTAGGGTCTTTCCGTGTATTAACATCTTGTACTGCGCTCGCCAACCCGTCTGCCAAGCGTGGTGAGTATGGCAACAACCCCTCATGATCAGTATTTAGAGATCGTCCCACGGCTGGAAGGGAGAAGAGATTCTGATGGAGAGGGAGAGGGCTTCGGAGGATATTCGCACCTGATAAGCGTAAATGAGCTGTTGCAGCACGTAAGTCGAGGTGACGCACGTAGCCCATACGTGGTATGCTGCATGCAGACGACGCGCGGCGGTGGGCGCGGCTGCGTCGGGGAGGGGCGCGAGGCGGCAGAACCCCACAGCACGCAACACGCGCAGGTGCGGACGGATGCTGCCACCGGCACTATTGTCGCCAGAAACGTCTGCCATTGCCAACGAGAAACTTAGCTTTGCTCTGAGCCAGAGAAAGGAACAGTCAGCAATGTCGCGGCAGCTGTACAATAACAGCTGATTATCTTCTATCTTCCTTTACACCAGAAGAAACGTATTTCCAATGACGAAGAACAAGCAGATTTGCTCTCAGCCATAGAAGAAGAGTGCGATTTCCAGGCAGCTGCTAATCTGTACTCAACAAAAGAAACGCGCTGCTTTTACAAAGACGAAGAACAATAAAATTTGATTGAAGAGAGATGTAGGAAAAGTCAGCGAGCTGACGGCAGCTGCTGTTTTTAACTAAGGAACAGGAGAATTCCTTCTATGCACGAGTGTCCATTCCTGTGTTTTCTTTGTTTTCTCCTACAATTGAGTAACGGCCTTCTCGGTTATTGCGCTCTATACGGTCCTGTGGTGTCCTTGCCCAGACTTTCTTAATACCCGAAAGTGATCACATCCCTTCACGGCAGCTGCTTCGATATACTCTACTTTAACTTACGTATTTAAATAGTATTTGTTTGTACTACTGTTTATTTTACCTAATTGCTGTATAATTGAGTTAATTAATGCTTTGCTACCACTACTTATCTTGGCCGGTGGGCGGTGACACAAGTTGTGTTGTGACAGCCCATAGCGGAGTAGGTTCAATTTCTAGTATTGTACCCATAGTTAGTTGAATGTACATATTTACCAGACGAGTAATGAGTGTATTATATTATCTGTGGTAATGATACGTTGCAATTCTAATCTATTCAGCGCAACTAATATGTATAGAGTATTTATTTATACAGTTTGTACAACCCTATTTACGCAGCGATGTAAAGCAAAAAACAGTTGATAACATGTTGATAAATGTTTTTAATAAACACAGCAAGTGGAAATAAGGTATTGCCAATACAATTCAGCACAGAGTCTCGACACACGTGTAATTATTCGATATTAAGTTTCCTGCGCTGGGGTGCCGGCAGTAGATGCCCGTGGATGCAGTGAGAGCCTGCTAAGGGATACCTCTGGAAGATGGTAAGCAGCGTCTTTCCGTGTATCAACATCCCAAACTGCGCTCGCCAACCCGCCTGCCAAGCGTGTGAGTATGGTAACTACCCCTCATGGAGTCGTATGTTTTCTTTTTGTATTCTTACATAAGAACGTTCTCCTGACCTGACAATAACAAAATAAGAATTAGCTAAATTGACCGATGGAAATAGGGACATTTTTTGGGGCTCCGTAGTACAACAAAGAACCCTTATTGTTTTGCTTTCTCTGTCTGTCTTCGGCTTTACTAAGATATAATTTACTTTACGTTTTTTTCTTTTTTTCTTCTTTGACTTTCACCTTAGACTTCCACTTAGGTAAACATTTTGGCATCCTCAAATCAACGCCATCTAGTGGCCTTTACCGCAACAACTTCGCATGCAGCTTGCCATTCAAGTTCTTAGCAGTATTAGAACCTTATGTGTTCCGCCACTGTATAAAGATTTGACATCCCCGCGCTTGATGTCGCTAGCGTGTACTTTATAAAGAGTTGCTCCTAGCGAAGACTGGTTTTTTAGTCCGGTAACGTTGTCATGGCCATCTGCGGTCAACAACATATATTATCATTTCGAAAAAAAAAAAAAAGAAGACTGGTAAAAATGATGGCAATTCTGTTCGCATTTCCTAACTAAAACTAATTAAAATTGCGTACTTTAATTGTGGCACATGGCACGTAGAATGTTACCCATCCTCTCATGCCCGTTAATGAAGTAAGAGCCTGCTAAGGGATAGCTTCGGAAGATAGGCAGCAGCGTCTTTACATGTATCAACATCCCGTACTGCCAACCCGCCTGCCAAGCGTGGTGAGTATGGCAACTACTCCACATGGAGATCCATGAGGGAGGCCTACTTTTGATGTACCTACCTTTTCAGTAGTGGACGTTTTACGGCTGAAACGACGACTTAATATGTATTAAAATTACATATAGCTATTTCTAAATTTTTAACTAATTTTACGTTTACAGCTCTAAATTATGAAACGTCATGTCACTTAGTTTAGTTTTAGGAAGTGAAAAACAGAATTGACTCGAATATCTCCATAAATATAATAGTCAAAAGTCTACAGTGGGTTCGTGGGCCAAGATTTTTGCTAAGCTTATCTTGGGGTGCCGGCGGTAGTCTCCACTTCACGTGTCTCTCATCTCCACCTCTCCACTTTTGCCCGTGGATGCAGGAAGATAGGTAGTAGCCTATTTCCGTGTATCAACAAACTGCGTTCGCCAATCCGCCTGCCAAGCGTGGCGAGTATGCCAACAAATATATCATGATCTTGGAGATGAATCAATTATGAGGCAGGTCCAGTCTAGTCTATTCTGTCTAGTCTGGTCTGGTCTAGTCTGTCTATGTCCAGTAGTGGACGTGGAGAGAAGTCCTACGGCTGAGATTGATAGAAGTAAGCTTATCTTTCTCGGCTTTTCACGAAATTACATGGAACCGATACAATATACATGGAACCGATACAATCTGCAGAAATACATTTGTCCTGCGAATAGAACTTATTGTCACAGATTACAGAACCTAAACTAGGTGGTTAATAGCACACATTTTTTTTATAGTAAAAAATATTACATTTTAGTAAAAACAAACACTTGTTGTAGAATGATGCCTTTCCGTGTATCCCGTACTGCGCTCGCCAACCCGCCTGCCAAGCGCGGTGAGTATGGCGATCTGCTGAGCTTTCCCTGGCTAGCCAGGGATCTCACCCGGCAAAGCTAGATCGCCCGTACTCTTAAGTAGCCCTGGAGGTAGCATCCCCAGAAAATACAACCCAACAGATTCGCCCATATCTAAGCATATGGGCGAAGACGAGCCAGGGTAAAGGGGTCCAGCCCCGAAACCTGTTGTAATAAACAACAAAAAAACATTTCTACCTAATTCGCGGAACGACAAAAATTTTAAAAGACCTAACCTAACGAAACAACCTAAACGAATACTTACTTTTTCATAATAAACGTCAAATTTACAGAAACGGTTCAAAGTGTGCTCCGCCTTGCCCAATACACAACCTCGCTCGTCGGGATATGGCTTGTCTGGCATTTCGCACCATCGTCGGTGTTATTGACGCGAAAACCGACCTAACACGCTGTTCCATCCCTGCAACCGTTGGGAAATCGGAGAAGTACACTCTGTCCTTCGCATAACCCCACAAAAAGAAGTCCAAGGGTGTGAGTTCCGGAGAACGAGCAGGTCCATAGCACCGGTCCCCTGCGGCCGATCCATCCTCGCGAAAAGCGAACGTTAAGATGTTCTCGTACGTTGCGAGCAAAATGTGCCGGAGCTCCATCATGCTGAAACACCATAATGGTTCTTTGTTTCTCAACGTAATCCCGTGGGAATTTCGAAAAATCCCTTCTTAGTGCACCTCTAGGATACTCAAGGTATACATATGTGTGCCAAATTTCAAGTCTTTAGGTCCAGTGGTTTAGGCTGTGCGTTGATATATCAGTCAGTCAGTCAGTCAGGACTTTGAATTTTATATATATAGATGTGAAAGCCATTATCGCCAAAATGGTGAACCATAAATACAATAAAATGTATACTACATTTCTTAGTTCTAGGGTAGGTGTGAGGGGTTTGACGACTTTTGTCCAAAATGAAAAATGACAAGGTATAATAATGTCAAAAATCACAAAATGTGAGTAGTTGTAGCGATACGAAGTACACCGGGACAGTTAATAGTTATTATTATAAATTTATTTACCGGGTATTTCTCGCGATGAAGAAAGAATTTATCGGGGCTCTCCGTGTCCCCGGAACCACGATGGTTGCAATCTAGTCGAAACGTCAGGATATAATATTAGGAAAGCTATAATAAAGGTAATTTACCGTTAAATACTCGGTTACATTTACATCTAAAGGTTGCCTGACAGAGATCGTTTTTAGCAATACGGCCGTTCATTGTTGTACCACTTATTTGTTATATTTATTTGTGTATGTTTGTTTCCTGTTTGTCTTGGTGAACAACAAAGCTTATTCTCATCATCTCAGCCGTAGGTAGTCCACTGCTGGACAAAGCTTCCATCGAGGATGAAGAACTAATCATGAGGCGTGGTTGCCATACTCACCACGCTTGGGTGTGCGTTACTGGGGCGGCATGTCGATCAAGTTAAAAATATATAGAAAAATTAGAGCGCTATTTATACCCTGTTATTGTGCCCTCAAAATAAAATAAGTACCTGTTAAGGTGTCAGAGTAACGAAAAAATTAAATGCCGCTGCAGTAACGCCTGAAATGTTACTGCAGTGGCATGATTTTTTTCTATTAGCCTTAGCCAAATTAAAATTAGTCTAAAAGGTAGCTTATTATTGTGCCTGTCCTTGGCTGGCCAGCGGCATTTGTGCGTCCCGTGGTTTTTCGGTAACTCCAATTGCCGCTGCAGTAACGTTAGGCAGATTTCCATATCTCCAGAATGGCTGGACAAACAGACATGATTTTTTGTGGGCAGGTGCGCTATAATATGTGCCAATTGATGGTTAACGTCAGAACCCCTGGACCAAGTGCGATATTTTATGTTTGGAAACTATCAAATTTTAATACCTTTTTGGTACTATTTGATACCTAAATTAAATTATTTAGTACCTCGATGAACAGTGAAAAAACAAGAAAAGAAATTGGTCAGACATTCTGACGTCAGGTTGTCTGGACCACATTTTTTTCACATAGCTAGAGACATTAAAACTTAAATATTTCTTTGTCAATATTTAATACCTTTTTGATACCTTAACATATTTTTTTTTTTTAATTTTTATAGCGTCGCAGTAAAAAGTTACGGGTGAATTAAACTTTATAGGAAGCAAAACTTATTTTATGGATATTTAATTTGCCGCATACAACACACTAATATTATAAAAGCGAAAAACCAGTCATATATACATATATATAAAATATATATATATATAAATATATTACTAGCTGCTGCCCGCGGTTTTGCATGAGCTTTTCAAGTAGCCTATGTCCGTCACCGGGATATTGTTTACCTCCCTGCCAAATTTAGTTAAGATCCCTTTAGTCGTTTAGGTGTGAAAAGGTAACAGCTATTTAGACAGACAGAGTTACTTTCGAATTTATAATATTAGTGCCTATGCATGTGTATGTATGATTGGATGAAGATGGCTCGGGATGGGGCTCGTTGGCTAGTTTTGGGGAAGCCCTTTATCTAGCAATGAACTGATATAAGCTGATGATATATTAAATAGTTTTAAATATATATATGCATTGTGGATTAGAAATAAATACACTGTAGGTACTTACCTACCTAATACTTATTATAAAGAATAACTTTAATAATTAGAATTATACTATACATGATATTATTGATATGAAAATAATTAGTCTTTTTTGGCGAATATTAAACAATGAGCAGCCATCTTTTTATAACTTACAGTTACTCTATTTGACATATCGTCGTAACATCAGGCTTCCGTCACTCGCTCAAGGCCACGCGTTAAATGCCTACCGCTCTGTACATCGCCGGAGCTGCAAGGCAGTAGGCTGCCACAAGCCCGCTTGAGCGCACGCACGTTAAATGCGTTCATTTATGTGTCGAAAGCGCGTAGTACTAACTATTGTGCAATAGATGGATGCCGAAACCAAAGATCTAATGAAAAATTGACATTTTTTTTTTGCCTAGAGACGAAAAAAGGTAAAGTAAAAGATATTTTAAATCTTAAGTTTTTAGAATTATTTTTCCCTTTCCTCTAAAAATTAACTTAGGAAGTATGTAATATTTGTAAATAAAGAAGTTCAGCTATTAGACACATAGATAGATAAGTATCTTAGTATTTTTATTATAGTATTTTGTACACACAACATAGGTCATCGCTTTCCAGATCAGCGTTCCTTCAAATCCATTATAGCATTGAAAACAACACAGTCCTAAAATCAAGTATTAGGTACCCACCGGCGAACAAAGATTCAATCAAAATAAAAAAAAACAAAATCTTTGGCGAAACACGTGTCGTCGTATAGGTTTGGGTATGCATGTTGCACTGACAAGCTAGTTCTCCCTGCATGTGCATAATTAGCGGGCGGGAGGGCGGTACTCCTGCATCTCAGCATAAGCGGAATTAAAACTAAATATTTTTATTGCATTTTATCAGAAATGGGTCCTGAACAACTTTTGCTGATAAAATAAATATTATTTCTTTCAACAAAACTTTATTTATTTGAAACAAAACTTATAATTTGAAAAATATTGCTGTTTTTGAGCCCAATCCCGAAGTAAAAATTTGCATTAATGATTTACCACAACATAATATATCTTTAAACGGCATTGAGTACCATCTGTTGTCTGTTATCGAATTTGTGTAACCTGCGACTCGAAGGTGTAGGACATTACAAATCATATTGTCGACGTGGGTCAAAATGGCAATGTTACGACGATATGTCAAATAGAGTAACTGTAAGTTATAAAAAGATGGCTGCTCATTGTTTAATATTCGCCAAAAAAGACTAATTATTTTCATATCAATAATATCATGTATAGTATAATTCTAATTATTAAAGTTATTCTTTATAATAAGTATTAGGTAGGTTAGTACCTAGAGTGTATTTATTTCTATTCCACAATGCATATACCTCTACACACATCAACATTGTCTAGGGATATTCCATTTCGAAATGATTTGATTTCAAAAATCTTACAAACTATTTGCTCTTTAGAAAAAGTTTATATATGGAATTAAACCTCTTTTGTTCCCTTTTAAAAATTTGGTAAAAGAATAAAAATAGAACACAATAAACAAAAGATAGAATGGGGACTCCGATTTAAATTGAACAACGTTAATTACTTGACTTTTTTTGACTAAGATAAATTAACTTTTATTTAGTTAACAATAAGTGCTATCTAAGTAATTTTTAATTTTAACGGATCTTGTGATATTCGTAATGTCATGGAACGTCGATATTTAAGCAGAGAAGAAATGATAAGAGCGATAGGCATGTTACAAGCCGGTGCTATCCAACGCGTGGTTTCCAATACCCTAAACACCAATAAAAACGTAATTTCTCGATTGTAGTCACGTTATCGTATTACTGGAGATGTAAGAGAGCGCAACGCTGGAAAAATACGAGTAACCACCCCTAGACAGGATCGTTTTCTCCAAAATTCTGCCAGGAGGGTACCCAATCCCACAGCAAAGCAGCTAGTGCAAAGGCTTTAGTCAGACCATCAGCTGTCAGTCACCGACCAAACCGTCAGAAGAAGGCTACATGAAGTCAATCTTCATTCTCGTAGGCCACTTCGTGTGCCAGCTCTACGACGAGGCAATCGCTGAAGGCAACTTCTTTGGGCTCAAGAACATTTGATATGGAACAATGGCCAATGGACAATGGTTCTCTTTACTGATGAGTCTCGGTTTGGATTCCACCCCGATTCACGAAGAACACGTGTTTGGAGAGTTCCAGACAGAGAAAGTCGCCTCCAGCATCCACAAGAGGTCCATTCGTACCGTTATGGGACAATCATGGTTTGGGCGGGAATTCGTATTGGCGCGCGAACCGAACTCATTTGGATAAGAGGCAGCATGACTGCACTAAAATACCGGAACGAGGTCGTAGAACCTGTGATCATCCCTCACAGAGTTCAAATTGGCCAGGAATTTCAGCCCATGCATGATAATGCCCCTCCACACACGACGCGATTGGCGTCAGCTGCCCTTCAGGAACATGATGTCGCGGTTTTGGACTGGCCTGCACAGTCACCTGACTTAAACCCAATTGAACACGCTTGGGAAATGTTGCAGCGAAGGGCTTTCAGCAATTTGCCTTCAAATTTGACCACAGAAGACCAACTTTTTTGCCATTTAAAAAGAACATGGGATCGCATACCCCAGCGAGACTTTGACACCCTAATTTTGAGTATGAATAACCGGTGCAGATGTGTTATCAACGTCAGGGGAGGCAACACCGATTATTAAATTGTAAAAAGGTAATTTTATAAAGTCATGGTAACGTAAAAATAGTTTTAACACAATTTATCAAACCTTGTAAATTTTCGGATTTTTCGAGATTTTGTTCCTACGTTAATTTTTATTAAAAAATAATAACAAACAGTTGTATTTTATAATTTTTAATAAACAATACAAAATAAAGATTCTTGCCATACCTAGTTTTCCTAAGAAATAATTTTCAGTTTTTGTAAGAATCAACAAAATGTTGAATATCCCTAGACAATGTTGATGTGTGTATATATTTAAAACTATTTAATATATCATTAGCTTAAATCAGTTCACTGCTAGATATAGGGCTTCCACAAAACTCGCCAACGAGCCCCATCCCGAGCCATCTTCATCAAATCATACATACACATGCATAGGTACTAATATTATAAATTCGAAAGTAACTCTGTCTGTCTGTCTAAATAGCTGTTACCTTTTCACACCTAAACGACTAAAGGGATCTTAACTAAATTTGGCAGGGAGGTAAACAATATCCCGGTGACGGACATAGGCTACTTGAAAAGCTCATGCAAAACCGCGGGCAGCAGCTAGTAATATATTTATATTATATATATATATATTTTATATATATGTATATATGACTGGTTTTTCGCTTTTATAATATTAGTGTGTTGTATGCGGCAAATTAAATATCCATAAAATAAGTTTTGCTTCCTATAAAGTTTAATTCACCCGTAACTTTTTACTGCGACGCTATAAAAATTTAATAAAAAAGTATGTTAAGGTATCAAAAAGGTATTAAATATTGACAAAGAAATATTTAAGTTTTAATGTCTCTAGCTATGTGAAAAAAATGTGGTCCAGACAACCTGACGTCAGAATGTCTGACCAATTTCTTTTCTAGTTTTTTCACTGTTCATCGAGGTACTAAATAATTTAATTTAGGTATCAAATAGTACCAAAAAGGTATTAAAATTTGATAGTTTCCAAACATAAAATATCGCACTTGGTCCAGGGGTTCTGACGTTAACCAGTGATGCCTTAGTAGTTTTTTGAAAAAAATGCATGGTTTATGAATTAGACGAGTTTTTCTGAAAAATCTAAAAAAGCCTCTAGCTACTTGATTGCTTGAACTACTTAAGAAAAGCGCTCTGCGATTGCACTGACTGATGCCTATTAAAAATATGTACATATCTCCTGGCAAAATTGTGAAATCGTATAAATTTCGAAGAAAAATATCAGTTTGAGTACTGAAATTGGTTTACTTATTTCGAGTCTCAAATAAGGGAGTTTTAACAAGATAGCAACTTCACGTGATTTGCCAAAAATCAAAGCCTATATCAAATAAACGCACACTGAATTTCAGCTTTCTACATCTTGTAATTAACCGTTAATAAATAAAAACAACGAAACATGCACATTTTACAGTTATCCGACCAAATACGAAAGGTCATTAAAAAGCGGTTGTTCAATACTTCGTGCCAACATCTATAAATCGGTAGCTTTGTCATTTTAGGTACACTTGTAAACACAATGCTAGTTTTTGACGTGAGGGCTCATCTATGCTTTTATATATATGCACTAAATGCACATAAATCCGGTTTACCATTTGGTTTGCTTTCTATAGATTTTTTTTGTGTTCTATAACGTGACTATTCACGGGATTTTTATTATTTGCTCGTCCGTCAATACAATTTTGATTTTCCTATTTTTAGAACTATGGTATAGCTGTTGGTATTCCAAAGAAATAAATAACATAACCACCTACTTTCAAACATTGCACTACCTACTGTACAAACATTAGGGTACTTATATAAAAACTAAGAAGGTAGGGTGAATGTTCTCGAGGGCCGCGTTTTTTAATGGCCTTTCGTATTTGGTCGGTATGAAATGCATGTTTCGTTCAAATCATGTGAAGTTGTATCTTGTTAAAACTCCCTTACAACAATCAACAACATTTGAGGGGTGAGAGAGAAAGGCAGATTGTTAAGACATTTTTGGTTATATCAGATAGGGGAAGTATAGTAGCGGGAAGAAGAAAAACATAGGATAAGTAAGAATTTCATTTTATTTAAACGACTAGGATGGTTTTTTAAAAACAAACCTTACTCTCCAACAAATCGTTCAATTTACATAAAACATAATTAATACCCAGTCTTAACAATATTATATTTAAGCTGACAATAAGAATGTGACAAGCATAAAGTAAAGAATGTTATGCTACCCCCTAAACGAGTAGCAATTAATAAGACAATAGACTAATAGTTAAGATAAAACTAGTACCTTAAAATAATCTAACTACATTATAAATGCATTTTCTTAAAGTGATACCTAAAGAGAATAAATATGATGTGTGCGACAAATAATTTAACTCAACTGGGTAGTCAGTCTCCTGCAGTAAGATGAAACACTAGAACTTTGTCAAACCAAAGAGTGCTTACTAATAGTACACTGTGCTAATAGATTGCGCGATTACCAAATAAAGCAAACCTAAAAGTGATAGATAACGCTCTTATTGCATAAGTAAATGCAATTTGTTATTATACCTATAATTCGTAGAACTTGATAGCTGCGACATATACAAAGTCACACAAATAGGTTTACGAAGATGTTGAAAATATGTGACGGTAGCTTATGCTGGTTCCGATGATTCATCAGCAACGCTATCTTACTTGCAGTCCCGCCTTAAAAGAACGACGCTGCTACAGGCCAGTTATACCGTTACAAAATTCAAAAGTTGATGTGCGGGATTTCGACAGCTGTCGCAACGATTTAGATAGATTTACCAACTACAATGCACGGTCTAATTTGCCTTATCTCCCTCTGTTGTCTCAGGTTCTGGCTGCTTCCTCACCGGCCCGGTCTGAACAATAGGCACCACTCGCTCGTCTGAATCCTTAGGCGGCGCCTTCAACGGTGCAGAAATGGACAGCACCCCATCGGAAGACAGCTTCGACGTCACCAAATCAGCTTCGACCCCTTCAGGCAGCGGGTACCTTCTCGAGAAACTTCTAGAAATGAAGCCGTGCTCGTCTTTCTTCTCTTCGTGCTTCGCCTCTATGACTAAGTAGCCGTCGACGGTTTTGACAGAGATATCATCGGGAGCGAAATGCTGGACATCGAGGTTGACTTGGAACTTGTTCTTTTCTTGTTTGATCGTAGAGCCGACGTCTCTGGCTGCTGCTTGTAGATTTTTCCAAGGCCGGCAGTAGTTATTCGATTGTGGTATTGCTAGTATTGTGAGGTAGTCTTCGGGAGTTAAACCCAGACCAAGGTGTTGGTCGAGCAGCCGTCTCGGAGAGCGTTGGTAACGGGGCTCGATTTCCAAGTAGAACGGGCAAGACATCTTTGATGACAAATTCTTCAAATCACGGTAAAAATAATCTTCTAAAACTTTGAGCTTCTTCTTCTTTGCGCGCGTAGTCTAGTATTAAATCAACACTTCTTGATAACTCGAGCGAAGTTGCGTCGAATAGCTGAAGTTTACTGTAAGCGGATCTCTTTTCAAATGAATGTTCGGAGGTAGTGCCCGCCTTTTTATTAGCCTCAGCGCCATCTACCGCAATCGAGAATGTTCTGGAAAGCGCAAGATACTTCGTTAAGTTGCAGAGAGCGTCAACATTTTTTTAGAGTCATGTTGTGAAAATGAGTCATTCGAAACTATGACACACATGGTGTAATATGTAATTGACCTCTGACCACAATTTTCGATTATTTTTGTGTAACTTAATCTTTAAAAATCTCAAAAAATTCAGTGCTTATTCACCGGTTGTTTTGTTGATGAATTTTTTAGGTCTTTACATTTTAACAATCGTCATCAATAAAACTCAGCAGTTATTTATTTGTGTTGTGTATTGTCTTTATGCTACTTTATGATAACAATAAAAGTATGGAGTAAAATTATAATCATGAAGTTAACAACTATGTTATTGTTATTATTAGCCATTGGTGTCCCACTGTTGGGCAAAGGCCCATTCTCTCCAGACGTCTCGATCCAGAGCTACGCGTTAGTCTAGTCACGAAGAAATGTATCGAGGTCGTCCCGCTATCTGCGTTTTGGTCTGCCGCGTCGTCGCCTTAGCGTCTGGTCCGGAAGCCAATCAGTGGCAACCTTTGCCCACAGCTCACTTGGCATTCGGGAGACATGGCCAGCCCAATCCCATTTAAGTCTGGCGGCAACTTTTTAGCAAAATTATGTTAAAAATTATAATTACGAAAATAAGTCTATTCCATTATTAATTATATACTTACCTATATTATATAGGTACCTATGCTGTAGGTAACCTACTTGCAACATTACTTAAAGTAAGTATAAATATTTACTAATACGAAAACATCTTTAGCTTTTTACAAAAATAGATACTAGCAGTATACAAAATGTTTTGTCATAATTTAGATACATGAGCATTCAAATGTAATTAGTAGGTACTGGTAGGTAGGTACCTTACCTAGTTAAAAAAGTACGTAGAAAAAGCTATTCAAGAACCCGTTTATTTAAAAAAAGTTACATACAGACGGGTTCTCGAATCCTTTAGATAGCATGTTATTCTACGATAGCAAATTATAAAAATAGTAGAAATTAACAAAAAGATTGTGTACCTGCAAAATTGTAAAAGGTTACATAAATATTTGTCACATCTTAACAAAATGTTGAGCTCCGCTGAATTATCTAGCACCGCCACCTGGTGTTAAGTAGCGAGACTAGCCTTCTAGCACATTCCACAATGTTCGTCTTAAATGTGATGGGTTACTCTACATATTAGTTGTAACTCAGCTACTCGACAAGAGATGGCGCTAGTACCAAAAGTTCAAACAAAATCTTTCTTTGGGTTTGATTGCGTTGGCGTGAAGTGCGTAAACACAACACTATATTTTTGTGTCCATTTGATTTTACGTTTAACATTAGGTTTTGTTATTGAAGATTATGTACAACCAAGGCACATTGATGCTTTGATACGGTCTGTCAGTGTAGTCAACAACCCACCACTTCTTTATTTGGTTCTTCAAATACACATTATTTAACCAATGTTAGTACCGGTTTCATTGATACTCAGAAATTTTCGATAAACTTGCATAGTGCAACTATATTTAGACCAAACATAACCTAAAACTTAAAACTCCTACGCTAATTTTATTATCGCCAGGCGGACTCCACTATCAACTAGTTATCTCTTTCTAACACGTGTAGGCGTGCATGTGTCCATCTCTTTCTATCCAACGACTACACGCTCATTTTTACATCAGTCATTCGCCTTTCATTATCAACAACACTTGTGCGTCAAGTCAAATGTTTTAGTGTAAAATAAAGTTTTTGTTTACAAACATGGCGCCGTCATCCAAGCTCGGTCGGGGCAAGCCGCTTAAAAATCAAACCAAAGAGGTATTGCAGAAGATATATAGATATTTCGAGTCTGAGATCGAGAGGGACCCTAACTCGACGGTTACGGCGGGGCAGCTGGTAGCTCACGCGACTGGCGTATCGATTTATGCACTCCGCCGGCTCGTCAACGAGAAATCAAACGTCACTGTGAAGGCCGAGCCCGGCGCCGCCCGCCGCCGCTGCAAGAAGAACATCGTGTCCAACGACTACGACGCACAGGCCATGCGCAGGATCATACACAGCTTCTATACCAAAGATGAAGAATTCCCGATTATGAAAGATTTATACCTCATACTAAAAGGTGACCTTGATTACCAAGGATCATTGTGCACACTGAGACGACACGTCACAAAACTCGGCTTTAAATGGATAGAAAAAGCGGACAACAATAGCATACTGATAGAGAAACACGACGTCAGGTACGCGAGAATACAATACTTGACAAAAATCGAGGGGTACCGCGCACAGGGGCGGAACATTGTTTACACAGGCGAAATGGTTATCGAAAGCAGCCGAACCGCGTCGAAACCCAAGCCAGATGGTAGCTCTACGCTCCTCAGACAACCTGCGAAAAAAAAAGTTGTGATATTACTAGCCGGAGATCAAAACGGAGTCCTCAAAAACACACTGTTCATGTTTGACGGCAACAAAAAGGATATGAAGGAAGAAACAGAGTACAAAAGGGAGTATTTTGAACAGTACGAGAAGTGGTACAAAATATTTGTATTACCAAACTTGAAGCCTGGTAGTATTGTGGTCGTGGACGGGGCGTCGCCGTTCAACAACAGGGTATCAAATCCGACGCCGCATTCCAATTCAAGGAAGCGTGAAATGATGGACTATTTGACTGCGAGAAACGTGCCTTATTCCGTAGATATGTACAAGTCGCAACTGTACCAGTTAGTAGTAATGAATAAAGATAAGTACGGGGATTTCAAAACAGATGCGTATTTGAGAGAGCACGGGCATACAGTGCTGAGGTTACCACCGCACCATCCAGACTTAAACCCTATAAAGACTGTTCTGTCCTCAGTCTCGAACTACGTCGGGAAAGACATAAACTTCGCTGTAGAAAGTGTGATGAAGATAGCCAAAGAGAAGATATATTCGTTAGAGCTAGAAGACTGGGTCATAGGCTGTAGAACGGCCGAAGCCGAGGAGAACAACCTTAAAGCAATCGATAAGATTATCGATGAGATATCCGAGAAGACTTTTATGATTTACGATGAGGAAGACGACGATAGTGATGATGATGAGGGCTCAGATCAAGACTCTATGGACATGGATAGTGATTAGTTATTACCAAAGACAGTTAAGTGATAATTGTAAGTTAAAGACATTGTGTTATGTTAGGGGAGACCGGTCGTCAAGGTCATTTCATTATTATTGTGTGTGTGGCTAAGTGAATTTGAGCCTTATTTCCATACTAGCTACTAGCTGTTACCCCAGACTTTGTTTGCATATTTACAGGAAGGGGAGACTTTGACTGTCAAGGCCATTCCATTGTTATGACTATTTTGTTCGGCAAAACTTGGCCAAATGAATTTGAATATTATCGTCTTAGTTATTAAGATTCACTTTGAACTGTGTCGAGCACACTTGGCTTTTACGCTTTTAGCTTCACTAAGAAACCCATTTGTTAATCAGCAAAGCTGAATACTATTGTCAATGCCTTATGGAAGAAAAGAAACTATACAATTTGCCCTAAGGAGTATTTTTATGGCCATATTATTCGAAGTTAGCTAGCTTTCAATTAAATTTTTAACAATCATAATTATATCCTTTGTTTTGATCGGACAGATAATGGCTTGTAGTTGTAGAGGTATAAACATATTTGATTATTCCACAGTTTAAAACACGACATTTTTAACTTCATCTAATGATAAAAATGACGAAAAATGGATAGTTTTTGCTCGTTATTGTACTTAGTTTTACTTCGAGTATATCAACGTTTATTCATAAAAACATGTCAAAAATAGGAATCGAGGCTTAGAAGAATATCAATGGCTAGTTTGACGTAAAACTTTTTATTTAATTTTGTAAAAAGAATAATTATAAAATGTATGTAGCATGTGTGCAGGGTAGCATTTTACTGCTACTGCGCTGGAATCACCTGACGTTAAACTTTCACGATCACTACATATTATTACCATATTTTGGACTTGGATTGGATTATCGGGTATTTATCGCGTAATATAAAATAAACGGACGGTTGCCTTATTTGTTGTATCCCGACGCTACGAAAGGATTCCACCTCTATTTTGATATTTTAAAAGTATTGGTAATTACACGATAAATACGTGATTCCATATTGTAATATTTGCCCTAGTAGAAGTTGATGGAGTTTGAACGGACGGTTGAATTTTTCGTTCTATTTTTGTATGAGTTTATATTTTCATAATTAGTTAAGGAAGACTGAAATACCTAACAGATGTTTACTAACGACATTATAACAAATGCCTAATTAGCTTGCGCTATAAGCGTGTTAATAACAAAGTGTAAAATTAAATTATTTAGGTATTGTAAGAAAACTTTAAATAAGGTACGAAATGTGAAATAGATATAAGATTAGTCATCAAAAAGTTGTTGCTATATAAAATATATTCTTACACCTAAACAGAGATAAAAATATTTTTGTATATCAAGCGACGAAATACATAATAATTTTGTTACCGCTATTACCCGATAGAGGCGCTGTACCAAATCTCATACAAATATGGAACGAGTCATAGTCATAACAAGTTCGTTGAACTAAAAAAATTAAGTAACCGCCAAGCCGTAAATGGCTCAACGATTTCTATGTAAGTTTCAGTTTTGCATTTTACACAACATTTCCTTTGATCTTATAACAAACTTACGGTGTATTTGGATATATTCGATTTATCCCCACTTTCACCCCCATATCTTTTTTTATAAAACATGTTTAAGAACCACAGTTCGAAAACCTGCTTTTTAATAAAAGAAAACCTATTTTCATACACACATAGCAATCAAATATAACACCTCTCTTTTTGTGTCGGGGTTTAAAAAGGCGCCATGACAGGGTATGGATAACAAAATTATATTCGTCATTAGTTAACTCCCACTACAAAAAGAGAGGCGTAAAATAAAAGACACGTATTTTTTGCTGTTTCTGACTAACCGAACAATACAAGGTAAAGTGCATTGAAGTTAGGAGGCGCACGTGACGTCATAACAAGCCATAAACTGTACCTTAGACGTGACATCAAGGGACTTTTCAAAATATGGCATTATTGGAAAGTCGTTATTTTTTGATAAAATTAGGCGAATATCGCAGTCTAATCGTGATTAGATTGCGGTTTAAAAATTAATGATTATACCAAATTATGCACTTTGTTAGTTAAAATTAAGTTTAAGTTCAACCGATTGGTAAATTATAATTGTATGCAATGTTAAAGATGGATATATTTTACATGAAAGACTTTCAAGGTGCCCAAAAATATTGTTACTTAATAACTACATTTTAAAATGAAAAATAAATGTTCCATATTGTCCTGTTACGTATGTTTTTTTTGTGTTCAAATTATCTCAATCATCATCATCATCTCAGCCGTAGGAGGTCCACTGCTGGACATAGGCCTCCCTCATGGATCTCCATGAGGGGTAATTGCCATTCTCACCATGCTTGGCAGGCGGGTTGGTGAGCGCAGTATGGGATGTTGATACACGGATAGACGCTGCTGCCCATTTTCCGGAGGTATCCCTTAGCAGGCTCTTACTGCATCCATGGGCATGAGAGGAGGGGTTAAATTCTACTACCGGCACCCCACGGCATCTTCCCGTACCGTGGGTGCATATTCGTACTTCCACGGGCACGATTCTTGCATCCACGGGCGGCAAGAGAGGAGAGGCTACATTCTGCTGCCGGCACCTTACGGTGGGTCTGATCTTTATTTTATTTTTATACAATTCTCGCCTGCCAAGCGCCGTGAGGAGTCGGCACTAGAATGTTACCTCTCCTCTCATACCCATGGATGCAGTAAGAGCCTGCTAAGGGATACCGGAAGATGGCCAGCAGCGTCTTTCTGTGTATCAACATCCCGGACTACGCTCGCCAACCCGCCTGCCAAGCGTGGTGAGTATGACAACTACCCCTCATGGCGGTCCATGAGGGAGGCCTGTGTTCAGTAGTGGACGTTTTACGGCTGAAATGATAATGATGAATAATATTTTAAATAATATTTTGCATGCTTGCACACAAGCTGATTACAGGAAGTACCACCAGATACAAGACCTTATTGTAAAACTGTATTTTGGCAAATAAACGATTTGATACGCTTCATTGTATTGCGCGCCTCACCCTGAGACAGAGTTGTATTGTCTGTAACCATCGAGCACCATATCCAATAGAGGGGAAATAAGGTCGTAAGAATTCTGAAACACATTAGTGCTTTGCACTAATGCAATGACAACTGCACTTTGACAGTACATCGCCAACAGCCGACCTGTGTACTTTTCCTAACAATTATGAAATATTTTTGGCGGAATTGTTGTTTAGACAAAATAAATGACATTTCCTCTCTACTGGGTATGTCCTCGATGACTGTAACTGCCAACATGGCCAGCCAAATAACATAAGAATTTATAAATTAACTTGACACTGGCAGAATGGTATAAAACCATACGGAAAAAGTCATAAAATAAAACGACAAGACAAGACATGTGCCTTTAATTTCCCCGGCCCCCTTACACTTTTAACCGGAACGGCAATGCAGATATTACAGCTTGGCGGCATTTATACGTCTGGTAGTAGTATTTCCCCGGATGGACTCTTCACAAAAAGTTCTACTACTACAGACTTCACCAATACTTATTATACATAGAAAAACACCGAACTTAACAACGGAGGTCAACTTACAATTTCACACTAAAACTTTACTTGTAGAGGAACCTACACCATTATAGGTAAGCTTAATCCATCTAACAATGTCATAGGTGAATAAACAGTAGCTGACGCTGTATAAATCATCTATATTAGATGTGTCAATTTTTAATTTAACTTATTTAGATATAATTTAAACATTTTTTTATTATTTACATTTATTTTAATATAATTTATCGGGATAATATTTAAATTAATTTTTTTAATGATTACTGTCTTAATTTTAATGTATTTGCAATCAATTGTTATTTTAACCGTTATGTAATTTTAATTATTTAATCATCAGTTTCTCTATTGTAATAATTTCTGTCTATTATGTTGCTGTAATTTTGCTTGTTACTTGCTAGCTCAGTTTCTAAATATTTTTAACATGCTGTCTTCACCATTAATTATAGTGACACTAGGCAAGTACAAATCAAAACTGTTCCTGTTTTAATGTAACATTGTACTCTGTGTTGGTGAACTGATTAATAAATAAATAAATAAAATAAATAAAAAAATAAAAGCCAGAAAACGTATCACTAGGTTCTACCCACAGCATTGCACGCATTGTGCGTGGATAAACAAATAATGCTGTACTGTAGTCCCAAAGGCATACGGCACTGTTAAATTTCCCTATGTTTCAACCAATAAAGCACAACATTCTGTGTTGTGCCGTGCTGATTTATCATATCTCTTTGAACCACGAACTTTTTATCGGAATCATACATTATACAGAATCACTCTGTTTTCAGCCTATTCTCTCTCTATCCTGTTAGGAAACAACTAGTTTCAGTATCTCATTTTGCCTAAATGAGTTTTGGTCAAACACTTTTTTTTAAGAAGCACTTTTGCAAATGTTCCAATTGCTTTAAGCCAACAATATACCAATTATAATTGACTATTATAATTGCAATAAGACTCAAGAACAACAACATCACATAAAATAACATCAAATCCATTAGCTACAAAATGTATCTCCCGTCATAACAAACATCTCTTTGCTCCAACGCATCTAATTAAAAGTCCTCGTTAATTGGAGTTTCATCCAGCCCAGGTATTCACGGTAGTCATATAAACGGATTTAATGGGTGACAACCTCCTGTAAATCAATATCGCACAACTACCTATGCATTTAAGCATATCTATCTAGACTTGCAGGGAAAGATAACATTTTGGAACACGTTTGACGTCGAATGTTCTGGAATCAAGATTTATTACCTTGATTTATGACCTTGTTGCATTTTAGGTAGGAATAGTTTGATGAGGTTTAGCAAAACAGTATCTTAACAAACTACCTATGCATGGGAGAAACGGTTAAGTGGAAGGAGGGAAGGAAGGCCTTCGCCCTGCATTACATCAGGCTGATAAATAAAACAAATTAAATAAATAAATCTAATAGATCAAGCCGATACCAGAACTGTAACTGTTATCTTTGGTTTGTTTCCTGATATTTAACGCACAATAATAATTCAATTAACGCCGCGGGGTGCCAGCAGTAGAATGTTACCCCTCCTCTCATACCCATGGATGCAGTAAGAGCCTGCTAAGGGATACCTCCGGAAGATGGGCAGCAGCGTCTTTCCGTGTAACAACATCCCGTACTGCGCTCGCCAACCCGCCTGCCAAGCGTGGTGAGTTGAGTATGGCAAATACCTCTCATGGAGATCCATGAGCGAGGCCTGTGTTCAGTAGTGGAAGTCTTACGGCTGAAACGAATAATTTAATTTATTATTTCTTGAGATAAATCATTAAAAAAATTATATGTATCTAATCGCTTTTTTTAAGAATCGCAAACGTTATACTTTGCTAGATAATACCTAGCTTAGAGGACGGTTATGGTACTTACCAGTAAAACTGAAAAAGATATCCATTCGAAACTTAACTAAAACTTGGCAAGCAACGGGCTGGCTATTAAAATAATTTATGTTCGTTGCATTTTAAACTGTTTGCAGCGACTGGCTAGCCGGCGGAGGCTGCGCCCTGCGCAGACGGATGCGCGAGGGATTTCCCACCAGCCTCCAGTCACCTATCCTCCGTCAGGGCTCCACGCACCGCGCGTCTCAGCAACACTGTACACTAACGCAAATCCGAGAATCACCATGGCGTGGGTAGCTTCTCCACAAGAGGATCGAGAGACCTTAGAAGATCTATTATCAAAATATTACCCGCGCCATGAACACCGCGAGACACCTGGATACTTTCATTGGCCTAGATACCTGACGACCCCGTCCCCTGAGCTCTGGACCCCTCTTTTAACCCAAGACAGTTACATGGTGCCTCGGGGTCGCCCATGGCCCTATTACCATCCCAACGTTCTGCGTCCTTCTAACGTTGGAACGGCCCCTCCGGCCGCGCCGATGATGGCCGTCCCACGACGCGTGCAGCGAGGCGGGCCTAGAGCCCCGCTTCCGAAGAAATTCGCACCAACGGGTTTCACCACATTTCAGCTGGAGATAGATGTCGATGGGTTTGCCCCGCATGAGCTAATAGTAAAAACTCAGAACAAATCCGTGATTGTCGAAGGAAAACAACTCGAGCGAAGCGCAGAAAGCCAGGAGAAACAAGGCCTGTTGTCGCGGCAGTTCATCAAAAAATTTAAGGTATCTTCCAGAATCGATCTCAACCAGCTGAAATGCATATGTTACTCGGATAGATATCTGAGGATCACTGCTCCAGTGACACCACTGGTGGCCCCGCGCCAAATTCCCATTATCCCTCATATAGTATCACGACCAATGGTGCAGCGCTACTATACCGAGACAAATCGTCGTGGTGTTTTATTGAGAGATGACTCTATTATGATTTCTTTGGATGAAACTCCAGACGCGAACGGTACCCGTCGCATTGTGATTGACATCAAGCCGTCAAACCCTCCTAATCCTCCAACTATGGACGGTGATGTAGAGGCATCAGAAGAAGAGGAGCTAGAACTGGTGCCGGATCCGCAGCAAGCTGTTCAACACGAGATTCTGACAGACATCTTACCGCGAACCAATGCCAATAGGCAGACGATAACTGTAAGAGACGAGAGAGAGAGCAGTGAAATTGGTAATTATAATTTTTTTGATGCCCCGGTCCAAGAACCGGTAGACGAGATCAACGATCCCGACGCCCAAGCTGATCTCAACGAAGAAGGTGATGGTGAAGCTACAAATGAAGATGCAGAAGAAAATAACATCGCTGTACCGACAGTAGCAGATAATGATACCGCCGCAGCACCTCTGAACGCTAACAAGCCGTCAGCTTCCGTAGAAAATCGAGATTGAAAACATTTTCTAGACATTGCACACTACGAGTCCACGGGGTACCCTAATGGAAACAACAAAGGTGCGATGCTTCTCATAGGCTAGATTCCATTTTCTTGATGTTATTAATTCTCGTGAATTTTCTTGAGTTTCTTAGAAGCTTCCGGTATTTGGAATAATGAGAATAATTTACTTAACTTTAGCATAATAACTTTTGGCCCAAGCTTCTGAGAAATGCAAATTTTTACCTGATTCATCGTATCGATAACATGAATGTAAAATGATTGTTATTTATAATAATAAGCGACAAGGTATTTCTATATTTCTGGATGTTGTGATTCAATTTAATAAATTTACATTCTTCAAGTTGTCTAAATTTTTTTTTAACATTGAATAGAGTTGATTTGTTTGGGGATGGATGCTTATGCCCAGCAGTGGCTTACGATGATGATGATGATGATTTTAAGAAGCTGAGCTATGCAATGCGAATCATCGTTGCCTATTTGAGATGTTAATATTAAAACGCAATGCATAGCTTGAGCAAATTTTTCTTAATTTTCATGCTTGATCAGATGAAGATCCCCCATACATTTAGGCGTCATCTTAGCATTACAATACATGCTGTGGAGCAAGAATCTGCCAAGGTATACCTCTGGGAAATGAGCAGCAGCGTCTTTTCGTGTATCAATATCTCGTAATGCGCTGCGTACTGTCAACCCGCCTGCCAAGTGTGACGAGTATGGCAATGACCCCCTCATGATCTGGGTTATACTGTATAACCCAGATCATGAGGGGGTATACATGAGGAAGGCCTATGTCCAGCGTGGACGTGGATAGCAGTCCTGATGCTGTTATGATGATGAACAAATGCCAGTACTTATATGTAACAAGCACTCATAATATGTTTATTTTTACAAGCTTTTATTTAGCTTACCATGTATATAGAATAGAATAGAATATACTTTATTGTACACCGTAACAAATAGAATAGCAAACAGTAATAAACACATATTACCAAAAAGTGGTAAAATGGGCGGCCTTATCGCTGAAAGCGATCTCTGCCAGGTATGTATGTATGTATCTATTGAAGTATGTTTGTTCACGGAATCTTGCAACTCAATTTTGAAGCAGATATCTTCAACTAATTGAGCTGAAATAGTATACATGTTTACTTTGAATGACAATGCATGGTCAGCTATGTGACGTCACTCTGAATTCAACATAGTGGAATGGAACACCCAAGATGGCGGACTACATAATTTTAATGTTCCCCTATAATATGGGTATCAAATGAAAGGGCTTGCTGAGAGTTACTCGAAAAATTAAATGACATCACTCTAAATCCAACATGGCGGTATACTCAAGATGGCGGACTAGTTATTCTTAATGCTCTCTTACAATATGGGTATCAAATGAAAGGCCTTGTTGAGAGTTACTTGAAAAATTATATGACATCACTCTAAATCCAACATGGCGGTCATGAGATGAACAGACAAGAAACCAACTGTTCAGACTAAAAAGTAAAAAAAAAATTAAAAGTAAAAAAAATAACAAACAAGCTTTTATTTAAACGTACCCGCTAAAAATAATAAAATAAACATTTTCCATTAAAGTTTAATGTCAACTTAAAACGTCTTTACACAATATAATATTTATATTATCTTTACACAATATAATATAATATATATTATGTAATAAAAAAGCTTGTCGCGAGATTAAAATAAATTAAGAATAGCAAATATATACCGGTTATGGATATTTTGAGGTCTTTTATATATCTAAAATCAAAAAACTTTGCCTCACTTGCTCTAAAAGCTCTTCAAAATTACTTACTTATTTTCTAACGTAAAACATATAAGGGATATCGCTATACAAATAAATAATATTAATATAATAATATTATTAATAGGTTACAGTACAAAGTCGATAATTTAGCAAGCAAAAAGAGTAAAAGTGATGTAACGCGGTTGTAGTATGATATGATAATCATATCATTTTATCATATCAATGATAACACACTAACTTCCTCGTCTCAATTTCAGCAAAACAAGAGAAGGGGTGGCTCACAACCGGTCCGAGGGCTAAACCTCGGACCGGCTGAGGGCCACCATTTCCTAAACTACTATTCGGACATTTTTTTTTAAAACGTCCATGTAGATTTTTAGATGTCCCACAAGTTGATTAATAATTTTCTTTGAAACCAGTCTATTTCTAGATATTAACAAAGATTTTTTTAGGTTTATAGATATTTACGTCAAAAAAAACTGTTTATTTTGACTATTTTTAAACAACAAATTGTAAAATAAGACTAAACTAGCTTTCGACACCCCTTAAAAATGTTTGTCCTACAGTGTCTGACCGACTTTTGATCGTAGTTAAATTTTTTACCTGTTTTGAAAGAAGGCCAAAACTGAATTATTTATATTTAAATACCTCAAGGCCATCTTATTTAAACGTAATAAGCGGGACCTTTACCACAAAACAATAACTTTTTATCAATTAAATTGTGTGAAAAAAGTTACAAAACGGAAACCTGAACAACTTTCTGACTCTAAATAAGGTAAAAATCTTTTGGAAATGCACTTCGTTTGTTATTTTGCCGCTATGTTATACATCTCTGAGGAATAGCGAATCATTTGAAATAATTTAGATAATTTTAAAATAACAAATTTTTTTTATTCCATTTTTGTAACCGGAACAAATTTCTACGAAAATGCCCATTCAGGTAGTGATGTTGCTGTCTCTTTTTTATTTGTGTAAAAGAGAAGAACAGGCATAAGAACGTCATCGGGCGCTATCAGTTTCTAAGAAATATTATTGATAAAAAGTGCAAGCGAAAGCCAGATAATAAATAGTAAAGTAAAAAGAGCTTTAAAAATGTTGACTCTAGTTCAGATTAACGGACATGATCTGTTACCAAAGTACTTTGAATGACATACCATTTTAGGATCACAACAAAGCAGGCTAGTTTTGTGAATGTTAGGCACTTCGTTCATCATCATACATTTTTTTTCATCAGAGTTGTTCAAACTGTCATTTTATAGGAAATTTTTAAGTTAAAAAAAGAAACTTAGAGAAAATCTTAGCTGTTACCTAAAAAAAAGTGTTTTGGCTTGATAGTTTATCCGAAAATACAATTAAAAAAAAACAAAAATGGAAAATTTCTAGATTTGGGGTCACAGAATCGAAGATAGTGCTCAAGGGAGGGATTTTTCATAAAATTAAAAAACTGTCCAATATCTCTAAAATGGTGAGAATTTTACTAATGACAAATTGTGGTTATCTGATCAGTTTTGATCCCCTTTACCTGCTGGTACAGGATTATCCACTATTTATAGAACTTTCTGTATATGTTTGAAATTAGTATCGTACAAGGTATACAAATTCATTGCTCGTCACCAGTTACGAAGGATAACTACTACGTGGTACTTACTTCACCTACCTAATAATATTCTTGGATAAAATTATTTAAAAGTGGTGAAATTGGTAAAAGTAGCAACGTTATCAAGTTAAATAAAAAACATTTGTTTTGTTTAGACAATAATTTTATTGAATTTAAAATGAAAAAAATCACAGTATTTACAATTAACTAAGTATACTTATAACTATAGCACAATAGAAAAAGTTATTATAATACCAACTTATAAACCTAAAACATACAGGACAAATAGCAAGACATTTTTTTGAAGATTAGTAGGTAGATCTTACAATCAACCTTACAAATAGGTATCGGCTAAAAAATACCAAAACTATTCCGAAGATTTTCCTTGCTCTTCAGTTTCTGAAAACGAAGATCTGATTTCCTTCCGAACAGGGCCAGTCTTGACAATTGGGATAATCTTCTCTCCAGGCGGCGGCAGTGGAAGTACCCTAGGAGCTATCACAGTGAGCACACCATCAGAAGACAGCTTCGATTGTACCGCATCGGGCAAGCATCCTTTTGGCAGAGAATACTTCCGAACGAACTGTCTGGAAATATATCCGTGCTCGTCCTGCTTTTCTTCGTGTTTCCCTTCGATTACAATGTAACCGTCCACCACTTTTACGTTGATTTCTTCCGGTGCAAAATGCTGGACGTCCACAATGACTTGGAAGTTGTCTTTGTTCTGCGGTATGGATATGTTGCTGAGCTGGTCCATCAATGCCTGAAGGGGCTGGAATGACTCCTGGTTGATGTAAGTGTTGAGTCCCCTTCTACGGCATGGATTGTTCTTGAAGATCTTTTCTGAAATCCCAAAAGGATGACGATCGATTTTGAAGACAAACGGTACTAGCGCCATGTTTTCTTTACTTTTCACTCGCCCACAATATAACTCAATAAATTAGTAGAATAGTGTTATTGGCGATAGTTAACTCTCTCTTGTTTAACTCGCGAGACGTTTTCAAAGTATGACGATGGACGAACGCGCGCCGTATAAATATGCTTCTGGTGGCCGTAGCGCCGCCTGTGTGTAAACAAGTATACTAAGTCGAGATTCGTAGAGAATATTCCGAGCGCAACATGAACCGTCGAGATGTTTCTAGAAAAACAGCGCCATCTAGCGGAGAGTGGCGTTACTACGTAACAGTTCAGCAGCCATCTATCACTATGTTTTTAAATGGCTAAAGAAGTAATGGACAAGAAAACTTCTAAAATAGACCTTTTCATCCTTAGAATAAAAACATTTTATTCTAAGTTTTCACCCTAGTTTAATATTTTTAAGAGATGCAAATGAGAGAAAGTGTTTATACTAATCTTTTAAATTTTTGTCTTTTTTTGTAGGTCACAAACTACGCTTTAATAACCTCTCAATCCTAAACTTGATTAATTTTGAGAATTGTTATACCTACTTTATAATAAATAAACACTTATTTATATAAAAAATAAACACTTTTTTATCTATATCATAAAGCAAGCTGTATATACATACAGTAATTTAGAGAGTTCTAAGATTTTTCTGTTGAAGTTGGGCGTCCGTAGAACTTACAAATAATAGTATACAATACACTTTTTTATTCTAAGACAATACACTATTATAGCCAAACTTGGCAAACAGCAAATTATAGAACTAGATATGATTATTATTATAAGCCCATCTGAACCCACTGCTGGGCAAAGGCCTGAATAAACGAATAATTTTTAAACTTTATTCAATTACTAGCTTCAACCCGCAGCTTCTCACGCGTTGTCATCGTCTAAATAGCCTATGTGCACTATATGTGTCTATGTGTTAATCCTATAGTCAACTTCTATAGTGAGTGCAAAATTTCAACTTGATCTTTACGGTGATTTTGCTTGAAAAGGTAACAAAAATCCTTACAAACCTACGGATTTTTAATATTAGTGATAGGTGGTGATAATGTAGTGTAGAATAATCAGAATAATAAATTTTATTGGTAAATATACCTATGTTTACATGTCTAGTAAATAATAATATTCATAACAATACAAAATAATAATAGAAAAAATCACTGAACTGAATAATTGAATATATAAAAAACTTGTTAACTTTCTAGATCTTCTTATAAATAGTCAAATTAACCGTTCGTCAGAGGAGGGGCGCGGGAGCGCGACCTTGGTCACTAAAACGCTTGTATCTCAAGAACCCCTTGGTAATAATAAATAAATAATAAATAAATAATACTGGACAAATCACACAGCATCATCTAGCCCCAAGCTAAGCAGAGCTATTGGTATTTGTTTATGATGATTTCTGATCTAGAATCTAGAATAAATTACCTATTTTTACGTATAAACAATTTATATGATATCATCAAAAAATTCACATACTTACAGTAAGTACAAATATCATTAAAGTCATAACAATCATATAAAAATACATTCCATACACCAGTTACGATACAACAGTAATGAATGAAATTAATTTGTTTAACAAATAAAGTCGTCCACTAGTAGCTCTTGCTATGTAACGCTAATAAATATAAACTTGGTATATAAGTCCGCAAGTGTTATCAGAGGGGAGCAGGGCATTGCACATAATGGACGTGGTCTGGATATTTATAACCGCATTTTTTACTGTGTAAGTTCTATTTTTACTTTGTTTTTTATCTACATCATCATCATTTTCATGGTATGTTAAGGCTTCATCCATACTTGTCGTACCGTGAAAATGATGATGAAAAAGTTATGAAACGAGTGATGGATATGAATGTGGACGGATATGTGATCAGAATTAGACCAAGGAATGATGGATGAATTGTGTGAAAGATGAAGCTGGAAATAGTTCACCATTAGCAAAACGTCCACCACTGAACACAGGCATTCCTCATGGATCTCCATGAGGCATAGTTCACCACGCTTGGCAGGCGGGTTGGTGAGCGCAGTACGGGATGTTGATACACGAAAAGGCGTTGCTGCCCATCTTCCGGAGGTATCCCTTAGCAGGATCTTACTGCATCCACGGGCATGAGAGGAGGGGTAAAGTTCTACTGGTACACCACGGTCTAATGGGAAATGTAGGAAAAGTAGTTACAATTACAATTACCTACAATTAGGTGTGAGTGTCCCACTGCTGGGCAAAGGCCTCCCCCCCACCTCTCCATGCTTCTCGATCAGCTATCAATCAAAAAAATCAAAAATCTTTATTTGGAACAATAACAATTTGACAAATAATATGAAAAACAATGGTACTCGCAAAAGTAAATTACTACAATTCGACCCATGCGCTAGGAAAAATAGATAATGTCCATTAATGTCAAATGGAGGAGGAGATGTTGTGCCGACCCTGCGTGACCCTGTAATGGATAGAAAGATAGACATTTATTTGGCAAAAAAACAGCACATATAAAAAGAGTTGTAAGAGAAGACCAACTTACATACAGAAAAAACCATGCCGGGTGATGTTGTCCCTCCTCTCTTGCCCGTGGATGCAGTAAGAATCTGCTTAGGGATACCTCCAGAAGATGGGCAACCGCGCCTTTCCGTGTATCGACAACCCGAGGCGAGTATGGCAACAAACTCTCATGATCTGTACCTACGTAGTGATCCAAGAGGGAGGCCCTTGTCCACCAGTGGACGTGCTACGGCTGAGATGATGAAAGGAAAATAATGGCAATGACACATGATTATGATATCCACACACATAATAATGAGTTATGTATGAATTATTATGATATGAATGATAGTCGGGCAGGGCACCTGTTCCGTGCCGCTGCCGGTCATAAAGGACCAGGGGCCAATTCTCGTGCATCGTGATCGAAGTGATAAACGCTCAAAATCGATAAAGTTTACAGAAACTTATTATTCAAGAAGAATGGTCATTTATGACCCAGGCCCGGCGCAAACGAAACATACCTGTCTCAGTTTTTTTGTTATTTTATCTACATTGAAAATTTGTATTTTTTTTAGTTTTTTAATGGCTAAATTAGTTAAATTGCCCTGTTTTAAGTAACTGTTGAGAGGTTGTAAAATATTCGCCATTTTAAGATCTTATCTCGCTTTTGTAAACAAAACAAAAGAACTCACGCATGCTATCTCACTCGCACACTCCCCTAAGAGAGCGAGAAGACATTTTAGTACGTAAAGTACTTTTTGGTGAAGATTGTGCGTTTTTTGTATCCAAGTTATTTCTTTTTATTTCACGACTATTCGAAAATTCTTCGGGACTCTTGATAAGCTTAATAATTCGTTGTTGAAATGGCGGACAATAATAATTGTTTCTGGTGTGAGCGTTCGTTACGTCGTCGTCGGCGGCATACGATTTCTGGGCGCCTACTCTAGAAAACGATTAGGTACGGATATTATCGTCAGTATGTCAAGAGTAGGTCCCCTGTACGCTTATTGGGAATCAACAGGGATTTGGGGGAACAAATGTAACGCACCATTGGTAGAGAGGTACATACATACGTACATACCATCGATTTTAGAAAAGTGGTCCACTGCACCACCAGTACCTGAACCTATGGTGCAGTGGACCACTGTTGTAGGTTTAGGTTTTAGTTTACTTTTAGGGTTTCTGATGTCACTTTTAAAACAAACAAATAAGAAATAAACTTTATTTAAAAAAATATACTAAACCTTACTAAGGCAATTTAACTAAGTTAACCACAGAAAAAGAAGACAAAAAAGACTGATAATCAATGTCCACAAAATACTAAAAAAACTGAGATATGTATCGTTTGTATGAATCGTGATCGTTAAAAAGACAATTCAATTTATTTATTTTGCCAGAATGTATGTACAGTATATGTACGTACATACATTCTGGCAAATAAGTTCTTATATACTTTCTAATATTATGTCTAAATAAAATCTACCTTAGATAGGTGTGCAAAAAGGTCAATCGTTATAATTTATTTAAAATTATTTTAAACATACATATGTACATACATATGAACTTAATAACAATAATTAAAATAAATCAAAAACTAATTCAAAAACAGAAATCATTAGCTATTAAAATTTAAAATATTTAAATTACATGAATATGGAATACCTAGAAGAAGAAAGAAGAAATACCTACATTTATTGGATACACACAGTAAACTTAAAAATAACTATAGTAAAAACACTGACTTATTTCTAATTTTAGTCTAGGAGTACCTACCCAGTTATATATTCTGCGACATAGGTAGTGACAAATAGATGGTAAGCAGCTCACTCAGCGGGTCAAAGCAGTATGAATACTATTTCAAGTAGGGACCTAATGAACAAACCAGTTCACAAAGTTGTGTGAGTCCAAAGGGGCCTGACTCAGCATTATGCTCCCACACTTATGGAATGCTTGGAAGCGCTGGTTTTCAGTCAAACAGCAACCAACAGTTCGTACCTACCATAACGTCCTAAAAACATTTCTCTAAAAGCCATTTTTTGACAGGATTTTATCGCGTACTTTTTTATTAAAATCCCTGTGCTTTAAAGTCTAATAATATGTTAACAAACCGCGAAAGCTTAACAGGTTCTTTCACAGAAACTGTCAAAATCTCTATTGAAAAGAACTGTTTGCATTCTCGTAATCTCGCGATAGGCAGTGTTTATTGCAGGCCGATCGCAATCCATTGACTGGTACAGAGCGGTGTGACGAGTTCTAAGTAGACACCGAGAAGCGAGATGAGTCAAAGTACCACGCCAAATCACGATTCACGAGAATTGGCCCCCAGTCTCAACATATCTATGTCGTTACACTCTTATCGGAGGTCGTGGTCATCATAGTAAATTATATTTATAAATAAATAAATAATTATCATCATTTAAGCCGTGAAATGTCTACTACTTGTGTGTTCATCAATTCTAGTTGAAACTTTTATAATCAACTATATTTTCTGTATGTACCTACATCTCATTTTACAACGAAAGGGTACAAGGTGCCTTAGAAGATCCGCTATGCTTTGATCAAGACTTCACTTTTGGCGTGGCAACTGCTGCATACCAGATAGAAGGGGCTTGGAATGTCTCAGGTAACTTCTAATATAGAAAAATATTCTGTGCTTTTAATTAAAACACTATAGATGATTATATTTTTGATTATTTATTAGTACGTCATGTCGGCGATTAACAAAATCTATTGGACACGTATTTTTTCTTTTAAGAAAGAATAAAAATGGGCTTATTACAAAGACTCCGCTGTACGTCTGTCTGTCCGTTCGTCAGTCTGTCTGTCTGTCTGTCACCAGGCTGTATCTCATGAACCGTGATAGCTAGACAGTTGAAATTCTCACAGATTATGTATTTCTGTTGCCGCTATAACAACAAATACCAAAAACATAATAAAATAAATATTTAAGGGGGGCTCCCATACAAAAAACGTGATTTTTTTTCCGGTTTTAGCTCAAATACGTTACGTTTTTTGTACAAAATATTTTTTTGAGGTACATATGTACATTACTTTTAATGATATGACTTTTGTTATTCTGTTTATTGAATTGCAATTATTGTATTCAAACTCTATTTCAATTGATACACCTACAAGCAGAATTTTATTTGATTTAAGTTTATTTTAAGATATCAAACAAGCAACCTTCGCCCCCTTTTCTGGTACCCCCTTACCAATAAGGGGGTACCAGAAAAGGGGGCGAAGGTTTCCGAAAAATGACATTTTTGACCTTTGGTGACCTTTTGAGGTCACAATAACTCCGGTCTCTGTGACCCTAGGGTCACCAAAATCAATCAGTACCCTTCTCTTATTTAGACAGTGCTAACAAAAAGGTTTCATGTAAATCGGTCAACGCGTTCGGTTGTAATCGTGTCATGCACAGACAGACAGACAGCGCTATGCATAATAGGGGGCTTTTGTGTGTAAATATTTACATCTCCTCATGTACTGAGGTAGGGCACTGGAAACTGCGACACAGTTTATAGGTACAACTGCATTTTCCAGTGTTCATTTGTATCCTGTTCACAAGTATATTTTTTGTGAAATACACTGCTGTGGGGTGCCGGCAGTAGACTGTTACCCCTCCTCTCATGCCCATGGATGCAGTAAGAGCCTGCTAAGGGATACCTCCGGAAGATGGGCAGCAGCGTCTTTCCATGTATCAACATCCTATACTGCGCTCACCAACCCGCCTGCCAAGCGTGGTGAGTATGGCAACTACCCCTCATGGAGATCCATGAGGGAGGCCTGTGTTCAGTAGTGGACGTTTTACGGCTGAACTGACTGACTGACTATACTTAAAATAAACTTGATTTAGGTACCTATCTGAATTGAAACGTCTGTGTTTTATGCATAATAAATTCCTTTTTGATAACAGACATTCACTACCTAAGTACACTATTTTCTACTTAATTGCTAATTAAAGTGGACAATATTTTACTTATCAGTTGAGGTTTATGAGTAAGGTAACTTTTTGCCTTTTTTAAATTCCTTCTTTAAAGAGGAATTTTCGTTTTATCATCGCATGTAGGTAACATTTATGCAAAAACGACTTATCGAGTGATATTTAGCCGTGGGGTGCCGGCAGTAGAATGTTGCCTCTCCTCTCTTGCCCGTGGATGCAGTAATAATCTGCTAAGGGATACCTCCGGAAAATGGGCAGCAGCGTCAACATCCTGTACCTACTGCGCTCGCGAGCCAACCTGCCAAGCGTGGCGAATATGGCAACAGCCCCCTTATCATCATATCATCCGTAGGTCGTCCACTGCTGGACAAAGGCCTCCCTCATTGATCTCCAAGTACTGCCAAGTAAGTTGGAAGCGGCCTGCATCCACCCGCCGGCCTGCGGTTCTTACCAAGTCGTCTGCCCATCTTGTTGGACGTCCCACGCTTCGCTTGCCGGTCCGAGGCCTCCATTCGAGAACTTTGCGGCCACAGCCGCAAACAGATCATGATCTTAGAAATGTATTAGGGAGGTCTATGTCCAGCAGTGGACGTGGACAACACTGTCCTAAGGCTTAAATGATGATGATGATCTAGAAGGATTTCTTTTTTACATTTTCGTCCATTTTTGTATGTTGCATTTTATATCTAGGTAAAGGAGAAAGCATATGGGATTACTACACCCACAGCCACCCGGAGCGTGTGTTCGACCACTCCTCCGGCGACGTCGCCGACGACTCCTACCACCGGTACAAGGAGGATGTTCGGCTACTGGCCGACCTTGGAGTGACCTTCTACCGGTTCTCTATATCCTGGCCGAGGATCCTGCCTAGTGGGATGAGCAAGTAGGTATAGACTTCTGTTTTTTTAACATATATTTTTATTTTGACACAGTACATATGTACCTTTTAATTTTGTTTAAAACTCAACGATTACCAAATATCATAATAAGAAATAACAAGTCGGCGGCCTCTGAATAGTAAGATAAATTTCCCCCTTTGATCTCATTAAAGGAGCGTCTACCCGGTCGATCCAATAAGAACAACATAGCCGTATTATTGCAGGGTTGAAAGGGCATCGTTTCCAAGCCTTTACAATGCAAATGTAAAAAAAAACCTGAGAGTAAATTCGGTCAGTCTAAAAAAACTCGATTATGTCAATACAATTTTACTTAGACCATTATTTAGTTAAACGGGTTTTTTACTCACGTTCATTAAACGTTGAAAATAGGTTTCCAACGTTCAGTTCCTTCCAGGGGAACTTTTATCAGGGAATGGAGTATAACGCGGCTCCTTCACCTTCCCTGTCACGTGCTCGCGTTGCACCAAATAAAATAACTCACGAGTGTTTTGAAAGTAAAAAGTGAACCTCTCCTTTCTTTCACAGCTACAAAACCTGTTTCTATTCCAGTAATATCAACCCTGACGGCGTTAAATACTACAACGATTTGCTGGACGAGCTGGAACGATACAAGATCACTCCAGTCGTCACCATGTACCACTGGGACCTGCCTCAGAGTCTTGAAGATCTGGGCGGCTGGACTAACCCTGCAATTGTAGACTTCTTCGTGGACTACGCAAAAGTAGGTGCTCATCATCATCATCTCAGCTGTAGGACGTCCACTGCTGGACAAAGGCCTCCCTCATGGATACTCATCTTGAGCGGTTGTTGCCATACTCGCCACGTTTGGCAGGCGGGTTGTTAGCAGATGTTAGGTACCTAGGTACTTATTGTCTGTGTCTTGTAGACTTATTTTTTTCGCGTGGTAGTTTTAATTTTGCGATAACTCCTAAAATATGATACTTACTTAAATTAAATTGGGTAGTGTAAAGGGTAATTATATTGAAACTGAATTATTTAAGGTAACTTCTTTAATTTGATAAGGAATAATATCGTATCCGTCTGAATATTATCTATATTTTTAATCATAACATTATATTATGTGACCATTTTTTTTTACATTAAAATGGTTCTAGTATGCCATCCATATAAGATAAACGTATGCTATCGCTGACTTTTCTGTAGACTTCTATAAGAGGAACAATTCCGCCCTACAGCATTTTGTTATATCTTGAAGGGATAAAGCTGCGTTTTTCATGATAACTTCTAGTCGGCTTGATTTTTTCTGATAAATTCAACAAACATGGCTATATTTGATCCAATCTTCACAAGACAATTATTATTTATACACACAAACTTTCCTGTTGAACCACTCTATCTATTGCTGTATTAAAATCCATTTGGTAGTTTTTTAGTTAGGCCGCAAAAGTCGGTAATTAGTAATTCGCACATCGCCAAGCGTCACGCGACCCATGACGCGTCACCTCCCGTCCGATCGGTTTTATCCCCCGCAAAAGATGTTTCACATCAAAAATATGTGTCCAATAGTTTTTGATCTACATGACGGAATGAAAAATTATACTTTGGTCAACCAGCCTACTGAATTACTTAATTTATTTATTTACGATGCGTTCGTTGATTCTTTGGGTGACTCGTCCAGTAAGTATAATTCTGTTTGATTATTATAATATTATGCTGGATACTATCTTACTATCATTATCTATCACTATCTTATTATCTATCTATAGTTAAGGTTGTATTAGGGAAACTAGAGTAAGAAATTATTTTTTGAAAGTAATTCTAAATAACCGCGATACATTATACCGAAATGTCGCGTGACGTCACACGCTGGTACAATGCCGACGTGCCTCGGTACAGTGTTATGACGTCACTCCTAAACTTCAACTCGTTTTATCTAAGTATTGTTTTATTTATTTGAAAAAGAAAAAATACGTGTCTATTATTTTTGTATTTTGTAACTGACGCACTAAATATAATGACTGTTTACTATTTATGACTGTTTTAAAAAAAAATAGTGTCTATTATTTTTGTATTATGTAACTGACGCACTAAATATAATGACTATGAATCAATTCTTCACCAGGTTCTTTTCGACTCATTCGGCGACAGAGTCTCCTTCTGGCTGACATTCAACGAGCCTACGGAGATCTGTGGCGCAGGCTACGGAGGCTGGGAAGCTCCTGGTGTGCGCGCCAGCGGTGTCGCAGACTACATGTGCGCACACAACGTGATCATCGCGCACGCACGCACCTTCCACTTATTTAAGCGGGAGTATAGGAAACAGCACGGTAATCACTCACTTTATTGCATGGTTGACGTCGTTTTGTGGCGACGGCTACAGAGGCTTGAATGCTCCTGGCCTGCGCTCCAGTGGCGTTGCAGACTACATGTGTGGACACAACGTGCTTATCACCCACGCACGCACCGTCCACTTGTTTAAGGGAGTATAGGGAACAGCACGGTAATCACTCACTTTATTGTATGGTTGACGTCGTTTTGTGGCGACGGCTACAGAGGCTTGAATGCTCCTGGCCTGCACTCCAGTGGCGTTGCAGACTACATGTGTGGACACAACGTGCTTATCACCCACGCACGCACCGTCCACTTATTTAAGGGAGTATAGGGAACAGCACGGTAATCACTCACTTTATTGTTAGGGTGGTAAGGGGGACCAACCTACAACTTTCGGCGCCCAAGTGAACCTCACCGGCTCGTGGTAATCCCTGCTACATTTATACACTTGTACAGGCTGAAGGCGGTATAGCCTAAATTATCTGGCCGCTGTCTATCTTGCCCAGCGTTAAAATTATGGGCAATACCTCCAAATATGAGGAGACCCAGGAGGAATCGGTCCAAAGCTCCCGGTCTGCTATGCAGGGCTGCTATTCCTGACCAATTCGGCGATTACGGTAATTAAACGAGTAAAAGCGAGTGAAGTGTAGATAGTAGTCTACGCCAGAACAGTTGTACATGTTCCTCTGTTTTCAGGGTTTATTGGCATTACTCTCTGCATACCCTGGATGGAGCCTAACTCTACGTCCGAGGCAGATAAAGTTGCTGCGGAAACTGCCAACCAATTCTTGGTAAGACCTTAAGCTAAACTTGAATAGAGCTCGAGGGACAAGAAGCGCTTAAAGTGGCACGAGAAAATTTGAAGGCGCTATAGATCGTACCGCAGGTTGAATTGCGTATCATTTTAATGTAACCAACATAGTAGGTGTAGGTTCCAATCATTACATTTCTTTAAATTCTACAAATTTTCGTTCGTTCTATCAAATTGCATATCTTAAATCGCTCTCCTGTCGACACCATCTCAGCCATAGGACGTCTACTGCTGGAGATAGGCCTATCTCACGGACCAAGTCCTGATCATGAGAAATTAAGACTCCTGATCTCATATATCATTTTATTTCACATGTTGTCTTCAGTACATCGTGAGAAATCCCCAGGCTTAGGCAGCTCAGACCTATTGACCTGTTCTATCCTCTGCCTAATAGCTGATTGAGCTGAGAGGATGGTATAGGTGCTGGGCAAGCCTAATTCAGTTAACAATGTCCCAAGCACTGCAGCGTCCCGTACAGCATATATACCAGTTGCTAACGCTATTTAAATCATCTATGACAGATGTAAAGGCCTTACTTGTCTTCAGTACGGCTGGTTCGCACACCCAATATTCTCGGAGGAAGGTGACTACCCACTCGTGATGAGGCAGCGAGTGGCCACCATCTCTCGGGAACAAGGATTCCCCCGCTCCCGTCTGCCGACCTTCACCAGGGAACAAGTGGAGATGATCAAGGTATGACCACTACTCTAATCCTCGTTCTAATTTATTTAATTTGTTCGTGTCATTTTTGCAGAATATTATTCTGTTTGGTATTTTAGTTCTGTTCTTTAGGGTTTCGTAGTAAAACAGGAAACCCTTATAGTTTCGCTTTGTCTATCTGTCTGTCTGTCCGTCCGTCACCGGCTTTGCGAAGAGACTATTAGTCCTAGAAAGCTGTAATTAGGGCTATGCCCCTGCATAACAATAATGCTACAAAAAATGCTAAAATAAATAATTAATTTGCCCATACACGTAAGGCGAGGATTACCTTTTTGTTGAATAGATATTTTAAAATCATTTCAGGTTTGAGAAGACAGTTTTTCGATTTAGGGTCCCGTTTGAGAAATTTCAACTTTATTAACTTTTTTCGAGCGTCCTCTAAAATCCCCCCTCCCCTCTAAAATCTAATCTGGAAAAAATCATGAATGTAGTTTTATTCACACATTCAGCCGAAACGACTAATTACAACTAAGAACTTCGTTGACTACGCTTACTCGTTCGATTATTCCACTTTTTTTTCTTAAAGCTCTAAAAAATCTTAAAAAATATAAATAAATCACCGAATGCGAAGCGAGGCTCAAGTCAAAGTCAATAAGTTTTTATTCAGAAGAGCAAAAAGCTACATAGAATAGTCAATTTACATTACAAAAGAAGAACAGGACACATTTAAATTGAATATAGTACATAGTTGAATTCGTTCGCAATTCCAAGCGGTGACTAGGACTGCAGCGAGATAAATCTCCTCACTTGCCAAGTCTAGGAGTTGGATTAAGAGCTCCAAAGAGATCCAAAAGATACAGGCAGTTAGGCGAGTGTCTCGAGATGTTGATCGCTATGAGTTTGTTAACGGAAAAGACTATCGACAATATTTAAAAAAAATATATAATTTCTAGGGTTCGTTCGATTTCATGGGTGTCAACCACTACTCCACTCACATGGCGACACCAGATAAGGGCAGACCCAGTAAGCAGCCGTCGTTCGACGGAGATCTTGGAGTCAAGCTGACGCAGAAGGATGAGTGGCCGAAAAGCAACTCTACTTGGTTGCGGGTAAGGACCAATTTTGTACAACTATGACATAGCGCGATAAATTCTAGTGTTTTTGATATCAAAATGTGATCGCGTGAATTCAAGAAAATGATATGTTGATATTCCCAATCCATTTTAGTATAACGATTTTTCGGGGATTGTTATAACTAACCAAACTATTCATCTGGCCTTTTAGACGTACGAGATTGCTGGCTCGTCCGACGCGGAGGAGGCCTACGTAGAACTTTGATTTATTCAGGTGTTTCACATCATATTATTTCGAATAATATTCTGATAATAAACTCTTTCGAATAACTACTAATTTAAACGACATTAGTGTTCCTTTTTTGAGTTTGTGACTGAGAATGGTGGCCGAAGTCAAGCCAAAGAGTTTGTGGTCGTCCGAATACGCGTTGGGTCGACGACATTATAAGGGTCACTGGGCACACCTGGAAGCAAAAGGCACAGGACAGAGGAGGCTAGTATCATCTGGCAGCGTCTTTCCGTGTATCGACATCCCATAATGCGCTCACCAACGCACCTGCGAAGCGTGGCGAGTATAGCAACACTCCCCCTATGATCTTGGAGATGCCTGTGTCTAGCTGTGGACGCGGACAGTAGTCCTACGACTGTGATGATGATGATGGTACCCAGCAGCGGGTGATTCCGGGCTGAGAAGAGGTTCCTTCACATATCAATTTTTCCATTCTAGGTTGTTCCCTGGGGTTTCCGCAAAGCACTAAACTGGATACGAACCACCTACAACAACCCCATTATGATCATAACTGAGAACGGTGTCTCCACGGAGCCAGGACTCCACGACACCAAGAGAGTGCAGTACCTGTCATCCTACCTGAAGGCCCTGCATGGCGCTATCAAGGATGGCTGCAATGTGATAGGGTACACATGCTGGAGTCTTATGGACAACTTTGAATGGATGAGGGGCTTTTCGTAAGTATCTTCCCAATGTTACTGATACTGATTATATTGCAGGGCCTTTACATCTATAATAGATGATTTATACAGCAGCGGGTAATTATGCCGTACGATCATAACTGAAAACGGCGTCTCCACGGAGCCAGGACTCCACGACACCAAGAGAGTGCATCGTGAGGCAACCACGGCCTTTAGACATGTTCTTTGTTATTAACACATATTTAACCGGGTATTTATCGCGTTATTTACCTTTATTATTGCCCGACGTTTCGACAGGATTGCACCCATCGTGGTCCCGGGAAGACGATAAATACCCGGTTAAATATGTGTTGATAATGTGTCGTGATCGCGAAAGTTTAAAAAAAGACTATGTTCTTTGTTGCCGTGACAGTAGAATGTTGCCTCTCCTCTCTTGCCTGACGCTGTATAAAATATCTATAATAGATGCAAAGGCCTTACTTTTTTTTTCTCTTGCCTGCGGATACATTAAGAATACTTACATTATTTTAATAATACTTACAATGGACGTGAAATCACCTGAAGGGCCTATTTTAAAATCAAATCTTTTTGTTTAGCTTAGTTTGTAAGGATTTTTTTTTTGTTTTGTAAAATATGTTTGTGTTTTTTGGTATGAAATAAATAAACTTTAATCTTTTTTTAATCTTAAGAATCTGCCAAGGGATACCTCCGGAAGGTGGACAGTAGAGTCTTTTCGTGTATAGATATCTCGAACTGCACTCGCCAACCCGCCTGCCAAGCATGGCGAGTATGGCAATAACCCACTCATGATCTAGATCTATGAGGGAGGCCTATGTCCAGCAGTGGACGTAGACGTCTTACGGTGGATGTAAAAGGTACATATTATCATGTATGATTTCTACGTGATAAATTTTAATATTAGGTATAACAGTCACGATTATGTGTGTATAGCAATAAGCTTCCTTAATTAATCTAAGTATTGTTTTAATAAATCAGTTGTGGTCAGAATTTGAAGATGCCGTGGGGTGCCGGCAGTAGAATGTTACCCCTCCTCTCCTACCCGTGGATGCAGTAAGAGCCTGCTAAGGGATACCTCCGGAAGATGGGCAGCAGCGTCTATCCGTGTATCAACATCCCATACTGCGCTCACCAACCCGCCTGCCAAGCGTGGTGAGTATGGCAACTACCCCTCATGGAGATCCATGAGGGAGGCCTGTGTTCATCAGTGGACGTTTTATTGCTGAAATGATGATATAATTATGTAAGTATTGTTTTAATAAATCAGTTGTGATCAGAATTTTATTGCAGTATCTGTCCATACTACATGCAGTATACATATATCCAACAGTGGAGATGAGGATGATGTTGCTGAAATGTTACGTTGTTTCAGGGAAAGGTTCGGCCTGTACGAAGTGGACTATGCATCTCCGAACAAAACCCGGACACCGCGGCTATCCGCCAAATTCTTCGCAAAACTAGCGAAGACGGGCTGCATACCCGAAGACTACAAGTATCTCGAACAGTACTCCGTCACTGAAGTTTAGATTTTATGTTCTTCCTTTCGGACCAGCTGATGCAACCCTTTCTATTTATCACCCTGCAATATTTGTATGCCTACCCACGAGACGTAGCGGAACTAATTTAATTGTAAGACCATATTGTAAAACTATGTTTCGTACAAATAAAGTTCTTGTATCTTTCTTGTATCCTTTCTGACCTTCTTGTACCTACGACATGACTTTCTCCTTCACTAGGTTCTATAAAATGTTTAATGTAAGTTTTTATTTCTGTAATTTCTTAAGGTGTGCAATAAAGTATTTTGTATTGTATTGTATTGTATAACTAATGCTTGGTCTTCATCTTCTTTCTTCCGCTTTTCCTTCTAAAACTAAATGCAAATATATTTTATACTTTCCTTCCATTATGTTCTTAATAAAACTATTGTCTTATATAATATATAAGACCATGTATCATGGAGATCCATGAGGGAGGCCTGTGTTTAGTTGTGGACGTTTTACGGCTCGAATGATGCATATCATCGAAGGCAGTTGGATTATTTGTTGTAAGGGTTTAAAAAAACAAATTTTACAATTAACAGTATATTTTTCAAACAATCCTTTTCTCAAGTAATCGGAAGACAATGTAAGGACACTATACATTTGCTACATCCATGCGAACAATTTCGCAAATAAATAGTTAAATTCATCATAATTTTAATCACTTAGGAAAAATACTATAGTTTTCTTATTACAATTTCTATCTTATTCTATACATTTTGTATATTTAGACTGTAAATATTAATAATAAAATATCAATGTTTTACATACCTGCATTCTTTTTTACATAGCTACCTGTAATCTTTATTTAATTAATAAATAAGGTTACCAATAGGTTTTTATTTCAAAAATACTAGCCATTTTTTAAAAAAGCTAAAGTTTACGATAAAAAAAATTCTGATGCCGTGGGGTGTCGGGTGTATGATGTTGCATCTCCTCTCTGGCACGAGAAAGAATCTGCCAAGGGATACCCCCAGAAGATGGGCAGCAGCGTCTTTCCGTGTATCAACATCCCGTACTGCGCTCGCCAACCCGCCTGCCAAGCGTGGCGAGTGTGGCAACCACCCGCTCATCACTTGGATCCCTACAGCTGAGAGATTTGAATCTTATTAATAAAATATCAATATTTCTATTTTTTTTTACTTTTTCTTTACCTTTAAAAGTATAGAAAGAAAATGTAAAAATATTATTTTTGATTTTTTTTATAATTTACGCATTAAATTTTAATTTCAAAAACACAAGCCAGTTTAAGAAAGCTTCAAAAGTTAAATTAAAATTCTTGTGATTGCATATCAAAATCAATATGGTTGAACTTAAGACAAGTAATCCACACTTTGGCTACTTAAAATAGTATCTAAACTAGGTTCTACCGCCGGCTTTGTTGCTTGCATCCAAACATTTAAATCGTTCGATGCGTCTCGTCTTTTTATTTGTGTATTAACAAAAATGCCGACGCACGCACACGGGTTTTGCCAACAAACCAAACTGTTATTGTTACCATTTACTGTGCAATCATATTGCACGAGCTTTCGTGAGAAAAATAACACACACCACGTCCGTCTAACACCGCTGTGTTTAGAGGTACACCGATTCGAAATGAGTTAGCTCACTGATTTCGTGCAGGAAACAAAAAATTAACAAACTTTTAATCACTCTCTAGATTCTTTTCACTTAAAAGATGCGACTGCTAAAAAGGAGATTTTAGGCCGACTAGCTGATTTATTAGAAGATCTAGACAAAGAAGAAAACGGTGAGTCTCATTACGGTGAGTAAAAAGAAACGGTAAAATCTTTGGTTTGAACTCTCGCCAGGTCAAGGGTCATTTTGAATTACGTGGGTACGAAGATGGGTGTAAAGGAGCATCTCGCCTCCTCAGCGAACCTCGCCGGACGTGGTGCCTGCTGGCTAACAAATGAGGCTCTGGCGACTAGGCAAGACGCACTGGCCAGCGTGGTGTTTAAATTATCATCAACATTTCAGCCGTAAAACGTCCACCACCGGACACAGGCCTCTCCCATGGATCTCCATGAGGGGTAGTTGCCATACTCAGCACGCTTGGCGGGCGGGTTGGCGAGCGCAGTACGATATGTTGATACAAAGAAAGACGCTGCTGCTCATCTTCCGGAGGTATCCGTCAGCATGCTCTTACAGCATCCACGGGCACGGAGTTATATTACATTCATTTTAATTAGCGGGAATGTTTACGGACTTGTTATTAATAGTGGACGCACCAACTAACGAAGGGCTTCGATAAGGGACGAAACAGTTGGTGACTCCACCAACATAAGGTTGCCCCTCCTCTCTTGCCCGTGGATGCAGTAAGAATCCGCTAAGGAACAGCTCTGGAAGATTGGCAGCAGAGCTAGTGCGCTTGCCAACCCGCCTGCCGAGCGCGGCGAGTATGGCAACAATCCCTCGCTCTCGGAGATGTATGAGGGAGGTCCGTCAGTGGACGTGGCCAGAAGTCCTGCGGCTGTGACGGTGGACATTTTTATTTTCCTAGTTACCTATCTGCTAAGAAGTAGTTGGATGCAGGGGCTACGCCTGCGGCATCTTGCACTGCTGGCAGGCCTCCATGCCGTCGCTGAACTCCTCGATCTGGAGCGTCATCTCGAAGAAGTTGTACTTGTCGTGCACGAGCCGCGTGGCCTGCTCCAGCACCTTCTGCGGACTCACGCCGGTGCCTGGGAATGCGCGCACAATGACTTTAGGTTTCCAACAAAAACAAAACCTAAAAATATGCATTTGTATATTTATATGTAATCCATGTATATTATATAAATATATGTTATATTAATTTTCAATTATATTTTATTAGTTTATGCCTATTGATATTGTATTTATTCTATCTTTTTATACAGGGTGAATTTTTGAGACGGGACAGTAAGGGCTTAAGACCTTAACCGTTATAGTTACAGGAAAACGTTTATAGAAGACTATCAATAAATTTTTAAGATATTCTGAACTGCATTTACAGATTTTGGAAAAAATGTACAGTCAGCAAGAAAATGGTCATTTTACACAAAAACTTTTTTTGATGCCAATCGATCCTCTTTCTTCATCATCATCATCATCATCATATCAGCCCGTTGACACCCACTGCTGGGTATAGGCCTCCTCTTCAGCACGCCAACGTAAACGGTCCTGTGCAAGTCTCATCCACTGTCGTCCGGCAACCCTGGCCAGATCGTCCGCCCATCTGGCAGGTGGTCTGCCTCGAGGCCGTCTCGCTTCCATCGGAAACCACTCTGTTACCGCCTTGGTCCATCGGCTGTCGTCTCGTCTGGCAACATGCCCTGCCCATCTCCATTTCAAGCTTGCGATCCGCATACCTACGTCTACGACTTTCGTACGCTGGCGTATCCTCTTTCTTATTAGGATCAAAAGTCTCTACAGGACCGACTGAGGTTTGAGTACTAGAAATGTCAGAAATTGCGAAAAACTTTTTCCATACATTTCGCTAAAAGAGTCAAACTTCTAAATTAGCCAAACTTTTTCTTATGGGTAGATCCGCTTTAATCCGCTATTAAGAAGACTGGCTGAAGAAAGTAGGTACTTAAGTAAAAAAAGTTTTAAATTTCAAACTTCGAATTCGATTCGAATTCTTGGGTTATTTCAGATCATTCTTATGTTTGTATTGAGAAAATTGTAGATTAGACTTCTTGTTAAAAATGTCTTTAATTCGCAAACGTTTGGATTTAATTTAAGCGTATTTTGTAAATAATAGGAACACGGAATCTGCATTGGTACACGAATTAGTACTCATTGCGACAAGTACCATCAAGAAAGGTAATTAAAAACCTTTTGAGTGAACTTATGTATTCGTGAAAACGGCGGTCATTTTGAGCCATTTATTTCGTAGATCATATTAATGTAAGTTATTTTTGTCTGTGTCTAAAATACACATTAAAATGATTTATTTTGTTATTATTTATTTTAGTTCTAATACAGAGGATTATCGATGCACCTATGATGATTTTCTACTTAAGTAGGCACTTTTGCTTCTAGATACAGTAAGCCACGAGGCCAGCTTGACAAAAACTGTAATTATCTTATACCCCCTGTATCTCCGTACAAATGTAAGTATTGAAAAAGTTTTTCGCAATTTCTGACATTTCTAGTACTCAAACCTCAGTCGGTCCAGTAGAGACTTTTGATCCTAATATGAAAGAGGATCGATTGGCATCAAAAAAAATGTTTTTGTGTAAAATTACCATTTTCTTGCTGACTGTACATTTTTCCAAAATCTGTAAATGCAGTTCAGAATATCTCAAAAATGTATGGATAGTCTTCTAAAAACGTTTTCATGTAACTATAACGGTTAAGGTACCTGCCCTTAATGTCCCGTCTCAAAAATTCACCCTGTATATATATATTATCTTTAATCTTAGCAAAAGATGCTATTATAATAAAACACGCCACACCATATTTCTGCACGCCCAGGATGACTGGCAGAGAATGCTTTAGCATTAAGTCCTCCTTACGCAATTGTTATGTGTTAAAGTGTTAAATTAGTAAATAAATAAAAACCCGACACATTATTAACACATCATACAGTCATGCCCTTCTCTTTCTACAACATCTGCATATCCTTCGGGAATGCTCAGGGAATGCTGCCGGCGGCCCAAAGTCCTTCTCCGGTACTTTAAGGAGTTGGGCTGGCTAGGGTCGGGCTAGCATCACGGGGGACAATGCACAATACACCCCTGTGCGGGACGTCAGTGCAGATCTAGTTACCCCCACAAGAATAAGAATTATTAACACATATGTATGTAGCCATAATTATCGCGTTATTTGCCTTTATTATTGCCCGTCATCGTGGTCCCGGCAGGCTGACTACGTATCTCGCGTCAGGTTTGCTACAGGCGTAGATCACTGTCAAACGTCATTTTTTTGCTTTTATAAACTACGACATTAACCATTGACAGCGATCATCGCGAGATTTACGCCCGTTGCGAACCTGTCGCGAGACACGTAATCACGCTGCGGGGAGCCTTCCCGGCACCACGGGCGCAATCCTGTCCCATCGGGCAATAATAAAGATAAATACGGCGATACATTCCCGGTTAAATGTGTGTTGAAAAACCGACTTCATTGACTCAGTTCCTATGGGACCAACTCGGAAGAGGACAATAAAAAAAATCGGTCCTCAACTGACGGAGAAATTGGTGAACATACATATAAAAATATATACAGTCGCACATAGAACCTCCTTTTGTAGTCTGTTAAATATTAAATTGTTATTTATTTAATAAACAGGGTCTGCAGTCTGAGAGACGTACTGGAAATACTGATGCAGGTTACTTTTTGAGCGGTTATAATTGTGTTAAATAAGCGCTCCTGCACACGATGCCGTCGCCGCGCCGCCACCGTACGAGTCGCGCAAAGCCCGCCACCGCGCCGCCCCCGCGCCGCCACCGCGCGCGTTCCCCTTCCTGTCTGTATTTTTCTTAATAAGTTACGCATGTGCACGTTCTTACGCGGCTGGCCATGAAATGGCTAAATCAAACAGACATCAAAAGGTGACGGCATCGTGTGCAGGGGCGCTAAGCCATAGTAGCGAGGTCGTGGGTCCGCTACCCGTACTGCGCTCGCCAGGCCTCCTCGAGATCTCGGAAACCATCGTGGCCTATGCCCAGCAGTGGAGTCCCCGGTCCCGCGGCCCCGAGTACTCACGGATGGCCAGATGCGCCGACAGCGCCGTCTTGTCCAGCGAGAGCGCCCACATGCGCAGGTTGTGCACGCGCACCACGCCGGGCAGGGACAGGAACGTGTTGTGGAGCCCCGGTCCCGCGGCCCCGAGTACTCACGGATGGCCAGATGCGCCGACAGCGCCGTCTTGTCCAGCGAGAGCGCCCACATGCGCAGGTTGTGCACGCGCACCACGCCGGGCAGGGACAGGAACGTGTTGTGGAGCCCCGGTCCCGCGGCCCCGAGTACTCACGGATGGCCAGATGCGCCGACAGCGCCGTCTTGTCCAGCGAGAGCGCCCACATGCGCAGGTTGTGCACGCGCACCACGCCGGGCAGGGACAGGAACGTGTTGTGGAGTCCCCGGTCCCGCGGCCCCGAGTACTCACGGATGGCCAGATGCGCCGACAGCGCCGTCTTGTCCAGCGAGAGCGCCCACATGCGCAGGTTGTGCACGCGCACCACGCCGGGCAGGGACAGGAACGTGTTGTGGAGCCCCGGTCCCGCGGCCCCGAGTACTCACGGATGGCCAGATGCGCCGACAGCGCCGTCTTGTCCAGCGAGAGCGCCCACATGCGCAGGTTGTGCACGCGCACCACGCCGGGCAGGGACAGGAACGTGTTGTGGAGCCCCGGTCCCGCGGCCCCGAGTACTCACGGATGGCCAGATGCGCCGACAGCGCCGTCTTGTCCAGCGAGAGCGCCCACATGCGCAGGTTGTGCACGCGCACCACGCCGGGCAGGGACAGGAACGTGTTGTGGAGTCCCCGGTCCCGCGGCCCCGAGTACTCACGGATGGCCAGATGCGCCGACAGCGCCGTCTTGTCCAGCGAGAGCGCCCACATGCGCAGGTTGTGCACGCGCACCACGCCGGGCAGGGACAGGAACGTGTTGGCCACCTCCTGAGGACGATGCAATTAGAGTAGCTAATTATAATCCTGTCAATGTTTTATTGTCTGTTTGTTTTTTTAATTGCCGCTAGTCAAGAATCAAGAAATACTTTATTCAGTGCGGCCGCATGGACCTTATTGACGCGTCACAAATTACAAAATAAAACAACACAAATAAATAGAATAAAGCACATAATTGAATCTGCTCACTTCAGATGACACGCGAGTTAGGAAAAGAAGTAGTCTGCAATACCCTATTTATTGAAAATAAAAAATGCATTGTCTTTTTTAAACTTTCGCGATCACAACACTTTATTAACATACATATAAACGGGTATTTATCGCGTAAATTACCTTTATTATTTCCCGGCGTTTCGCTTGGATTACACCAAGCATGGTCCCGGGAAGACTGAGCGAAACGTCGGGAAATAATAAAGGTAATTTACGCGATAAATACCTGGTTATATGTATGTTAATAATACATTTTTTTTAAACCAGGCCCCTAAATCTGCAATATATTGGTCGCCCCCTTACGCCCACTTTCGGAAACCAAAAAATTTTAATCGTAAGATAAGCCATGACACCAAAAACTATGACACTTTATATGAGATAACTAGCTTTTGCCCGCGACTTCGTCGTGGAAGACATAAAACGTAAAATCCCCTTTTTCACGCAGAGCCACTTTGATTCGAAAATATAAATCCCATTTATTCCCTATCCCGTGGGAATTTCGTAAAATCCATTTTTAGTGCACCTCTAGGATACTCAAGGTATATGTGTGCCAAATTTCAAGTCTTTAGGTCCAGTGGTTTAGGCTGTGCGTTGATATATCAGTCAGTCAGTCAGTCAGGACTTTGAATTTTATATTTATAGATATGAAGGAGCAAATCGGTTACAGCAGTCTCAGTTTCAGGGAACAGTTGGCTCTTAAATCTGGAATATATTGCCCCCGCCCTCACTCCCACTCTCGGCTAGGAGCCCGGCTGGTACCTGGAAGTCGATCCCCCGCGGCGACCCCTCCATCAGCACCAGCAGCGTGTCCTTGATAATGTTGAAGGTGGTGATGAGTACCAGCACCGAAAATAGGAAGGTGCAGATTGGGTCCACCAGGCTCCAACTCGGCTGGAACACAAGTTTTCAGTGTACATACATACATTTTAAACGTATTTCTAACTAGCTATGTATGTAACATGTGTTTAATAATTTACTAATTGAGAAGGATCATGATTATAGCTGTCTGTGTAACATTTGTGTTTAATAATTTTGGTATCTAACTATTTACCTATGTGAGATTTCACGTAAATCAAGTGACGAAAAATATTCCCAAACAAATTTTCATCACCTATATTTTCACTTAGGGGGTGATTTTTAAGGAATTCTGAAAATTATTAAGTTTTGAATTCTAATATATACGCAAAATTTTGAGCTTTTCAAGAAAAATAAAACACTTTTTCCATACAAACATTCATCCCCTATTCTAACCCTTTCTGATTTAATTTACGCAACCAAAAGCAGCTTTTGTCCTTCTCCATGGTCTAATCTACTCCTATACTAAACTTCATCCAAATCAGTTCGGTTTTGACGTGAAAAGGGAACATACATATGTACATTCTTGCTTTCACTTTTATATATTAGTAGGGATGAACACATTTTTTGACAAAGGTCTGAAACTACGCGTATTAACTACACGTAATTTTCTCCATTTACCTCGAATTATATGACAATAGCTGAAATAAGCACCCCGAAGTTCTGCAGAAACTCCTTGTAGCTGTTTTATTTAATTAGACGCTAGATGGCGCTTTGCAAATAGATTCATAGTCCAATTTCACCCACTGCTGGGTCTCTCTTAGTCACGATACAGGAGTATTTGCTTGCCACTTTATCAATGACAAAGTGGCAAGAAGAGTTTGACACTGGCCGCTGCACGTCCAATATTTCTATAATCTCTTGTCTATGCCCAACATAGTGAGCGATTAGCGTTCCAATGTTGGGCAAAGGTGGTGGACGGCACAAACTTTCGGAGGCCATCTATAAGTGGGTGAAATCAGGCTATGAACAGTGAAGTTTCACAGTTTTGAGTAAAGATCTGAAACTACAAGGGCTACGAGACTACAATTTAACGTACATTTTATTTTAACTACGAGTCAAATATGTATATATATAAATAAATAAATAAATAATGCTGGACAATTCACACAGCATCATCTAGCCCCAAGATAAGCAGAGCTTGTGTTATGGGTACTAGATGACTGATATACTTAATACATTATATTACATAGATAGATATTTTTTATCAAACAGAATAACATCCAGAACACCCTGAACAAATATCTGCAGATCATACAGACATTTGTTCGGAGGCGGGAATCGAACCGGCAACCTCTTGCGTCGCAAGCGGACCGTCGCCCGCTGCGCCACAGAGGTCGACTTATACGTATACATTTTGTGTATGTTCTTTTTTACCTTGAAGTATATGACGATGGCTGCAATAAGCACCCCGAAGCTCTGCAGAAAGTCGCCGATGACGTGTATGTAGGCGGCGCGCACGTTGATGTTCTGGCCGGGCGCGTGGCCGTGCGAGGCGGAGCTCTCCGCGTCCGAGTCGCCTCCGCTTTTCTGGAAGAGCCATCTTGGTTATTACGATAATTCTTTACTATTTTTTTTATACTACTTAATTACGAGACCAGCCGAAGGCCCACCTGATGTTAAGCGGTAACCTGTACCTATAATTTATTAATCGGCGAAACAACAATTTGATTGTCTAATAATATCAAACGACACCAGTCAACAAGTCAAGTTAAAATACCTACCATAAAATAATCATCATAATCTAAATGTTAAATACTCTCCAATTATGTAAAAACAATGTTCGATAAGGAAGATAATAAGTTTTTATTAAATAGCTCCCAGTTCCTTGATATCAGGATGATATTATATATTTGATGCAATTTGTTATATATTTTAATAGACATTATGTAACAGTTTCGACTAAACTTAAACTCAGTATAAATAATTTGTTTTCGTCTACTTGTTATAGATGTGTTACGTTTTTTTTTTTTATAACAATTATATATAATATAAAGCTCACAGTTTACACCAAAACGCTTACTATCTTAAACTAAAGCCAAGATAGACTCTAAGAGTTGAAAATTACACTTATCATCTTTGCATACAAACGTGGAAGGGTAACTACTCCACTGTTTGACGTTTACCATCCAACACTAAGGATTATATCAATTTATCTCGTCATAATATATGTCTGTATACACCCCAAACCGTAAAAAAAGTATTTATTTCTAAAATACAAGCTTCTAAACTTTCGTATTTCAACACTGATTTTAGCCCAACTTTGGACGAAACTTAATAATATAAGGAGAAAGAAAACTCTAAAATAAACGCCGTTCCGACATAGTTTAATTATTCAAAAGTTGGAATAAATGTAATTTTAAAAAGATTACACTCAAGTTTTTCTATAATAACCCTTGTGCTAAAAGTCTATTCACATATTTTTGCGCGGTCGGTTTAGGAATTAATCAATTTCATTCTAGCGCGCGGGTAAATACTCTATGTCAGGTGAGATAGCATACATTTAGGCCGCGCCAACTGACGACTTTGCCTCCGCGACTAGTTGGACCTTAAGCTGTCATTAAACATATATATATGTTGAACATCGTGAATGTAAGCATTAATAAGGTTGATAGCTCTAATTGTAGGTGCGTTATTCGCATGTCGTGTTCGTAGAGTATGGCAGGCAAACAGCTGATGATGACGTCGGCCACAGCGCAGATACTTGTCTGGCACATAGAGAGACATCGAGCCCAATATGGCGGGATCATTGACTTTGCCGCGTAGAATAAGACAATAGTGGAGAGCGAGTTGCAACTTACGCCGCAGTTCTAACGTGTCCAATACCATACCGGTTACAAACAGAGAAGGGAAGAGGAATGGATAGTATCCGTACATTCGTTTATACACGTATCTAGCCATTTTGCGTGGAGTGCTCGTACCTTATTGTTGAGTACGGGGTTGCCGCCGCCGTGACTGTGGCCGTGGCCGCCGCCGTGACTATGGCCGTGCTGGTGCAGCGTCAGACCCATGCTGGAATACATTCATTGGCATTCATTAAAAAGAAAGTTTCCAAAAGAAATTCAAAACGAAAGCCAACTATTCAAAGGACATGGACAAAAATGACATTCCATGTACCCATACATAGTAAATACATTGTAAAATAAAAATAGAAAAATGAATTATTACGTAGTTTTTAGCTTCTCTGAACTTATCAGTTATTATTTCAAAATATTAAGTAATGCAAGATGAATTCAAAATACCGTTTGTCAAGTTCCGCCATAATGAACCATTGAGAAAGATAAATAAAATAAAGGACGTTCCAAACCACGTGTACTACTTGTAGAAAATGTGTGATATGGTCGACAAATGCATTATATTATGAACATTGCATTTTATAAAATACTCTTATAATAATATATTTTAATGCGTTTTTAACTAATTCACCCAAAAAAACTTTAAAACGGAACGAGTTTACTGGTTTGACAGTGTGTTTTTGTTTATGTCAAATGTCAATATAATGTCATTGCAGATGCTCTGTGATTGCAGATTCAACGTCCTATTGTGAATATAGTAAATGATAGAGTAAATGAAAAACCTTTGCTTCCTAGAGTCAGAAGTGATTTAGCCACTAAGCGACGGATCCCTGTCTGATTACGTTGAAATTCTTGATAAGGTCATATCGGTTGAGCACCAATTTATTCATTCGGGCTGGTGTATTTTCATTCGGGCCCAATGGCAACAAACTGTGTTGTTAATATATATGTCTTTTTTTATAAATGTCTATTTACGTCATTTTATTGAATAGCACTTAATTGAATTTATTCGCTCAAGAAAACTTTTGTTTAAGCACCCGTAGATGCAGTAAAAATCTGCCAAAGGCGGGATCCTGAGAGAGGAGAGGCAACATTCTACTGCCGGCAACCCACGGCAAAATCATCTATGTAAAAGGCCAATCAATTAAATGATAATAAAAATTCTGATAGTGGTCCTTGACAACTTGCCAATACGTTTTGCGTTTCAGAAACACCTGTACAAATTATGTTAATCAAGACATTGTATCTATCTAATTATGCAGTTTACATTCTACCGTGTTTTGCATTAAGATTGGTATGTATGGTTAAGGATACTTGAAATGACCGAAGTACTTATCTCATTTGTGCGTTGAACGAGAAATAGATACAGTTTATGTTATTGTTCATTTCGAAAATGGATATAAAGGATTTAATGTAAAAACTCTCAGTAGATCCATCTCATCTAAAAATGCCCCGAGACTTTGACTGTCGTCAATATATCTTGCATCTGTACGGCCTGGATTTGCCGGCACGCCTTAATAATAATAATAATTTATCTTTATTTCAGTCACAAGATCCATATAAAAGTCTTACAAACTAAATTTAACTTACTAGACCTTTTAATCAAATTCCTACTCCAGCGACCATCACATTGTCTGCTATCCTGCTCAACTCCATTTAAGATCTATTGTACTATCACCTTCATCACCGACGCTTAAGATATACTCAAGCTAAAGATTCACTCACTATCATTATTATTACCCACAACTAGGCATACTTTTGCTTTTCCCAGTCAGATATACTCGTATTCTGTGATCCTCGCATGCCCAAGTATGACCGGCGACTTTGACTATATCGTCATTAGTACTTTGTAAACTTTCGCGATCTGTATACATACCTTTAAACTGATTAACGGGACTTTATTAACTGATTAAGGGCAGCAGGGCACTCGAAACGTCGGTAAATAATAAAATAAGATAATTACGCGATAAAGTCCAGTTAATCCTAATAGAACGCGACTACGCGATTATCGCGCGAGTAAGCGATGCAACCATCGTGTGGTCGCGATCAAACATTCTAGTCGCGCGTCCGCATCACGCGGATGCCGGTTAGGACACCTATTCCATATCAGTATGTTTGATCGCGGATTCGTACGATTAAATATCGCGCGATCTTGCGATGATCGCTTAGTCGCGTTCTATTAGGACGATGCCTAAAATTATGTGGCCAATCTATCTAGCAGGTGCTAGATAGATTGGCGACATAATTTTAATGATAGATAGATCAAACATACTGATAGGACGACCTGGATTTCGATGGCCTACCTCTGGCCATATAAATCCAGCTAACAATACTCGGTCTTGTCAAGTATCCAGCTCCATTTATAGGTCCACTGTCCTATCACCTTCATCATACACTGAAGGTTTACTCACACAAGATTAACAGCGACGCCGACGGCCGAGGTGATCAGCATTACGGTGGCGTCTATCTCGAACTCCTTGTAGATGACGCGCTGCACCGCCATGTACACCAGGATGCCGGTCACCACCCAGATAAGCAGGACCGACGTCAGCGCACCTATCACCTCCGCTCGGTACCAGCCGAACGACATTCTGGAAGGGAATATCAAAAAGTAAGGCCTTTGAATCTATTATAGATGATTTATACAGCGTCAGCTAAAAATGAGGAGATACGTAGAAGAACTTGTGTCACCGACATAGCCAAACGGATTAGCACGTTGAAGTGGCAATGGGCAGGCCATGTAGCTCGAAGAACAGATGGCCGATGGGGCCGAAAGGTTCTCGAGTGGAGGCCACGGACCGGTAATCGCAGTGTAGGACGTCCACCTACAAGATGGGCAGATGACTTTGTGAAGACCGCAGGTCGACGGTGGATGCAGGCCGCTTCTAACCGCAATACCTGGAAATCCATGGGGGAGGCCTATGTCCAGCAGTGGGCATCCTGCGGCTGAAATGATGATGATGATGATGATACAGCGTCAGCAACTGGTAAACATGCTGTACGGGACATTGCTTTTGTACTTTTTTTGCTTTTTGGACGTGGCTTTCTGTAATCTGTGCCCATACCTTCCTTTTAGCTTAATCAACTATCAGTCAGAAGAAAGAACAGGTCAATACGTCTGAAGCTAACTAAAATTTCTGTAATCTGTGCCCCTACCATCCTCTCAGCTTAGTCAACTATCAGTCAGAGGAAAGAACAGGTCAATACGTCTGAAGCTAACTAAGGGGCCGTCCCCACGAGCGAGGGAATCGCGGCGATGTTATCGTCGTGCCACGTATTTCTATACACTCTCTTAGAGGCCGTCTCCACGAGCGAGAGAATCGCGACGAGTCCGCTATAGAAATACGTGGCACGACGATAAAATCACCGCGATTCCCTCGCTCGTGGAGACGGCCTCTAAGGGAATATCAAGAGGTGTTCAAATAATACAATAATAATTACACAATACTGGACTTCACACGGGAAAACAGGCATGTTTACCGATGCGCATGTGTACGATTCCATACCATTATGCGAAATAAAATCATCATCATTTCAGCTGCAAAACGTCCACTACTGAACACAGGCCGCAATCAAGAATCCCTATGAGGGGTAGTTGCCATACTCGCCACGCTTGGCAGGCGGGTTGGCGAGCGCAGGACGGGATGCTGATACACGGAAGAACGCTGCTACCCATCTTCTGGAGGTATCCCTTAGCAGGCTCTTACTGCATCCATGGGCATGAGAGGAGGGGTAACATTCTAAAGCCGGCACCCCACGGCAATAAATCAAATAAGCTAGGTAGTTCCAACAATATACTCGGGGTGCTGGCCGGCAGGGTCGACAGCCTGCGGCAGAGGCATTGGATGTCGGGATAACCATCAATAGATTGATACACGGAAAGACGCTGCTGCCCATATTCCGGAGGTATCTCTTGGCAGATACTAACTCCCTCCCCACGGCACGGCTGATAATGATCATCATCATCATAGTCTTAATAAACTTTCGCGATCACAACACATTATTAACACATATTTAACCGGGTATATATCGCGCTATTTACCTTTATTTGAAACGTCGGGCAATAATAAAGGTAAATAGCGCGATAAATACCCGGTTAAATATGTGTTAATAACATCATCATCATGTCAGCCATAAAACGTCCACTACTGAACTTAGGCCTCCCTCATAGATATCCATGAGGGGTAGTTGCCATACCCACCACGCTTGGCAGGCGGGTTGGCGAGCGCAATATGAGATGATAATGATGATGATGGTAAATCACTTACTTCCTGGTGGCAGGCCGGCTAGCCACCCATAGTGAGAACAGCGAGATCATAAAGCTGGCGAAATCCGTCAGCAGATGGGCCGCGTCCGTCGCTATCGCTAAACTGTTTGATATGTAACCACCTGCAATTAACAGATTTCAGTAATTAGTACTAGTTATTTGTCGTTCAACTTACCCCAATGCTTTTAATCCCCGACAAAACGGGATGTTATAAGTTTGACCGCTATGTGCCTGTGTGTGTGTGTGTGTGTGTGTGTGTGTGTGTGTGTGTGTGTGTGTGTGTGTGTGTGTGTGTGGTTGTGCCGGTCAGTTTTTAGGGTTCCGTACCGAAAGGGTAAAAGCGGAGTCCTATTACTAAGACTCCGCTGTCCGTCTGTCTGTCTGTATGTCTGTCACCAGGCTGTCTCCATAAACGGTGATAGCTAGGCAGTTGAAATTTTCTCCCATACGAGTTTATTTGCCGTTTTTTGCTCGTCTTTAATAACGGCAACTGGTAGACGCTTGAAATATTCACAAGATATTAATTTTAAAAATAAATAACAAAATTCATTTAAAATTGCCGTGGGGTGCCGGCAGTAGAATGTTACCCCTCCTCTTATGCCCGTGGATGCAGTAAGAGCCTTCTAAGGGATACCTCCGGAAGATGGGCAGCAGCGTCATTCCGTGTATCAACATCCCGTACTGCGCTCGCCAACCCGCCTGCCAAGCGTGGTGAGTATGGCAACTACCCCTCAGGGAGATCCATGAGCGAGGCCTGTGTTCAGTAGTGGACGTTTTTACGGCTGAAACGAACGATTTAAAATAAATATTTAACGGGGAATCCCATACAACAAACGTGAATTTCCATTTGAATGCCGTTTTTTTTATATTGTATAATATAACTTGTCAAGCTTTCGCGATTTGTTAACATATTTATTAGTTTTAAAATTACAGGATTTTATCGCGTACCTTTTTTATACACGACCCAAAAGTTTTATCCAAAGAACGTCACTATTATAAGAGGATAGTTCGAGAGGCGATTGAGGTCAAGAAACACCTAAATTTCAATCGTGAAGATGGTTTTCGTCTCTCTTCTGCATGGAATCCTGTGTTGAATAAGTGTGTGCGTTGTGTTCCGACTGTACAGCATTCCGATACCGTCAGTGTAGTGTGTCGTAATGTGAACTTGGACATTTCTGAATCTGAAGACGAATTGAGGGTAGTCGTGGATTCTGCCATCAATTCGCGGCGGTAGCTCTCAGCACATCAGTCCTCCCGCGACCAAGAACGTTGAAATGTGTTCGAAACGTCGGGAATATAATAAAAAAGGTGCGCGATAAAATCCTGTAATTTTAAAACTAATAAATATATTGTATAATGTACAAATTACAACCTAAATTGCGTGGTGCTACCTCAAAAACAAATTGTTTTGCCAAATAATGGCACGGAACCCTTCGTGCGCGAGTCCGAATCCAACTTGGCCGATTTTTTTTTATTATAAGCAACGTTTTTCAGCGGTGGTCATTAAACAAGTATTATCAAAATCGGTTAAGACGTTTACAATATATGGGATAGAATGAGGGGATGAATACTCGTATGTTTCCATATATACACACCTACCCAATAGACACACTTCGATTCGAATAGATACACTTCCAGATTGGTCTCTCGGCTCGCTCAAAGCTTGCGTCTAATGATGGGATCCATGAGGAATTAATAATCTCAATAGTAGACACCGCAGTGCCTCTATAGGCATAGTTACACGCCCTAAAATTATACTGCGGATTTTAGTTTCACTTACTAATGTTTGCTTGTTATATCGTTATTTGATACATGATAAATCGCGGGAACAATCGAGGGTAAAAGTCCAAGGAGTATGTATTCATCCACCACAAAAGGAAAATTAGCGGCGGTATAAACTAGCCTTAAGGTCCAACTAGTCGCGGAGGCAAAGTCGTCAGTGAGCGCGGCCTAAATGTATGCTATCTCATCCGACATAGCGTGTTTATTTATTTATTTATTTATTAAGACACTCCTACGACATCTTCACATGTTTACCCGCGCGCTAGAATGAAATGCACAATGATTTATTCCTAAACAGACCGCGCAAAAATATGTGAATAGACTTTTAGCACAAGGGTTATTATAGAAAAACTTGATTGTAATATTTTCAAAATAACATTTATTTATTTCAACTTTTTAATAATTAAACTATGTCGGAACGGCATTTATTTTTGAGTTTTCTTTCTCCTTATATTATTAAGTTTCGTCCAAAGTTGGGCTAAAATCAGTGTTGAAATACGAAAGTTTAGAAACTTGTATTTTTGAAATAAATACTTTTTTTACGGTTTGGGGTGTATACAAACATAGATTATGACGAGATAAATTGATATAATCCTTAGTGTTGGATGGTTAACGTCAAACAGTGGAGTAGTTACCCTTCCACGTTTGTATGGAAAGATGAGCGACTCGTTCATCCTTAAGCAAATACTCGCTCATCGGTAAGGTGTCAAAGTAATCAGCCCGTAATCATAGCCCGTGTGAAACCCCACTTATCGCCGATAATATGACTGTGATCAATTTAACCTTTGGAGAGGTTCGATTAGTATTATATGAGTCAATTCACTCGAATATTATAGTATGATAACAAGGTAGTAACTGTATTCTACACGCGAAGTATTGCATATTTTAAGAGCTCAACTCAATCATGTCCTACCCTATATCTGTATCATTTGAAATGACTCATTATTTTAGAGTATTTAGAAACAAAGCTTCTTTGTTGGGCCTCAAATGATATTATTATTATTATTACTAGCCATTTTCGTCCCACTGCAGGGCAAAGGCCTCCCTATCCCCCTTCCATTTATCCCGATCCTGTGCTATGGAGGTCCAACCTTGTAAAAACAAGTCAAGTTCGTCGCGCCATCTCAGTCTGGGTCTGACGCGTTGCCTCCTTCCAGCGTTGGGGACCCACTCTGTTGTTATGAAAGCCCATAGGACATTCGGCATACGACAGACGTGGCCAGCCCAGTCCCACTTTAGCCTGGCAGCCTTCTGAGTGACATCAGTTATTTGAGTTTTGGCGCGCAGTATGGTGTTGCGAATTCGGTCAGTAAGTTTAACACCGAGAATACTGCGCTCCATAGCTCGTTGACAAACCTCGAGTGTCGATCTTTGTTGAGCAGTCAAAGACCAAGTTTGAGCGCCGTAAGTGAGGATGGGGAGAATGCATACGTCCATGAGCTTGCGTTTGAGTGATAGTGGTAAATCTCCCTTCATGAGTTCCTTCATGGCCCAATAGCTCCTCCAGGCGTTTTCGGTGCGTCGTAAATGATAAGATAAATTTTATTTCGTGTCCAAACATTATAAATAAAGAGAAGATACAACATAATTAAAAGGACATTACAATAAAGAAAATACAAATATAAACAAATTATTTGACAACGAAAATGGTAAACACTCAGCTTGTGCTATATTATATAATCATTACATCAATTTGTACATATATTCATTACATTAATTTGTAATCAATACATCTTTCGCTTTTATGTAGTACTTTGTTGATTTTATTTGAACTGGAAAAATACTATATAACATTTATTTTAGTCTTTAATTTTAGCGTTTTACTATGTTTGTTTATCTTGTCACGTTAATTATTTGTTATATTGTAAAATGTTCTTCATGAAATTAAGAGTATATAATGTCAACGGAATGATAAAGATAACTTATAAAGTTATCTTGACAAGATAATAATTATTATTTATTAGACAATAAATATACATATTTAAGTATCTGGATAACATAAATGGAATCAGGCGTTGCTTTGCGGAAATCCATGACAATAAAATGCAATGAAAATATCTAGTTTTAATTCCGCTAATGCTTAGATGCATGAGCACCGCCCTCCCGCCCGCTAATTATGCACATGCAGGCATGCTCAACGTCATACTAATGTTGCTTATATTGTTCATCTTGGTACCTGAGCCGAGTGCTCTGGGCGGACGCGGTTGCCCTGTGCTGGGCAACCCCGGGTCGCGCAACCAGAGTAAGATTCGCAAAAGGTATACTCGTAATACTTTCCAAAGTGTCTAACTGAAACGACCGTCCCGCCCCCCCCCCCCCCCCCCCTTATCTCCGAAGTTTGCAGAGATAAACCCATGAAACTTTTATAGCTAATAGAAGTGTATGTAAAGTTAATAGGAAAATTATAGCGAACTCTCTAATTTCATAGTTTTTTAGACAAGGGGGTGGAAGGGGAGTTTTCAAAATTTTTATGAAATTACTAGGTCATGTGGGGTACAATATCATATGAAAGGTATTAATTTGCACATTAATAAACAGTTTTTAGTTTTGCTTTAAGCCGTATAGTTTTTGACTTACAAAAACGTTGAAAAAATAGCGTTCTCCCCCATTGAAGTATTATTACTAGCGTATAGAATTGACACCCGCGAACAACAAGTTTGCGCCATGAGTTGTTGCCGGCCGGCAACAACTCATTTAGTCGTTCGTCGACGCCCATCGCGGCCGCATGCGAATAAACCCAAATTAAAAATGCCGTCTTGCGTGTTAGAAACGTGTAATTAATCAATCAACTGCGAAGAAAAAAGATAGTGGCGTGACTTATCATCGGAAAGTAAACAGAATATCAACTAAAACCAACTAAAATTAATTTTTGTACATTATTTTCTATTGTACTGACATTTTGTTTGAAAATCATAGATTATGAAAAGTGATTCGTACAGATGGGATGTGTAGGTACCTACTAAGGGTTGGCGACAAAGGTTTAACTGATTATTTTTAACTCATATTACTCGCCCTATGCCGTCTGTCTGATCAGTAACAGTAGGTACTCTAGGTACCTACTGTAGGTATCTTTTGCAATCGTCATTACTTATAAACTGAAGCTGTATTATACCTATATTGTTGTCTGAACAAATTCTTAATGTCATAGATTGACGACCTCTGTGGCGTGGTGGGCGAAGGTTCGCCTGCGATGCAGGAGGTGGGTTCGATTCCCGCCTTGGGACAAATGTTTAGTGATCGCTGCAGATATTTGTTCTGGGTGTTCAGGTCATTTTCTACGTATAATAATAAATAAATAGGTATTTATGTATTGTATTTATTATATCAGTTATCTAGTAGCCATAACAAGAGCTCTGCTCAGTTTTGGGCTAGATAATCATCATCATTTCAGCCAAAAAACGTCCACTAATGAACAAAGGCCTCCCTCATGGGGTCTCCATGAGGGGTAGTTGCCATACTCACCACGCTTGGCAGGCGGGTTGGCGAGCGCAGTACGGGATGTTGGTATATGAAAAGACGCTGCTGCCCATCTTTCGGAGGTATCCCTTAGCAGGCTCTTACTGCATCCACGGGCATGAGAGGAGGGGCAGAGTGAAATAAAGTGTGGGGTCTAGTTAGTCTAAGTACCTACCTACCTATGTACGTACTTGTTGGATAAAATACCAATTTATTTAAAAAAAATGACTAAACGCTTTACGATTCGTTTTAATTTAATGTACTTAAATATTTTTACGTTTTGAAATATAATATTCATAGGTACCTACTGCATTAACATTACTGCATTAATAGCTGTCTGAAGTGTCCCTTCTGCGGTGAAAAAAATCTATTAGAGCGACATGTTGTTACACTATGTTGAACGAAACGTGTAAGCGCCACGAAATTCACGGGGCGCTTACGACGTTTTGGTCGCGAGAAAACTATTCTCTATTAGCGATCTAGCGCTGCATGTATTGATGGTATGGATAGACGACATTCTAATCGTGTAGCGCTGCAGCGAATACTTGTGTGCGGGGGCGAGCGCGCCCCGCGCAGGCACCCCCGCTGTCATCAAGTTGCGACACGTTTTTTGTTTGGTATAGCTACTCTAACTATTTACAACTCACTGTTCTCCCCTTATAATTCATAATAAACTTCGGAGAGTTTGCAGAAATAAACCTGTGAAACTTTTATTTCTAATAGGAGTGTATGTAAAGATTACAGGAAAATTAAAACAAACTCTTTAATTGGCGTAGTTTTTAGACTTCATCGAAAGTGTAATAAATCTACATATGTTTCGCTATCAGACAAGAGATGGCGCTGTCAAGGTTCTCCAACAAATATAAACCGCCTTTATCATATATATTGTATGATGGCACGGAACCCTCGGTTCACGAGTCCGACGCTCTTGCCCGGATTTATTTTGAATTCGAGCTCTTAAAATATGCAAAAGTTCGCCTGTACAATACAGTTACGACCTTGTTATTATAATATAATTGAAGAGTGAATTGACGAAATATAATTCACAGATATACGCTTAAATTATAATGCCTGTCATTTGAAATAACGCTTTTAAGTGGCATAAATTATTACCTGTCATTTAAAGAAAATCCGGATTTCCGAATAAGTTATAGTTACAATTTCTACGATTTAACATTCTAGCACTGGAAATGACAGAACGTACGCGGGCCAAGTCTTTTACTCGTATTAAGATCATAAAAAATGTTAGGGGCGCTTCTGGAATGTTTGGAAGATCCAAAAAGGCGTCTGTTAGGCATTAACATACGCAGCTTCAGAGCCACTGGCCTGATCCTTCCGAAAAACCGAATCGCAAGGTTACTGCGACTCTTCATCCACACAAACGTGCTTTATTTCGTCATCACGCAGTTCACAGAAGCATACATTCTAAAAGATGATCTTGGTCTTCTACTTACAAACCTGAAGATAGCCATGTTGAGTTCCAGCGCTTTTTGTAAAATCTGTTCCTGTATCTTCTTTCAAGAAAGCTGGCAAAATATATTTAATTACATCACCGAGAACGATCAGTTTGAAAGGGACAACCAAGATGAGGCCAGAGAGGGTATTATTAATAAATATACGAAGAGCTGCCGTAAGGTGACATATATTTATTGGGCTATAATGTTCAACACCCACTTATCCGTGGTGATTCGGTCTCTTGTTCTATATAACACAACATTTCAATATGGGGGATCGACACCCTTTCCTCATATCTTCAGTTCGTGGACGCTTTTTGACAAGGAAACTTCACCTGGTTGTTGGTTGCTCGTGATCTGGCATTACCTGCTCTGCGTCAACGGTGCCACAGTGGTGGGGGCTTACGACGCCGGCATAGTGGTCATCATAACGTTCTTCGGGGCGAGACTGGATTTGTTGCGGGAGAGGTGCAAACATATGTTTGGGAATGGAGAAGGATTGAGCGATGCAGAATTTAAGGCGAATTTACGAGACCTGCATCATAAGCATGTTGAATTGATAAAGTATGTTGCTTGTGTTCAAATTATTTTACATTTGTCATACATAATAACTAATGGTTACAATTAAGTGGTTACCACTTAATCGCCCGAAACAAAGCATAAATGTTTTTTGTATGAATAAATTATATGCGATTTGTCCGTCCACTTGAGGTACTACGATTTCCAGTCTAATATGCCTGTTATTTTAATGGCTTCAAACTTTGAATAAGAGTCTCCAAACTGATAATAGCATCACATTTTAAAATTTCTATAGTTGACCCTACTAAAGGATTGATTGATTCAAATCTCGCATTTGATTTGAGATGATTTGAGTGTGGTTGACTTTCAGGCATTGCAGACTTCTCAACTCTATTCTGTCGCCGGTGATGTTCCAATATATAGTGTTGTGCACTCTAATGCTATGTTCAAGTCTATTTCAATTGACAGTAAGTTTTTACTAGCAAATTTATATAGTAAATATTATACATATTATATCTTAACTATCAAATTTTACATTTCCTCCATACAACTTGTATATCACATGCAATTGTGTTCCACCTATTTCTGAGTTCTAACCTATTTTTAATTTCTAATTCTTTAGAATTTAACTCAGAAATAGTTAAGAATAGAACGAATTCTTCTTTTTTTTTAAAGAATAAGAAATGTATTTCAGAAATATTCTGCCTCGTATCATAACTTGTTTTTTGTAGTCAGAAACAGACCCCTTGCAAATTGTCCTCGTGGGACAGTACCTGGCATTTGGAGTGGCGCAACTATTCATCGTGTGCTTGCCGAGCAATAACTGCTTCATCAAGGTATTTGGAACTTATAGCAATAACTGCTTCATTAAAGTATTTGGAGCCTATAGCAATAACTGCTTCATCAAGGTATTTGGAACTTATAGCAATAACTGCTTCATTAAGGTATTTGGAGCCTATAGCAATAACTGCTTCATCAAGATCAAAATGACTTATCTAACAATCAGCTTGGTGTCAGGTAAACAATATGTTTCTACCATATGCTTTACGCCTAGTAAAAAACCACACGAAGCAACATATTACCTTAGTGGACAACGACTTAAAACTGAGCATGAAATTCGTGACCTGGGAGTTGTTATAGACGAAAGTTTATTTTAATAGCCATGTTCGAACAAAACAGTCTCGAAAGGTTTTAAAAACGTTTAACGGCTTTATATCCCGAAATAGTAAAGACTTCAAAAACCCTCTACTAAAATTAAATTATATTAAACTCTTGTCTCAAACGTTATTATAAATAAATAAATAAATAAATTAAATAAATAATGCTGGACAATTCACACAGCATCATCCAGCCCCAAGCTAAGCAGAGCTTGTGTTATGGGTACTAGATGACTGATATACTTAATACAATATACTACATAGATAGATATCGAGACTATATATAGAGATAGATATAGACGAGCTCTGTGGCGCAGCGGGCGAAGGTCCGCCTGCGCTGCAAGGGGTTGCGGGTTCGATTCCCGCCTCGGGACAAATGTCTGTACGATCTGCAGATATTTGTTCAGGGTGTTCTGGGTGTTTTTCTATATATAATAAAAATATCTATCTATGTAGTATAATGTATTAAGTATATCAGTCATCTAGTACCCATAACACAAGCTCTGCTTAGCTTGGGGCTAGAAGGTGCTGTGTGATTTGTCCAGAATTATTTATTTTATATTTATATTTTTTATTATATATAGAAAAACATCCAGAACACCCTGAACAAATATCCGCAGGTCGTACAGACATTTGTTCCGAGGCGGGATTCGAACCCGCAACCTCTTGCGTAGCAGGCGGACCTTCGACCGCTGCGCCACAGAGGTCGTCAAAAATGTAGTTATTAACTATGAATTGATGAGAAAACTCTTTGCATGCCTATAACTCATGCCTATAATAGGTCTACCATGAGTTTTCACAATCTATGTATACTAGCTAGCGACTGATACTTATAAAAATGTAGTTTGGTACTAAAAACGCAGTAAACTATACTACAGCTATTGTAATTTGAGTTTCATTTGCTTAGAATTTGGTACCATGAGTTACAAATCTGACAGATGTCATAGTAACGTACTATTACTACTGCAGTAACGGCAGAGTGACAACTCATGGTAGACACACTGGTGCAATCAAGTCGAAACGTCGCGATATAATAAAGGTAATTTACGCGATAAATACCCGGTAATATGTATATTAATAACATGCAGAGTCAAGAAGTTTCCCAAGGGCCATACGAGAGCGAGTGGTGGAAGTCCGAAGCCACCACACGGCAGAAGAAAGACCTTCTTCTCCTATGCGGCCAGCTGCGGCAGCCTACCAAATTCACTGCTGGACCTTTCGTAGATCTCAATTTACCCACGTTTGTTACGGTAAGACCAAGACTTACGTAAGTAAATTATATAGCATGGGAAAGTTGTGTTTATACTACTGAGGTAGCCAGTGCCGGATTAGCCACGTAGCAAGAGTAGCAAATGCTACGGGCCCCGCGAATTTGGGGGCCCCGCGCTCCAACGCCTATCTGACCGTTATAAAAAATATTAATTTAGATAGGAGCGTTAAATAACTTGCAACCTTAAACGCGAAGCGCTTAGGCTATGCTTCACTTCCACTTGAAATCTAAAACTCGATTTTGTCACGTTAAATCGTAAAAATAAATAGGTATTTTACGAACTTTTTAACGTTAATGTTCTAATATTTAATTATAATCGATATATTTAGACTAGCATCTATACCACATTTCTACCCTTCAAGCAGCCAGAATTTTTTTATATATATAGGTATACTACATTTATTTTGCGAGTTTACGTAGCCGACATTGTATTTTTTAATCGATTTTAATATAATATCGATTATAAGAATTTCGAGAAAACAGACGAACTATTTAAATTTTATTAACTCAGTCACGATCCAATCTACTGTGGTTGGTTGATTTGTTATTAAATATAGATTCGTTTTATGAGTGAATAGCTGACCTTTTTTTGAATCGATTATCATATCCATCATGTTTCGAGTTTATTGAAAGCTAGTGACGGTAGGCGGGTAATTTAAAAATGAACTATTCATATTATAAACAAAAAGTTATTCAATTAAAAATTACACATTTTATGTGTTCGTCGACGTTTAATTTCCTTGAACATCTTTACTATAAAAGAAGTGCTTAAGGTATGCACATTTGGATTTTAAACTTTTTTTTAAATTACTATAGGTAGGTGTAGATAATACCTACCACGAGAAACGTTGGTATCAAAATCTACAACAATAATTTTAAATTGTACCACATTTCTAAAATTGAGCGCTGGCCACACCACAAGTTATGTATACTACTTGCACTACACGCAAGTTGGCAGCACTGCAAAACTAACTAATAGGGGAATTCCCTAACATTGTCATCGATCGCGCTAGTCGTAACTCGAAGAAATAAAATAGGATTCCATTGACTATCAAACAATAAGAAATGGCTATACATTTACTTTTGGCACAACGTAAAAAACTTAAAAGCACTTTAGATGTGAGCCATTCTTGAGAAAAGTTGTTTTGTCATTGCTTTGCTTCGAGTACGTACTGTTTTTGTGCGTGACTTAGCGCTGTGTGCAACTCATTCAATTATCTTTTTAAAACACAATAGAAGAGTTTTTGTATGTACAAAGAGAAAAATATCAACGAGAATAACTTCACTCAAGGTAAGATATTTTACTAGGTATGTTTTGCATATTACAAATAAATCGCATTGGTCAAGTTGATATTTTTTAGGGTTCCGGATCAAAATGGTAAAAAGGAACCCTTATAGAATCACTCTGTCTGTCTATCTGTTTGTCTGTCTGTCACAAATGGATATTTCGAGAACTACTGATGCTATCGACTTGAAACTTAAAATGGTAAAAGACAACACTTTTTCAATATAGCATATATAAAAATGTTAAAAAATATTCTTATTTTGATTGTAGGAGGGCGGATAGGGGATCTCAAAAATTTAAGTGAAGTTACTAGGCCGTGCGGGGTATCATGTGAAAGGTATTAATTTGCACATAAATAAACAGTTTTTATTTATTCTTTAAACCGTATCGTTTTTGAGTAATTTACAAAAATGTTGAAAAAACGACCGTTCCCCCCCTTATCTCCGAAGTTTACAGAGATAAACCCGTGATACTTTTATTGCTAATAGAAGTGTATGTAAACTTTATAGAAAAATTATAGCGAACTCTCTAATTTGCATAGTTTTTTAGACAACGGGGTTGGTTTTCAAAAATTTTGTAAAGTTACTAGGTGATGTGGGTATCATATGAAAGGTATTTACTTGCACATTAATAAACAGTTTTTAGTTTTCCTATAAGTCGTATCGTTTTTGAGTTATTTACAAAAAAAAATGACAAAACGACCGTTCCCCCCCTTATCTCCGAAGTTTTCAGAGATAAAGCTGTGATACTTTTATAGCTAATAGAAGTGTATATAAACTTTATAGGAAAATTATAGCGAACTCTCTAATTTTCATATTTTTTTAGACAAGGGGGTGGAAGGGGGGTTTTCAAAAAAATTGTGAAGTTAATAGGTAATGTGGGGTATCATATGAAAGGTTTGCACATTAATAAACAGTTATTAGTTTTCCTTTAAGTTGTATCGTGTTTGAGTTATTTACAAAAATGTTGAAAAAAAAAGCGTTCCCCCCTTATCTCCGAAGTTTGCGGAGATAAACCTCTAAAACTTTTATTGCTATTAGAAGTGTAAAGACTACAGGAAATTTTTTACAAACTCTCTACTTAGCATACTTTTTTAGAAATCATCGAAAGTGTAAAAAGTCTACATTAGTTCCGCTATCAGACAAGAGATGGCTCTGTCAAGGTTCTCCAACAAATATAAAACCGCCTTTGTCATTTATTATATTGTATGATGGCACGGAACCCTCGGTGCGCGAGTCCGACTCGCTCTTGCCCGGTTTTATTTTAATTTAAAATTTAAAAAATATTGACCGTAGGTAACATGAGCAGCAGATCTAGAGATACGGGTCGGCACTACGCTTCTGGAAGTGCTAAGCGTAAAGCAAAAGATGAAAAGGAAAAAAAGAACGAAGCTGTTCTATCAAAAACACGTAAGCTGATTGAGTATTTTAATGTTCAGAGTGATGTTGCTGAATCTACAGAAAGTAAATCAGAAAATACAGAAGTTGCATCTCATTGTACATATGATAGTGGTACTACTACCGTTTCTGATGAAGCTACATTTTCTAAAAGTGACGCTGTAGTTGAAGAGACAGCAATTCCTCCTAATTTAGCAATACCATGTTCTAGCCAAAGAGAAGTTAAAAGCACAGCCAGTCCACTCGATCTAGAGTCGTCGTGTTCTAACCAAAAAGTAGTCAATGACATACGTCATTGACTACTTTTTGTAATAATAATACTAATAATAATACTATTACTTGATTCTAATGTCACTACAGTTTCAAGTCAAAAACAAAACGAAAGTAAAATATATTCCAACGATGTTGGTGAATGGCCGAGCAACTTTGATAGAGATTATTGGATTGAAAAAGGAAGCAGAGAACTGCAACATATGAATAGTAATTTTTTGTCTTCAAAGAAAATTTACGAAAACGAAAATCAGCCGCGATTCTCCCATAAGTCATTTTTCATCTATGTATAAACATAAACTAACGTATAAAACTCACATCAGAGGCTGGTTGTGTTATTCGGAAACCAAAGGACGACTTTTCTGTTTTGTTTGCAAAGTTACAAATTCAGATAGTTCGTCACCACGGTTTACGAAAGACGGATTAGATGACTGGAAGAATGCGCACAATTTGTTGACAAGACATGAAGAAAGCACTCCGCATAGGCAAGCCATAATTTCGCTGTTAAACCTCAAAAACAAGAATACGCGTATTGATTCTCAACTTGTGAGGCAAATTGAGACTGAGCAAAAGTATTGGAGGCTACTCTTAAAACGAATCATGGCAGTAATAAAGTTTCTAGCAGAACGAGGTCTTGCGTTTCGGGGTAGTGACGAAATTGTTGGTTCACCTCACAATGGAAATTATTTAGGCTTGTTAGAATTAATAGCCCAATTTGACGCTTTTATGGATCAACATATACAAAATCATGCTAATAAAGGAAAGGGACATACGTCATATTTATCAAAAACAACTTGTGAGGAATTTATTCATCTAATTGCATCAAGCATACTGGATCAAATTATTTGCGAAATTAAGATATGCAAATACTACTCAGTTTCTTTGGATTCTACTCCAGATATATCGCATGTAGACCAACTGACTCTGATAGTGCGCTATGTTCTGCCATCTGGACCAGTGGAAAGGTTTGTTAAGTTCTTGGACATGGAAGGTCATACTGCTGAACAACTCGCTCAAAGTTTACTAGATTTCTTAAGTGAGAGTGGCATTGATATCAAAGATTGTCGTGGGCAAAGCTACGATAATGCCAGCAACATGAGTGGGAAATACATCGGCTTACAAGCCCGAATTAAGGAAATAAATAAGTACGCCGAATACATTCCCTGTCTTGCACATTCATTTGGTTGCTAAGTGCGCTGCAGACTGCTGTACAGAAGCATTACTTTTCTTCGATTTCATTGAAAACCTCTATACATTTTTTTCCGCTTCTACCTATCGATGGGGTCGTCTTATGAATGCACTTAAATATTCTACTTCAAAAATTCCGATTTTGAAACGGTTATCGGACACTAGGTGGTCAGCCCGAGCTGATGCTACTAAGGCACTTTTATGTGGTTTTATCACTATTAAGCAAGTTTTGGAAGACATTTTCAATAACGTGGATCAAAAAGCGGAGTGCCGTAATAAAGCTTACGGACTAGTTTCAACGATGAATAAATTAGAAACGGGAATAATGACAATTACGTGGAACAGAATCCTAGAACGCTTGCAAGCGACTGGTGCTTCGCTGCAGTCGTCTGATCAAGACCTTAATACGGGATACGCCCTTTATGAATCGTTATATGGCTACGTCCAAGCAATGCGATCCACATTTTCAGATATTGAGGCAAGAGCCAAAGATCTGACCAACTGTGAAGAATACCAGCAACAGGCATCAAGACGAATCAAGCGAAATACAAAGTACGACCATTTCAGCGGCTCTACTTCACTCGACGACTTTGTTGAAAATCAAACACCTGGACAACGTTTCGAAGTTCAGGTGTTTATTGTCATTATTGATAACGTATTGTCTGCTTTAACTAAACGTATGAAAGCATATCATAAGATTACTAGTGTTTTTGAAGTATTTCGACAGCTAAAATCTCTTACAACAGAAGAGATTTTGGAAAAATCCTCAAGTATGGTCAGTGCTTACGAAGATGATTTGGAGAACAGCCTAGGTGGCGAATTAGAGCAGTTCGCAGAGCTGCTTAAAACAGATGTGGCTTCTGTTATTGATAGCAAGAAACAGGAGCCTCTGGAACATCAATTTTATAAACTTATAATAAATAATTCTTTAGAATCGTGTTTCCCAAACTTAGAAATTGCCTTGCGCATTTACTTATCTCTCATGATCACTAACTGCAGTGGCGAACGATCTTTTTCAACATTAAAACGTATTTAAAATGAATTAAGGAACACGATGGGCCAAGAACGTCATAATCATCTCACCTTGTTGAATATAGAGCATGATTTGCTTAAAGAAGTCGATATTGAAAGTGTTATCTCTAAATTTGCCCATATTAAATCCAGAAAAGTTTATTTGTAAGTTTTGTTTTATTTAATACCCTAAACGTGAGAACCTAATGCAAACCAAGGGCCCCTTGACAGAATTTGCTACAGGCCCCGCGCTGGCTTAATCCGGCACTGGAGGTAGCAGACAAGCGTACTGCCCACCGATAAGCGGTTAACGTAGACTTTGGACGCTTGCATCAGCAAAGATCACTCTCACGCTGCCTACCTTATAAGAATAAAACGCCCACTTTAAAGAACCCCATACTAGAGGTATATACAAGTATGTATGAATGAATATCTTAACTATCTTTATTGTATACCAAAACTTAAATTATATATATTTTGCATAAATGATAGAAATCTATACTTGATAAGCCTGTGTTTCAGTAATTCTCAAAAATCATCCCCTAAGTGAAATTATAGGGGATACAAATTCACAAATATTTATTTACGCGATTTGTTTGAAATTTCACATAAATATTACTTAAATCATCAAACACTTTTTCAGAATTTTTCATCCCTTAATTTACCATACAATTTAAAATCACCGCTGTATAGTAAATTAAGGGATGAAAGTTCGTAAGATTGGGAAATCATTGTTTTTCACTTAATTTACCAGAAATTTCGTATTAACACTGGGATATAAAAAAATCAAACATGTACGTATTTACCTACTTATGTATTTCAGAATTTTTCAAAAGTCATCCCTGCCGATCCTCCGTCTTGAGTGATAGAGGAACGTTTTATAAGATATTTTTCATATTATGTGTATGCTATTTTAAACATATTATGTGTTACAGCATATATTAACTATCATCCCTTAAGTTAAAATATAGGGGATGAAAATTAGTACGGGTCCACTAACTATATTTTTTTTATTGAAAACAAATCATTACCCTTTCTAATAAACTTTGAAAACGCGGGTGAAATCGCGCGGGTCTACTAGGAAATTAATAAATAAAAAAATGGCGAATGATTTTACACATAAAAATGTAATTGCAAACTCTAGTCTGACCCACAAGGATGGAGTACGTGTAGCATAAATTGTGCAAACCGTACCCGCATCGCGTATAGGGCGACGGTTGATACATTTTCAGAGTTTCAACCATTTTCCGCTATATAAAGGCCCGTCCTGAAGGATGTGTGTGGTTGACGTTCGGGCACAATTCGATTTCACGCTCAGTTTTAAAGGTAACTGTTATTTGTTGCAGGTACTTAAAGGGGCATATAGCTATTACGCCCTGCTTCGAGATTAAATGCACCCAAACTAGTACTGTTATACACCCATCAATCAAGGATATCACATCAATCTAGTTTTTGAAGAGACTTCGATTTTTCGTGAGATTAGTCATTGATAATCACTATGATGTTTTGAAACGGGTACGATTTTATCTTGCTCGTGCATTTTTGTTACAATACAACCAGAACCTAATACCTGTTTTTTTGTTTGGGGGGGGGGGGGGGGGTTGATTTTACTTGGTGATTCGTTTTGGTTGACAGAACTATTTATTTTAGGGACAAATATAATAAATAGGGTTTTGCAGATTAGTGACGAATCTAAGTGAAGGTGACAGAAAAATATAGTTGCCTTTGCTAACGCCTAGCTTCCGTATTATTATCATGATAACAATAAAACAAATATAATTCCACTATCTGCAAAGGTACATTGTTAGCGTAAATCCTTTAATAACTTGAATTAAGATAGCATTGTGGAATAAAATACACTTCCAAAGCCACAGACTAATCAAAGATGGCTGATTTCTGTAGGTATCGACCCTTTTCCTGCTATGTAGATTGCCGGATCTGGCCAGGATAGTCGAGTGAACAGGCATAGGATATCCTATGCTAGTTCACTCGACTATCCGGCATAGGATAATACTATCCTATGCTGTTTCACTCGACTATCCGGCATAGGATAAGGTTATCTCATGCTGGTTCAATCGACTATCCGGCATAGGTTAAGACTATCCTATGCTGGTTCAGGTTCCTACCAGGCGGATAGCTGGCGGCTGGGTCTCTAGTGCTGATGTATAAAAGGTACTCACCCACAACTTCTCCAATCATAAACACTACACACAGCACGCTGGCGATGATGAGTTTCCGGCGAGCCTTCTTGTCTATCTCCTCGTTCCGCGATCTGTGACAATGCCCTGGAACAAAATAAAGCTTAGCATCAAATATCGAACTTTAACGTCCCACCAAGGTAATATCGAGGATAGCCAGGTAGAAGCGGAGATTGACGGGGCATAATGACGCAAGATGGAAGAAAGCCGGACAAAGAGGTGACCAAGAGACAGTATGACCGAGGCAGACCACCTGCCCAGTGGTCTAATGACAACGTTAGTTCTGTTGGGAGCCTGGACGAGAGTTGAAAGGGACCGAGAAAATGGAGCATAGATGGCTTTTCTTAATAGGCCGAATGTACAAATACAAATGAGCAAGGTCGTGTCAGAGTGTTATTTTGTGATATTCAATCACAAAATAACACCAGTTAGTCCAGCGGTGGGTCAGACCACCTAGAACCTTCGTTGATCATTTGGTTTTTTACCTACAATCCCTTGCATGTGTGGCTACTACTCATGGTATTAAGGCCTTATTCTTTATTTAGCGACGGATTTGGATGAATGTAAACCTGATGCCTTTATTTTGAGGGGGTTTCAACAGAGCAAGAAAACATTGTGAGAAAAGCGGCTTAGTCCAGACAAAATTATCGTGCAAAGTACACAATATGCTCTGTATATGAGTAAAATCAACCCTAAGTTCTGAACAGTAAGATTCTACCATCCATGGGCATTTATCAGTGTGATTGAGATATGTGCGCCAAATGTATTTATTACAAATATTCACGGCTAATCAGATATGATAACACGATAATAAATATTAGGAAACCAAAATAGTAGGCGTAAGTATTATATCACGCCACTTAAACCACACCTTTGTGGACTATATACGAGTACCTATCTGCACGTTCATATACAGCTCTGTGATCTGCACGCAGTTTCGTTTGCATTTCGTCCGCCTACCAACTCCCTGTCAGAAGTTATACATATGTTATTAAATCGCGCAATCTATAGTAAAATATATGACACTAATGCATATTCTCAAGTTTACTGCCTTTCCACCTTTCAATTTCCTTTCCCGCCTTATCGCCTTATGGTCTCTATTTCAAAATTTATAATTCGTGTAATTTTTATTAAAATTGTCAATTTATTATTGTTCGTCATAAATATGATAAAATTGTTGATCTTCATGTATTTACATCTACACAATTTACCAACAAAACTTTTCGTATTTCTTATCGGTCTCAACACCCCGACAAAAGTCATTACAACTAGCACCATCAGGTAGTGTCATCAATTCGTACCCCGTCAAAATAGCACCATCTATTGAGAAATGTGTGTTATCATCATATCGGCCGTAGGACGTCCTCTGCTGGACAAAGGTCTCCCTCATTGATCTCTAAGCACTGCGGTTGGAAGCCGTCTGCATCCACCGCCGACCTGCGGTTCTCACCAAGTCGTCTGCCCATGTAGTAGGTGGACGTCCTACGCTGCGCTTGCCGGTCCGCGGCCTCCATTCGAGAACTTTGCGGCGCCATCGGAGAAATGCTTTAACTCACTCTCAATTTCGCTGATGCTGCCGTTCCGCCTTTCAACCTCCTCGCCCGCTTCGTTGGTCTCGATGACCGCGCAGCAGCCGGTGGAAGGGTTTCCGTGAACGCAGAATATGACGCGGCGACCTCTCGCCGGACTATCAGTGCCGTACGATACCGCGCCATCTTTGAATCTGGAGACAAGGAGTGGTTATTAGTAAAGTTGAGAAGAATATTTCGAGAGAGGTGGTTTTAATACGAATAGCTGATTAACGGACGAGGCTATGAGAAAACTAGAATTTCAGGCTGCCGCAAAAACACTTTTAAACGCCAGTACGAATTAGGAGAGAAGGGACCACACACAGACAGACACACACATAGCGGTCAAACTTATAATTTTGTAGGGGGTTAAATAGGAGAAGACCCAACACGAATGTCTGACAGATAGATAGACAAAGAAACCAGTTATCTCGCGGCCACCAGTCTTCTGATCGTACTGCCAGTTACGGAACTGCACATTTAGTTTTCACATTACTCCTTTTGAATATCACGGTGCACTGTTAGCATTGACTTTCCCATATGAACAAATCTACACAAATATATACATACAATGAGGCGCTCTCAAAAAAAAAGTACTCTAAAAATAGTTCCCTAAAACCTTATAGATGGCGTTAGTGCTCTTTTACTGGTAGAATTTGACAATGACATTTAATTGTAATAATTCACAAACTGTTTTTCTCCGCTTGCCGGCTCCATCTGTTAGGTTTAGTAGAAAACACTTTTTTTCTTTTTTTACTGAAAACGACTCATTGAAAAATCTGTTTGTAATAAAAACAACCACTAACTAACACTATTTTTACTAAATGCTCGGTACAAGGTTAAACATGCGTAAATATACGAGATACAATTATTACAAATAAACAAATTGTTTGTCCGTATGTCAGTCTATCAGTTCGTACTCAATCTAGCCGTTTTGATTATAAGCCTTATAAGCAAAACGGCTAGATTGATTTTCATGGGACTTTCACTGGTAGATAGTTGATGTGAGAAAGAATAACTGAGGCTTAATTAATAATTAGGGTTACGCGCGAAGAAATTCCCAAAGAATTTGTATTCAAATCAAATCATTTATTATTAAAACTTTACAACATATTACATCAACTATCAAGACCTTGCCTCCCGTGCCAGTTAAACACTGTTATTCGAAGTCAGATAGGAAATGTACATGGCGGACAGCAGCTAGTGTTAAATATTATTTACATCATTAAACAGGGTGGAATTTTGTTATGCCACTTAAAAGAGAAGTATTCGAGCTAACATATTTCACTTAAAGGAACCATATATTTATACATGCAAATGCATCGTTTAGAAAAAAACATTAGCTAAATTTTTCCTTAACAATTTTTTTTATTTAAATAAGTATGCCAAAATCACTTTAAGTTTGTTTGTTTATCTACAATGTTTAAGGAGTTTCCTTGATACCTCTTAGATCCCATCATTAGAATTTTCCAAATCGGTTCACAAACGACGGAGTTATTATTATTCCACATAATTTATTTGTAAACTCATAAAAATACATTTTTTACTATAAATAAATATAAAAACAAATACAGTAAAGTATAGTACGTAAGTAGTCAGTGACTAGGGCTGCAGGCAGAGGAATCTCCTTACTATACGTGCCGAGTCCAGGAGTACTGCCTTTTGGATCTGGCTCTTAATCCAACTTCCTAGCGAGTCTCTCGAAATGTTGATCGAGACTCTTCGCTATGAGTCCGTTAACGGAAACGATTATCGAAACAATAGTCGCTGAGTTATTATTATTTTATTATTAGTTCCGAGGTAACAAAGATTTTAAAAAATTACAGACGACTTGGGACCTCCTCCTTTTTAGAAGTAGGTTGAAATTCCACCCTGTATACATAGAATAATATAAATGAATTGATTAGCAAGACCAGAAACACTATAATAGCATCAGTTCCGCATTAAAGCAATGCAATCATTCCCGTCACGTCAATCACGCCGAGGAAATGAGAAAAATGTGTGTAAGCATCTCATTTTCCACAATAAACGTACCAATTACCCCGATGGGGGGGCAATTGAGCATGGAAGTGCTCATGTGGTTCAAATATGCCTCATCATTTCAGCCGTAAGACGTCCACTACTGAATAGAGGCCTCAGAGCAAGGCAACTGATGCAACATGCATCCGGCAACATGAGGGGTTCATGGGGTTGTACAACTACCACGCTTGGTAGGCGTGGCGAGCGCTGTACGGGATGTTGATGCACGGAAAGACGCCGCTGCCCATCTTCCGGAGGTATCTGGTTCCTGAGCAGGCTCTTACTGCATCCACGGGCATGGGAGGAGGGGTAACATTCTACTTCCGGCACCCCACGGCAAATATGTCTATGGTCCACCTAACTAGGACATCTAGGAAGCATCACACAGGGCCGCGCCGACCTCTGGCAGCGCCTGTGTGCCTGTCATCACAGCTTAGGATACATCCGGCTGCTTTCACATTCAAGGGATTTTTTCCTGAAAATGAACACTTAACGTGTTGAAATCAAAGATTTAAATCCTTAGATGTGCCCTACACCAAAATGTGACACGGTATTTATGTGTGTAAACATTATATGGCTTCACACACGGCAGCTATAATGTTAAGATGTATATTATAGCACGATACATCTCATTACATCTTTCCATAGAAATCGTCAGGCAGCTATCATGTATAATGTATATTTTTAAATGTATGGGAAGGAAGGAATGTAAATGTACATTAATATACATTATAGCTGCCGTGTGTGAAGGGCTTGATGCCGATTTCAAAGATTAATCACCTTATCAAACCCGAACCTCAAACACACGATTTGACGGACGTGGGTTCGAATCCCATCGGAACCGTAAAGTTTTTGATAAAGATATTCATTTCTTTGAAATGTTCTACCTAAGTGTGGTTAAACACTATAAAAATTACAAACTATAGAATAAGCGACAGCGACATCTCCAGTCATTGCTACTAAATGCAACTTCAGACAATGAACAGGAGAACTCTAGTAGTTACCTGTAGATGGCGCTCTAATCGGTGCTTAAACTGATATCACCTTATCAAGAATTTCAGAGGTACCCGACATGGGTTCTGTACCTTAGTGGTCAAAGCTCTTCCGGCTTTAGGAAGCGTCAAGTATCGATTTGACGCACGTGGGTTCAAATCCCACCGGAACCGTAAACTATAAAATAATGCCGATGCCAACGTACGCACATTGGTTTTGCTGATACACCAAACTGTTATTGTGAAATCTTGTTGCACGAACTTTCGAAGAAAATAACATAACGTCCGGCTGAAACTGTGTTTAGAGCGATTCCAAGATTTCCAAGTGAGTGACCTCACTAATTTCGTCTGGAAACAAAACGGTGCGGTCTCATTACGGTAAGGGCGTACCTAACGATTTAAATCTTTGGTTGAAATGCAATTCGTGTAGTACCGGCACCGTCAAAGGGGGGAATTGAACCCGCAATCTGTTGCATCCGAACTGGCCCTAAGCATACTTCACAGAATGTTATCAAATATAACATCGACGAAGACAAGTACTTGCACTAAGAACACTGTTATGCCACGAGTTTTGATTTGCATAAATTACACTAGAATAGTGTTTTATGTATCAATATAAACATTATTGTTTCCTATTTTATGTTTATCTACTAAATTGTATTTCGATCTATCAATTATATTCTTTAGTGGTTGATAAGTACTTATTTTTAGGTTAGTTCAGTTCATAACTATGTTTACAATATTAAGTTACTTATTCGTTGTTACGTAAACATTCTGTTTTTAGCCCAAATGGGGAGTGAAGAGCTACTTTGCCGTAACACAGTTCATACTAGCACGGGAAGTATATCCGAAACCCCATGTACTAGTCTAGATTTGTGTCCCATAACAAAACTAAGTTTATATTTCTTTGTATCTAGTTTAAGCACTATGGAAATTGTACTTTTGTTGTGGAAATAAATATTCTAATTCGTCTTACATATTAACATAAAAAATAGGCTATGTTCAAGATATTAGATAACCAATTTATTTTGAATAACTCTTCGTTTTTCTGTAACTCTCTTGATTTTGGTGAACAATAAAGTGATTCATTCATTCAATGCTTTGGGTAAGATGACAAGAGAAGACCTACGGATGATGGTGGGTATCATCACGGGACACTGTTCTGCAAATCCCTTAATCGAAAAATCGTCTTTGCAACCCCTAAATGGTTTTAAAATATTCATTTCACACGATGGGAAAATCAAGAAAAAAATTTCATCCCTATCTTACGTGTACGGGTACGCCAAATTAATATTTTTAAGCATTTTTTCTAGGACTAACTAATAGTCTCTTCGTAAAGCCACAGGCAGACAATGCGAAACTATAAGGATTCCTTGTTTTCTGTGTTGTGTCTACGGAACCCTAATAATATCTCTAGAACTACCTCCGGCCAAAAATAATACAAGTTTACATCAAAAATCTACCCAATAAAGGGATTTGGGAAAATTTCCGCGCGATCGACTTATCAAGCAATCACTGGCATTAATAATTAAGCAGTTATATACATATACCATTTAATTTAATCAATCGCAATTTGTACTGCGCATGGCTTGTATCAATATTAATCTAATTATACAAACACATTTTCTAGGCCATACAAGAAAAGATAAGTGTAAGGCCTTTGCACCTATTATAGATGATTTATACAGTGTCAGCAACTGGTATTCATGCTGTACGGGACGCTGCAGAGCCTGGGACATTGTTAGTTGGATTATGCTTGCCCAACAAAATCCATTGGTGCACGGCCGGTATCCAACCCACGGCCTTCGGATTGAAAGTCGGGGTCACATAGTCACATGCCTCGTGACCGTGGTCACCGCGGCATTGCAGAGTTGTAATAGGAAGAGGTCATCGCTGTGCATCAGGTCATAGGCTTGTCTCGTCATTAAGTCGTATAAAAATAAAAATAAAACCGGCCAAGAGCGAGTCGGACTCGCGCACCGAGGGTTCCGTGTCATCATACAATATAATCTATACTAAATATTATAAAGAGGTAAAGTTTGTGAGGTTGTGGGAGGTAATCTCTGGATCTACTGAACCGATTTTCAAAATTCTTTTACTAATAGAATGCCACAGTATTTGTGAGTGTATAGGCTATAAATTACCGCCCAACGAAGTGGGCACCGAGTCAGCTAGTATATTGATAAAGGCGGTTTACATTTTTGTTGGAGAACCTTGACACCGCCATCTCTTGTCTGATAGCGGAACTTATGTAGATTTTTTACAATTTCGATGATTTCTAAAAAACTATGCAAGTTAGAGTTCGTTATAGTTATCCTGTAATCTTAACATACACTTCTATTAGCAATAAAAGTTTCAGAGGTTTTTTCCGCAAACTTCGAAGATAACGAAGGTTTTTGTAAATAAGTCAGAAACTATACCGGCTGAAAGCAAAACTAAAAATGTATTAATGTGCAAATGAATAACTTTTATATAAAAGCGCCGGCAGTAGAATGTTGCCACTCCTATCATGCCCGTGGATGCAGTAAGAGCCTGCTAAGGGATACCTCCGGAAGATGGGCAGCAGCGTCTTTCTGTGTATGAACATCCTGTACTGCACTCGCCATCCCGCCTGCCAAGCACAGCGAGTATGGCTACAACGCACGTGTTAACACATTAATCACATTAATCTTTCAAGAAAGAAACATTATTGGTATCGAACCTTCGGATTAAAACTTGGGGATACATACCACTCATCCAACGCGGCTTTTTTATTATATTATGAAACAAGAAACTTATTACAAGAAACTTAAGGTAATTGAAGACAGAAGCCAAACTACTGAAGCATCGTATGTTTTTATTGAACCTGTTCCTAATTGGAACAATGGAGCTGTGAACCATGAACGGCGACCTTCGGTCAAGGTCTAACTATAAGTTCTGGCCAGGATTCCTCATCCTGAATGATTTACGGAGTGTGCTGTGGATGTGTATGATGATGATGATGATAATACCTCCGGGAGATGGGCAGCAGCGTACGATACATATCACACATCGGTATTTCTATACGCGATAGTTTAAGTCACGAAATAAAGACTTCTGCTAATCCCCATCTACATCCCCATCCTGCTAATATATAAAAGTGAAAGTAAGAATGTATGTATGTATGTTCTATTTTCACGTCAAAACCGCTGAACCGATTTGGATGAATTTTAGTATAGGTGTAGATTAGACCATGGAGACGGACATAGGCATAGACACTTTTCGTTGCGTAAATTAGTAGTTGTAGGGTAGTTGTTAGGTAGTTGAAGGGTAGTTCTGTTGTAGGGTAGTTGTAAGTCGTGGTTGTAGCAGTTGTAGTAGGTGCGATACGAAGTTCGACTTATAATCTGAAGTTAACACGTGTTGATCACGTTCGCCCTAATCAAGGTCACGAGTGGGTCATTAAACTCATTTCCCGTATGTTACAGTAGTAAGTCTATCATTGATAAGATAGCAATATTAATGATAAACAATATAGCAAGTCGGATTACAACTGGGAGCAGCGGATAACAGTATTAAATTTGATGACGTCATCGTAATTATGTTTTTTTTTTTCTAATATTTCAAACGCGCAGATGCAATGTGCAAGTTACGAGTATAACACCTATCAAAACAGCGGCCACCTCATCTCAATAATATTATTAATTTGGAGAAAAACACCTGTGATACTATTCTAGCGGTGCCCTTACGCTCATTGGAATTAACTTAGGCTAAACACAGGTTCACAATACAGGATCTAACGTGACGCGTTAGCTTTATTGTGCATCTTTAATACTAAACTGACCAAAGCCAACTGAACTCTTAAAAAAAACGCAGGACTGCATCGTTGGCAGCAAAGTTTGAAATTTCCGAATGCTGTGTGGCTAGTAACGAATTCTAATTCCGGTGGCAGATTTTCACTGACGTCCCGCATTGGGGGTGTATTGTGCATTGTGCACTGTGCACGGACACTGATGATGATGATGTTTCCTAGCCGATTTCGGCCATGGCGACTGAGTATTCAGATAAGAAGTCTCATAGGAGGGTTCTGGTCTTCTACCCTTTCATGTGCTCTAAGGTGACTTGTGTGAAGTTGTGTTGTGTACCCAATCTTATAAGAGAAGGTACGAGACGCACGTTATATGCACTTTGGGCACGTTAATACCCCGTTGATAAAATTGTACAAATAGATAAATAAAAAAATATAAATTGGACACTACCCCGACCCTAACCAGACCATGTCGTGGGGTGCCGGCAGTAGAATGTTACCCCTCCTCTCCTACCCGTGGATGCAGTAAGAGCCTAAGGGACACCTCCGGAAGATGGGCAGCAGCGTCTATCCGTGTATCAACATCCCATACTGCGCTCACCAACCCGCCTGCCAAGCGTGGTGAGAATGGCAACTACCCCTCATAGAGATCCATGAGGGAGGCCTGTGTTCATCAGTGGACGTTTTATGGCTGAAATGATGAACCAGACCAACTTTTTGAACTACCGGAGAAGTATTCCATGTAGGGGTTGTTAAGGTCAATATTATAATATAACACACTGGCTCGACAATGCCCTCGTATTAATTTTAACCCACCCGAACTTACAAACATGAAACATCCGCCATTCCCGCCCGTTTGGCTCACATGACAGTTCTCATGGTGACAATGACAGTTCTCTAAACAAAACCATTACATAGGACACACGAAACAGCATTACCTATGTATGCAATAGTATCGCATACACACCATTTATATCAATGCCATACACTACATACATATATGTATGTATATAACATAATAACCGAAAGATGTACTCTTCATGATGCAAAATATTAATATATCCCGTAGGCAAGGTCACAACCATGATGATTTCAAAAGTTATTTTATCTTCTATTGCTATTGAAAAAGTCTGTTTATTTGTATAGAGTAATTCTCTCAACTGCCTCCAAATAAAACACTGGTTTTTAAAAAGTCGCGGAAATGAACAACTACACGTCCATGCAGCAGAACAATTTGGTGTTAGGTCGTTTTAGTAACAATATTTCATTGTCGGTAGAGATGCATAGAGTGATACTTATTTAATGTCAATAGAGTTAAAATTGATTTTAAATATGATTTTAGAGTTTAAATTGACTTGCATCTAGCGATCAATCCGTGCTTGTATCCAGTTTTTTTAACCCGCCACTTTCTGTCCTTCTTCCTCTCCGCTGGATATATGTAATCAAATATGTATACAAAGACAAACCCGAAGGGGGGTAATTGTGACCACCCCAAGAAACAACATTAGTTTTACGACTTTCCAGGATTCGGTTATTTCCGAAATTTAAGAAAAGACTACGAAAGTTTTAATTTAAACAGCTGATTATAACAATGATGACAACCTAAACTCTAGCTGAATGAAAAATTAACTCCATAAAAAGTTGAGGTTCAATTAAAAATATGTAGGTACCTAAATGAAATGTTACTTTTATAAATGCTCGTTGCAAACTGAAACTACTATTAACTGTAATGTTTCTCGCAAGTGATTTGTAATCTTTAAGATAAATATTAATAAAGATCTTAGACCTTAAATCAACAAAGAGGTTTCTTTTTTAATAAAATAAAAGTTATCGGATTATGATCTTAACTTCATCTTCACACCACATCAAGTATTCCTTAGTGTAGATAATAAAAATAAGAAAAAAATTTAAATAAATTTTAAAAAATCGGATTATTTCCCCTTCAAAACTAGGTACCGTACTTGTTTTCATGAGCTGAAACCCAAATTGACGCCCCCTTTGGCTCTTTCAATACAAATTAATGTAATAATAAATATTTTCTGCAAAACTCTCATCTTTCTTGCAAAAAATATTAAATGAAAAAAAATACATTTCACACAGCACCATCGCTCCAAAGTAAATAAGTAAAATAAGCAGGAATTGCGAGCGGAGCAGTCGCACAATCATTTAGTAGGCATGATCATTGTTTGAATACCAACAATTTGTCACTTAAATAACTTAATTATCTATTCAAATTTCATGCAATGTAATTATTATGTAAGAGTTAGCCCTAGATAAATGTTAAATTTAAATGTTGTGTTCTCATGTAAGTGAATTTTATTCTTATGAGAAATAAATTATCTTAAACCAGAATTGTGGCCATGTTTAAAATAAAAAAAGTACTTAGATCCGAAATAAAATATTTAAAGAACAGCAAACATTAGACACCGAGATCGTCAATCAACAACTATATTACTGCTACAACTATAGGTACATGGTACATACCTATAGGTTTTACTTTTAATTTCACAGCAAACCAGGTAATTTAAATCGAAACGAAAACCGATTGTTAACCAAAGAGGTTGAATCATGGCAGTATTACCTATTCGTTTCGCGACGTATCGTCAGACAAAATTAGAAAGCTTTTAATGAACGATATCGTAGGCGGACATAATTTGTTAATCAGTCCAAATAGTAATGTAGGCGACCAATCCAATGATCGTAGATATGTTATTGCCGAAATTTTACAAATGGAGACGCTAAAATTATAGTTCCAATTCTTGCTTATTTGTCTGGGAATACCATATATGAGTGTTTACAAAACCGAGTCGAGTCTGAGAATTATACTCTAGGTATTGAATAACATACCTAGTTTATAAATACCTGTGTATAGAAGATTACTACGAAATGATTGCGCCGGAGCGTGTTTGCTGAATACCTATACCTACTCGTCTTGGATTCATTATGGATCGCTAGAATAATGAGAGTGATCGGTATAAGTACTCGTATGTGCAACGACCATTAGACAATATCAATTAAGTACGCTTAATTGTTGGAATACTTGCCACCGCCCCATTTTGTCGGTCCTTTTTAGGGTCTCAGACCAAAATAGTGAAAAGGAACCCTTATGGTATATCACTTTGCCTGTCTGTCTGTCACAAATGGATATCTTGAGAAGTACTGACGCTATCGACTTGAAATGGTTAAAGATAACGCTTTTTTACAAGCTTTTATTTAGCTTGCGTATTTTATGTATGTATGTATGCATGTATGTATGTATGTAACTATGTTTGTTCGCGGAATCTTGCAACACAATTTTGAAGCAGATATCTTCAACCAATTGAGCTGAAATTTTGTATACATGTCGTTGATGTGAAACATCTGGACTGGACTGGACTGGGCTGGACTAGACTCGACTGTGCTCGACTGGGCTGGGCTTAACTGGGCTGGACTGGGCCGGACTGGGCCGTTCTGGGCCGGACTGGGCTGCACTGGGCTGGACTGTGCTGAACTGTGCTGTACTGTGCTGTACTATGCTGTGCTGTGCTGTGCTGTACTGTGCTGTACTGTGCTGTACTGTCCTGTACTGTCTTGTACTGTCCTTTACAGTCTTGCTTTTTTACTTTTAAATTATTTACTAATATAACATATATGAAAATGTTAAGAAATATTCTTATTATGATTGCAAGGGGGCGGATAGGGGATCTCAAAATGTTTAAATGAAATTACTAGGTCGTGTGGGGTATCACATGATGGCACGGAACCCTCGGTGCGCGAGTCCGACTCAATCTTCCCCGGTTTTATTTAATTGTTGGAATATTTACCACCACCGGCTGACTTCGACCTATTTTGGAACCATTCGATTAGATTACCTAAAGGTGCAGGCGGATCTTATTGTAGGTATAAAAAAGCAATCTGAGGTAAGGCACCTTAGATTGACTTTTTATACCTTCTATTTTTAAAAACTGACAACAAGATGGACTCATTGGACCATCTGGTGTTAAGGCAATTGTCGTTCTTAATAGTTAACTAGAATAATTACAATAAATGCTGTGCTGGAAAACGTTGAGTTGTACCAAACAGTTTTATTGTTAGTACCTGTGGTTAGTACGTACATATGTATATTCTAATTGGCGATAAGCTTCAACTTTTCAAGGAAACTAACACCACAAACTATAACAATGGCAAGTACATCACATAACCAATGGTTGTCCGCATAACATAGGTACCTAATTCAATTATAAGTAATGCATTCTCATGGCAATTTTCATAATCTTCTCCATAGCACACGTGCTAAGTCTATTTTATCTAACAATCACCCAGGCCCTACAGCGTGCTGTGCAGCATGCATGATGTACTGGCATCATCTAGCTAGATCGATGTTAGTTTACACAATTCTAATGTCTGTATAAGGTCAGGTCAGATCAGTCATGGGCTAAATCGAGCACTGAGTTGAGTGGATCCCACAACACGAAACGCGGTGAAGTAATGTAGAAGTCGATGGAGAGACGAAATCGTTTGAAGACTGATGCTCGAGATAGATCTTCATCATCATCTTGGGTGTTCCGCCATGTTGGATTCAGAGTGACGTCACATAGCTGAGCATGCATTGTCATCCAAAGTGTATACAAAATCTCAGCTCAATTGGTTGAAGATGTCTGCTTCAAAATTGAGTTGCAAGATTCCGCGTACAAACATGCTACAGGGCTTTGATTATTTACCTGTCAAAGATACAGGGCAAGCTAAATAAAAGCTTGTAAAAAGGAAGCGGTTTGCCAATTTTCAGGTTGCGGAAGTTTACGGTTCATAAGATATATTTTTTTTTAGTTTTCATACAAATTGGGAAATAACACGCAATTACCAATTCAATTTGACAACCAATTGTCAAGTCAGACGTCAAAGTTGACACTTTACGTTTCGTTAACCGTCGAGTTGTATTTTATTCCATTTCATGTCATGTTTTTTTACTTAAATATATTTTCATTTTTATATATTAATTTTGCAAAACGTAATCGGAGCACCCCACTTTCAACATGGTTTTGTCTGCCCTACCCTAAAAATACCCAAAACCGAATCAGAGCACCCCACTTTCCACGTGGTCTTGCCGTACCCCTAGAGTGTATATAAGAGCTCGGAGGCGCGGAGGAAGACCAGTCCCCGCCCGCTATAGCAAAGCGCAGGCACCAAGAGCCGCCGTCACGGCTGAGGCTGGTGGTAAAGCCGAAGGTGTGAAGGCCAGCGCAGGTGCCGCGTTTCGCTACGCTAGGGCAGAGGGACTGGTCATCCCGCAGCGCCGGAGCTGCCACAGAAGCTACAGCTGCACCCGCGGCTGCGGCCCCGCCCCACTTCCCCGCTCAACGCCCCCGTTTTCCTGCTACCCCCCCTCCACTTCCCTCTACCCCCCTCACTCGATAAGCTCCTCCCCTTATTTAAGCCCCGCCACTATCCTTCATTTTATCTAGTTCACCCCTCCCCCCATACCTCTCCCCCTTCATTCGATGGTCAATCCATGGTAATCAGATCAGACATACGGAAACGAGAAAATGGTTAGGAAACAAAAATAACATTATTACTATATTGGATTATCGGGTATTTATCGCGTAATTACCTTTATTTTATTCCCGACGTTTCGACCGGCTTGCACCTGGTCGTGGTCGCGGGGACACTCATAAATACCCGATAATCTAATATAGTAATAATGTGTTGTGATCTCGAAAGTTTAACAAAAATAACATTCTAATAACTAAATAGTGCTTTTCAAGCCTAAAAACTTTACCCACGGATATCTCCATAACCATGATGGGGTTCGGCGGGGTGGGGATGGTACAGGGGGGTAGCTCCCTCCGATAAATCGATGGTACATAATGGAAATTTTTACCCTGCTACTCATCCACTGCTGGACAAAGGCTTCTTGAGGGAGTTGTTGCCATACGCACCACGCTTGGCAGGCGGGTTGGCGAACGTATTACTGGATGCTGATATACGGAAAGATGCTGTCGCCCATTCTCCAGAGATCCTCCCTTGGCAGGTACTTACTGCATCTACGGGCAGGAGAGTAGGGGCTACATTCTACTGCTGGCACCCCACATCTAACGTGTACTAGTATATAAAAGGTACCTAACCATAAAACTTACGACAGCAGCGGTTTCTTATCCGAATCCATATTCACACAACACACAAGATATTAAACGTCGAACAGCACTAAACAAGTTATAATTATGTCAATAGATACGCAGCACTTAATACATACACTTGAATGTACTTGTAATAAGCTGATTTCAAGCACTAGTTCATTTTAGGTCACGGCACTTCACATCACAGCCGCGTAAGCACTAATTTGAATCTAATAAGTTATCAATAGTGTCGGGTTGCCGGTAGTCAGCGATAAGATACAGCGTGTAAACAGTCGCTCCGATAGCAGAGCGATTATTCGATATGAGGGTAGGGCTTAGAAATGCAGTCGGCATTAAACTTTTCTCTGTATTTACGATCTGTCAAGGATCGAGACGGTTATTGCGGTCCAAGTGACAAACTCAAATCGCTCGATTTTCACCAAAACTGTTAAATCTCTAGTGAAAAGAACTTGCATTCTCGTCATATCACGATATACTTAATAATCTATTGCAAGAGCGGCTATCAAGATGATAGTAGACTTTTAGAGCGATGTGACAAGTTCGGAGTAGACACTGAGAAATGAGATGAGACGGAGTATTACCAGTATTACGCAAAATCAAGATTCACAAGAATCGACCCTCTTGATGACCATGGCCCAGCACTGGGGAGAAATGGGGCTGGAGAAAATAAACAAAAGGTGCACTTATTGTCATAACATTTTCTACCAGCCAAACCTGTGGTTTACAAAAACTTTGAAGTGCATTTTTCGTAAGGGTAAGTAAGATATTATGATTGTAGTATTTTTATATTTATGTAGTGATAAGTATGTTTATCATTTAAGTATTTAGATTGTTATGTATGTAGGTATATTTTTATCTATCTATTTATGCGTATGTATTATTCGTACACCGCCGTTTTTATTATCTTATATCCTGTCAATCCAAAGGTTGTCTGGAAGAAATCGCTTTTAGCGATAAGACCGCCCATTGTATGTTATATTTGTCTGTGTTTCTCTTTGTGAAATGTATGTTATATGGTGAATGTACAATAAAGAGTTTATCTATCTATCTATCTTTATTTTTTGTTGATTTTTAAGAAAACTTGGATAGGCAATTAAATAAAAAATAAAGCTGGAAGGACATTACACCACAGATTACACACAGAACTAAATAAGGCAGAGTTATTATTATCGGCTGTTATTATTGGCTGTGCATGAGGGGGTGTTGGTTCCGACACTCATACATAACTAATACTACGTAGTAATACTACGTAGCGTAGTAGTAGAGTAGAAGTAGGGTACACATGACAAAAAGATGGCATCACAACTCAGTGGGCCAAAGCAAATATTTAGTTGTAGGGTAGTAGTTGAGTGGTTGTAGCACAGATTACAGAAACTAAGTTGTAGCGTAAGTAGAGTAGTAAGTAGTTAGTAGTTACCCTACTTCTACTCTACTGCTACGCTACGTAGTATTAGAGTAGAAGTAGGGTAGAAATAGGGTAGAAGTAGAGTAGTAGTAGTAGTAGTAGTAGAGTAGCGGTGGGGTAGTAGTAATAGTAGAGTAGTAGTTAGAAGATGTGGTAGTAGGTAGTTGATTCTGGGCGGTACAAAGTTCGCCGGGACAGCTAGTACTACAATATAATAGTGAACCAACCTCGGTACCGGTCCATATGGTTGTGTGAGTCCAATGGGGATCACTCATCATCATAGTGCCCCCACAGATAAGGAATGCTAGGGAGCGCTGGTTTTCAGTCAGTTTTGGTGTCTACAACTCCGACATAGAGTCTTCGCCACCACTGGCCGATAGACGCGGCAGACATTCACATGAATACAGACTTCACACTGTTCTGTATAGTTTAGTTCCTGATTTTGCCGGAAAGGTTTCAGTGTTGGCGCCGACTCTACCTTACTAAATGGAAAGTTGAACTTTGTACTTTTGGGTACTAGATGACTTAAAACCATTATACCAGATAGATATATTTTTATAATATAAAGAAAAACATCTAGAACACTCTGAACAAATATCTGCAGATCGTACAGACATTTGTCCCGAGGCGGGAATCGAACCCGTAACCTCTGACCGCGCAAACCTTTGCCCGCTGCGTCACAGAGGTCGTCGTTTTTGTGATTTTGTTAAATCCTTACCTGTAAGGTACTCTAAGATTAAAATTAGAATAGGAAGTAGATTTAAATTTGAAATAAGCCCAACCATTCAATAAAGTTGTTTTTATGTTTTGTGTGTGTCATAAAAATGTTGTTCTTTCTTTCTTTCCATAAACAAAATGGCACCTCCTTGGTTCCTTCCCTGTTGCCAGTTATCAATAAATAATTTAAAAGTCAATAGCAACTTGTCAGATAGGCCGGAAATGTTATCAACCACAAATATTTGATTGTGCTATCAAAGTGGCATCAACAAATGACAAATAACATAGATAGTCACATATAAATATCGGCCCGGTTCCGTACCATCGTGTGTAATATTTCAAGAGTCCACCTGTTGCCGTTATATCGAGCAATAAAGGGCTTTAAAATCACGTTTGTTGTATGTGAGCCCCCCTCAAATATTTGTTTTGTTTTAATTAAAGTATTTATTTTTAAAGTGAATGTACAATTAAATGTTCTGTGTATATTTCAAGCGTCTGTTGCCGTTATTAATATCGACCAAAAAAACAGCAAAAAAATCACGTTTGTTGTATGAGAGCCCTTAAATATGTTGACAGACAGAAAGACAGACAGACGGACAGGCGGAAAACTCTGTCTTAGTAACAGGATCCCGTTTTTAACCTTTGGGTACGGAATCCTAAAAAAAGGCTGGATATTCACTGAATATTCTATAGATTTGATTCTCTTGATTCTCCAGATATTTTCAGTTAATTTATTTATATACATATAACAAGACAGAATACTCTGTTAACCTATCAGAGAACTCAGAAAAAAAATGGATTGATAATTAAAACTGGAAACAATAAGTAATTTTAAATTTTTTTATGTTATTTATTAGATACCTAAAAGATAGTATGCTGAACCTCTCACCAATTAATGAATAAAATAATGTAATCATCTATTTTATATATAACCTATTCAGTAATTTTTTGTTTAGTTTTTCAGTGTTTAGTACACCACCATAACAAATATTATTAAATATATCCAGTCCATCGAAAGGTTGCCTGGAAGAGATCGCCGTTTGTGATAGTTGCCGGCCATTGTACCGGCAGAGTTGTCAGAAAAACTATTTTCCTGTAACTTTCTCGATATAACATTAAAGTGATATTTGGGGGCAAAGCCCATAGTGTTGTCTGTCTGTCTGTGCATGACACAATTACAACTGAACGCGTTGACCGATTAACATGAAACCCTTTTTGTTAGCACTGTCTTAATGAGAGAAGGGTACTGATTGATTTTGGTGACCCTAGGGTCACAGGGACCGGAGTTATTGTGACCTCAAAATGTCACCAAAGGTCAAAAATGGTATTTTTCCGAAACCTTCGCCCCCTTTTCTGGTACCCCCGTACCAATGCTTGTTCATTCAGTCGTAATGTTACACCCTAGCTACTGCAACAGCTAGGTTATTTCCTGTTAGAGAGCTTACTAAGTTTCATTGTTCACTTGTGTAATGACTTAGTTCACCCTGTAATGACTTAGTTCACCTGTAATGTTACCTAATCAATAAATAAAAAAAATAAAAAACACAATCCATTCACTAGTTCTAAGCAGGTAAATCCTAGTTCAGGCAATTATGATATTGCTTTAAACATAATTTGAGATAAAATGTGGATGTCTGCAGATAAATTTACTTACACCTCTACAAGGTGTATTATATCCAGAAAGGGGCTTATTCTAACCACCCGAAGGAACAACTTCTGTTTTACGACTTTCCAGGATTTGTTGAATGAAAACCACCTGTAAATTATTGATTTGATACACAAAATAGTTTTGACAATGGTCATTTCAATCATTAACTCAATGAGGTTTTGAAAAACTATTCTGTCAATATATTTACGAAATTCTACTGTATACCCACAAAAATATTAATAGTTTTTCTAAGTGATTTGCACTATGTAAATAATAGAAATAAAGATAAACTTGCGTTGCCCACTGTTAGGCAATGTAAGGTCAATGTATCTTCAACAATATATTCATTTACATATTCATTTATTTGCGAAACATGAGTTACATAAGATGTCAATAGTATTATAGTATAGTACAGTCATGATCAGCTCATAAGCATGCAAAAAATATTATCGGCTACAATTTGATTACAATTCCATAAGTCACGATTTAAATTAATATGTATATAATGTCAAAGTGGAAATAATAATAAGCACCATAAACCAAAACAAGACAATGGCAAAAAAATAAAAAATAAACATAAAATAGGTATGTAATTAAAACATGATGTCAAGAAAATTTGTCCTTAAAATACTCATTGACATTATAATAAGCCTTTTGTGTTAAGCATTTTTTAAGACAAATTTATATAAAATAGACAAAATTCAAAATCAAGCTATGAGAACTATAGGAGGCTTTGTAAAGACTACCCCCATTCATGTAATGGAAAGTGAACTCAGCTTATGTCCACTATATTTAAGAAGACGATACCTAGCAGGAAAATTTTGGTTAAAAAATAAGTCTGTTTTAAATAACTCATCCATTAATCTTATCTCTAATCTATCCGATACTATTCAAAATAGATATTGGAATAACAAGAAAAAACCTTTGCTTACTATAATAAATGCACATTACAATTCATCATCATCATCATCATCATCAGCCTATATTAGTCCACTGCTGGACATAGGCCTCCCCAAATCTGTGCCATTTCACCCTGTCTTCAGCATGCCGCATCCAGCGTCTACCAGCGACCGCCCGCAAGTCATCACTCCATCTTGCTAGTGGTCGTCCTACACTACGTTTACCAAGCCGCGGTCTCCACTCAAGAACACGTTTACCCCAACGGTTGTCGGTTCTTCGGCAGATATGGCCAGCCCACTGCCACTTCAGCTTGCTAATCCTATGTGCTATGTCGACGACCTTGGTTCTCTGTCGGATAACCTCGTTGCGGATTTTATCCTTCAGAGAGACTCCGAGCATAGCACGCTCCATAGCTCGCTGAGCGACTTTAAACTGGTGGACCAGCCGTACCGTAAGTGTCCACGTTTCGGCACCGTAGGTCATGACGGGTAGGACGCACTGATTAAAAACTTTAGTTTTTAAGCATTGTGGTATATGTGATGAGAAAACCCTACGTAGTTTCCCAAACGCTGCCCAGCCTAGCTGAATCCTCCGCTTGGCCTCCTTCTCAAAATTGTTCCTACCTAATTGCAAAATTTGCCCGAGGTAGGTGTATTCTGAAACAACTTCGAGTAGGTGGCCATTTACACAGATAGGTCCCGGATCAATGTGTTCATTGATCATGATTTTGGTTTTATCCAAATTCATACCGAGACCTATCCGTCGCGAGGCTGAATCTAGACTGTCCAGCATCTGTTGTAGCTCCTCCAGCGTTTCTGCCATCAAGACTATATCGTCAGCAAATCGTAAGTGCGAGATGTGGTTGCCATTTATGTTTATGCCCATACCTTTCCAGTCCAGCGTCTTAAACATGTCCTCCAGTGCGCTTGTAAACAGTTTCGGGGATATGACATCCCCCTGTCTTACTCCTCGGCGCAGCTGGATGGACTGAGACTGCTGGTTCTGTACTTGGACATTCATAGTGGCGGAAACATAAAGAGATCTCAGCACTTCGATATAGCGACAGTCTACTTGGCATCGCTGTATAGATTCCAGGACAGACCACGTTTCAACAGAGTCAAAGGCCTTCTCATAGTCCACAAAGGCCAGACACAGGGGCTGATTATACTCTTCGGACTTCTGTATAATCTGCCTCACTGTGTGTATGTGGTCTATGGTGCCATATCCTCCGCGAAACCCGGCCTGCTCCGGCGGCTGAAACTCGTCGAGTCTTCTTGCTAGACGATTCGTTATAACTCTGGAGAACAGCTTATAGACGTGGCTCAGAAGCGAGATGGGTCTGTAGTTTTTAAGAAGAGTCTTATCGCCCTTCTTAAAAAACAAAACCACCAAACTCCCGCTCCACGCCCTTGGAGTTCTCCCGGAGTGAAGAACGGAATTGAAGAGGTGCAGTAGCTCTTGGATAATAGGAGCTCCTCCTGCCTTCAGAAGTTCTGAAGTAATTCCATCTTCACCCGGGGCTTTTCCATTTTTAAGCTGTCTCAGAGCCAGCACGATTTCGTCTCGGTCGATGTCCGGTAGTTCGTCGGTGTAGTGGCGTGTCAGGGTGGCTCGAGGATCATGGTCTTCACGCTGGGGACACGGAGCATGTGCGGCGTATAACCGGCCGTAGAAGTCTTCAATCTCAGCGAGAATCCCCGGCCTCGACAGAACGGTTTTGCCCTCCCGAGTCGTTAGTTTTGTCCGGTGACTCCTTCCAAGCTGCTGAGTGAACACTTTGGACCCTCGGTTTCGCTCTATCGCCTCTAGGATGAGGCGTGTGTTGGAGCTCCGAAGGTCGTGCCGTGTCATCTTCGCAATACGCTTGTTTAGGTCTGACCTCTCTGACGAAGTAACTGAGGTGCATTCCCGCCTCATTGTCATAAGCCGCAGAGTCTCATCCGAGAGTTTAGACTTCTTACCTCTGCGTCGCGTTTGGCAGAACTTGATGCCTTCACCCCTCAGTGTTTCGACCAGATTGTGTAGGGCCTCGTTTACGTCTTCGGTGGGTTCCGATGCAGCAAATCTTTCTCCGAGTATCCTATGGAACTCCTCGGAGCCCGCCATGATTTGGAGTGGATCAGGTCGGAGCGTGGACTTTATCAGACGATTTCGTTCAAGCTGTAGATCGATATTCAGAGAGCCTCGAAGAAGTCGGTGATCAGATCCGGTATTGAACCTATTGATCACAGAGACATCTCTAAATATGTGCTTCTTGTCCGTCATGATAAAGTCGATCTCGTTTTTAGTCACAGTGTCGGGGCTTCGCCACGTCCACTTCCTTTGGGGCTTCTTTTTAAAGAAAGAATTCATTAAAAAGAGACCCTCCTTCTCCAGGAAGTTGACAAGCATTTGCCCCCTGTGGTTCCGACGTCCATAACCATGCGGTCCAATACGGGACTCGCTGCAATTCTGGACTCCCACTTTAGCGTTGAAGTCCCCCATAACAACGTTGAAGTGAGCCTTGGTGGTGTTGTGTAAGGCTTTAGATATATCTCATACATATCTTCCACTTCGTCATCCGAGTATGCCGAGGTCGGTGCGTAAACCTGAATGATCTTCAGACTATAACGCTTCGATAGTCGAAGTACCAGGTACGCTACCCTGGTCGACACACTGGAGACTTCTTCAACGTTGTTAGTGAGGGTTCTATTAACGAGGAACCCTACGCCACCCTGGGATGTTCGATCACCCTCGCGGTAGTACAAAAGGTGGCCCGAGTCTAGGGTGATAGTGTCCTCGCCCTCTCTACGGACTTCACTCAAACCTAGAACATGCCACCTTATGTTTTCCAGCTCCACTTCCAACTGTGCCAGATGTTCGTCAAGCCTCAGACTGCGTCCATTGTAGGTTGCCAAGGTCAGGTGGGATGGGCGGCCTTCCGTAGCCCGGGGATTCTTAGCACCCCCTGCCCTGCCGTAACCGTGACCGCCGCCTTGGTCAGGAATAGCAGGGCGACCGGGAACTGGGGGCCGATTCCTCTTGTTTCTTATCATTTTTGGGGGTATTGCCATAATCGCCACGCTCGGCAAGCGGGTTGGCGATCGCAGGGGCACAGCTTCTCGCACCGTTGCCACTGCTGCCTGTCAACGGCCAGATGGTTTTGGCTGTGCCATCTAAGCTAGGTTATTCCGCCTTTAGCCGGTAAAAGATGTCAGAGCCTCGTCTGTTATTTAGCAGGGGGTACCACGGGCCGGTGAGGTTGGCTTGGGTGCCGAAGGATGTAGGTTGGCTCCCCTTACCCCCCATTACAATTCGCTGAATATATATTCAAATTCACAGATAGGTATGTTTTCTTTAGATCGATGGGTTACTAGTTTAGACTTTTCAGATTTTTTTATAACTAACATAGATGGAGTTTCAAATCCAAAACGTCAATATCATACATTGTCTTTAAAACATAAATGCATTATGTACCTTAATGAGAAATACCCTACTTCATATAAATTATATACAGATGGATCGAAAGATAGTTTCGGAATTGGAGCAGCATTTTACGATCAACACAATAATATGTCAATAAAGTTCAAGATCGATGTAAACATGTCTATCATGGAAGCCGAGCTTGTAGCGATATGTGAAGCATTATCCTATATAGAATCAATGAATTATAGCAATGTTGTTGTAATATCCGATTCAAAGAGTTCGCTTCAACACCTGGCTCGGTGTACTTCGGCTTTCCGAGGCTTACCAGTAGCTTATGCGATTTTAAAACTTCTAGTGAAGCTGCAGGCTGACTCCAGGATAGTATATTTACAGTGGATACCTTCTCACATCGGAATTGAAGGTAACGAAAAAGCGGATATCTTAGCAAAACAAGCTATTCATGACGGTATTAACTTTAGTATAGCACCCGCATTTCAAAATTATATACCTTTATTAAAAACATACTGCTATAACCTCTGGAAAGAATATTTTGATGAGCGTTCGAAAGAGAAAGGTATATGGTGCAAGACTTCGATCAGGGCACATTCCATGCAATAAATTTTCATACTTAATGCGAAAAATTCCTTCCCCAAATTGTTTGACTTGTAATGTAATAGATGATGTTTATCACATTCTAATGGAATGTGCCCTGAACTCGACCGAAAGAAATAACTGTAGATTAGATTTAACGTCCATTGGTAGTTGTAATGTTATATTGTCAGATCCATTATCAGAAGATGCCAAAAATGTTTGTTTATTAGTAGATAAGAGATTAAATAGTAATATTTTAAGTTAATTAAGTAAGTGTAAGTAAGTTAAGTGTGTAATAACCAGGGCGTCATAATCGCATAAGCGACAAAGCCCTTCTTTATGAATAAAAAAAAAAAAGTCTTGCTTTAAAACTGATATTGTCACTTATCTCTATGATGTTATTAGGTAAGTGGTTGTATATCCGGGGTGCCATACAAAATACACTCTTATTGTACATTGCTGTCTTATTTAGTGGACATCTGATTTTAAGAACTTTCCTCTTGCTTTTTAAATAATAAACTTTTTAAATAATTGCATATTGTTTCTTACAAATAAAGCTACTTCATAAATATATAATGAAGGCAATGTCAAAATATTAAGATTAATAAAATACTCCCTACAACTATCTGTACGTTTTAGGTTACATATGGCCCTTACTCATTTCTTCGAAACGAAAATATGATATATGAAAATATGAAATACGAAAATGGCTTCTTTTCCGGTAGAATTGCCCCAGTTCCAATAGATATGCACCGATATTCTATCAATAAGATTTTAAAAAAAAAATTATCTTCGCAATAAAGCTTACTATAAAATATCTGATTAACTAGAAGATAAAAATGCTTGGACTGAAATTTCCTCCAACTCCGAAACAACTAAAAAAACTAACTATTAAAAAGAACTGCGTTTTCTAATTGCTTCTTATCACAGTGCTTAAAACAGGGAAGCGAACAGATTCATTCATGTGCCTTATTTCCTGTTAACTTGAAATTAACATTTCAAGTTATGTTCAATTATGTTTTTATTTTTATTTTTGTAAGTTGATGTGTCTATGTATGTTTAGTAATTGTAAACTATGGAAATAAATGAATGAATTTCTGAAATTTCTGAATTATAAGGCTGATATAAGAGGAAACAACTGTATTTATTCAATAGCATTTGTTTACATAACAAGAAATGCCAGTCAGGCCATATGACTCACACAGTATCAAATTGAAAGACAAATATTAGCATTTGAAAAACCTTAAAATTTAAACAAGAATGGTTGTGGATTTCTCAGTACCTATGTTGTTTGAATTATGAGAACCTTAGTTTTGAAGGAAGTAAAAACTTAAAACCAAAGTTTAGAACCAGAGTTAAAAAATGTATATGATTTCTAATTTCATAGAAACATTGTACCATGTAGTTCAAAACTATAAAAATTACAAATTATAGGTAGGTATGTACTTGAATATTTTTTTAAAGAGGTACCAATATTCAGTTTAATAACTTAGCTCTAAACAGATTTTAATTTCAATTGCATTACATGGCCAAACTAATATTAATTTAAAGATATAGGAAAAACTCAGATACACTTTATTAGTTCATACTATATGTATAACTGAACTTTTCTCTAAAAAGAACAGCAATTCCACTTACCCATTTACTGTGGGTTGACCTCCATGGTCCATCACTCTATTCCCGACCAGGCAACCAGGCGTCTCTGACCTGGATGTGATGTGATGAGCTTCTACATCCTCCAAGATCGCAGCACGATCTTCATTCGATTTATTCAACTTATCACTAGACAAACTCTTAGAGCGATATCTCGCGTTTATTGGAGCTAAACTTTTATCAGTGAAAGTACTAAAACCGTTCAACTTTCCATCGTTTTGTAGTTTTTCGCTAATCATATTATTTGACATTTTGTAAACAAACAAATTTTTATCTATCACGCAGGTACGTCAGTTCAGATGTCAATCTCAGCTGAGCCGCGCGCCGACTGACGTTTCGAAAGGCGGGCGAAACGTTTTGCCAGCAACGTTTGGTGGACAAAACCTTAGACGAGTTTATCTCGTCTGAGGACAAAACATAACACTCGACCCGTGTCGTAGCTTACACGTTGTTAAGTTTTTGTGAAACCTTGTCGGCAGGCGGCGTTAGCCGATTGGCGCAAATTGAGCCATTTAATTTTACTACGGTTTAGAGAACAAAAAAAACGGAATTGGAACGTTTACAATGTTGAATGAAGGCTACAGTCCATTGTAAATTTTGTCTGTTATTTAAACAGAACAATGAAAAACAAATAAAATGACTACAAAAACTTGATTGTACCTACAACTAAACAAACCATTAAGCTCTATATTAATAAAAAACAACATCCGCTGCTTTTCAACGCCTTAAAAAACCTACCCAGTAACTTAACAAGAAAGAAGAAGGAGAAAGTACCTCCTAAGTTCCTAGAACCTGTAATGAATGAGTTGCAGCGCAACACTGCGCTGGACACTTTTCAACGTTCTACGTGTAAAAGTACCTAGGTATGATAAATTAAATAACATTATTTGATGAGGAACGTATTTTTATGCTATACTCATACATAATATTTTTATAACAGGGACAGGAACTAAGTGGGTAGTTTTAACCTAACTTATTCCTTCTCCCATTAACTTAGAAATTACTGAGTTATATTTTGAATCTATTGACATGGAAATTGAAATGCTGTAACTGCATAGGTACATCGAGGCTGGATACTTGACCTCAGTCCTACGTGATCCAACCTACAATACTCACAATGAATAATAAACACCGCCGGTTTAAAAGTATTTTTCAATGGACCTAGATCATAGGTGCATTGGAATATTATTCCGAATATTTTAAAATACTAACATACACAGCGATATTAAAAATATCGCTAAATCACGCTTCACGAGAATTGGCCCCCTGAAGCGTGTCGTAGGCAAAACGTCTAAATTTATTCATAGGTATCGAACATTTCTCGTATCACTGTTTCAATAGATATTTTGACATTTGTGTAAAATTTAACGATTCGATTTAATCTTTGGATTTTATGCGTTTATCCATGATGTGATGACTGATGGTGATGAGGCCCTCGGACCATCTAGATCTCTTTAGAGTATATTGTTCTGTGATCTAGATGGCGCCATGGCGTTAGCATTCTTTTGCTGGTAGGAAACACAGTTTGACAATGACAGCAATTAAATAATCACAAACTTGCTTTCTCCGCTTGCCATGCCAGCTTCATCTGTTAGGTTTAGAACACACTATTTCTTTTTTACTGAAAACGGCTCATTGAATTACGATGCATGAGTATAGGCATAGGTACCTACGATAGCTGCAAACAGCGATCAGATGTGTGCAGTGTCGAATTTTCACATCCCTATAATCACCCCAATGAACTGTATCTATTATTGTTTAAGTGTTTGCAATTTTATGCCTCTTTGAATTTTGTAATTAAAAGCAAAATTGTCTACTATCGTTTTATTACTAGGATAGTAGTATGGTAACCTGTTACTTTTAGGTACTTCTTTACTTACCTTCTATATATTTAAAATAAACCGGTAGGTAAGACTAGTCTTTATTATTAAAAAAAGAACTAAGATCTTTTGGTTTGTTTAACTTATTTGGTTTTATTTCTTGACTTTTCTGAAAAGGTAAAGAACGTTGCTAAAGGAAATTTAGTTTACTTATTAAATTAAATAATAAATTTAAATTCGTACCTTTCAAAATACAAAATGGCCATTGTCCGGAGAATTTGTCTACATTTAATCCAATATCAATATATTTAACACAATCACCCATTGAAGTATTATAACTCACTGCAATCACCAACTTTTTTGAATTATTTATCGCAATAAATAAGTGACAACCATTTAAATATTTGGCGACAACACTAATTGTGGCCACTTCAACCCCCTAATAATTATGCTAAAATCAAATTCTAAGCGATTTCTTTGTTTGGGCCTAATCAAAAGTTAGGACAAATGACTCAACCTCATACCTCATACCACACATTATATATTATAAAGATTAGAAATACTAAACCTACGGTTTTCTCTAAAAAATGCCGTAAGTCGCAGTACTTTCGTTTACGTGAGTACCTGCATACGAAATAATTCCCTATTTGGCCATTTCACACAGTACAAGCTAAACAGAGCTTGTGTACTAGATGACTGACATACCTTATCCATCATACTACATAGATAGATATTTTTATTGTATACATATTAGAAAAACATCCAAAGCAAATATTTGCAGATTGTACAGACATTTGTCCCGAGGCGGGAATCGAACCCGCAACCTCCTGCGTCGCAGGCGGACCTTCGACCTATGCCACAGAGGTAATTTATTAAAACGTTCGCTCATAATTTTATTTACCTATTTATTCAAAATAGGGACGCCAACAGGTACAATAACCAAACATTTGTTTATAGTAATAAATTACAATGTTTTGGCCTGTTACTGCTGTTACTGTCTGTACAGTATCTGTGGAATTTTAAGCCCGTGTCTTCAAAATGCTCAGTATACCGAGTTAAAAGACAGTTTAGATCTTGGTGGCACGCCTAACGGTAGATAATCTCTGTTGTTAAAGAAATTACGAGTTGTTAGAACTCGTACACCAATTAGAGACTAATTGCGATGTCTTGGAACTAACACAATCTACATGGATCTATAATTTTCGTTAGCTGAAGCCTTGGTACCAATCTAAAATTAGAATTTTTCCCCCGTAAATAAATAAAAAAAATTGTATAATACCCGAACGATGGACTACCTACACACTGCGCAATCTAGTCCCAAATGCCAGAAACCATTTGGTTAGTTCTTGGAGTTACGTAAACTTTCCATAACTGACACATCTCACATAGGTAGTAAATTTCGAAGTTCAAAATATTTATTAATTTGACCCACCAACAGAAAATACCTAGGTACTTACAAAATTAAATCTACTAGAGTTAATTGTAACAAGCATGGGTACGGGGGCACCTGAAAAGGGGGCGAAGGTTTCCGAAAAATACTATTTTTGACCTTTGGTGACTTTCTGAGGTCACAATAACTCCGGTCCCTGTGACCTAGGGTCACCAAAATCGATCATTACCTACCCTTCTCTCATTAAGACACTGCTAACAAAAAGGTTTCATGTGAATCGGTCAACGCGTTCGGTTGTAATCGTGTCATGCACAGACAGACAAACAGAAAGCGCTATGAATAATAGGGGGCTTCGCCCCCTAGTTATATATAGAATTGTAGTTATATTATTATATAGAGATATTTGGCGGAGACCTTTGCCCAGCAGTAAGACGACACAGGTTGATTAAAAAAAATATATATATAATTTTTTTTTCCACATTACGTTATTGTATCCGGAACAGCATCTTACACCTCCTTATCCTACTTGATCTTAGGCAATTCGAACTGATATGTATGTTATTGAGGGCGCTATGGGTATAGGTAGGTACGTTGATTTACCAGTGCATGGCAATTGCTTGGGTGGAAACATCGTAATGTTACCTACATATGTAGAAACAAGGCTTTTAACTTAAAATGATTGTAGAATGATGATGAAAGAAAATTTATTAAAAAAAGTATATAATTGCCGTGGGGTGCCGGCTGTAGAATGTTACCCCTCGTCTCATGCCCGTGGGTGCAGTAAGCGCCTGCTAAGGGATACTTCCGAAAGATGGGCAGCGGCATCTTTCCGTGTACCTATCAACATCCCGAACTGCTCTCGCCAACCCGCCTGCCAGCGTGGTGAGTATGGCAACTACTAATGGAGATCCATGAGGGAGGCCTGTGTTCAGTAGTGGACACTTTACGGTTGAAATTAATAAATGAATAATTACAAAGGATGGTCAGAGGAGGAAATAGTCGTCTTCTATGATCAGTGATCACCCTTTGCACAAAGCATTTCCATATCGGTGAAAACACTTGGGGAGCACAAGGCCCTTAGTCCCTAAGTTTTAAATTGTGTTGAATCTGTGTATCTCTTGTTGGTGGTCCTAATAAATAAATAAATAAATAAATAAACACATTGTCCGCGACTGCCCCCAGGATGTTTCCTATTTCGGCTCATTCATTAGGGATGTTTGAAGAATGTACTATCGGGGAAAATAAAATAGAAGAAAAATAGAGTTAATGTAATAGTTTAAATTCTGTAATTTATCTTATCAAAACTTAATCATGTCTTGTTGATTAATTAAGTACTTATGTCAATTATTTCATTGTTATACTTTGTCCTTGTTATGGTATCGTCTGGCCAAACACCACACACGTACCTACGTGTGACGTGGGAAATGTAATCATAACGTTGATCCACTTTATTAGGTTAGTGGTTTATGTACGTTACCTAATTATGCGATTACAGAAATTATTCATGGGTTATCCATTGAATGATAAAGTAAGGCCTTTGCATCTATTATTAATGATTAAACATTGCTTTAATCATTGTAAAGAGCCAAATTTCTACAAGATTACAATCATCATAACTAGTATCCTCGATACATGCTTTGCCTAATGAGGGGGACAGAAATCTGCTGTAGTATTACCATGTATTACCTACGCTATAAATCAGGATGCAGGCTCCTACATTATTATAAGTTAATTTTAAGTTAATTTTAGTGTAGGTTAAGTATTATTAGTTAACTAACTAGTAAACCTTTTTTGCAAATAAATTTATTTTTATTTTCATTTTTCAATCATGCTGTACGGGTCGCCTGGTGTCAGGCAGTGCCTGGGACATTGTTAGATGGATTAGGCTTGCCCAGCACCTATACCATCCTCTCAGCTTAGTCAGCTATTAGTCAGAGGAGAGAACAGGTCAATACGTCTAAAGTTAACTTAGCCGCGGGTTTCCTCACGCTGTTCCCTACCCCGTTAAAACACGAGTCAAGTGTGTATATACATTTTTCAAGAAAGAAAAATCCATTGGTGAACGGCCGGTATTGAACCCACGACCGGTTCGGATTGAAAGTAGGGGATACATACCACGGCCAACACGGCTTTTGATTGAATGATACTCAGTATGATAGTTTAAAGCTGTATTACACTACACGGTATTCAGGGCCCGGTAGTTAGGGCGATTAGGGAGCAAGGCTTGCCGCGGTCGCGTTAGTTAGGGTCCCTTACGCTCTAACTCTTAGTTAGGGGTTAGGGTAAGGATCCCTGAATACCGTATAATGTAATACAGGCTTTAGGGGGCGAAGGCCCCTAATATGCATAGCGGTCTGTCTATCTGTCTGTGTATGAGACGATTACAACCGAACGCGTTGACATTTACATTAAACCTTTTTTGTTAGCACCGTCTTAATGAGAGATTATTGATTGATTTTGGTGACCTAGGGTCACATGGACCGGAGTTATTGTGACCTCAAAAGTTCACCAAAAAAATAGAAGTCTTCAAATGGCCGAAAACGTCCAAAAACCCAAAACCTTTTGAGGCCTTCGCCCCCTTTTCTGGTACCCCCGTACAAATGCTTATTTTTTATTATAAATGTAAGGCTGTGTTGGCATTGCTAGAAATAACTTAATTGACCTGAGTGCGTCCCTGATTTTTTTTAAACTAGAATACTGCTCATAGTTTCCGTTTCCGCCAAAAAAAATACCAGACTCCACAAGTTTTTCGAGCCCAGCTTCTTACTTATTTTTTTCTCGGTAGAATGTGATGTTATCATTATATTTTTATTCCAAAATCCGAGCTTCGATCAAGTACCAGGTGATCCATCCTTCAGAGTATTGCATAATTCAAAACAATACTAGCCCGCTTATCAATGAGTGCGGTGCACTATACGATTGTGCTAAAATGTGGGTAGTCGACCTTTCTTTAAGTGGATCCAAGATGACCTTAGCTACAAGAGAACCTTATCAAAAGTGCCTTATCCAAAGAACCATGATAGCAGGCTAGGCACCCTTACATTTTGTACATATTAGCTATGTACAAACATCACAAAAAATGGTCAATGGGCGATTGTTCAATAATACCAGAAACGTGTTCCACCAATGAGCCGTTTTCAGTAAAAAAGAAAAGTGTTTTCTACTAAACCTGACAGGTGGCGCTGGCAAGCGGAGAAAGAAAGTTTGTTCATGATTCATAATTTCTGTCATTGTCAAATTGTGTATCCTACCAGTAAAATAAAACTAACACCATCTTTATAGATGGTGATGGCGAACCTTATGGTTCTAGGGAACTATTACGAGGTTTTTACTTGTAATGAAAACGCCTAATTCTGTTTTTAGTACCACAGCTAATAAAGATTTTCCGTTTACACCTTATTTCCCAAAATTACTTTGTAGCGTTGTAGAAGCAGCGTAGCAATTACGTAGATGGAGCGTAGTGGTAGTAAACGGAGTGTATTCTCTGTCAGTACCATATTTAATTACTTCGGGCTACAGGCATAAGACGAAACCTTCAAAATGTATACTAATATTAGTCCGTACCGTAGGTCTACCATGAGTTTTCACAATATTACTCGCTAGCGACTGTAGTTAAAAAATATGACAACTTGTACAGCGCCTCTAGGATAGTTTTGTAATAAAATACGCAGCAAACTATCTACAGCGACTGTTAGATCGCCTGCCGTTACTACAAAATGTAATGATAGTACTCTTCCTTATCTATCGTTTAATGATTTTAAAATACGTTTATAAATTTGTTAATTACGTATGTAGATAACAAAGGTAGATAAGTATCAATAGTATATCAAAAGCAGCCACGAGGTAAAACGTAAATTACTTCACGATGAAATTGTAACAGCTTTGTAGGTCACTACCAGCACGCGACGAAAGGGGCATGACAAACATTGCCGTAATACACTTTCCATTTGTCATACTCGTACACTATTGTATAACTGTGCGTCTACTATGAGTAGTCACTGTTAAAGCTGTATTACACTACACGGTATTCAGGGCCCGGTAGTTAGGGTGATTAGGGAGCAAGGCTTGCCGCTGGACGCTCTAACTCTTATTACACCACTCTTAGTTAGGGTAAGGGTCCCTGAATACCGTGTAATGTAATACAGGCTTTAGATCGCCTGCCGTTACTACAGTAGTAGGTAATGAAATAATAGTACGTTACTAGGACATCTATCAGATTTTCAATTAATGGTACCAAATTGTAAGCAAATGAATGTTACATTTACTATATACTATAGTATACGGGGGTGAAAGAGGGTATGAATAATCGAATGTTTGGTATCAAATCAAAGGGAATGTGTAAATTGCAAAACTGATTAACAAATAATAATAATTATAGGTAATCTCCGAGACTAGGTTAGGTATCAGGGGATACTCAAAATGTTTATTTATTTATTTAACGTACAAAACACGTCACAACCACTTCAAACAATGAGGTTACATAATGGTAAATTATAACTTGATTGTAACATAAACTTATGACATTATAGCAGTACGTATACTGCTATAATATAAATTTATATCGAGTAAATAGTTTTTACAAAAATAGGTTATTGACATAAAATAGAAAATGGTTAAATAAATTACGATTATGGTTACTAAAATTAGATTACATGAAATATTATTACTATTACTAGGTAGTAGCATTATACTAAGTGCTTGAACTCTAATTATTTTCTTTGATATTGAAGTGGAGGATCTCTTTAATAATTTTAATGAACTGACCTAATTTTGGAACAAATATGTCGAGTCTGCCGTCATCTTTATGTAGCTCATTAAATTGACGAGCCATTCTTGTGAGGGGATTGAAGTGAGAAATATTATTTCTAAAAGTATGTAACGCAAAAACGTTCTTTTTATTAGAGTTACGAGTTATTATTGTTTAATTTTATGAACTTGTATCCATTATATATCTTAGCATTAGGTTTATTTATAAATATATAGATAGACAGAAAATGCTTTATTGCACACCTTCATCATCGTCATCATCATCCGCAGCCCGACTCCACCCACTGCTGGGTACAGGCCTCCATATGTTTGGGCCACATTTCACGATCCTGTGCCAATCTCATCCAGGTCTGCCCTGCAACGCTTTTAATGTCGTCTGCCCATCTCGCTATTGGACTGCCGACATTCCTGTATCCAGTTCTTGGACGCCAATAGTTAACGCCTCACTCCACGTGTCGTCATGGCTCCGTGCAAGGTGTTCCGCCCAGCTCCACTTTAGTTCCGTTATGCGATTCCCATCATCTTTCACCTTTGTCTGACTTCGGATCTTGATGTTGGGAACACGGTCAATAAGCTTGATGCCGAGCATGGAGCTTGCTATGCTTTCGATGGATTGCATTCTGGTAATGAGATAATAGTGAAGTAATTATATACCACAGCAGGTCAAATGCCTCCTCCCCCTTTTTTCACTCTTCGCGAATGAATGCTGTAACTTTTCAAGGGTCAAGAATAAAATAATAAGATTTTATAGGCGTCTAGTTTGTCATGAATCAACGTCTTGAGAAACGTACGTGTCGTAATATCGCACACCTAGTATTCATCATCATTATCATTTCAGCTGTCAACAGAACAGGTGGGAGTAAACGGTAAAACGTCCACTCCTGGATCTCCATGAGAGCTAGTTGCCATACACACCACGCTTGGCAGGCGGGTTGGCGAGTGCAGTACGGGATGTTGATACACGGAAAGACGCTGCTGCCCATCTTCTGGAGGTATCCTTTAGCAGGCTCTTACGCTATCCACGGGCATGAGAGGAGGGATAACATTCTACTGCCGGCACCCCACGGCACCTAGTATTAAAGCTACCATACTCCAAAGTCCTGTTTTGTAGGAAATGTGATAAGAATTGTTTTACGATCTCATGATTAACCTACTTAATGAAAATTTATATTACAGCTTGTTTAAATGATGTCTGCCCTAGATTTTTCATATAATGGATTTCGTATTTTCTTCTGCTGGACATAGGCTCCCTCATGCGTCTCCAATCATGAGGGGATTGCTGCCTTACTCGCCACGCTTGGCAGGTGGGTTGGCGAGTGCAGTACGGGACCTTGATACACGGAAAGACACTGCTGCACATCTTCCGGAGGTAACCTTACTGCATCCACGGGCAAGAGAGGAGGTGTAACATTCTATTGCCGGCACCCCACGGCAGAGTGCATTACAAATAGGTGTAATTTGCAGATTTGCCGACGTGCGGTCAAGCGGAATAAATACAAAACCACATTTCCTAGTCGTTTTTGACCAGAAGTTTTCCGAACCTTGAACGAACTAAGACGACAGGTCAGAACAATTACTGTTGAACATAATATTATTCGTAAAAAGAGGATTACTGAATAGGCTAATGTTGTAAAAAATAAATGACGAATAAATACAATTAGAGATGATAAAAAACAAAGGGCAAGTCTTGATCTTGGTTTTCAGGGTTTTGTTGTTTATGTTAGATATTCTGTTTTATGATGAGCGTGTTCTTAAAACCTCTCAGCTAATACCAACTGTGTTAGCATGTACCCGAAAGTTTTAGGTTCGATACCAGCCGTGCATCAATTGATTTTTCTGTCTCAAATAATCCGTCTATCCCACTGAAATGTCCCATCATGGGACAACTGGCACGATTACGTCCCACTAGTCCCATGGGACAAGTGGCACTTATATTTTTATCATATAATATTGTACTGACTGTTTGCGACCTCATTCACAAGCTAAGGTTTTGTAGCCAGTGAACTGAACGTCTTAGAATCCTAGCTAAAAGATAGAATACAGATTGTTAGGCTAGGTAACGCAAAATCAGATGGAGTATACAGTGACATTAGGTGTGCCGCAAGGCAGCAGCCTTATTCCTTATCTCAAATTTTAAATTTATGTCTACGATTTGCCGAACTATCTGCCCAAATGGGCATTAATATCATCTGACGATTATATTGCATTAGTATGTCAACATACCCACATAGGCCGTGGGGTGCCGGCAGTAGAATGTTACCTCTCCTCTCATGCCCGTGGATGCAGTAAGAACCTGCTAAGAGCCTCCGGAATATGGACAGCAGCGTCTTTCCGTGTATCAACATCCCGTACTGCGCTCGCCAGCGTGGTGAGTATAAATTGAATAAAGCTATGAATAAAGCACATAATTGAATTCGTTTGCTTCAGAAAACTTTTTTTCAAGTGAAAGTAAGTAGCGAAAAATAATCCTTTGAAAAATTACGGAAGCACCATGTTAAAAGCCCTTGAGGATTACGTATTTTGTGTGTTGGTAAGTGTAACTCTGTGTTGGGTGTCATATCTTAATAAATAAATCAATCTGTACCTGTAAACAAACCTGCAGTTCATACAAACATTTGTCCGCAACCTCAGCCCTCATAGGAACTGCGCCACCGAGGTCGCCGGAGAATGCCTTTTAAAATAGTCATGCAAGCGTTCCAGATTGCGGCTACTATAAGGCAGGGTTTATAGGTAATTTGTTGCATCGGTTTAGGTGGTAATATGCGCTACCTCCGCGTGGTCATACTATTTGTTATATTAGTATGACCATCAGGACAGACATGGGCTGGTGATCATGTAGTATGACCATCAACCCATGTTTTTGCTCCTTGGGAAAAATGCTAGAAAACTTAACATAGCCCTACAAATATCAAGACAGAACTTGGAAGAATCTGTACATTCTGAATGGTGATTAATACTTATTTATGCACCTAAATTTTAATTTGGTATTAATTTATTTAATTAATTATATTTATTTCCAACAATTATATTATAAATGGTCTACGAAACGTCAGCAAGATGATAATAAGTTATGTACGTGGTGTAAGCCGTATTATATTTATTAAATTATATTATAGTCGCAAAAAGGGCAATCCATCAGCGGAGACAATAGACCCACACTGGCAAGCCAGCTAATAATGACGCAGGCACTGCAGCGTCCCGAACAGCATTGCAGACGCTACATAAATCACCTATATTAGATGTACATATAAGGCCTTAACCGATTACCCAAATCACTAGGAGCATAAAGTAGGCAATTGTTTTCTAATGCGTTCATTGTTAACCACATCATTGCCTACACTTATTGAAATCAGATGTTCCACAGTAATGAGAACAAACTTGGCCTCATTCATGCTGACTCGTACGAAGGCCGAATGGCACCATGCATAGATATGACAGTCCTATAATAGGGAATCGATGTGACTCGCATTACCTCCTATATCCTCCATCATTTCCTCATACCTCTATGAATACTAACAAGAGATAGAAAGATTGCGTATCAATGTAGGTATGTCCAAAGAAAATATTTTATTTTAATATCTGTGACGTTATCGGACTCGAAGCTTCTACCTTTCAATACAAAACAGACATCATCGCTTGAAGTACGCCCGTATAAAACTAATTGTCACTATCGTGGCAGCAAGGTATACTGACCACTTCATACTACTGATAATATTAACGTGAGCGAGCCACCTCTCTATCGGTTTATCAGTTAGAAAGGTGGGAAATTCAGCCGGGCTAAGATCCTCAAAGGTTTGAGCTTGTGGGCGGAGACAGTTGAGTAAGTGTAAATATACCTTGTGGCCAGCCTCTAACGAGGCAGCCAAGTCGCCGTCCGCAAATACGTCTAAGGCTCCCCATTCCACAAATTTCGTGAGGTCCCTTCTGGCAATCAGTTTTCTCAAAGCCACGTAATCACCGCACTTAGGTACGAAGACATCATCAACGTTTGTCTCTCTGTAGCTCACCGGCGTAGCTGCCTCCTCGCCGAATAACTTTACAAGCTGCATCAGAACTCGTTTTCTAGAATTCACGTTGTCGTCTTCATCGTCTGTCATCAAGTAGCCTATCAAAGCTGGGTATCTATTGACGCTTCCAGTATTAGACATCTTAGGCCGTTCCATGGCCCATATGATGGGTCCACGTACGCTCAGGATTTCGCCGCTGTAGCCTTGCTTTTCCCAGAAGCTTTCTTCGTACTGCACAAAGAACTTCTTCGCCCGGCCGGGGATCATTCGGTTCATCACGTCCAAGTTTTCATTCGAAAGCAACTGTCCTTCGACATTTATCTTGTGAAGTTCGTCAGGTTTCAAGGCCAGCGCTAGCAAATTGCAGACATAAGTGGTCCCACCTTTAATGGTCTCCAAAACGAGCTCATCTGAGCATGTTCTGATCTGTTTGATTGGTTTTGATTCGTATGTTATATCGGCTATGCTTTGTTGCAGACTGCTCGCCAGTCTTTTTCTAAAGTAGCCTAGCAGCTTCTCTCGTAATCTCGTGTTGTATCCATCTAGATGATTTCTAGAACCACTAGTTCTATAACACTGATGTAGATAGAAAAGGACAGAAACAGTATCTGCAGGCGCGCCACAAACAAGTCTGACAGTCATTCGCATAATTTCTCTGGAATTCGTAAAGACCAGAGAACCACAGATGTGTTTCTCCATCGTAGTTCTGTCGTAGAACATCAGTCTACTTCGGTCTACAGTATCTGCGATATTTGTTTGAAACAGATTTTTTATGTTTTGATCGAGAAGTGCTTGGTACTGGTTCATTTCGAACTTCTCTACGAAGCTAAGGTACTCGAAGTCGTTAAAGTCCATGGAGCATTCCACTGTGCGGCCGTTAACGTGTTGGAATAGTTTATTGCGCTTTTCTTTTCCTTTTTCTGGGTTCATGATGTCGTCTGGGAGCGGGAGGTTGAATTCTCGCGCGTACGTGGCTAGGTAATACCTTGCGACATTGTCTACCAGCTGATGACCAGCTGATGTATCGTTTCCTGTTTCATCATTATCGGAATTCTCACTGTCGCGTCTTTGGAAGGTGACATTACACTTAGACTGGTCTGTCTTCGGTGCCGCGAGGTCTAAAACAACGATATCCATGGAGTCTCCAAAACGTTTCTTTAGTTTATGAGCGGCTACGATACCAGGCAGGGTACATCCCAAGATGATCACATCAGCTTTCACCTTCGTCGCTTTGTCCTTAAACGTCGAGGGCTCTGAAATACTAACCATTGATGAATCTGAGGAATCGCAAGATAAGGTACACGCTACTTGAAGCAGAAGGCTACAAATAATTTCTAAAAAAATCTTAGATATTATAAATAATTTTGACACAAAATGTCAACACAGAAACATTTCTAGCTGCCAAATAAATGCCTTTTAAACAGTCTACAATATTGTTATGTCACTTCTAGGAATAGGCATAGATAATAATGAGGTTCAGAGAAAAAAGTTCTAGTAAAGAAAGCCCTTCTTAACACAAAACCTCTAACCTTCGACTAAATAACCTTACAAACAGGTAGATGATGTCGGTTTGTAAGGCAACTGTTATCGGGGTTTTATTGCCAGGACTCTTAGCTGAACCCTGGACTATCAGCATTTTGTCTATGAGCACTACTTACAATGACGAAACCATTATTTTATTGTTGTAAATTAGCTGTTGGCGTACATCCAGTACTACATTGCCCACCACAAATACGTAGAAATTATAGCGTCACAGATTGTAGATCATCATTAGCCTTTGCATTTCAGACGATTTGGGTAATGCCTGTGATTTGGGTGTTGCATTTTTTTTATGAAAATCTTATTTTGACCTCATAGCGCGACCGCAGTTTTGGCAAACTAGAAAAACGCAGGTGATCATCATTGGCACTTCTAGAATGGTGTCCAGAATTAACTGGACTAACGTCCCCCATGTTAGTTTTGTCAAAACTCAAATCCCAATCAGTTCGACTGTCAACAATCTAGGAGTTTCTATAGATAGGCAGTTGTCATGGGGACCACAATTGGCGGAAGTCAGTCGAAAAATTTTCACATCAGCCGCCTCTCTTAGAGGCTACGTAACTTTTTGCCTACTTCCACCAAAATTGCGCTAGCTCAGTCTTTATTACTCCCTATCCTAGATTACGCCGACGCCAGCTATTCCGATCTAACCCAAGCACAGCTTGATAAGCTTGAGCGGCTTTAAAACTTCTGCATACGATTCATTTTCGGTCTACGCAAGTATGATCACATTACCGAGTACCGCAACAAGCTCAAGTGGTTACCTATCCGCCTTCGCCGGGATGCACACTGTCTCTCCCTTCTTTACAACATCCTTTTTAACCCAACCACTCCCCGCTATCTCAAGGATAGATTTGAATTCCTTTCCGATCCCTGCGCTCAGCTGACTCTCTCCAGCTGAAAACTTCCCATCCCTATAGTATTTCCTTCACCGTACGTTCTACCAAGCTTTGTAACTCGTTACCTTCTGCGATAAGGAAGGCTAAATCACTCCCTATTTTTAGAGATATTGTATCATCATTTTAGCCATAAAACGTCCACTGATGAACACAGGCCTCCCTCCATGGATCTCCATGAGGGGTAGTTGCCATTCTCACCACGCTTGGCAGGCGGGTTGGTGAGCGCAGTATGGGATGTTGATACACGGATAGACGCTGCTGCCCATCTTCCGGAGGTGTCCCTTAGCAGGCTCTTACTACATCCACGGGTAGGAGAGGAGGGGTAACATTCTACTGCCGGCACCCCACGGCTCTGATATTGTATTGATATATATTGCAGGTTATTAATTTCTTTGAAAATGTTCTACCTAAGTGTGGTTAAAAACTATAAAAATATCAAACTATATTGTTGAACAAATATAATTATTACATATTATCTTGCATTTTTTTATCACCATCCATTGTTTCTTTTTATCTGTACAAATAAATAATTGAAATCCTTAAATTTATGATGCATGCCTAAATTTTGGACTTACAAAATGAGCATCAAGTCGTTTTTTCCCGTGGTCCGAAACGACCCATTTCAAAAGAATCTTGGGCGATTCGCACCACCGAGCCACTGCGGTGCGAATGGCCCCATTCAGATACAGTACTTGGGTGTTTCGCACCGCGGTCCGAATCGCGTGTGGTGCGAAACGACTAAAGACCCATATAAACACTTTCTGTCTTCTGTATCAAACTCAGAGAGTATATACATATATGTATATAATTGTTTATGTATATGTATATAAATTATGTAGCACACAAATTTAAACCTTGAACTTGTTTTAAACTGTGTTTGAATTAATTAATGAATATAGTTAAATAACACAGTGTTGTCTACTTTACTATTATAGTGCTATACATTTTACAACAGGCATTTTTTTAATTCAATTCCTTCTATATTACATACTTGGCATCTTATTTTCAACCCCGACGCAAAAAGAGTGTGTTATATATAGGTTTAACGTATGTCTGTGTATCTGTCTGTGGTATCGTAGCTCCCAAACGGATGAATCGATTTTCGTTTAGTTTTTTTGTGTCATAGATAATTTAATCCCGAGTGTTCTTAGCCATGTTTCATGAAAATCTGTTAAGCCGTTTGAAGATCATCAGCTCTTTTTTTTTTCAAATATACCAAAGTATGGTATCAAATGAAAGGGAATGATGTGTAGATTGCAAAACTGAGGGTAAAAATTAGGTTACCTCAGAGACCAGGTACAGTGTAAGGGGCTAATTAAAATTTTTAATTTTATAAACTTGTATTACATAGGTACTTGGTTTTTGTTGTATTTATAATTATGTCAACTTCCCGTGATCTTAATGTTTGGCCGAATAATACAATCTTAAGGGATTTAACAAAAAAAAAGTAGGTTTTCGTATCTCAAGAGGAAAATCGGTAGGTGCCTAAAATAACTCTATTCTGATCCTTTGTTATTTTCCGTCTGTCAAGTTCCGTTTGCCGTGGGGTGCCGGCAGTAGAATGTTACCCCTCCTCTCATGCCCGTGGATGCAGTAAAAGCCTGCTAAGGGATACCTCCGGAAGATGGGCAGCAGCGTCTTTCCGTGTATCAACATCCCGTACTGCGCTCGCCAATTCGCCTGCCAAGCGTGGTGAGTATGGCAACTACCCCTCATGGAGATCCATGAGGGAGGTCTGTTCAGTAGTGGACTTTTTACGGCTGGAATGATGAAGTTCCGTTTGTCAAGAACATTAAAAATCATGTGATGTCCGATGTCGTTGAGTTTCTGGTTGACTTTGGTTGACTTATTAGCTGGCTTATTATCCGCCCTTGGGTTATCTGGGCATTCTAATTATGTAGATTTTTTTTTCTTTTATTTTTATAAAAGGAAAAGAAAGAAAGAAAGAAAAGAAAATAATATTTATTTATGTCTCATTTAAAAATACACAAACGGAACTGTTAGGTACAATAAAATATTTATAGACATAAATCGGTCGCCAACTCAGCGTACGCTGTGTTAGACACAGCACTGTTTTCAGTGGCGCCGTGGGTTTCAGTGACTGTGGCGCCGTGGGATTATGTCACGCAGTGACTATGCCATCCCCGTATAGTAAACACAATTAAACACACATATATATATAAAGTTCTAACTTAGTTATATCTAAATTTTTAACTTAAAGTAGGTAGGTTAGGTAGTTACCCACCTCTAATTAACTAACTACACGTAAATAAAGTTTAAACAACATCTTAGATTTTAAAATTATAATAAACTACCCGCGCTCCGCGGTTTCACCAGCGTAGTTCCCGTTCCCGTGGGAATACAGGAATAAAATATAGCCTATGTTACTCAGGGATAATGTAGCATTCATAATAACATTAGTGAAAAAATTTTAACCGATCCTGTAGTTTTTGAGGTTATTTGTTACAAACATACAAAATACAACAAACAAAACATTTTTGTTTATAATATTAGTATAGAAGTATAGATGTCCGAGTCATCACAACAAAAGTTGACCTTTTTCGTTAGAAGCACAATACCGTCTTGATAAAACATCTTATCATGAAAATAAAAGATAAAATGAAAATAAACAAACAACTTGAAGAATTAAATGTCGCGTCACGCTGACATCATCATCATCATAATTCCAGCCGTAAAATGTCCACTACTGAACAGTCCTCCCTCATGGATCTCCATGAGGGGTAGTTGCCATACTCACCACGCTTGGCAGGCGGGTTGGCGAGCGCAGTACGGGATGTTGATACACGGAAAGACGCTGCTGCCCATCTTCCGGAGGTATCCCTTAGCAGGCTCTTACTGCATCCACGGGCATGAGAGGAGGGGTAACATTCTACTGCCGGCACCCCACGGCTACGCTACGCTGACAATATTTCAGGTGCAATGTCGAAGTACATGTTGATTTAGAAAATGATTTTGTTATGCAGAAATACAGATATACATTTTATCATCATTTTATTGGTAAAATCAATTTGCAGGTCGATTCATAAATTAGGCAGGTTAGTCATAATACATTTACAAACAACAATTAATTCTGTTAAGTACATTCTTAGCACAAATCTCGAAAAAAACTGGAAACAATGTCAAATAATCAATTATTCTTACTAATAGATATAAAATTTTAAATTTATTAAAAATTACATACAATAGGATTAAACCAGATTAAACATTTAAGTACCTATAACAACATTTTAAATAAAAATAAAAAATCAATAAAATTTAAATAGATCACAATATACATTCGTTAATAGAATAGATTAGATCTGCCACAGCATATGCTGAGTAATGACCATTTTTGTCACATTTTTTTAATTTTTTAAACCTTATTTATTATAGTACAATATGGATTAATACTATTCGGAGGATTAATAGTAATTTGTGTGACAAAATAAACGTATCTTTATCTTGACAATCATGCGAATGTCACAACCTTAGACCTAGCAGATTGTACGGCAGGCTGATTACGTATCTCACGACAAGTTTGCAACAGGCAACAGGCGTAAAATCTCGCGCGCGATCATCCAAACGTCAATTCCTTGTTATCCGCAAGGAACTGTTGGATCACGAGATTTATGCCTGTCGCAGGCGTCATGGATGAACACGGCAAGTGATTACGTATCTCGCGACAAGATATTATTATGTAATCAGCTTGCCGTGTTCATCCTGTGACGCGTTATCCCATTCGGTATAATAAATTATTCTATATTCATCGCATACCGTTTGATTCTAGATTACTTATATATATATTATGTTTGATTTGTGCTGTTAGTCTTCCTAAAATAAATAAATAAATAAATTGGTACTGTGTTCCTAATACTTTTAAATCAACACATTTAAATACCGGAGAAGAACTCTTCGCCGCTGGCATACTGGATTCCTAATACTTTTAAATCGATCTTTTGTCGTGGGTGGAGTCAGGCTGGGGATGGTGATGATGATGTTGATGACCTTACATTACAGAACCGAAAATAAAATTGTTACCTACCTACTTTGAATTCGTTCGAAATCTTAATTCTTGCATTGGCGTAGGTACGAAATTCTCAGCGCGCATATCTAACCCGCCCTTGACCGGAACTAAATACCTACAGTATCAGATCGTTTCAAATCGAGTTCCAATAGGCGCTAGGCAGATAACCGGCGCGGGGCGCCTTATTGAACTCCCGGCTGGAATAGGAGACGGTCACTCGACGTGCGCCCGCGCACGTACGCCACTGTGGCTCGCGTTTCCACTGGCGCGCGGTGCGGCGGACGGGAATGTCGTGGGATTGGTCCGATGAAAATTGTACACCTGTGTAACGGGAGTTGACACGATAGTACCTACCGACAAGATTCTTAGGGGTCGTGAGTTTTGGAACTAAAGATATTTGGTTCATAAAAAAAGTATCACTTGCTAGGCCTAGCTTTGTATAAGACATTCGTCTTGGTCGTTCGCTAGTCAAGGTTTTATTATATGTATGCAAAAATAAATGATGCCAGCACTGTAAAATTATGTAAAATAATATATTATTATTACACGTAAATTATTATGTAACGATCATCATGGCGCCTGATATCATAACAGTAACCAAATTGGTTTAAATGTTATTTTCTTTTTTACATAGTTTGGTCTACGACACGCTAAGTAGGTACTGTTGTAGCTACCTGCAAAAGCTATGTTGCTTTAATCCGTTTAGTTAAAATTTAACGTTACGTAATGAAAAATAAATAGATCTCTACTTTATTTTCTATACTTTATGTTGTCAATACATAGCAATCACGACGCTAAGCGATTGCTACGTTTTGATGGCTACATGTGACGTAGCGATTACTACGAGTGTCGTAACGATTACACATTTATTTTGTAAACTTTAAGTAAAGCTTTTGCTACACACAATGTCGCGTAGTACCTCTATAGCCTATAATTCAGACACTTTATTATTTTAAAAAAGCTCAACATAAAGTAGAGATTTATTTCTTTTTAGTTACGTAACGTTAAAATTAAACGTCATCATCACAGCCGCAGGGTGATTACGTATCTCGCGATAGGTTTGCAACTGGCGTATATTTCGCGCTGCAACAGGCGTAACCTTGCGATTATTGCTGTCAATGTTCAATTTTGTAGTGTATAAAAAAATTACGTTTGACAGCGATGATCGACAGCGAGATATAAACTTGTCGCGAGATACGTAATCCATTGATATAAAAGCATAGATGAGCCCTGACGTAATCAGCCGGCCGTGGGGTGCCGGCAGTAGAATGTTACCCCTCCTCTCATGCCCGTGGATGCAGTAAGAGCCTGCTAAGGGATACCTTCGGAAGAAGGGCAGCAGCGACTATCCGTGTGTCAACATCCCGTACTGCGCTCGCCAACCCGCCTGCCAAGCGTGGTGAGTATCGCAACTACCCTTCGTGGAGATCCATGAGGGAGGCCTGTTTAGTAGTGGACTTTTTACAGCTGTAATGATGAATCAGCCTGCCGTTGCACCGTCCCGCGCGACAATGCGCCCGCGCATTTATCTCTGCGAAATGGCAACGATCTCGCTCCCATTCTGGCGGGGCGACGTTAGCGCGAATTCGCAACATTACACTGTTTCCACCTGCGAGACCTTCAGTATTTGTAATGTATAATCCGTACTGAGATTGTACGGATACACGATTAAACGGCCTATTATAAGACATCAACGCGCCTGTAGAAACGTCTGAATGAAATGGGCCTTGCAAAGTTAAATTATGTACGTACCTACATTGAAGTATTAATTTACAACTCACTGGGTACCTATTGATTATAGATTCCGCTTGGATATGCGAAATTGGTATTGCTATTTAAAATTCAACGAGTAATATACATACCTGTAACTGATTTCATGTTTTATGTATATCTGGCTACGTAGAATTTAAATATGGTAAATGTTTTGAAGAATTTATGATAGGACTGGTACTGCTGGTAGGTACTTCGGAAGCTCTTTAGGGAAACTGCAATAAATTATGCAATTTAATCAATACCTATATATGTATAAAACTCTTCCGTTACTCACTGAGTGACTGACAGACAACGCACAGCCTAAACCACTGGACCTAGAGACTTAAAATTTGGCAGACATATACCTTGAGTATCCTAGAGGTGCACTAAGGAGGGATTTTTCGAACATCCCACGGGAACGGGAACTACGCGGATGAACTTGCGGGGTGCGGCTAGTTAGGTAATATTTAACGGGATATTTGTTTAAACAAAATCTAAAGCCCGTTTATATTCAAAACAGTTTAGGTAAAACTAAATTTGTAATATTTTATTCCGTAGTTTCCCACTGCAGGGCAAAAAAGCCTTCCTTTAGGAATCGTCATCATCATCGCAAGCGTGGGACTGCTGGCCACGTCCACAGCGGGGGTGTGCTGCAGTAATGAGGTGTTGTTGCCATACTCGTCATGCTTGGCAGATTCTTACTGCAGCTTCGGGCAAGAAAGGAGAGGCAACAAGAATCAAGAATCAAAAAATACTTTATTCAGTGCGGCCGCATGGACCTTATTGACGCGTTACAAATTACAAAATAAAACACACAAATAAATAGAATAAAGCACATAATTGAACGTTCTAGAAATAGATAAAATTATTTTCCAAACTCAGAATAATTTCCAAACTTGAGTTTCCTTGAGCCACGTACAGGGTCTAACTGCTGGACATAGGCCTCCCCCATGGATCTATACGATCATGAGGGGGCTGTTGTCATACTCACCACGCCTGGCAGGCGGGTTATCGAGTTATCGGTTATCGAGGGCAGTACAGGATGCAGTGATACAGGACAGTGTTGATACACGGAAAGACTCTGCTGCCCATCTTCCAGTGGTATTCCAGTGGTTTCCTTGGCAGATTCTTACTGCATCCACGGCCAAGAGAGGAGAGGCAACAATCTACTGCCGGCACCCCACGGCGAATAGGTACATTTTTCTCATGTTAGTGAATAATTGTATTCTTTATGAGAAAATAAACGATCTTTAACATGAACATTTTAACTTTATCTTCGAACTTCGGTCGAAGTGTTATTTAGCCATCAGACCAGTGAGTTGTAAATAGTTAGAGTAGCTATACCAAACAAAAAATGTGTCGCAGTCGCAACTTGATGACAGCGGGGGTGCCAGCGCGGGGCGCGCTCGCCCACGCACACAAGTATTCGCTGCAGCGCTACACGATTAGAATGTCGTCTATCCATACCATCAATACATGCCGCGCTAGATCGCTAATAGAGTATAGTTTTCTCGCGACCAAAACGTCGTAAGCGCCGTGAATTTCGTGGCGCTTACACGTTTCGTTCAACATAGTGTAACAACATGTCGCTCTAATAGATTCTTTTCACCGCAGAATGGACACTTCAGACAGCTATTAATGCAGTAATGTTAATGCAGTAGGTACCTATGAATATTATATTTCAAAATACATTAAATTAAAACGAATCGTTAAGCGTTTAAAGTCATTTTTTTAAATAAATTGGTATTTTATCCAACAAGTACGTACATAGGTAGGTACTTACACTAACTAGACCCCACACTTTATTTCACTCTGCCCCTCCTCTCATGCCCGTGGATGCAGTAAGAGCCTGCTAAGGGATACCTCCGAAAGATGGGCAGCAGCGTCTTTCCATATACCAACATCCCGTACTGCGCTCGCCAACCCGGCCTGCCAAGCGTGGTGAGTATGGCAACTACCCCTCATGGAGACCCATGAGGGAGGCCTTTGTTCATTAGTGGACGTTTTTTGGCTGAAATGATGATGATTATCTAGCCCAAAACTAAGCAGAGCTCTTGTTATGGCTACTAGATAACTGATATATAAATACAATACAATACATATTATACCTATTTATTTATTATTATACGTAGAAAATGACCTGAACACCCAGAACAAATATCTGCAGCGATCACTAAATATTTGTCCCAAGGCGGGAATCGAACCCACCTCCTGCGTCGCAGGCGAACCTTCGCCCACCACGCCACAGAGGTCGTCAATCGATCTATTACAAATTTATAAACCTTAAGAATTTGTTCAGACAACAATATAGGTATAATACAGCTTCAGTTTATAAGTAATGACGATTGCAAAAGATACCTACAGTAGGTACCTACTGTTACTGATCAGACAGACGGCACAGGGCGAGTATCAGTTAAACCTTTGTCGCCAACCCTTAGTAGGTACCTACACATCCCATCTGTACGAATCACTTTTCATAATCTATGATTTTCAAACAAAATGTCAGTACAATAGAAAATAATATACAAAAATTAATTTTAGTTGGTTTTAGTTGATATTCTGTTTACTTTCCGATGATAAGTCACGCCACTATCTTTTTTCTTCGCAGTTGATTGATTTTTACACGTTTTTAACACGCAAGACGGCATTTTTAATTTGGGTTTATTCGCATGTGGTCGCGATGGACGTCGACGAACGACTAAATGAGTTGTTGCCGGCCGGCAACAACTCATGGCGCAAACTTGTTGTTCGCGGGTGTCAATTCTATACGCTAGTAATAATACTTCAATGCATCAGACAGATATATTTTTAGGATGATATTTTTGAGGCAATAAGACCTTAATAAATCATAACAACTGATTATTATAGTGCTAAAATATAAGGCAAAGCCCTGATAAATGTCATGACAGCCAAATGACGTAGTTTGGTTCGAGATGGAACAATATATAGAAAATCCCTGTATGTCTACCAGGAGTTGTCACTGTTAGATAGCCTGCCGTTACTACAGTAGTAATGAAAAAAAAATGGCCGCCAACATGGCCAGCCAAACAACATAAGAATTTATAAATAAACTTGACACTGGCGGAATTGTGAAAAACTAAACACAAAAAGCCATAAAATAAAAAGACAAGACAAGTACGTTACTATGACATCTGTCAGATTTGTAACGTATGGCAACAAATTCTAAGCAAATGAAGCCCAAACTACAGTCGCTGTAGTATAGTTACTGCGTATTTTAGTACCAAACTAACCGTTAGAGCTGTACAAGTTTTCATATTTTTCTTTAACTACAGTCGCTAGCGAGTATAGATTGTGAAAACTGGTAGACCTACTGAATCCTTTGACTAAATACTTAGCTCGTCTAAGCCTGAATCAAATGAATTTGCAAGAAAACTTAGAAAGTTAAAAAGTCAATATGTATTTATTCGAGTAAAGTTCTTCTTAGAATAGACAACAAAACACATATTAATTTAAAAGCACTTAATTGAATTCGTTCGCTTCAGAAAACTTTTCTTTCCAAGTGAGGGAAAGAAGAGAACCCTCACTCTTTCACTTCTATTAATTGTTATAATTTGTTCCTTAATGCTTAATTTAATTAATTACCTATAGTTATTAATATTAATTTATTGATGATAGGTTTATTCACAAATCGAACATTTTAAAGTACAATAAAATAATAAAAGCTTATGGTAAGGTATTTTTGTTTAAAATGTAAGTTCTGTATTGGCTTCAAGTCTCAAAATTAACTATTTATTCATTGTTATTAAAAGCTGTAGAATTTTGTCACACAACTAATATAATAATTATAATAATGATAAAATGAAAAAGTCATTGCAAGTAATAATAACATGTCATTAAAGTTTTCTTGAGTCCCAATTCAAATTGGTGCACGTAGTGTGGTGTGGGGCGCCCGGCTCAGGTTGAGTGACCGGCAAAAGGCAGCCTACAAAAAGTAGCTAAGAGTGGGCGATGACTGGCCTCAGTAGCCATACTATGTACAGCAGCGGACTAACGTGAAGAAGTAATACTTAACTTTTCCCTAAAGGTAAAACTTAGTTTCTGTAATCTGTGGTAAAACGTGGTAAGCCGTGGGGTGCCGGCAGTAGAATGATGCCTCGCTCTCTTACCTGTAGATGCAGTAGGAATCATGGGATACCTCCGTAAAATGGGCAGCAACGTCTTTCCATGTAAAATTAATAGAATCAGGCGTTACTTTGCGGAAATCCATATAACAATAAAATGCAATTAAAATATCTAGTTTTAATTCCCGCCCGCGGGCGGTTGGCGGTGCATATGCATCTCAGCATTAGCGGAATTAAAACTAGATATTTTAATTGCATGTCTTTCCATGTATCAACATCCCGTTCTGCGCTCGCCGAGCGTGCTGAGTATGACAACTACCAACAAAATATAGGCCTCCCTCACGGAGATCTATGAGTGAGGCCTATGTCCAGAAGTGGACGTTGAGAGCAGTTCCACGGAGATTATACATATAATGAAACTGCCTTTAGGTAAGTCATCAGTCATCACACATTAGCAATTTAAGTAAAACCAGACATCATCTCTGACTAAGACAATGCAGTATTGCAAACTGAAAAACCCTATCGCGTCGTGTGATTAAGTCTGCGTGAATCCGAGTAAACATATTTTTCAATGATCTATGAATCGAGTGAATAAGCTGATAAAGATAACTAGAATCACTGCTCATCTGTGGTTGATGTATGAACCATACTTACTATTCATAATCTCATCATCATGATCCACTCATAATCTCATCATCATGATCGACAGCCGTCGTCCACTGCTGGACATAAGCCTCCCTCAAGTCAGTACAAGTACAAGAGTAGTGATCATGAGGGGGTAGTTGCCATACCCGCTTTGCTTGGCAGGCGGGTTAGCGAGCGCAGTACGGGGTGTTGATACACGAAAAGACACTGCTGGCCATTCTCCACGGGCAAGAGAGGAAGGGCAGCATTCTACTGCCAGCACCTTACGGCATAATCATAATCTATGATAGATGGTTTGCATAGCGTCAGCAAGTGGTTTTTATGCTGTTCAGGACACTGTAGTGCCTGGAACAAATTTAAGATTAGGCTTTCCCAGAACGTATATAACATGCTCTCAGTTTATGTCTTAGGCTGACTAAGCCGCAGGTTGCCTCATGATTTTCTTTCACTTATAAACAATTTTAAATGTATCTCAGAAGTTAGTATACCACTCATGATACGAGTAGTACTAGGCTTCAATATTAGTTTATAACAAAGTCGCTTCCTGCTGTCTGTCTATCCCTATATTTGCTAAGATCTTTAAAACTACGCAACGGATTTTGATGCGGTTTTTTCAATAGATAGAGTGATTCAAGAGGAAGGTATATCAATATATTTAAAACTCTTCCGTTACTGACTGAGTGACTGACAGACAACGCACAGCCTAAACCACTGGACCTAGAGACTTGAAATTTGGCACACATATACCTTGAGTATCCTAGAGGTGCACTAACGAGGGATTTTTCAAAATTCCCACGGGAACGGAAACTACGCGGGTGAAACTGCGGGGTTCGGCTAGTAATTGTATAAAACTATACATGCATAAAACATGCATAATATAGTAGAGAAACACTTTGGGAGGTTTCTAATGTGAGGTCGTAAGTAAACACATTTGTTTGCGCTCACATTGCAAATGCTGGCTGAACCCTACGAGATAGATCAAAATAACGTACCTTAAAAAGGTCTACAAAAAAGTCCGCGTTGGTATATTCTGTAGTATATTTAGTATCAGCATTGCACCCGTGTGAAGCCGGGGCGTGTCGACTTTATAAAACATTACAGGGATTTTATCAGCCATGGCACACTTTATGTATAATTTGGAGATAATTATTATTATCATTAAGAGCCTGTAGTGTCCCACTGCAGGGCAAAGGCCTCCCTCCCTCTCCATGCTTCGCGGTTCTCCGCAACAAGGGCCATTCCTTATTACAAGTGCCGTCTAGGCTAGGCCTTCCACGTGGCTATGTTAATATGTTAGCCAGAACCAAGCTACTTAAGTTTGCCCTCCTTGTCACTCGCTATCTCCCTGCTCAACATCCTATCCGAGAACGGAGTGGATGTTTTTCACCACAGTCTGCCGAAATTCATAGAAATAGCACAGCTTACCATAGAAAATGCTTCTAAATAGCTCGTTAAGTGTATGTTCGTACAAATAGCATCGCATTAGGATTAACCTGTAATGATGTTAATGATGTTTGTAATGATTGTTCAAATAAATAAAATATAAATATAAATGTTTATTATTATAAAAAGGTTTCCAACTTATTATAAACACCTGGAAGTTAAATGAAACGCCTGCAACGATCCACTGCGCAATTTCTAGCTTTTGAAATATATCTTAGACATTATTATGCATAGAATCCTCCACAGAACAGATCTTTATCTGTTCTGTGGAATCCTCTTTGGTGCACCAAACAATAACATTGAAATAGACCATACTAGCTTATGCCCGCCGCTTCTCATGCGCTGTACCCGGATAAAATGTATCGTATGTGTTAATAACGGTCAACATCTATACGTGTGCAAAATTTCAGCTCAATCCGTGCGCTAGTTTTTGCGTGAAGGAGTAACAAACGTCCATACATACTCACAAACTTTCGCGCTTATAATATTAGCTGGGTACCTTTACAAAATCGATATTTAATAATTTAGGCTATAAAGAAAACGTCTCTTGAAATAATTTCATTTTGTGCGCCTGTTAATGGCCTATTGTTAAAGTTAAATAGGTAACTAGAACACATCATTATAATACAAAGTAAACACACAACTTTGTATTCTAGATAAAAAATAATTGAATTTCTGTGAGTCAATCATGTTAACACAATGTATTAACGAATATTTAAAATATAAAGAGAGAAAACTAAAAGCAAAAGACAAGAGAAAGAGATCCACTGGACAGAGGGATCACTCGAGCAACTTTGCAGTCGAATAATTAAAAAATAGAAAATTAGTCGAAAACTTCACATTTGAGTATGAGTTAGCTTAATTTTAATACACCCCACTTCAGCATATATATAAACCAAAGACGAATTATATTTTGTTCGTGAGTCATCATCATCATTTCAGCCGTAGGACGTCCACTGCTGGACATAGGCCCCCTCATGGATTTCCAGTTATTGCGGTTGGAAGCCATCTGCATCCACCGTCGACCTGCGGTCTTCACCAGGTCGTCAGCCCATCTTTTTGGTGGACGTCCTACGCTGCGCTTGCCGGTCCGTGGCCTCCCCTCAAGAACTTTTCGGCCCCATCGGCCATCTGTTCTGCGAGCTACATGGCCTGCCCATTGCCACTTCAACGTGCTAATCCGCTTGGCTATGTCGGTGACCCGAGTTCTTCTACATCGTGAGTGCATCTGTCCATTTAATAAAATATAAGTACCTACACAATTTTAGATTAAGACTGAAGAAATTTTTGTTTAATTGTCAGAAGGATCAGGAAGGTCAAAGGTATGACACTAGTAGGTATTTTGTAAATTGTGTGTGTCCAAGACCAGAAGCTACACAAGAGTTCGCAATCTCAGCCGTTGGAATGCTGCCCACGTACACTGCCGGGCATATATCATGAGGGGGTTGTTGCCATACTCACCACGCTTGGCAGGCGGGTTGGCAAGCGCAGTACGAGATGTTAATACAGGAAGACGCTGCTGCCTATCTTCCAGAGGTTTCTCTTGGCAGAATCTTACTGCATTCACGAGCAAGAGAGGATAGGCAACATTCTACTGCTGGCACCCCCTGCATAAAAGTTCAATCGAATAAAACGTAACCCTTGAACTACGGAGATTACGATAGTAAATATACTTTACGAGTATCTTCGGTAACCTGCTAATTACGACTCTTGCAAATTGAGTGTTAGCAATCAAAGTGCTAGTAAAAACTCTTAGTGTACTTCAGACTGCTCCCTACACTTTATGATCGCCTGGTAATAGCTACCTACCTATTTTCTACGGCCAGATAAAAGAAAGTACATAAGTACCTGTGCAATTGTATTTTTTCTACTACAAAGCTGTGAGGATGGCTTAGATGCTGAGCAAGTCTACACATCTAATAACCTCCCAGACACTACAACGTCCCGCATAGCTTAAGTAAAAATAAATTAAGGCCTTTACATCTATTATAGATGATTTATATAGCGTCAGCAACTGGTATTCAAGAAGTACAGGACAGTGCAGTGCCTGAGACATTAGCAGATGGATTAGGCTAGCCTGGCACCTATAACGTCCTGCTAGGTTAGTTGGCAAGATTGTTATTAATATTAATAGGATTGCTGAGTAATATCGGCTTAGTTAGCTTCAGACGTATTGACCTGTTCTTTCCTCTGACTAAGAGCTGACTAAGCTGAGAGGATGGTATAGGATTGGGCAAGCCTAATCCAATCCACAATGTTCCAGGCACTACAGCGTCTCCTACAGCATTATTACCAGTTGCTGACGCTGTATAAATCATCTATAGGAGATGGTTGGATGATTCCAGAGGTACCCCTTTGTACCAGTTGCTTGCTGCCCTCTACGTGTCAAAGCTATATCAAGAACCGAAGAAGGATGGTTAACTAGAATGTTCCGTATCCAGATCCTAACATAGACATGCCCTCTACCTAAAAATACGTATATGCCATTCTTACCTACCATGTGCCTTCCACATGCACAATCATGATCAATGAGGCTCTACGGTGACGCAGGCAGATAACGGCACGTGTGGGCTTCACGTGTCTTCGATAAAGGAGTTGAAATTCAACTACATGGTGCATCGTGTGCTGAGTTGGTGACCAGTTTATGTCTCATAAGATTTTTATTGTGTTTAAATTATGTAATTTTAATTTACCTGTGTACTTATGAGTCGTAAATAAATATTTTCTTATTCCTTTTCTTATATTATTATGTACCTTTTGCATACGACTTTTTAATATCAAGGTAATTTATTCACGAAAAATATACATTTATTTTATAGTTTGTAATCTTTAACCACACTTAGGTAGGACATTCCAAGGAAATGAGTAACCTTATAAAAAATTTAAGATTCCGGTGGGATTCGAACCCACGTCTGCCAAATCAAACCTTGACACTTCCTAAAGGCGGATGTGCTATAACCTCTTAGCTACGGAACCCGTGTCGGGTAATGCTGAAATTCTTCATAAAGTGATATCGCTCCTTAAGTGTATACTATTCTATGAGTCTATACTATAGTTTTCGCATTTTCTTGCCTCTCAGTGATCATTTTACAAGTTAATGTCGTGCTTTCTTATTAAGATAAATAACTTTATTTAAAATAAATAAATTAAAAGTACCTGTAAAAACTTTTTAGCAAACAAGCTTTTATTTAAACGTACCTACTAAAAAGAATAAAATAAACATTTTCCATTAAAGTTTAATGTAAACTTAAAACGCCTTTACACAATTTATGTGATAAAAAAGCTTGTCGCGAGATTAACCTGTGTACCTGTAACTTAATCTAATTGTTTTTTTTTTCAAATAATGTAAATACGAGTACCTGCTTAAATCTATATAGTGACATGTTTTTTGGAATTTGAAATGAAATAATCACGCCTAGCTAACAGAGCTTAAAATAATCTGGGGACCTTCCAGACACGTTATATAGTGATGATTTTATTTTCTTGTTTATCTCACCATATGTGGTATCATATATCACTTTCAACACCATTTAAGGGTTCCGAAGACAATTTTTCAATTTATAGTTACTGACGGGTCCTTCAACTGCTCTTATGTTAGGCGTAACTTAGACTAGCATTCTTGAAAAATAACTAGAGTTCCACACAAAAATAAACGCGGGTAACCCACGGGCAGCAGCTGACAGTTATGTCATAAAGACCTTTGGAATATCTCGGTAGCATGAATCTTACGTGCGAAACGAGTGATAGGTATACCAAAGGACTATTACTGGAAAATGTATGTTGGAAGTGGGCTTTTTGGAGAGCCTCTGTTATGCATAAAATGGCCTTAAGTAGGTACCTCACACGCACAATAATGCAATCAATTTCATGTGACAAGGAAATTCCACCGTTACTCTTATTGATACTACTGAAACATCATCATCATCTCAGCCGTAAGACGTCCACTGGAGATAAGCTTTCATGAACGTACAAGTAGGTAATGATCATGAAGCGTTGCCATACGCTGCGTTACCACGCTTGGCAGGCGGATTGGAGATCGCATTACTGGATGTTGAAACACGGAAAGACGCTCCTGCCCATCTTCCAGAGGTATCCCTTGTCATATTCTAACTGCATCTACGGTTTACTAAGACATAGTGAATATTTTTTTAATAGATTTAATACGGCTTTCAGTTCTAGTGCGAGGAGGCGGCCACGACCGGTGCTCATGAAGAAGGGCCTCTAAATGCTCTGCGAAACGTCAGCAAGATGATAATAAGTTAGGTACGTGGTGTAAGCCGCATTATATTTATCAAATAATGTCAAGCCACGATCATTTCAATATAGTGCAATTATTGGATACAAACTGCAAGATCAACCAAATTAAATCTAACTAAATAGAAATAGTAAATTCGCCTTTTACATCGATTCAGTAGATGGTTTATACAGTGTCAGCAACTGGTATTCGTGCTGAACGAGACGCGGCAGTGCCTGGGTCATTGTAAGTTAGATTACGATTGCACGGCACCTATTGGTACCATCCTCCCAGCTTAGTTGTTAGTTGTGTTACTGTGAAGTGGCTTGTCGACGAGTCTTTTTATGACTTTAGGGAGTACACGGAACGCAATTTTTTTTTCATTTTTTTATACGTATCAATATACTCTAAGAAAGAACAAGTAATGAGGCGTTTTGATTAAAAAGTAAAAACTTCAAAAATAGTTCCCTCAAACCTTAAAGATAGAGGTTTTAGAAGGAGGTTTTTTTACGAGTTAATGATGAGACATCCCGATGGCCCACCTGATGTTAAGCGGTAACCTCTACCTATTACAACCTGGTATACCGCGGCGATCACGTCACGAAGCATGTGACTATGTGACCAACGATGCATTGATTGCGCCCGTCACCCTGAGACAGAGTAGTAAGGTCTCGTGTGCCCGTAATTTCACCGGCGCCCCTTATCATTCATAAAACAGAACACAGCAAACCACGGATAGTTTGAGTTACCCGTAGCAGTTGGACATAGCGACGGTTCATATATTAGTTGGACGATTGCCCCTCAGTTGTACCACGGATCATAATAATATATCATATCACAGACAAAAAAATATTCTGACAGTTGAACCACGGGTCGGGAGTGCAATGCAGACATTACTGCTTGACGGCAGAAATAGGTATGGTGGTAGTACTTTCCCCTTACTCTTCACAAAAAGCTCTAATACTAATAAAAGACGTTAGTTTTATTTTACTGATAGAAAATACCACAGAGCAAGTAACTAAACATAGTTTGACGATGACAGCGATTGTAATTAATCACAGATTTGCTTTCTCCGCTTGCCAGCTCCAACTATTAGGTTTAGTAGAAAACTCTTTTTTTGTTACTGAAAACGACTACAGAGATGGGCAGACGACCTGGTAAGGTAAGGTCTGTGGATGCAGCCTTGGAAGTCTTACTTGGAAGTCCATGGCCTATGTTCAACAGTGGAGGACCTATGGCTGAAATAATCATGATAATGACTGAAAACGGCCCATTACGTCTGAAGCTGACTAAGCCGCGGGTTGCCTCACGATGTTTTTCTTCATACATAGCACGTGTGAAATATATATGCATATAATTAGCCTGATTATGTACAGGTTAAGTGCGAAAAGAGTGATTATCTCAAAGGACTATTATTGGGAAATTTCGAGTTGAAGTGGGATTTACACATATTCAATCAAGATTAAATTCAAGTGACGAAGAAATGTGGAATTTCCTTGTCACTTGAATTTAATCTTGATTGAATAAGTCTAAATCCCACTTCAAGTCTTTTCCAGTATTATTAGGAAAATGGTACAAAGAACTTCAGCTGTTTGCCAGTTGCTGACGCTGTATAAATCATCTTTAATAGATGCAAAGGCCTTTTATTTATTATATTTCTGTTGCCGTAATTAATATCGAGCAAAAAACGGCAAAAAATCACATTTATTGTATGGGACTCCCTTACATGTTTATTTTATTCTGTTTTTAGTATTTTGTTGTTATAGAAATACATCTGTGAAAATTTCAACTGTCTAGCTATCACGGTTGTGTCTCATGGATACAGCCTGGTGACAGGCAGACCTGGTGATATCGTCCCGGGTCTGGGACTCATCGTCATGGGATCATTCTTTGTATAAAAATTTAAGGCAATTGACGACCTATGTGGCGCAACGGGCGAAGGTCCGCCTGCGACGCAAGAGCTTGCAGGTTCCATTCCCGCCTCGGGGCAAATGTCTGTATGATCTGCAGATATTTCTTCAGGGTGTTCTAGATGTTTTTCTATATATAATAAATAATATGTATCTATGTAGGATAATGTATTAAGATGCTAGATGATGCTGTGAGAATTATCCAGCATTATTTATTTATTAAAGAATAGGAAATTTCCCATCTGGGAATCTACCTTTTACGACACAAGTGTATCAGACGTCATAATTGATTGCAATATTATGTTTCGATCTCGTCTGGCGTGCGTTATCGTTCACGAGTGAGGTCTCCGTAATGTGAATTGAGATAAAAAATCTGTGTACGATTGTACGATACCTCATTATTTTTCGCAAGTGACAGAGTTCCGAAGAAATAGTTATTTATTCTTAGTTTTTGAAATCTAACTCGCGTGTCATCTGGAGCGAAGCAATTCAATTATGTGCTTTATTCTATAGTCATTTTTGTTGTATATTTTTGCACTAAATAAAGTATTATTTATGAGTTTGAGTGTTTTTCCTTAAATAAACAAGGATAACATAACATGGCTTTTGCCAAATGTAAATGTACGTTTTTAAACTTAATCATACATCCATGTTTTTTTAGATATTACCTGAGTCGAGGTACCTACCTAAAGTTGATCCCTGGAACAGTATCGAAAAAGCTCGATCCAACGGTCGATAGTTACGATGATGATTGTTGAATTTATATTCTTGTTAGAGATTCGTATAGTGTCAACTACATACCAGAGATAATATAATACTCTAGAATTCAAACGCATACTTATAACAAAAATCTGAAGTATACGAATTTAATAATGTGCTCTAATCAATATAAATTTGTGTTATTTTACTTTTACAAATACGTACATTTCTATGTGGCCTTCGGTTCAAAATTAGTAAAAACTTATTGACTTTACCACAAGACGTTGCTATACCAGGTTTTTTTTAGTTTTACCTAGACGTATCAGATACCAGACTTCTTATTAATTTTCTCGGTGTTAAAAATAGTCAACCGCAAAGTAACTTTGAATATGATTGAACAAATCTAGCACAGACTCGCTACCATTATAGAGGTATAATGGTCATAACTCCATCAGGACGGCACGATCAAATGACATATGTTTATGTACCTACAGCAGAAGGGATCAAGCGGGAAGACGCCTATTTGCAACTCGTACCTTCCACTTTAATAACAGCCTTTACACATCTGGCCCGTGATGGAGTTATGGCCTTAGGGTCTCCGAGATAAGGTATACTTTCGGTGGATGGTTTGAGGGAGTTGTCGATGCGGATAAAGGTTTTGATTATTTGCAAGAGTGCAACAACCTGTCTGTGGATCACGTAGGCAAGGCGCACCTAAGTGATACCTACAAGGGGCGTGTTGCAATATTTGATAATGTTTCCTGGAATGTTTATTTTTCAGCGGCAATACGAAAAATATAAAAATATACTAGGCAAAAGTGAGTAAAGATCGATCTCCGTGGTTGCCATACTCGCCACGCTTGGCGGGTGGGTTGGCGAGTGCAGTACGGGATGACACGGAAAGACGCTACTGCCCACCTTCCGGAGATATCCCTCAGCAGATTCTTACTGCATGCAAGAAGGAGGTGCAAATTTTACAGCCGGCACCCGACGCCACGGCACGACAGCTTCTTTTTATATACTCGATTAACTCCAGTGCATACCTATAATCCTGTCCAACGAAATCGATTCCTTTCAGCCTTTTACCACAGATTACAGAAACTAACAGATACATCACTCCAATACAAAAGCGAAAATACCTACGCTATAATAGCCTACAAAATCGTTAAGATTGCTTTGCTCACCCGCCTTACCTACTTGCAAGTAATCTGTGACGCGGCATCGCTAGGGCTAGGGTTGCGCTTCTACGATGAGATTTTCATAATAAAACGAATGTGGTGAAAAAAACAGCTATTTTTATTGGTTGCTCAAATATGATTTAGTTTTTTAAAATAATGGATACCTTTCGATGTTCGAAACGTCAGGATAATAATAAAGGTAATTACGCGATAAATACCCGTTAATCCAATATAGTAATAATCAGTTCATAAACGATAGAGTTCTCAAATAAATAAAAAAATCAGGTGGCCTGAGAACATCCTCTTTATTTAAGTCGGTTAAGAAAAGCAGCGACCTTTGTACAGGGAGGTAAGTACCTACCTACTCTCCGTACGCAGTAGGTATACTATGGTAGTAGTTATAATCTTTGACATAACGAACTAAGTACACGCCACACTTTACACACCTATACTATTATTGCTCTTTTACCTAGGTATTTAGATGCTTCGCCAGCAAAGATTTGAATCTTTGTTCGCCGGTGGGTACCTAATGCTTGATTTTAGGACTGTGTTGTTTTCAAAGCCATAATCGATTTGAAGGAACGCTGATCTGGAAAGCGATGACCTATGTTGTGTGTACAAAATACTATAATCAAAATACTTATCTATCTATCTGTCTAATAGCTGAACTTCTTTATTTACGAATATTTACATAGTACCTTCCTACGTTCATTTTTAGAACTTAAGATATAAAATATAAATTGTTCATTAGATCTTTGGTTTCGGCATCCATCCACTGCACAATAGTTAGTACGACGCGCTTTCGATATCTAAATGAACGCATTTAACGTGCGTGCGCTCAAGCGGGCTTGTGGCAGCCTACTGCCTTGCAACTAGAGATGTTCCGATTCAAGTAAATACGAGTACGTACTCGATACTTTTGTTTCGATACCAACAAATTTTAGCATCGAATCAATCTAGAGAGTACCTACTTAGTATCGAAACAAATGTACTTGAATCGAATCGAATCATGTACGAACGAACGGCACTATTTTTTTTCCTCGGCGCGTCATCGCCCGTCACCAGCCAGCCAATAGCAGCCATTTGTTTGTTTGGTTGAGCCAGCCATAATGGTTCGATTGTTAGGAAGCCAGATATTTCGCCATATTTATTTTCTGACATTGTTTGTTTGGTTGGTGAACGAGCCATAAATAAACTGTAAAACATGGTCACCGATCAACAGGCTAGCCCGAATTAATCAGAGAACGATGCCACATCTATTGAACGCCCTGATTATGATTTCTGGCAGCACCACAAGGAATTGGCTCACGGTCACAAAAAGAAGAAGTAGACTCATCAAGGAGACGAGGTATCACTTTACCTCTCAAACCCTGTGGTATCTCTAAAACATAATCCATTTGCCGAATAGGATGACATGAAGTTCGTGTTTCCCTGCCTATATAAATAAGCACTTCAATATTTACCAGTAATAGCAACATCGGTGCCGAGCGGTCTTTTTTCCAAAGCGGGTTTTACGATGTGCAAAGCGAGGAACCGATTATCTCCCAAATATCTGGAGCAACTGCTCTTTTTAGGAAATTTAATAATATATATTTAATAATTTAAATAATAATAAAAAAATTAAAGTAATTTACGCGATAAATACCCGGTTGTATGTATGTTAATGGTGGTTAATGGACGGTTGTCATATGTATGTTAATAATAATAAAAAAGAAAAACTATTTTTTCATTATTCCTAAAAAAATACTAAAACCTATCGTTATAACTAGGTATCGATACTTTATGGTTACTTATATGAGTAGTATCGTAAAACGATATGAGTACTACTGATATGAGTAGGTATCGATACTTTGATGGTATCGGAACATCCCTACTAGCAACTCCGGCGATGTGCAGAGCGGTAGGCATTTAACGCGTGGCCTTGAGCGAGTGACGGACGCCTGCTTTTACTACGAGTATTCGATTGGATTCAATTTTGTCGTTCCTTCGGGTGCAAAACGATTCTTAATAGGAAGTTAGAAATAAAGCCTTAACCGCCTACGGCGAGATCCAGATTGATAACGTCAGTTGATGGATACATTGTGTCTACCATGAGTTGTTACTGTTGGATCGCCTGCCGTTACTACAGTAGTAACAGTACGTCTATATGAAATCTGTCAGATTTGTAACTCATGGTACCAAATTCTAAGGAAATGAAGCCCAAACAACAATCGCTATAGTATAGTTTACTGCGTATTTTAGTACCAAACTATCCGCACGACTAGAGACGCTGTACAAGTTTTCATAAATTTTGTTAACTACAGTCGCTAGCGAGTATACGAGTAGATTGTGAAAACTTATGGTACATCTACTGATCTAACTGTGAATAAACAGATCAGTACTAATCTGTTGTCTAACACCGTATGTAGTAGGGATTGCAGAATCGGGTAGTTTTTAAGGAACCGGGAATCCCGGGAATGTTCACATAGGGAACCGGTAATTCCCGGGAACTCCCGGGAAATTTGTGAGTTTTTGGTGGTTAGGCTATTTTAATTACTACTCTTTGCAAAACAAGTGATTAAAATACATAAACCTAAATTTCTATTAACAAATACGGACCTACATACTTCTGATAAATATTTTGATTGTTTATTAAAAGAGGGGAAATAAATGAAAAATAAAACCGGGCAAGAGCGAGTCGGACTCGCGCACCGAGGGTTCCGTGCCATCATACAATATAATTTATGACAAAGGCGGTTTTATATTTGTTGGAGAACCTTGACAGCGCCATCTCTTGTCTGAAAAGCGGAACTTATGTAGATTTTTTACACTTTCTATGATTTCTAAAAAAGTATGCTATGTAGAGAGATTGTAATAAATTTCCTCTAATCTTTACATACACTTCTAATAGTAATAAAAGTTGCAGAGGTTTATCTCCGCAAACTTCGGAGATAAGGGGGGGGGGGAACGCTATTTTTTTCAATATTTTTATAAATTACTCAAAAACGATACGGCTTAAAGGAAAACTAAAAACTGTTTATTAATTTGCAAATGAATACCTTTCTTATGATACCCCACATCACCTAGTAACTTCACAAAAATTTTGAAAACCCCCCTTCCACCCCCCTTGTCTAAAAAACTATGCAAATTAGAGAGTTCGCTATAATTTTCCTATGAAGTTTACATACACTTCTATTAGCTTTAAAAGTATCACGGGTTTATTTCCGCAAACTTCGGAGATAAGGGGGGGGGAACGGTCGTTTTTTCAACATTTTTGTAAATAACTCAAAAACTATACGGCTTAAAGGAAAGCTGAAAACGGCTTATTAATGTGCAAATGAATACCTTTTATATGATACCCCACATCACCTATTTACTTTTCAAAATTTTTGAAAACCCCCCTTCAACCCCCCTTGTCTAAAAAACTATGCAAATTAGAGAGTATGCTACAATTTTCCTATTAAGTTTACATACACTTCTATGAGCTGTAAAAGTATCACGGGTTTATCTCTGCAAACTTCGGAGATAAGGGGGGGGGAACGGTCGTTTTTTCAACATTTTTGTAAATAATTCAAAAACGATACGGCTTAAAGGAAAACTAAAAACTGTTTATTAATGTGCAAATAAATACTTTTCATATGATACCCCACATCACCTATTAACTTTACAAAATTTTTGAAAACCCCCCTTCCACCCCCCTTGTCTAAAAAACTATGCATTAGAGAGTTCGCTATAATTTTCCTATAAAGTTTACATACACTTCTATTAGCTATAAAAGTATCACGGGTTTATCTCTGCAAACTTCGGAGATAAGGGGGGGGGAACGGTCGTTTTTTCAACATTTTTGTAAATAACTCAAAAACGATACGGTTTAAAGGAAAACTAAAAACTGTTCTTAATGTGCAAATGAATACCTTTCATATGATACCCCACACGGCCTAGTAACTTCACTTAAAATTTTTGAGATCCCCTATCCGCCCCCCTGCAATCAAAATAAGAATATTTTTAGTAAAAAAGTGTTGTCTTTTACCATTTTAAATTTCAAGTCGATAGCATCGGTAGTTCTCGAGATATTCATTTGTGACAGACAGACAGACAGAGTGATTCTATAAGGGTTCCTTTTTACCATTTTGGTCCGGAACCCTAATAAATCAGTATCAATTGAAATGTTTTTATTTTAGAAAAAACGAACATAAATGGAGTTTTTTATGACATATTGTTTATTGACAACAAATTGTTTTTCTAACATAAAAATCAACAATATCCTTACATGCTTAAATTATTAAACAGATCAACAGTGATATAGCTCTATCTAACCTTTTGATCAGAATACAGAAAAATCAGTTATCAACTTACTCACTAACAATGAACTAATTTCTTGTACATTTTAGAGTCATGGTTTTTTTTACATTAAAATTATCAACAATAGCCATAATCAACATACTTATTATCAAGATCAACAGTGATTCAGTTCTTAACGGTCAATCAGCCTTCAGTGATAAGTAAGTAGTTTTAAAATCGACATTTTTTATCGTAATATACTTTTTAAATAATGAAATACTATTAAAAACCAGGGTTGTTACGGATGCAAAAATTCAGACATCCGCGGATGCAGATGCGGATTATTAGAAGTTCATATCCGCGGATGCGGATTTTATGCATATGCGAATGCGGATTTTGGGATTTTAAAAGGATAATTATTTAAATTTTAACTGAAAATCAATTTGATTTTAATTTTTTATTTGTTTTATCATATTTTTAGAACAAAATTACACAAGTTTTTAGTTTTACTTATGACAAAACAAAATTTTAACCTTCGAGTTTCATACTAAAAATCTTTGTTTAATAATTAAACTGAAATATTGGTGAATTATATTTAATAAATAGTAATATTGTAGCCGAGTTAATAGTAATTGTGTGCCGTGGGGTGCCGGCAGTAGAATGTTACCCCTCCTTTCATGCCCGTGGATGCAGTAAGAGCCTGCTAAGGGATACCTTCGGAAGATGGGCAGCAGCGTCTTTCCGTGTATCAACATCCGTACTGCGCTCCCGCCTGCCAAGCGTGGTGAGTATGGCAACTACCCCTCATGGAGATCCATGAGGGAGGCCTGTGTTCAGTAGTGGACGTATTACGGCCGATATGATGATGATGAATATTGTAGCCTTCTTAGCTTCCAACCTGTTTCTTAGTGGATTATATATTAACCCAGCTCCACTAAATAGTTGTTCGCTGGGAACACTGGCTGGTGGAGGAGATAAATATCTGCATGCTAATTTGAAGAGAATTTTAAATTCACAACAGTTAACTTTCCACCAATGAAGTGAATTTTCATCTAAATCGAGTTTTTTTTTGTTACGTTAAATAACCAATTCGTTGCGGAGAAGCGCATCGGGGCTACTGCTGTCCGGTTCTCCTTCACCTTCATCTTCGCTCGATGAATCTAACATCATGTTATAACATCTATTATCAAAACAGACGCGAAGCACGTGCCACTTTCTTTACATGTAGTTTCTTGTTGATGTGAATCTGCATCCGTAAAAACTCCGCATTGATTGATGCGGATGTGAATGCGGATTATATAGATATTGGTATGTCTGAATTAATGCGAATAATCCGCATTTACGGATGCGGACGCGAATATTCGTTACACCCCTGTTAAAAACATACGTAAACTAGCTCCTTATTCAGTCTTAACATAAATATCTCTACTCTTCTTTAAGGGATTTTTGATCTTGTGCGCTCTTAAAAATATAAGCGCATCTAAGCTTTTGTCACTTAAACGAGATCGTATTTTGTTGCAAAGTAACCCAGCTGAAGAAAAAACTCTCTCCGGCTCAACACGGCAAATACTGATACATCTTCTTCGTCAGCCGTAGAGAAGTACATATCCGGATTTTGCAAATAGGTTAATATGGCAGTTTCTGGAAGCCGACGCTCCTTATATCTTTATTTTAACATAATAGTCATCTTTTCACTTATTCTGGTATCAATAGCTGCCAATTTTTTTTAAACTTTATAGCAACATCTGCGGTTAAGATCGTTGCGTCCCGGCGGCAAAGGGTTTCTAAGATTGTTTTTATAATGTCTAGTATTTCATAGAGCTCTGCCATGGCCTTCCAATCTTCTTCAGTAAATGAGACATCAGATTTAACGTCAATCAATGCACGTTCGTAGTTTCAAAAACCTTTCCAGAGTGTTTGCTAAGCTGCTACAACGCGTTTTGGAATCACTGGTCAATGAATATTATTTTTTAAAATCAGCGACAACATATTTTTGCGACATGCAAAAGTATGTGCAGTTGGTTAATATTAAGCTTTACGACAGTTTAAACGTTTCGCCTAGACGTAAAATATTTTACCTGAAATTTCCCAAAAGAACCGGGAAACGATTTATGATTTCCCGGTTCCTTAGTTAGCAAAAAAAATCGGGAATTCCCGGGTATTTCGGGACCGGGAATTCCCGGGACCAAACCCTATACGTATGTAGGTTACAAGACGTTTCTTAGAAGTGCGTAGATGCCATCACGTAAGCACGAGACGGGCCCCGTAGACGCTTACGTAACGTGACGTAGATGTCTACGTGCTAACTGCTAAAGGTTAAATAATTTGGCAATGGCAAATTTTGAGGAAAATCATGTGTTTTTTTTCTAACGTTCATTGCCAGCCTTCCATTTGCATATACGGTCAACCATGTTTGTGCTTATATTGCTTATATGTATGTCGCAATTATAGTGATTTTATCTTCAATTGCTGCATTATAGCTTACGACTTTTTGATGGTAAAATTTAATAAGGCAAACAAGTGTTATAAAATTTTACACTACCTTGCTTAACTGTAACAGCCCATTTTGTAAACCCATTTTTTAGGTTTTCCTAGTAAAACAAGAATCCCTTGTAGTTTCGCTTTGTCTGTCTGTCTGTCCGTCTGTCACCGGCTTTGCGAAGAGACTAATTAGTCCTAGAAAGTTGTTATCTTGCATGAACATTATGTAATAACAACGCTGAAATAACGTTATAAAACATGCTGAAAAACCAATTAATTTGGGGTACCTCCCATACAAGTAAAGTGATTTTTTTTCTTGTATTTCCCATCGTATAGAGTATTTTTGAATATATATTTTTAAATCATTCGGGGGTTGCGAAGACAATTTTTCGATTTAGGGTTCCGTTTGCGAGAAATTGAAGTTTTAACTTTTTTTTTTGTCTTTTTAGAATTATTTTCGTGAGTCCTCCCACTCTAAAATTTTAATTGCTGGCTTTACAAATCTGTAGCCAAATATAAATATAGTATTAACCATAAACATCCTAGAAAAACTATAAGGATCAAGCTAGTTTTTTTTAGTTTTGTCGAAATCGTCGCTCAAATAAGAGAGATGCGGTTTCCCACACAACGAAAACTTAATTAATTCCTGTTAATATGTTTTGGTAAACGAAAAAAAAAATACACCAACTACTTACAACATGTCTACGGTAAACTACGGAACCCTACATAGCACGTGGCCCGACACGCACCTGGCCTAATTTATGTTTAATTAAGGAATTATTATTATCATTATCATCATCATTTTAGCCGTAGAGCGTCCACAGCTGCACATACGCCCCCTCATTTCCAGTTGTTGCGGTTAAACGCGACCTGCATCCACCACGGTGCACCGTCCACCTGCGGTCTTCACTGTATTTAATTTATGAGTGTAAATAAATGCCTTGCATCAAAGCCACTATAATTACGAGTATTAACAGGTATCTAAAGTAAGGAAACCCGCGACTTGGTTAGCTTCAGACGTCTATCGATCTAGATCGGTTGGCAGATTTATTAGTGTCGGACCTGATTGCTAGCTTTGAAGTGTGATATCGCATAGATTAAAGGCACACTCAAAAAAAAAAAAGATAATTTTTACATAAATGACACTGACTGACAAATGAGTTGAGAGGATGTATAGGTGCTGGGCAAGTCTAATCCATCTATGTCCCAGGCACTGTAGCGTGTTTTACAGTATGAATACCAGTTGCTCACTCTAAAAAATATGTAGAGGTATAATAGATATGAACGCCTTTATTTTTATGTTATACCAGCGGCACTCCGCGGTTTCACCCGCGTAGTTCCCGTTCCTGTGGGAATGCGAGGATAAAATATAGTTACTCAGCATTCCAGTGGTGAAAGAATTTTGAAAATCAGTCCAGCAGTTTTTGAGTTTATTCGTTACAAGCATACAAAATACAAATCTTTCTTCCTTATAAAATTAGTATAGATGATTAAACTTTTATTAAACTTCCATGTGAAAGTCAGCGCAGGCGTCTCCGTTAGAACTGTCCGCACACCGCAGTTGGTTGTCAGCCTAAGTGTCATTTATGTAAAATTTATCTTTGAGTGTGCCTTTAATCTATGCGATATCACACTTCAAAGCTAGCAATCAGTTCCGACACTACTAAATCATTCATATGCAAACCGATCTATTATAGATAGCTAGGTATATTCGGTAGCACGGCTTGCACATATTGTATTATACTACTAGCTTATGTCCGCCGCTCCGCATGCGTTATGTACCCGGATAAAATATAGCCTATGTGATACGTGTGCTATATTTCAGCTCAATCCGTAGGCTAGTTTTTGCGTGAAAGAATAACAAACATCAGACTTTTGCGTTTATAATAATAGTAGGTTATATAAATCATTCTGGACACTACACACAACACCAAATTCAAAATTTGTAATCTATAGTTCGAGTTCACATGTCATGGCAATTATGATTTTTAATCATCTAACAAAATTTATAAGAGACATAGAATCTGAAAACATATTTATAAAGAAACTCCCGTCAGATCAAAGTTTGAGAAATGAGTCATAAAAATTTCCAGCTGGCGTAGCTTCTGGAAAAGTACCTTATTCGGCTTCCGTCAAGAAAAATTCGAGAGATGCGTCATTTTTTTTTTTTTGTAAAGTTTCATTTTCAGGTTACGTCACGTACAGTTTAAGAGACAAGTCATAAAAAAATGGTTCAGCAGTTTCTGCCAAATTCCTTAGCGCATATCGGCCGCCACAGATAAAAGTTTAAGACAGGTCACGTTAGGTACAGTTTCAAGGATAAGTTGTTACAACGTTCGGCTACGGTCCGCCAAAGTCCCTTTGTCGGGGCTGGATGTATGTACCTACTTGGAAAAATTATGTCAAATTAACTTTACGCGGGCGAAGCGGCGGTTAAAAGCTAGTTTTCAATAATAATGTAACGTGATAAGTATAAACGTGTAAATACAAAGCAAAATGTATTGAAGTATCTTTTAAACCTTTTTGTACCCATAACACAAGCTCTGCTTTATTTGGGCCTAGACGGTGCTTTGGTGCTATGTCAAACTAGTTGACTATTTTTTTTATTTTTAGTCTGTTAGGTACTAGCGGACTCGACAAATTTCGTCCTGCCCGCTGACAGCAGCGCCATCTACCGGATTCTGCTGTGTCGGTCCAGCTCTTTAGGAGGAGTGAGACGTACGTACGCCCGCACCGCTGTTATAGCGACTCGTAAGATATCGTCTTAAATTATATGGTTTAAAGGCAAATATGGTCTATATGAACTACTCAATATGATAAAGAAACTTATTTGGATATTCACAGCATGTTTGTTTAAACGAATTCGCAAATAATGCATAATTTTATTATGGAAATTTTAATTAGAAAAATGGTTACCATAAAAAATAGACATTAAGCTGTCGCTGACTTTTTGTAGACCTTTTTAGAAGAATAATTCTTCTATACATCACTTGAGCTTAAATGGTTTACGCGGCGCAATACAAAACAACTCCCAGTCGGTAAAATGTGAACTGAAAATGTTCAACAATCACCATCTTAGTTCAGCGAACTTGAACAAAATCTTTATAAATGTAGTTTAGCTTCAAACATAGCATAGCTTAAAACTTTCCTTCTGAATGACTTTAGCTATTCCATTAGTGAAAACTACATAAAATCCGTTCAGTAGTTTGAGTTTTTCGCGAACAGACAGACAGACAAACGTTGCGGAGGACTTTGTTTTATGATATAATATGTGGAGGGATGTAGCTTAGCAAAACAAAAAATATTGGACACGTATTTTATTTTTTTTCACTTAAGTAGGTAATCCAAAAATAGCGATACATATTGTATTAGATCAAAACAACTATTTACACAAATAATTCCGCAAAAAGTTTTCTAGAACAAAACCCCCAGGTACCTTCGGAACTAGTTCACAGAACATGACTAATCAACAGCTAACTAACACACAATCTGTGCCGTTATCAGCGGCGCCTGCACACGACAGTGACGTCACACGCGAAAGTGGAGGGGAGGCGAAACACTCGTCTTATATTCACGACCGTAGCCGCGGCAGTTCATACGTGTACCGACCGCGTTGGAAACCACACAAAATGTGCAACATGTGTACTAGAGATGAAACGTTGGAAGCACCGATCGTGGCCCCGCCCAGAAAAGTCTCCAGAATGCTGGAGAAGATGAAGAAGAAGCACAACATCGTCACCGACCCGGCCAGTGATGAGAAGCAGAAGGAGGTTGAGTACCAGCCTGACCTTCTTGCTGTCTCCACGCAATTTTCCAAGGTGGCTTTTGATCTGATCAAGAGTGGACTGGTGCGTTTGCAGGATTCGAAGGCATACGTGTGAGTACCATCTGATTTATAAGTGTAATCTCACACTTAATCACGCTCGAGCGTGTTGATAAATAAATAAATGATGCTGGACACTACACACAAAACCATCTATTCCCAAACTAAGCAAAGGTTGTATTATGGAAACCAGATGATTTAAAGAATACTTGAATAGGTCTTTGTGTAAATACATACTTATCATACATAGAAAAATACAGACAAATTCAGACCCGGGACAAATATCTGAAGAACAATTACAAACATTTGTCCCGTAGCGGGGAACGAACCCGCTACCCCCTGCGTATCAGTCGGCTATTAGACCAACTGAGCCACGGAGGCAGTGAGTGCACGGAGTATGTTGCGAAAGTTTTACGGTGCAAAGGTTGTAATGTCTGAATTTTTTTATTTAATTGTTTATTGTTCAAAAATAAATGTAACATAACAGATACTATGTGGTGCAGCGGGCGAAGGTCCGCCTGCGACGCAAGAGGTTGCGGGTTCGATTCCCGCCTCGGGGCAAATATCTGTATGATCTGCAGATATTTCTTCAGGGTGTTCTGGGTGTTTTTCTATATATAATAAAAAATATCTATCTATGTAGTATAATGTATTAAGTATGTCAGTCATCTAGTACCCATAACACAAGCTCTGCTTAGCTTGGAGTTAGATGATGCTGTGTGAATTGTCCAGCATTATTTATTTATTTATACTTAATCTAAATCATTACATCCATCATACCTAAAAACATTAAATTCAGGTTAGAGTCAGTATTTATCTTCAGTTAACTGAATGTGGAATAAATTCGGAGGTAAGAAAGGTCCAGTATTCAACAATATCCGAACCCGCTCTATAGGTTGATATTTTGTACCACTTACGATGTTATGATCGTTTTCGGTTGCTTAACTAAAACGTTATTTGAAGGAAACATATCCAAATTAATTGTTTTATTTTGCATGCGCGTCGCGCGTGCTAAACATGGAGAATCACGTGCGGTTTTTTATTATAAAAAAAGCATTTACATCTACAGATCGCCCTTTTTGTTGTACTACCTGTTCTTACAGATCAAATCAATACCTTTATCTCCCTTTAAGTGGTCTTATCTGATTATGCTGAATACAGCATCCTTATCTGTCTTCTAGACCCAGTGTCTCTATTGGAAAACCCAAAATCTTTGCGCTATATTTTACCTTCATCATCGACATCATCAAAGCCGTAGGATGTCCACTGCTGGACATCGGCTTCCTTCATGGTCTTGGAGATACAAGTTATGTTCATGAGGGGGTCGTTGACATGTCACTACGCTTGGCAAGCGGGTTGGTGAGCGCAGAAAGACACTTCTACCCGTGTTCCGGAGGTGTCCCTTGGCAGATTCTTACTGCATCCACGGACAAGAGAGGAGGGACAAAACTCCAGTGTCGGCACCCCACGGCATTTAACCTTATATTGTTAAAATTTTAATTGTTTGTTTTAAACTAATCGCAATCAATGGTCATTTTATGAATTATTAGGACCGGGTCGAAGTTTTCAAAATAATTAAAGCGTATCAAAATCTTTTGCGAAATAATCGGCCGACTAAAATGTGAGGCTTATTTACGCTAACCTGAGAGGTTGGTGCTGGGAAACTAGGCAAGCGGTCCCACAACACACTCCTTCAGGATATCACCTTCCTAAGGAGAAAAATGATTACGGCTTACATTATCATACGGCTAAATCTAACCACCATGTTTCCTTAAACATGCAGTCCTGCCGAGACTAAGGGTATAATTTTCCGCAGTAAAATTAGGCAAGCCTACTCCATTTCATAATGTGCCAGGCACTGCAGCCTCCCGACAGCAGAATACCAGTTGCTGTTGCTGTAATCATATATTGTAAAGAGGTTGGGATAGATGCTGTAAGCCTATACCTATTACAAATACTCTATTGTACACCAAAATAATAAAACACAAACAGATATAATGTAATAGTGTTACAAATATGAGATACAATCGCTTAAAGCGAGAGAACGCTAGGCAACCTATGGATGGGCATTCAATTGATGTAGAGTAGACGTTGTAGAGTATAATAGAGGTAAAATAAAACATATTTTTTATTTCTAAGGCCAGGTATTTTATTGTAAATAATAAATAATCTAGTTGCTTCCTTATTTTATGTTTATTGCTAATAGTTCGCCATTTTGAAACACTGAATAGAGAACTCGTTAAAATACATTTTAACTAATTCGTGCATCCATCAACGGCAGCTTTACTGAATGGATCGTAAAATCTAGATGCAGTCGAATATCAATTTAAACTCGAGCGGAAAAGCACACAACACAGATACCTTGTGTTATACTCAGAACAATAAAAGGCCTTTGCATCTATCATAGATGATTTATACAGTGTCAGCAACTGGTAATCATGCTGTACGGGACGCTGCAGTGCCTGGGACATTGATGGATTAGGCTTGCCCAGCACCTATACCATCCTCGCAGGTTAGTCAGCTATTAATCAGAGGAGGAAAGAACGGGTCAATACGTCTGACACTAACTAAGCAGCGGGTTTCCACACGATGTTTCCTTCCCCGTTAAAGCAAATACTATTCAAATTCATATAGAAATTGACAGTCTTCTACTGGACGAATAGGTATGTTGACACATTAAAATCAAATTTCTACTTAGCCCTACAAAAATAATAGACACTTGTATTTTTGCTTTTTCAAATAATGAAACAATACTTAGACAAAGCGTGTTGAAGTTAAAGAGATAATCGTGACGTCATAATTATGTATCGAGGCAGGCACGTCAGCGCGTATCAGCGTGTGACTTCACGCGACAGTTCGATATAATGTATCCCGGTTATTTCTGGAAGAAAAAATACATGTTCAATAGATTTTAGTCGTTCTCGTCTAATGTAATATCCTGGAAAGAACTCAACCTCTCAAGTAGAACCAATAATTGGAGAATTCACGAAAAAATTCACACACGAAAACATGTTTGGTTGGCGTGAATCCTCCGTCTCCTCCGTTATTGGTTCTCCTTTTTTATTTCGTCGTGAAAATATGATCGCAAAAGTATAAGGAAGACTTGTTCTCCACTTACTAAGTCCCCCTTCCTGATTCCCTTTAAAATAAGTCTTGAGAATCTATGACAGAGTTTGTTAGATTGGTACATTGATTCGTAGAACATTGTACTTTGGAACACGCAACCTCGGGTCTTATATTATCTACTCTCCTCAACCCATTCTATTTATTTCTTCTGACGTATGCAGGTACACCCAGTTCTGATGACGGGATCCACCGAACGCATTTATCTCAAGAACTGCAGGTTAAATTGATATACTTTCAGTTTCAGCTCCTTTAAAATTGTTTTGCCTACGGCCTACTCTTTCTCTTATGTGACGCAGAAAAAGTTGTGAGGGACAGCTTGTTTCAAATATAACTGATGACTCTAGAATTAGGGACTTTAATTTGAAAAAGTTATACCAAATTTTTAAATGTACAATATAAATTCACTAGCCGCACCCCGCAGTTTCACCCGCGTAGTTCCCGTTCCCGTGGGAATTTCGAAAAATCCCTTCTTAGTGCACCTCTAGGATACTCAAGGTATATGTGTGCCAAACTTCAAGTCTCTAGGTCCAGTGGTTTAGGCTGTGCGTTGTCTGTCAGTCACTCAGTCAGTAACGGAAGAGTTTTATATAATATATTGATTAATAAATCGTCCCTCCAGCAAACAGGACGTATGGACGTGAATGTATCTTAAACTATCTTCGTGCGTCTTTGCGTCGTATGTCTTTGACCTTTTATCCTAGCCTATGTCCGTCCTTAAGTGGACGTAGGCTTATCGTCCCTAAGAGTGACCTAAAGAGCTCGACCCCCTAAAACTTAACTTTGCACATTATACGTATTAAGTACACTGCAGTTAATTCTCCAAAAATATGTAAGTCAGTTCTTCAAAATCGATAAAATCTCTACCGTTAACGAGGCCAACAAAAGAGTTGAAAAAGCTGATTAGTTCCAAATATAGCGCTCTATAAAGTCCAGCCAGAACGAGCAAGGTCAGTGGTCTAACCTAAAACAACGACGAAGTTTGATTTTTTCACAGCTCTAAGGGACAGTAGACCTGAGTATTTGATATAAATTCCAGCTTGATACCTCCACGCTTTGCTGAGAAAAAACGTCTTGACAGACAGCCGGACGGACAGCAAAGTGATCCTATAAGGAATCCGTTTTTTCCTTTCTACCTCTAGGTACGGAACCCTAGAACTATAACAAATAATAACTCGGTCGTTGTCATTGCCCTTGCCGTGTCATTCGGGACTGATGACCTCGACCCTGGCTCCAACTGTTGGGTCCCATCCAATTTTAATTTATTTGGGACTTCCGCTAAACCATCGGGTTTTCGTTCGTGAAAATTATATCCGGTAGAATTTATCGCGTAAATTACCTTTATTTACAATCGTCTTTATGTATTTATATAACCATATTACATACTATAATAACGTATAAAAATATTTATGTACAAGGGAATACATTTTTAAATAGGCACCTACTGTTATATAAACAAAAAATACCTAAGATTCATTAAATAAACCCTTAAATCATCTCTAGGTACTTTGTCAAATAAATGTGTAATTATGAAATGGAGGAGCAATACATTTTTTTTTCCATTTTCATTTCACTCCTAATATATTTATCAATATGTAGAAGCAATTGTATGTATCCGTTATCCGGATATAATATATCATATCCGCGTTATCGATATATAATTGCGATCAGCGCGGTATTGCAGTTGTAATAGATAGAAGTTAAAAAATGTATGAAAACTTGTATAGCGGATATTTTGGTACTAAAATACGCAGTGAACTATATACTACTGCGACTGTACTTTGGGCTTCATTTGCTTTGAATTTGGTACCATGAGTTACAAATCTGACGGATGTCATAGTAACGTACTATTACTACTGTAATAACGGCAGGCTATCTAACAGTGTCAACTCATGGTAGACACGCAGGTGGGCCTTCGGCTTGTCTCGTCACATAGTCGTAAAAATACCGTTTTCTTACGGTCTACACAATTTTAGTGAATGACCTAAGAAAGCACGCTGAAGTGGCAATGGGCAGGCCCTGTAGCTTGAAGAACAAATGACCGATGGGGTCGAAAAGTTCTCGAGTGGAGGCCACGGACCGGCAAGCGCAGCGTAGGACGTCCACCAAGATGGGCGGACGACCTGGTAAGGTATACAGGTCGGCGGTGGATGCAGGCCGCTTTCAGCCGCAATACATGGAAGTCCATGAGGGAGGCCTATGGCCAACGGTGGACGTAGGGATGGCTGATATGATGACCTAAGAAAACAAAGATGTGTATAAACGTAAGGACAATAATAAACGACGACCTCTGTGGCGCAGCGGGCGAAGGTTCGCCTGCGATGCAAGAGGTTGCGGGTTCGATTCCCGCCTCGGAACAAATGTCGGTATGATCTGCAGGTATTTGTTCAGGGTGTTCTGGGTGTTTTTCTATATATAATAAAAATATCTATCTATGTAGTATAATGTATTAAGTGTGTCAGTCATCTAGTACCCATAACACAAGCTCTACTTAGCTTGGGGCTAGATGATGCTGTGTGAATTGTCCAGCATTATTTATTTTATTTTTATTTAAGGTATCTTAGTGTCGTGGTGTGGTACTGTCGCTAATAGAAATGTAAGTTTATTTAATGCCGGTATCTTGGAGTAAACTCAGTTGTTGCCAGATAATAATGTATTTTTACTCGAACTCGAAACAGTTCTATAATAAGAATACGTTTTAGTCATAAGTTCGTGACGTGACTCTATGTGATTATTATAATCCTAACTATACTTTATCTCGCATGTTTTAGTGACTTGTATTTTTATCGTTTGGCATGTATGAGCCATTATTTTTTAAACTGCATATTTTCTTACAAAATAGTCGTTCAGGCGACATTCTTCAACATCTTTAGAATACTGACATTATAATTTAACTTTAAATTTCATCAACGAGATTATATTATTCTAGCCCACAGCTTCACACACACACACACACATACACACACCCACACATACACACACCCACACCCACACACACTAAAAATAAGCCTAAGTGTCCATTCTGTTCAATATTTAAGTATCTGTAAAAATCTGCTCACTTGGTTCGGTCACAGTGTCTTTATGTTCTGTGGGTTAGGTAGTTTTTGCGTGAAGAAGTAGCCACGTAGAGTAGTAATGTTTTGTGGAAGTAACAAACTTTCGATTTCGCACCCGTTGTCTCCGGATAAAAGAACCCTATGTGGGCTGTGTTAATCCTGGTCAACATCTACTTGTATACGTCACCGTTACTTTGTACAAATTGAGAGTTTACAAACTAACTAGTTAGATTATAAATTTCCTATATACACTTTCGTCAGTTTATAAACTCACCATTATAATTCCGACATATTCGACTTCTGCGAGTAACGCGAACCTAACTAATAAATTTACTATGTCGAGGTAGTTCTTCATGATTTTCTTGGGGATTAGCATCGCGGTGGTACCGGGACTGCAAACTGTTGCAGAAATTAAATAAAGAACATTATGTGATTGAACTCGTTCGCTTCAGAATCTTTTTTTTCAAGTGGGGAAGCGAATAAGTAACCTCACTCGTTCACTTATATTCATTGTTACTTACAATGTATTTATTACGCTTAATTTAATTTCAGAATATATTGTAAGATGACATCATTTCTTATCTCGCTTGAACCGAGAAAAACCCGGTCAAGAGTCAATATCATTCAAATATTTATCAATGGAGTTAATAAGCATTTTTATAAGATTTTATTTTATAAAAAGATTAAACTTATGTTAATTAATAGTTCGGTCGCCTCAAATGAAAACTTAATATAGAAACGCAGACAGTTTTCCATAAATTATTATTGATTTTTTAAGTTTGGGGACGTGCAATATATATTTTGTTTTTAGTATTAACTAGCGACCCGCCCCGGCTTCGCACGGGTGCAATGCTGAATATAGAATAGAATAGAATAGAATAGACATTTATTTAGTTCACAAAAACAGCACAGACATAAGACATTACACTATACTACAGAATATACCATCGCGGACTTTTTTGTAGACCTTTTTAAGGTGTTCAATACTTGTAGTACATTATTTTGATCTATCTCGTATCCTTTGCAATGTGATCGCAAAAAATATGTTTATTTACGACCTCACATTAGAAACCTTGAAAATGATCAGTGTTTTTCTACTATATTATGCATGTATTATACATACAAAACTTTATCTTGAATCACTTTATCTATTGAAAACCGCATCAAAATCCGTTGCGCAGTTTACAAGATCTAAGAACATAAGGGACAGACAGACAGCAGGAAGCGACTTTGTTTTATACTATCTACTATATTGATGCCATGCAAATCAGCACGATAAGCTGCTGAACTAAGCCAATCTGCAAAGGTATCAATTTGTAGTTTCCATCAAAGGGTAGAATCTATTAGTATGCCTAAAAATACTGTGGAAGTTAAGCGTGTGAAACGCGGCACGAGCCAGTCACGAGCCAGAATGGAAACAATGGGCTCGCTCTTATAACGAAGACAATTAGGCTCAATTTCCTTTTAAAAATTAAATAAAGTCTCAAGATTGGCAAAACATCAGCAGCTATTCTGTATACAAATGTGGCTCCTACGTGCCTCGATTCACGTACCTCAGTTTTGGACAGTGATGTCACTAAAAAATAACGGCATCCATTAGCAACAGATAACATAGGCTATGACATTTTTTTATATGATTTTATTTTGTTTGTTTTCACGGCGGTGATCACGTTCAGTAAGCCGCTGCATTGCATTGCGCCGCGTCACCCTGAGACATTTATTTATGTATTTAATTCTATAATACACAAAAAAAATACTTAATAGGTAGTAAAAATAAATAGTAGGTACTTACCTTACTTGTCAAGGACCGATGACAATAAAATTGGACGTGTTGTTTTTTCTTTTAGTTTTAAACTATTATAAAACTTGTCAATGTTAGTAATCGAACATAATCAACTTGTAATCTGTAATTGTTTAGCTGATCGAAGTTATATTAAGTCACTTATTTTAAGTTTATTTCTCATTTAAGTGAAATGTATTTTTCTTTTGAGAACAAATAATCTATAAACACAAAAATACAATTGATTGCACAAATGGAGGACTTAATCCAACGACATTGGATGTAGTTGTAAGGTATTATGTGCCATTAATGACTAATGAGCTACTCTACTATCTACGTAGAGAAAGGTTTGGGTGCACAAGTAGTAACATTTTAACAACAAAGCATTTCAGTCCATCTGACGTCATCGCTAAACTAGCTGTGCCAAAATCGATCACAGCTATCTGTAAAGTTGACAGAAGAAGATAATCTACACAGTTTCACGACATCTGTTGCTACTAATTTTCAACCAACTTTAACAATAGTAGGTGGTTTTAATCTTTGTTATCTCAGAACTCCGTCGTTTATGATCCAACTTGGAAAATTATTTTTGAGTTCGTGTAGATACAGTTCGGTACAGAATAAATGGTAGCAATAACAGTTTGTTTTTTTGGCAAAATCAGTGTGCGTGCGTCAGCATTATTGTTAACACACTTAAAAAGATAATGACACAGTTTGTGATGTCAGGGCACATTTAGTGATTTAAGTCTTTGTACTACCTACGTACAAAGATTTAAATCGCTAGATGTGGCTTGACTATACTTACTACTATATTAGGTATTATAATTCAATATACATATAAGTGTATTTTGCGTGTCAAGTCTATGTATCAATATCCCGTAGTGCGAACCCGCCTACCAAGCGTGTTTTGAGATAACGTATTGGCTTCGCTGTAATTTATTTTTTAAGACACTCCGACAACTCGAATCCACATCTTCACATTTCTTTCACAAAAGTATTCTTACGTAATACTAGTACTTACGTAATACTGTGAGACGTATTTACAGGAATCTACAGCACTATTTTAACTATATTCTAATAATTATATGTATATTGATTGTTAAAACGTTGACCTGTACCAATGTGTGCCTACCTATTATTAGTTATACTTATATAACGTACCGTATTATACATTATAATGTTTTAAGTTCCGTAGAATACCTAGTCGATCAGCCGGCTAATACGCAAGAGGTTGCGGGTTCGATTACCGCGACATAATGTTTGCTTTTCTGCAGAGATTTGTCTCGGGGTCTGGGTGTTTAATGCGTATGATAAATATTGAAAAAAAATATTTAACTATTCAATCAATCACCCATAACACAAGCTAGAAAGTGCTGTGTTAAATGTCCAGCATTATTGATTATATTTTAATTATTTTGCATCGCATTAGATTGTTAGAAGTTATATCACTGTACAATATAATGCGATGCAAACTGATGATAACATACAACGTTCGTAGTTCCATATGACATATTACGTTTCAAATCGACTCCGATATAATGGCAACATTGATGACGCACTTATTCTGTCGTTCTTATTCTCGTCAGGGTGATTATCTCGCGACAGGTCTTGCAACAGGAAATTGACAGCAATATTGCTGTCAAATGTCAATTCTTTGCTGTTTTTTAATACAAAATTGACATTTAACAGCAATGTTACTGTCAATTGCCGGGCACATTGACAGCAATATTGCTGTCAAATGTCAATTCCTTGCTGTTCTTTAATACAAAATTGACATTTAACAGCAATGTTACTGTCAATTGCCGGGCACATTGACAGCAATATTGCTGTCAAATGTCAATTCCTTGCTGTTCTTTAATACAAAATTGACATTTGACAGCAATATTACTGTCAATTGCCTGTTGCAAAACCTGTCGCGAGATACGTAATCAAATCACCCTGCGTATGTTTTCAAATTCAAGTTCATTAAACTGCACCCATAAATCTACTTGTTTCATGGGCTGAAACACATATACCCGTATAGATAAATTTTCAATCTCTTCGCTTCATAATTTCGCACATGTGAGGAGAGAAGCGAAAAAGAAACCTCATCTTTTACTATCGAGAAAACTTAATGGTTTTTGAACTACTTGGTTGTTAACTTAATGGTTAACAACCAAGTAGTTTCAAAAGAAAATAAATTATAAGTAAAAAAAAAAAACTTTTTAACAAACAAGCTTTTATTTACACTTACTAAAAATAATAAAATAAACATTTCCCAATAAAGTTTAATGTAACTTAAGACATCTTTACACATTTTATGTGATAAAAAAGCGTTAGGACCTGCACGAAATAATGTGTTTCAGTCATACTTGTTCTAACGAAATCTAAATTTTAACTTTTAACAAATTTGGTTACGTTCGTAGTCACTGTGGTCTAACATTGATCCACCAAGTTCTCACCGGTCACCAAACAAAGAATTTATGCAACTGATAGTGGGTAGTTTTAAAATTTTTCATGTTTTTGTTATCTTTGCACACACCCCAATACAAAATTTATAATTTAATTATGCCTTAAAGAAAGGAACTAATATCCTATATTACAGGCTAGGCCTAGTTTATGTATTAGTGCTTTATATATTAAGTTTTATTTTATATGCAACAACATGTAGAACAGAAACATTTTTGTAACATTTTTATGACAATAAACATTATTATTATTATTTATTATTATATCTATATGCCGTGGGGTGCCGGCAGTAGAATGTTACCCCTCCTCTCATGCCCGTGGATGCAGTAAGAGCCTGCTAAGGGATACCTCCGGAAGATGGGCAGCAGCGTCTTTCCGTGTATCAACATCCCGTACTGCGCTCGCCAACCCGCCTGCCAAGCATGGTGAGTATGGCAACTACCCCTCATGGAGATCCATGAGGGAGGCCTGTTCAGTAGTGGACGTTTTACGGCTGATGATGATAATGATTATTATATCTGCTTCAAAATTGAGTTGCAAGATTACTCCACCTAAAGTTAAGTTAATCCTGTACAATTCCCTTGCTGAGTCTCATATTCAGTAGACTTGCCAGTTACGGCCGAACCTACACAACCTACTTAAATCAAATCTATAGACTAAAAGTGAAAATTTAAAAAAACATTGTACCTAATAACATAAACATCCTTAGTCAATATAATGAAATCGATCTATTCAACATTCTACCTGTCCACATCCAATTTAATTATCTGCTTTCAACAAATAACTTTTTCAATCAATCTCTTAAAACAAAAATTGAGCATCCTGTATACACTCGGACAGTTGCTCAAAACCGATTAGTAACTCTGTGCGCAAACAATATGTACGGCGAGAGGACAGCTGGCTACCTGGTTCCTCGGCTCATCAACAGCCTCAAACTGGTAACAGGTACAATGATTAATACATTTATTAATGTCAGTTTGCTGCATATTTTAGTACCAAACTATCCGCTAGAGGCGCTGTAATAGTTTTCATACATTTTTTTAACTACAGTCGCTAGCGAGTATAGATTGTGAAAACTCATAGTAGACCTACAGTAGAGGACGAGATCGTAGATAAAACCATTGATGTTCACGACTTCATGATTATCAGGGTGCTCGATAATGTCAATGTCTAAGATAGTTTACGTAACAGTTTATCGTGCAAACTGGAAAATAACGGAAAATACGCAGTATCGTTATGATAGAAAAGAAACCTCGTCAATTATGCGTCAAAATATCGGGAAAATTTAATAGTGACAACCATGGTAGCTCAAAAGATCAACCAAATACCTAATATGAGAGAATAATGAGCCAGCCTAAATCCATGTAAAAATGTCTTAATTATAATCCCGCAGATCACGGGCTAATAACTGGTGCTGATAATGTATAGCCCACAGAAAAGAGAAGACTTTTTGATGGTATAAATAGCCTTTTTAAGATTTAAGAATCTTACGACATGCAGCATCAGCACCACTTCATCTGGGACATTTATATATGGCTAGCTCAGCGATTATTCTCTCAATTTGGTTATTTTTTACAAGCTTTTATTTAGCTTGCCCTGTATGTATGTGTGTAACTATTTTTGCTCGGGTGGAATCTTGCAACTCAATTTTGAAGCAGATATAATAAATAATAATAATAATAAAGTTTATTGTAATAAAAATGTTACAAAAATGTTTCTGTTCTACATGTTGTTGCATATAAAATAAAACTTATTATAAAAAGCACTAATACCTAAACCAGGCCTAGCCTGTAATATAGGATATTAGTTCCTTCCTTTAAGGCATAATTAAATTATAAATTTTGTATTGGGGTGTGTGCAAAGTTAATAAAAACATAAAAAAAATTAAAACTACCCACTATCAGTTGCATAAATTCCTTGGTTGGTGACCGGTGAGAACTTGATGGCTCAATGTTAGACCACAATGACTACGAACGTAACCAAATTTGTTAAAAGTCAAAATTTATATTTCGTTAGAACAAGTATGACTGAAACACATTATTTCGTGCAGGTCCTAACGCATTACATAAATATGTAAAAGTATAATACTCGTGTATATTCATAGTAGTTCTAGTATCGTACTTGTATATTGTAATTACAATGGTAGTACAACAGTAATTACTTGTTTTATGAGGGAAATAAATACATTCTAAATTCTAAAGATTCATTAGAAGTATTAAGTGGTAGGTATGCACCTTTACAATATGGATATCAAATAAAAGGGCTTGCTGAGAGTTACTCGAAAAATTATATGACCTTACTCTAAATCAAACATGGCGGGCATGAGATGAACTGACAAGAAACCAAATGTCCAGTGATAACTAAAAAGTAAAAAATAAATTAAAAGTAAGTAAACAAAAAACTTTTTAACAAACAAGCTTTTATTTAAACGTACTGTATTGAATGTATAGCTGTTGGTCTTCCTCAAAGTAAATAATTATATAAATAAATTAACATGCAAATATACTATTGATGTCGATTCTGTTGTCGCAATTCCTAAAGCTAATTATAATTAGAGATATGACGTTTCTAAATTTAAAGCTATTTAGAGCTGTCAGCGTAAAATTCTTCCGGATTTTAGAAAGGCACCTACTGAATAATTGTCTGTCATTTTACACCATTTTAGTTAGCTTTAGCTTAGCTAGTTTGTAGGCAATTTTTATCATTATTATTTACGCCCTAAGAGGTCAGACGCCGATGATACGTCGCTGTAGAGATCGACTGAAGATAAAATTGCTATGTCCTTGTTAGGTTCATGTTTAAATTCCTTACTGTACACAAAAGCAAAACATACAAACAAAAAAGGATACATAAAGGTGATGTACAAAGGCGAGCTTAACCCTGAAAGAGTTTTCTTACAGCAAACCTTTGGGTACAGAGAGAAGATATTAAAATGCTATGAATAGAGTGTGTACACACATAAGTTAAGAGATAATTAAACAAAAAAAAATATGTATATTATATGATATAGTAAAATTATTTAAATAAGACCTAATAACAGAAAATATCAACTTAAATATATACACAAATAATAAATTACTTCATAATTAAATTATAAATTCATGTTTGTATCTGCTTACCCAATTTTCAAGATCTTGTGTTCAATGCAATAAATATCGAGTATTGAGTTCTTTTAGTCTTGCAATGCAATAAATATACGATTCATATCGAGTGGCATTGGACAAATTGTTGGGTAATGTGAAATTTATCGATCGTGAGCATGTTCAGTTAAATATAATCGCGCAGACGCAAATATTAATATTTGCTACTGCGTCTTCCCTTTCTCACAAATAACTTATATAATAACTCTGTAACCGACTTCAAAAAGGTTCTATGTGCGACTGTATTTTTTTCTATATAATGTTAAACGATTTTACCGTTATTTGTGACCGATTTTTTTATTATTTTTAATTCAGTCTGCACTTCCTAGGTGGTCCCATAGGAACCGAATGATACAACCAAGCGGAACAATTATTGTTTAATTTAAAAAAAAAAGAAACCCGACTACATTGATAGATTCTCCCAATTTCCGAGGGATTCCACTTTCAGATTTTGACTTTATGAAGTAAAGAGTTATTTGTTCTGTTTGATTGTATTATTAACTCTACCAATAAGATATTAGGGATCCCCTAGTAAGACCCGACATTGAAACAGACAACAGACTTTTTATGCTATGTTTTTGGCAAGAAACCTTGCCAAAAACATAATCCATTCCATACTAAACTAAAAATAATTCAATGAGGTTAAAACCTATGTCACGTGAACAAAACAACTGACCAGCTGATTCTACAATAGCTATACCCCTACTATTTATATTTACTAATGCGTAGTGTGACGTCAGTCTACGTCATTACAAGGTCATTCTCGCTGGTTGCCGACCTCTGAGCTATACACACGCCATAATCATCGAGCAATTTGCACATAACTTTAATACCTATAGTTGTAACCGCAATCATATAAATATTATGACTGCTCGTCAGAAATACGTTAATGATAATCATGTAGGTAGTTTTTACAATTATGTAAGTACTGTTTTACACACTACTATATTAATAACAATTAGATCATCATCACCATCATCTCAGACCTACGGCGTCCACAGCTGGACGCTTGGCAGGCGGGTTGGCGACCACTATACGGGATGTTTATACATGGAAAGATGCCGCTGTCCGTCTTCCTTTTACTGGGTAAGAAAGGAGAGACGAAGAATATGTCAAGGGATATCTCCACAAGATGGGCAGCAGCGTCAGTCCGTGTACATCCTATACTGCGCTCGCCAATCCACCTGCCAAGCGTGGTGACATGGGAATAACCCCCTCATGATCTTGGAGATTCATCATCAGGGACGCCTATGTTCAGCAGTGGACGTGCACAGCACAGCAGTATTGTTTCTGTAATCTGTGGTAGGTATTTCGGGTATAAGATGTCTTCAAAGTTCCAATGTTCAATGCTATGCTCCTATAATCGTGATATCGTGAAACCGCTAACAATCACGTCTAGCAACACCCAGACAGACAGGTCAATTCAATTATCTCAAGTACGCAGACAAGTGCTTCCCTTTATCAATCAGGGCAAAGCAATTAATTATGAGGAAATATTTCCTACACATTGCGTGTTCCTTTGAAGTAAAATATATGTGGTCCAAATAATATTTGCAATGAAATTAAAATTTAGTGCAAAGCTTAGTCAATTAAATATTGCAAAAAGCTTGGAGATGCTGGGATTTGAACCCAGGACTTTCAGCGTGCGAAGCAGACACTACCACGTTACATCCCCGATGTATGTAGTTGAGTTGTGAAATTGTTGACTTCGATATATAATGAGATAGATTCGTGCTTCACAACTACCTTAGTGCCAGCGATTTCATAAATTTTGGATCCGGGTAAAATTATTCCTTTCATATTTAACGCGTCTTTTTAAATTCATTGATATAGCAAACTGTATAGTCTACAAAAAAAAATATTTTCTAAGTAGGTACCACTAATGCTTTGAAGTGCCGGGTAGTACAATGTTGATCCTCCTTTCTTGCGTGTTGATGCAGTAAGAATCTGCCAAGGAATACCTCCGGAAGATGGGCCGCAACGTCTTTCCGTGTAAAAGCATCAAGTATCTCGTACTACACTCGCCAACCTACCTGCCAGGGTGGTGAATATGGCAACGACCCCCCATGATCAGTACTTGGAGATTCATGATGCGGCCTATGTTCAGCAGTAGACATCCTATGGCTCTGATGATGATGATGAAGATGATAACTACTAAATCATCCCATAACAATCAGGTTTCTGTTTCTAAAGTCAGCGGTATTTGACCACACATTTGCGGCTTTTTGCCAACGGTTCACGGCTTCGAGAAAGCGGCACAATAAAACAATATCTTGAATAATTCAATGTGTCCATTCAATGCATTCCATTCATCATTCCCGTGGAATGTTTGATCACCAGATCAATTATAAATTCGCTATTGAGTAATAAATTTAAGGGGCAGGCAATAAAAATATATGAACTACGAGTTAATCTATATCTATGCTAATATTATAAAGAGTCAAGATTTGTATGTTGTTAGTATTTTGTATGTTTGTAACGAATAAACTCAAAAACTACTGAACCGATTTTCAAAATTATTTTACCATAAGAATGCTATATTATCCTTGAGTAACATAAGCTATATTTTATCCCCGTATTCCCACGGGAACGGGAACTACGCGAGTAAAACCGCCGAGTGCGGCTAGTCTATATTAATAACAATCATACTTGCGTTTACTACGCTTATACAAACGTGATGGTCCATAAATACCTTTTCATCTAATTTATTATATAAAACATTAACAAAGTTATTACATACTTAATGCAGTTATATATAGACCTTTTGTTTAGTTGATATACATATATATTAATTACGTCATTAAGTGCAAGCTGTGGCATCATTTTATTTAAAAAACACATAAACTTTTTTTTTATTGTGGTGAACAATTTATTTATTTATTTATACATAGTTTGATAGTAGCTATACAGTAACAACCAAAATTCTTACTATCTAGGATTACAAAACATCATAATATACTAAAAGTTCTAAGCTAACACATGAAAAAAGAAAAGAAACAACCTCTCAGAACACAAAAATTAATCATACTAAAAATCTAATGAAAAGTTAAATATGATCTTAACGCCATAATAATCGAACTAAGACTATCATCAAAAAGGTCTACATGGTGAAACTCGTGCAAGAAATTGTTGAAAAATGCGAGTGCCTGTAATGTAGGAGCATTGTTGGCATGCTGTGCCGAGCCGGGCGACAAGCAAACAACCGGTGGTGCCTTCTACCGCTTCTCGTGTAGTCATTTGGGACGTAAAGAGTTATACTACTAAGTATGGTCGGATTGTTCACTTTATTTCGCAAAATTAGGCAGTAGTGTATTGCTAGCTGCAGTTTGCGTCTGAAGTGAAGTGTATCCATTCCAACCATACCTGTCACTAAAAGAGAAGGGAAGAGATAAGGATAATACCCATACATACGCTTATATATACATATATCTAGCAAATTTGCGCTGAAGCCTCTCAATCATTATGTCATATTTACTTTCTCGAGGATCCCAGCTTATTGCGCTAAATTCTAGTTTGCTGCGTACAAATGCATTATAAAGCTTGCTACACCAATTTCCTTAAAATGCGAAGCCGTTCTCATGATAAAGCCTAGAGCTCTGTTAGCTTAAAAAACTACTAACAAGTCTGAGGTGGAGCCATACCAGGGTTTATCCAAGAAATAGTTCATTATATTTTTTTGGGTCATCATCATTTTAACCGATGTAAATAAATAAATAAACACCTGACCAACAGACACAGCCATCCGGAAATTCCAAATAATCAAAAGTATTTACAAAAATAATGTTATTGTTCGCATAATCTCTGACGTTACTACTGTATTGTATCTTATCTTTATCTATGAGATACTCGTCAATAATAGGCGTATTATTGTGAATTTTCCAGTTTTCAAGATAACTACCTATCACTTGTTCTATCTTATTGTTTGATCACTGTCACTACGCAGATATTAGTAGGATCTGAGAGAGATAAATAGTAGGCGTGGGTATTGTTTTATGTAGGTACATTTCCGCTTTTAAAGATATCTGTCACTGTCACTACGCATATATTATTCGTATTAGTAGGACTTTAAATCTATATCCGATTTATACAGCGTCAGCAACTGGCATTTATGCTGTACGGGTCATTGTGAGACATTGTAAGATAGATTTGGCTTGCCCAGTCTCTCAGCTTTGTCAGCTATTGGTAAAAAAAAACAGTTCACCCGAAGCACGTTTTTCAAGAAATAAGAATCCATTGTTGAACGGCCATAATCGACCCACGAAAGTCAGGGGTACATACCATAAGGCCATCGCGGTGTTTTTAACAAATATTTAATATCTTTGTAATATGTATGTGTATTAAAATATCTTCGGCGACGGACGCAATAATAAACAATTATAGTACAATTATAGTAATTGTTTAAATTACAGAGGTAAAACGCGGACTGTGGGGGGCCGCCTGCATATAAATTGAAGCGAAAAGCTAGCTAAAATGAAAAGTCGTAAGCGCCAATATTGCAATTTTCGTTTAAAATAAAAAATATTGGTAATTACCAATATTTTTTACATAATCATGTAAAATCTAATGAAAATTTTGAAAAGGCTTTAGGTATTCAGAAAATTTTGAGGCAAAAATCGGTTTCGCTTAGGTGAAAATGTTTTTATAGAGCAGTTTTTGGGCTATATTTTCTGTTTTAATAGTTAACCAATCGTGTTAACCAAACACCAATTTGAAGTAAAAAAACATAAAAAAATAAAATAGTAGGTAAGTAAATATAAATTTCGAATGTTTTGTTATTTCTGAAAAAAGTTTAAATCCCTGACGCCAATATCGTTAATGCGTCAGTCGTCTTAACCTCATGCCATCATTGAGACTAATATAAAAAAGCCGCACAAATTTAAATTCAAATCGTAGTTTGAATGAGGCAAGGTGCAAGGTACTCAGATATAACATCAATCAAAAGCTCTTAATGCCTATCAAACAAAACCTTGAGTTACAATACAAACATAGTGGCTTTGCAATCAAACGCCTTTATTTCGCTTGACCTCAGCTCATCCTCATCATTAGATAATATGCAGTGGTTAAATGAACAGGAACCGGCAGTTAATTGTTGCCTCTTCTCTCTTGCCCGAATTTTCCAATGAATAACTCTGGATGAATAACTCGCTCTACATCACGGCTCATAATATAATTAAAGTACATATTATAATAAATTTAATCTTATATTTAAACAATCTATGAGATAAAAAAAGGTAATGTAAAGAAAGGTATGATGTAAGGTATATGCCGTGGGGTGCCAGCAGTAGAATGTTACCCCTCCTTTCATGCCCGCGGATGCAGTAAGAGCCTGCTAAGAGGTACCCCCGAAAGATGGGCAGCGGCATCTTTTAGTGTATCAACAACCAGCACTGCGCTCGCCAACCCGTCTGCCAAGCGTGGCGAGTATGGCAGCAACCCCCCTCACGATCAGCACTCGGACACCCATGAGGGAGCCCTATACCCTGGTTCTTTTGTGTATTAACTATACTTGCATCCTCATTCTTCGTCTAAGGGTTCTGTAATGGTCTAAGTTTATTGCCACACTACACAAATAACCTCCAATTCTTGAAATCCTTATAATTTCTCAAGGCGTTATAGAAAGTAGGCTGACGTGAGTTGAAGCACGTAAACCGATAACACGGCGTGTCGGAACAAAATTTGCTGATAACCACTAATAGGTGAAAATAATATCGTACGAAATTGCAAATGAAGGAAAAACTAACGGAAATCGTAGGTGTTGAAATTGTCGATGGGCGTCCTTGATCAGTAAAATATCGTTCTAATTCGATCTTAAACTCTTTCAAAAACTTTTTGCTATTTACCTATAATAAAACCGGGCAAGAGCGAGTCGGACTCGCGCACCGTGGGTTCCGTGCCATTATACAATATAATGTATGATAAAGGCAATTTATATTGGTTGGAGAACCTTGACAGCACCATCTCTTGTCCGATAGCGGAACTTATGTAGAATTTTTATACTTTCGATGATTTTTAAAGAACTATGAAAATTAGAGGGTTCGTTATAATTTCCCTGTAATCTTTACATACACTAATATTAGGTACAAAAGTTTCACGGGTTTATCTCTGCAAACTTCGGAGATAAAGGGGTGAACGGTCCTTTTTTCAACATTTTTGTAAATAACTCAAAAACCATACGACTTAGAGTAAAACTAAAAACTGTTTATTCATTTACAAATGAATACCTTTCATATGATACCCCACATCACTCAGTAATTGTAAACCCATTCAATAGCACCCTAAAAATAGTTGTCATGTGCCGACGACGTGGCGCAGCGCCAACCAAGCTTTAGCCAAATGCACCCACTTCACTTGCTAAATATTTGCAGAGACCTGGATTCGGATAAAATATACGAACTTAAATCAAAGAAAATATTTCTGATTTAGTTATGAAAGCAATGCGAAATATCGAAATGTAAGGCAATGAAATATTGATGAAGTGCCCAGATGGCAAAAACCAATTCCACGCCACTTGCTAAATATTTGCAAAGAACTGGACTCGCGGATATAAGAACTTTAAATAAAGAAACTATTTCTGATTTAAAATTGAATTGAGAATTATCGAAACGCATGAATGAAAGGTATGAAAGGAAGTCCCGCGGTAACTTGACTTACTGACGTATCCGTTCGTGTTCGTAATACGTAATGCGCAAATATTACTTATTGCATTCGTTCAAACAAGTGACGTAGAGTCACGCCCAGATAAAACAAGCTATTGTCACTTATTGTAGTCAACACTTACGAAGCAGTAAGTATGTATACCTACCTATGACATTCTTCGACGACCAATCTAGGTATAGGTTAGGTTCTGTAATCTGTGGTATAGGGTTTTACTATTGATGCAACTGATACTGTACGTCTTCCGCCGTCGGACCGAAGATGACAAATGCATTCCTTCCGCTGCACTATAGTGCAGCGCTTCCGGGCGAGCTAAGGACTAACTTAGTTCTAAGGTAGGTAGTCCTCAGCACGCCCGTAAGCATAATAATCAAAGAGTAGTATGTAACACTCCGTTTAATAATAATAATCTTCTGCAGCTTCTTCTTCTTGATGCTTGCGCCTTCTCGGCTCGCATGACAGTTATGCATGTGACAGTGACAGATCACTAACCAAACACTAGTTAACAAAAATAAATCATACAATAAATACTCTGTTTCGTCTGTTGCGTCTAGTTTTGAGTTATGTGGGACTAGTGGGATACACGAGACACACATACAGCGTACGACGTATGCAATATCGCATAGGTACGTACACATACAGAGTCAAACAGAAAAATAACTCTTTATCTCCTTGTCCACAGAATCGCAACTCGAACCCCACAGCCAGTCCACATCACCGTAGCCCTGATCGTGCTGTTCACGTGCTTGACTCTGCCCGGCTCCGCCAGTAACCTGCGAGGATGGACGGCGTTGTACGTCGGCGCTGTTGGCACGCATTTGGGCGCGCAAATCTGGATGACGCTTGTGTCAGGTGAGTTTTCCAAAGGTTCTGTAGTCAGTCATCTACAGAATAGGGCGTTTTCATTAAAAAAGAACAAACGTCAAATATAGTTCCCTACAGCCTAATAGATGGCGCTAGTGTTATTTTTCTGTTAATAAACACAATTTTACCTCAAAGTTAGGTAACTCGCTTACTCCGTGCACCCTCTATTAAGTTCAGTAGTAAATACTTCTTCCTCTTTTCCTAAAAACAGCTCAAGCAAATATAGAAATATCTAGCGGTTGTTTAGGATCTTTCACTCACGCTAACACTTATTTTAGTGTAAGTAGGTAATAAGCCGTGGGGCACCGGCAGTAGAATGTTGCCCCTCCTCTCTTGCCCGTGGATGCAGTAAGAGCCTGCTAAGGGATACCTTCGGAGGATGGGCAGCAGCGTCTTTCCGTGTATCAACATCCCGTACTGCGCTCACCAACCCGCTTGCCAAGCGTGGTGAGTATGGCAACTACCCCTCATGGAGATCCATGAGGGAGGCCTGTGTTCAGTAGTGGACGTTTATCGGCTGAAATGATGATGATGGTGAGGTAATAAACAGACCGTGCATCCTCATCTAGATAAACATCACAAAATGCTATGGTTTAATGAACATACATAATAATACCTCAAAAATCTTCTTAAATGACCATCTATTATCATTTATCAGTATTACAAATTACACAATCGCTTCCAGTTACATTTTTTATAATAAACTAAAGCGGTCGTGCCCAGGAGATAAGGCGGTAACTGCATTTTAATTACCTACATTTCGGGTTCTTGCGCACCATGACCATCCGGATTCCAGATGCGATCTGCGCAGAAGCATTTATTTCATTACAGTCTGCCTGCGATTTTGCACGCCATTGGGCTACCTTACCTAAATATTTTCGTAAAATTGTTTCTTCATAACAATAAATTTAATACTTCTATTTCATATTACTTACAAAAACATTGCTCATTTTAAATTATTTTTAACAGAAACTAAAATAATTTATTTTCTCGAAAAAGGAGCTGTCAATTTCAACAATCTAATTGTTTTTTTTGGTTAGATAATTTTGATTCTACAACCTCAATTATATTTTATAGGGATTTGACACGCAAAAGAAAAAACAAAGTGGAAAATAATTATACCAATTTTGAACATGCACATCGTGCATGTTTCGTAATTTCTTAAAATACATTATAACCATAACTAATTGGCGTATGACTCCAATCCAATCCGGGCAAAACTCATCGAGAAATTAACGGGCCATTAACAGAAACCATTGGCTCCTTTGTCAGCGAGCAAAGGAATTACGGATAAGAAGTACCTACATATTATTTATGGTACCATATTTTTAAGATGTGCCCAAGTCAAAATAGTAGGCAAAGCAAACATTGTCACTACTGTTCACATTTCATACCGTATTGTACTTACCACGGATCTGTAAAAAAAATATTTATATCTACTTACAGCATTCCATATCAAAGCCCTGACATAGGCCATGTATGTGACGCAAGAAAATGTATGATAAATTGTTTATTATTTCGACCAAGTAGTTATAATTTTAGTTTTGTTAAATTATGCATCGCCTATGTCAAATTATACAACATCTTTAACCGTTACATTCAATCCCCTGTTCGTTTGTCGGCTCACCCGTACCTTCGCAAGTAATTAAATAATTCGCAGAACTCGGTGTCCATTTCTTTTATTCTGGAATTTACAAATTGGTTACGTCAGAACATAAAGCAGTATACAAATTGCAGCTTTTAAATTGACAGCAACTGCCGATACTTATTGGCTTTGCGTCTGTTAAAGTTTTAAAAGGAATAAGTTTCATGAAAAGCGTTACTTCTTGATTTTACGGCTGTTTTACAGCCGAGTAACTAATATTTTAAAGGAAAATGTTTAGGTCATTATGACAAATCACCTTAGTTCTATTTCAATTACGGTGGTTTTCAATTACGGTGGTACGAGTCTAGATCCACCAGTGATATGGTCAGTGGTTTCGGGTATTCCATAAAAAAAATGCCGCATTACAAAAAGAGCTAGTAAAATTTTCTTGTCACTAAAAATGCTGGCTTCTAGTTTTATCCAGGGCGAAGTTACAGGTGTCGAAACTAGTTGAGAGTGCCGTAAACATTCTTGAGAAAAGGATTACAGCAGCGTGTCGATCAGATGCGTTTATAAAGACAAAGTTATGGAGAACTTTATTGTTAAATTGTAACAATTTTACGTGTAGGCAACTGCAAACGAAGGTCTTGAATACAAATTATGTTTTAACAATAAGTAAGGCCTTACTTTTCAACAAGGCAAGGAGATTAAGGAAGTCGATCAAGAAACACTCTTTCAACTCTATTGGTAACTGTTTAAGATCCTTTACCTTTCATAAAGTTAAAGAATATTTATAGGCGTCAGGTAAAGATAAAGCTACCTAGTTTCACTGGCATGCTTAAGCAGCGCCGTCTAAGGTGGCTAGGACATATACATCGCATAGATGAGTCCCGTCTACCAAGAACTATTTTGTTAAGCGAAATCGCTAACGCCAAACGAGCAGTGGGAAGACCCATGCTCCGATATAAAGATTGCGCAAAGAGAGATATGGCAGCGTTTAACATCAAGCGCACTGACTGGGCATCACTAGCTGAGAACAGACCAGAATGGAGAAAAAACTTACACGAAGGTCTTAAACACCACGACCAAACCTGGTTTGTCTCATTAGCCGAGAAACGAGCGAGACGGCATCGACAGGCAGATACATCCAATCCACCAACTGCAATGGACACCCACGTCTGCCAAAACTGCGGTCGCGCAGTGAGGTCGAGGATAGGACTGTTTAGTCATTTAAAAAAATGCAACACCCAAACCACAGGCATTACCTGAATCGTCTGTAATAGACGAAAAGGCCGATGAGAAAGATAAAGATAAATTTATTTCACATAAACCAACATTGCTTATTACATAAATAATGCAGAGTCACTTATACTAAGATACCACTGCAGGGAGGAAGAGCATAGGCAGGCACCCAAACTAGGAAAAATCCTGTATGATGGCATACCTAGACCTTCCGCTGGTCGGTAACACCTATCACTTTTTTGCCTCGCCGGTTCGAGGTAAAAAAGTTATAGGTGTTATTAAAGGTGCGTCTAAGAATATCTATAAGCAAACTACGTATTCTTTCCCTCCAGGTGTGGTCCTGTTCTTCTCGCTCCCGCGGCACGAGTTCGGGCGCGTGCAGACCGTGCTGTTCCCCGTGTACTACGTGTTCAACGCCGTGGTCAGCCTCATCGCCGCGCTGGCCTACATACGGATGCAGTGCCTCACCAAGTTCCAACAAACGTCGTGGGTGCAGGTATGAACTTTCACTGCTTATCATTTCTTAGGTTGAAAAGCTCGATACCTGAGGCTGTAAAGGCCTTTAACATATTATATACTAGAAGTCGCCCGCGGTTTCACGCGCATCTTTGGTTACTGCTCCGCTCCCGTAGGTCGTAGCGTGATGTTATATAGCCTATAGCCTTTCTCGATCAATGGGCTATCTAACACTGAAAGATTTTTTCATATCGGCCCAGTAGTTCCTGAGATTAGCGCGTTCAAGCAAACAAACAAACTCTTCAGCTTTATATATTAGTATAGAAGTAAGATATAGATAAGCAGCGTCGTCGGAACTGGTGGTACGGATGCTGTACGGGACGCTGCAGTGCCTGGGATATTGTATATGGATTAAGCTAGCCCAGCACCTTTATAATACTCCCAGCTGAGTCAGAGGAAAGAACGTCTAAAGCTAACGAGGCCGCCAGCTTTCTCGCCATGTTTTCCTTTAGTTTTAAAGAACGTGTTATAATGTGAACATACAATCATTTAACGCTTCAAATATAAATTAAGTCAATACGGGTAGACTCTCATCGTTTATTTATTTAATCATATTTTTAAAATCATGCCTCATGCACAGGCCTCCCTCAGGGATCTCCATGAGAGGTAGTTGCCATACTCACCACGCTTGGCAGGCGCGTTGGCGAGCGCAGTACGGGATGTTGATACACGGAAAGACACTGCTGCCCATCTTCCGGAGGTATCCCTTAACAGGCTCTTACTGCATCCACGGGCATGAGTGGAGGGGTGACATTCTACTGCCGGCATCCCACGGCATCCTAATTAAAAGCTCACGGCCACCTCGTCCGTAATTCAATGCTTTTGTTAAGGTATAATTAAACGGCGCCCGGTATTTAATTACCTGCAACCATATAAGCAGGTAAGTACCGGCCGTTTACAGCTCATTTACAATAATTAGCCTCAGGCTAAAGTGCCTCCTCACCGCAAGTAAATAAAGACTACGTTAATAAACTGGATAAGTTTATTGGAATTGTTGCGATAGAATGAATATTCTCGGATGATTTTAATTTTAGCGATGTCTTTAAAATGCTTATTGAGTTGGTAGGTAATGTGCTTACTGACTCCGTACGTGTAATGGTACCTGTCTGGATTAGTATAATAGAGTTGGTAGAGTTGTGAAAATAATTTATCTTTTGGAAGAAAAGGGTTTTTTGGTATAAGTAAAAGTCACTGGTCTATGGTACGGACTTCACTATATTGTTCCTTTCCTTATTGGTAAGTGGTATGAACTCGCGACGACGGTGATGGTTGAACGCGAACTAACTCAAAGCGGGTGAATCGCGGCGAATACGTATGCCAATGCAAACGCAGCAGAATGCGTATTTGCTGAGTGTTCGGTTTACCCGAACAAGTTGCAAGAGGTAATCGTCGAATAGAACTCGGATGGGCAGCGTTTGCGAAACTTCGCAACGTTTTTTCGTCCAACATACATCAGTGCCTTAAGACGAAAGTCTACAAACAGCGTGTGTAACCATATGAAACCGAGACGTGGTCCTTCACTATTGGCCTTATGAATAAGCTCAGAGTGGTTCAAAGAGCGATGGAGAGGGTTATGCTCGGGGTTTCTTTACGGAGTGAATCAGAAATGAGTAGATACTTAAAATAACTTGGATCACCGACATAGCCAAACGGATTAGCACTTTGAAGTGCTCATCAGATGGCAGATGGGGCCGTAACGTTCTCGAATGGAGGCCACGGACCGGCAAGTGCAGCGTAGGACCTACAAGATGGCAGACCACTTGGTGAGAACCTTTAGTCGGCGGTGGATGCAGACGGCCTCCAACCGCAGTACTTGGAAATCAATGAGGGAGGCCTTTGTCCTCTCACGTCTGATATGATGATGTTGCGATTTACTTTATGAAAGGCCTCTTAAAAAGCATTGAAACACCTCTTAAAATGCTCCTAAGACAGCGCTGCTGTATTTCGGTTTGTATTTTAATGTATTATACTTGAAAGAAAAGGTATTATTCGATAAACTTCAAATAACGAAACCTACATTGTAACGAGAACTTTTAGTAGGTACCTTCACAAAGTAATTATTTTGATATCAAGGTGCAAATAATAAATTGATGAAGCTCCTTTGTTTATAAAATGCATTGTAAAAGCGAGGTTCGTTGCAAAGGTCACTATCAATTTGCCCAATGGATTAAGAGAGTGGATCAAGAAACATGACGCAACAGTACACCTGTTCGAGGTGCCTTACCTTTACGGAAATCCGTCAGTAATTAAAAGTGATAAGAAGTTTTTCCGATCTTTTAAGGGTGTTTTTGCCTTCATGAACCTTCCAGCAGGTCCAGCAGTTTCTTTTACTTAATATTTTTTATTTATTGTTATGGAAAATATGCATATTTCCTAAACTAGGTATTCGTGTATTGCTCAAATCAAACATATTTTTTATACAAGAAACCGTGCCGTGCCGTGGGCAGTAGAATGTTGCCCCCCCCCCTCCTCTCTTGCCCGTGGATGCAGTAAGAATCTGCTAAGGGATACCGCCGGTAGATGGGCAGCAGCATCTTTTCGTAATTCCAATTCCCTATACAGCGATCCCCAACCCGCCTGCCAAGCGTGGCGAGTACGGCAACAACCCCCTTATGATTGGATGCAGGCCGCTTCCAATCGCGGTACTTAGAGATCAATGAGGGAGGCCTTTGTCCAGCAGTGGACGTCCTACGGCTGATATGATGAGATACAAGAAACGCAAGTAACAAAACCAACATGAACGATGACAGCTGCGAAAGTTGGGTAGAGTCATTCCCATGAAAGAAGTCCCGCGGCAAATTCACTAAGCACGTGACCAGCGCTGCTATACATAGCGCCCGTCACCCTGAGACAGAGTGGTATTATAAGGTCTCATGTGCCCGTAATTTCACTTACCCTTCAAATCGGAACACTTACTGCCGTTACTCGTACTGGCGCCCCGTCTGTGGGACTTCTTTCATGGAAATGACTCTAACTGTGTTGCAGCGTCAGCGGCCGTCCCCTTAACCAAAATTTGCTAGTTTCTTACACAAATCTATACTTCTATACTAATATTATAAAGCTGAAGAGTTTGTTTGTTTGCATGAACGAGCTAATATCAGGAACTACTGTCCGATTTGAAAAATTATTTCAGTGTTAGATAGCCCATTTATCGAGGAAGGCTATAGGATATATCATCACGCTAAGACTAATAGGAGCAGAGTACCGATGAAGAATGTTTCAACATCGGGTTTTTTTCATTTTGAGAGCTTCCGCTGCGTGCGCTGCGTAAACGGTTAAAGTTTCGCAATCATTCATGTACTTATGACAGAGTTGTTTCCCGTTAAAAGATCTAAAAAAACGTCAGCGGAAGCATACATCTATCTCTTAAGGTTGGCTCACTATAACCTTTATTATGCTAACCAAATTTGTTCTAAAATATGCATTAGGTATTTGCGATGGTGTTTTTATACACATGATAATTATCCTTATTACTCCTTATTACATATTACTCCTTATCCAAATAAGTATTTTTTTTCATTAAAAGTGGTTGTAGTATTTGCGATACGAAGTGCGCCGGGAGCGGGACAGCTAGTATCATTATAGTTGTAATTGTTGCAGATGGCGCTGCTCCTGTGCGTGTTCGCGATCGAGGCGGTGGTGCGCCTGCGCCTCGTGCAGCCCATGCTGCGCGCCAAGCACGTCAAGACGCAGATGGAGGAGACCGCCGGAGGTGGCCACGAGGTAAGGCGCCGTCTCAGCCGTAAGGCGTAACTAATAATAATAATAACTTGGCCTAGTCCCGTGCGTTTAGTTAATCCCGGTTTCCATGAAACCGGGAGGATTCAATCTTAAACTTCAATAATAATAATAATGCTGGAGAATTCACACAGCATCATCTAGCCACAAGCTAAGCAGAGCTTGTGTTTTGGGTACTAGATGAACGATATAGATCTGTTCTTTCCTCTGACTAACAGCTGACTAAGCTGAGAGGATGGTATAGGTGCTGGGCAAACCTAATCCATCAAACAATCTCCCAGGCAACTGCAGCGTCCCGTACAACATGATTACCAGTTGCTGACGCTGCATAAATCATACTTATTAATAGATGCAAAGGCCTTACTTTTTTTATAGATAGTAGATATTGTTAAGAGAAACATCCAGAACACCCTGAACAAGTATCTGCAAATCGTAAAGACATTTGTCCCGAGGCGGGAATCGAACCCGGAACCTCTTGCGTCGCATGCCTTCGCCCGCTGCGCCACAGAGCTCGTCAAAACTTAAACTCAAAACATAGGCCCTCATGGGTCTCCAAGTTGTGCGGCGCCTGCGAAGGGATTTTTTTCTTTATTTAAAGAGCTTAGTCACAAAGTGATTATGTCGCTCCTACTAATTAGCGAAACAAAAAACACTTATAAGTATCTAAAAAAAACAAAAAGAATTAAATGCCTAACAAACAACCTACCTACTTTAAAGATGGCCTAATTCAAATCAGTGCATTCAGGTAGGTATCTGACTACACTGAACCAAACCGTATCAGATAATTTCACTAAATATAAAATTTTATTACAATTTATATTTGCTAAAGTGATATTGATATCCGATAATTCTTTGAAAAAATGTTCACACTTGTCTGTGCGAAAGCCATCGTTCTGCACACGCCACCGGCTCGTGCAGCAGGTGCTCCGGCACGCCGCAGGTCTCACAGTTCGGCGAGGGGACTTTCCCCTTAGGGAACGTGATTTTCCCCATAAGGAACGTGGTTTTCCCCTTAGGGAACGTGGTTTTCCCCTTAGGGAACGTGATTTTCCCCACAAGGAACGTGATTTTCCGTGATGGAATCAAAGATTTAAATCGTTAGATACGCCCTCACCTTAATGAGACCAGGAGACCAGAGGAATCAGTGTACCTCTAAACAGTGTTATCCGGACGTGGACTGTGTTATTTTTTTTCACGCAAGTTCGTGCAACATTTGGTTTGATTGCACAATGGTAACAATACCAGTTTGGTTTATTGACAAAACCAGTGTTATTGTTAACACACATTTAAAGACAATGCCACAATTTTTGCTGTCAGAGCATATCTAACAATTTAAATCGTTGGTATCAGCATCCCGTACTGCTCTCGCCAAACCGCCTGCCAAGCGTGGTGAGTAGGTATGGCAAAAACCCCTTCATGACCAGTATCATAAGTGAGCGCAGTAGGTACGGGATGCTGGTACACGGAAAGACGCTGCTGGTATCTTCCGGAGGTATCCCTTGGCAGGCTCTACACAACTTGGCAATCTATGAGGGAGGTCTACGTCAGGTAGTGGACATCCTACGGTTTAGGTCGTCAAAGTGAAAATAAGTACACAAAAACATTAGGAAGCGAAATTGGTTACAAATGGCTATCACAATCCGCATGTTCTCCAGATTCAGCGCATTTTCGCAAACTGCTTTCGAGCGTTCCTCATGGACACGAAATGTGACGATTCAGTTAATGAATGTTACATACCTACTACAACAACAAATGCTGGGCGTCAAGCACGACAAGACGCAAAGGGGAGACCGCCAGAGGTGACTTGACCAGACTTCGCCCACAGCTGGGCATAAATAAACCTCCGCTTTGTTATTGTGCCACAACCTTAGGACACAGATTACAGAAACTAACTTGCTTAGGACTCGCGGTCTTGTACCGTACAAACCCCCATCCATCAATTTTTTTTCATAAATATTGACGAAAATACATAAATGTTATCAGTTCTCAACATATTATAATCGTTAAGATTATTAATCAACAAAAGAAGATTATTAAGTATGACAGTTTCATAAACATATTTGAATCCTATCAGTGCTAAGTAACAGTCGTATAGTCGCAATAACGGCATGTTATGAGGGAAATGTTGTAGGTACACATATGTTATCTAAATAACTATGTTTCGCGCTCAAATTTAGTTCCGGAAACTATGCTTAGCCACAGATAAAATAATACACTAGTAGGTAATAGGTCAAAATATCTTTAATATTTAGTCTTCTTTTTGGTGTAGATCTGTAATTGGAGAAACTAGCCAAGCTTTTCCATTCTGGTTTTTGTTCGATTTTTGTGTATCTTCTCTTGGTGCATACCTGCTAAATGATTTCATATACAATACTTACTCGAATAAGTCATGTAATTTGCCCTGAATATCTGAAATGTCGGAACTCTGCAAGTACCATCAGTTATTTATTAATGACAATAATAGTACACAAATAGTGGATAATTTAAATAGACGCTGGATTTTAAACTTAGTTCTCATCTCAACAGAGACAAAATAAAAATTGTCTCCGTCTAAAATCGACTTAATAAGCTTAACGATAAGCCCGATCAGCGATATTTCGTTTCGGGCTTGACGACAAAACCTCGTAACAACAAGTGATAATATTACGTCAGCCACACACCTCCGCTGCTTACACTTAGCAAATCCACACCTCCACACGTGGAATGAATCATTCCGTTATGTCAAGTCAGCTGACCATTGTCTCGTTTCTAAGAAGATCGGCTAAATGGAATCAAAGTTATTGCAATCTTACAAATTACTTGGGCCCAGATTAGGTACAGAACATAACTTGGGTTTCAAACATGCACACCACTAGTGTGCATAGCAACATAATTTGATTAAGCCTGGGTTTATCAAGCCCGCCCTTTTATTTTTTATTTTTCAACACACTTGCTCGTAGAGTGAGCCTTATTACATCGCTTTTAGAGCCATAAACCGAGCTATAACACACGCGTGCGTTATAAATAATATTACACACTAGTAATATCCATACAAAGTTAAATTAGTACCTTACTGTAAGGTATATGCGAGTCAACAGAGCATTTTCAATTTAATCGGGTATCTAATACAGTTATTTTCTTAAGTAACACCAAAGAGGTTTTATGCCGCTGAAAATCCATAATTTGGAATAAATTAATGTGCACGTCCTTAATTAAGTAAAACAAACATTATTATTATCATATTATTCATTTCACAATAATTTGTTATAAAATAATAAAATATTTGCATTTTATCACTTAAAATTATAATTTTCAAGAAGGCTGTATGTTTACCTACTCACCTTGCACTGGGCGCGTTAAAAAAAACTTGCGCGCCATTTATCATTATTCCATATTCAAAAATGAAAACTAAAGCTGTGATTCTTTAGTTTTCTTATTCGGTTTTATCGTACAATACAACATTGCACACTTGTTTCATAATGTACTATTATATAATACTTTATTGCACACAACTTAAATTAATGTACAATTGGATTTCAATTTACCCTTTTGACCCCTAGTTACCAATCTGTCTATAGATTTAGATAAGTACCAGTCTAGCTAGAACTAGGTATACCTACATGTTTAGTTTTTTTTAATCGACTAAATCATGCATGAGTTAAGCCGATGGCCCACCTGATGTTAAGCGGTAACTTATATCAACTGCAATACCGCGGTGGTTTCTAAGGTAAGAAGAAAAGTAAGAAGTTTCTAATACAATTGTCAACAATGACCCGTTTTCAGTATAAAAGAAAAAAATGTTTTCTACTAAATTTAACAGGTGGAGCTGGCAAGCGGAGATAGCAAGTCTGTGATTTATCACAATTGTTGTCATTGTCAGATTGTGTTTCCTACCAGTAAAAGAAAACTAACGCCATCTGTAAGGTTCGTGGAAACTATTTCTTAAGTTTTACCTTTTTAATGAAAACGCCTCATTGTAAACTGTTTCTAAAGTAAGAAGTTTCAAATACAATTGTAAACTGATAGTTTAATTGTAAATTGTTGAAAAATACAGATCAGTACCTTTCTAGCAAGAACTAGCGATAACTACTTAGGTAAGTAAAAAGGCTTAATACCTACTACCTGTCTCTCAATATTGTATAGATGAAAAATTTGTATGCTGTATTGATGTCAAAATTCTTTCACCGTTAGAAAGCTAAATTATCCTTGAGTAATATAGGCTATAATTTATCTCCCTATTCCCACGGGAACGGGAACTACGCGGGTGAAAAGTGCGGCTAGTTATAATACAAATACAAATATGTTAATTTTCTCTTACTTAATCTAAACAATATCCAGGGTGTGAGACTCTTTTAAGTAGGTATTAATACCTGTGCTAGAGTCTCGCCCTACATCACGGCTCATAATTAAGTAAATAAATTTAATATTATATTTAAACAATCTATAAGTTAAAAAAAGGTAATGTAAAGGTATGATGTAAGGTATATAGTGATAATAATAATAAATACTATCAGTGATGATAAATACATATAATATAGATAATTATATAAATATAGTTATAAGTAAACTGGAACGACTTAACTAACTACCTATAGGTTTAATTTATGCCTGTCTAGTATCTATGCGACGCGAATGATGATAACCACAGAATTATTAAAATAATGATAACCGCTATTCATAAGCTATCTAGGTATGAGGCACCTAATCTTTGACTTCATTTAACTAACTTAGTTTTTCTCTTGTCCACAGGTAGGAAAACTCATTCTTGGCGAGTTGGCTCACTGCCCCCGCTACCTCCGCGTCCTTCGCACCTTCCGCACCTACCACTCCACCATCGCTATGGGCACCATGATCACCCTGGGCTGCTCCGTCTACTCCACCGTGATCATTGTCGACTCCATGTGCCGTTAGAGCGACAAGTGCATGAGATTGGTGGAAAATGTCAAATCTCATCTTCATGCGGTAGCTGCAGAATTTTGAAAGGAACCGGTTAAGCCGGCCGTCCACCGCCAGCTAAACTAAGTGAAAACTCAGTAAACTAAGCGAAGCTAAACTGGGAAATAATAATATGTCCACCAAAATATAAGCTAAACCTACGTTAGTTATGGCCAGTTTGTGCTAGAACGTTGAGTTAGTCGGACGTGATGGAAGAAGAGACGAGCTATGATGAGAGTTCAGAGGAGGATTACAATCGTCATAGGAAAAGAAAATTTATTATTGCTCATTTCATAAAGCAAACACAAACACAGATACTGGATAAGTAAACACATTCAATACTGGAAAACAAGTAGCGAATTTAACACTTTGTTTAACGAACTAGACAACGAAAATTTTAATATGTACTATCATGTATCTAGAGAACAGTTTGATGAGTTAATTACAATGATTGCCGAGGACATCGCTAAGATTGATACTAACTATCGAAAAGCTATATCGCCAGAAGAAAGATTGGCTATTTGTTTGAGGTACCTGAGGGTATAGACATTACAATTAAATAGATTAAGTTACATATACTCAGATATATTTATCGAAAAGTAGGTTGTACAAAGAAATCAATTCGAAGTAGTATTATTTTGGGTACGTGGAGTGCCTTCCATGTGTGAAGTTTCTTGGAAGTATGGAGTATCTTGGGAGTGTGGAGTAGATCCACTATCCGCTTCCATATGCCGTCTTTTTCTTTTGCAGTAGTCTCTGGATTATACAATATAGGATGCTTGTATTCAATAAATACCTCCATGCTGCTAAATACGTGTTTCACTGTCTGCGCATGATCGCTCGCTCACTGTACAAGCAGAAACACATTCGAACAACACACACAACACTAGCGACAGGCGCCAGAGGGGTAAGGCAAGGGAGTGAGGGGCGCTTAGTTTAGCTCACGTAGTAACGGGTCGGATACACAACAAAGTTATTTCGACTTAGCTGGGCTATTTTACGTAGCTGGCATAGTTTGCCGTGGACGCACATGTATGAAAAACTGGCTCAACTATGCGAGCTAAGCTAAACTATCTTAGTTTAGTTGGCGGTGGACGATCGGCTTTAAGTTTGTAAATCACGTAGGCTTTGCTTCAAGTCTGCGTTGATTGGTTAGAATAACTTGAGGGACGATAGACCGTGAATGTAGGGATCACTCTCAGTAGATCCAGTCAACAGATCCAGTCTGGATCTAGTGAGAGTTTTCCGTTATCTACATCAGGGATAATGTATTACAAATTTACAATGTATTTTCGAATAAGGTGCTGTTTTATAAATTCATTATGAAATTAATCGGGCTGTGAAGTCTGTAATATTGTAATAAATGCATAGGTTATGTAATAAATGCATATTTTAGTAAATGCATAGGAAATTATGTACAGAGCGCTGGTCGCTGTCCCGGGATAAAAGTTAGATTGGAGCACGTTTAACAAGCCGTTTCGATTATAAAGATTAAACTTCAAAAATGGTTCCCTTGAACCTTATAGATGCCGTTAGTTTTCTTTTACTGGTAGGAAACACAATCTGACAATGACAGCAATTGTAATTAATTACAAACTTGCTTTCTCCACTTGCCAGCTTTTTCTGATAGGATAATAGAAAACACTTTTTTTCTTTTTACTGAAAACGGCTTATTAATAATTTACCGTAGCATTTAAGTTTGTCTGCCACGATTGTTGTTCAGACGATGTTTGCCAATATTGCCGTAGATTAAGGAGTGTAATAGCTTGTAAGCCGGTCAGGCCGCAGCCAGCCAGTAGGTAGTCTAAGGGTATATACTTGCAAATTGCGAACCATTTTCGAGCAGGAAGATCAAGTTGTTCGCATAGAATTCACATATGCTTTGTTTTTTTCATTTTTTTTAACCTGGGAGTTCAAATAAAACAATTGACTACGTTACTCCCGTTACGCAATATTAGAGTCGTTACCACCACTGAGTCTAACGGCAGAAGCGAGAACTAAACTCTACAGAACAGTCTGTAGTCCGTATTTAGTTATAGCTGCTATATGATATCATAGATCAGTGGTGGGGCGGACTCTGAAACTCTAGGAATCCGCGGTAAGGCCCTAACCTGTTCGCAATTCGCCAATGTGCGAAAGCCCTATGCTGCTTGATAATGAAACTCATGTTGTCTGCTCTCTAATTTTCTGCAACTGCCATCATCATTTCAGCGTCCACTACTACCCAGGCCTCCCTCATGGATCTCCATGAGGAGTAGTTGCCATACTCGTCACGCTTGGCAGGCGAGTTGGCGAGCGCAGTACGGGATGTTGATACACGGAAAGACGCTGCTGCCCATCTTCCGGAGGTATCCCTTAGCAGGGTTTTACTGCATCCACGGGCATGATAGGAGGGGTAACACTGCCGGCACCCCACGGCCACTGCCATAGTATCTAGAAAACTAAATTAAGGTGTCTCCTGATTCGTTGTCAAGCGCAAAGCTTTCGCCATCGCATTTCGTGGTAAGGATGCTTTATGCAGGAAGTTACGAGGCAACCTTTGAATGCGCTAACGAACGAGACCTGGAGTCTAAAAATTCTTGCGTACATTTTAATATATTACAAAAGATGAATATCGTAATAGCTGTGGTTATCTTCTTGAGAATTAGGCCCCTGTTTTATGCTTAATGTATCAATAATAATGCTTTGCTCCCAGTTGTGACTTTTTTTGTCTAGTCAGCCAGCAACATGCAAAGCAATCTACAGCAACCTGTATGACCTGCAGGCACACGCTAGGTTTTTTTCTGGATCAGACGTATCCGAGATTTTAACTGAAGTTAAGACTTACGGACTGTGAGTTTGATACTTCGACCTTCGACTGCATGAAGCCGAAGCGTCGCAGGTCTATGCCACGTAGGATAAGGTTGGTAACAGCAGGATAGAGCAGGATATAACTATCCTGCTCTATCCTGCTGTCACCAACCTTATAACTTCTAATAACTTAGAAGTTAATAAGTGCAAAAGAGACAAAGCAGTCGTCCCACTTACGCTCATTGGTTTTTAAATTATTCTATCCTGCTGTCATCCAAATCATCCTACGTGAAATAGGGTAAAGTAGGATTGGTATTTAGGGATTCTACTTATTTGCCAATGAAGAAGAATTCCTAAGAGACTTGATCAAGATTTTAGCCTGAATGGCGGAGGAAGTGCTTGAATAATCCCTAATTTTATTTATTTTTAAGTCTAAGATAAAACAATTTATAATTTATATAATTAAGTTCTAAAGAAATATAATCGATGTAATCATGTCAAGTTATAAACGATCTGAGTGTTTTGAAAAAATATTTATTTGGAACTGAAAGAATGGAGTTTGAAGGTAACTTAGTAGTTATGACAAAATAAATAATTAATGACTACCTTACCCCTTTGCCTTTTAATTTTACCTACTCGCACTGTTTGCCTTAGTTAATATACCTACCCTATTATGGTACCTACCCATAATAGGCAAGTTTTAGAATACAGAATAACTTTATCGTTCAGCTGTTGTACATTAAGGGGCCGTCTCCACGAGCGAGGGAATCGCGGCGATTCTATAGCGCGGACTAGTCGCGATTCTCTCGCTCGTGGAGACGGCCCCTAGGGTTGTTAATTGTGGTGTTAAAGGTGTTATTTGGTACAAGTTTACACAGTCTGTCCAAAACTGGACATACAATAGACGACACAGAAAAGTAATACCTTAAAACTAAATATACAAAGCTTTACCTAAAAACAGAAACTTATTTATATTATATTGATGGATTTTTTCAAAATAATCCTATTTTGTGTAGGTACTCACTGTCCCTTTCGTAATATTCGTTTAAATTATAAAATACTTTCGAATAGCCATTTCCGTAGACAATTTTAAAACTTGTGATTCTCTCAATATCTGTATAATGTTTGGTGGTAACTGGCAGGTCATTTATGTTTATAAGGAATAGTAATGGCCTAAGGATGCTTGTGGCACACCTAGTTTTATCTCAGTAAATTCAGAATTACAAGACCCTAACTAGGGCGACCGGTCGGACCCGGCAAGCCTTGCTTGGTAGTTAAGCCTGTATTACATTACACGATATTCAGGAACCCTTACCCTAACTAAGAGTGGTGTAATAAGAGTTAGGGCGGACCCAGCAAGCCTTGCTCCCTAATCGCCCTAACTACCGGGCCCTGAATACCGTGTAGTGTAATACAGGCTTTAGGGCGATTAGGGCGCCCTAACTACCGGGCCCTGAATACCGTGTAGTGTAATACAGGCTTACTTATGTCACAAAATTACTTCTAAAGTTGCTGTTATTGATGTGATGATATAATATACGAGTATAACCATTAGTTTTTGTAATCTGTGGTATAACTACACGGTTCGAACGTTTGTGTCCTCTGCGCTTTGTAAGTTTTGCGTGACTCGTCTTTTACTAAAGAAAAATTTTGCAAGCAAAATGTTTAACTTAAGTTTCAGGTCAACATCGTGAAAAGTCGTCTAAGTGAAAAGTAGGTAGGTACCTACACATTCTCGACAACGATTTTAATCGCTAGATGTGCCATGAACTGACGCCAAAAACTGTAGCATGGTCTTTTAATGTGTGGTATTATTGTTAACACACTGATAAACGTGTGTTAAAATTAATTCCGACGCACCGGTTTTGCCAATAAACCAAACTGTTATTGTTACCATTTATTGTGCAATCATGTTGTAACGAACTTGCGTGAAAACAATAACACGCACCATGTCCGGCTAACACTGTGTTTAGAGCAGGGATTCCCAAACTAGGGGGCGCGCACTCCTAGGGGGGCATAAGACAATTTTGCGGGGGGCGCGATCCATAACCCGTCGCCACCTGGCTGGCGCACCAGCTCGCCCTCTGCTTAGCCCGCACAATCGTCCGTCTTGTCCCTGGTTACAAATACACACTACCGCACTCGTGCATTGATAACTTTACGTTACAAATTCCTTGCTTTGGGCTGTTCTTAGAGGTTTTATCATTAGGTCCGTCAAAGATGTACAGTAGAGGGCTTGAACTTTTTGTATTCTGCGGAGGGGGGCGTGTTACAAAATAGTTTGGGAACCCCTGGTTTAGAGGAACACCACCGATTCCAAATGATTGAGATCATTCATTCCGTGTGGAAACAAAACGGTGCAGTCTCATTAGGGTGAGGGTGTATCTAACGATATAAATCTTTGATTCTCGGTCGTATAACCATGTATAGGTTGGTAAGCGCAGTATAGGATGTTGATACACGGAAAGATGCTGCTGCCCATCTTCCGGAGGTATCCCTTAGCAAGCTCTTACTGCATCCATGGGCATGAGAGGAGGGGTAACATTCTACTGCCGGCACCCCACAGCACAATTTTACATATTTTGAAATTATTATTATGAAATTGTAGGTAGGGTTTTGTGTCAAATGACTATAACACTGATTTAGTTTAGGTACATGTGTATTGGTGTAAGACAATAGTGGGTAAACAATTAACATGCACGGAACTTAATATTACGACGCGACAAAATGTGACGACACGCGGGGCGCCGGTGCGCAGAGACATGTAGCATGTGGCGCGTGCGTCGATCGCGAAGGTGCGTGCCGGACTCCCGGACTCCCTGGGCAAGCGTCGAAGCCTATACGAGCTTGTACGAGAGTAGACGAACAGGCAAACGGCGCTTGCGAGAGATGCGCGGAGTTGCAATATTCTTACGCGCTACATCCTCCCCCTCCAAGCCAGCAAAAGGCTCTGGCGCTGGCTTGGGATCCGGTAATTTACGGGGTCTACCTTTCTTCCTATTATGGACTGCAACGTCCGAATCACCTACGTACGGTGTTAGGAGACTGGCATGATACTTGCCTCGAGGGGCATCATCTTTATCAACGACTTCATACGTGGTTGGGGAAACAATTTTACTAATCCTATAAGGACCTTCGCGTCTCGGGGCAAACTTGCTGGTAAATCCTTTGGAGGCCTGACTAAGACGATGGCTTTCGACGAGCACGAGGTCACCCTCCTGGTGATTGGGACTGGGGCGTCGATTCTTGTCTGCAGCATCCTTACGGGCGTCCTGCTGACTTTCAACTCTCCACTTGGTCTCTTGCAGGCGCTGTACAAAGTCACGCAAGTAAGGTGTGATTTGAGGCACATAATTCTCTTGATCGACAATGGTGCGTAGGTCATGGGCTACATCTACTGGAGACCGGAACTCGCGGGCAAATGTAAGAAAAGCAGCTGAGTGTCCAGTGCCTTGGTTAGGTGCTGTATTTAGGGCGAAACGCACCGCAGGCAGCACCTCGGGCCAACGGCGATGCTCGGGATCAATCAGTATAGCCAACATTTTCTTCATTTCGCGGTTTTTTCTTTCCGCGGGATTGGCCTCAGGATGGTAAACTGGTATCAGACTTTGTGAAACACCTAGGACGAGCATCGCTTTTTGCATTACTGCTGACACAAACTGCGTCCCGTTGTCGGAGATCACTCTCCGAGGGAACCCATACCTCATAAATATTTCCTCAATTAATATTTTAGCACAATTTCCAGCATTGGCCTCAGCCAATGGAAACAACTCTACCCATCTGCTCGCAGTGTCCTCAATCAGAAGGATCCACTTCTCTCCCTGACTACCTTCAGGCAGAGGACCAAATAAATCCATTGCGAGGAGTTCAAATCGTTGCTGCGGGACCGGTGTTTGTAGAAGACCAGCCGGTTTAAGATTGGTAGCCTTAAATTTCTGACATAGGTCACATGTCTTCAGATATTTCGAGACGTATTGACGCATGTTGGGAAAGTAAAATCGCTCTTTGATCTTCTTCAAAGTACGCTCCAAACCCAAGTGTCCGGCTGTGGGCGCATCATGAAGTTCTTTCATGATCTCACGGCGCATGGACTCTGGTACGACCAGCTGGGGTTCCTCAGATTCTCCATCCGGATTGAAGCGAAAGAGAACACCTTGCGTCAAGTAATATCCACGATCTGTCCATCGAGCAGCAGCATCGTTATCTTCGAAGTCGGTAAGTATTTTCTTTATTTCAGGGTCTTCAAGCTGAGCAGCGCGCAACTCTTCTGAGCTACGGTGAGGTAAGTCAATGGAAACTGGACACAGATCACAGCTAGGAGTCTCATCCGTCGAGGACGTGCATACCGGACGACTGAGAGTGTCCGCCACAACATTAACTTTTCCCGGAGTATATTCAACATCTAGGTTAAAAGCTTGAATTTTCAGGGCCCAACGAGCTAGACGGCCACTTGGAGTCTTCAGAGATAACAGCCACTTCAGAGGTTGGTGATCAGTTGCAACGCGAACCTGAGCGCCTTCCAGGTAACCACGGAACTTATCGAGGGCCCATACCACGGCCAACGCTTCCCTCTCTGTCGTCGAATAATTTATCTCTGCCGACGTCAATAATCGGCTCGCATATTCAATGGGCTTCTCAGACTTCGGATCAGGACCTTGCATGAGCACCGCACCCAGCGCGTATGCACTGGCGTCCGTGCGCAGAATAAAGGGTTGCTCGAAGTCTGGCTGTCGCAGAATCGGACTTGTGGTAAGTCTCTGTTTGAGCTTGTTATATGCTTTGACCTCCGTTTCACCCCATTTCCAAGGTTTGTTTTTCTTCGTGAGGTCAGTTAACGGTTGAGCAACTTCAGAGAAGTGGGGGATAAATTTTCGAAACCATGCACAGGTTTGTAAAAAGGTTAGTAACTCTTTCAGATTAGTAGGAGGCACCATATCCACAACTGCTTGGACCTTCGTTGGGTCGGGCTCAATACCTTGGGCTGTAATTACGTGCCCTAGATAGGTAACTCTCTCTCTGGCAAAAACACACTTATCTCGATTTGCTTTGAGTTTAAATTGACGAAGACGATCGAATACCTGGTTGAGATCTCGTAAATGAGCATCCAGGTCAGCTGAAATAATCAGAATGTCATCTAAATATGCCACTACCTTTACATCTCCTAATCCAGCACGAAAGCGATCCATCAAACGCTGGAAAGTCGATGGCGAATTCTTCAAACCAAAAGGCATGCGCCGAAACTGGAATGTGCCAAATGGCGAGACAAATGCTGTCTTATGTCGGTCCTCAGGGGACACTTCTATCTGCCAGTAGCCAGATTTTAAATCGATGGTGGACATCACGCAATTACTTTTCGTGGTAGATAAGATGTCATCGATTAGAGGCAGCGGATATTTGTCCGTTCGCGTCACAGCGTTTAATTTCCTGTAATCGACGCAAAATCTGGTCTCACCATTTTTCTTAGGTACCAACACGATTGGAGAAGTCCATTCCGACTCAGCTTCTTCTATAATTTCCAATTCTAACATTTTGTCGATTTCTGCCTTTATTATCTCCTTCTTAGTGGGGTTCACCCGATAAGGTGGTGTAGAGATAGGCGTGGCGTTCCCTGTATCAATCCTGTGTAAAGCGAAAGGCGTCGGCCCTCCCCCTGCACTGAAGATATCAGTGTTTTCCTCTAGGAGTTCAGCCAACTTCTCTCTATCAGCTGGTGGCAGAAGAACACCCTCACACTCGCATAGGCTAATCGCAGAACTTACCGCAATGCGGTCCTCGCGTTCATACTGAATGTCGTAAAACCCTAAAGAATGTAAGGAGTACTGATTCCTATCGAAATCAAGTATCATGCCAGCGTCCCGTATAAAATTCATCCCTAACAATGACTCGGTGGCGCCGGGCAAGACCATGAAGAGTGTTGATATTGCAACTCCCTGCACCTTTACATCAACTAAGGCTGTTTCGACTAACTGAACACGGTGGGGCCCTAGATAGGTAACTCTCTCTCTGGCAAAAACACACTTATCTCGATTTGCTTTGAGTTTAAATTGACGAAGACGATCGAATACCTGGTTGAGATCTCGTAAATGAGCATCCAGGTCAGCTGAAATAATCAGAATGTCATCTAAATATGCCACTACCTTTACATCTCCTAATCCAGCACGAAAGCGATCCATCAAACGCTGGAAAGTCGATGGCGAATTCTTCAAACCAAAAGGCATGCGCCGAAACTGGAATGTGCCAAATGGCGAGACAAATGCTGTCTTATGTCGGTCCTCAGGGGACACTTCTATCTGCCAGTAGCCAGATTTTAAATCGATGGTGGACATCACGCAATTACTTTTCGTGGTAGATAAGATGTCATCGATTAGAGGCAGCGGATATTTGTCCGTTCGCGTCACAGCGTTTAATTTCCTGTAATCGACGCAAAATCTGGTCTCACCATTTTTCTTAGGTACCAACACGATTGGAGAAGTCCATTCCGACTCAGCTTCTTCTATAATTTCCAATTCTAACATTTTGTCGATTTCTGCCTTTATTATCTCCTTCTTAGTGGGGTTCACCCGATAAGGTGGTGTAGAGATAGGCGTGGCGTTCCCTGTATCAATCCTGTGTAAAGCGAAAGGCGTCGGCCCTCCCCCTGCACTGAAGATATCAGTGTTTTCCTCTAGGAGTTCAGCCAACTTCTCTCTATCAGCTGGTGGCAGAAGAACACCCTCACACTCGCATAGGCTAATCGCAGAACTTACCGCAATGCGGTCCTCGCGTTCATACTGAATGTCGTAAAACCCTAAAGAATGTAAGGAGTACTGATTCCTATCGAAATCAAGTATCATGCCAGCGTCCCGTATAAAATTCATCCCTAACAATGACTCGGTGGCGCCGGGCAAGACCATGAAGAGTGTTGATATTGCAACTCCCTGCACCTTTACATCAACTAAGGCTGTTTCGACTAACTGAACACGGTGGGAGCCATCCGCGAATTTTAACTCGGTTTTTACTTTCTTAAACACTTGGCCATTGGCCTGCAAAAGTTCGGATAGATTTTCACTAGCAACGGATTGTTTCGCTCCCGTATCTAACAACGCGGTTTTCACAACACCAAACACTTCTATATTTAATAACGGACGCACTCGCGGGTCCAACACTGTATTACACGCAGACACTGATTGTAACGAAGACGTTGTGGGCAGTGGCGCCGTGCGTTTTCCTTTACACACTGCGCAATTTGACCGTATTACACCGGGCGCACCGCATCCGAAACAAGTGACGGACGGGCGCTGCTCCGACTGTGCAGCATCTGGTTCACTTTTAACAGGTTCCGAAGTGACTTTACTTTTATTTGCTAATCTGCGGCAGTCATCTTTGATATGGCCGAACATCTTACAAAAGGAACATTTCGGTCTAGTCTTGCCTTGCGATGTTCTAACATTATTTTGCACCGCTGGGCCAGCAGCAGAAGACGACGAAGCATAGCCTGTAATCAATGGTGGTGACGGGGCAGTAGACGTAGGCGTATGGTTCTTTGCAGGTGCAGCAACGCATACTTCCTCGAGTACATCCTCCACTACTCGAGCTTGTTGGAGCAGCTCGGCGAACGAAGTGAAGGCACTCCTTACTACCCTCTCCCGTATCCTTCTATGGAGTAGTCCATACACCATATCAAGCTGAACTGGATTTTCAGGTAATGAGTTCGGCGGTAGCTGGGCGATTATGGCTCTTATGCGACACACGAAGACATCAGTACGCTCTTCACCTTGCTCCCGACTGAAAATCTCTCTGTATACTCTGTGAGGTGGGAGACGCGGACCAAAGGTTTGCTGAAGTAAAGAAATAGCTTCTTGCCAACTCAATACGGAGTGCTTAACACCTTGCCACCAGGTGGCGGCAAAATCTGTGAGCAGCATTGGCAGTCCTCTCAGTGCGATATCATCATGAATGCCAACACAATCTTTATAAATTTGAACAGCGTCTATGAACGCCAATACATCGCCAGCACCATTATATCTCGCCGTACAATTAGAAAGATTTGCACTTACAGTCGTCGTCGGCGGTGGCGGCGCGCCCTGTGTAGGCGGCAGCGACCGCATGGCTTGTAGTAGGAATACCAGTTGTTGGTCCGTCATTACAACGGGTGCGGCTGACACTGGTGGCTGCGGCGCGGCGACGGGCGGAGCCTGCCCGTGCAGTGGCATCTGCGAGTACACAGGCAGCTCACGCCCGTACTGCGGTGGTGGAGATGGAGATGAGGCGCCGGCGGACGACGGTCGTCCAGCCAGCGGCGGCGTTGACGATCGCACGTCAACGATTTCACCATACGAAGTCGACGGCATCGCACCGTCAGACTGCTCACCAGCCAACGAGTACATCTCGGGTTGCTGTGTAGCACGTGACGCACTATTTGCACGCGACCTTGTAAGCACCATGTCTATAAATGCACAATACACCAAGTTCCGACACAACAATAGGTATTAGCGTACCTGGATAACTCAGGTCGTCACTAGAGTCCCACGACTGTTCGTACACAACGCAATAGGTACGTACCGTCCTATGGTAAACACTTGTCTCGTATATCTGAGACACTATACTAAAATAAACAAAGTTCTACGTAGGTAACTCAATGCTTTTTATTCTAAGCCGCAATGTTATAATATAAATAAACAAAGAGTCACCACACCGACACAGGTAGGTACACAAATGTTCGGGTTACGACTTGCAGCACGACTATTCTAGTCAATATAAACTAGAATGAAAAAACGTGTTAGATCAAGTACGTAACAATTATAACAAAGTTGGTAAAAACACTAGGCACTTTGCCGGTAGATTGTTGTAACTAGGTGCACGACTGTTCTAGGAAGTAATATAAGCACTAGAACGACTAAACACGTGAAATAACTAGTTCGTAACACTAAATACACTACACCAAAAGTTCCGTGATTTTTGTTTTTTTATTGTGCATAAAACGTACCAACAGTGCGGGCGGCGGCGTAGTAGGTATATAACGTTACCCACGGACGCGAAGAAAACCCGCAAAAGTCACTGTTTTATCACTAAAACACTATGTTGAGTCTTACACAGTAACAGTCTTGTATAGTACACATGAAACTTCTAGATTTTAGACCGGTAACTAGGGAACACGGCCCCACGTTGGGCGCCAGATGTAGGTAGGGTTTTGTGTCAAATGACTATAACACTGATTTAGTTTAGGTACATGTGTATTGGTGTAAGACAATAGTGGGTAAACAATTAACATGCACGGAACTTAATATTACGACGCGACAAAATGTGACGACACGCGGGGCGCCGGTGCGCAGAGACATGTAGCATGTGGCGCGTGCGTCGATCGCGAAGGTGCGTGCCGGACTCCCGGACTCCCTGGGCAAGCGTCGAAGCCTATACGAGCTTGTACGAGAGTAGACGAACAGGCAAACGGCGCTTGCGAGAGATGCGCGGAGTTGCAATATTCTTACGCGCTACATCATACATATTAGGTACCTACATTAAGAGTGCGCATTAGGCAATTTTGTAGTTCGTAATCGTTATGTATCTCAGAATCTGTGAAAGTTACCACCTTCATATTTGGGGAAATTATACTTTAAGCTTTTATCTTGAATTAAGTGTTTTAAAAACGCGATTGGTGAATTTTTCCTCGATAATATATTTTTTTTTAAATTATATGTTTTGCACAAATTTTGCTATTTATCTCAGGAACAGCACACCTTGTTTGTTAAATATTTGTTTTTTCAAGAAACCTAGAAGTATTTCTTTAGGTTTGTCATTTAATTTTTTTGATTGGTTGTTTAATTAACTTTTTATAAGGTAAAAACTGTTTTGGCGCTTACGTCGTTAGAAAATACGGTGTGGGTCTATCGCTCTGTACTTCTCACTCGCGAGAAAACCATATCTTGTCGTTCCGCTCGACGCTCTGTTGTCAGTTGGCTACGGCATTGCGAGAAGGACGGACGTGTGCTTGACTTCGATACATTTCTATTACTAGAGATACTCACTAGGTATCGTATTATACTAGTTTAATTAAATTGGTGAAACCCAAATATAAAATGGGACGTCGGGTGTACAAAAAATGTATGAAGAAAAAAAGCAGGAAATTAGGAAAAAAAACAAGTAGGTAAGTGCTTACCTTTCTATTATGTATTGAATGTAAATAAAAACGTATGTTCATAACGTATTATTTACCTACCTAGTAGTAGTATTTATTACTTTTTGCACACTCAAACTAATGTTACCTACATCTGGTAGGTACCTACAAATATTCCTTCTAATTTAATTTTTTTATTTAATTGTTGTTTTTAGAACGGAAAACCACTCGTTCATAGAACTTTTAAAAGTGGAAGAAAATCCCGCAAGCGGTTTGCCGCTGTGACGCTGCTGGTGACGATGTCATAGACGATTCGTCAACGATGGCCGTGTCACCGATAGCGGTGAATCCTTCGCGAATGGAAATAATTGATAATATACATCAAGGTGAGTGAATAGGTGCCTAAATTTGCAAATACTGTTTTGTCGGGCTAGGCTGGTTTTCCTGTCACATTTGCCGTCATTGGCGACGGGATGGTCGGCACGGCGCCGGCGCCTAGGAACCTACCGTTGTGTAGTTGGCCATCTCAGCGTCACATTGTACCTACTACATAGTACATATGGATAACTGACACTATCCATATTTTATTGGGTAGAGTGCCAACCCGTCCGCTCATCTCAACCGCACCGGACGAGTTGGCACAAAAAATAATGACAATATTCCCGTTCGTCAACTCGTCCAGTCAATTTTTATGACAAGTTTTTTGCAATAAATTACGAAAAGTAATGTTACCAACAAATTTGTAATGTGATGTAAGTATAAATATATTTGTTTGTTACTATAACATCTGTACTACCCCAAGAGGGGCGATTTCAGCCCATTTGAACAAGTACTAAGTAAGTAGTTGCCGTGGGGTGCCGGCAGTAGAATGTTACCCCTCTTCTCATGCCCGTGGATGCAGTAAGAGCCTGCTAAGGGATACATCCAGAAGATGGGCAGCAGCGTCTTTCCGTGTACCAATATCCCGTAATGCGCTCGCCAACCCGCTTGCCAAGCGCGGTGAGTATGGCAACTACCCCCCATTAAGATCCATGAGGGAGGCCGGTGTTCAGTAGTGGACGTTTTACGGCTGAAATGATGATCATGATTAACAAGTACTTGTACGGGGGAAATTATCAAGGATTCGTTTTTCGAGTTTTCCATACAAAAAAGCTTTTATTTTTCAATGTGTATACCCTCAAAAATGTACTTAAACATTGTTGATATGTACCTATATCCTGGCATTAAAGCACATTGCCAAAAAAGTAGATAGATAACTCTTTATTGTACCAGCTTTATTCTAGCACCAACAATATAACAAAGGAAATTTAGTGTAATTAACTAAAATCAGTAGCACAATGGGCGGGAAAAATACATACACTCCCACTCACACACGTAAACACGCACACTTACACACACACACACATATATACATATATATATTTACACACTCAAATACACAATCCAACATATGTGTACACACTTATTTACATACACAAACACATTGTTATCATGACAGAACAATTCTATGCCTATTAGGAAGGGCAGAGGAACTACAGCACAAGATTTTTAATCTTAGTGTAGTTTTTCTGCGTATACTTATTATCTGTGTTACTACTAGTTCTTATTCTTAAGTCATTATTGTATGTTCCTAAATTGTATTTTTCTTTTTGTGGTAAATAAATAAAATTATATAAAAAAAGCTAAAATGAAAAAGGTCGAAGACAGTGTCAACGTTTGCACAATTTCACCACATTCATACACAATTCTAATAAGTGTACTCGGTAGTATCTACTTCCACACTGTCACTCGATGCACAAGTTGTTAAGTTCACTCATTACAGGAACGGCTTGATGTGCTGCCCTCCGTGAAGGACGCATAGATTGCTGCGTTTGACAACAGAGCTGGTGGCTGTGTCTCACTCAGTCGCATAAACTAGACTTTAGGTAGCCCCATAAAAAAATTAAGTGGGGCTTAATCTGGGGATTGTAGTGGCCAGGCGACAGTACCCCCGCGGCTGATCCACCTGGAGGCGTTGAGCCGAGGCACACCTCGCTCATCGTCTAGGAGAACAGAAGATGAGCGAGGTGTGCCTCGGCTCACAACTCGCTCCGTTCTGCTGGAACATCATCTCCCGGGCGTCTTTCATCTAAATGAAAGATCTTTTGAAATGCATAACTATGTAGGTAGGTACTTGTAGGTACTCGTTACCCAGGTCAAGAGTCAGCTGATATTAGGGTTGTTATCGTCGTATTAATTAGCTGATTACGCATAATCTTTGCTGGTCTTTTCTTGAATGAAAATCATCAAAATCTGGATAGTCGTAGAACTAACGTTAATACTTGGGGAGTCAGAATTACTCCCTTTCGGCTTAGTATACATGATAAAATACACTTTGTAGAGTGGTAGTAATAAATAGAAGCAATACCTACACTAGGCGTGGTTTTAAAACAAAGAGACCATGTAATACTTTATTATTATTATTATTAAGAGCCTGTACTGTCCCACTGCAGGGCAAAGGCCTCCCTTCCTTCCTTCCACCTTTCTCTGTCTTGAGCTACTGTGGTCCAGTCTTCCAAGTATGCGTCGAGTTCGTCTCTCCATCGACGTCTTGGTCTGCCGCGAGGTCGTTTCCTGTCTTGTGGGATCCATTCGGTAGTGGATTTAGCCCACGACTTATCCGGCCTGCGGCAGACATGACCCGCCCAATCCCACTTCAATTGGCCCGATTTTTGGGCGACGTCTGCGATCTGTGTTTTGGAGCGCAGTTCACTATTTTTTATCCGGTCTGACAATTTGACTCCTAGGATACTGCGCTCCATCGCTCGCTGGCAAACCCCAAGTCTGCTCTTTTGCAAAGCGGTCAATGACCAGGTCTGTGCGCCGTAGGTGAGGATTGGCAAAATGCACATGTCCATGAGTTTTCTTTTGAGTGTCAGTGGCAGATCGCCTTTCATTAGATCTTTCATAGACCAATAGCCCTTCCAGGCGTTTTCAGTTCGTCTTGTTATTTCCACATCTTGTCTGCTCTGGAAGGATACTAATTGGCCTAAATATAAGTACTCATGGACATATTCAATTTCCCCATCCCCTACCTGTAACCTGCATTCTATGGCGTTGGTCATTATCTTGGTTTTCGACCTGTTCATGCAAAGACCAACTTTGAGGCTTGCCGTGTTAAGTTCGTCCAACATTGTGCCGAGCTCAGTTGCTGATGTGGAAAAGAGAACTATATCGTCGGCAAATCGGAGATTATTCAATCTCTTATCACCGACGAAGATCCCCTTTTCCAACCACCTAGGTGTTAGAGATTTAAAAACCTCTTCTAAAGTGGCTGTGAAAAGTTTTGGGGACAGCGGATCACCCTGTTTAACACCTCGATGTATTTGGAAAGACTGTCCGGTAGAATCTAATTTAATGGCTGCAGTGCTGTTTAGGTAAATGTGTTCTAAGAGTTGGATGTAAGTGGTTGGAATATCTTGTTTTCTAAGTGCTGTGAAAATGGCTGAGTGCTCAAGACTGTCAAAGGCTTTCGAATAATCGATGAAGGCTATGTAAAGTGGTAGGTTGTACTCCGTGTATTTCTCAATAAGCTGATTTAGTGACTGAAGATGGTCAGTGGTGGACATGCCCCTGCGAAAGCCTGCCTGTTCTGGCGGTTGGTGTTGGTCCAGGAGGCCTGATACTCGGTTCTCTATCACTTTTATAAAAGTTTTATAGATGTGTGAAATCAAGCTTATTGGTCGATACTTAGCTATATCTGTCTTGTCACCTTTCTTGTGGAGTAGAATTATATGGGAGTGGCAGAAGTTAGAAGGTATATTGCCAGTTTGTAAAATTGTGTTAAATAAATTTGTGAGATGAGGGATCAGTATAGGCTCTCCTATTTTTAAAGTCTCACTAGTTACACCATCGTCTCCAGGACTTTTTCCGTATTTAAGGCTGACTATTGCGCGATGTACTTCATGTCCTGTGATCCAAGGTATACTATTTGGGCATGAGTAGTTGATTGTTGACGTTAAATTGTTTTTGTTTGAATAAAGATTCTGATAGTATGTAGTGCATGTAATACTATTTAATTAAATTAAATATTATCCGCTATCTTCAAAAATAGCGCAATAATTGTAATCTTCTAATAATAAATGTAATCTTCTCGTTAAAAACGATACCCATCCAAGAAATTAAATAAAAATAGTCTGCCACCTTACATTTCAAAACTAACGTCATATATTTAATTTACACACTCGATTAAGTCAAAAACGATACTAATGAAATAAATTAAAAAAAGTGTTATTCCCTTTTTTTTTAATCTTGGATTTGTAATGCCTACTCTTTTTTCGTAATCTACATAAATCATCGACAATTAACTAATTCAAAACCAAATATACGTTAGCCCTAAAAAATGGAGTACGGAGGCTTACTAACAAAGTTTTATGTGTAAGTCGGTCTCCTCAATCCCCCGTCTCCCATTTTTAGCTGTTTTTAGGGGCAATCGTGCCCTTAGAAACGTCTCTTGTTGATCAAATACCGAGTGTATATAGCATTTATGCAATTAATAGACAATACTACAAAACTATTTGTTAAACTTTCTATACTTTATGATGTACTAGACTAGATGTTATTTAAATTGCCAATTACAAAGATTTTTTCCGCTTAAAACAATAATATAGAATTTTCCAATATTATTCCTATATCACATTACGCTCTTCTTAGTAACATCACTTTTCGTAATTTATAGCAAAAAAACTTGTTTTAAAAGATGACCGGACGAGTTGACGAACGGAAATATTGTTTAATTGTTTTGTGTCAACCCGTCCGGTGCGAATAAGATTAGAGTGGACGAGTTGGCACACTACTCATGTTTACATTTCTCTTAGTGATGATAAAAGAGGATGTCTATCGTGCCTCGGGATACTGTCGTAAATCTGTTTACGTTGTTTACAATTTTAAACAATAATTTATTTCTCTTTTAGGATTCCAGATAAAGACTTGGAGACTAAGTTTGTAGAAGCATCGGATGAGAGAAGAATTGTAGATATAAAATATTTTCACGGAACCCTCACGCGTGTTTGTAACCGGACTTGACTGATTGCGAAAATATACTTTTTACCCATCTTGTAGTATTTTATTTTTCGCTCAGACTTTTGTACAATAAAGGTACAAACTCAGGTAATTTAATTATGTACCACACCTTTCTAGGTACATAGCTAAGTACATAGCTTTCTAAATTATTTTTATTTCATGCTGACATTTTAGTAAGTACTTATTCCCTGCCTGTATTTTACGCCTACCTACTTGCTAGGCAATCTAAAATAATCCAGTGCCACTTCCAATCGTGTTTTACTTTATTACACACACACACACACACACACAAAATAAATAATATTCATCATCACATCATATCACACTACCTAACATACGTAGGTAAGTTAGCCGACCAAAATACATCAGCAAACGAGCGCGACTTGAACTCTCGCATTCGGCCGCATTGGCGGCGGTGTAGCGTATTTTGCAAGGGTGAAGGGAAGTGGGGCTCAAAATCCATCTCGAGCGGCGCTATTGCACGTTCTTAATTTCAAGTTCATTTACAATCAGCAAATTGTCAAAAATAATAATAAGTCTTACATTAGTAAGTCGTCCTACGATAATAAAAGAAATGTTGCAATATTATGGGATTTTCCAAGAATTTTTCTTCTTCATGTCTTGTCTTTTTATTTTTTGGCTTTTTGTGTTTGGTTGGTTTTACACAATTCCGACAGTGCTAAGCTTATAAAAAAAATTCTTCTTCATATTTCTGTGCCGTCTGTGACTGTGACATTACTATGTGTTCTTCTTCTTCTTTTATTAATGGCGTGGTGTGAAAAAATATTTATCAATGTCAACTTGTCTTAAATGTCAATGTCAGTTCTAAGTAATGTAGTGTCATTTGTCACAACAACACAACAATATGGAAAGACATGACAGAATTTGAAAGATGTCCTTACGTGGTTCTATTTTATTTGAGTTTCCTAAATATTTAACGATAGGTATTAGAATGCAATCTGAGTCGTGTATAGTGACTAACATTGAGATTATATCGCAAAGCATATGTTTCAGCTAGAGTGACAATGCTAATCATAGGTAGGCTGAAAGAAGGCGAAAGTATGACGAGTACCAAGAAGACGCGTTTATTCACTAAAATGATAATAGATAGGTGTAAAACTGTGGTAATTCTATCCAGCGTTGTGTGTACACTTGCCGTAGTGATATCTCTTCATAAGTTATTGAGCTATGAAAGTAGATTTTCAAAGCCGTTTGCTCCACTGCCAGCTGGGCTGTACGGGAACTACATACAGCCTCTTTCGGAGAGTGCTCCTTCCCACGCACGGAGCAGTCAGCGAAGCGACGGAGCTCGCGATGCTGAAGCCGTAGTCTCACTCAACGCTGCCCTAGACATGAAAAGGAATGGTAAAGACGACAAGGCACTAAAGCTCTTCCAACACGCGTTTGCACTATCTCCCAAACACGCAGACGTACTCAATCACTACGGAGAGTTCTTAGAAGAGACAAAAAACGATGTGGTCAAAGCAGATCAGCTGTACACATTAGCACTGACTAATTATCCTGAGCATACTGGAGCTTTGATGAACAGACAGCGAACAGCCAGTATTGTTGAGAACCTTGACAGAGAAATGTTGAGAAAAATAGATGACAAAAGAGATGCATTACAATCAATACCAGAGAGCAACTCAGCTCTCCGTAGAGCCAAGAAAGAGGCTTACTTCCAGCACATCTACCACACAGTAGGCATTGAAGGAAACACAATGACTTTGTCACAAACTAGAAGTATCCTGGAGACCAGAGTTGCTGTATCTGGGAAGAGCATTGATGAGCACAATGAGATTCTTGGCTTAGATGCTGCAATGAAATACATCAACTCAACCTTACTGTACAGATTGAGGGATATAACTATGGGTGATATTCTTGAGATACATAAAAGGGTATTGGGCCATGTGGATCCCATAGAAGGGGGTCAGTTCAGGAGGACACAGGTGTATGTGGGGGGTCACATCCCACCAGGCCCCTTAGAGATACAAGAGCTTATGAGACAGTTCTTAGATTGGCTAAACTCTGAGGATGCCCTGGATTTACATCCTGTAAGGTAGGGCTGAATAAATTATAACTTACCATTCACATTTCTAAAGGTTGTCCAACAGCAGCATACATTATATCAGATAATCTAGAAGACCAAATGCTTCGTCTTCTAGATTATCTATCTTATTTGCTCCAACTCCGATATATAACTAAGTAGAACTACCTATTATTATGAGCTGTTTTCTATTCGCTTTGTTGAGTGCTTAAATATACAGTACCTCATTTACATAAACTCCTATTAACTATTGTTTCTTTTTCTTTGATGAAAGTCTGTTGTCTCCACTGCTGATGCCCTTGATGTGTCAAGTTCTCTAATTACAAACAATGCAAATAAAGTAAATGATTTTGATTCTTATCTACAGTGTGCCTCAAACTCTTTGCACTCACTTTCCTTGTTATTGATGTTAATATCTATGCTATTTGTACCTATTGCAACTTTACACATTTAAAATTGTTCTTTTGTGTAAAGTTGGATACAAACTGCATAGACGTTTTGTTTAAGTAGCAATTCTGACAATTGCCAATATTCACTATCTTTCTTTCTTCCAGATACGCAGCTTTAGCCCACTACAAACTAGTCCATATCCACCCGTTCATTGACGGGAATGGCAGAACTTCCCGACTGCTCATGAACCTGGTTTTGATGCAGGCGGGGTACCCACCGGTCATTATTGCAAAGCAACACAGGCATCTCTACTACCAGCACTTGCAGACAGCCAATGAGGGCGATGTTAGACCTTTTGTTAGGTAAGAAACATATTAATTATTCAAATTTCATGCATGTCGCGCGGAAGACACAGACGGAGATAGCAGGATGAGCTAGACAGTCTCCTGAGCTCTTGACACCACACCGTCACGTCGCGAAGAGGGGAAATAAAAAAATCGGCCAAGGGCGAGTCGGACTCGCGCACGAAGGGTTCCGTATTTGGCAAAACAACTAATCTGTGAATATTTCAAGCGTCTACCTGTTACCGATATTAATATCGAGCAAGAACGCCCCCATTGTATTTATAATATATTTTATTTAAATTATTTATTTAAATGGCCCCTGTAGTCTGAATAAATGAATTAAATTATTATTATAAAAATCATTATATTAGTTGTTTCGGTACGGAACCCTAAAAAGGGAGGAAGGCCTTTGCTTTGCAATAAATAAATAAATAATGCTGGACAATTCACACAGCATCATTTAGCCCCAAGCTAAGCAGAGCTTGTGTTATGGTAGGTGCTAGGTGACATTATACAATACATTATACTTACATAGTTTGTTATCTAAAGAAAAACATACAGAATACCCTGAACAGATCTGCAGATCGTACAGCCATTTGTCCCGAGGTGGCAATCAAACTCGCAACCTCTTACGTCGCAGGCGGATCTTCGCCCAGTGTGGGGCAGTCCCCACAGAGTCGTGCAATGGGACTGTAGGGGCTAAATAATATTAGGTGAATGTATTTAAAAAATATTTAAAAAAAAGTATAATATCTATGATAAGATAGGATGAACAAACAAACTATGCTGATAAAAATAAAAACGTGCTGTGCCGACCCTACCGAGTTGATAGGGCCGATTGATTAGGGCAGAAAAATCTTTTATTTTCGATAATTTAGAAAAAGCGAGAAGTAGGTACGTTAAATAACATACTGACGGACTTAATAGAATTGATTTTCATACACTCAAGTCTCAACCCTCCTATTCTATATCCATTTCAGATTCATAGCAGAATGTACGGAGCGGACACTGAACCTGTACCTCTGGGCGACGAGCGAGTTCTCCCACATGGTGCCCGCCATTGGCGAACCGCACATCCTGACGGGGGAACCCATGGACGACGAGGACAACTTGATATGAACCTTAGCTGATTGACATTAGGTTTAAATTCGGTGAATATACTCTTGCATTAATGAGCTAGGCTCAAGTCAAGTAAAATTATACTGAACTTGCTACTTGAGTTCAACAAGAGTTGAGATTTGTGGGGAAAATAAAGCCCAGGCTCCGATTTTCTCCACCAACCGAACCTTGGCTAATTTATATTAGATGGAAAGGATGCCAGAAAACGTACGAACTTTGGTACCCACCTTCAATCTTGCTCTACAGAAGGCTTAGTTAATTTTGAAAGACTAGTTTATGAGTCGGGAGGCAATATAGTAAATTTTATATTTATATTTAGCATAGATTAGCCATAAATCGTTATTAATGATTTTTGAAAATCCTGGTTCCAAAAATCAATAATGCCGAAATTGATGAAATTTTACTGTCCTTTATAGAAAAGGTGTCAAAATTTAACAGTAAGCAAAACGAATAGTTTTTACAGTCTATGAACCCAGTAAAAGAAGACCCTCAAGGACTTGTAATGTACCTATTGTTGTCGTCTAAATATGTCAGAGCCACTTAGTTAAATGAAACGCAGCGCACGAAAAATCCACTGAATAACTGAAATGAAACCGTGCATCATCCAAATAACAAGAATTTATAAACTTGACACTGGCGGAATTGTGTAAAACCAAACACAAAAGCCATAAAATAAAAAGACAAGACAAGACAACGCAGCGCACGGACAGAGCTGACGCATCGCAGTATGAGTGTGACATCAGTTAGGGTGCGTCGGTGTAGTCAGTAGAAACTGAGGCAGAGCGGCGCGTTGACCAATCACGTTGTTTCCGCAAGACTTAGGCTCTTCGAGCGTTGTGATTGGTCAATTAAGCGCTGGTCCGCTCTGCCGCAGTTGAACGAGTAGAGAAAGAGAACTAGGATAGATAACGAATATTTCAAAGATAACGAACCTGCAGGCAGGTTCAAGTAGCGTCGGTGTCCGATAAAATCCTTTCCAACTGAGTTTATAGGCAATTGGGCGTGGGTCGAAACCATTGGACAAGCTAATTAATCTGTAAACGGTGTCTCATTAAACTATCCTTTTAAAAATAACCAAAGATTGTTTCTTAGTTCAGGTAGGTAAAAGCGTTTTAGAATGAGCCGTTTTCAGTTAAAGTAGATCCCGCTGGACCTATAGATAGATTGAGCTAGCGAGCAGTGCCAGCAAGGTAAATAGTTCTGTCATTGTCAATTGTATTTATTTATAAGCTAACACTAACTCCATCTGCTTGGTTCTGCGATGTATTTTATGAAAAGGTCTCAATAAGTCTACTTTTTACAACTTTGTGGTTACGAATCGGTTTGTTAGGTCGTATAGATCGACGCGTGATGGTAGTATATTATTTATGTCCGTAAGGATTGAGGAGCCACATCAGATTTTTAAAATCTGATTTCACCATTATTTAGCAGCAATGTAGCTGATTTTGCAGCACGAATTCTAGATTTAGCAGCAAAATATATCAAAGTTATATTGAATGCAAAAGTGGCTCCTCAATCTAAACGTCTGTATTGAGGAGCCACCTGGAACTCGTTAAGTAATAGATGAGTATTTTTGAAAATTTTGTATCATTTAGCAGCAATTATGCATATTACCGTCTAGGCTCCTCAATTCAGACGTTTAGATTGAGGAGCCACTTTTGCATTAAATATAACTTTGATATATTTTGCTGCTAAATCTAGAATTCGTGCTGCAAAATCAGCTACATAGCTGCTAAATAATTGTGGCTCCTCAATCCTTACGGACACTATTATTTAGGAGTGTTCTGTGATAATTATTTTGCCTAATAACTTGTTTATTATTTATTGCCACACTACTGCTGGCGAAAACATGTAGGTAGTTATTTATTATTATTATTTTATTTATTCGAATGTGAAGCGAAGCTATGATTTGTACTTACATTCTGTTTCTCAAATAGTGAAATTGTCAATTTTCTACCTATATACTTACTAAAACTGTAATACTTATTACATACCTCTATTAGCAGGTTCACGCTGCGAGATAATTTAAAAGTTTGTATTGTCTTCCAGTATATATTTTGCATTTCCATGATACCAGTACAAACCTAATTTTATTAAAGTTATTTACGTATAATTTCTGTTTCCTTTTATTGATAAAACACTACGGGACAACACAAACAGGGCGCCGCCCGGCACTATTTTTTTCTTAGCTGTTTGCGTGGCAGTTATACTTATCACCTTTTGTATGACGCTGAAATCATATATTTATATCACGGTGAAATCACGGGCACATGAGTCCTTGCAACTCTGTCTCAGGGTGACCGCGACCCAATGCAATGCAGCGTTGCTCACGTTCTTCGCGCCCGTGGTCACCGCGGCATTGCAGTGGCAGAGGTTACCGCGTCCATCAGGTGGGCGTTCGGCTTGTCTCGTCATTTAGTCGTAACAAATAAAAACGAATGCATCGTGCATAATGCACTCTCAAACCACTTAGCTTAAGTAAATTTTGGCTGTCTTCTCTGTTTTCTGTAAGCTGCACCAATTTTATAAGATGTTTCAAAAATTAAAACAAAAAAATCAATTTCGATTAATTTATTATAATGTGCGATGTTAAAATATGTTTATAATAATAAAGCATTTCAACTAGACAACAAGAGCAGACCGTCCGCGCGTCGTAGGCAATTGTCCAAACGCATACACTTCACAATCGAATTCATTTCCAGCAGTAAATCAGTTACAATATTAACTTTACAATTACAAAAAAAAATACGTACAATATTAAGAGAGAGATTTCGTTCAGTACAATCAATAATCGGCGCAAACAGTCACTCTGATACAGAGTACCGATCTAGTACAATTTTCAATTAATTCAATAAGCGCTATCTATTTTGTAAGCTAGTATACATAGTTGAGGACCGTGTTAGGACACATGCCACTAAACGAAACGAACCTTCACAGGCGCAGTTCGGATTTGTATATTACTACAGAAAGCTAAAGGAGCGAGACCTAGCACCAGAACGGTGGTACCACCGCATGTTTCGTTTATTCTATTTTTAAATTATTGGGATTCAGAATACATACCAAGCAGGATATATTCCAGATTTCAATATCAGTTTTATGCTAGACGCAGCTGAAATCAAGGACAGGGGTAATTCTCAGATGACAAAATATCACAATAGATAAATTTCATAAAAAACTGTCAAATACGCATTGAATCCAACGTTAATTTGACAGTTATTACAATATTCATCCATGTGTTATTAATTATAATCTTCACGAGAATTAAGGCCCCAGATAGACAAACTCGCGCCGGGAACTCGCTCGAAGTCAAATGAAATTATAATATCACAAAATAAATAAGTCGCGTTACAAAGAGACATTACAAGTCTTTGCATTAGTTTTACTATTTTTATCAGTTAACGACGTAAAATATGAACATAAAACACGTTTTAAGATTTTGAATGAGGATGTCAATTTTAATGATAGTTCGGTATGACATGAAGTACATAATAAATCTGCGTATAGAAATGTATTCCACGAAGTTGTAAGTTACCGCCCGGGCTCGCGGGGAGGCAAGCTAAGCCGTGCAGAGCTTCGCTCTCGCGTAACTGTCTAATCCATGGTCCGTGACTCGTCGCCATTTTATGGCAACGACACACTTCCGTCCGTCGCCCACATCTGTTTTATGTATACGGATACAATACCAGTAGATCCTTCTGAGATTACTATAGAGATATCTGTTTATAAAGTGTTTTTAAAACTAGTGCATGTGATTGAATTTCAGTTATCTAGTTTAGTACTGACCTCAATAGCATTATCACAGGGTTGTAGAGAAAGAGCTACCTCGGAATAAGAGGAATACAAGACCACATGGAAACTAAACAAGAATAGGAAAATGTATACATATAAATAAAGACATCTAAGTTTTATAAAGAGGAATACTTTTATGTACAAAAGCAGTAAAAAGTATGATAACTTGAAGAATAAGTTCAGAACAGAAAATTTATTTATTGATAATTGGTATTTAGATATAAATGTTCCGACTCCCTTTTCAACAAATCTGATCTGGTGAGATTAACTTTCAACCGATTAAGAGGCGTTTAAAATGTTTAATGTGATTCATATATATTGTCATGCAAAACTAGTATAATGAATACCAGTCTCTCACATATGATTTTGTGTCTATTTAATATACAATTCGTTTTGATTTAAACTTAATACAGTCTGCGTTTTCTATAACAGGGAACCACCCTGGGTTCTCTACATAATTTGACATGTCGTAAGTGAATGCGTTAACACTCTTTTGTACTTCCGAATCTCCCATTCATACATGTATTTACAATTACATCACGTTAGGCCATTAGTGTAGTTAAATGCATTTCAGGAAATAGGCACTTAAAATGTTAGATGAGAAACGAAAATGAAAACATTATTTTTAACTAAAATGTATCGCACCTCAATAAGTTGATCTTAATAAGTCTGTAGATACGAGATAGTGGCTGTACTATCCAGTACCCACAGCCCAGCGTGCCATTCGAACCCTGGCGAGGAGGACCCGCCAGCGATCAAGCGCACTTTACAATAAATAGCACATTACAATCCGAAAATTATTAGTAAGGACCGGACATGTATATTTTTGTGCATGACACTCCTACAGTAAACAGTCTCGTTTCCGACGGCACAACTTTTCAAAAAGCTACACGAAAACTCAACCAATCCTTCCCGCAGTCGGGTACAACAAGCCACAACTCTGTAACGGCAACGCAATCAGAAAGCAGATCTCAGTAGGCCAGCTACACACATTCATCAAACATAGTTTCAATACTGATTTATCTTTGATCACGATTTCAAGTTGTGTCGTCACCGTGCGCCATCTTGTGGTGGTCGCCATTTTATGGCTGCAATGCGCTTCACTCACGAGGCGATGTATCTTCGAGTTTAGTCGTTAACATAATTTAGAGGTATCTAGGGCAAATTATTATTAATCTCCGTTAAGTCAGAGGACGCCAAATTGGAAGTGTGCAGAGCACAACCATAGACTATAAACATACTGCGCTGTGAGCTCATTCCTCGTACAACTGCGACAGTTCATTATACACTAGCACTTGCTTGAGGAGAAGATTGCTTGATTGGGGTGTCAACGTCACATTGCTGTCACTTAAAAAAATCTTTCAAAAAAGCTTTACAAAATTTATCGGCATCAATAAATAATAGAAAACAATGTACCAGTCTATTATCCAATCGAATCAGCATTATCCCAACAATGCAAGCTTCACTTGCCAACAGCAACTGTAAAGCTGATTTTCCTGTCACGCGCCTCGTCGTACCGTCGCTCACGTCTAAGCGCCGACCGTAGTCAGCGTCTCATAGCCACGAATACAAACAAATAAATAATGCTGGACAATTCACACATAATCATCTAGTCCCAAGCTACGCAAAGCTTGTGTTATGGGTACTAGATGACTGATATCCTTAATACATTATGCGAGATAAATAGATATTTTTTATTATATATAGAGAACACCCTGTACTGGAGATACTGGAGTATCTGGACATCATACAGACATTTGTTCGGACCTTCGCGCGCTGCGCCACTGAGGTCATTGTCGACGGTACGCGTGACAGGAAAACCAGCCTAACACACCTCAATGACGCACAAGCAAGTAAACGCAGACCCCCAATCCGCAATCTCCCCCAACCGCCGCGGGGGCTAGTGGCGCGGCTGGATGCGCCGCGAGATGTGCTCCTCCTGCTGCATCTTGGACCGGAACTCGGCGGCCAGGTCGCGCGACTGCGCCAGCACGGCCAGCTGCTCGTTCAACAGCTCCTCCCATTGCGTCGCGTACGCTGCGAAAACGCATCGAATAATTTCCTTAAGTATTTTTATTATGACGGCCATTTTGAAATTTCAGAGTCCGAGGTCGGAAAACAAGTGGTTGATGTGATACTTCGGGGTATTAAGGAAGTTTTTAGAATATTATGTTGGGGTAAATGTAAATTTATAGCAAAACACAATAGACTACTAGAAGGTTTTCTTTTTACGTTTCTTATCCCAGGGGACTCTGAAAAAGAAAAGTAGTACACCACATCATCACATTTTTTTATAATGACAGTAACAGTACCTCTCAGTTTTTAAATCTGTTTACATTTACCCGCCTTGACCCTATATGAAGGGTACAGCGTCCCCTCGTGAGTAAGCGTTCCAATACCCATCAACACTTTACAGAAAACTGCATATAAACCGTTCAAACCATTGTTCTAGAGATCAATGGTTCACTTTACGGCCGCGTTTCCATCAGATAGATGCTAGGTAGATGTGCCTTGCGAGGATGTGGAACCATGGGAGAGTTTCACATTTTTCCCTTGTTTTGTAGGTATGATGAGAAAAATGTGTGGAGTGATCTTAAGTAAATGAAACAATTCTTTTGGTTCCTAAGAAACACATCCCTCGCACATTATCTGGTGCAAAAGGCAGTCTAAACTCGTACACAGTACGTATGTATTTATTTAAAAAATATGTATTTAGGTATTCTACCAACCATTTCCATTACACAAAAGCTTAGCTCTGGGGCTAGATGATGCTGTCAAAGAAAGATTTGATTGTTTTTGAATTAGTATTAGTATTACCAGGTATTACTTTAGGTATGATAGATATTACGGTCGACAACCGATAAGCATTGTAAGTTAACCACCACGTGTTGAATTAGATCCGCATGGATATCGGTAATCGGAAAAGCAATTGAGTTAATACCTTGTGTAACGGTTAAAGTAGCTGTTGCTATGTAGCCTGTTCCATCCAACAAATTCAATAAAATTGTGTTGTTTTGTAAATTGACTCGCTATGTTGCTAAAGTGGCCTTTGAATTATTGTCTATACTAATTATTATAAAGAGACAAGGTTTGTATTTTTGTATGTTTGTAATGAATAAACTCATACTGATTTAAAAAGTTATTTTACTTATAAAATGCTACATTAACAGAGAGTAACTAGTAATTAATAGGCTATATTTTTAGACCCGGTAGATGGCACTATAGTTTCATGAACTATTTATTAGTACAAGTAAATTAATATGAAAGGTTTTTGCATCAGTTAGACCGAAAAGATTGGAACTCATACATTCATAAAAAATAGAACATAAGGTTATTACCACGGTTAGTACCACAAAATCAAATTGAATAACAATTTAAGTAGGTAATTTGCAATTTATCCAAAAGAAGCATTAGAAATTTAGTATTATTCTTGTTAAATCCCAATTATCCCCGATGAGCGACAGCATTGGCATTAACGTCTGAAGCGATGAATTAAACCTCGCGATTGTTACGCTGGAGAATGCTCGCGAACATAGGCGAATGCTTACGAACATAGGAACATAGGCGAATGCTCACAAACATAGGCGAATGCTAGCGAACATAGCCAAATGCTTGCGAACACAGACAAATGCTCACGAACATAGGCATAATGCTCGCGATTATACGCGAATGCTTACGAATGTTGGCGAATGCCTGCTATACCTAATAGTAATAACCGGCGCGAACGTCTGGTGCCATTGCCGTTGCTCGCGAGAAAGCGTATCCGCTTCACGCGCCACATGCCTGCAAGACTGCCTGTTACTAAACTATACATGCCAATGCAACACACACAAAGCACCATTTTTATACAATATCACCTGGAGATCACACAGTTCGTCTGATCTGATGAGAAACTAACTCAGCAGGGATTCGCAGGCATTATCTAGCGAGACTTCACTGCGTATTGTTGAACTGTCTCGTTCGTTCGATCTCGGAACCACATCAGAACGAGGTATGCAATGAAACTGTTATGACTATCACACCAAGCAAATAACTTACGTAGTGAGTCGTGTAGTAAACCAAACACTAGTAGTAGAACTTTTGAGTTCATCCAGGAAAGTACTACTACACCTATTTATGCCGTCAAGCAGTAATGTCTGCTTTGCTGTGTTCTGGTTTATAGGGTAAGGGGGCAGGTGAAATTACAGACACATGAGACCTTACAACTCTGTCTCAGTGATGGGCTCAATACAACCTTCCGTGTGTCAACATCCCGTACCGCGTTCGCCAACCGGCCTGCCAAGCATGGCGTGGCAACACTATCCCCTCGCGATCTTAAGAGATCCATGATGGAGGCCGATGCCCAGCAGCGGACGAGGACAGCAGTCCTAGGGCTGAGATATGACTGACCGGCTGCCAGCTGGCAACAACCCTCTCGTGATCTAAGAGAGATCCATCTGGGAGGCCTATGACCATCTGCGGACGTGGACATCAATCCTAGATATGACTACGACCCGGCTGGCAGTTGCAATGATCGAAGAGGTGACACAGTGCGGTACCTCCCTGGTCGTAGTCGACGTCCCTGGTGGAGATGTAACTATGCCCGGCTGGCAGTTGACATGATCTAAGAGGGGTGCAGCGCGTACCTTCCTGGTCGTAGTCGACGTCGCGGGTGAGCTGCAGCAGCTGCGCGGTGCGCTGCAGCGCGTGGTGCAGGTAGTCGACGTCCCTGGTGGAGATGTAACTATGCCCGGCTGGCAGTTGACATGATCTAAGAGGGGGTGCAGCGCGTACCTTCCTGGTCGTAGTCGACGTCGCGGGTGAGCTGCAGCAGCTGCGCGGTGCGCTGCAGCGCGTGGTGCAGGTAGTCGACGTCCCTGGTGGAGATGTAACTATGCCCGGCTGGCAGTTGACATGATCTAAGAGGGGTGCAGCGCGTACCTTCCTGGTCGTAGTCGACGTCGCGGGTGAGCTGCAGCAGCTGCGCGGTGCGCTGCAGCGCGTGGTGCAGGTAGTCGACGTCCCTGGTGGAGATGTAACTATGCCCGGCTGGCAGTTGACATGATCTAAGAGGGGGTGCAGCGCGTACCTTCCTGGTCGTAGTCGACGTCGCGGGTGAGCTGCAGCAGCTGCGCGGTGCGCTGCAGCGCGTGGTGCAGGTAGTCGACGTCCCTGGTGGAGATGTAACTATGCCCGGCTGGCAGTTGACATGATCTAAGAGGGGGTGCAGCGCGTACCTTCCTGGTCGTAGTCGACGTCGCGGGTGAGCTGCAGCAGCTGCGCGGTGCGCTGCAGCGCGTGGTGCAGGTAGTCGACGTCCCTGGTGGAGATGTAACTATGCCCGGCTGGCAGTTGACATGATCTAAGAGGGGGTGCAGCGCGTACCTTCCTGGTCGTAGTCGACGTCGCGGGTGAGCTGCAGCAGCTGCGCGGTGCGCTGCAGCGCGTGGTGCAGGTAGTCGACGTCCCTGGTGGAGATGTAACTATGCCCGGCTGGCAGTTGACATGATCTAAGAGGGGTGCAGCGCGTACCTTCCTGGTCGTAGTCGACGTCGCGGGTGAGCTGCAGCAGCTGCGCGGTGCGCTGCAGCGCGTGGTGCAGGTAGTCGACGTCCCTGGTGGAGATGTAACTATGCCCGGCTGGCAGTTGACATGATCTAAGAGGGGTGCAGCGCGTACCTTCCTGGTCGTAGTCGACGTCGCGGGTGAGCTGCAGCAGCTGCGCGGTGCGCTGCAGCGCGTGGTGCAGGTAGTCGACGTCCCTGGTGGAGATGTAACTATGCCCGGCTGGCAGTTGACATGATCTAAGAGGGGGTGCAGCGCGTACCTTCCTGGTCGTAGTCGACGTCGCGGGTGAGCTGCAGCAGCTGCGCGGTGCGCTGCAGCGCGTGGTGCAGGTAGTCGACGTCCCTGGTGGAGATGTAACTATGCCCGGCTGGCAGTTGACATGATCTAAGAGGGGGTGCAGCGCGTACCTTCCTGGTCGTAGTCGACGTCGCGGGTGAGCTGCAGCAGCTGCGCGGTGCGCTGCAGCGCGTGGTGCAGGTAGTCCGACACGGCCTTGTGGTTGTCCAGCACCTGCTCCTCCGCGCGCTGCATCTCGTCGATGGCCTCGTGGAAGTTGTACATCTCGGCGGACATGTCGCCCTCCTAGGGACAAATCACAAATTAAGAACACATTGCAACTAGCCATAAACAAGCGCCCCACAGTCGCTGCTGGGCAAAGAGCTCCCCTCCATCTCTCCTGTTGTCCTATGTTTATACGTGTGCGTGATTGGAGAGGCTCCCTTGCCGTAACACAGTTTTTAAATTGAAAATTGCGTTTAATGCATATTAGTAGGCGCAATTTTATTACTTGTAATTTGGGGGACGAAACCCCCTAATATGCATAGCCTAATATCATGCCCAACTCTTTCACTCTGCGAATGACTGGCTGTACTTTGATTTAGACTTACGTTAAGTGACCTGAGCTGTGCCAGGTCGTCGCGCGCGGCCTCCATGTCCACGTCGCGGTCGGCCGGCGACTCGGCGCGCGCGCCGCGCGGGCTGGACGTGCCCAGCTCCTTCACTCTGCGAATGACTGGCTGTACTTTGATTTAGACTTACGTTAAGTGACCTGAGCTGTGCCAGGTCGTCGCGCGCGGCCTCCATGTCCACGTCGCGGTCGGCCGGCGACTCGGCGCGCGCGCCGCGCGGGCTGGACGTGCCCAGCTCCTTCACTCTGCGAATGCAATGCGCATTGTTAGATCGGGCGTGAGGTGCCGGCTTTAGAATGTAGACTCTCCTCTCTTCCCGTGGATGCAGTAAAAATCTGCTAAGGGTTAGCTCCGGAAGATGGGCCAGCAGCGTTTTTTCGTGTATCAACATCCCATACTGCGCTCGCCAATCCACCTGCTGAACGTGGCGAGTATGGCAACAATCCCCTCATGATCTTGGAGATTTATGAGGGAGCCCTATGTCCAGCAGTGGACGTGGACAGCAGTCCTGCGGCTGTGAGGATATTGAAGACTAGCCGCACTCCGCGGTTTCACAAGCGTAGTTCCCGTGGGAATACGGGGATAAAATATAGCCAATGTTATTCAGGGATAATTTAGCTTTCTAATGGTGAAATAATTTTGAAAATCGGTCCAGTAGTTTTGAGTTTATTCAAATACAAAAGTATAAAAATAGTAAATACAAGACACAAATCTTTCCTCTTTATAATATTGTAGGACTGGTAGATCTAGCCTCGCCGTAATACAGTTTTCAACTAGCACGGAAGCTAAGTTTTTCATGATTGCGGTAATATGTTACTGTGGTTCTAATAAATAAATAATTTGATGTTTTTGATTTGCAAAAAATAATAACTTGAAATGAAACGCGAACCTTAAAATCATCAAATAATCTCTACAACTTCTCCCAGCCGTGGGCTTCTATTCTTCGGTTTGTGCAATGTGCATTGGCTACATAATGTTATTGTGATGAGAAATATCGGCGGGTTAGACCGATCGAGTGCGGGAGCGACGCACATAACAATTAAAAAAAAACGGATACCATACTAATCCCTATCAAATGAATAGGTAGGGACATTAGTTACCTAAAGCAATTCATGCACAATATAATCGGCCTGTACAATACCCAATTTAAATGAATACCCTAGAAATTATCGCTACATAAAAATGTTTCACATCTGCCGCGCTAATTTTTTATATAATTATATGTAAATGAAGCCCCTTTGCCCGTGCATTGTGTTTTTTCATAAAAGAATAAATTTCTCTTCATAGAGCAACAACCTTGGTTATTTGTTTCATTAAACAACATATTACATATATATAATATATAGATATATAAAATTCAAAGTCCTGACTGACTGATATATCAACGCACAGCCTAAACCACTGGACCTAAAGACTTGAAATTTGGCACACATATACCTTGAGTATCCTAGAGGTGCACTAAGAAGGGATTTTTCAAAATTCCCACGGGATAGGGAATAAATGGGATTTATATTTTCGAATCAAAGTGGCTCTGCGTGAAAAAGGGGATTTCACGTTTTATGACTTCCACGCGGACAAAGTCGCGGGCTAGTTTAAAATATAATTGTTTTGAATAGAGCACGTTACCTGTCCGCATACCGCAGCGTGTTGAGGCTGTGCTCGCAGGAGGACAGCGCGGGCGAGATCATGGCGATCATGCAGGTCCGCGACTTGTCGCCGATGAACGAGTCCCGCAGCACCTGCGGCAAAACAAACCTCACGGTAAACATAGTTATCATTCTGCTGGCTGCATTACAAAAATATAATTTTATTTTATTTATTTATGAGCCTGATTCTTCCCACTGCAGGGCAAAGGCCTCCCTTCCCTCTCTCCACTGGTCCCTATCATGTGCTTTCTGGTGCCAATTTTCGCTGTAGGAGTCTATCTATTTTATACCTGTTCTGTGTGTTTTCTTTTTGCCTTTCTGTATGTGCGTGTGTGTTAAGTAAATAAATCTTTATCTTTATCTATCTCGTCCCTCCATCGCCGCCTAGGCCTTCCACGTGGTCGTCTGTTTACTTCCACACTCGAAGAGGTTTTCCAAAACCTAGCTACTATAAAAATATAAGTGCAATATAAATTCAAATGAATTGCAGTTCATTATATTGCATTAAAGTGTGAGAAAATTACTGTCAAAGTCAATAATTGTATATTTAATAGAGCAAGAAGCTGCATATAATAGTCAATTTACAAAAGAAGAACAAGACACATTTTAATTTAATAAATCACATAATTGAATTCAATTGCTTCACGATAACTTTTTTCCTGGTGAGGGAAGGAGGCGAAGAAGAAACCTATTGATACAAAATTAAATTGTGGGCCCATACTTTTGAAGTTACATTTCCGAATATGGTTTTTTTTAAAGTATGGACTGATTAGCTGTTTCAATAAAAACTACTAGACAGTAAATGTAATTTTATTACTATATTTTAAGGTGCTGTTTTTAATGTTATTATGTTGTGTATGGATGTTTTGGATTAAGATTATAAACAAATAACACATAATTATTGAAAGACGCACATTACACAAAACAACACTAAACAGGCACAATGTATGCCCTCGTCCAGTGCTCCATGAAGGGACCAGCAAAAATCAAGCCTCCCAGCAATAACTTGTTGCAGGCAGCTGTTGGCGCTGTCGCGCACCCTGCGCTCCAGTGAGGCAGCTCTCTTGCGCATGATCGCTGCGAACCCATCTACTTGCGCGATGGTTATGGATGCCAAATAAATATTATAAAATAGTTACAAGACATACCTGCGTGAGCTTGGAGACGCGGAAGGGCAAGTGGTTGTTTCCCTTCATGCCGAGCGCGCGGATGCACTCCTTCAGCGCGAGCAGGGATTTGTTGATCTCCGCACTCTCCATCCCTGAGGACAAGTACCAATAATGCCTTTATATATTACAACTTTACAACGTCATCTAGCTCAGACAAAGGAAAGGAAGGGAAAAAGGACCGGTGGCATGTCTTGCACGCTACCACGCTAGCTGACGCTATGTCGCCTGTCATTCGTCTTTTGTTGGAATTAATACGATTTTATATTCAAACAAAAAAAATGTAGCCAAGAATAACGGTGAGACCACACGCCCGATGGTCTAACACCATAAGTTATGTTGGGAGCAGGTGGACAAGAATCTCATGGGACCATAAAGAATGGCGCATTACATCTAATGATTCTGATGGCTTTAGAAAGAGAACAAATTATATTTTATGAGTGTTTTTAATGTGGAATACTAGAATGGTATTATGTGACGAACTTATTGTTTTTGAATGAATACAAATGAAAATGAATAAATATTTATTTATTTCCTTTCACACAATCGGTTATTTATTCTAGGTACACACTGATGCTTACAATTTTATATTTCTAGCCAGTTTGTGAGAGGCTGGTGCCTGCGATAGGTTCGTAAAAACCTGTGGTTACAGGTCACCAGTGCTCCACTCCACGGTTCACTAATTTGATATGTTGGTAGTGCAAATAAATATAATAAAATTGGCAATGGGTATAAGAGGTTAAAACTAGAACGGTTACGACAAACAGGTTGGTGCTAAAAAGCTTAGAAACTAAAGTCTAACCTAACAACAAATTACAGACCCTAGATAAATTAAGTGAGCGTGTGAACCAGTTCACAGTGGGTGAGTGAGTGATGTATTTGAGTACTGAGGACACTGAGCTCTTAGGGTTTAGGCAACAGGAGGCCTAACTACGTGGGAATGGGTGTGTGTGAGTGAGGGTAAGGGTGTGTGAGCGTGTAAGGAGTGAAACTTGTGGGTGAGTGGTGTAGATAATTTACTGTGCTCCATTATGAGTAATTTTGATAGTTGTGAGTGTATGGATCTAGGGTGGTCAAGACATGGGAGTTAAGAGGTTTAAGAGGCTGTCTCCTGGTAGGTGAGTCTTTAAACATTTAGTCACTTCCGTCTTACACCTAAACATATGCATCAGGTAGATAGATAAGATGGTGTTGAACTTGTTGTAGATGTAAGGGCCTAGGAAGCAGGTAAAGTAATGAGACTGTTTTATGTGAAAGGCTTCAGATGGACAGACAGGACCTTTCCTGCGCTTGGAGTCGACTAATTGTTGGTCAAATTTAAGTTGGAAATGTTTAGATAGGACAATTTGTAACAGGAGGGAGGATTGCCTAACAGTGAGGAGGTTCCATCCTCTGTAGTTGTGTGGTTGGGAAACGGTATCGAAATCCTGCAATTACTATCAGGACGGCTCTTTGGGCTCTTTCAAGCTCTAAGAGGTGGCTCTTTGCCGCACCTCCTCATGAGGTGATGCAATAACCCAAGATAGAGTTGCATAGGACCAGGTATACCGTTTTGATGGTAGCGTGATCAGCTACATGCCTTAACTCTTTAAAAATATAGATGAGCTTACGTGTTCTAGGTACTAATGTTTCGATATGCTTTTTAAAAGTGAGTCTGGTCCCAAGTATATGCCCAGGTATTTAATATTTTCAGCACGTTGGATGATTGGGCATGAACAAGTTGACATTGGAGTGGCACAGTTATGAGCAAAGATCGAAAGAGAAGGAAGTAGTAAAAGGTGGAAGTAAGTCTGACTTTAGAGCGATGTAATTTGTCTTATCGGTGTTCAGTATCACGACGTTATTTTTTAGCCAGGAGCTGACTTTATGTACACCAGTTTGAGGACTGTAAAAAGTTTCTTCGCCGCGCTCGTTGCCCGCCAGGTCGATGAGCGAGAACTTGCCGTGCACGCGGTGCATGCCGGGCGACCGCACTATGATCTGGAACACGGCGTGGGAGCGGATAGTGGAGGTACTCACGCGTCTGGCGGTTGGCGGAGGAGGTGTCGGCGCCGCGCTCGTTGCCCGCCAGGTCGATGAGCGAGAACTTGCCGTGCACGCGGTGCATGCCGGGCGACCGCACTATGATCTGGAACACGGCGTGGGAGCGGATAGTGGAGGTACTCACGCGTCTGGCGGTTGGCGGAGGAGGTGTCGGCGCCGCGCTCGTTGCCCGCCAGGTCGATGAGCGAGAACTTGCCGTGCACGCGGTGCATGCCGGGCGACCGCACTATGATCTGGAACACGGCGTGGGAGCGGATAGTGGAGGTACTCACGCGTCTGGCGGTTGGCGGAGGAGGTGTCGGCGCCGCGCTCGTTGCCCGCCAGGTCGATGAGCGAGAACTTGCCGTGCACGCGGTGCATGCCGGGCGACCGCACTATGATCTGGAACACGGCGTGGGAGCGCGACGAGTTGGAGTTCGCACTCGTCTGGAAGGATTAAACACATATATGTATTTTATTTTAAAATTTCAAGGCATCATAGGAAAATTACAAAGTAACTTAACTAGGGCCTATCCATATCATAAATACCTTAGAGACTAGTCATACATAATTATAAATACTTAATAAGTATCGTATCCCTGGCACTGGGTCGATGACGTGCGCTTGACGTGTCGCGTGGCAGCCTTCCATAGAACTTCCTGAATACGTCACCCTTCGGGCAAAATCCGCAAACCATAAACGTCGAGACGATCTGTCGGCACTCTCGCCATATATGAAGCGAAGAGAGAACACAGTATTAGGTTATCTATATGTACAACGAAGTCGTGTTAGCTACACTGTAGTCATCCAGTGAGTGGTGCGGCCCCCCCCCCTCCCCCGCCCCGCTCACCTGGCCCGAGGTTCTGGCCGCGTTGCCGTGGTGGATGAGCTTCAGCACCTCGTCCACATTGTCCACCACCTTCTCCGTGAGTCCCACGATCTGCACTTGCTGCTTGCCGTCCTCTAGGACGCGAAGTTTCGCCTTGTCCGCTAGCAGGTCGAATACCTGCGCAACAGAGAGTACATTATGTCACTGTAATTTTATATGGACTAAAACGGCAGCGGACAGAGAGGCCTGGCGGTCTTATTGTCATGACCAAGATCCACTTCGGCTCGTCGCTCCGCAGCAGTAAGTCACTTTTTAAAATTGGAATTGTAGAGCAAAATAAGTTTCATTTTTATATTGGCTGTTAGTGTGTTGAATAATTGTGATCCAAATTTACCAAGCTTTTAAAGAAATTAATTGATTCAGGCGTGAATTTGCGGAAATCCATCTTTTTATCTAAATGATCAACAAATTTAAAGGAATAAATCGTGTAAACAAACAACTGCATTCACTCCCAATCAAATGACCCAGCAGGCTTCTCTCGTCTAACACTTGTAAGCTACAAGTGTTAGACGAGAGAAGCCTTGTTGCTACTTGCTAGCTGAGACTCCTGGCCACTGGTCCGATGGTTAGCTATGGCATATAAAAAGGTAACTGACCTTCCCCGGAGTAGGGTTGTAGCCACTCACCTAGTCCGAGGTCCTTGGGCAAATAAAAAGGTAACTGACCTTCCCGGAGTATATTTCGAAAAAGGAGGCGGACACGATTAGGTTGAGCGGCTTGTACTTCGGAGACTTGAGGTACATGAACACATCGCGCGCCGCCATCGCGTATATACCCTTCTTGCAGTCCTGCGTTTTACCCTGAAATTACAAATGTACATTAATTAATGTCGAGAAAAAACAGTAAAAATAGTTTTTCGTAAACTTTCGCGATCTCAATTCATTATAATACAATAACAAAAACACGAGAATTTATTGCGTAATACCTTTGATTATATAGCCAATATTACCGGGGACTGAGTCGTGAGGCAATCGGAATAAAAAAAACACCCGAATTTCAACCGTGAAGATGGATTTAAGCTCCCGATATCTTGGAATCCAGTGGTGTAGTGCGCGTCGTGATGTAATATTGCAAAGTGAAGATACTGTTAGCGTTATGTGCCGCAATGTAAACGCGGCCTTGCCGAGCTCTGAAGACAAAGTGAGGGTAGTTGAAAAACCACCATCGCTTCTTGATGGACACTCCAATGAAATATCAACCCGGGTGGGGTTGACTAGAGATTTCGAACACGACTGTTGAAACACAGTCGAAACGTCGGGAATATTCAAAGGTACTACGCGATAAATTCCCGTTTTTTTGTTATTATATTAAGACAGTTATAATGACAAAAATAGAGTAAGAAGTAAAAGTTAATGACATTGACTTGTATTTTTTGACATGTAAATAGGTTTTATCAATAAATTGTATTTTTATTTCTGTATTTCTATATCAAATCAAATCAAAATCATTTATAACATAAGAGAATAAGAGAGGAGTTCCTGTCTTCTCTTATAATTTCTAATTCAAGACTTCACACACAAATCTTTGTTTTAAATGTGAATATTACCTGAAAGTCGCCACCCATGGTGTGCGTCTTCCCGGAGCCCGTCTGTCCGTAGGCGAAGCACGTCGCCATGCCTCCTTCGAATATGGTCGCTACCAGGGGCTTCGCTGTGTATCTGCAAACAGAAATACCACGGTTATACTTCATTCGTTGATAATCGAGTTACCCGGTGCAGAGTATTATTAAAATAAATCAATCTTAAAAGATCAATAGGTATTAGGTATAAGCGTCGACCCCCACATGTTAGACAAAATGAAACTACCGTAAATAAACTTCAATTAGAAAGTCAACGACCCTATCAGAAATTGTCGTGTCAGTGTCAATCAACTTTCGTGGTCTTTACTTAAGGATGAACGAGTCGCTCATCTTTCTATACAAACGTGGAAGGGTAAATACTCCACTGACTGACGTTGACCATCCAACACTAAGGATTATATAAATTTATCTCGTCATAATCTGTTTGTATATACCCCAAACCGAAAAATAAGTATTTATTTCAAAAATACAAGCTTCTAAACTTTCGTATTTCAACACTGATTTTAGCCCAAGTTTGGGCGAAACTAAATAATATACAGAGAAAGAAAACTCAAAAATAAACGCCGTTCCGACATAGTTTAACTATTCAAAATTTGAAATAAATGTTATTTTGAAAAGATTACACTCATTTTTCTATAATAACCCTTGTGCTAAAAGTCTATTCACATATTTATGCGCGGTCGTTTTAGGAATGAATCATTGTTCATTTCATCCTAGCGCGCGCTTTCGCATACTATGTCAGGTGAGATAGCATACATTTAGGCCGCGCCCACTGACGACTTTGCCTCCGCGACTTGTTGAACCTTAAGTGAAAATCCCCGAATCCTGAAAAGTCGTAGGACTAAAGTTGGTCCTTGGGGTGGTCAGAATCACCCCCTTTCGGCTTAGTACACATATTACAAAACACCCTGGAATGACATCACTACACAGTAAACAATAAATAAGGCAACTTTAAATGCCTTTCTTCACATATATTTTCTTTATGATTTAGATAATTTATGATAAGTTAACTCACTTGTAAACAATTTCATTAGTACACGAGTCGTCGAACGCGTAGTCGAATCGGAACTTTTGATTTTCGAGGTATTTGGTGAGGTCTACCTTGTTCTTCGGTTCGTGGACAATCATAGTATCCTTGGAAGGTACGCTGATCACGTCCACCTGGAGGGGAAACATTACGAGGGTTAACATATTATTTAACGGTGTTGCTCTTGTCGTGTTCTTGTCGTAGGGGCAGTAATTTCTTTTTTCCTTCCTCTCTTGGCCGCGGACGCAGTAAGAATCTACCAAGGGATACCTCCGGAAGATGGGCAGCAGTCTTTCCGACATTCCGTAATGCGCTCGCCAACCCGCTTGCCAGGCGTGGCAAGTATGGCAACAACAACCTATGTGATCTTAGAGATCCATGAGGATTTTGGCTTTTGTCCAGCCGTGGACGTGGATAGTAATCCTACGGTTGAGAGAAATAATGAAGTTGTTCTTCAGAGACTACCCAAAGCCACCGACATAGCTCAGTGGATTGAGCAAGCTGAAGTGTCCGTGGGCAGGTAACATATGCCGCAGAACCGTAAGCCATCGGGGCAGTCGGGTTCTTGAGTGGAGACCGTGTCTTGGGAAACGTAGCGTTGCTAGATGGGGCGATGATAATCATAAAACAGCGGGCAGGAAACTGACGATCATGCTCGGTGTGCCGCGGGAGAGGTCTAATTCCAAAGGATGACGGGCTGACTAATAACTCCTTCCAGTTTTTTGTACCTGAATAGCTTATTCATTATTGCATTTCAATATTTTAAGAATTTGACGATTATTTTATATTATTAACATAGGCTCTGCAGTGCCCTTGGCCTCCGCCATACTAGTACAATTCCTGCACGGCTGTGCATTTGACATTTGAGGAGGCTATTTAAGATCTAAGCTATATAAAATGTGTATGTACATTACATAAAATAATATAAAATAAATCGTCAAATTCTAAAATTATTGAAATGCAATTAATTATGAATAAGCTATTAAGGTACAAAAAACTAGAAGGTGAACTAGAAGGAGTTATTCGTCAGCCCGTCATCCTCTGGAATTGGACCTCTCCCGCGGCACACCGAGCATGATCGTCAGTTTCCAGCCCGCTGTTTTATGATTATCATCGCACCATCTAGCAACACTTTGTTTGCCAAGACACGGCAGGCAAAATAAATGTAATATGACATACCTCCTTCTTGTTCATCTCCTTCTTGTTGAGCGGGCGCTTCCGCACGCACACCGTGATCTGGTGGTCCTCGGGCGCCTCGCAGCCCACGAGCGGCCGGAAGTCCAGCGTGGCGGTGTACTCGCGGATCATGGCGAGGAACTCCCAGTTGGGGTTGCCGGGGTCCATGTTCATGAGCGCCTCCTGGGAAGGGGTTGCACATTTTAATTGTTGTGGACATATCACCCCTAAAGTGATAACTTATTAGCTCCTGGAACACAGTTTATAACTAGTTCAGGAGCCTATGGATCAAACTGGTATGCTACACTGTGTTATGACAATAAAATAACTTTTTACTTTAGCCTATTACTTGCTTCATGTATTTCCACTTTTTTATACAAGTTATATCTAGCTGTTGATTGTCCAATTACACAAATAAGTAAAGTATAAGGAGAGCTTATGTTATGGTTACCAGAAATACAGTCTTTTTGTAAATACAGACCAGAAAAAAACCTAGGAACAAATACCTGGTTCTGTCAGAATACCAGCGTTGCATCTTTTATCTTAGGTGCAACTATTGCGGAGACAGAACCTTTTGGCACACCACACTTTTATGAAAAACTGTAACCTTCATAAGTTAGATTATTAATTATGTTTAAGGTGTGGTGTACCAATAAACGCATTTTCATTTCATTTCATTTCACCTGCTGAAAAATTGTAATTGTTGACTCCGTCCCATATGCTTCACCGCGCAACGAACTTACCTTCTCCTCTTTAAGCTCGGCCTGCCTCTGCCGCCTCTTCTCTCTGTTCTCCTTCAGCCGCTCCACCTCCTTCACGACGTTGGAGCGCCGCACGGCGCCCGAGGCGACCGCCTGCGGCACCGACACGGTGGACGACACGCCGGCCGCGCGCGCCGACGCCGCGCCGATACCGGCTCCGCTGAACTGGAAGACAACAATATGGGGTTAGCATTCATTTTTAAGCGACTTTAAAAAGGAGGAGGTTCCATGTTCGACTGTTTTTTTTCTATGTATCTTGCCCAATTTTAAGTTTTTTTTTTTATTTGAAAGTGTGCTGAAGTGCTAAGTGGTAACTACTCAAAGGAACCAAGTCATTGAAGTCGGTTTTTTGTGGCAAAATAAATAATTATTGGGTAGACATAAACATTTAGATAGGATAGAGAAATAATCTATTGAGCCACCGAAGTGAGTGAAGATCTTAGTAGCAAGTAAGACAATTGTCGTCCGTCACTAAATGTTTGCATTGATGTAAATATTAATTTCACTAAGATATAATTTATTTTTGGATAGACATAGGTAGGTATTAATTTCGATAGCATAGAGGAATAATAAAGTGGCTGAGATAACGCCGTCTTCTGAACTGGAAGGTAAGATTATGGAGTTAAGATTCATTTTCGGATGCTATTGATCGAAATATTGTGGCAGGACAATATTGTGGCCTGGGGAGAGGGAATGACAGATGACGACAAAATTCTATAAATAAAAGACGACTGAAGTGTCGTATGAAGCTTGAATCTAAACAACACTTATCTATCTATTCATATCACTCAATAAAATATTGAGAGTACCCGTGAGTAGAATACCTTCACTTCGTATACTCGGAACACGACAAATCCGAACAAATAAAAAATGCAAATTGTCCAGTAGATAGCACGACCGCACAGCTAACACTTAGATAGATGCTAGATCTGTTAAATAAAAGGATGACACAGATCCTGAGTAAGTGTGGGCTGTGTGGACAAACAATTGAATCCACGTTTAAGTGGAAGATGACATTAATTGTTGTGAGAAGTCATTAGATAAGTAAGGCTGGACATTTCACTGTACCATATTGGTCTAAGCTAAGTAAACCTGAACTATGGGAGGCTATTGAACCACAATAACTCAGGATATAGCAGTGCGGAAGGATAGGCTTTGCCCTGCAGTGGGACAGGCTCATAAAAAAATATTCAATAGGCGGATTCCATAGCAAACGAAGCGCACAGTGCGATCTATCATCCACTTCCCAGTCTTCAAGGTGTGCGAAGGGTTCGCCACTGCATCGACGTTTTGATCTACGGCGAGGTCGTTTTTGTGGGATCCGTTCGTTAGAGGATTTAATCCATGACTCATCCGCCCTGCGGCAGACGTGACCCGCCCAGTCCGCAGTCTATTGACCAGAGATTGATGATCCTCCCTTTGAATTAACTTATGAGTATTCTTGATGAGCTGGAAGTGATTTTAAGTAATCATCATCTATAGAAATTAAAAATGCAATCAAAATTTTGTCTCCGACGGGACTCGAACCCGTAACGTTCAGACGAACACCTTTAACGCAGGCTGCCTTTACCATTCGGCTACGGAGCAATTAACCAATATACAAAAATAGCTTATAAAATTAACTAAAGCGACATCTCCTCACTGCTACTGACTACTGTTGTCGGACAGTGGGCAAGAATATCTCTAAAGATTTCTGCTAGATGTCGCCACTCGGTTCGAAACCGATAAAGGCAGTCAAGATTTTCGACCCAACGGTTAATTGCTCCGTAGCCGAATGGTAAATGCAGCCTGCGTTAAAGGTGTTCGTCTGAACGTTACGGGTTCGAGTCCCGTCGGAGACAAAATTTTGATTGCATTTTTAATTTCTATAAATGATACCTTAGTGTAGGTTTAAACTTTAAACACAAAAATAGTCATCATCTGTTTCATCCACTGTTTCTTCCACATTTCTCTCCAACCAAAGGTTGTCTGGGAGAAATTACTTCTAAGCGATAAAACCGCCTATTGTACCAATTTTTATTGGAAGTTTTTTTCTGTAATTTCTTAAGGTGTGCAATAAAGTATTTTGTATTGTATAAGATTTTATCAGCTTTCATTCATAAAGTTTCATGGTTGTAAAGGGGTCAAAAAGATCAACAGATAAAAAAATATAGTTACTTAATGCTTTTAGTAAATAGGCTTCTTTATGCCAAATTCCGTATTCGATGATGATTTGAGTAAGATCGGGTATCGAGTCTAAATTACCTATTGTGAGATAAATTTAAGATACCGGAAAATGATGTGTCAACTCTCGTATCCCAGAAACGTTCCTATGTTCTTTGTTAACAGCGCCATCTAGTTGTCTACAAAGTAACCTCTCTAATATTGTTATTGCGGCGAGGCAGGACGTGGCCCGTGTGGATCGCCTGTTGCATCGACGCGGCGCTGGGCGTGCTGCCGGCGCGAGACCGCCCGCCCGACATCGGAAGCTGAGGACGGAAAGGAAGGATAGAGGGGAAGCAGGGAGGAGGGGTTCAAAAACTATAATCATCATCTCTATCATCATCGTCAGCCTGAATAAGTCCATTTCTGGACAAAGGTCTCACCCAAAATGTTGTCTCTCTTCTTCGTATCTCTCGACAGCCTGAATTAGGCCATTTCCGGACAAAGGTCTCGCCCAAAATCTTGTATCTCTTCTTCGTTTTTCTGTATTGGCCTTGCCCTAAGCAACACGTTCGTAAATCGCCCCACCACCCTAACTGGTGTGCGTCTTAAAACACGCTTAACTAAAAAAACATTAAACAAACACTAAACATTAATAGCAAAACTACACAAAATGAATTATGCTGGACTCTTCCCAAAGCACTATCGTTAGATGGCGCTCATTCGACACCCTACGTGTTAAGTTTTCCGATATCTACGCAGTTACGAGTAGAGCATGACTAGTTCGGTTGGACAGAAGAAGCAGGGTTCTTTCAGTTCTGTATTACCTGCTGAGTGATCCTAGAGCTGGGCACCGGCACCGGCGCCGGCGCCGGCGCCGGCGACTGCGGCGGCGGCACATTCTCGGCGCCGCGCCGCCCCGTCGTATCGCCGCCGTGCCCGTTCGTGTAGTTAGTGGTAGCGACGCCGGGCGCATTCGACAGTCGCATCTGGTTGTTGCGAGTCACTCTGGACGGGGCTGAAACATCCAGGCAAAATGGTTAGACCGCAAGTATTGAGACACCGTATACTACAAAGCATAAAGAGCCAAGGTAAGGGCGACAGTCGGCAGCAGCGCACGTGCACATTAGCACATACGCCTTACTTCATGGATAAGGTTATGGGGTTCTTTCATGATGTGGTAATGACGCCTGAAATACTAGGGATTCAGGCAAAGCCGAGCAATAATATTTACCCTATCTAAGCTGTAACTAAACCGTTACTGTCGGCCTAAAATAGCTGAGATTTGGTGACGAGGTTTTGAACATAAACAGGTTGAGGCTGCTTTTTTCAATTTTAATGTATTTTACATAAAAATCCGTTAGTTCAAGCTTATCTATGGTATTTCGTGCTGATAAAAAAGAGCTCAGGAAACAATTTTAACATATTTTACATGGTATGTGACACGGAGTTCGCAAAGCCTAGGGAAAAGTAGACTGAAGATGAAGGGGATGTCATGGCAGAGCTACGCGATAAGAAATAATGATATAAACTGCATACAACATATGCATATTTATAGATCGGTTCTCCTATGCACTACTTCTACGAATCGTATTCTCTATAATCTGAAAAAATATACCGAACTAACCGTAACCGATAGCATCTAAACATCGATATAAAACAGAATTAACAAGTCCATGAATCACACAACTACGATACACAAATACGACCAATATACAACCAAAACAAAACCAGTTCTAGCAAATCATAAGGTGCAAAAGCCAGAACAGATGGAGTGCTCTCTTACGTGACTTGGTCTTCTGATCTTCGGCAGGCGAAGGTGGTTTTTCAAACGCCTCGTAGGGAGCATTCTGCTCAGTCTCAGAGTCTGCTACGCGATGCCGCCATCGCAGCCAGGAGCAACACATTTTTGACATCAGATTCTTAACTCAAACGATTAGTTCTTACACGTGGGTAGGGTAATATACTTGTTTACGTCTAATATGGCAATCATGTTCACTGGTTACACTTAGTAAGTTTTAATTTAACTTAGTTTTAATCGTGTTCTCGAAGGGTTTAGACTAGACTAGGAAAGATCATTTTATTTGTAGTTTACTAAGTTTGTTTAGATCAGAGATGACCAGTTTGCATCGGTAGACAGATTCGGAATGAGAGCGAATTGCGTTGGCGCAAGGCAATCTTGGACCGCCATATTAGGAGTTCTTTCCGCACTCAAGGCAATGAACCATGACGCATGTGCGGCACGGCAATGCATAATAATTTTACTAAATCACAAACAATTTAAATACACAACAATAGAGGCAGTCAAGTTTGAAAAGGGATAACTACAGAACGGCGACGCACTGTGGTTGCCCGTATATAATGTTTGACGTGTTTGTTATACAACTGTCCTGAACATTAATTTAGTCAGCGTAGGCGGGAACAGTCTAAAGTAAGTCTTTGTCTATCGACGACACTAGACCGACTGCCTTGCAACTTACTGAACTTCAATTACAGAAAACGCTTGGGCAATCAACTAAAATTGGAAAATAATGACCGACCATCTATTAACATCGGCTCCCTTTGTCCTGTGGAGACTAATGAAATATGAACGTGTGACGTCATGAGCTTCGTACCCATGACTGAAATCGATAGACCGTGGCGGTTCAACAATCAAACATTCATTATGAACTTGGCAATGGATGGCGCTTCGAGGTGCTCCTGAAGACCTGACAAAACGCGAAATTAATATGATCTAAGCTAATGATCTGAAAATAAATTTTTTGTTTTGTGTTGCTTAAACATTGAGCCCCTCGTTCAAACTAAGCTCTAGGCTCTCTAGGCTTGTAAAAAGAAATTATTTGAGAACCATTAAAAAGAAATGTTATCTAAGTACGACGTCCAAATGGCACACTAATAAGGCTCAAATCCAGACTTAGCCTAGAAAACTAATAGAAACTGGCTCTTCTAATATATAATAGGTACATTGATATTAATCTGACACCAAGCAAACATATAATACCGAAATAAGCGAGTACATTTGTAAACAAAAAACACAACTATAAACCTTACGAGCAAAACGAAAGTTCATGACCTGACTCAATATGTATCATGAAACGGTACGCAATTTCAGGCATCACTGCGAGTATCGTTTTATCTTCATTAACAAACAATTATTTTGTTAATCCAGCACAGTTAATGATTGGAAACACGTTTGATTTTAATCTCAGCACAGGTAATAACAGGATAGAGGCTACTACTCTCGCCTTTGTCCTGTTACTGATACTGTACATGATACTAAAGGAAATCGAAAGGAGACTGGCGCATAGCAACCGTTTACGTGACAACGGTTGATATGCCACTGATCAATAGGTATTCATTCAGGTCAGTCAGATTACGTGCTATAGACTACCCATCAGTCAATTAGAAACCGTAAGCGAAGAACTGCAAGGTTTAACGTGGCTAATTTGTTACGTAATTGTAATTAAAGATGCACGAATGCCAAAGCATTTTCAATTTCTAAATCTCGTAAAAAGATTTAGGTCCGTAACAATTCTGTTGGTAACCGAAATGGGAACAAAGACTTCAGACAAGCACCACTCAATGTTCTGAGAGATAGCAGCCGGCGAATAAGCGATCGAGGATACGTTGCAAAGATTTATAGCCATGAACTGGCGTGACCTGCAAACCCTGCAGTACCAGTATATCTTATCGCGGATCGCAGTCATTATCCAATGAAGCGAACTGGCATATATTCCTGAAAAGTGCTCTTATTTTCAACTTTCTTAGAAATTAAAACAAGCTTTTACGTAAATAGATAAACCATGAGCTACTCGTAACTGTCGTACGTTGAAATGGATCATCATCACACACTAAGAGTTTAAATATAATACAAGCAAATAATAGTCGTAGGTGATATGCAGCGGACCTATATAAGTCTTAACTTAGGGCAGAAAAATTATCTTCAGATATTCTTTCACCTTAAAGTTTTTACTTCAGTATAGATCTAGCAAGCAGGTTGATCCACGGTGAAAAATATCTACAATTTTCTGTTACAAAGGATAAAAGGGTCCACCCAATGCACGTTGGAACAGTAATTACTGAATTGATTCAAGTATATTACCGTTACATGCCAATGCTCCAGTTTGTAACGCTTAATAAACCTTTTGACTTCATACAATTGAAAAAAGAGACTGCATCGAATTGATACGAGTGTGCAAAATTTCATTGACTTTGAGGAGAATCCCACGACATTTTTCTATCCGCTCCAGAATCTTTGACGGTAAACGTTAATATTTTGTCATTTGTAACTGATATAATGCTTTCCCGACTTATAAATTTTGCCTATTTGACAAATTTGAACCATGGCTTACGCGATTTTGAACGAGGTAAAATATTTAGGGCGGACTTCACCGTTCGCATATCAAAACGAGTTTAATTAAGCTATGTAAGTTTAGCCTAAACGAGTTCAAGTGTCAGTTTTGATCTCGTTTAACGTCGAAACGATTTCACCAACAGTATTTTGATCGCGTTCACGTAAACCAAGTTCCGATGCCATAGAACATAAATGTCGTCACTTCAACATAGATTTTACATAGATTATATCATATATCATTTTGCATAGATAGATTATATAGATTATATGCGTTGTTTGGTTTGTTTGCGGTGTGTGGTGATAGTTTTTCTTGAAATAACGGACTGGATTCTTGCCTACATGATACATACTTCGGCTTTGCTCAACGGACTTGATATTTCCACGTGTGATTTTATTTTGCTAGCTATGCCTAAAAGAAAAAGGGACCCGACCTTTGCTGCCAGTGAAAAAATGGCATTGATTGATTTGTTGGAAAAGCATTTCCATATTTTGGTGTCGAAAAAAATAGATACGGTTGGTATAAAAATCAAATAGGAGGAGTGGCGTTTATTAGCGGTCAAATTTAACGCAATGTCTGTAGGAAACTCTATTTTATCTTCAATAGACTCTAATACCGACAGAACTGTTGGTTTCGTAAGACGAAATCTTGTAAAAATGTCTTTGTCTTCAAGAGTCTCAAAGTGCTCTTCTCTTTAGCGTATCCATCTTGGGCGACGAGCAATAACGTCTTCCTCATCATATCTTTCATCAAAGGCAAGCGCCAAGGCTCTTTTCATTATTGAAATAAACCAAATCAAACAATGTTCCACCTACGAGTTGAATGATTGTTGAATGACGTGAAAGTGCAGCCCTTGAACGCGTTTATTGTGCTAAACGTCGAAAATCGGGCGTTCAGAAATTAAACTTGGTTCAGCTTAAACTCGGTTCAATTTATGCTCGTGAACTGCAAACTGGAGCGCTGAACGCAGTCAAACGCTTAAACTGAGTTTAGCTTGAATTGATCGCGTTCAGTTGCACCGGTGAAATCGGCCCTTAGTCATTGTTTTCTTTCCTATGTAAACGTTCCGATCTATCGTCTAATTGAATGTGACATAGACATCAATTGATAACTTAGGTCAGATGATGGCTTTTAATATATTCAATCAGATCCGATAATTGCAATACAATCTGTCGGGGTCGAGGGGTCATAAGCCCGCGGTAGCGCCCACGTGTCAGGTTGTCTGATTCACACGGTGCGATATCGACCTCAGAGGCATCATAAACAAAAACTATGTTAAGGTGCGTACTGGGCATGTGGGCAGATACGACAGAGCCCGGACATTTTGATCATTGACCCGTAGCTGTTTCACCAACAAATCAGAAGTTGAGGAGTTAGAATTCTTAAAGCTTTTATAACTTCGAAACTTTGTTCGTGACTGAACTTTGTTAGTTTGAAAAAGTTCTTTCACTCGCTACTTTTGGTAAATTGTCAGAAACAAGCTCCAAATAAAGACAGCATGAATCATATAATACAGTTGTGGTCCTTTGTAACCGAGTAAATATGACACGCAAGAAATAGCATGCAATGCAATTCATTTATAGCATTGCCTTAAATATCCTCGAGAAGGTCACTCGGCGACCCAACTTGGTAATGTCAACAACTTCCCTTTAGCATAATACCTTGACGGCTTTCCGAAATGGGAAACTTTCCAGTCTGCGATCAGTATGCGGCACTCGAAGACGGAAATCAATTCCCTGGAGCAATCCACTGCACATATAAACTTCAGTAGAGGAAGATAAGATGGAGATTTAATCACACAAAGAGGTAAACTTACTGCCTACGTTTGCACGCCGCGTCAGCACATTTGGGCGAGCACTTTGCTCAGCTAAAACCGGCATAGTGACGTTTTGAAATAGAACAGGAGCGTAACAAAGGTCAGGTTCACAGCAATACCGTGTTCTCCATTAGACTGGTTTTGGGAGAGGCGGTGCCAGCCAGTGGTGAGCACGGCCGACCGCGCACTGTCCGCGCGTACCTCCAGCCTGCACTTATAGCGGGCGATGGAACTAACGGAGTCAGCCGCCCCATGTTAAATTCAAACAACCCCAAAATACACTGTTATCGTGACACGCCATCGCCGTGTGCATTAATTATAATGTGAAAAAATATGGGCATGGCATAGGAGTACCATACGTCATGTAGGAAAGCGTTTTTCAAGCGAAAGGAAGGAACTGTAAACTCAGTGGTAACATGCGCCGGATGGGTAAAGGTCAGAATTTGAATAAGATCCGAGGTGACCTCTGACATTGACGACTGTTATACGCTATCTTGTAGAATCCGGACATGGACGGCCTTTCAAGAGTTCCACTTTAAACTTTGCGGAAACTGAGTAGAGGTTTGAGATACCGAGCGCCGAGAATGTTGCAACTTGCATTTTAGGCCTTGGTCAAATTGCTCGAAGGTTCGCATCAAACATTTTATAGAACGAGTATGACTCGAGGATTTAAGGTAGCGGCTTCTATTAATTATGAAACAGGAGTAATGCACCTGGCCGATCACAGCGGATGGTTTCCCAACGAAGTGGGAATAATATACTGTTATGTATGACTGAATAGTGAGTTTAATGTCACTATCGCTAAATTAGCAAGGTGACACTTCCACCGTTTTCTTTACAAATAAAGAACTTATTTGAATAGCAGATTATAGAAATGCTGCACCCACCCCTCGATTCAGATATCACATCAGGACCCTCTATTAACAGAACTTGCGTAGTTCGGTAACGAAAATATCGACCTCTAACGGAGTGCAATGTCAAGATCGAATCAGCGTTATCGCCCGTGACCATGACCTTGTATTGTGGACCGTTGGCTTTAATTCGACATCAGCTGTTATGTAAGTTCATACAGAGATGAAATTATTATTTAGCTTAGCTAGTATATGTTATGGAAGTGTCAACTGTTGGAAGTGATGCATTCAGAGATCGAGATAATCATCTACCGAGTAAAATGGAATATGGAATGTAGTAAAGGCGCAGGACTATTACGAGTAAGACCGGAGAGATGCGAAACATTCTGCCAGACGTTTATAGAATACCTTCAAATTCCTAACGTTAAATTTTAAATTACATTTAAACTTCATTACACGAGTACAGTATTAGAAAATAAACAAAACAAGCGTAACTAGAGCAGCCTAGATTCGATTAATTTTGTAGTGAAAGTAATCTGTACTACCGCTTAGTAATGACAAATTGCTCTTTACTCTCGAAGTGGGACACGCAATGCGGCCAAGATACTGGACACAAGCGGCCGATGTCCCACTCGTTGCCAAACGAACATTGCGCAAGATTGATGGACGCAATCGAGCCATTGGGAATTTTAGGAGGACCTTACACTACTAGAGTAACAGTACCTGTAGAAATAGACAAGCACCAATCTTTAACACGCAGGGAAGTCATACAGGCAACTAATGTTTTATTTCGAGAATGTCTGAGGGACTTGAAATAAGAACCACTCTTCATGGTGTCTGTTTACTGTGTAATCTAAACGGTGAGCGTAAAGGGAGACTGATTAAACCTTCCAGTCATTAAATCCAACCAACCTAAGCCTTTTACAATAATGTTGATGATGATATAACTCCGGCTCCTTTTTTAACAACGCTACCACATTCAATAATAGTAGACCCGTCATATTTCCACATGGCCCTAGGGACTGCGTACCCTGACTACGGAAGATATAAAACGAGTCAAACGCAAATAGAAACGGGCCTATTTATATACATTTATTCGAAGAATTTATTGTTCCCAATAGTGTCTTATATAACAGTTTCAGGGCCATCGATGAATTCACGAGATGTTTCAGCGTGGAAAGTTCAACATACTTTATTAATAGAAAGGGAGCTAGATGGTAGAATAGAACCGCTATCCCAGCTGTAATGCGTATCACCGCAATAATGAATGTTTTATAAGTATGGAGGTGAAATGCCGCTGGCGTTGACACAACTGTAAATATTGTAAACAATGGCGTTAGTTTAGATCGCGAAATTAACTTTGTTGTTGTGTTGTGTTAAAAGCTATGAATGAAAAATCAAATTTCTTCATTTACGAGTATGTAAAATATTTGCATGGTGCAAGATTTATTGGTAGACCGAAAATGTTACCTACATTTCTCAAAGCTTCGACGCATGGTATTACTATAATTTTTAATATCTTTAAAAAAAACAGGATACCGCAGATAATGATCCCCATTCTTCGGATTTTCATTTAATTAATAATCAAGCATAATCGTTTACTTAATCAACAGGTTGCCCGTCAAATGTTTAGATACCCGCCATTAAAATATTTGCGTGACCGTCCACCTGTTTGGACAACAAATGGACCGAGACTATTGACCTCGCGGTAGCCGTGCAAACCACTACTAAACTGTATATCTCTTTCTAATCGGAAGCTATAGAGAGAGCCAGAAACTGGGTTAACATGATGGGTGGCGGTGAATCATCGCGTGATGGGAGATGACAAGCGCCCAGCTTTCGATATTGACAATCTTTGTATGCTTTAATTTATCGATTGCGGTGGTTATTCGATTTCAGGGCGATTGAATTCTGTGCGATCTCTAAACGTTCCAGCCAGAAATTGAAATGTTATCACAAATATAATAATATAACAATATTAATAATAAAGTCCTAATTTAGACCGTATTTCATTATTTTATTGTCTAACAAAAACGACGATGAATGGATAGGTATCCAGACATCATAGCTATATTTCTGTCTTCTATCTGTACGCTCTGCAGATATTTGTTCAGGGTGTTCTGGGTGTTTTTCTATATACAGCGTGTCCCGTAATTGGGGTACTAAGCCGAAAGGGGGGTTTTCTACCCCCCCCTGGCAAACAACGTTTGTTCTACGACTTTCTTGATTTTCAAGTTTTTCAGTGATAAGATAACGTTCAAAGTTTATACCAATTTCATAAGAGTGACAACCTTGTTCTCAGCTGTTACGGGCAATGACCTATTGACCGCCGGGGATTCCCGCGGCGCGCCCGCAACGCGCTTGTGCGTATATTGAGTGTGGGTATAGGTGCGTGGTGTGCGTAGGCGCGTAGGTATGTATTACGGACACACGTCTGTTATACATTAGGGTTGACAGCGACTTGGAAAACTTTAATTTTGTATGGAAATCTGAAAATACGTTTTTCTGAAATCTTTCTTCGCCTTTGCATTCCTTTGGTGGGGGGTAATTTGCAGCTCCTGGCTTCATACCCCAGTTACGGGACACCTTGTATAATAAAAATATCTATCTATGTAGTATATTGTATTAAGTACACTGCCGGCCAAAAGTTTGAGACCACTTGTAAAAATCTTTGTAACCACCAAAATATTTCAAAAGTACACATGATAAAGAGCTAATTTGAACACCTGCGTATTCTATTGTTATCAAAGAATTTCTGAGAGTCATTTTTAGTGTATATTTTTAAGTTATCATCCTTTAAAGGTCTATTGTTTCAAAACATAAATGAGTACCGCGCGCTTACCAGGTGATAGAGTCATTGTTATATTTTTTATGGCCTGCTCATTTCTTATTATTTTGGTTTTGTTTTGCGGTAACCGTACTTCCGGATTATTTTAGCTTCCTTAAAAATATTTTTTACCTGAGTTTTGATGGAGTAAATTTTTCATTATCTTAACTAGTCTGAGCTCGTCGTTGTTACAGTGAAGACATCTTAAAATGGGAAAAGTGCGCGAAATTAGCACTGAAACTCGTTCTGCCATAGTTGTTTTACACGGCGAAGGCAAATCTGAACGTGCGATTGCCTCTCAACTTAAGTTGTCGAAGACTTGTGTTCATAACGAAATAACCCGATACAAGGAGACTGGCAGTAATCAAGATCGTTCGCAATCGGAGACCGAGAGCTACCACTTCTAGCGAGGATAATTTCATCGTCGTTACCAGCAAGCGGAATAGACGCCTAACCGCACCAGAAATCCGCGCAGAAGTGAACAAATCCCGATCAGAACCTGTGTCATTGACTACAGTAAAAAGACGATTGAGAGATGCTAAGTTATTTGGTCGCGTCGCCATTCGAAAACCACTACTAAGGCCACAAAACAAAAAGAAACGGATGCAGTGGGCCCTTACCCATCGAGACTGGACTGAAGAAGACTTTAAAGAAGTTCTTTGGACAGATGAATCCAAGTTTGAAATATTTGGTTCAAAACGACGAATTTTTGTTCGACGTACCGCCGAGGAAAAGATGATGCCAGATTGTGTGGTGCCAACAGTTAAGCATGGTGGTGGTTCCATTATGGTCTGGGGATGCTTCTCGGGCCATGGAACCGGAGATTTCGTACGAGTCGAAGGAATCATGAAAAAGGAGCATTATAAACGAATACTACAGCAAAATGCCGTTCCGTCTGGTTTAAGATTAATTGGAAATAGATTTTTTTTCCAACAAGATAATGATCCTAAACATAGTTCAAAATTATGCAGGGGTTATTTAGAACATAAAGAAACAGAAAGGGTGTTAAAAAACATGATGTGGCCCCCTCAGAGTCCGGATCTCAACCCCATTGAGCTATTGTGGGAAGAGCTTGACAGAAATGTGCGCAATTGTTGTCCCTCCTCACAAGAAGACATGTGGAAGGCTTTACAAGAAAGCTGGAACAATATCTCACAAGATACAATTGATAAATTGATTGCTCGTATGCCGAGACTGTGCCGTGGGGTGCCGGCAGTAGAATGATATCCCTCCTCTCATGCCCATGGAAGCAGTAAGAGCCTGCTAAGGGATACCTCCGGAAGATGGGCAGCAGCGTCTATCCGTGTATCAACATCCCGTACTGCGCTCACCAACCTGCCTGCCAAGCGTGGTGAGAATGGCAACTACCCCTCATGGAGATCCATGAGAGAGGCCTGTGTTCATCAGTGGACGTTTTATGGCTGAAATGATGATGCCGAGACTAGTGAAAAAAGTTATAAAATGCAAGGGAGGCTTTTTTGACGAAAAATCCGTTTAATGATTTTATTAAATATGAACGTCATTTTTAACGTAAATGGTTGATATTTCTTGATTTTTTTTTCTTCTTGATGAATGTGTATTGGTAAATAAGCATTTTAATTAATATCTAAACCTCTTGATTTATATTTTGAGTTTTATTTCATTTTGCTACTTAGATGTAGGTGGTCTCAAACTTTTGGCCGGCAGTGTATATCAGTCATCTAGTCTATAACACAAGCTCTGCTCAGCTTGGGGCTAGATGATGCTGTGTTATCTGTCCAGCATTATTTATTTATTTATTTCGATAGTTTATTAGAAATCTGTTCATAAACGTCGGGGTTCTGAGGTAATTGAGATTTTTTTTTTTGAAGTCGATTTAAAACTAAGGCCATTCACCCAGCTGTCAAAATGATGTCAAAAAATTGCACTCTCTAATTTCAAACGCCTTACATTCGCCCCCCACCGCGCGCCTTTCTTTTTGCTTTTTTTTATTTTATTCTAAAAAAATAACTTGGACCCCTATTTAAGTTCTGTAAACGATTTTAGCTTCCTAAATATTTTTTCGTTATGTATTATTTATGTAAGCTAATATTTACAAACCACAACACAAAAACAGAATAAACACGCGACTTTTCACAGAATCATATTTTGACAACAAAACTAATTATGTTTTTATAGAAATATAAGAGAATAGCATGAAGATAATCTAAGTTTAGTCCAATTATTACAAAACATACTAGTTATTCAATAAAACACTGAAATTATCTAGATTTATTGAAAAAATCACCACAAAGAAAACACACGAAACCGCATCCAAATTTGTCACAGATTCAAAGACAATTATTTCAATTTTTTTCCTTTACTGAAAGATATCTTGGTGTTGCAATAGGTAAAAATATAATTATTATATGACACAGTCAGAAGTTGTTCATACAACCACAGACTGTAAACCGATGAAAAAACGGTATAATAAAATAAAGGTATCGTTCGCGCGAGCCGACCCACGGTGTATAGAGGTTAACAGTACAAGACAGAAAACGATAATACCTGCTGCAGTATTTTCACTGTGTCTTAATTAGTCATGAAAAGTATTACAGGTACCAACGCCCTCCTACAAAACCAATATTCCAATAATATATGAATACTAATTGATTGGAGAATTTGACATTCGTGAAAGTGGCAGGCAAATCGTGGAGCAGAGTCGCTCTAGACCGAGAAAAATAGAATGAGCTGGACGAGGCTTTTACCGCTGAAAGCCAGCCGTACGTAGAAAACTCTTTACTAATAATGTACAATTAATTTAATGAAAACCAGATCTTGAGATGAGTTACATTCAAATACTGTGTAAAGAAAATAAAGCTTTTTATTTTATTAATTTACTAATTGATTAGAGAACTTCGGCAGAGACCTTAGCCCAGCTTTTTAGTTATTTCGTCCCACTGCTTACTAATAGAGGAAGTTTCATCATTACAGCCGTAAGATATCCACTGATGGACATAGGCCTCCCTCATTGACTTAGAAATCCAAGTGCATGAGGGGTCGTTGCCATACTCACCACGCCTGGCAGGCGGGTTGGTGAGCGCAGTTCGGGATGTTCTTACACGGAAATACGCTGCTGCGCATCTTCCGGAGATATCCCTTAGCAGATTCTTACTGCATCCACGGGCAGGAGAGGAGGGGTGACATTCTACTGCCCACGGCAAGAGGAAGTTTAATTAGTTTAGGTAGATGAAAACACAGATCGATAATGTAATGATGATTTCAGGAAGTAGACAACAAATTAAATTCCATATTGTAAAATAACCATGACACATCTTATAACTAAAGAAGAGAACTCATTCGAAAAGACAATGACGAATACGAATCACATCACATTTCAGAAATAGAAATGAAAAGCACGGACAAAGGCGACAAAAGCAAAGATCGTAATTAAGATAGTCGCAAAGACGTAAATGTACGATGAGGACAGAAACAGAAGTTTTGTGCTGATAGCCTTATTTAAATGTGCAATGACGTATCACTGGCAAACATATTCAAATATTTCCCTTGATTTATCATCAGAACAGGTTTCAAAGTAAGCAAACATTATTAAGTGAAAAAAACCCAACCGCAAAATAAAATTTAGGGCATGATACTATACCTTGAGGCACTCCAGTACCACACTATTACATTATTTAATTTTATTCCAATGAGCCTGATGCTGATGATGTGTAGGTATGTACGATGATTATGGGATATATTATCTGTCATCTTTCGAAGTCGTCACCCGTGAATATTGTAATATTGAAGAGTTTTGATAGATCTGTGGTGTTCTTCATCAGTTCCACTTTACCAAATCGTACTTTCTAAATGGAAATGCTTGACCTTAAGCTAAATGTTTATCTACCACATTTAAGGAGTTCCCTAGATTCCTCATGGATCCCATAATCAGTACTGAGTTTTGGAAAAAATTGGACCTAATTGAAATTTCATATATTCGAACTCAAATAGAGTTTTTTAAATCGCTTCATAAACGACGTAGTCCGAGGTAACAAAAATAAAACAAAAAGAGACGACATGAGAATCTCCTCCAGTATTAGAAGTACCTGCAGACATTACACTTTACAACAAAATATTGCTTTGAAATCCTTACGGTTATATAGGAGTGAAATCTAAACCCTATAGAGATACACTAACTGAACCGATGTCGGTTGAGATCAGTACTTTCTATATTTACCGCAGATGCATTTGATTCAGCTTGCATGATTCATGGACAGACTAAGAGACAAATAACCTATTCCCAAGATGATAAGCGTTTTCGACTTAATTAGTGCGTTATAAAGTTTAAAATGTAACACTCACCTTTTGTGGCCACTGGAATAGACTGTCGTGTCATGTCCTAAAACAGAAAAGGTAAATTAGAGAAGTGTAAGCTCAGAACTATCCAGAGATAAATTATAGTAAAAAGCCATAGGAAGACAGAATGGAAACATAATTCAAACCCACTACATTCTACGGTAACCAGATCCTGACACATCTTTGATCCAGGACGTGAATGTTATTTTAGGTTTTGTAAAACGTGAATAGTTTAGTTTACAGATGTCTTAAAATTGTATAGAAAAGAAGTATAATGTGCTAATAGTATTTTAAGTAAAGAATTAAGAGTATATTAAATTACTCTGCTAGAAATTGCTTTAGAATACAACAACGTTTTAACGTGCGAGTTGGCAAGATAGTGAAATGTTACTAATATTAAAATCACGGTGTAGATGATGCAAATTCTTGACGATTCACTTTGAGAATGAAACCAACCTCCCACAAAAAATGTACATAAAGTATGCGACATAGACGCAGTGCATCACCATTTCCCAGAAAATATTGGACAATAACAACATTAACACCACATTTGGGCATGCAATCATGGTGAACTTGAAACTGCTTTTACGAACGAAAATCCACCAAGCGGGTAAAACTTAATCATAAACAGGGTTACAACTGCTTCAAGGCATTGTTTTTTATTTTTATTACAATTATAATAGAAAGCTCACAGTTTACACCAAAACGCTTACTATCTTAAACTAAAACCAAGATAAACTCTTAAAGAGTTGAAAATTACACTTAAGTTGTCATTAAATCTAGTTGAACATCGTGAATGTAAGCATTAATAAGGTTGATAGCTCTAATTGTAGGTGCGTTATTCGCATGTCGTGTTCGTAGAGTATGGCAGGCAAACAGCTGATGATGACGTCGGCCACAGCGCAGATAGTTGTCTGGCACATAGAGTGACATCAAGCCCAATATGGCGGGATTATTGTGCCAAGATAAAGAGAAATAAACTTTATTTTTCCAAACTCATCCAATAGTTTCAACGTTCAGCTATAGCCAACTTCTTCACATATTTACTTTTGCATTTATAATATAAGCACTAATCAAGATGTGAATGTAAAATACCGTTTAAAGTTTCTAGTGAATCATATCAAACACTGATAGGCTAGCTAGGTTATCAGTAATCACCCAACCCCCACAGAACTGGGGCACGAGGCGGGGCTATTTCCTCATTGCTAGCTGCAACGGCAACGTCTGCAGGATATATGTATTTGCACTCAGATGGGACGCTTCCTGCGCCGCACTATAATCTGATTTAGACGCTCATTACAGGCTTGATTGCGAACTGGGTTCATTAATAGAGGTGCAAGGGAACTGAGCTGTAACTCTTCGAGAAGTTATCACAACAATATTAAGGGACTTCTTCCAGTGTGTTTATAAATTAAAGTATGGTGGAGGAAAAGAAGTTGTAACTTTTAGCAGGGCTTGGATGAGGCACGAATAGTTGTCACAACATTAATATACTTCTCTATGGTGTTTATAAACTGTATTGGTACAAGAGAACTGGAACTGTAACTTTTATCGGGGATTGGGGGCCTGAAATATTGAGGGACTTCTGGGATTTCCACTGTTTATAAATTGGAGAGGTGCAAGTCAACTGAGCTTTGGCTTTTCACGAGGCTTAGGATATGAGAAGTTATGGATTTTAAGGTATTTTTCTGAAATGTCGGGTATCATATTACCTATAGACCGCAAGTGAAGCATACCGCAAGGAAATAACAGCTAATACTTAGCGACAGCTACTTGTATGGATGACGGCTCCATATGCCTTGGAATTATCGTTTGACCTCACTCACTTATAACGATATCGGATATATAATATTTTAAACTTTTGCAATGTTTTTAATGTCAAGCTCATGCGAATGTCTATCAATATCTATCACTTCCGTTACTGACTGAGTGACTGACTGAATAAGTGAGTGACTGACAGACAACGCACAGCCTAAACCACTGGACCTAGAGACATGAAATTTGGCACACATTTAGCTTGAATATCCTAGAGGTGCACTAAGGGATTTTTCGAAATTCCCCGCGGGATAGAGAATAAATGCCGTGGTGTGCCGGCAGTAGAATGTTACCCCTCCTCTCATACCCGTGGATGCAGTAAGAGCGAGAGTAAGGGATACCTCCGGAAAACGGGCAGCAGCGTCTTTACGTGTATCAACATCCAGTCTGCGCTCGCCAACCCGCCTGCCAAGCGTGGTGAGTATGGCAACTGCCCCTCGTGGAGATCCTTGAGGGAGGCCTGTGTTCAGTAGTGGACGTTTTACGGCTGAAATGATGATGATGATGAGGGAATAAATGGGATTTATATTTTTGAATCAAAGTGGCTGTGTGTGAAAAAGGGGATTTTACGTTTTATGACTTCCACGCGGACGAAGTCGCGGGCAAAAGCTAGTAATCATATATGACACTAGCTGACCCGGTGCCCACTTCGCTGGGCGGTAATTTATAGCCTATGACACTCACAAATACTGTGGCTTTCTATTAGTAAAAGAATTTTGAAAATCGGTTCAGTAGATCCATATTAGAGATTACAACCTCACAAACTTTACCTCTTTTTTATTAGTATAGATAAGAAATAATAATGGAGTATACATGGTTGCGGTCGCCAAGGCCACAATGCATCGACCGAGAGCCTAAAACTGAAAACAACTCGTGTTTAAATGTTTTTAATAGAAAATGCTATCAATGCAATGGTTGATGTGCTCTGATATGTCTTTGCGGAACAGATTCATCATCATAATTTCAGCCGTAGGACGTCCACTGCTGGACATAGGCCTCCCTCATGGATATCCAGTTACTGCGGAATAGATTATTATTTAGCAATTGGACAAATAGTATCATCATTTATTCTGCTTTTTACTTCGATTGGAATGTGCATCAGGAAGGTATCAGCCATTCGTTATGCAAAGTAATTACCTTTCATCATTTTATAACTTGTGTCTTCTAATGATTACTTCACGTAGAATTATCATAATAAAAAGCCTGTGTCATTTTATTACATTATATTTTGTACATAATAGCCTCTAGCTTCACCCGAATCTGTTGTCAACAATCATCCACACGTCTACAGAGAAAACAGAGATAAATGGGTTCATTTCATAAAAACCCTTCAATTTAAACCTGCAGTATAATCCGCACAACTTGGGCAATTAAGAACCATCATTAATCACAGACAGCCAACGAAGCCTTGAGCTATCTCTTCCACTAGACAGGCTGCACAGTAATTTACCCTAACATTCTAGCGATTAAATCCAAAAAGATTTGACTAAAAATTCAGCAGTAAACGTAAGAAGTAGGATATAAAGATGTTTTAAGTATAAAACATGTCGCGACTTTCTTTAGTGAAAAACCTAATAGAACGTTTTTGAGATTCAAAGAACCGATCGACTTTCAGTTGAACAAATATTTTAGAAATGTATTTAATCAGCTGTATCCGACAGAATTCAGAAAATATTTCATTGATCAGCGCCATCTATTACGTAACGCTGGCGTGTAAACATCCACAAACCTGCGATAGAGGTCACTACCATACCAATAATATATGGGTAAACTCGTTCTATTAGAATGGCAATTCACTGCCAATGGGTATTACTGGGAAGTTCTTATATGGCATCCGTGACTGAGTGAGCCATTCATCCAATGCTAGCTGAATAGCGGATTGAATACAGTGTGTTTGCTGTGACTCATACGCGTGCACTTGTCAGGTTGAACGGAGGCATTGACGGTCAAAGAGGGAGCTAATATATATAATTTCATGAAAAGAGCGACGTTGGAAGATATTATACAACACTTAAATGAAAATGACCATCACATTGGGAAATATCAATTATTTACGTAAATAAACAAACTGACACCGATTAGGCCTCAAGTAAGTATCTAAATGGTGCGACCATAAAGTTTTTCCCATAAAAGCCTGAGGTGACTCAATTGTTCCCAAATAGGAGAGTGCAATTGGCTATTTATTTTTGCATCATGCTTGAAAATTTTCGTTAAAAGTGACATCGACAACTCGTGGGAAGATGAATCATTGGTGATGTCACTGATGATGACCAAATTAAATTGTAACAGGCAATAACAAACCAGGTCCAATATACTTAAAATTTAACGTGAACATGTACACAGATCAGTAGATCAATCAGTAATAATAATATAGGTACAATATTTACACAACTACAACAGAAACTGGACCGTGTTTTTGTCACGCCGCGTTAGGAACAAAGCAAGTCGAATCGCGTCTCGAAAGCGTTCAATCGATAAACGTGACGAAAGCACGGTCCACATAACCAACAAAACACCATAACAAGCCGTTCGTGTGCAAATCATAGATCGTGGAGCAACGGAATCGAAAGTGAGGGAACAAAACATGGTGACAGCGTAACGGAGCCAAGCCCCTTGTGGTAGGCATCGTGTCTGTGACTGTACCGATCGTGAGTTGCGCACGGGCAGCGTGTGTCCGGAGTCGCCGGCAGCGGGCGCGGCGTCCTCGCCTGCCTCGAACCCGCCCTCGTCCGACGACGAGCCGGAGCCATCCTTGCCGCAAACAATCACGTGCCAATCAAATGAACATAACAGTGCTAAACTTACTCAATATCCGTGGTAGCTCGAGGGCAATCTGTCATATTTTATCAGAGAAAAATGTCGCGAAAGTGCGTCCCTAATGGTCGACGAGTTGAAAGTGAAACTTCAATGCCTTGTCTAGTGAGAAAAATCGATGAGACCGCTACTGACGGACGCGTGCTTGATATTTCCATAGCTATAGGTTGGAAGGTCGCCCGCTCATCAATCATTGTCATTTAGAGCGCGACTGGGAGCACGCAACTATCGGAAACTATCAGCCGGTGCAAGGCATTCGCCGGCAAACTACTCATTTACGTGATCACCTAGGTGTTTAGCGTGCTCTAACAAACGGTTGCCGAAGTAACGGTGCTGTTCAACTAAAAAAAATAACTATTATTTAGGCAATGATCGCTATTGTGCGACGTTCTAATGGTCACCTTCCAGCTGATGATGTATGAGAACATGTTCTACATTTTCTTCTCGTGTCAGAGATGCAACCGGATCAAGGTTCTTTAAACTTCACAGACTGTTGTTACTCGCGAGGGAAACACCGATGTAACGTCATTGTTTTCGAGGTAACTAAGGAAGTGCAGGGCGTCATTAGCGAAGCACATTCGCCTGTGTCGAGTATGCGAGTACAACTGTGGTGGCGTCGATTAGCAACTGGTTCTTCGCGAGCCAAACAATGAGAGTGGTCGCGGGTTGGTACGCGGACGCCCTCGCTAATCAATAATACTTGAGCTTCCGTTCGATTTTTATCGTGAAGCTAATAAGTGGGCTACAGCTAATAATTAATGACACCTACTTCAGCATGATCTATCTGAAGCAGCGGCGTACCACTCGTTAGTTTCTCGGGTTTCTTTTAAAGCGGGTAAAGAGCTTCCAAACGAAGCTTACTTTCATAAATCTTCACGAAGTAAGCTACGCTAATCTTAATGGAATTTAGGTATCAAATATGCAGAGGTGTTATCAGAAAGCCAGGATTGCTCACCTACCTTATTCATACGACATTTATAAAATTCACACATAACTAACTAATGAGCAAAGGATTAATGTACATTGTAAAATGGTATTGTTAAACTCAATTAGCGGTTACGGTTACGACCTCGCGAAACGGACGAGTGTTAGATTGGAAAATTGTTTTATTACAACACTTGGCCATTGACTCCAAACATAGCTGACTCTTGAAAACAGTAACCAAAGGAGGAATTACTTTATTAGGTATTAGGAACTATTTGATAAAATTCACTGGATTTTCAAATGGAGTTTTCATTTCGTTTCAAGTTAAATCTAAAATTGCTCGGACAAAATTCAATGAAGGAAAATTCTCTTTTCGCCAATTTGAATCCGCCTTGAATTGAAACGCTGAGAAAATTGCGATATGATTAGGGGGAATTTTAGCAATTTAGTCCCTTTACCAGTATTTTTAGAGGATTGCCAATGTTTGTTATTGGAACATAAAGTTAATATAGAATTGACATTCCAATTGGGATACTAATATGAAATTAATACGAATATATTCCAATTAAACACAAGGTAAAGTGAGTTAGGTTAGGAAGAAGAGTTGAAAAATAGCATTTTCATCATTTAATTTCAAAATTACGTCCCAATAACCGTAAATTGGGCAATTGAACAACAATCGGTCTGTTTTTGAAAATACATTTTCTTACAATTCTGCCAGTAACAGAGCCTGTTTTACATAATCTCTATACACGGATTATAGCAGTACACTATTGTCCTACGGATGAGCCTGCAATAGAAATTCAGACAAGAGCAGTCGGTAAGACTATGAACAATATCTACGGAATACGCACCATAATTTGAGTTTCTCGATATGATATGATGATATCGGATGAAACTGCTCAATACTCGTATTTGTTTTCTACATTAATTTGAAATTGCAAAATGTCTTTAGTGACACTGCAGTTTCTTGACAAAATTTAAACATTCTTTAGGCTGAGGCCAAAAGCGTAATTTTGTGAGACGTGAGTTGCGCAATTTACAATTTAACTGAAATTTCAATGCGTCGCAGAAAGTGGACTTTTGTATGAAACCGAATGCATCGTAAATTTCGCGACTCATAACTCAAGGCTCAATTCTCAAATTGGCCGCAGCCTGAAACCGAGATCGGGCAATTTCTCTAATCATGGTAAATATGCCGTGAATATTCGTATTATTCTCATAGTCCACAACTATGATAGTTTCGATTGTCACGGTATTGCCAACTCACCCTGGCCAGCTTGTTGGGCATAGACTGTATATGCGACGTGTGATGCCTAGGTCCCGCATTCAGCTCGGGGTTAAGGGCCAGGATGGCGTCGATCTCCACCTCTTTGCCCTTCGTCTCGCCGCGCTCGTACCATTCCACGGTGACGGAGCGCGTCTCCATGTTGACGCCGGAGACGATCGCTGAGTGAATTCGTCCTGGAATTAATAAAGATCCATTGAGATAACTAATTAATTCTGCAAAGCAAAACTCACAGTTACCAGTGAGAGAGAGTGTAATTCAATTTCAGTTTTAAGGCCATACAGATAGCTCAACCAACGACATAATACAAAGTAAAACCTCCGTATTAAAAAAAAATATATATTTAAAACAGCAATTTAATTCACATTTGCTTTACTGCACAGTGCTTCGCTTTGCTGTTTGAAGCTGGCAACCTTCGAACATGTACTAGGCTAAATATGAGTTAAGTATAATAATTTAAATGAGTTTATTAAAAGATTTTCGTCAACAACAACGTCAGCGTAAGTTACAAGTAATTTTCAGTGACTTTTCCCATTGTAGTTTTAGTCAACCATCAATTAAGTTAAAGAAAATAAACCCATTCAAGAATACAATACCACGTTAAATCCCCTGAACATTCCGAAGATAAACCCGGTAAAAATAAAATAAGCGAAATTTTCTCAAACATACAAAATCATCACGAGATACCTACAGTAATAGGCAACTAGAAGGTAGTCTGGGAGATGGTGACTAGACGCATAAACTAAAGTAAAATTAGAAGCTTTACAAAGCTGAAGCAGACTTAAAACGACTTAAACGACTGTTTCGGTATGAAAACAATTTCTATGATCATGAGGCAAGCAAGCGCAGTGAAATGAGTTTTTTTGCAATCGAACATCTGATGAACGTGTTTTAAATAATGCTCAATAATCTAGGGATCCTACGTAGGTATATAAATACTTATTACAATCGAATACGAATATCGGATTACAATCTGGTCAGTGCTGACCAGATTGTAATTTTCAGTATAATAGAAATAGTAAATACGGGAAAAAACTTAATATCAGGTTGAACATCGCCGCGCTCGACATTTTACTTATTATCCAAGATATCTACAAATAAAAGCATCTCAATTAACCCACTATCATCATATCCGACAATTAGTGCTTTCCCTTTTCCATCTCTATTGTTGGAGGCAGCAACGAACAGCTTAAACAAAGCTAATTATAGTGACAGGACAAGGTCAGCGAACTTTCCCATTTGTGAGCCGCGTCGGGGGATTATTGACGCTAGGTTGACAACAGGATCAGACGATCCATGAAGCCAGGCAAATAAACAATGTCTATTACTTTAGTACCACATGAAAAAGGCAAAGATCAATCATTGGTTAAATTCGATCGGATTAAAGGAAGCCGAAATATAAGCCTTACAACCACCACAAAAACGAGAAAGCCTAAATAAAGTGAAGGAATGAAGTAAAAGGGTCCATGAGTGTATAAATATCCTAATCGTTCAAACGCTGAACTTAGTAAAAGCAAAACAGTGTTGTGCGTATATTTCTTTTTGGGCGGCACGGCGGCCGTGACATGATTCACGAAAGTATAATAGCATTTTGAAAAAGTTCCGGACATTTCACACAAATATAAAAACATCCTATCCACCCCAACGCCATGCTGTCTGCGCATTATTAAATCATCGGGTAATTAGTTGAAACTTGATAAAGTTTAAGCACTCAACAAAACGATATCGATTACGTGCTTCGAATGCTATTTGCGCAATGATTAGACCACTATCAATGAATAAAGTAATATAAAATGACGTGTCAATGAACAATAACAAAGAGTTCAAACAGGTACACGCGTGCAATGCAAAGCGAGATAGCTTCTACAACTTAGAGAGTTTCCAAGGCCAAGATCGAGACGCTGCTGTTTGAATATACCAATAACTCATTAAATTCTGCATATTGAAGATCAACAACCCTGTTCTAGGCTCATAAACTAAATACCAGCCAATAAAATCCTCACAATGAGGCATAATGAACATAAAAACAAAAACAGTACGCAATAGCTTATATCACGCTTTCACAAGGATATAATATGAACCGGTAACGTGTAGGGTGAAACTGGGTTGTCATAAATCATAATGATGCATCTTATGTGTGAAAATCTATTACGAAAGTTTAACATTAGATAGATATTCGTCAATAAGTAGTTTTGAAAGTACTAATAGTTCTAACTTAAACATAAAAGTTGGTGAGTTAAAGTTAATATTGCGTGTCATGTTGTTTAGCATAGTAGTGAAAAGGCTGTTGACCTATCTACCAAAATTCAAAGAGGTCACTCAAAAAACAAGAAATGTATCTAGGAAATGCAGTTTTCAACCGACGTGCAAAAAAAAAGAATTCTGAAATCGAACACACCATCACCATGGTTACACATCGAAGGCAGATCAACAAAAGAACCATAGTAGTACCACACAACAGAATAGAATAAAATTATGGAACATCAAACTGAGACAACGAAAGTGGAACGAGCGTAATAAAACAACAAAGCGCCGTTACTGAAACAATATTTGTGACACTACGATTGGTCACGTCACGACCCAAAATAATATAATAGGCGCCTCATAAGACTATCCTTCATCGGACCGTCTACTAACATTGGACAATACTATTTTAATGAAATATACATTGTTATATAAAGATATATAAAGTCATAAGTCAGGCAATCGTTATTTTATTTATTCACGTTGTCTGGTCTACTTAGTCAAAATCTAATCACAATTATAATTTAAAATATTTAAAATTCGCAACAGCGATCAAATTAGAGGTGTAATCAAAATATAAGTGGGTGTAGTCGTTAGACCTTTCACAGCCAAATATTTAGCAACTCCTAAAACAGAATAAGGTAACGTTTCAAAACAGCTCGACAATTTGGGTATCCTTACGAAAAAATACCTTGAAATACTTTTTATCATAGCTACACCAATAAAACTTAATATTTTTTTCCTTTTCAGAAACAAAGGGATTTAAGATAGATTATGTTCACAGAGGCATCAAGAAAAAGTAGTTTATATCTGAAATTTAAAATAAACAAGCAAACCCGGTGTCCGGCATAAAATAATACCTGACAGTTTTTTTTTATCGTTATACACCGTGCTTCTAGTAAACGTTATAATTATAAGGAATACCCAGGAATACGTGGCTCGCTGCCAAATTGAGCACCTGAGTCTCCATCTTCCCAAGACCCTATTCTCCGTAAAGACATTGTAATGGAGAGAGATCTTACTAAAGTGGCAGCGAAATGCTGAGGCAATTTTATTCGGTCGCGGTGTGATCGTGTCATTGACCTCTTAACGCATCGGCTCTGAGCTAATTATAATCTGTTTCCTTGCAAGTGCGTTGAAATTCGCGGGTCTTCTGACATACCAATAGACACTTCCTCAATTAGCGTACAAACGAGCCTGTAATTGATAATCAACGTAAATAATAGAAGCAAAAGTTGGGAATAGGAAATGTAATAATGTTGTACCGTGAAATAAAATCATGAAATGACCGTATAAAGAACTTTTCCAAGTGTCAAGGAATATACAATTATTCATTCTTCCAACGCAACGCCTTGAAAATGTTCTTTAAATTACTAGCACATTTAATAATAAAACTGGTTAATCTGTATGCAATTCAAAAATTACCAGACTAATTGGTTCAATGGTAAAAGTAGAAAAGAAACTAATGCGCTTCCCACGGTATACTGCAACCAAACTGAGAATGAAAAGCAACATCATATAATGATAAAGATTCACAAAGCAAGAATGCAAGAAGGGATCAATTAAACCAAACTATACTGCATACATAACATGTTCTGTGTTTCTTCAACTTTGTATGTTGTATTAGCAAACATGCCACTGTCACCCAGACAATAAACATTCCTAATCATAATACCTCTACGAAATTTAAAACAAATACAGTTATTTACAGATATTTGGAGACTTTTTATTTTTCTTGACATGCCATTGTCTTGTCAGTGGCATGTTTTAATAGGAGTCATCGTATTAGTCGCTCTTATTTCGTATCCAGTATCTCTCATAATAATTTCGAGTTTATTGGCATAATTTCGATACAAGATTGTGAAATTAATCTCAGATCCGCAAAACATAACTTCCTTACAGCAACAAAAGCGAGTTCAAAGATCTCCGCTGAGAATCTAACGTCTCCGTATGAGGTCAAACTCGGCTAAGGTCGCCATCGGCTTTCCCCGCGTAAACATAATTTAACTGCACAATTTCTGACTGCATTTGCTTAGGAAGCAGTTGATGTATCCTAAAAACTACTGAACAATAATCAGCAATGTAGTGGTTTTATTAAGCTTTACAGCAGAATGCTAATAGTTCAGATAAAGAACTGGGCTGTTTTGTTGTCACAAAAATGTGTATCTTATTATGATGATAAGTTTCTAAAGTTTTGTATGTTGGTCAAACCCCTCAAGTAGACAGAGGCAGATAGATTGTTTGGCCTATACGCCAAACAAACAATCTATCTGCCTTTAACGCGAGTTTTGTATGCTGGTCGAACCATCACAGATAGGTTAAGAAATCTACCTGCCTTTACCGTGAATGTAGCCCAAACACACAAATTGACTAGAACTCGTATGAGCTACTAGAATAGTAATGTCACGAGTTCACGTCCAGAATGGTGGACGGTTACGGTAAAAGAAGATTGGCGTAAGGGCCCACGACATGATACCAATTCAAACAGCCAGACCAACCATTTAACGATCTCCGTGGCTATTTGTCCAGCTCTAATAGTTGGCTAAGACGCAGGAGTTGGCGGATTCGATCCCCGCCGGGCATTATGTTTACTTTATCTGCAGATATCGTGTCGGGTCTGGGTGTTTTCTATTTATCAAATCTATCAATCATCTCTTTCCATAGAAAAAGCTTTACGTAGTTTAGGACTGTGTAGTGGCCAACCTCGCATTTTCTTTACAGACTTACTCTTACTACACTTACAGAAATATCATCTCTCTTTCCTTGGCATTTACTATTCCCATCTGATGGTAGGTCGGCGTTACTAGTCTTTTCTTTCCACTTTGTTCTAATATTCCAAATCTAATGTTTGTTTAAAATCAAATGTTGTTGTATATATTACCGCCATAACTTATATCCTGGCTAACAAATCAGTACCTCTTTAGTGGAATTATCGCTGGTGATTGAAATCAGGAAAGTAAGCAAATGAAGGTGAAATTAGGCACACTATGAAGAAGAGATAGCCAAATTGGAACTGTAGCTCGCAGACAAAGTAAAAGTAGTCAGTAGTAAGCCGGGTTACGTGCGTAGTAATTTCGCAAAGCGGCCGTGGCCCACTTCTGCAACAATTGCCGCTTTAATTTTAACATTATTTATGGACGCGCGTTCCGGTATTTTAGTATATTTGCTCGCCTTCTGTTTTAGATTTGTAATTTTACGATCTCATTTGGCTATTCTAACATCGCACTAGGTTTTTATTACTTATACTTATAACAGACCAGCTTTTACGCCTGGGTTTTCGTATGGCGCTTTTACTTTAATAGGTTTCATCGACTTGAAAATTTAAAAAGTCTGTATGCTTACTTTCACTTTTAGATACTGCGTCAAGAGTCATCAATATAAGAAAAGCAACAAATCCGAAGTGTCCTAGTGTCACAAGTCACAACACACAAACCCTGTCACGAACAAAGTAAAACCAAGACACGAGACAGTCGCAAATCGTGTAGCGTTCAGCATTATCGTGATTGTGTCAGTATAATGGTTTAGCCGATAGAATGGCGGTTGCATTGTACCGATGCGTGAGTCAACGATCCGGTCCAGACGGCCGGGGCGGCAGCGCAACACGCGATTCCTAGTCACAAATTGAAACTAGATACACAAATACATTTGAAAGCCTCTATGCAAGCTGATTTAGTTAATAGCTTTTGTTAAAAAGGCCTCGTGAATTATTACTTATACGTTAATGCTTTGTAGCTATTAACGTTAAGCAAATTTTAATATAGGAGGTCATGAATGTAGGTCAAAATCAGATAGCCAAATTAAAGATGAGAAGGTAGTATATACTATCTTTCATACGCTTTTTGTAGAAGGTTCTGTAGTGCAATCATGATTTTATGCTGATAACAAAATGCATACCTACGTTAAGAAATCATTACGATTTAAATTCCTGTGATATCAGAAATTTCAGTCGCAAAGGTTTCTGTTGTTATAAAAGCACACCTTAGGTTGAAATCAGTTTCTTAGTAAGACATACTTTAATTGGAAGGCGTTGAAAGAACCGTTTTGATTACTATGCGCGACAAAGACTGCTAAGCGCCGCAAACAAACAAATTAATACAGCTGTCGCGGTGAGGTAAGCAAACCATTAGTAAAACATAAAATGAGCAAGACTGAACAGCATTCCAAGCTACTGTACTATGCTATTTATGAACTATGCATGTAAAAGAGACTGCATGCTACAAATTGACTAATTAATTTAATTTAAATGTAGTGCTTTTTCAGCAGAACCTTCAAGAAGAGAACTGGTGAATTTTCGTTTAAAACAAAATAGGTTGATAACAACGGAAAACGCAAACGTGTTTGTATAAATAATTAATAAATACAAACACATCCAATGACTAACCGACATAATAAAACCGAAAAGGGCATGAGCACCACTACAATACAATTTGACATAGATTTATACACATAATATCCAGCTTCCTTATACAGAAGCTGTGATACAAGTGTTACAACAAATGCATGTAGTCCATAGAACAGATGTATACAGGAAACAGGCGACCGGCTTTTATGCGATGGTCTACAAGGTGCATAGGTATTTCAGCCATATAAGATTCTCACAATTAACAGAACATACATTTGAGTTAACTACCATACCAACGAGTATTGATACTTCTCAGGATTGTTGTGTGACTATCTGATAACATATACATTTCATAGCCGTGCAGAAGATTAGAACAAGGTTCACGTGAGAGGAACGAGGCATTTGCTTAGAGATGAAACTTTAATAATGGGAGCTCTCGAGTCCCTCTTGACCCCCGGGTCTCGCGACCTTATACATAAAGTAAGTAGAAACAAACGAGTTTATTGAATGAGGCGTGACTTGCGGAAATCCATTATAATATCTTAACCCTCTATGCTAATGCATTTTCAGAAGAAATCGGCTCCAAATTCGTCACGGAATACACTAGAAACAACAAAGATGTAGAGATAGTTGTCTTGCAACGAACAACACCATGGCTCGTGTTGCCTTTTTACCCGGCTGCCAAGGAAGGGTATTGTTTTAAGATTAGATACGATTTCTCCAGAAGATGCCAAGTAGACAGGGCGAAACCCGTGTCGAGTTCTTTTTGAGTGTTTTTAATCGCTCATTAGATATAGATTAGCGGATTTGTTATTCATTAAGATAGAAACAAAATGTAAAAGTGAAGGGCGAAGTGTTACATACGCTGCTGCTACAAAATGATTAAATTTAACATTTCAATAGCCATTAAAAGGCAGATCGATCCCAGTTTAATGTAGAGCATAGCAAACTGACGTCAGTGCAATAACACTAAATAGAAATTGTCTTTGGTGCATGGTTCTCCGCTGTTGAAAGCGGATGCTATGAATATTTTAACATAGACAGAATACGTTACGGTTTTGTGTTCGAGCTTCGAGCCTATAATTTTGTGCTCGGATGATACATCAATATCACTTCTAGTGAGGATCAATCTTTAATACTCGTAAAAGTCATGAATAAATCTTTCGTCGCATCGGAGGGGAACAAAATTTAAGAAGCTCTTTGTATTTGCAAATAGAATATTACACACAGCGCTTTTTTAACCATTGTGTTTGAGTCTAAAAGTTAAACAAGGAAGTCTTCAAAGCTACAAGTCCCATACATCAGGCTTGTCAATTTATTTAGACAAGGCATTCCAGTAGCGTTTAAAATCAATTGCCTGGGCATAAGCGCACTCTTAGCTTCATGCCTAAGGCATGAAGTATGACATCAGTAGACGGAACCACTCGTCTCCCACGCGACACCCACGGCCCGCGAGCCTTGGAAAACCATGCGACTGAGAAGCTTGGCGAGATAGTTTGCGAAACACCAATGCAAATTAAGATTTAGATAAGCTTTCTGTGACTGGCTTTTTACTAGTAACTAGCTAGAAATTCTGAACGGCGTCAGTCAGCCTGTCTAATAATTCTCTGCACGGTACTGCTCGAAAACTTCGACAGGTTGACCAATCACCAACCAAGACCATCTTGACCTTTTTTTTCTTTTGTTTATGTCGCAAACAAAAGTTAAAAATACAAAATACATTGATTCAAGTCTAATAATAACCCAAACGACACGATAATTGCTCCTGTAAACGTCTCCAACCAATTGATAATAACGACCTGGTCGATGAACCGAATTCAAAAGGCTCCTAGATTAAGAATGACTGAACAAAGCAGAATGATACTTTCCGCGGAATTTTAGAGGAATGAAAATAGGTATATTTATTGTATTCGAAAACGAACAATAGTTAAAGATGTTGGTAATCGGATTTTGGAACTCAAATGGAGCTGGGCAGGACACATGGCGAGGCGCGGTGATGGCAGATGGAGTAGAGCTATAACTGAATGGTGGCCGAGACAAGGATACAGAAACGTTGGTCGTCCGGCAGCAAGATGGACAGATGACATTGATAAAGGCGGATGGCACAAAGTAAGGGAGGCCTATACCCAGCAGTGGGTGAAATCGGTCTGTGGATGATGATGATGATATTTATTTGCAAGCAAAACAATATAGGAACAAATTTATCAGCGGCCTCCGCCTTTGGTGTTATCATTGAGTCCAGAAGCGTTTACATACATATGTATACAAGAAAGGGTATTCTTACCAATCAGTGTCCATATTGGCAGCAATAACCTTCGGAATACCCAGGCAATAAATTTTTTAAGAGGACCAAAACAGTATAACATGGTCTTGAGCTGTTGCTGAGGATTGACTACATTTTTAATTTACTATCGAGGTTACAGCAGCTCATCATGAGTACTAGTTCGCCCGTGGGCGTTGAAGGTTCTTCGTGGTTCTCAAAAAACAATTGGCTATAATTTCAGATTAGCTCAATTTGGCTTGACCATAATAGTTTTCAAAGTTGCCGTTCTCTCGTGCGTGAAAACGTCACTAAGTCAAGTGTGTCGTGGGGAAACCTTCGTACCCTATAACTAGTAATTGGTACGTGAGAACCACAAATTTGTTCAAATGGCAACTAATGTCTCTTTTCCAGAGCCTCGCTTTTTTTAATTTTGAAGACAGACAAATGTTTGATTGTGACTTTGCTCGCCGGATAAAGCTTATGCGTTATTGCATCATTTATAACATTAAGTCGAGTGCTTACTTATCACTTATCATATCAGTCTAGTAAGTTCGACGATCGGTGGCACCAAATTCTCACCCTCACATCTTCAAAACCTTCGCATTCATATTTTTAGAAATATTGGGTATAAAGTTTAGAAGTCATTGTGACGTCATCCCTGATTAGGCAACAGATGTCTTGCCTTTATTATTGCATGCTTGTTTCCTGAGCAATTCATGCTATATTTTAATGTTAAGTAAATTGACTTTTCACATATATTTTATAGATGATTTATACAGCGTCAAACTGGTACATAACTCATGCTGTACGGGACAATGCACCTAGGACATTGTTGGATAAACTAGGCTTGACCAGCACCAGTACCATCTTCGTAGATTAGTCGAAAAGAACATGTCATTACGTTTACGAAATTCGTGGGTACATACCACTCGGCCAACACATCTTCGGGATTGTGTAGCACCTGGGTATTAAGGGAAGTAGCCAAGGGTATACATTATCATGTACAGATGATAGTGCACACGCAGAAGAAAAAATTCGGCCAAGTGCGAGTCGGAATCGCGCAAGAACGGTTCCGTACCATTATTTGACAAAACACAACTTAAATATTCTGTAAATGTTTCAAGAGTCTACCTTTTGCCGTTATTAATATCGAGCAAAAAACGACAGAAAAATCACGTTTCTTGTTTGTTATTTGCTCCCCTTAAATATTTAATTTATTCTGTTTTTATTATTTGTTGTTATAGCGGTAACGGATATACATCATTTGGGATCGGGTGTTCATGAGAATAGGGTCCCGTTTTTACTTTTTGTGCGGAACCCCAAAAACAGTGTGTTTTGGTTACAAAAGGGTCTTATATATAACATATAAATTGTTTCAAAAAGCACCTGTACAAATTAAGCTTAATATTGTACTGATCAAAACATAGTGATTAAAAACAAACTAATAATCGTTGTAATTACTTCTCTGAAAAGAAAACTTCATCATCATCATTTCAGCCATAATACGTCCACTGATGAACACAGGCCTCCCTCATGGATCTCCATGAGGGGTAGTTGCCATTCTCACCACGCCTGGTAGGCGGGTTGGTGAGCGCAGTATGGGATGTTGATACACGGATAGACGCTGCTGCCCATATTCCGGAGGTATCCCTTAGCAGGCTCTTACTGCATCCATGGGCATGAGAGGAGGGGTATCATTCTACTGCTGGCACCCCACGGCGAACGAAAAGAAAACTTACAAAGCCTAAAATGAAATTAGAGCATTTATCAGATACAAACATGGCGTGTTCGATTTTAGTCAATATTTTAACCTAGCACCTACTAACCTGAATGACTGACCTTATTTTCCATTCGAATATCCCTATCGATGGTAAAAGCATACGAAGCCTACGTACTTGAATGGATAGAACACAATTTTACAAATCATTTATTAGTTGACACAAATACAAAAGGTAGTGTTACTACACTGGTTTTGTTAGGACAGTGTTTTGTGTTACATTACTATGACATGTAAATCAATAGAATTACACAAACGAATGGAATAAGGCGTTTGTAACTCCATTATAATATAGTTTAGAGTAGATGATATAAAAACTAACACAACAAGGGGAAAATGCAACAATGTACATTACCATGAGCGAGCGGGGTCGTGGGCGATATGCAATTTAATATGGCATTAGAAATGCGACACAATACCGTGGCATTAATATCACGTAACGTATGTGTTTATCAATATTAATTGACATTTAAAACACGCCATACGAGTAACAAAGGCATCCCACACGGCGATGACTTCATAGGTAAAATCGAAAGCTTGGACTAAATCTGTGTTTGCAAATATTGCAGAAGCATGGAATTGTGCAACAGCGGCGTTTATGCAGATCCAAAACATGATATAAATGCTAAAGGGAATATTCATAGATTTAAACAGAATGATCTTGCTTTTGTTATGAATTAAATTAGTCCAAAACAGGCTCTGGGTCAAGCTAGACTAAAACTATTTTTGGCATTGGATTCCCTATAAGTAGCTCATACAAAATAATTAAGTCAACCAATGCTGGACATATAAGCATAATGCTTAGGCTCCAGAATACGATTTGAGATTTTGCATTGACATTAATTTGATTTTTGATTCCAACTTGGAAGTGCCATTTTATTATGATTTTATGTTTTTATGGGCGAGAGAGGAGAAAAGGAAAAGAAAGGCTCGTACGGTCCAGAATATAATTTGATAACGAGAACAGAAAATTCAGTGATAGTTTGTTCTTTCTGAAACTCAAAAGATTGAAAGTAAACTAGCACAATCCGAAAACTACCAGTCAGAAATAGGACATCGCTTAAATTGTACCAAACAAACACAATCCAAGAATCGGCGTTCATTGATCAGTATGGCAATTAGAACCAGCCTGTTAGCCGGGGCACAGCCGCCCACGTGCTGTTGACGCAAGAAGGTCGCTAGACCGGCCTGTACCTCTACAGTACAGCCTTGTTTACTTAGCGAGAGCTTGAATACGAGGCTTATGGCGATAGACTTGAGGAAACAAATACACTACCGGCCAAAAGTTTGAGACCACTTGTAAAAATCTTTGTAACCACCAAAATATTTCAAAAGTACACATGATAAAGAGCTAATTTGAACACCTGCGTATTCTATTGTTATCAAAGAATTTCTGAGAGTCATTTTTATTGTATATTTTTAAGTTATCATCCTTTAAAGGTCTATTGTTTCAAAACATAAATGAGTACCGCGCGCTTACCAGGTGATAGAGTCATTGTTATATTTTTTAGGGCCTGCTCATTTCTAATTATTTTGGTTTTGTTTTGCGGTAACCGTACTTCCGGATTATTTTAGCTTCCTTAAACATATTTTTTACCTGAGTTTTAATGGAGTTAATTTTTCATTATCTTAACTAGTCTGAGCTCGTCGTTGCTACAGTGAAGACATCTTAAAATGGGAAAAGTGCGCGAAATTAGCACTGAAACTCGTTCTGCCATAGTTGTTTTACACGGCAAAGGCAAATCTGAACGTGCGATTGCCTCTCAACTTAAGTTGTCGAAGACTTGTGTTCATAACGCAATAACCCGATACAAGGAGACTGGCAGTAATCAAGATCGTTCGCGATCGGGGAGACCGAGAGCTACCACTTCTAGCGAGGATAATTTCATCGTCGTTACCAGCAAGCGGAATAGACGCCTAACCGCACCAGAAATCCGCGCAGAAGTGAACAAATCCCGATCAGAACCTGTGTCATTGACTACAGTAAAAAGACGATTGAGAGATGCTAAGTTATTTGGTCGCGTCGCCGTTCGAAAACCACTACTAAGGCCACAAAACAAAAAGAAACGGATGCAGTGGGCCCTTACCCATCGAGACTGGACTGAAGAAGACTTTAAAGAAGTTCTTTGGACAGATGAATCCAAGTTTGAAATATTTGGTTCAAAACGACGAATTTTTGTTCGACGTACCGCCGAGGAAAAGATGATGCCAGATTGTGTGGTGCCAACAGTTAAGCATGGTGGTGGTTCCATTATGGTCTGGGGATGCTTCTCGGGCCATGGAACCGGAGATTTGGTACGAGTCGAAGGAATCATGAAAAAGGAGCATTATAAACGAATACTACAGCAAAATGCCGTTCCGTCTGGTTTAAGATTAATTGGAAATGGATTTTTTTTCCAACAAGATAATGATCCTAAACATAGTTCAAAATTATGCAGGGGTTATTTAGAACATAAAGAAACAGAAAGGGTGTTAAAAAACATGGTGTGGCCCCCTCAGAGTCCGGATCTCAACCCCATTGAGCTATTGTGGGAAGAGCTTGACAGAAATGTGCGCAGTTGTTGTCCCTCCTCACAAGAAGACATGTGGAAGTCTTTACAAGAAAGCTGGAACAATATCTCACAAGATACAATTGATAAATTGATTGCTCGTATGCCGAGACTAGTGAAAAAAGTTATAAAATGCAAGGGAGGCTTTTTTGACGAAAAATCCGTTTAATGATTTTATTAAATATGAACGTCATTTTTAACGTAAATGGTTGATATTTCTTGATTTTTTTGTTTTCTTCTTGATGAATGTGTATTAGTAAATAAGCATTTTAATTAATATCTAAACCTCTTGATTTATATTTTGAGTTTTATTTCATTTTGCTACTTAGATGTAGGTGGTCTCAAACTTTTGGCCGGCAGTGTACGTGTGCATAAATGCAGCTCTGATTGAAGCTAGATGGCGCTGTATGTTATGTCCAGCGTTATCGTTCATATTTGAGTTATTACAGAGATTGTTATAAAATCACGCTTGATCAAAAACTGTACCTAAAATACTAAATATCTGGGAACAATTCATAAAATATTTGATGAAATAGTTTTAATTTGTACCTAATCAAATTAAATTATTAAAGAATTAGTTTCGAAGTGGGCGTTTGTGATGCCATGTAGTTTCTAAATACTAAAGAAAGCATCGAAATAATCTTAATTTTTGTTTGTGGTTCACGCGGTAGCTTAAATATCAAAAGCTATAAACCTTATACTTAAATAGCTACATTAACTTCAAAGGTTCAGCGAGTTTATTTAATTTACACAGCGAGGTTCGTAGTTGAGAAATATAAGACGCTGAGAGGACCGACACCGCAATTTAAAACTCGTTTTACAAGATATCTGATAATTGTATAATGTGTATGATATTGATCTAACTAGATACAACACTTGATTTTCTAGAGCTTCTTGCCTCCGGGTTTACAGCTTATTTCTGGACCGCCTAGTCTAGAATTCTAGATGATTTACAGAACGATTTAAGAAAATAAACATTTAAACAGTTTTATCGCAATATATTTATGAAAATGTTCAGTTTGCACAAAAACAAAATCATTTTCCTAAGATATGTAATGTGTATCTAGCATAAATACAAGAAACAAAACATTGCAATATCCTACACCTTTTACTCCAATAAGTAAATAAATAGTTCATGGGTAAGTAATTAAAGTAAACAAATACCGAGATGATTATTTGAATAATATTGTCTCATGGCCGGGTGTTGCTCGCTTCATCCGCGATAAAAATCGGTGTCATCTTGTTATATCCAAACATTCATAATTCTTTTAAAATTACGTATTAGTTCAGTATTGTGTACAGATTTAATAATAACTTTATGATCTCAGCGCGCATTGTGTATACGCGTTTGCCTAGTAATACTGGTAATGCATAACAATAAACATAGTCATCATTTCAGCCGTAAAACGTCCACTACTGAACTAAGGCCTCCCTCATGGATCTCCATGAGGGGTAGTCGCCATACTCACCACGCTTGGCAGGCGGGTTGGTGAGCGCAGTACCGGATGTTGATATACGGAAAGACGCTGCTGCCCATCTACCGGAGGTGTCCCTTAGCAAGCTCTTACTGCATCCAAGGGTAGGAGAGGAGGGGTAACATTCTACTGCCGGCACCCCACGGCTAATAAACATAATGGACAGATTATATAATAGATAGATCGTAGAAGAAATACGCGACTGTAGCGATGCAGAACCTGTATTTTTATAAACAAACAAGCTGACCCGGCGAACTTTGTACCTACCGCCTAAGAATCAACTACTAACTACTACTACTATTCTACTCTACAACTAGACATACTCTACAACTATAACACTACCAGTACTTTACAAGTATAATACTACCACTACTTGACTTCTACGACTCAACTTACCCACTCACTACCTTACTAAAAGCCAAAAATATAAACAGGATGAGTTTAAGTTTAGCCACAAAAGTTAAATTTCTAAACGCACCTATAAATATTGGACGACCAAAAAATGTCATGAATAAAATGTCTGAAAAAATGCATTTACGTATTAATTATTTTTTCAATGAACATTTAAGATATTTAAATACTTAGATAACATATCGGGCGCACATAATCCAAAAAAAATTAAGATCATTGAAATCGTTCTCGAGTTTTAAGTGATGAAACTAACCGACTTTTGTATATACATAAATAGATAAATGATTATCAAACGTTTGCGATCCCAGAACTTCGACCAATTTCTTCTACAGACGTAATGAAGAAGAATATTTCTCTCATTTCCAACAGCGGCTCTAACATCTGAACTGATCATACAAACACAATCATTAACTTCACAAATAAAAAATGATTAAGCACCTATTCGCAAAGCTAAATTGAAGGTGAACGTGGCGAATGGCCAGATGACTCATACTTGGGAGAGCGGTATCGCGGCTTCCCTCGCCACCGCCAAACCAGTGCATCGCGTGACGAAACAGTATATTATATACATCGGCTATAACCGACAGTGAATTCAAGTTTTTACTTGCGCGTATGCCCGCTACACTGTGGGAACTAGAAAGGCTTACTTTGTAAGCTGAGGAGTTTTAAACTGATTTAGCGCCTTCCGTTTGTTATTTTATAGTAAAGTTCGGTTTAAGTTCTGCGAAACTCCATCGTGGCGGATGGCACAAACTAAGTGAGGCCCTATATCCAGCAGTGAAGTGAAGTCGGGCTGTGGATGATGATGATGATGATGATGAAAGTTAGTTTTTTTTTCTCCGATAAAGTGATTATTTTAATATAACTTTAACACGGGATTTAATTTGTCTTTTTGAACGTCCTTCTTGTTGTATTTGTATTTATATGCATTTTAATATTCCTGAAATTCATAGCAACGTTGCATGTTTCCTTCTTATTAACATTACTTCGGAACATACTCGAGTGATCTTGCTTCCTTAAATATGTTTTGCTTGGGTTTACCGTAATTTATGCAATTTACTGTTCCTCTCAGCTTACTTCCAGCTTGCATAAACTTTGCTGAAAAGCTGCTAAATTTAGTTTAATTAGAATACGGTAGGGTACTATTGAAGTAAGCAATACAGTAGAAAGTATAACGTAACACAATTTTTTAACTAACACGCGAAGAACGCGCGCTAATAAAAGAACTGTGACAAAAAAGGTTATCAAATCATTATTCAAATATTACGAAAGTATGAATAAATGATAATTATGAGATCCTTATTCCGTCTGAATGATAATTCTGTACAATACAGAAGTTACAATAATTTACGATGGATTTGCAAGGGTACGGGCAGCCAGCGAAATCATGTCCATAGAGTGAGGCCTCTGCCCTCGATCGATGACGCAACCTTGACCAGCTCCGTGGGCGACACGCCATGCTGGTCGCATGGAAGTGCTGCTCCAAACACCATAACCACGAACCAAACTATCTGTTTCGAAAGTTAAAGCTTACAAAGCCGAAAGTTAAAGCTTACAAAGCCGAACGTACTGCTTGAAAAACAACCGATTTTTCAACTTGCAATGTTTGTAAGTTACATTTTTAGGTAAAATCTTGTAAGCTGAATAAAAACCGGACACTTCTGGTGTATGCACTGAAATTATGCGTACAACTATATTGCGGGTGACAATACAAAGCATTACTCATTATTGCAATAAAAGTTTGGTTTATAAAATATATTTTTTGTTCACTTGAATTAATGATTAATAATATTATAATAACTTCATTGTTCACAAAATAAAACAAATCCAGCAAAGGTAAAATAAAAATAAAGGAACACTGGCCTGCTTTATCGCTAAAAGCGATCTTGTTTAAGTCAGGGATAGTTTTTAAATTCCAGTTCGTAAATAGTTACCTTTCATGTTAAACACAGAAACATCGATTTGATAACATGGTCATTGACCTACGTAAATTGAGTGATATGGAATAACAGACAAGAGCATATTCTTCCCAATATTTATTTGAAGATAAGCGAGAATGATCATAAAATTACGCGTAGACTTAGCAAAACAGATTGAGGATAAACTCGAACTTACTATGTGTATGTGAGTAACCTAACGTTTTTAAACAAAACGGGTAAAAGGAAATATAATGAGAAAATTACGGGAATGCAATCTTATTAGATTCAACAACTGAGCAGGGCAAGTCTCGAGGTTGGACTCAAAATGAACATGGCGAAAACCAAAGTAATGACCAACAGCACAAAGAGGAAAATCGAAGTCGATGATGTGATTGAGCATGTCCATTTAATACCTGGGCCAAATAGTCTCTTTTCAGACGAGACAGGATAAAGAGGTTGCGCGACGCACGGAAAACGCCTGGAAGAGCTATTGGTTCATGATACAACTGATGAAAGGATATCTTCCACTCTCTTCAAAACGGAAACTCATGGACATGTGCATTCTCCCGATCCTCACATATGGTGCACAGACTTGGTCATTTACTAAGAGCCAAAAGTTCAGCCTTCGGGTTTGTCAGAGGGTTATGGAGCGCAGCATCTTAGGAGTCGAACTTACGGACCGAGTTAAAAACACGACTGCGCTCCAAAACGCAATGACGTCGCAGAAAAATCCGCCAAACTCAAATGGGACGGGCTGGGCACGTGTGTCGTATGTCAGACGAGCAGTGGGCGAAGATCGCAACTGACTGGGTCCCGGGCAGACAACAGCCACGTGGAAGGCCTAGACGAAGATGGCGATATGAGCTCGACTCTTTTAATAAGGAATGAGCCCTTGTTGCGGAGAACCGCAAAGCATGGAAGCCTATGGCCTTTGCCCTGCAGTGGGACACTACAGGCTGTTAATAATAAATAATAATAATAGAGATAGCAACAGAAAATAATGCCTTATTAAAATTGCATAGTACCGATGTAATTCAATACAAACTGGATATATTACATCTTGGAGACTGCTTTACGTTTTCGATTCCAGCCATATTTCCCTAAAAACAGATGGCTTGGCCTTGACTATTAATTCTATAAGCACTGGCCGCATTGATGGCTTCGCGTCAGTGTTAAACCATTTAAATTGCTAACCAGGATACATTGTTTTAGGCCAGGTTTTATAACTGTATTCAATTCTCTTAAATTAGGAGTAACTAATATTAAATACAGAATTCGCAACTCTTTTTACCCAAGTAGAGCGAAGCAAAAGTAAGGGTTATGAACTTATATGATTGTTACACGCTCGTCAAGAATTCGAAGTCTGGTCTGAAAAGGTTTATGAAAGATCTCCTTTCATTGTATGATATAACATACATTGTAAGATACAGAGGTCGCTGGAAGACTTCGCAACCACGATAGATGCAATCTTGTCGAAAATAGTGAATTATGTGTCATGATCGCTAAAGATTGATAATACTTTTGTAAAATACTGTCATGCTCTGAATTCAAATAACTTTAGTTGGAGAGACACAAAAAATACACACGCGGCGGCTTGAGAACTTCTTCCATAATCTTTTTGTTGGTTTAAAAGGCCAAATCAAGAAACAAAGACAAAAGTCCACTCTATTCAAAGTCGAACTTCAGTGGCGGAAGATAGGTCATTAATTCACAGAGCTGGCTGGAAGAGGCGTCCTGCCGTATAAGGCTGTCCGCGACGCAAGGTCGCCGACCACGCTAACCGCTGTATTCAAAGGAAATTAATAAAGTTGGGGATCAAGATTGGTAAAATGTTTTAAATCGGATTATATTCTTGACAAGCCGCACTCTGCGGTGTCACCCGCGTAGTTCCCGTTCCCGTGGGAATGCGGGGATAAAATATAGCCTATGTTACTCAGGGATAATGTTGTAGCATTCTAATGGTGTAAGAATTTTGAAAACCTTTACAGTAGCTATAGATATTTTCATTGCATTTTATTGTCATATGGATTTCCGCAAAGTTACGCCTGATTCCATTAATTATAGTAGCTTTTGAGTTTATTTGTCACAAACATACAAAATACAAATCTTTCCTCTTTATAATATTAGTAAATATTCTAAACCTGACTTATTTATTACTTTTATTTATTTTTGGTAATTTATTTAGTGTCTCATGGTTAGGCAGTTACTCCAATTTTCTTTAACCAACTGAGCGTTTATTGTTTATTGAGTGTTACAAGTTTAAGAATGTAATTGCCAATACAATGTTTTGGTTCGTCCATGTGTAAGTGTAGGTTTTTTCAATCCGAAGGTTAGGTTTGATACCAGCCATGCACCAATGGATTATAATAATAATAATAATAATGCTGGACAATTCACACAGCAATTGCACATTAATTTTTGTTTAATTCAAAATTTTATGTGCAAATGCATCTCACAACACCTGCTTTAACAGTGTAGGAACACATCATAAGGAAATCCATAGCTTAGTAAGCTTCAGACATATTGACCTGTTCTTTCCTCTGACCAAAAACTAACTTAGCTGAGAGTATGGTATAGGTGCTGGGCAAGCCTAATCCATCTAAAGGGACTGCAGCCTCCCATAGAGCATAAGTACTAATTGCTGATGATGTATAGATCATCTATAGAAGATGCAAAGGTCTTTTTTGCAGGAGGAGCATAATATCTGAAAAATTTATGATCTTATCTACAATTTATTTATTTATTTGAGCCACCACCAAAAGATAATTAAAAGTTTATATTAAAATAGTGTGAGCTAGTTTTTCCCCAATTACAGGCAGCCAAAATAAACATTTACACAGTTGTTTGTTTAATCTCACAAATATTATAAAGCTGAAAGTTTGTATAGATGTTTGTTACCAGTTTTTGCATGAAGACATGCAAAAACTGGCCTAAGGATTGAATTTTGCACACATAGATGTTGACGAAGATTAACACATAGCTTACTTTTAGTATGGTTACAATACATACAATGTGCGGGCAGAAGATATTACAAACATAATTTTAAACATTACAAAATACAAACTAAATAATGTATGATGATCCTATCCTAGGTTGATTGTGAAGTAAATTTCTTAATTTTTCTTCATCCACATTTAAATGAAAAAAATTGGAGATAATGGAACGGAATCTGTACATTTAAACTTCAGAGTAATAATTTATAAGACAAATAAATAGATTACGTACAAATTTTAATGTTTCATCAAAGTTAAGTCAAACACTATCTTGCACATCCTGTGGCTTTGCTAAATCCATATGATCTCAAACTTTTACGTGGTACCTAATGATATTCGTAGTAAGTGAGAGCGACGACACAAAATAAGCTAAGAATGTCAATCATAGAGGATTTTCGAGTCGTCGACCTGTGCACGATGCGGCTCTGGCAAAAGCACCGCAAGGGTGAAAATACAATCATAATACGAGGTAAGTCATCAGTGGTTCTCATACTCACCATCTGTTCGTTTTATGTTGATGTTGACTCCAGACTGGATCTTCACAGTACCGTCATCCATTTTTGCACTGATTTATGCACCACATACACCATAGAACATTATCTTGCTAAGAACCCTTGTTCAAAAATAGTCTAACACATTGGTAAATTACACATAAGAACCGGTGATTACAAAATAAATTTCTACACCCAGATTGACAGTTATATCGAGCTAGCTTCACACTTCAGACTGGAACGTTTGAAATTTGTTTCACTACAAGAGTCAAATCAATCACTCTAAATTAATCCAAATTGTAAAAAATGCGATTGATTTGAAAATTGTAAAAGTATTCACGAAATAAAATGTGAAAAAACTGTAGCTGTTCAAATCATTACGTTTGAAATAACGAAAAAAATATTTTTGGACTTTTTGCCAATGCGACGAAATATATTGTTTTTTTTTATTTCTTGTCTATGCACGATTAGGAATCCTTTGGCCGTTTTCAATTATTGCCATACTCAAATATACAATCGAAATTAAGTACTATTTAGTGCGCAACTTGTGCTGGATTTTTATGACTTGAGGATAGAAAGTTCGAGTAATCAGCAACGCAATAAAACTTTTACGTTTACACTAGTAGTTTTAGATAAGACGAAGTTAGGTAAACAATTGAGGTCACTTCAGTACAAACCATTTTGCAGAATGTGCACAATTTTCTGATTTACAAAATCGAAATCACAAATCGATTGTCAGTCCTTGAGAAGACAGCACTAACTAAAAGTCGCGGCTCCTGTCACAAAATAGGCAAGTGCTTCCAACTCTACCCAATTGCATCTAAAACTAGCTATAGTGTAACTACAATTATGTAGAAATACAGATTTTATGTCTAATCTTATACTACGTTTATCGTTTTCTAATATATTAGGGTAGCGATAGGTGGTTAGTAGGAATATTAAAAAATAGCAATTATAAAACATAATCTAAATAATAAATAGGCAGAGTTCGCGCAAAACTTTATGAGCTCTGTGAACGTTGCGGCAAATGCAAAGTTGCGCATGTCATAACATGTTCATTCAATATTGCCAACTAGGTTATAAATAAACTTGCTACACATTAGAAATTTTACATAAAAAATTGGCTTCTTGCGTTAAGTAAAGGTGAATTTATTTTATTTTTTTAGTTTTAATTAATACTTCATTGAATATGATAATTTATTTCATATATATATTTTTTTAAATATATAACAAATAAATAAATAAATGCGTAGTAAAATGTGTGCTAGATAAAACGAAAATACACCGAAAATCGCCCTGGCAACCCTAGTTTCACAGATTGAGCTACTCTCGCACCCCTTTTATCTTTCCTTCCCCTCAACGCCCTAAAAACTGTGTACTGCGCAGTCGTTGAAGTTAAGTTCACAGAGCTCAAGAAGTTTGGCGTGAACTCTACCTACATACCTACCTAATTTCAACATAAATTTACTTCAATCAATATTAATAAACAGTAGACGTAACAGTGCACTAAGTAAATGTAGGACTAGTGGACATGCACATAGTGGACTATGTGGACAGCAGCGATATAGTTAAAGCCTTTAAAATGTTAAATGTTAAGAAAACTGCAGATCTCTGGGGTATTTCTGTAAACATTGTAAAACCATTGGTAGACACAATCGCACATGAGCTGGCTTTTATATTTAATGAATGCATTGACTGTGGTGTATTTCCTGATCTAATGAAACACAGTAAAATAATACCTTTATTCAAATCAGGTTCTAAGTCGGACCCCACTTTAGGCCAATATCAGTACTGCCGACATTTAGTAAAATTTTTGAAAAGCTTATTTTAAATCAGCTATCTAAGCACTTTAACGACAACGAATTGCTTCACTGCAAGCAATTTGGCTTTACTCGCGGCCGTTCCACTACTGATGCTGGTATAGAGTTAATCTCTCATATCTATGATGCTTGGGAGAGGTCGCAAGACGCTTTAGGTGTTTTTCGCGACCTTTCAAAAGCATTTGACTGTGTACACCATGAAACATTGATCAGAAAATTGCGCCACTATGGTGTTAGAGATATCTCTTTGGATCTACTTATTTCTTATCTCAGTAACAGGATACAAAGAGTTGATGTTAATGGAAAACGTTCTTCGGGATCTGTAGTTACAATGGGTGTACCGCAGGGATCAATTCTTGGGCCTTTTCTATTTTTAATTTACATTAATGATCTACCTTACCTTGTCAAAAACAATCATGAGATTGTATTGTTTGCTGATGACACTTCACTTTTATTCAAAATGAAACGACGTACCACCGATTATGACGAGGTGAATAATGCAATGTCAAAAGTTGTTAATTGGTTTAATGTCAATAACCTGTTACTTAATGAAAATAAAACAAAATGCATTAGATTTACTCTCCCAAATGTAAAACAGGCTGATGCCAAGATTAAATTAAAAGGTGAAAGTTTAAACCTTGTAGAAAAAACTGTATTTTTAGGCATAACTTTAGACAATAAGCTTCAATGGGGCCCACACATAGAACAACTATCGGGTAGGCTTAGTTCTGCAGCATATGCAGTCAAAAAAATTCGCCTTCTTACAGACGAAGATACCGCTAGACTTGTTTACTTCAGCTATTTCCACAGCATTATGTCTTATGGCTTACTACTGTGGGGATGTGCTGCAGATATAGACACCGTATTTGTGCTGCAGAAGAGGGCTATTGGTTCTATCTACAATATGGGTCCCAGAGAATCACTTCGCACTTTTAAAGAAATAAATATAATGACAGTAGCTTGTCAATATATTTATGAGAACCTGTTGTACACCCATAAATATATTGCTTCGTTTAAGAAAAACAGCGACAATCACAATGTAAATACAAGAAATAAGAATAAACTCGCTGTGCCCACTACTAGGCTCCATAAGGTGAAAATATCTTTTAAAGGGCAATGTATACGCTTCTACAACAAACTCCCAAGTGAGTTGCAGATGTTATCATTGAATAAATTCAAAAACATTATTAAACGCAATCTGTGCAATAAAGCTTATTATAAAATATCAGATTACCTAGAGGACAAAACCACTTGGGACGGAATCTGCTCCAACTCAAACGTAGCATAAGACAAAATAAAATTGTTAAATGATGACTATAACGACCTAGTTAGGTTCTTCTGTTCACTTCTTTTCCTAACTCGCGTGTCATCTGAAGTGAACAGATTCAACTATGTGCTTTATTCTATTTATTTGTGTTGTTTTATTTTGTAATTTGTGACGCGTCAATAAGGTCCATGCGGCCGCACTGAATAAAGTATTTTTTGATTCTTGATTCTAGGTACTAACTGTTAGGAAAAAGAAATTGCCGTCCCGGGAAGCCTGGCAGTTGCGAAACAATATTTTTATATTGTTTTACTTTAGCAACGTGCTTGAATTAGTATGAGTATTCATACAGTAGTTTTTTGCAGTCTTGCGTCATGGGCTAAACGCCCTAATGTTTTATATCTTGTGCAATAAATAAATAAATTTGAGTATGTGAGGTTGCGGTGTCGTGACGCGCGTCAATCCCTTCTTTTTTTATGCAGTGATTGCAGTGACCTCAAGACCCCAAAACATTTATTTACATAAATAATTATCTCACTTGGTCGTCGTGGCACTAGTTTTATTTGAACCAACGTACTTTCCCTGGGGCCAAATCAGACGATGACTAGATATTCGTATTTACATTTATTTATATATAGACACGCGGCAGCGTGTCCAGCTATTTAAATTTACTCGCGTCATTGTTTCGTCATTTTTATGCGTCATGACTCCGTCATATTTCGTGCGATCAGTCTAACCCTTACAGAGATTTATCTTGTCTAAGGTCTAACCCCAGGTCTAATCATTATTAAGGTCATGACTAAGGTCTAATCATTATTATTTAAATAATACGAAGTTGAGTCGAGTAGATGAAATTTGAGACCTGGGGGTCACATTGGACAGTCAATTAAATTTTTGTGCTCACTACGACAGGACTTCTAAAAAAGCAGCACAACTGTTAGGCTTTATAAAACGAAACACAAAAGAATTTCAATCAAGAACAAAAATTACACTGTTTAATGCCTTTGTCCGAAGCATTCTTGAGTATGCATGCACCACCTGGAGCCCCTTTTACACCATCCATTCACAGAGATTAGAATGCATACAACGTTCTTTCGCCCACCACCTCGACTTCATCTCTTCCGGTATATCACATCGTTCTCCCTATCTACATAGGCTTAACTTTTTAAAATCGATTCTCTTTATTGCCGACGCAAGGTACAACAGTTAACTTTCTTACACAAGGTTATTAATGGTCATGCTGACTATAGTGGAATCCTCCAAAGTATTCAGCTTACTGTTCCGACTAGGAGTCCCAGGCAGCCGATTATCAAAATATTTAATATCCCATTTTGCTACACTAACATAGAACTGAGGGCTCCTTCCTGTAGTCCAGCTCTGTAATCAGTACAACTTGATAAACAAACAATTGCCTAACTTAGATATTTTCAGTGATAACTTTATTAAATTTAAACATTCAGTGATGGAATATTTCCAGCATCTTAATTCAGAAATTAATTCTTGACCTCACTATAGGATCTTCTTACATACCTTTATCTTAACATTTGTTACATACATACTTATTTAATATTTTAACGTTTTTTACTATCTAAATTTTATTTTGTTTAATTATTTTATTATCTTTTGCTTTAATGATGATCAAATGATGAATAAATTATATTTAGTTACCATAAATGTTATATAGATATATTTAGTTACTTTTAGTATAAATTTAAAGAGTGTTGTATTCGCCTATAATTGGCATACATATAATGTTAGAAAACTCTTTAGTTTAGTCTAGATACTTTTTCTTTTTATGTTGAAAAAAGAATAAAATCTGTCAGTCTTAAGAAAAATGTTCTGATTATGTACAATGTACTGAAAGTTTTTATTACATATATTATTTCTTCGCTTTGCAATGTTGTGATTATTTAATGTAACTTGTATAATTTAGTTATGGCTGCAGATTGATAACCTTATAAACCCTCGACTGAATTAGAGGCAGATCTTTTTACCAAAGCACTGCCAAAAGTCAAACACATTTTGTTTGTTACATCTTTAGGGTTAGTTTAAGGTTTTGTAGCATATATAAAAAAAAATCAAAAATTCATTTATTATTCACTACAGGTTGTCGTAAATATATATTGTGGGACTCTTCTTTTAAGTTTGAAAAACTTGTATTAGAAGAGACCCCTCTCTTACTGTGACACTATACATTAGTAGTAAATAACTAATTCTATGAACTAGACAAAACATATACCTATACTAGAATTATAGTAAGTAACAAGAAATAAAGTTTACAAATTATTTTATGATTTTATAGGTATAACAATCATATCAATCACTTCATTAATGTTTCCGTTATAGTTTGGTTTATACACATGTTTAAAGCTGTGCCTGTTTGTGCGTTATATTTATATAGAAATACTTATATAATATATTTAATAAAATACATATATACAATCAGATTTAAGTAACTGTGTTAAATGATTGATACTTGACTAGTACCAGTTTTATATATTTATTAGTGTTCTGTTAAGAGTTTTTCTATAAATTCATAATTTTGTAATTTTAGCCAAGATGTTACTTTCTTTTTACATAATGAAGTAGGGTAATGAGAAAATATTTAGTTTTCTGTTTATTTTATTATAAATTGACGCAGATTGAGCGGAGAATTGTTTCCGAGCAAATGCTGTCTTGCTAGTTTTTACATATACCACTAGAGGTCGCAAACCGGGATACCGAATTTCGAAAATACCGGAATACCGAGCCAAATGTAGGTCTAATTAATACCGGTATTCATTTCACAAAAACCGGGATATTCGGTATTTTCGGTTTTAGTAAAATAAATAAAAAACAAATACAAACAAATAGAAAAAGTTACGCGCTATTTAATTCCAATTACGCGCGCGCAAGTTGTGTTCGTTCACCTTACGACACTTACGACTGAATTTAATTTAAGCATTTTTGTTATTTTTTTAATTAGAATATTATTTGACGATTAGTAAACCTTACATACTAAGAGTTAATTTTATGTTTTATGAGAATTTATTAATTTTATGTTTTGTGAGAATTAATTAGAAGTGTATTTTTTTTGGTTCGTTTTGTTTATGTTGAGACTGTTGTGAGATGTTTAAGTTTGATAAACATTTTATTTTTAGAACTGATTCCTAGTAGGAATCCTACTTCCTAGTCAAACACTACATTTAATTAAAGTATTTGAACTAGTTAACCTAAGTTATTTGAATAAAGGAATAAACGGGCATTTAGTATAGTATTAGTAAATTATTGCTAAGAATTAACTGATCGATTACCAACATATCAAATAATAAACTTAATACTTGTGTCAATTAAAATTTTGTTTTATTTAGAAGATAAATTAATTTAGGTTAGGTACCTACTTACTATTCCTTCGCAAACTAACTTTATTATACTAAGTTTGCTAACTTTAGCTTAATCCCGGAAATATCGAAAATACCGGATTATCGGTATTGGTCTGGAGCCAATACCGAAAATACCGGTTTTGCTTAAATGATTCGGTATTGCGACCCCTATATACCACTGTGTTAGCTTTCCGTTTACTGTAAAGTTTTTGATCAAATGAGTAATTTCTATGAACGTTGAGAATGCACTGCAATATGTATAGTTTCCTAACAGAGAGAACATCAGCTTCTTTATATATATATATAATATATAATTTTTTGTTTTGTTGTACTCTGTCACTCAGCAAACATAACCGTGTTTATTTGCTATTGTTGCACGAGTAAGGGGCAGTGTTAGAAAACTCTTTAGTTTAGTCTAGATACTTTTACTTTTTATGCTGAAAAAATAATAAAGTATTGAAATCTGTCACTCCAAAAAAGTTCTGATTGTGTACTGAGAGTTTTTACTAATATATTATTTCTTCACTTTGCAGTGTTGTGATTATTTAATGTAACTTGTATAATCCAGTTATAGCTGCAGATTGATAATTCAATATTATAAGAACTGATCCTTGTAATTTTATTGTTGAATGTATTTATATATATATACTGTCGGCGTTCCTTTTTATAAATAAATAAATAAATAACCCCAAAGCAAAAGATGTTTCACAATTCACATCAAAAATCAAACAAAAATTTTAAAGGGTTGTTGGCAGCACAGCTTCCCTTCCTTTCAATCACTTTCAATTTGGCATGAATGAAAGGCTGGATTTTTTTACATTTTGCAATTGCAATACCTAGGTAGTTATTTTTTCCTGTCTCCAAAGAAATAATCAATTTAAACTAAACAAAATAGAATGGACAGTGAGCACAAACTATCTCACAAAACCAAAAAACGTATCAAGGAAGTTAAAAGAAAAGCTCGCCCCGGTAAGTAAATTAACCACCGATTGCATAGCAGGTCTAACCTATTTCTTTGCCCTGTACCAATTTGAAGATTGGTAATAATATCTTAATAAAATGTTTTGTATTCATCGAACTGCATATTTATTTACAATAAGTTCGAAATGTATAATTTGTTGGTTGTTTTGTTACTGTTACTAGGGTGTAATTGTATCAATAAAAGCTGCGATACCGTCACCGATAATTTCTTATTTCTTTTGCGCTAAGCGAACATCAATAAATTACTTTACAAAATTCCGTATCTTCTTATTAATCAAAACATTTTAAATATATGTCAGGAAGTAGGTCAAGCAGGTAAGGAAGTACATACTTAAGTGCAAACATTACTACATATTATATATATTTATTACATCCTGAGCTATACCTACCTACATTTAGGTAGGTAGGTATAGCCTAGCCTGTATACCTACATGTAGTTTAATATCTAATTTTATTTTATTTTCTATTTTAAATTTAGTTTGTAATACTGATATGGACCTTGTCTGAAATAAAGATAAATTATTATTATTATTATGTGAATGAGACCTATAATCATAACTTATATCATATTTTACTTTACCTCATCATCATTATCAACATCATCATTAGCCTTTGCATCTATTTCAAATAAATCAGGTGTGGTATGGGTGTTGTATTTTTTTAAATGACTAATCAATCCTATCTTTATACTCACTGTTACTTAACTTCTTTGTATTATAGAATTAAACAATTGCTCCACCATTTGCCAATCCCTATTGGCAGCACCCAGCTTGTTGAACATTGTCTGCATGGTCAACTGCAACTCCGTCTAGCTGTTGTAGAACTCCACATTGTGAAGGAAATGGGGTTCCCTATTTCCTACCTAACACAAAAATGTAATACTCTGGAGGAAGATTAGTTGCATTGGTCATCCATCACTTTAAAATTTAGATCAATTCAATACTGAATTATGATGTCATCCTAAAGATCAAAGATCATGTGGCATGCCATTGTTGTCTACACACTTAGGGCGAAATGTCATCAATATCAAACATGGGGTACATATTTCTTAAAGAAAGTATCATTAGAGATTTATGATACAGATGTTTATAATATAACCAGTTGTACCTACTTATGTATATCAATTGATTTTCCAACATTATCAATTTGATTTCAGAATTAGCTGATAAATCTCAATGGACAGCCTTGAAGTATGCTGGCAACTTTAAAGAGTTTCTAAAATGTGATGATAATGTTGAAAGGATCAGTGAAAATGAAGTGACTCCCCAAGAGTTTATAGACAAATATGAAAAAATCTATAAGCCAGTTGTTATCACCAATGTCCAAGCCAACTGGAAGGCCAACTATAAATGGACATCAGACAGACTTGCCAAAAAATACCGAAACCAAAAATTTAAGTGTGGTGAAGACAATGAGGGGTATAGTGTTAAGATGAAAATGAAGTATTATGTAGAGTACAGCCGGACAACGACTGATGATAGTCCGCTTTATATTTTTGATAGTAGTTTTGGTGAACATTTGAGGAGGAAGAAACTTCTAGAAGACTATGAAGTCCCTCTGTACTTCAGGGATGATTTGTTTAAGTATTGTGGAGAGGAGAGGAGGCCCCCATACCGCTGGTTTGTGATGGGACCACAGAGATCTGGCACAGGAATCCATATTGATCCACTTGGCACAAGTGCTTGGAATTCCTTAGTGTTTGGTCACAAGAGATGGTGCTTATTCCCCACACAGACTCCAAGAGAGCTGATCAAGGTGACAGGTGCTGTCGGCGGGAAGCAGCGCGATGAGGCCATCACCTGGTTTAAACTCATCTATCCTAAGACTCAGCTGGATTCATGGCCCAAGGAATATAAGCCAGTATGTATTTAAAGGATCTTAAAACAAGTAGGGACTCTGTGGATCATTATTCAGTATCTTACAGTTAATTTTTCTTTTTCAGGTTGAGATACTTCAAAAGCCAGGAGAGACTGTGTTTGTGCCTGGAGGCTGGTGGCATGTCGTCCTGAACCTTGATGACACGGTGGCTGTCACCCAGAATTTCTGCAGCCGTACCAATTTCCCAGTGGTCTGGCACAAGACAGTTAGAGGCCGCCCCAAGCTTTCTAAGAAATGGCTTAAAGCTCTAGAGGCTAATGAGCCTGATCTGTATAAAGTAGCTGGTAAAATGGACTTAACCCAAGGCACTGGGGTTGCTTCTGACAGTTCGTCCAACAGCAGCTCTTCCAGCAGTGACAGCGACAGTTCCTCAGACAGCTCTGGAGAAGACAGTGGCCAAGAGAGCATCACAGCACACAAAAAGAAGCGCAGAAAGAAATTATGAGAGGACCATGTAGCCTTATCTACACCTAGATAAATATAATTTACACAAAATATTGTATTATTGTTGTAAGTGTAACTGGTTTTGTATTAATAGCTTTATTTGACATGTATGTCGGCAGTAAACACTCCATTAGTTTCTTCTGTTATTATATTACTTTTTTCAATAAAATAATATCACATACTACATATTGGTTTCAATTAAGTTATTCAGTCCTTACACGATCATGTGCCTTCCAACTATTATTATATTTTCAGTTTTCGTAATTCCATTTGTGCACAAACAATTTTTTTTTATACACGGCGATTTACAAAAAACGACCGACTCGATATATGGACATCACTATTATTTTTAGTAGTAATGGCAATATTACGAGAAACAAATTTTGTTTGTCTATGGTTTTTGAAATTCGTCCGTCAGCGGCCATTTGTTTCCCTGTCAAAGATTTTGTAAAATTCATTGAAAATGCTGAAATCAGCTTCTGGTGTCCTTTTCACGGTGCTTAAAAAATCCGTGGTACCCGCTACCAGGATTAGCGCTATCTCGGTGCGTAGATCCCATGGCGGACCCGTCGAGTCTGATGAAGAATTCGACAGCAGGTGAGCCACCCATGGTGTGAAATCTTTGACGTTATGTAACTAAAAATAGTCCTAAATCCTGCCGGTTTTGCATATTTTCTCCATTCAGTCGTGAATTAACAATAAAGGAAAGAAGTAACTTCATTAGGTATTGGTTTATTTAGCCAGAAAAAGCTCGGCAATCATGGAAGTGCGAAGAAATAACCTTTCATGTTTTGTGAAGAAAACAGCTGATAGCAATGTGAAAATGTGTATCCAAGCAGAAAACTTAAGGACCTAAGTAGATTTGACTAAGCCAGCCGGCACTAATAACTTGTACATAGGATCAATATGTATGTTAGACAAGTCATACATAATAATATTATGTATTATATATTATATAAATTTATATATTATATAAATGCCATGTAACAAAACTTATTGATTTCAGGTATGAGTCCTTCTTCAACCGTAAGGACATTGATGGCTGGGAAGTCCGCAAGGGCATGAATGACTTGTGTGGTATGGACTTGGTGCCTGACCCAAAGATCATCAAGGCAGCTCTCCATGCTTGCCGAAGGGTGAATGATTATGCCCTGGCTATCAGGTTCATTGAAGCCTGCAAAGACAAATGTGGCAGCAAAGTAGGTGAAATCTACCCATACATCATCCAAGAAATCAAACCCACATTGACCGAGCTTGGTATCGAAACACCAGAAGAACTTGGCTATGACAAACCTGAGTTAGCATTACAGGCTGTTCATGAGATGTAGGTGGATATGATTATGAAATTATGTTTTAGAAAATTTGTATAGATTTGTTGTAGACTGTTTTGCTATGAAAGGCACTGCCTTGTCTCGGTGTTATTATTTTGGTCCACCATATAAAATAGACATGTCACTGTCTGCCCAATATATGAAAATAAATACATAAATACCAAGTATTATTATTGTATTGTTTTATTTAAATACTACCTACCTGTCCTGGCAAACTTCATACTGACACAGAATAAACTACCTAGTCTAAAACTTCTATCTATGCCACCTAATACCCTAAGTACCTACCTATTGTTTTATTGAAATCTCATTATTGTATATCTCTTATTGGTGGCCCAAATAAATTATTATTATAAGCCCATCTGATCCCACTGCTGGGCAAAAGCCTCCCCAAAAGGTCCTGAGCCATAAATATATTAAAAATATAAACAGAGATTAGATTTCTTCTCAGCCTGGAATCACCCACTGCTGGGTACATAGGCTTCCTCTGTCCTGTGATTAGGTTAGGTTTAGTCACGAAAAAACTGCGCATGCAGGATTTCAATATCTGACAACTTCAATGGATAGATTTTACTGAGGTGGTTTCATTAAATTATAGTTCCTTCGGACCTTATAGATGGCGTTAGTTTTATCACAGATTTTATTTTACTAGTAGGGAACACAATTTGACAAAGATAGCAATTTTGATTAAACACAAACTTGCTTTCTCCGCTTGCCGCCAGCTCCATCTGGATAGAGAACACTTTTTACTGAAAACGGCTCATTAGTACAAGCATTTTTTTTACAAGCTTTCATTTAGCTTGCCCTGTATGTATGTAACTATGTTTGTTCGGGTGGAATCTTGCAACTCATCAACCTATGAACAAGAGGAGCGGATCATCATTGAAAAATGTTGCAGGAACGGGGAAATCTATTACTCGTACTTTTGAGTTTCCGTTGCGTGCGCTGAGTAAACGGTTGAAGTTATGTGACGCAGGCGAAGCAGCGCGGGACAGCCAGTCTTAAATATAAAGATGTCCTTGTTAACTGGGTGATTTTTTTGTTTTAAAAGGTTCATAGCTTCTTTAACTAAAGACTCTATTAAAAGGATAAATCCTAGACCAGAGGTAATCAGTTAATGGTCAGTCAATGATTAATCTGTCAGAAATAAGAATACTTTTTACGTAAATACTTTAATGATCGCAATACACACAGTCATACCATTATTTACAGTTTTACTTCAAAATGTACTTAAAAAAACATAATTGTGCTTTAGTCGTTACAAATTTACGATTCATATTTGGATTACAATAAATTAAAAACAAAACTAAAATGTTAACAAAAAATAAACTCGGTACGTAGGCACTCTCCGAAAACAAACAAACTTCGACGTATACAACTATGTATTTACATTTTGTAATTTTAGATTTCCTTGTCTACTCTTTGCTTAAGACTTTTAATTTATATGTTATGGCCTCAACTGTGGACTGGCCTGGCCAGCATACAACTCCTGAAGCGTAAGATACGAAATATCTCTAGGAGGAAAATAATTTATTAATCTCTTGGGGATTTACAATTGATATTCGTTTTAATCAGTAACATACAATAGGTCATTTCCTACTATACACATGTCTGATGTGATGATACACACCAGAGAAATGATTGGCAGTAACAGTCCTAGACACAATGGGATTATTACTAGGATGGAAACATCTAATGCAATGAGTGGTCATCTATGCAACATTTAACCCTGGAGTAAGACTTAAAATATTTTCATTACAATAACGAAATTACAACATGGTCTATGTAAATTAGAATTATATTTTAGCTAGGTATATATTTTACAAAACTTAAGTAAATACAAAAGTATCTATCTTGCTAACCTGAATAATTTAGTAACTAACTTTAATTTATTATTATTATTAAGTAGACTAGAATTATTATTTTTTGACTTGAAAGGACAATGAAAATAAATAGACGTAACAAACAGTAAAATGTAAATAAATTAATGTAAATAATAAATTAAACAAATTAACAATAGTTCAACAAACACTCTTTAGATGAATTAAAATAGAGGAATGTCTAAGTAATTTAAGAAATGGGTATTTCCATAAGCTTCTAGATTGTCTTGAAAAAATCATATTCTAGATAAGTACAATACAACACAGTAGGTACATACGAGGTCATGTTAAACCCACAGGTTAAACCTCATTTCATGTTTCACTGCAAAACAGGAGCACAAGCCCATATGAAAAATAAATAATGTAAAAATTATTAGGTATTGCACAAAATCTGTTCCCGCCACATCGATAAATAAATTATTAATTCTATTCATTCAAAAATCATCAAATTATTAATAAAGATAAAATAAATAACACCCATTTTATGGCATCATCTTAATTTCCCCGTTACTAAAATACTCACTCAAAAAGGTTACACTTAGATTTTTACAGTCAAATTTCACCAAAACTGGTAACTTCACTTTCGACTAGAGTAAATATTGACTAGTTAGTTAAGATTACAACCAATTCCACCTAAGAACCAATATTACAATGCCCAGTTGCACCGATCAAGAGCCACGTTAGTTAACAGGACAATTTTCACACATCAATGATAGGTTTCCATTAAAAACTACCAAGTCATTGGTACTACCGTGTTCACTAAATAATATGTACACCAACAATTTCGATGCTTCTAGAACTGCACAGAGGAATAAGATCACTTCACAAGCACAGATCGGCTCAAGGCATTACACGTGGGTGGGTGGAAAGGGCTTGGCAAGACTGTTCATACATAAAGGGAAAGGGTAATTGTTATTGTCGCCTCTTCGCAAGAGACCGCACTAGCCGCCTTAGTGTTTAGGGCCGTGGTGGCGGGGCTTCTTCGTGCGATGGCCGTGGGCGCAGCGCTAGGGGCGGCGCGCCAGCGGCGGCGGCGACAGGCTCGGTAGCTAGGAATCCGTCACCACTGTCTCGCGCTCCGATTTCACGCTCTGAAATCGATAGTGCGCAAATTATTATGGGAATAGCTTGGTTTGTCCATCATGTCAGCCGTAGGTTATTCACTGGAGATAGGCCTCATGGATCTCCAAGTAACGTTCTTGAGGGAGTTGTTGCCATATTCAGCATGCTTGACAGGCGTGGTTTTGCGAGCGCAGTACGGGATGATGATGCACGGAAAAAAGTCTAACTTCCGGAGGTATTCCTTCGCAGATTCTTACCGCATCCACGGTCAAGAGAAGAGGGGCAACATTCCCTTCCAGGAGTTGGACAGCAAGCAGCCAATTTCCGTGCATCTGCCAAGCGTGGAGAGAATAGCAACAACTCCGGGAATGCGGTCGCACGAATTTTATAACAAACTAGCCGCACCCTGCAGTTTCACCCGCGTAGTTCCCGTTCCCGTGGGAATTTAGAAAAATCCCTCCTTAGTGCACCTCTAGGATACTAAAGGTATATGTTTGCCAAATTTCAAGTCTCTAGGTCCAGTGGTTTAGGCTGTACATTGTCTGTCAGTCACTCAGTCAGTAACGGAAGAGTTTTATATATAGAGGTACATATAGATGAGGTATTAAACAAAAGGTAAAGCTATGGGCTATCCAATAACACTATTTTTATGCCAGGGCAAATTTTTGCTTTTTAATGAGACATAGGAAGGCAAAGTCCGCCGTTTTCGTAAAGTTTTATGGTTTTAATAACATTTTGGCAAAGGTCTATTTATAAATTCGTGCGACCGTATTACAATGCAGCTGCACAACCCCTCACGGAGATCTTATGAGGGAGCATGTACCCAGCAGTGGACGTACTACGGCTGTGATGATGTTGATGATGATGAAAGTAAAAACTCACCATAGCCTTGAGCACAGTGGCGTCCTTGAGACTGAGCACCTGCAGAACCTGCGTGTCGGAGCTCATCATCATCTGCGCGACGCCGCCGCCCATGGAAATAGTTTCGATTGTGTCCCCGTTCTGGTCAACCTGTGCAGAGCTTCAAGTGAGCAACTACTACTGACGACCTCAGTGACTCAATTATAAATAAATAACGCTGGACACTACACGCAACACCATCTAGTCCCAAACTAAGCAAAGCTCGTACTATGGGAAACAGATGATTGATATAATTACATTTTTTGCCGTGGGGTGCCGGCAGTAGAATGTTACCCCTCCTCTCCTGCCCGTGCATGCAGTAGTACCTGCTAAGGGACACCTCCGAACGATGGGCAGCAGCGTCTTTCCGCATATCAACATCCCGCACTGCACTTTCCAACCCGCCTGCCAAGCGTGGTGAGTATGGCAACTACTCCTCATGGAGATCCATGAGGGAGGCCTGTGTTCAGTAGTGGACGTTTTACGGGTGAAATGATGATGATGACATTTTTTATTGTAAATTACTTATCATACGTAGAAAAATACCCAAGACCCGGGACAAATATCTGCAGAACAATTACAAAAAATTGTGCCGGGAATAAAACCGGCTACCTCCTGCGTATGAGTGGGCTATTAGACCAACTGAGCCACGGAGGCTGTTTGTCCAATAGCCGGCTGATACGCAACAGGTTGCGGGTTCGATTCCCGCCGAGAAAATTAAAGGTTTGCTTTTCTGCAGATATTTGTTTCGATCTGGGTGTTTTTCTACGTATGATTATTTACAAAAACAAAAGTATTCTATCACAGACCAGATGATTTGAAACCATAACACAAGCTCTGCTTACTTTGGGCCTAAATGGGGCTGTGTGAAGTCCAGCATTACTTAAACATTAATAGTTTAATTGAGTAATAAATAATGAAGCATTGGTACTATTCCCATGTGTTTGCTCTATATGAAAAAATTCAATTAACTTTATTCAATAGAACTGAAACAGTTGCATAGAATTGTCATTAAATTAGTCAAATAAAGATATTTGAATTGGTTCGCTTTATATGAAACTATAATCGACAAGAACCATACATGTTCGTTCTTATAGTCGTAATTCTGTATGTATATGTTTGGTCCCGCAAAACAGGGATTTCTGGAAGCATTTGGAAGAGATTCCACTTATATGTATTTCTCAATTACTAGGGATTTGTGACCACAATATGAATGACTAAAAACAAACCTTTAGGAAGCAAATCAATTTTAAGTGTGACAGTTTGTTTACAAACATCCTACTTCGAATTTCCCTGAAGTATAGCTATACAGCAATTAAATAAAACAAATATACACACCTGTCATGCAGAACAAAACCACAACACAGTGCAATCTGAAATTCGTGCAAACAAATAAAACCAAACTTTCACAAGCACATTTTTCGCATTTTATTCCTAGTTACAACTATAAAACTTAACTAGTGCTAGCTATCTGCGCTCGGAGTGTAAAGCATAGCGTCAACGTAACAAATAATGTTTTTATAACAGAAACAAATAAAATTTTGAAAACTAATTAACAAACATCAATTATACATAACAAGCTCAAACGAGCACAAAGCTGTTTATTTTATTTAAACAATGCATATTGTCTTCGCTCTAAAATAATAAAAAAATAACTCAGTCTATATTTAGTTTTTTTTCTTTTAAAATCCCGTCGGTTTTACATTTTAATAAAATAAAATATAATGACTATTAATGACAGACTCACCGTTTTGTATAGTAAATAAACAACTTTGTGAATACTTTGGACAAAATCTAAAAGCTAAATAAATATTGAGTCACTTGGAAGGGTAACAAGGGATCGTCCATTATTTATGTGAGGTTTGGAAAAGGGGGGGATAGCGAGGTCCGCAATAAATCACTACATCGCAAGGGGTGGTGTGTCATGTCATGAGTTTAAAAAAAATATATTTAAAATGGTGCTGGACAATTCACACAGCATCATCTAGCTCCAGGCTAAGCAGAGCTTGTGTTATGGGTACTAGATGACTAACTGGGTATTTAATACATTATACTAAATACATTAATATTTTTTTTTATATATAGAAAAACATTAAATTGTCAGACCGGATAAAAAATAGTGAACTGCGCTCCAAAACACAGATCGCAGACGTCGCCCAAAAATCGGGCCAATTGAAGTGGGATTGGGCGGGTCACGTCTGCCGCAGGCCGGATAAGTCATGGGCTAAATCCACTACCGAATGGATCCCACAAGACAGGAAACGACCTCGCGGCAGACCGAGACGTCGATGGAGAGACGAACTCGACGCATACTTGGAAGACTGGACCACAGTAGCTCAAAACAGAGAAGGGTGGAAGGGAGGCCTTTGCCCTGCAGTGGGACAGTACAGGCTCTATAATAATCATAATAAATAGAAAAACATCCAGCACGACCTGAACAACCTGCAGTCGTATAGATTGTCCCGAGGCGGGAATCGAACCCGCTTGCATCTCAGGCGGACCTTCGCCGGCTGCGCCAGAGGTCGTCAAAGAGATATTACGTGTGTTGTTTTAACTGCATAACGCGCCATTTGTAAACCAAAAAGCGCCGCGTGACCTTGACCCGCAATATACTTAATTTTTCGAGATACTTTGTACTAGAAATACACTCGAGTTTGTGTAGGAGAAACTGTTATAAATATCCAGGGGGTCTAAAACCATCACACATTTAACGGACAACCCCCAAGCTAGGATTTGCACTCTGCTCTGCGTGACTAAATTTAATAGAAACATGGCAAAGGGATATTTGGTTTTTTACAGTCTTTGTGTGTACTTGTACGCTCAGTTAATGTCGCTCGGTCATTTACATAAAACACGTAAATACAAAAAAAAAATCGAAGCAACAATTGGACACATAATTATAATGCATGTACTAACTTCAAATAAAAATCTTAGCATGCATAACACAAACATACATTCAGTAAAAATAAGTATGTAGTAAATTAAAATAACTGTCAGTTATAGTAGATAACTAAAATTTAAAAGAAACATTATGCCCTGGGTAACGTGTTATGGCTAACATTATTTAGCAAAAACAGCATAAATATATGTTACGTAAAACTAAACCTAAATAAGAAAAACTCTATTACTATAGGTAAAATCATTCAATTTTCAAGCACTCTAGAGATCTTTGTACTATAATGTAAATAATATCACAAACGTCTCACTGGCACTACAAGATTCAATGGCACAATAATTTATAGTCTATTTGTCTAAGTGTCTAGTTGTCACAGAGCTCATCTAACGTGTAAAGACAATAAATAAAAAAAAATGTACTTCATCTATGGAACTACGGCAACTAACAACACGCGTTACTTGAGACAATTTAATTGCCAATATGTACTCAAATAACTTGTAACGGACTTGTCAAACACAATCGTTATTTTAATCTTAGGTATCAAATTGCACAAAATAATAACATTCAAGTAAAGGATGACCCACGCTAGACCGTGTGTGTCCCGCAGCGCCGGATTAGCTATTTCGGGTCCCCTAGGCAATATACGTAGGGTCCCGCCCTACTACTTTTTTGACTTCCAAAAATATAATTTTCCTACTAATGCATTGCATTTTTATATAAAATAATGACGCTCTTTTACCCAACTGCTGCTAGAAAGAGGGATAAAAATGCAATGCGTTGGTGGGATAAACAAGCATTGGCTTCCCCCCGTGGTATCAGAAAAGGGGGCGAAAGTTTTAGAAAAATGCCATTTTTGACCTTTGGTGACCTTTTAATTTGAGGTCACAATAACTCCGTACCAAATTCACCTTCTCTCATTAAGACAGTAATAACAAAAAAGGTTTCATGTAGGCAAAGCTGTCAACGCGCTCGGTTGCAATCGTGTCATGCACAGACAGGCAGACAGACAGCGCTTTGCATAATAGCAATAAAATATGTTCTTCAAAGAGAATAAAAAATAACTCGTGGCGCGGCGGGCCCCTAGCTGAGTGTGGGCCCATAGGCAGTTGCCTACTCTGCCTATTGGATAATACGGCCCTGTGTGTCCGAGCAATACTCGGCCGTCACTCGGTTGCCGCTCGGTATAGCGTGAGTGTGTCCAGTCCATACAATATATACGTAATATCAGTTGACCGTGCTGCGGCAGACACGGCTCGGACGCGACACGGTCCAGCGTGAGTCATCCTTCAAGCAGTCTAAGACAAGCATGTAATTCGAGCAAGTTTACAAAACTAGGCAGTTGAATATGTTCAATACATTACAACGCAATGGGGCCTCGATAGGACATCAATCGGAATAGGAAGCACGCAACAAAGCAGTGCCGGGCTTACATACAGCTAGGAAAACATCAATATTCTACTGGCACTGGTCTGTTAGGCACACATTCAACAGCATACATTCACCCGTCATGTTAAAAAGGTTGAAAATAAGGTAATTAACATGCTGGCGAACACTAGCTACGCCTGGCGGCTGACCGTAACATTTACACCGAGCTAATATTTTTGACGAATGCTGAAACTGCGCCGAAATATCAGGAAACTCAATTCAATAAGTGTTGTTTAAGCAATTTACAAAATATTCAATAGTCAATTTACAAAAGAAGAACAAGACACATGTAAAATGAATAAAGCACATAATTGAATTCGTTCGCTTCAGATAACGTTTTTTTTCCAAGTTTTATTAACATTATAGTATATATTGATATTAGTTGGGAGGAAATGTTCGGTCAGCAGCCGGCTTCGCTGCTGCATAAGCTACTAGGCTAGTAGCAGTCGTGCGCGGGCTCCAGCTTGAGGCGGCTGACCTGCACGAGCGGCGTCACGCACACGCCGTCGCCGGCCGCCATCTGCGCCACCATCTGCTGGTACATGGGCAGCGTCACCACCTGCGAGAGCGGCCGGCCTGCCAGGCAGTCTGGCGGTTAGTCAATACCATACCCAGGCACGAGAAACCTCGTCAATTATCTACGATCCCGGTGGGATTCGAGCCCACGTCCGTCAAATAGATCCTTGGCGCTTCCTAAAGCCGGAACCCTTTAACCACTCACCGGCAGGCTGGTTACGTATCTCGCGACAGGCGAAAACCTCGCGATCATGGCTGTCAAACGTCAATTAACTTTGTGACGAATATACAACAACACCAGCAGGGCTAGCATGGCCGGAGATATTTTATCCACGGGGAGAGGACAAACTACTATTCCCCTCTGTCAATTTTATCCACCCTCCGAGCATGGCGACATGGGTGGATAAACTATTCACGGTGGACAAACCAGAAGAAACGCTTGTCGCCGAAATTATAGGCGGAGGGTGAGTGTCCACGTCTAATGTCAAAAAGTGATATAATTCTCTTTCCCCCTGTTGCCGTGCTTTGGCAGGTGGATAAAATAATTTTATCCCTTGTCAGTGGAAATAACCGGTGGACAAGTTTTATCCCCAGCCCATGCTAGCCCTGCAGTTACCTAAATCAAAATTGACGTTTGATAGCGGTGATCACGATATTTGCGCCTGTCGCAAACCTGTCGCTAGCGACTTACTACGGGGGCCGGTACCCGACACGGGTTCCATAGCTTAGTGATTAAAGATCTTCCGGCTTTAGGAAGCGTCAGGGATCGATTTGACGGACGTGGGTTCGAATCCCACCGGCATGGTAATTTTTTGAAGAGGTTTTTCATTTTCTTGAAATATTCTACCTAAGTGTGGTTAAACACTATACAAATTACCAACCATACCGAGGTATGTTCGCACTGGAGTTACAATCGCGTCCTTAGATACCGACGGATTTAGAAAAACAATCATGTATGTAGTGTGTGAGATTTTTACAATCAAAAGGTCAAAGTGATTACCATACCCGGGTATGTTCGGTCTGGTGTAACAATTAGAATACCATGAGATTTTTTTATAATCAAAATAGTATTCTGTCAGAGATCCTTAAATTCAAACAAAACAGACTTCAATGGCCCTGATAATGGTGATGATGGGTAGAAATGTGCAATGTACAGGTATACATCATAGCTATGTCACGTCATCACCACCCCTGATTTTTTACCAATAAAGAGTTTCGATGCCTTTTTGTGGTCTTCTTCATCAGTTCCACTTCACCAAATCATACTTTCTGAGTGCAAATGCTTGAACTTTAGCCAAATGCCAAAATTATTTAAAATTTAATATGCCAAAATCGCTACGTAAACAACGTACAAAATTTGAGGAGTTCCCTCGATTACTCATGAATCAATACACACAACTGCTACGATATGCAGAAAACTATCTCCAATGTTATTGGTTGCAGTAACCGTTTCAACAGAAGTGAAACAATAGAATAAGCAAGCAGACAGTGGACTCACACTCGCCGTCCTCGCCGGTGATGATGATCTGGTTGTCGGCCAGCGCCTCCACGGAGTTGATGTCGAGCGCCACGGCGTTGCCGTCCGCGTCCAGCGTCTGCACCACGCTGCCCGCGCCCACGTCGCCCGTGTGGATCTGCAAGCCGCCTGCCATTACTCTACGGGCTAACAGCAAACGCCGCCTGCCATTACTCTACGGGCTAACAGCAAACGCCGCCTGCCATTACTCTACGGGCTAACAGTAAACGCCGCCTGCCATTACTCTACGGGCTAACAGTAAACACCGCCTGCCATTACTCTACGGGCTAACAGCAAACGCCGCCTGCCATTACTCTATGGGCTAACAGTAAACGCCGCCTGCCATTACTCTACGGGCTAACAGCAAACGCCGCCTGCCATTACTCTATGGGCTAACAGTAAACGCCGCCTGCCATTACTCTACGGGCTAACAGCAAACGCCGCCTGCCATTACTCTATGGGCTAACAGTAAACGCCGCCTGCCATTACTCTACGGGCTAACAGCAAACACCGCCTGCCATTACTCTACGGGCTAACAGCAAACGCCGCCTGCCATTACTCTATGGGCTAACAGTAAACGCCGCCTGCCATTACTCTACGGGCTAACAGCAAACACCGCCTGCCATTACTCTACGGGCTAACAGCAAACGCCGCCTGCCATTACTCTATGGGCTAACAGTAAACGCCGCCTGCCATTACTCTACGGGCTAACAGCAAACGCCGCCTGCCATTACTCTATGGGCTAACAGTAAACGCCGCCTGCCATTACTCTACGGGCTAACAGCAAACACCGCCTGCCATTACTCTACGGGCTAACAGCAAACGCCGCCTGCCATTACTCTATGGGCTAACAGTAAACGCCGCCTGCCATTACTCTACGGGTTAACAGCAAACACCGCCTGCCGGTTACTCTACGGGCTGGCAGCATCCAGCGCCTCTGCGCGCAGCGGGGGTCCGCCCGCGACTCAACAAATTCAGAAATTCATTCGTCTATTTCCATAGTTTGCAATTACAAAACATGGACACGACAACGTACAATAAAAATACAAATCGTCGGTGATACTTCAATACTGCTTACAGAGTACAAGAGTTTCATTGTCTAAAGCTGCATTCGGTATTGACGTTACATTATACATTGTCGAATGCAACAAGAGAAACATATAGATGTGATAAATTTAAGGCATTGAATTGAACAAGCTTATTTTGTAGTTTACATGTACTGTAAAACTGTAGAGTGCTTTTGAAGCGGTATTTTAGAATCGGAACGATCAAGCCTTTTTTTTACAGTTTGAAAATATGTCAAAAATATCTTGACTTCAGGACTATATGTCTGAATTTGTTCTGTAATACAGACTATAAAGAAACATGTCGTCACAGGTTTGTGGCATTAAATTCAAGAAATATACAGGGTTAAGGTAGAGCTCCAGTACGAAGCTAATCAATTGACTATAAAACAAGGAAACTATTTGAAATAAAGCAAATAAACAAAAGCTAACCTATTAACTGTTAGTTTATTTTGTTTGTTAGTAACAGGGCGGAGAACCCATCAGCGTAGCACTCTCATCTCCATTCACGGTGACGACACAATAATTCTACGATATATCTTACTAGCCGCACTCCGCGGTTTCACCCGCGTAGTTCCTGTTCCCGTGGGAATACGGGCATAAAATACAGCCTTTGTTACTCTGAAAGTGAAAGAATTTTGAAAATTGGTCCAGTAGTTTTTGAGTTTATTCGTTACAAACATACAAATATTTCCTCTTTATAATATTGAGAGATAAACGCTTCAAACAGTACCTACCTGTGGGCTTATCACCTAGAACCAGCCATCAAAATGATTGAGAAGAAGAATCTGCTAGGACGACCTAAGGCTGCTATCACACTCACTTCAGATTTGTCCCTCGCCGGTGAGTTAGTCGGGGCGAGTTAGTATGGCGCGGGTACCTCGCCAGTGGGTTAGTCGGGGCGAGTTAACAAGTATGGCGCGGGTACCTCGCCGGTGAGTTAGTCGGGGCGAGTTAGCAAGTACGGCGCGGGTACCTCGCCGATGAGCTAGTCGGGGCGAGTTAGCAAGTATGGCGCGGGTACCTCGCCGATGAGTTAGTCGGGGCGAGTTAGCAAGTATGGCGCGGGTACCTTGCCGATGAGTTAGTCGGGGCGAGTTAGTAAGTATGGCGCGGGTACCTCGCCAGTGGGTTAGTCGGGGCGAGTTAACAAGTATGGCGCGGGTACCTCGCCAATGAGTTAGTCGGGGCGAGTTAGCATGTATGGCGCGGGTACCTCGCCGATGAGTTAGTCGGGGCGAGTTAGCATGTATGGCGCGGGTACCTCGCCGATGAGTTAGTCGGGGCGAGTTAGCAAGTGTGGCGCGGGTATCTCGCCGGTGCGTTAGTCGGGGCGAGTTAGCAAGTGTGGCGCGGGTACCTCGCCGGTGAGTTGGTCGGGGCGAGTTAGCAAGTGAGGCGGGTACTAACACTCACCACCTGCGCCGTGGTCCCGTCCGGCAGCGTGATGATGGGGTTGTTGGGGTCCAGGTTGAGGATGGACACGCTGCCGTCCGGGTTCGTGATGGAGTGCAGCACTGCGGGCGCGTACTGCATGTTCTGGAACATTCAGTAGTTGGGATGTGTCTGCAATGATCTACAATTCTACATCAAATCATTGGCTGAAATTATGCTTGTAAACTTTAGAGCACCTACCTCAAAACAGTTACCCCCTTCTTATATAAGAAGTTTACGGTATGTAGGTGCATAGAGTCGAATTAAATGGGCGTTACCAGATTTGCACTAATGTCCCGCGTTAGGCTTTAAATATTGTTTCCCTGATACTACCCTGAGCCGTTCCAACTCCGTGAAGGGAGGAGAACTCTAGGCCGTTATCAGCATTCCTTAAGGGCACAACTCCGGCTTTTTAACTTCTGGTCCTTTTGATTTTATATGGAGTTATGCCCTTAAGAAACCTTTACCCGGCAATGGGTGCGACCGGCTCGTTAGATAAAGAGGGTGTGCATACTTCTACATCAGTGAGCGTCATCTGGTCGATGCAGACTTGCTGCGTGGTGAGCACGGCTTGTTGCTGGGACTCGTGCTCGAGCTCGTGCTGCGGCGAGCACGGCGCAGGCGAGCCGCCGCCGCACAGCTGTGGGCCGCACGACACGTGACGGCGGAACATGACGCGGGGGTATGACAACCGAGCATGTTGGCGGAGGGCGCACGTTCCATCACGGGAGAGAATAGGAACCGATGACGAACAGAGCGTTTGATCGTTAATTAAAACCAGAGCAAACAAGGTTGGCACAGATGACAGTGGACAATGTTACGAGCCGTTCATGCAGGGTAGAGTTTATTATAAATACGAATGTTATGTACACAGTATACAGTATGTTCGTAAAACAATGCGATTAGTATTGTACGTTACCGAATCCATGCAGCAATCCGTAGGTGAAGCAAAGATAGATAGAGATAAAGGATTAGTAAAGCATAATGTTAAAATATTTTGAAATCATCTATTAGTTAAGTCTTGTGTTATGAGCTAAGTCATACATCAGATATACAAGGTGAGAGGCGCGTTCCCCCAGTATGCCGTCCACTTTTGTTACTTTTAAATGCTTTCCCCCATTTGCCTACATAATAGTTTTCCAGGAGTTCTGATGGAATATCAGTATTATAAATGCAACTAAGTCAGACAATAGTGTGGTGTGACATGTTATGTTGTTTGACTCTTGTATTAGACACAGTTTTATAGTTCTTGCGGTTAGCATCGCTATATAATGAATAAATGAATTAACACTATTGTACACAGGTAAACTGAAAATTATAATAAGACGAGTATACTAGTACGAGTAGATTACGTATAGAGTTGCCCTAAGAAGCTTGTTTTCAAAGTAATTTTCTAAAGAATCTTCAGGATCGATCTCAATGGGGTATTCGGACATATGTAAGTTATCATTTGATCCAAGGAATCCATCGCAAGTACCCTCAAACCTGGGCAGCGTTTAGAATAGAATATATATTTATTAAGTTTACATTACAACACAAGCATAGAACAAAATACAAAAAGAAAAATAATAAATAACGTTTGAACCAAATCCCATACAAAGACTGGCAATGTCCTTTACACAAACAAGTACGCGATACATACCCGACAATCCAATATAGTAATAATATGTTATGATCGCGTCAGTTTATAAAAGAGGAATCTGCCGGTGCCGTGCAGCAGAGCACTTACGGAGGCGGAGGCGGGTTTCTCGTCGTCCTCGTTGAAGGCGGGCAGCAGGTCCTCGCGCCCGTGGAACTTGTAGCAGTTCACCACGATCTGGCGCAGCGCGTGCGTCCACGACATCTGGCGATGAGAATCAATATGTGAAGGGTGGCCGATATCTCTGATATGATATGGTGACTATTTCGAGGTATAATAATATAAAAAATGAGTAGTAATATAAAATATAGCCTATGTTACTCAAGGATAATGTAGCATTCTAATGGTGAAAGAATTTCGAAAATCGGTCCAGTAGTTTTTGGGTTTAATCGTTACAAACATACAAAATACAAATCTTTCCTTTTCATTATATTAGTATATATAAAAAATGACAATAGTAATGTTGTGTACCTTCTGTTTCTCGTCGTCCGTGCGCGCGTCCATGCGCACGTTGGCCCACGGCAGGTCCTTGGGCCACCACGGCGGCCGCGTCGACTCGCGGCCCCAGCCCGGCTTGCCGCGAACTGACAATAGTAATGTTGTGTACCTTCTGTTTCTCGTCGTCCGTGCGCGCGTCCATGCGCACGTTGGCCCACGGCAGGTCCTTGGGCCACCACGGCGGCCGCGTCGACTCGCGGCCCCAGCCCGGCTTGCCGCGAACTGACAATAGTAATGTTGTGTACCTTCTGTTTCTCGTCGTCCGTGCGCGCGTCCATGCGCACGTTGGCCCACGGCAGGTCCTTGGGCCACCACGGCGGCCGCGTCGACTCGCGGCCCCAGCCCGGCTTGCCGCGAACTGACAATAGTAATGTTGTGTACCTTCTGTTTCTCGTCGTCCGTGCGCGCGTCCATGCGCACGTTGGCCCACGGCAGGTCCTTGGGCCACCACGGCGGCCGCGTCGACTCGCGGCCCCAGCCCGGCTTGCCGCGAACTGACAATAGTAATGTTGTGTACCTTCTGTTTCTCGTCGTCCGTGCGCGCGTCCATGCGCACGTTGGCCCACGGCAGGTCCTTGGGCCACCACGGCGGCCGCGTCGACTCGCGGCCCCAGCCCGGCTTGCCGCGAACTGACAATAGTAATGTTGTGTACCTTCTGTTTCTCGTCGTCCGTGCGCGCGTCCATGCGCACGTTGGCCCACGGCAGGTCCTTGGGCCACCACGGCGGCCGCGTCGACTCGCGGCCCCAGCCCGGCTTGCCGCGAACTGACAATGCAATTTTGTTATATATAATATGCTTGGCACTTTGTACAGCCGTGCAACAAAGTCAAATTCAGTAATTGTTTATTCAATAGAACAAAAAGCTAAATAGGATAGTCAGTTTACAAAATAAAAACAAAACGCATAATTGAATTTGTTTGTGGTATTCTTGTTTTTGAAGTGTAAACCCACACTAAGGTATCATTTATAGAAATGAAAAATGCAATCAAAACTTTTTCACTGCTACTGACATCTGCTTGTCGGACAGTGGGCAATATTATATCTCAGTAGATTTCTGCTAGATGTCGCTACACGGTGCTACAAAACCGATCAAGGCAATCAAGATTTTCGACCCGACGGTTAGTGTCTTCGTGGCCGAAATGGTTAGGGCAAACTCCATAACAGCCGTAACTCCATAACAGTTTAACACCTTATACAGCCTACGTTTAAGGTGTTCGTCTGAACATTGCAGGTTCAAGTCCCGTTGAAGACAAAATTTTGATTGCATTTTTCATTTCTATGAATTCGTTTGCTTAACAAAATATTCAGTTGGAGAAAACGCAGATACTAGATGGATGAGGGAAACTTTTACCTTATTAGGACACTATAGTTACAAATATATTAGTCGACAGGGTCTTTAATTCAAAAGTGCTGCGTAATAAAGTCCGCCAGCGCGCGGCGCGACTCACCCATAGAATACTTGAGCATGAGCGGTATGAAGGCGCGCAGCTGCGCCTGCGTCATCTTCTCCACCGGCGTGGGGATGCCGTCGATGATCAGCGGCGGCAGCTCGAACAGCGACGGGTCCTCGGCCGGCGGCGGCGGCGCCGCGCCGTGCCCGCCCAGCCCGAACTGCGGACAACGCACCACTAGCTATACAGCGTCAGGGACAACCGTCGCTTGCTGGCCGAAATGTCTGATGGGATCCTTAACGCTGAACGAGTCGCCCATCTTTCCATACAAACGTGGAAGGGTAACTACTCCACTGTTTGACGTTGACCATCCAATACTAAGGATTATATCAATTTATCTCGTCATAATATATGATTGTATACACCCCAAACCGTAATAAATGTATTTATTTATTAATACAAGCTTCTAAACTTTTGTATTTCAACACTGATTTCAGCCCAACTTTGGACGAAACTAAATAATTTACGGAGAAAGAAAACTCAAAAATTAACGCCGTTCCGACATAGTTTAATTATTCAAAAGTTGAAAAAATGTTATTTTGAAAAGATTACACTCAAGTTTTTCTATAATAACCCTTGTGCTAAAAGTCTATTCACATATTTTTGCGCGGTCGTTTTAGGAATGAATCATTGTGCATTTCATTCTAGCGCGCGGGTACACATACTATGTCAGGTGAGATAGCATACATTTAGGCCGCGCCCACTGACGAATTTGCCTCCGCAACTTGTTGAGCCTTAAGGTTGAGGACCAGATAGATAGGACCCAAAAGGTTACATGCTGCACCAGCGCGGATCCCTTGCGGCCACGCACTCCGCCTAGAGGTAGGTTGTCACCTGCTGCGCCAGCGCGTTCTCCAGCTCCTCTATGATCATGCAGCGCAGGTTGCGCACCACGTCCTCCAGCGGCTTGGCGCCGAACACGCGGTACGACGTGTTGTACCAGCGCGGATCCCTTGCGGCCACGCACTCCGCCTAGAGGTAGGTTGTCACCTGCTGCGCCAGCGCGTTCTCCAGCTCCTCCATGATCATGCAGCGCAGGTTGCGCACCACGTCCTCCAGCGGCTTGGCGCCGAACACGCGGTACGACGTGTTGTACCAGCGCGGATCCCTTGCGGCCACGCACTCCGCCTAGAGGTAGGTTGTCACCTGCTGCGCCAGCGCGTTCTCCAGCTCCTCCATGATCATGCAGCGCAGGTTGCGCACCACGTCCTCCAGCGGCTTGGCGCCGAACACGCGGTACGACGTGTTGTACCAGCGCGGATCCCTTGCGGCCACGCACTCCGCCTAGAGGTAGGTTGTCACCTGCTGCGCCAGCGCGTTCTCCAGCTCCTCCATGATCATGCAGCGCAGGTTGCGCACCACGTCCTCCAGCGGCTTGGCGCCGAACACGCGGTACGACGTGTTGGGCTTGCCGGGCGTCGCTATGAGCACCACCGCTTGCTGGCCCACGCGCGTCGCGAACTCCTCTATGGTTTGCTGCGGGATAGTCACTAGTTATTCATCTAGGTCAGGGGTTCCCTAACTATTCTGTAACACGCCCCCACTACAGATTACAAAATGTTTAAGCCCGCTACTGTATATAATTGACGGACCTAATGATAAAACCTCTAAGAACAGCCCAAAACAAAGAATTTGTAACGTATTGCAAGTGCCGGAGTGTGTATTTGTTACTAGTGACAAGTAACGGACGATTGCGCGGACTAAGCGGAAGAGCTGGTGCGCTATCCTAAGACTGACCAAGACGGGTTATGTGCTCGCGCCCCCTAGTTTGAGAATCCCTGATCTAGGTAATAGGAGATACGGCTGCCTCCGTGGCTCAGCTAGTCTAATAGCCGACTGATACGCAGGAGGTAGCGGGTTCGATTCCCGCCACAAACGTTTGTCTATCTGGGTATTTTTCAATGTATGATTATGTATGTATGTTACTACAATACTCATCAAATGCATAGAGTTGGCAAAGTTCTTTCTTCTCTCCCTGCTTACTTGACTTCGTAAGCGTCCGAGGAAGGACTCTGCCAACTCTTTCATTTTGTTGACGCCATCTAATATGAGATACCTGCATTACAACTTGGCAACAAGTTCTAACGCGGGCCCCAATGATATCTTCAACATTCTCAGTATTCAGTTGTTTATTGCTTTCCATTGTAAACATAGGTCTTTAACATAAGTAAATAGTACAGAATGGAACCCTGATGGGCACTGCAATCTAAAATGTAGGTATAAGAAGGTAGGTATCATGCAAGATAATGTCAGTTAAATATTATTGAATTAGAAAATTAGTCATTAAAATGATTATAGCCTTAACTTTACAATAAAAAATTTGTCATGAAAAAAAAAAATGATGTACTACGTCTTATTTACAAGGTATATAAATTGGAGTATTAGGGCACTGAAATTTCCTTTACAGATTGTTATAACAAAATTGTGCACTTGTCATCAAAATATTCTTGCAAATTATAATAGCATTTTTGAACAAGGTGGCGTTTGAGTTTCTTTATAAATATGTTTTCTGATTCTAAATCTTTTATAAGTTTTGGTAGATGATTAAAAATTATAATTGCCATGACATGTGGACTAGAACTATGCATTACCAATTTAGAATCTGGAAGCGCTAACCGGTTTCTGTGTCTTAGATTAATATTTAGATTGTCTGTATACATAATGTGTCCTTTGCTGTAATAAAAAAGTTTGAATATTTTTTAACAAATTTACACACCTCTAATATGTAAATGCATGTAGTTGTTAATATATTTAATTTTACGAAATGGGGCCTACAAGTTTCCGTACTTTCGATGTGTGCTAGGATGCGTATGCATCTTTTTTGCATTATGAACAGGTCTTCGATATCGGTACTGTTGCCGAACAAAATAATGCCGTATTGGATCCAGGCTTGTGCATACGCATAATAAGATGACAGGGCGATTTTTAAGGAGGTGGTTTTTTTCAGTTCTAGTAAGGCGTATGTAAAACTACTTAATTTTGATTTGATTTTATTTATGTGAGATTTCCAATTAATGTTAGTATCTAAATCTAAACCTAGTAATGTCAAGTTATTTACACATTCTAATTGATTATTTTTAAATGTCATATTAATGTCGATTTTTGCTTTTTGTCTCGGTCTAAATTGTATTATTCTGAATATACTGAGTTATCCAACCACCGACAGTTATAAAAAATCAATATTTTTCTAATTGATCTTTACAACTGGATTAGTAAAAATTCGAAGTAACTTAGGATAACACCAGTACTCGTTACTCATTAAGCTTTTTATTCGACAACGCGAGTGAAGGAAACCGGCAGCTAATATGGATGTAGAAAAATACTCACTCTCAATTTCCTAAGCAATCTGTTCTGATGGCGCTTCCTCACTGAAGGGTTTGTTTCGAACGAGTGCGGCCGCTTGCGCTTCTTGGATGAGGCGATCGCAGCCGCCGCCGCCATGCCGATCGGACCTGTGCGAGCATGTTGCGTTAAACGTAGGGGTAGTGGGCCGCAGCTTTTTAACACTATTGTGGTTTTATAGTATGGAGATGAATTGTGATAATATATGTCATGGTAGTATATGGCAATAAAAAGAGAAACGGGAGTGATCCACCAGACTCGTATACTTAGTGTATACGAGTCTGGTGGATCATAGCCATCATACATGGAGGCTATTGGAGAGAAGTCCTTGGTGACATCATGGTGAGTCTTCATAACTTTTCCCTTTGTTTTATTGTAGAGAAGCCCAGTCTTGGATGATTATCACCACTAACGGCCAGCGTCTGTATGACGTCATCGATGATGACTGATCACTGATCAACACGTGACAAAATGTCATAAAATCATATTTATTTTCCTCTCCCAAGTAAAATAAGTATATTCATCATTATCTCAGCCGTTAATAGTCCACTGCTGCACAAAGGCATCCCTCTATTCTCTTAGTAACAAACACGGAAAGACGCCGCTGCCCATCTTCCTGAAGTATTCCTTGGCAGATTCTTACTGCATCCACGCGGGTAAGAGAGGGGCAACATTCTGCTGGCAGCCCGCGGCTGCAGCTGTGGATAGTAACGTCTCACCAGCGGCGGCCAGCGTCTTGGTGACGTCGTCGTGCATGGCGGACTTCATGAGGTCGCCGTCGCCGTAGGCGGACGCGGCGGGCGACGACACGCACTCGTCCTCGTCGTCGGAGCTGCCTGTGGATATTAACGTCTCACCAGCGGCGGCCAGCGTCTTGGTGACGTCGTCGTGCATGGCGGACTTCATGAGGTCGCCGTCGCCGTAGGCGGACGCGGCGGGCGACGACACGCACTCGTCCTCGTCGTCGGAGCTGCCTGTGGATATTAACGTCTCACCAGCGGCGGCCAGCGTCTTGGTGACGTCGTCGTGCATGGCGGACTTCATGAGGTCGCCGTCGCCGTAGGCGGACGCGGCGGGCGACGACACGCACTCGTCCTCGTCGTCGGAGCTGCCTGTGGATATTAACGTCTCACCAGCGGCGGCCAGCGTCTTGGTGACGTCGTCGTGCATGGCGGACTTCATGAGGTCGCCGTCGCCGTAGGCGGACGCGGCGGGCGACGACACGCACTCGTCCTCGTCGTCGGAGCCGCCGCTGAGGCCGCACCCTTCCACTTGAGACATCTCCTAGTGTGATAAAAATATTTCTTACTCCTCTTGCTCAAAAAAACCGTCATTGTGGCGTACCAGAGCGAAGAAAAAAATTGCATTTCTTCCTCTAGGGAAGTTTTTTTTTTTTTTTTTTTCTGTCCAATGACAATGAGCCTAAAAAAACGAAAAAGTCTTTAGTCATAAGTAGAATATAATCATGAATAAGTAATAAGTAGAGTACCTAGTTGTTTCATAAAAAAATGTACTAATTGTACATTTCATTTTTAATAAGAATAAACTATTTCATATTGTATTGGATTATTTTATTTACTCGCAATCGTAGTGAAAACACACGGCGCTAAAAACCCATTAAAACTCGATTTCTATTTTACTCCCGAGCAAAACATCGTATATAATGGGTCATTTTAGCTCCTTGTATTACAATCCACTATTGTTTGTTTGCCTGTAAGTGATTATTAGAAAAATATAAGTTAAAATTAAATAAGAAAATGTAGGCCATGTAGCTCGCAGCCTATGGGGCCGAAAAATTCTCGAGTGGAGGCCACAGACCGGCAAGCGCAGCGTAGGACGCCCACCAACAAGATGGGCAGACGACCTGGTGAAGACCGCTGACGGTGAATGCAGGTCGCTTCTAACCGCAATAACTGGGAATCCATAAGGGAGGCCTATGTCCAGCAGTGGACGTCTTACGGCTGAAATGTTGATGAAATAAGGAAATACTTACAAACTTGAAAAGAGGGGATTCCAAGAGATTTATGAATAGGTTTACTAGATTGAATATTTGGTCCGTCAGCAGGATTAACAAAAACTAATGAACACAACGGCGATACATTAAGTCGAAATGTATGTATGTCCTGACGTCACGAGCCCCCACCATACGTTTTGTTTATTCTCACGATTTAAACGTTATTTGCAATTGACTTGAATGTTGACGTGTTTTCAACTCATAGCGTTTTGTGTTTGTGAAGTGACAATGTTTTCTGTACGTAGGTACCTATACTTATACAATTTCTGTAATCTGTGCCCCCACTCCTAAACTGTGTGCTTTATCTAATTACTGTTTCATAAAATAATACGTCATAATTATATAGATACAAAATAACAATAATAGATTATTGTATTATCTATAGAATTTTGATTTTCATACCCAGTCAAGTAGCCTATTGTATAACTGGTATAAAAAGGAAAGAGCAGAAATCGAATTAGAAGTAGAGAAGATTAATCTATACTTACTTAATATATAAAGCTGATGAGTTCGTTTGTTTGCTTGAACGCGCTAATCTTAGGAACCACTGGTCCGATATGAAAAATTTTAGTTTCTCAGTGTTAGATAGCCCATTGATCGAGGAAGGCTATAGGCTATATAACATCACGCTACGACCTACGGGAGCGGAGCAGTAACCAAAGATGCGGGTGAAACCGCGGGCGACTTCTAGTGTAAAATATGTACATTATATTCATTTTGATTAGCCTGTGCAGGGCAAAAGCCCAGTTTACCAGTGGAAAATGATTAAGGTCAATACACTGGCTACTTTTTATTTACAGAGAAATGCATTTAAGTCACTTCCCTATAATATGTAGTATTACCTCATCTCCAATGTCCATGGACTCTGTGCTGACTGCGGAGTTCATGTTTTGTTCCTCGTCGTCCTTGTCGTGAACCATTGGTTCAAGTGCTGCTGGTTACACCGGGGTCGAAATACTGCTTTAGCCTCACTCTGCTTAGAGGCTGTTGTAAAAAGAGATATTTGATATTAGTTTTGGGTCTACACATGTTTGCCGTAGGGTGCCGGCAGTAGAATGTTGCCCTTCCTCTCTAGCTGTGGATGCAGAAGATTCTGCCAAGGGTTACCTCTAAGTTGTAGCTGCGTCTTTCCATCAACATTCCGTACTTCGCTCGCCGACCCAAGCCTGCCAAGCGTGGTGAGTATCAACCCCATCCCGAGAGCCTGAGACGAGATCCATAAAGTCCTAGGGAATATTCCTGTTATCTGGGACAATATTTCGAGTCAATTATGTTGTGACAATCTAATTTTTTTCAAGCAGCATAGAAGTTAGTTATAGTAAATATGTTAAGCCTATTTATTTATTAAGTAAGGGCACCAAGAAAATCACTTATCATGAGTATGATCCTTATACCAGTATGGACCTATGGTATACAGCTATGAAGCTGTACCAAAAAAAGTAACATCAACATCATTCTAAGATTCTAAAACAAAGTACTCAGTGATACTGTAAATGCACCAGTGTACGTAAGAAACGAAGATCTCCACCGGGACCTAAGTAAGTATGACTTTGTTGCTACATTATACAAAAATATGCAGAAGCTCATGAAAAAAGTCTTTATCATCATGTAAATGTTGAGGCAATCCAGCTCCTCGACAATACAGATCAAGTAAGAAGACTTAAAAGAGCTAAACCTTTTGAGTTAGTGTAGTGAAAAGTTATAGTGTAAAATATATTAAAAAAGAACACAAGAACATAGTGTCTTCCCCTTAAATAGAGACAGTAAGAAAAGTGCCATTGGACACATTCTTAGATAAAATTTATTTTATAAAACTATGTCAAATTAAAATTGCTCATTAGCCTTCTTGGCTAGATTGTAATGCTATTAGGGTACAATCTATCAATATATATAAAACTCTTCCGTTACTGAATGAGTTGACTGACAGACAATGCACAGCCTAAACCACTAGACCTAGGGACATGAAATTTGGCACACATATAATTTGAGTATCCTAGAGGTCCACTAAGAAGGGATTTTTCGAAATTCCCACGGGAACGGGAACTACGCGGGTGAAACTGCGGGGTGCGGCTAATTATGTATCATTTCTACACTAATAAAAAAAAAACAAAAAAAATTAGTAAGATAATAAGCACAAAAATAGATAAATAAGAATAGTGTCTGATGTAGTAACTCCAGTATACTTTTAATATTTATGTTCAGGCTTAGTTTGGACTGTTGTGTTGCACCAATGTTGTTACTTTATTATAGCTAAATAACTACCTAGTTCATTTGGATAGACCTCTTAAGGGCTGTAAAACTGTAAAGCTGTCACTGAACTATTTAATCAAACTTTATTATGTAACTGTTGGTCTAATATACCAACAAACAACATCAGCTGTTACATTAAGTAGAGATTGAAATGGAACTGAAGTTAATCATGTCTCAAGGTTAAAATACACTACAGCTTGAAAAGAACCAAGCAGAGAGCTGACAAACCCCAGGAAAAGATGGGCAGTTAACATTGTTGAGCAATGGTTGCCAAAGACTTATTAGAATAGGACTTCACCTGAAAGGGATTTATTAATAATGATGCATTCCTAATTAATATGTGAACAAAAAGTATTCAAGGGCTATTGTATTATTATATTCTATGAGAGAAAACTTTCCAACTGCATAGTTTGTGCAAGTTTATTTTAGATGATTTATTCAGTAAACAGATAAACTAACATTTCAACCACTCATTGTAGGTTACAGGATAAAAGCTTTGGTTATAAGGGATTGTTAAAACTAGGTCAGCCATACTTACTAAACTATTGATTTTTTACAGAGGTCTAAATTGTAAGTTTTTATTCTTATATAACGTAATTTAAAGGAAACGAAGATTTAGATTCAGTATGGAAATCTTCTAAGAGTATTGGGTTCACACTAAATGCTCGGATTCTTAGGTGAACTAATAAAATAGGAAAATCAATAATTGAGCTTCCCACACTTAGGAATACGAATAGGCTTAGAAAAAACCCCTAAAAACCCTTGATGGTAAAGACAACCGGATTTTGAAGATATTCTCATTTCTCATTCAGACAGAATTTATTTTCATCATCGACGCTGCAATAATTGTAATGCTGCATTTATAAATGAAAATGAATAAATTTTTCGTAATCTGCGAAAAGCTTTGCATCGCAGTGACGCATTTTGTTTTGTTTATTTGGTGCATGGTGCCGAAGGGACATTCGAGTCGACGCATGACACAAAACTCTTTGCGGCGGCGTAAAGGCAAAGTAAGTCCAAAATGAATAGCCATCATGGGGGAATCGCGCATTCGAGCAGGCTCAGACAGCATAGAAAGACTACGGCTGCGTACGCACCTGCGTGATTTGAAGCACATTTTCCAATCCAATTAGAAGTGCAGTAGACTCCTTGTGATGTAACCGGTTCAAAACAATATTTTTCAGAACTATTGCACTTGTTTTATCACTGATTTTATGAAACTCACACAGAGCACAAGAGACCCCGAAAATTCTCTGTCCTCCATTGATATCGATCGGTGAACGCGAAACACGGGCCGTGACTTCATTTCTTGGGATCGCCATTTTGTACGAGTCTGCGCGGTGCAGTTTTCGTATGGAAAAGGAAATTACCCCTCGGTGTGAGGGGGGATTGGAATTTTAATTAGTAAGTAAAATTAAGCTTGTTGTGCCACACGCTTACCAGGGACTGATTTCTAATATTTCTTCAACTTTTTTAGACTGTTCTGCAGCCCCAGTCATCCAGGAAAACCCGAGTTTATTTTCGATTTTGAATAAATATGTCACAGAACAAGCGCCATCTGTTGGCATTTTCCTGAACTATCTTATTGCTGAAAAGTAAACAAACTTCCGTCCGGCTGACTGTCAAAAAATATTTTGTTTTGGTTTTCTTTCTACACAAATTCTGCAAATTAGGCGGAATTTTCTGATTTTTGTTCCTTCACGAAGTAACTTAGACAAAAGTGTTTTCACATTGACTCCGTTTAACCAGAAAAGGTAAGCAAGCAATTTAGTGTGTAACTTAGCTTTGCGATTTAATTATAAACTTCTTAGATTAAAACTTGTAACTTGTGGATCAAAACCTGAAATTTAGGCTTTGTTCTCATATTTTATTTCAAAAAATCTCAATAGAATCAACTACGACATTTCTCAACCATCTAAAAAAATAATTGGACCAACCTAACCTCTATCCCATATTTGTGTAAAAAAGGAATTGTTAGCTAAGATTTCTTTACATCTGATTTCATGATATCTTAGGGCTACTTTATGCCAACTATATTCCCTTATTATAAATTTAGGCAGGAGTGTTTGGTTCAACCCACTGTGTTGGGTTCTGTAGTTACTTGTAGACCTGTTGTGGTATCCTACTTCCTACTAATATTTAAAAGCGAAAGTAAGAATGTATTTAAGTTCCCTTTTCACGTCGAAACCGCTGAACCGAATTGGATGAATTTTAGAATAGGAGTAGATTAGACCATGGAGACGGACATAGGCTACTTTTCGTTGCGTAAATGAGTATTGTAGGGTAGTGGAAGTTGTAGGGTAGTTGTATATTGAATTATGAATCTGCAGCTATAACGTTGTAGGGTAGTTGTAAGGTAGTTGTATATTGAATTATGAATCTGCAGCTATATCTGGATTATACAAGTTACATTAAATAATCACAAGTGGTAAGAGGTTGTAGTGGTAGGTGCAATATGAAGTTCGCTGAGACAGTTTTGACAGTTTTTTTGTTATTATGTGTTAGAAGTTAATCATATTAATTATTAATGTAATAGAAGTAGGTGTATGTTATTTTTAAACTTACCAAAACATATTTGATATTACATAGGTAATTGAGTTTTCGGTGTAAAGTATTCTGATATGTTTGGTAAACCATGTTATTTATTTACTTATTTATTTATTTGAGCCACCAACAGAAGATACACAAGGAAAAATTAAAAAAGTAAAAAAAAATATTTGAGCAACCATTTCTCCGAAACTAAATAAGCTAGCTTAACCATTAAAGTACATCCTTGATTTTTTCAGATTTCTAAAAGAATTTAGATTGTAGTTGCTTGAAATAAATTTAAAACTTAAGTTTTTCGCAAACATAACCCTAAATCGAAAAATTGTCTTGGCAACCCCTAAATAGTTCTAAAATATTTATTCAACAATATTTCACATGGATGGGATGAACAAAACAACCCTTTTTACGTGCATGGGAGGTACCACAAATATTTTCTTTAGCATAGTTTTGCTACCACTTTATCAGCATTATTATTTGTATATGACCTTGCAAAATTATGACAGCTTTCTTGGACTAATAGTTCCTTTGTAAAGCCAACAACAGACAAAGCGTAACTATAAGGGTTCCTTAAGTTTTACTGATGCTAGTTTACATAACAATTTTATGTTTATTCATAAAACCATTACCAAACATTAATAATTTGTTATTAAACAGTTGCTCAGATATATGAACCTTTTAATGTTGTGCCGATTCTTAATGTAATGTTGGACAGGGAAATAATAAACATTTCACAAAGAAAAAAAAAACAATGAATTCTGTATTTAATTATAATCTCTTGATTTCAATTTAAAATATTGCATTATAAACTCTATACCTTAGTACAAATACCTACCTAAAGACATAGCTTACAGTCTAAATGACTAAATTATGAAAAAATCCTATTACAGTAATAAAAATCACATTATTAAGTAGTTCTGCTCAATTAACATTATTAAGTATAATCTCTTTCACCGTGGCCGCTTGAATTCACTGGATTCTTCAGAAGACCCTGTAACAAAAAGGAAAATAATTCCAACATTTGGAACAAACACTGCATTTCTGCCACCATCTGGAGCTGCGGATTTTAAAAAATATCTGGGGGCCTTAAATTATTGGATGTTCATTTGATTTGTTTGATCTTGAAAGCAATACCTTATGGAATAAAAAAAAGGAATTCAACTTGCAGGTTTAGATAGATAGACTAACTTTTTATTGTACAATAAATACAAAAATAAAATATGAACATACAATCGGCGGTCTTATCGTTTACCTGCAACTTATCAGTATCAGGGGAAGGGGTTCACAAGACATTACATGTTACCAGTAATTTATCTCGTAAATAACCTATGTATATTATAAAATGATAATGGTGGGTCACTTGAATGTCCTAGGTAAGGGTAATGTATGCATAGATTGGGCATGGGCGGGCAACCAGAATAATGTGCTCCATGGGCATCATTGGGTATAAGTATGTCTAAGCTGAATGAGGTACTTGTTAAGAGATGGCAGTGATTTGCATGTGGCCTAGACTAATGCAAGAACAAGGCAAGTTGTACTCGTATTTACTGGAAGTCGCCTATACATAATATACAGTTGGTCAAAAAGGACTGATTATGATAACTTGTAAGTATTAATACTCACTAACCTCTTAGGCCTTTGCCCTGGAGTAGGAAAAATCAGGCTTATAAATAAATAAATAACGTGTTAAGGCTCGTCTTGTATCTAAGTATCGTGCTTGCCAGCAAGACCGACCGACGCGTATACCCAGCAGTTGGTGATTGTCGATGATGATGAAGTACCTGTGGATCGATGGCAGTACCGGCCTCGCCAGCCCGGCTCGCAGACGCAGCCGCCGCCGACGCAGCGCCCGTGGCGACACGCGCGGCCGCACTCGCCGCCGCGCCGGCCCACCTCGCAGTGGTTGGTGATTGTCGATGATGATGAAGTACCTGTGGATCGATGGCAGTACCGGCCTCGCCAGCCCGGCTCGCAGACGCAGCCGCCGCCGACGCAGCGCCCGTGGCGACACGCGCGGCCGCACTCGCCGCCGCGCCGGCCCACCTCGCAGTGGTTGGTGATTGTCGATGATGATGAAGTACCTGTGGATCGATGGCAGTACCGGCCTCGCCAGCCCGGCTCGCAGACGCAGCCGCCGCCGACGCAGCGCCCGTGGCGACACGCGCGGCCGCACTCGCCGCCGCGCCGGCCCACCTCGCAGTGGTTGGTGATTGTCGATGATGATGAAGTACCTGTGGATCGATGGCAGTACCGGCCTCGCCAGCCCGGCTCGCAGACGCAGCCGCCGCCGACGCAGCGCCCGTGGCGACACGCGCGGCCGCACTCGCCGCCGCGCCGGCCCACCTCGCAGTGGTTGGTGATTGTCGATGATGATGAAGTACCTGTGGATCGATGGCAGTACCGGCCTCGCCAGCCCGGCTCGCAGACGCAGCCGCCGCCGACGCAGCGCCCGTGGCGACACGCGCGGCCGCACTCGCCGCCGCGCCGGCCCACCTCGCAGTGGTTGGTGATTGTCGATGATGATGAAGTACCTGTGGATCGATGGCAGTACCGGCCTCGCCAGCCCGGCTCGCAGACGCAGCCGCCGCCGACGCAGCGCCCGTGGCGACACGCGCGGCCGCACTCGCCGCCGCGCCGGCCCACCTCGCAGTGGTTGGTGATTGTCGATGATGATGAAGTACCTGTGGATCGATGGCAGTACCGGCCTCGCCAGCCCGGCTCGCAGACGCAGCCGCCGCCGACGCAGCGCCCGTGGCGACACGCGCGGCCGCACTCGCCGCCGCGCCGGCCCACCTCGCAGTGGTTGGTGATTGTCGATGATGATGAAGTACCTGTGGATCGATGGCAGTACCGGCCTCGCCAGCCCGGCTCGCAGACGCAGCCGCCGCCGACGCAGCGCCCGTGGCGACACGCGCGGCCGCACTCGCCGCCGCGCCGGCCCACCTCGCAGTGGTTGGTGATTGTCGATGATGATGAAGTACCTGTGGATCGATGGCAGTACCGGCCTCGCCAGCCCGGCTCGCAGACGCAGCCGCCGCCGACGCAGCGCCCGTGGCGACACGCGCGGCCGCACTCGCCGCCGCGCCGGCCCACCTCGCAGTGGTTGGTGATTGTCGATGATGATGAAGTACCTGTGGATCGATGGCAGTACCGGCCTCGCCAGCCCGGCTCGCAGACGCAGCCGCCGCCGACGCAGCGCCCGTGGCGACACGCGCGGCCGCACTCGCCGCCGCGCCGGCCCACCTCGCAGTGGTTGGTGATTGTCGATGATGATGAAGTACCTGTGGATCGATGGCAGTACCGGCCTCGCCAGCCCGGCTCGCAGACGCAGCCGCCGCCGACGCAGCGCCCGTGGCGACACGCGCGGCCGCACTCGCCGCCGCGCCGGCCCACCTCGCAGTGGTTGCCGCCGAGGCCGGCGGGGCAGCGGCACTTGTTCACGCCCTTGCAGCGGCCCCCCGCTAGGCAGGGGATCACGCATTTTGCTGCAAAGAATGCTCAAAATAAAAATAAATGAATGTATGTGGCAAAATTATCTTTACTTGAGGAATGTCGCGATTCAAAGTCAATAAGTGTTTATTCAATAGAGCAAAACGCTACTTATAATAGTAAATTTACATAAGAAGAACAAGACACATTTAAATTGAATTCGTTCGCTTCAGATAACTTTTTTACAAGTGAGGGAAAGAAGCGAACAAGATACCTCACTTTTTCACTTCTATTCATAGTTACAATTTCTGTCTTAGTATTATGCTTAATTTAATGTTCGCAAAGATATTGAATACATTGGATATTGCAAGATGACATTATTTCTTATCGTGGTCGAACCGAGCAACAATCGACCAAGGGTCAATATCATTCAAATAAATCATCTATGAAATAATAAGCTTTTTCTATGAGATTTTGTTTTATAAAAAGCTAACCTATGAATCGATAGTTCGGTCGCCTCAGATGGGAGCTTATTATAGAAGCGCACACAGTTTCCCATAAATGATTTAATTACTTTCTGGAGTCATTTTTATTTCTTGTATTTATGCTATGCAAATCACATCTCTTGATATAATTATTGCTATTTTTGTGTGCATACGTAAATATATTGCGATATAACAGTTAAAATGTTATTAAATCGTTTCCTAAGTGAATCGGGTTTCATTTTGTAAATAGCACGTATCGCCCTTTTTTGAAGGACAAAGATTGACTGTATATCGGCCGCCCTTCCCCAAAGCAGGACATCACACTATGGAAGTAGCTAAAATAAACCAGTCTAGCTGTAGCTTCGTCAGTATCTTATTGATTGCATAAGCTGCTGAACTAAGCCGACATGCAAGTTTATAAATTTGGAGTTTCCATTGAAGGGTAAAATCTATGTGTTTACCTAAAAATACTGTGGAATTGACAGGATTGAGCATTTCCCCGCCCAACATTATGTTTGTAGGATTTTCTTTTACATTTGGTAAAGAAAATTTCATATATTTTATCTTTTTAGCATTAGGCACTAGGTTGTTTGCAGTAAACTAATTGTGCACTTGTGATAGTGAATTATTTACGTCGTCGTGATTAACTTTATTCCTATCAACTTTAAAATTAACGAAGTATCGTCGGCTTAAACGAGATATCACACAAGTTTATAGCAAAGAACAGATCATTTATATAAATCAAAAACAAAAAAGGTCCTAAAATAGATCCTTGTGGCACGCCTAATTCAATTCTTGATCCCTCTTATCTCTGGCCTGATTGGCTTGTTTATAACAATGAATGGTACAATGGTCACTTACAAAATTCGCATCTCCGCCCGTAGTAGCCCTTCGGACAGTCACAAGTGTCCTTCTGTATGCACTTCCCTCCATTAAGACACTTCTGCGAGCATATTCCTGAAACAAACGTATTGGTTGCAGCGTAAAATGCGGCCCTCAATGCTGCAGCAGGTTAGGAAGGTGCACAGCAGTGCCAGACCCTATTGGAAGAAGAATCCACATGTAAGTTTTTCCTCTTAATAATAGTAAATTATTCTTTTCTGCTGTCACCGTATGCGTCCTACGTGGAATGGACTAGAGCGCTCGCAATCACAAAAACCAATTTTGATGTATTGCTGGGATGACCTAGAATGATTCTGAATATTCTTATTTTAGTTTATTAGGAGTATTTTCTATTATTTTTATTAACTCTGAACCTAATTCTAGAGTCCTCGCGGGTATCTACTATTGTTGTTCAAAGAAACCCTATAAAAACTAATATTTTTATAGGAGTTTGATTAATAATCAAAAACCGTTGTAAACGTTAATTCAATGCTGAAAACATCTTACAGTGCCATCTGGTTACTAATTATACAAAACTTGTACTACGACTCGGGAGCCTATCTGCCGTCAAATAATGGGTAGACTTCTCGAACAAAAGCGTTCCGAGACATTTGGTCTGTTATTGCTATGCGACGATATGGAACCCGAACAAAAGTGTTCCGAGGCATTTGGTATGTTATTGCTATGCGACGATATGGAACCTAAAATTATTGGAGCCATCTAGTAACTTGTGAAGATGAGACTCACATAATCCGTTTAGGTTTTGATAATTTATTTATTTAACTTCCAGCTAGACAGAATAATCCGCGTAGACCACGCCGGCGAACTAGGCGCGGACCGCATCTACGCCGGCCAGATGGCGGTCCTGGGGCGCACCGCCGAGGGCCCGCTGATCCAGCACATGTGGGACCAGGAGAAGAAGCACCGGGCGGCCTTCGAGGGGCTGATCAACGAGTACCGCGTGAGGCCGACCGCGCTCACTCCCATTTGGAACATAGCTGGGTTCATGCTGGGAGCTGGTAACTTGCTATGAGATCTTTATCATCATTTCAGCTGTAAAAAGTCTACTACTGAACACAGGCCACCCTCATGGATCTTCATGAGGGGTAGTTACCATACTCATACTCCATACTCACCCATTGCCATTGCCTCATGCCATTTTCCTTTGTAGACGGGCTAACATTCCACAGCCGGAACCTACGGCGCACTTATTACTTACTAGCCGCACTCCGCGGTTTCACCCGCGTAGTTCCCGTTCCCGTGGGAATACGAGAATAAATATAGCCTGTGTTACTCAGGGATAATGTAGCATTCTATTGGTGAAAGAATTTTTCAAATCGGTCCAATAGTTTCGGAGCCTATTCAATGCATACAAACAATCAAATCTCTCCTTTTTATTATTAGTGTAGATGTAGGCAACACACAAAATATAAATCTATCCTCTTTATAATATTACTACTTATAATAAAATAAAATGCAGTGAAAATATTTATTTTTAATTCCGCTTATGCTGAGATGCAGGGCTGAGATGCAGGAGCACCGCCCTCCCGCCCGCTAATTATGCACGTGCAGAGAGAACTAGGTTGTCAGTGCAGCATGCATACCTAAACCTATACGAGACGGCACGTGTTTCGCCTCACCGTGAGGCATCATCAGGTGAGACGCTGAGGTGTTGACTGGGCCGCGGCTGTAACGAAAGCGACGTCGAAGATTATTCCGACACGTTTCGATTTTTCAAGAAAAACATCATCTCGACTGGACGAATTTACGATTATTTTAAATTGTTCGACGACGGAATTAAAACTAAATATTTTCACTGCATTTTATTGTCATGGATTTCCGCAAAGTAACGACTGATTCCATTAATAATATTTTTATTAATGGAATCAGTATATATAATATTTTCATTATAAATATATTTCAAAGAAATGAATCTTTATCAAAAATGTTACGGTTCCGGTGGGATTCGAACCCACGCCCGTCAAATCGATTCTCGACGCATCCTAAAGCCGGAAGTGCTTTGGCCACTAAGCCACAGAACCCATTTTTGATAAGGTTATTCATTTCTTTGAAATGTTCTACCTAAATCTTGTTAAACACGATAAAAATTACAAACGTAAAGGTTACTAGTCACACGAAATACAAATCTTTCCTCTTTATATAATAACTAGCCGCACCCCGCAGTTTCACCTGCGTTCCCGTTTCCGTGAGAATTTCGAAAAATCCCTTAGTGCACCTCTAGGATACTCAAGGTACATGTGTGCCAAATGTCAAGTCTCTAGGTCCAGTGGTTTAGGTTGTGCGTTGTCTGTCAGTCTCTCAGTCGGTAACGGAAGAGTTTTATACATATACACCGTGCCCCTTAATAACCCGAAAGATTTAAATCACGTATTTTTGACGACAACACGAGTAAGTAATATTAAATGAACATGGGTCTAATTGTTTGTCTTAATTAAATTACTATTTCAGTACAAATTAAATCATATTAATTGCCCGCTTCTTTGTGAACAAGTCTTTAGTTGAGAAACTCAAGTAGAGAAACAGAGAGCGAGCGTGACACTTCACGAATCGCTCCGGAATCATACGACAAGCGGCGAATGCCGTGACTTGTGTTCTATGACAAGAAGTGTCAAGTTAAAACTGCGTGTAAAAGTAGTACCTACGTAGTTAGGTGGCTTTTAGGGTGTGTTAGACTGGAGATTTTTTAACTTGTGATTTGTTTTAAATAATTAATATCTCCTTAAGTATGGGTTTTCGGACTATATGTTACATAATTTTATATACTCTAATTAGGCTCTAGACTCGTTGGCTTAAATCTTTCGGGTTATGAACGGGCACGGTGTATATTGATAATATAGATTTGTTTTGTAAAAAAACGGGAATTACTGACGTAGTATTGGAACGTCGAAGATTATTCCGACACGTTTCGATTTTTCAAGAAAATCATCATCAATATTTTTCAAGAAAATCATCATCATGTGATTGAAGATGATTTTATTGAAAAATCGAAAAGTGTCGGAATAATCTTCGACGTTACAATACTACTTGAGTAATTCCCGTTTTTTACAAAATGAATAGTACATCTCACGTTAATTTTGAAAGTAAATTATAGATTTGGTTAATTACTAGTCATGTACATTGTATAGAAGTAGTTGTATCGGGCAGGCACGGCGCTGCTCGGCAAGGAGGCGGCCATGGCCTGCACGGTGGCGGTGGAGACGGTGATCGTGCAGCACTACAACGACCAGCTGCGCGCGCTGGTGGAGGACCGCGACGTGGACCCCGCGATCCTGGACACCATCACCAGGTTCCGCGACGAGGAGCAGGAGCACCACGACACAGGTAGGAACCAGATGGTGTCGCATCACCTGTTCTCTACAGGGCGCTTGCCTTGGGCTGCCGGCATTAGAATGTTGCCCCTCCTCTCAAGCCCGTGGATGCAGTAAGAGCCTGCTAAGGGATACCTATGGAAGATGGGCAGCAGCGTCTTCCCGTGTATCAACATTCCGTACTGAAGAAGAAGAAGAAGAAGAAATACATTTATTGGACACACACAGTAAACTTAAAAATAATATAGTAAAAACACTGACTTACATATTTCTAATTTACTGCGCTCACCAACCCGCCTGCCAAGCGTGGTGCGTATGGCAACTACCCCTCATGGAGATCCATGAGGGAGGTGTGTTCAGTAGTGGACGTTTATACGGCTCAAATGATGACTAAGCCGAAAGGGGGTGATTCTTACCATTCCAAGGGACAACTTTTGTTCTACGACTTTTCAGGATTCAGTGATTTTCATTCAAGAAAAGTCCACGAAAGTTTTAACTTCTGCAGCTGATTATACGGTAATGACAACCTTAACGTCAGCTGATTCTTGACAGGGTCATTGAACTCCGCGAAGAGTTGTCACACAGGCGCAATTTGAAATACCTATAACTGAAATTACGGGCACGTGAGACCTTACAACTCTGTCTCAGGGTGACGGGCGCAATGCAATGCAGCGTGGGTCACGTGCTTAGTGAACGTGACCACCGCGGCATTGCAATTGTTATAGGTAGAGGTTACCGCTTAACATCAGGTGGGCGTTCGGCTAGTCTCGTCATTTAGTAATATAAAAAAAAACAATTTTGACCCCATGATCTAGTTTAGTTGTAAATTAAAATATGAAAAAAAATCGAAATCTCGATTTTTTTCCCATCCAAAACTACTTGTTTTTCAGGTTTAAGAAATCTTTATTCTCATCTGAAGAATTTACAATTCACTTACAATGAGAACTTATAAACTAGGTAACATAATATCATGCGATACGAGCGCGCTACTACCTACCCGCGACAAAAAATAAATAAAGTTTGTAGTCGCCATCGTCCTAGATGGACTGCAAAGAGAAACAAAGCGGGCTCAAAGCGATGTGCTGCGACGCTAAATGTGGTTACAAAATTAACATTAAGTACCTACTAACTATAAACTGCCTGATATAGATAAAATATTGTTTAAACCTAATTAATATAATAAGACGTAAGTATGTCTAATATATAATTAATTACTAATAATGAGGTACAATTTTACAATAGGTATAATTAAGTAAAATCATAGCTGTATATAATTGTAAAATAAATGTTTAAAGTCCTTGCTAAATATTTCACTAATATTGTGTAAATAAATGTTTGCATGGAGATTTTTACCTCTTCACGCAAAAACTAACGTAGGTACGTATGGAGTTGAAATTTTGCAAACGTATAGATGTTGACCAGGATTTACACATAGGCTACTTTTTATCCGGGTACAACGCATGCGAAGCGGCGGATACAAGCTAGTTAAAGTATAATTTAAGGGAACACAAATAAAAGTAAAAGTATCGCATGGCGTAGCTTGACCGCGTTCTTCACTCATGTAGAACAATGAGTTGACATATTGTGATAACAATGGAGAAGCTCATTACTGATGACAGGGAAGTTAAGACGCAGATCGGCTATGACTGGATGTGGCAAAGTTTATTACGGGCTAAATGAGTAAAAGTGATTGTTTTAGGGCAAAAAATGAACTTTTAGTAATTTCTTAAATTTGTAAATTGTTTTTGTTTCTTTTATTTCTTTTGGTAAATTATCGTATATTTTAGCGCTTTTAAAAGTTATGTTGTTTTGTCCATAATTTGTCCTGGGCGGGCGAAGCATTAGTTTATTTGCACTTCTTAATGATTTTTTGTACTCAGAATGCTCGCTTTTAGTTTTAAATGTAATGTTAGTATGTATTGTTTTGTGAAGTATTTTTCGTATTAACAGACAGGTGTTATATTTGTATGTTGTGTAAATATCCATCAGCCTTGTATCTTTATATAATTTAGAGGTCGACGTTAGGTAATTAAAATTAAATAATCTCTTTAAAAGTTTGTTTTGTGCGACCTGCAATAGATTTAGATTGGTTTTTGCTGCTGAACCCCACACTTCAATCAAGTAGTCAATGTGGGGTTTCACCAGCGAATTATATATTGTGTATTTTATATTATGCGGTAAACAGCGGACAATGCCGCGGAGCATGCCATTCAAAGATATTAGTTTTGATTTGATTTTTAATATGTGGGGTTTCCATGTTAAACGGTTATCAAGGATAAGGCCTAAAAAATGTTCGGTACCTGATTTGTTTATTATTATATTATCGATTTGCAAGGGTTCAAAATCTGAAATTACTTTATTTTTGGCTGAGAAAATTACGTAGTGTGTTTTAGCAGTATTAAGTGTTAATATATTGGATTTGAACCATGTGTTGAGCAAGTTGAGATCGTTTTGGGCATCTTGAGCAATTCGTTTCATATCGGTTCCAAAATAAAATAAGCTAGTGTCGTCAGCATATAAAGTCAGTTCGCCTTTTAGATCAAGCTTGCATATATTATTAATATAAATCAAAAATAACAAAGGCCCAAGGATCGAACCTTGAGGGACACCATATGTAACTGGGGCTGCTGAACTCTGCACTTCGCCAATCTTAACTACCTGAGTACGTCCAGTCAAGTATGATTCAAAAATCTTATGAGCTTTCCCAGTGATACCAATGTGTTTTTGTGGGCTGAAACCCCCCCTTTCGTGTTAGTGCACATGTTATGCACCCTGTATACTAGCTGCTGCACACGGTATGCTCGCGTTTTATTTAATGCGTGGAACCCTAATAAATATCATCATCATTATCGTCTCAGCCGTAGAACATCCACGGCTGGACATTTGCCTCCAGCGGTTGTTGCCATACTCGCCACGCTTGGCAGGCAGGTTGGCGAGCGCAGTGCGGGGTGTTGATACACGGAAAGACGCTGCTGCCAATCTACTGGAAGTATCCCTTGGCAGATTCATACTGCATCCATCGGCAAGAGGGAAGGGGCAACATTCTACTACCGGCACCCCACGGCATAAATATCATTAATCAGCCATACCCACTGCTGGGTAAAAGTCTACTTTATAACACTTACTACCCCTACTTAAACGGCCAAGTGCTCGCCTCAAGCACTTTAAATATTAATTTAAAAAACACCTAAAATAAATAACATGCAGCAGCTAGTTACTAATTCGAAAATTCTAAAAAAACGTCTGGGACGCCTCCTGCGTGTGGTGTGGGTTTGAGCCCCGCCGGGACAAAATGTTTGATTTATATGGAGATATTTGTCTCGGTTCTGAGTGTTATATGTAAAGTAGGTAGGTATGTATTTAGAAAAAAAGTATTTAGGTGTTCTATTAATTATCTGGTTTCCATAGTTCCAAACTAGCAAACAAACTTTGCTAGTTTGGGAGCTGTGTGTAGTGTCGATAAGAAATGCGATAAGAAATAATGTCATTTTGCTATATCCATAGTATCCAATATCCTTGCGAACATTACAAACTTGCGAAATCGTAACAATGAATAGAAGTGAAAGAGTGAGGTTTCTTGTTCGCTTCTTTCCCTCACTTGAAAAAAAAGTTACCTGAAGCGAACGAATTCAATTATGTGCTTTATTCAATCTAAATGTGTCTTGTTCTTATGTAAATTGACTATGAGGCGTTTTCATTAAAAAGTAAAAACTTCAAAAATAGTTTCCTCGAACCTTATAGATGGCGTTAATTATCTTTTACTGGTAGGCACAATTTGACAATGACAGGATTAGAACAAACTTGCTTACTCCGCTTGCCAGCTCCATCTGTTAGGTTTAGTAGAAAACTCTTTTTGTTTTGTTACTGAAAACGGCTCATTCTAGGTAGCGTTTTGCTCTATTGAATAAACACTTATTGACTTTGACTTTGTCCAGCATTAATTAGAACTTAGAACGAGCAAGCGACTTCTGCGTGTGTCGCGTACAATGTATCCAACCAGTAAGACACAAAAAAAAATACTCCAACATTATCTTTTAATAGTGGCACAGGACAGGAGGAAGCAATTCGTAGCTCTGCGTTTTAGCGCGATTTACTATTTGAAAACTTTTTAAGGCGACATCTAGTAAAAAATAAAACCGGGCAAGAGCGAGTCGGACTCGCGCACCGAGGGTTCCGTGCCACTATACAATATAATATATGACAAAGGCGGTTTTATATTTGTTGGAGAACCTTGACAGCGCCATCTCTTGTCTGATAGCGGAACTTATGTAGATTTTTTACACTTTCGATTATTTCTAAAAAAGTATGCTAAATAGAGAGATTGTAATAAATTTCCTCTAATCTTTACATACACTTCTAATAGCAATAAAAGTTTCAGAGGTTTATCTCCGCAAACTTCGGAGATAAGGGGGTGGAACGCTATTTTTTTCAACATTTTTGTAAATAACTCAAAAACGGTTTTACGATTTAAAGGAAAAGTAAAAAAATTTTATTAATGTGCAAATGAATACCTTTCATATGATACCCCACATCACCTAGTAACTTTTCAAAAATTTTGAAAACCCCCCTTGTCTAAAAAACTATGCAAATAAGAGAGTTCGCTATAATTTTCCTATAAAGTTTACATACTATATACATATATACTATTAGCTATAAAAGTATCACGGGTTTATCTCTGTAAACTTCGGAGATAAGGGGGGGGGGGAACGGTCGTTTATTCAACATTTTTGTGAATTACTCAAAAACGTTACGGCTTAAAGAATAAATAAAAACTGTTTATTAATGTTCAAATGAATACCTTTCATATGATACCCCACAAAGCCTTGTAACTTCATTTAAAAAAATTGAGATCCCCTATCCGCCCCCCCTGCAATCAAAATAAGAATATTTTTTAACATTTTCATATATGCTATATTAGCAAAAAAGTGTTGTTATTTACCATTATAAATTTCAAGTCGATAGCATCAGTAGTTCTCGAGATATCCATATGTGACAGACAGACAGAGTGATTCTATAAGTGTTCCTTTTTACCATTTTGGTCCGGAACCCTAAAAACTAACGATAGACAGGCTAAAATTTCATCAAAATCCGATCACCCTTTCAAGAGTTATCCTCGGACAAAAAAAAACTATTAAATACAAAATACAAATACAAAATCATTTATTGTCTCATCACAAAAAGTTTAAATAAGCTTAATCTAAGTACACTATCACAAGATTGAGACAAAGGGAGAAAATTCAGCGTAAGCTGCATGCGGAACATACAGCGCTGGTTTTCAATTTACCCGTCTCGGCCGGTATTTGCCGAGATTACATAAAGTTGAGGAGCGGGTAGGTATTTAAGAAACTTAAAAGTAATTCCACAAAAACAAAAATTATCAGACCAAAAGATCTAGAAGAAGGTTTATGACAGTTATGTACGACAGATGACGGATCTTTTCCTCTCTTATGTATGCAAAACAAAAAAAAAAAATCCCCCATATCACAAAAACTACCCCATTAATCAAAATTCCTTTACGACAATAAATTTGATTGATAAATTGTATTGATGTAATCTCCTTAAATTTCAAATTTCATCAAAATTCGATCATCCGTTAGTTCAAGAGTTAACCTCGGACAAAAATTGCGGGAAAACATTCAGCCGAAACGCGTAGTTGCCACTAAGAACTGCGTTCGCTTTGCTCACTCGTTCGATTATTGTTTTATTGCGTATTGCAGTGGTACACCTTCTATTTTATTTTATGCTTGTTAAATGGAATCTTTCATGGAATGAGGGCTTTGCCCAGAAATGGGACGATACAGGCTAACAGTAACAGTAAATATAATATTAATTTATTTCCAGGGATAAGCCACGGCGCGGAGCAAGCTCCGTTCTACAAGGCACTCACTGCAGTGATCAAGGGAGGGTGCAAAGTAGCCATTGAGATCTCCAAGAGAGTATAACGTTAACGAAGGTACTTTCATATTGTCTACGGCGTGCGAAGAAGGGGCACTTGTGGCTCAACTCTCGTAAAGTAGATACAATATCACCATCATCTCAGCCTAAGACCGTTCACAACTGGACACGGGATTCCCTCATGGATCCAAAGATCATCAGGCGTTGTTCCCATACTCACCACGCTTGGCAATCGCAAAAGATGTATTGAAGCGAACGCTATGTAATAGATAAAGTATCATGTCAATATTGACAGTTATAACGATATTTATCCATTGTGATATTTTATCTACAACACGAGAATAAGTCTCTTTTTGAATTTTAAGTGTCTTGTTACAAAAAATAAATTACTCATTTAAGTAAAGGAATAAATTAATGATACCGCGCGGTGGCAATATTTGAAGAATGAATTAAGGAAGGACTGTAAAAATAATTTTACCTCATTAAGTAAGTAAATTCTGTATTATTATACTTATTTTTGAATATAAATTAGTGAACTCACGAAGTGTTTTGCTTGATTTCGTAACCGAAACTCCAACATTTGAACGAATACTATTTAACACCCCAGACACCAAACCTTCAATAATTTTCAAACGGCCTCATCAATTACTACACAGTGTCTTTTTAGTAAAAATACAGGATTTAGCCACCTTTTATACACAGTAAACTAAATCAATCGTTTCAGCCGTTTGGGGCTATGAACCACCTATAAAAAACAGAGATTTTCTTAAAAAATCGAAACGTCGGATCTTTTTCCACGCTATACTCAGCCCTTCCAAAGCCAAAATAAGTATTCTTGCGAGGTGGGAATAGGGGGAGGCCTTTGCTCAACAATGGGACGATACAGGGATTACAGTAACAGGAAGTCTTCATACCACCCTTGCAGTTCCGCCCCTGGTACCCTGTCCGACAGGAGCACATCTTAGCGGAGCAGTTTAGAACTAGGTGGCACTGTAAACGCCCAGTATCCTACCTCCTTTGAAATAAATTGTGTTTTTTTTTTGTTTTACCAGTAAGCAATCAAACGTATTTAAATGAAGTGAAGCGATCGCGCCAGGTTGCGGTCTATCGATACAGGCTAACAGTAAGAATTATGCTGGGTACTCACATACGGTCTTACACGAAAGAGCAAACACGTCGAGTAGTAACTAAGGTTCGGGGTCTACTTTCGAGTACTGTGTTTTGCGGTCCACACGTTGATTTTTACTCGTTTCAGAATAAAACTATCGAGTAATATCGAATGTGCGTACGGAGCTTAAGTCTTCTTACCTCCCTTGCAGTTCCGCCCCTGGTTTCGGACAGTAGCACATCCTAGGCGCGGTGCAGTTGCCCCGTTCATGCACTGCGGGTAGCATAGTGCGGTCAGGGCACTGTCAGATCCGTCACGCAGGCCTATGTCCAGCAGTAGACGTCCTACGACTAAGAGATCTTCTTACCGCCCTCGCAGTTCCGCCCCTGGTACCCTGTCGGACAGGAGCACATCCCGGGCGCGGTGCAGTTGCCGCCGTTCATGCACTGCGGGTAGCATAGCGCGGTCAGGGCACTGTCAGATCCGTCACGCAGGCCTATGTCCAGCAGTAGACGTCCTACGACTAAGAGATCTTCTTACCGCCCTCGCAGTTCCGCCCCTGGTACCCTGTCGGACAGGAGCACATCCCGGGCGCGGTGCAGTTGCCGCCGTTCATGCACTGCGGGTAGCACAGCGCGGTGCGGCAGTGCTGGCCCATGTACCCGTCGGGGCACTGTCAGATCCGTCACGCAGGCCTATGTCCAGCAGTAGACGTCCTACGACTAAGAGATCTTCTTACCGCCCTCGCAGTTCCGCCCCTGGTACCCTGTCGGACAGGAGCACATCCCGGGCGCGGTGCAGTTGCCGCCGTTCATGCACTGCGGGTAGCACAGCGCGGTGCGGCAGTGCTGGCCCATGTACCCGTCGGGGCACTGTCAGATCCGTCACGCAGGCCTATGTCCAGCAGTAGACGTCCTACGACTAAGAGATCTTCTTACCGCCCTCGCAGTTCCGCCCCTGGTACCCTGTCGGACAGGAGCACATCCCGGGCGCGGTGCAGTTGCCGCCGTTCATGCACTGCGGGTAGCACAGCGCGGTGCGGCAGTGCTGGCCCATGTACCCGTCGGGGCACTGTCAGATCCGTCACGCAGGCCTATGTCCAGCAGTAGACGTCCTACGACTAAGAGATCTTCTTACCGCCCTCGCAGTTCCGCCCCTGGTACCCTGTCGGACAGGAGCACATCCCGGGCGCGGTGCAGTTGCCGCCGTTCATGCACTGCGGGTAGCACAGCGCGGTGCGGCAGTGCTGGCCCATGTACCCGTCGGGGCACTGTCAGATCCGTCACGCAGGCCTATGTCCAGCAGTAGACGTCCTACGACTAAGAGATCTTCTTACCGCCCTCGCAGTTCCGCCCCTGGTACCCTGTCGGACAGGAGCACATCCCGGGCGCGGTGCAGTTGCCGCCGTTCATGCACTGCGGGTAGCACAGCGCGGTGCGGCAGTGCTGGCCCATGTACCCGTCGGGGCACTGGCAGATTTTCTCGTGGTTGCACCAGCCCTGGTTCGCGCACTTCTTGTCGCACTCTGGATCCGGCCCTGGACAACGTTCGGAACTTGTTGAACTTTCGCGATTTTTTTTTTTTTTTTAATGGCAACTTATTCCTTTTTGAAGTAGGAATACTACTGCCAACTTCACGTAGCTGGTTCACTGTACAGATTACACTTTCGCGATTTGTTAACACATTACTTCTAAATCTGTAAATCTAAAGGCACTTTCAATCGATTAAAGTCCATTTGAAAATGCTGAACATGCTAACATATGTACATCTCAACAGCAACTAAAAAAAATGTATTTAAGTATTATAATTATCAATCATCTCGCCAATGCGCTGACGAGGAAGATCGCCGATGCGCTGGACTGAATAGATAAAGTCTGCAGTGGGAAACAATTTGCATGAGTGTACTAGATTGTCCGCCATCAATCTGCAAAAATAGCGAGAAACTGTGAGGCGAAGAACATCTGCCCATAGCACGACAAGTACAACATAATTACCACGACCGCTCTGTCAAGAGTGCCAACGACCGAGAAGATCAATCATCTGATTACCATAATACAAGCTTTACTTAGTTTAGGACTGGATGTTGCTGTGAGTGGTGTCCAGCACTATTTATTTATTTTATACTGCATTCATATGTTTTAAATACAGGATTTTATCGCGTACCTTTTTTATTATTTTCCCGACGTTTCGAACACATTTCAGCGTTCTTGGTCGCGGGAGGACTGAAATGTGTTGACTGAAAAGTTTCTGGAAGCTACCACCTATCACTTGAACAGACTCTTGAACGCAGTAACGTCAATAAAATAATAAAAAAGGTACGCGATAAAATCCTGTAATTTTAAAACTTTTTTATTATTTTCCTGACGTTACTGCGTTCAAGAGTCTGTTCAAGTGATAGGTGGTAGCTTCCAGAAACTACAGTCCTGTCTGACCATTAACTCTATAAAGTATAGGACCGACATGTTGTTAAATAAAGGTCCTTATAATAAATATGAATAAAAAAAAACTATGAAGTGTTTGAAACTTCGGGAAAATAATAAAAGAGGTACACGATAAAATCCAGTAAATAAAACTAACTATCATGAAGTGTGTATAGCATTTTCAAAGGGGCTTTTCATTGGTTGAAAGTGGAAAGGCCTTCAGGTTGTTAGTACCTAGACCGAGATACCTCCGGAAGGTAGGCAGCAGCGTCTTTCCGAGTATGAACATCCCGTACTGCGCCTGCCAAGTGTGACAAGTATGGCAACGACCCCCTCGTTATCAGTACTTGAAGACCCACGAGGGAGGCCTTTGTCCAGCAGTGGACGTCCTACGGCTGAGACGATGATGATGAGGATTTCACATAGCACCTAGCACCACGGTAAGCAGAGCTTGTGTTATGGGTACCATAACACATTTTTAAAATACATAAATATTTTTTTGCAGATACAGAAAACTCATGCGTATCAGTCGGTTATTAAATCAACTGGCAATCAGAATCCACAAGATTTTGATTTAATTAGGCTCCACTTTATTATTATTATTCCTCCAATCACCCCTATATAAACTATTTTTAACTAGCGATCAGATCTGGCCTTGCGCGGGAATCTGCTAACCGCTACCTAAACGATACACCTCAACCTTCCTCATGCATGAATCACTTTATATGTCGGTGGAATTCGCATGAAAATCTGTTTAGTAGTTTTTGCGTTTATCGCGAGCAGACAGACAGACGCAGTGGCGGACTTTATGATGAAATATACTACATATTTCATCATAAAGTCCGCCGATATACATAGGTACTTACTTATTCAAGGTAGGTAACATATCTAGTTATGACTAATTGACTACTTTAACTAGCTTGATGTGATGGACAGAGAAAGCAAAAAGTTTCTAAGATAGTTGAAAATGGAAATGACAAAATTCTGACAGGTCGAGTCGTTCCTTAACTCGGCCGAAAAATTCTCGGCCAAATGGCCGATTTAAGGTATTGTGGAAATAACATTATTTTCGTTCCTTAACTCGGCCATTTTTTGCTTGAACGGATTTAGTACAGTCAGAGACAAAAATCCTGGTAAAATCAGATTAAATATGTATACTTAGATTTTAGAAACATGCTATGTTAAAATTGATTAAATTATAAACAAAAGTGTTGCCATATACATATGTAAGTAAGTCCTTGTAACAAAAAATAAAGTTAAATTAAGTTATTTTCAACTGATCTACATGATTAACTTTTATTACTTTTAATATTATTCTTAGGATCAGTTACTACTGATATGAAATTGTAAGTTTTAGTTACATACATATATATTTTATAGTAAAACCTGAGAGTACAACCTCATTGTCAATTGATAGACGAATTTACTTTTTGTGATTCATTTACTTTGCAAATGGAGTTGTTACGATCGGGTCAGTTTAGGGCATAAAACTATTCATTGAGGATCCATTTTACTATTACGATTATTTAATTCTTACTGGATTCCGTCATCAAAATCCATTCATAATTGGCGGAGTAAAAATGAAATAAGACTTATTTTTAAAAATAAACAATAAAAGTTATGTTCAATCAAGTTCATTTTTAAGTTAGTGCATTTATCAAACGAAGATACCTAATGTAGGTATACTCGTATTGGAACTATGGTTTCTGTAATCTGTGCTATGATTGAATTTATTTTAATTTTACTTCGACCTGGTTTTGAAATTAATTAAAGTTTTATTAAGAAAATAATTTAGTGATATTATATACTATATTTGAGTTATAATGCCAATTTTACGCACAGTTGACTAATGAATATCTTTATTTTTTTTATGATGACTTCATTATTATGTTGTAGTTATTTTATCTGTCTAATACTTAATTACTTATAATTTCATGTCATCCGAGAAAGAAAAAAAAATAAAAATAAAAAACATTATCTTATTCCACAAGTACAATCCAAAGAAAAACTATAAATATATCGGTAAAATACATTTATTTGTGGACCTAAAAGTCCTACCTCAGCTAATAAGTAAGTAACTAATCCTAAGTATGTATTATTAATATTAAGAGTAAAAAAGTTAATCGTGAAAATCATTTGATAATTACTTAATTTTACTTTAGTTTTTGTTACAAGGACTTATTTACCAATACTTTTTTGTATATTAATAGTTAAATTTAAATATACTGTCATGATCATGATAAATCTAAGCTTTTTTTTTCAATTCACAACATTTTATGTCTCTGACTGTACTAAATCCGTTCTAGCAAAAAGTGGCCAGTGGGAGTTAAGGCACGAAAAATTACGTTATTTTTAAGATACCTTAACTCGGCCATTTGGCCGAGAATTTTTCGGCTGAGTTAAGGAATGACACGACAGGTCGGCATGTAAGCTTTTCTTGACAGATTAGGTACATTCCTGCACAGGCATAGGTACTTGTATGTATATTCTATTCTGCCCAGGCATTCATATTTTTGTCACACACAAAAGACGGTAAAGATAGCTTAGGGGCCTTCCATAAATTACGTCACACGTTATGAGGGAGGGAGGGGGACGACGAAGTGTGACATTGTGTGACAAGGGGGCAAATATATCCCAAACGTCATTTCAAAAAAATATTTAAACAGGAATAAAAGTACCTAATTTCAGAACTGCTGTTAAATTTCAAATATCTAAATGTAAAATTGCCGTGGGGTGCCGGCATTAGAATGTTGTCCCTCCTTTTTTGCCCGTGGATGCAGTAAGAATCTGCTTAGGGATACCTCCGGAAGATGGGCAGCAGCGTCTTTCTAGTATCAACATCCCGTCCTGCGCTCGCCAATCCGCCTGCTAAGCGTGGCGAGTGTGGCAACAAAACCCCTTTTTTTTTCGATTTTGGAGATTCATGAGTGAGGCCTATGTCCAGCAGTGGGCTTGGACAACAGTCCTACGAAAATGTGAAATTGCAAATGGGTCGTCACATTGGCAAGGGGGGAGTCTCACAAATGTGATACTTGTCACATTTGGAGGGGTGGTCATAAATCATGAAATAAGAGTAACGTAATTTATGGATGGGCAACGAGCGCAGATGTAACAAAACATTTAAGCATGCAGATGCCGCTTCTATACGACTGTAAATAATTAAAAGCAAAATACAAACCTAAAAATGCGAATGCTGTGAGCGGAGCACCGCGCAGCCGTCGATGGCCCCGGCGGCACCCGGAAAACAATGCAAGTGGTTAATGCCTGTCGCGGCCTCGCGGGCAGGGCTCGCCAACATTCGGGATGGACAACAGTTATTTGGCTCTAGTCTTGATGGTGACATGTATAATTCACAAAAATGAGCATGCGGGCAGGGCTCACCAACAGTTGAGATGGACAATAGATAATTGGCACATTATATGGCCTCTAGTCTTGAAAATGACATATTTACCTATGTCACTTAATATGAACATAGCCATTGACGAAAATAAGAAAAAAATAAATCAGTATTATATACATTTGAGAGGGACAAGAGATATTTGGCACTTTCTTCTACTTTTGTTAATTTATACGGCTGTAGTCTAGACAATGTCATATTTATGTCACTAAATATGAACATGGCCACGTGTAAGATCTAACATATTGTTTTAAGTAGATAATATTTTTGACTGATCAGTTCGATTTTAAGAAGTTTTATTGAACTGCTTGTATTGGCCGATAAGCCTAAACATACACATTGTTTTAAAAACAGAAAAAAACGGTTCGTCGGGATTCAAAATTATGGATTACTAAAACAAAATTATTTTAATCTTTGTTCGTTAATTTTTTGACGTAGTACGAGGTATGAAAACTCCCATAAATCATGAAACAAACCACAATAAAATGTCAATCGCTGTATTGTTCAACCCGGTAAACCAAACACGAGTTACGGTAATCGGTCTGTACGAAACGACTCTCATAAATTAGTAGCGTAAGCAAACAATATGATCAGGAAATACATGAAATGCAAAGTTATTCTGGACGCCACATAACTTGCCAGTCCTGCCACGGCTCTTGGTCGTTAGCGTGATATAATAGGGGATTAATAAGCTTTGCCAGCTTTCTTAGATTAGATAGAATGGACTGGTGACTTCGTGAAGGGCTGGTTTAATTTGTTAAACTTTATAAATAAAGCGTTATATCAGTGTCTCTGAAGCTGTTTCGAGGTGTTGGCTCGGAATTGGAGCTGGATTCAGTGTAATTTATTACTTAAGTGGAAACAACATCAGAAACGCGGATACGTAAGTGTTAAAAATGCGTTGGCGATACAATACCTGTCCTTTCTAAATACACACCTCTCTGTGCGCATTCCTTCTTTAGATTTAATCTTAATGGGGTGCCTTTTAAAGGTAGGTTTCGGCCATTTTTCAGTACCAAGCCTATTTCTAACGTGGCTATACCACTGCTGTTGCCTACACAAGGCAATACTATACTGAATTCTGAAAACAAAACACAAGAATTTTAATCATCATTATTTTCCTGCCTTTATGCCATAGGTACTAGGTAGGGTCTGCACAACAAGGTTTTCTCTTTAATCCTCAGAAAATCAGTCGTGAAGGCGGTTAACACACGTGGTGCGTGGTGAACCGCCTAACTCTTTACTCACTCCTTTCTTATTCAAATAATCCTTCACACAATCAATCTTTTCTTTGGCCTTCCTCTCCCTACATTATCCATAATTATGAATTTTCGACACATTAATGTAACAAATTAGGTAACGTATTAATTTTAATACAAACAGAAAAAAAGTCACACTTGTTTTGGTTTGCGAACTTTAAAAATAATAAAACCAAGTTTTAAAAGCTATTAAGGTTTTGCAGTCTGAATAAGTTCATAAATCACCTTTAGGCGTTTTAGGCACCCGACCCTGTGTTTTAATCGACAACAACGGCGGTTTCAATACTTTTAGATCGGATGACGTCAGCGTGTCGAAGTTGTAGAAGTATTTCTTCTTTGATCTCCATGTGAAGTTTACGTAGCCCACCTCTGAGGGTATTACTGGCAGTTGAAGGGAGAAATTGGGGTCCAGCACGTAAGGTGATACGTGCCCGTTCAATATTGCAAACACTTGCATTGAAATGCCTGAAAAGATAATGTGTAGTTTAGTAATGAGTGTGACTGCTGAAAACATCGCGTATTACTTCTACAGAAATAAGTATTGCGAATTCAACTTTACAATTAGAATTGATAGAGATCGACTGTACCTATACTCTACTAGCCAATTAACAGATGTAAATATGCACAAAGTATGGCTGGAGTTTAGAGCAATATTATTTTTTCGATTTTTCATCAGTTTTAATGTAACTAACAAAATATCTACGCTTAGGTTCAACCTCCCTTGTCAAAGAAATGTTTTGTAAAAGTAAATTGGCCTTAGATTTACTATTATAATAGGTATAGATGATTTATACAACTGCAATTTGTACTGTAGGGAACGTCTGGGACATTGTTAGATGGATTAGGCTTGCCCAGCACCTAAACTGTCCTCTCAGCTTAGTCAGCTACTAGTATATCCAGAGTAAAGAACATGTTTATACGTTTAAAACAGGTTGCCTCCCGATGTTTTCCTTAGGCGTTAAAGCATGTTTTAAATGAGCTCAGGCATTTTCAAGAAAAAAATCTATTGGTGCACGCCTGGTGTCGGATCGAAAGTCGCGGGACATACTCTCGGCCAACACGCTTTTTAGTGTTTTGTAAGACCAATCATATTCGCATTTGAATTTTAAGGTTCATCTACCTATCATCATCACTATCATCTATTACTGGATGTAAACGCCACATAATCCGGTCCTGCGCTGTGCCTATCTTTGAATTGCCCTCGACTTGTCCGACACCGCACCATCGATCGACCACAAGTTCTTTGACAGGTCCTCGGCCACCATTCGGTCACCCGACATCTCGCCTAGAGACTCCTTCCACGTGTTGTGGAATGCACTTCCTCCGCGTCTACCTAGTCAAGGATGTAGAGCGGCGCCGGCCGGCTAGAACAGCAGCATGGCTAGCATTAGCGCCAGCGCTGCTAGCCCGACAGAATCTCCTCGTCTAGCCTAGTCCAGCCAGATTCCCTTCAAGATTCGTAACCCCAACCCCGTCTTGGACTTTAGTCCGGCGGCAGATTTCGGTGTTATGAATTCTATCTTGGACTTTAACACTTACCACTAAACATCCTGACTTGCCGCTCGTCGATCCACATGGAGATATCATGTTGCTTGGCCTCGGGGTCGCGGTACTCGCGCCGGCCGGCGCCCAGCGACAGAGACATGGCGAGCGCGACGCCGGCGCACACGCGCGCGCCCAGCGACGCTGATCGCCACATTCTGGAATAACCGTAATGTAAAGTTGACATAATACAACGTAGCGTGCTATTTTAATACATAGGGTCCTCAACTAGTTGGTATAGGGTATAAACTGTGTTTCAGAAGCCGAAAGAAGTAAATTCGAGGTATGAAAATTAAAATTATGTTTAGTCCTAGTACAAAAAGTTAGTTATGGGTACCTACAAAAATAATAGACAATATACAAAAAATAAATTTTTTGGATTTTCAAATAAATGAAAAAATATTAATTCGATTGTAACATAAGCTCCGCTGAATTTGAAGTTAGTGGTGGTAGGAAGGTACATCCATACATTTTGGCTACGAAGTTAAGTAAACTTTTGAATTATTATCATTTAACTGTATGCCGAAAATAGCGACTATGTTGTTTTATCTACGAAATGTAAAGTAGTGAGGTGCCTGAATCTGTACAGATTCAGGCACCTCACAAATTAATGTTCTTACCTAACCAAAAATAATAAGCTAAAATGTATATATTTTTATATTGTAATTCATCAATTAATCAAGTAGTATAATTTAAGTATTTTATCATACATAACTGTATCATGAGAGTGTTTATCGCAAAGATTTAAATCTTTGGTTTACCTACATAATATTGGCGAATGCTACACGCTCGATATGTTTCGCGATATTTGGATCGTACTCCAGGATCACGATATTTATCGAGTGTGTAGTATAGCGTACCTATCACGTATCGTGATACGCGATACATATCGAGCGTGTAGCATTCGCCATAGACGTGTCAATAGGTACCTACCTACGCTGTCACACTGACCTAAGTATTCTGTTTGTGGCAAGGAACCCTTATAGTTTCACTTTGTCTGCCTGTCCATCTTTCTGCGGATTTACAAAAATATTAGTCCTGGAAAGCTGTAATTTTGCGCATTTAGTGGTAGTCATCTAATTAGAAACACCGACCTGGGTTTATATTCTCATTGAAAATTACCTTTATAACTAAATTTGAACGTTTCATTGAGTATTCCTACGTACTAAAATGGATGCATCAGGTATTGTATTGTATTTTTAACCTACTTGTTTTCTACTTATAAAATAGTAGAAAACAACTGTTGTTTTTAATTTTTTTTTTATAAAAATCAAAATAAAATATTAGGTCGTTACATATGAAATTGGCGTTTTGTCGTACTGGCCAGTTTGATCTCAAATAACTCCTCTTTGGTTATGAATTCCAAATTCAAATTTACACAGCTATTTACTATAATGCATTTGTGTTTCGAAAACCATAATTCATTTGTTTTCCTTCTTTTGTATTTTTTCTTTGCATCACTCAGTTTACAAAATGGAAAACTTGAAATATCGCGTTATTTACGAGTACGAGTTCCACCGTGGCACCAGTGCTGCAGAAACGGCTCGAAGGATTAATGATGTGTATGGCGGCGGTGTCGCAAAAGAAAACACAGTGCGCTTTTGGTTCCAGCCAATTGAAGCTTCAATTGGAATGTCTAAGACATCCACCGTACTCTCCGGACCTTGCTCCAACAGATTACCATTTTTTTTAGAAATTTGGATAACTTCTTGCAAGGGACAAAAATCAACTCCGATGGGGCAGTCCAAACCGCTTCTTCAAAGATTTTATTGATTCCCGTCTGAATGGTTTTTTTAGTAAAAGGATCAATGAACTACCTATGAGATGGCAAAAGTGCATAGATAGCAATGGTAGGTACATACTTTGATTGATTAAATATTTTATATAAAAAAATCGATTTTATGTTCCTCTCATACAAAACGCCAATTTCATATGTAACGACCCAATACGACAAACAAGCGGGATAACTAAGGGACTAATGATAAACAGAAAAAAACATTACAGAATTGAACAAAACCCTTATGTTTTAATAAATTATAAAACACTACATCCTCAGACAATAATAAATAGTACCTAAGTATTTGGTAGGGTAGCCTGTATTATCGGCATTTATTACAGGCTTCTAAAGGAATACTCCTCCAAGCGTCTTCAAATGCGCTGTAAAGTCCATGAATATTAGAAACATGTTCTGCCTGCGACAGTTTGGCTCATAAAGTATGCCATAAATTTGCTATTCGATTTCAATCCGGACTATTGGCAGGTCACTTTGCGAGTAATATTGTCATTGATGACCAGTGTGCGGCACAAATTATTGAATGCTAGAAAGCACCAAAATGTGCAGGCGCTCTTCTCTTTCAGTTCTCAGAACTAAAGATTGTAGTACCTATGGTACTGCAATTGCAACTCAGTATGCGCTAAAGTTTGAAGAGTGCTTGCACATTTTGATGTTTTTAAACATTTGTGCCGCACACTGGTGGAATTCTGCCTTTAGGAACGCTTTAACACAGCGTGACGTCATTATTGTGATGAACTATTCTTGTTACTGGCAAGTTTTCATTGGAATATGGATTCATTGTTTTCTCTTGTCTCCGCAAGGAAATCGTCGCTTAAGGTTCAACAAATCGCGGAGGCAGTCGTCAGTGGGCGCGGCCTAAATGTATGCTATCTCACCTGACGTAGTGTGTGTACCCGCGCATTAGAATGATATGCACAGTGATTCATTCCTAAAATGACCGCGCAAAAATATGTGAATAGACTTTTAGCACAAGGGTTTTTTTATAGAAAAACTTGAGTGTAATCGTTTCAAAATAACATTTATCTCAACTTTTGATTAATTAAACTATGTCGGAACGGCGTTTATTTTTGGGCTTTCTTTCTCCGTAAGTATATTATTTAGTTTCGTCCAAAGTTGGGCTAAAATCAGTGTTGAAATACGAAAGTTTGGAAGCTTGTATTTTTTAAATATATACTTTTTTCGGTTTGGGGTATATACAATACAAACATAGATTATGACGAGATAAATTGATATAATCCTTAGTGTTGGATGGTCAACGTCAAACAGTGGAGTAGTTACCCTTCCACGTTTGTATGGAAAGATAGGCGACTCGTTCAACCTTTATACGGTTTACCAAACAAACTACCATACCAAAATACTTTAAACAACTGATATTATTTTTGATTTGGTTAACACTAGAAACACACACCAACTTCAACAATGTTGTCTACGGGTAACTACGGGACCCTACACAGCACGTGGCTCTACACGCACTTCGCCTAATTTATTTATCAATTAATATCGTCTTGGTTAGAATAATTACTCCCCTACTTATAAAGAATGATAAAATCAATCAGCAATTAACTGTAAAAAAACCGTCTTGTAATTAAGTGGTGGTCAAATTTAATCAACGATTATGGGTACGGGGGATAAAGTTTATAAGAAACTGAATAGCCTACTTACTGTTGGGCAAAAGCCAAGTCTTCAATAAAACTAATAAATGTACAGTAAATACGAACTTTCTGACCTATGAAACGTTGTTCAATAATAAGCGTTTAACGGGCGTATAATTTGTTTGTCGACCTTACTGAGTCCGGATCGAAGGACCACAAAAAAGTGAAGAAAAAATAAATTATCACAGTTAACATAATTGATTGGGCCCGTTTGGGACGTGCTCCCACAATGAAATTATCGTGAGAAACGACCGGCCAGCATAAAAAAACCGACAACTTCATTAAATATCCCCCTGTCAAAATGTAATGTGTATACTAGTTTTTTCAACTCGCTCCCGATGTCAAATTATACTTACAAAAGGTGTTAACAAAAAAGAATACTCAACACTACAGAATCACTAGCTTCGCTTAGGGATGACCAACAATTTATCTATGATATAACGTTTTTTAATTCACCTTTTTTATTTTTTTTTAAATATAATTTTCCTGCAGAAATGTTTACACTATCGTAAATTAACAATAAAACATCGTTCTTTAGGCATAGTAAGGTCAATAAGTTTTTATAGCACTCTTGATAATGTGATAGATAACCTATCTACTGGAGCTAATTTATTGATCGACGTGCTAGAAACGATAACCCCAAATTAGCACAACGTTGAGCACTATAAACCAATCAATAAAAAGTTAATTGATATGATATATCAGACTATGACAATTAGTTTAAAGTCGGCTGATACGTAAAAGGTTGCGGGTTTGATTCACGCCGGGGGACAGAAGTTTGATTTCCTGCAGATATTTGTGACAGGACTGGGGTACTTGTAAATCTTCTTCCAGTTGTACAATACAACTGGTTACTAAAGGGTTGCTATTATAATATTTTCGATTATTTTTTTGGAAAATATTATTATTCTGACATTTCAAATAATATTACTATAAAATGTAATATTTTTTAAATTATATTTTTATTATTTGACCTGATTTAAATAATTGCATGCTTAGTTTAAGCAAAATGTGTTGGACCTATAATAATGCTATAATTCTTTATTTTGACATCCTGATAACTACCACATTTTACGCAATAAATTATATTTCATTTAATTTCTAATATGATTAGTATGTATTTACAAAAAAATATGTATTTAAGTATTAATCATCAATCATCGGTAGGTACCCATAAGCCATACATAACACAAGCTTTGCTAACCTTTGGGCTGAATGAAATGTATTATTATCTATTTATAAAACAGGCCGGTAATGCCTTTAGATTAGATGGACATTATCTTTAAATAATAATTATAATATTAGGTACAAATGCTTACGTAAGTTGAGTTTTATCACTGATAAACACCCAAAATAAACACTGTATTACCTGGATTTGATAATGAATGACAAATAATATTTAAGTATCGGTAAAAGTTATTTTTTTTTCTAACACGCGAGTTGATCGAGCAATCATATTATTAATTATGTTAACATGACTAATTAGTATTTATGTACACTGCCTGCACTAATCAATAACTCTGCTCTTAACCTACTAACAACTGGACGGAGCTAAATTACTAATGGCCATAACATTCTGAAAAATTTGCTTTTAAGTAATTTTTCAGAATGTTAACGTGGCAAATAATAATGATTAAGGTATTTAAAGTTAGTTTATAGTTGAAAAAAAAACATATCTATAGAATAGTTTATAGAATAGAATAGTTTATTTTCAAAATACTTAAATGACATAGGTAAGGTACACTTGCATATTAATCATTAATCACTAAGTACTACGCTTAAATTATGTTACTGTAATAAGTTACAAAAAATATACAAGGTATAAAAATAAAAATAATATATGACGGTACCCATCCAGTTAAAAAATCTATACTCCCCGTGCTAGTTTGTAACTGTGTTACGGCGAAGTATGATTCTCGTTCCTTAGAGATACGGTTCATATTAGCTTGCATCAAGTCGTCATCATCGGTCGCAGCGAAGCGACTAAGTTGCAAGTACAGATAACAGATACACTTCAGGACAACGAAATTGGTGTACAGTTTTCGCAAAATATCGTTGATTAGAAAATACTATAAAAATTAAACAAATAAAATAAAATTAACGTTGCATGAAAGTTTAGTTGTACAACATAATAAAAACAAAAATAAAATAAAACCTATGAATTATCGAGATTATGCCATGACAATTTTCCTTAAATCTGATTTAATTGAAGAGTGTATAAATAAATAATCAATCCATAAATTTATTTTAATTATAGACCTACATATATATTATAAAATATTATATTTAAATATAATATACCTACAATAAATCTTATATAGACGTACATTTAATTAAAATGATAAATATCTTTGATTATTGTGTATCTAAATATTGATACTCTTATTATTAATAAATAATATCATATTAATATATATATATATATATATATATATATATATATATATATATATATATTTTATATATATAATATTTATTTATTGAGACCGTAATATAATTTGTTCTGTTTTGTCATAGTCCAATTTGTTAAGGTAGTCATAAAGTGCTTTATTAACAAGAAATTTAGTTTTTTCATATAATGATATATCCTTACTAATCCGGTTGTATAGGAAAGGTGCCAGAGTATAGGCCAAGCCTTGAGCGAGTCTCGTTTTGCATGGAGGAACATGGAAAACATTATTTTTTCTTCTTGTGTGTGTTGTTTTGTGCATCAGTCGAGAATGTTGCCTTGTGACTATGAATTTTATGTATAGCTGTCTCACAGTCAATATCTCAGTCTCCCGATATAGACATGTCGTAGGGTATCTAAATGGTTTAGAATTTAAAACTTTTAATATACAGCGCTGTGACCGTTCTACTTTGATCAATGTAGTCTTTTTCGCTCCACCCCATGCCGAAATTCCGTAGGATAATATTGATTGACAGAGTGAAAAATAAACTGTTCGATTTGTACGTTGATCCTTAATATCTCGAATTTTTTTAAATATTGGAATTAATTTACGCACCCGAGATTTTAAGCCTTCAATGTGATCCTTCCAACTTAAGTTTTTATCAACCGTTATACCAAGATATTTTATGTGGTTTGTCCTAGAAAATATATAGCAGTTACATATTTCGTTACTATTATCTAAACAATTATGTGCTTTTAGAATAAAATTTGAATCAGGCTGGGCACTGTTGTAAATACTGAATGTAATATATTTAGTTTTAGTATAATTTAAAGTTAGTAAGTTTAGATTTAGCCACTCAATAATATCACGCATACCCTTTTCGGCCGAGATACGCACTTCATCCCATGTTGAACCCTTGAATACTATAGCGGTATCATCAGCAAAGGTGGTAATTTGAGCATCATGTAGTACAGTATCACAAAGGCCGTTGATGTATACTAAGAAGAGCGTTGGGCCCAGCACAGAACCTTGAGGGACCCCAAAAACTACTGTCCCACTAGTGCTCAACCTATCACCCACTCGAACAGCTTGTGATCTATCAGTGAGATAGTCCGTGAAAAGAGCCAATGGAATTCCACGGACGCCTATAGACTCCAGCTTACGCAAAAACAGGGGCACAGAGACAGTATCGAACGCCTTGGCTAGATCCAAAAAAACCCCGATACATTTTTGTTTATTATCTAAGTTATCGCCAATATGGAAGACAAGATTTTCAATAGCGTCTACTGTTGACTTTCCTTCACGAAAACCGAATTGGTTTTTTGAAAGTAGATCATTTGCTTCTAGATAACAGATGAAGCGACGATTAATAAGTTTTTCCAGGATCTTAGCCAAGGTTGAAAGTAGTGATATTGGACGATAATTTGTAATTTTGTGTCTTTCCCCCGACTTAAAGACTGGAATGACTATTGATTGTTTCATGCGTTTAGGAAATACTCCCGTCCTGAGGCTTAAATTGCATAGATGAGTAATAGGTAGGCACAGTAGGTCGGCGTATTTTTTAATAAATATTGAAGTTATTCCATCATAACCTGCGGATGAGGTATTTTTTAATGAGGAGATAACTTTTCTCATTTCAAAATAATCAGTTTCCAATAACATGAATGAATTTAAATGACTACAACTGGGTTTATACTCTTGAATTAGTTGTCTTATTATCTTAAAAACATAACCGAAGTAAACACAATATTGTTTTCTAGTAGTTTGAGTACCCATACCTACAAAGTAAAAGCGCATAAAAGCTTGAATTAAGCAGAGTTAAAATTACCAACTAACCTACCTTATTTCGGGAATACCGTTTGGTAATCAATCGAGGACATGCGATGCGTAGGTCACTCGAGACGTCACTTTGCGAAGCTCGCCGACGCATCCTGGCGATAAGTTGTGCGAATGACCGAGCTCGAAGCAGTAACACGACCTAATATATTTAGCCTGTCAGACCACAACGGCAGGCTAAAATAAATGCGTCACTATTTTACGGCTCGTGAAATAACTGCTCTTAGCATGGGCACTCACGGTGTGGATCCCTTTGCAAAATGCAAATATGTGTTATTCGTCATTTTAACATACTCGTAGTTATAGTGAATTGGCTTTTATTATAATGTTATAGTGAATTGACCTTTATTATAGATAATTTATATGGTGTCATACATAATACAATTCGTCATTTCAACACAAATAATCTATATATATGTATAATAAAATCGTAAACCTTTCGCGTCTGTACATTAAATATTTCTGCAAATAAATAAGTGGGATACATGAAGAAAAATTAATAAAACGTAAAAAAACTATTTTTGAAATTTTTGTCTGTTTATCTGTTTGTCGGTTTGTTTGTTTGTTGTGAGGGTATCACGCAAAAACCAATAATTTGATTCTATAATAATTACTGAAAAATGTCAAGCAATATTCTCAGTAACATTTAGTGTTTATTTCATCAAAATCGACTCAGAATCAAAAGTTATTTAGCTTTTAAGTTTAGTTGGAAATCTCATATCAAAAGCCTGTGCCTCGCGTCACTTCACGGGTTCAGGCGGGCGGTGTGTCGGGGTGGAGAACAACAAGGTCCTTTCAACCGTAGAAGACGTGGTACAGCTGGTATTTTTAACCGACTTCAAAAAGGGAGAAGGTTTGATCAACTGAGAGTCGACTGTATATGTATATATTTTTTTATCTTTGTTACCTTAAAACTCCGTCTTTTACGAGTATGAACCGATTTGGAAAATTATTTTTAAGTTCGAATAGATACACTTTGAATTACATAGGTCCAATTTTTTTCCAAAACTCAGTGCTGATGATGGGATACATGAGGAATCGAGAAAACACCATAAATGTTGAAGGTAAACACATAGCGGTTTCGGGATATTTAGCTCAAAGTCAACATTTGCATTCAGAAAGTATGATTTGATGAAGTGAAACTGTTAAAAAGACCACAGATGGTAATCGAAACTCTTCAATAGTAGGTTTTTTTTATTAAAATAAAGAATTATCAAAGATGTTCTTTCATTAGAAAAGTATATGCAGTGCACCCAAACAATTTCGAATTTACGCTTACTCGTACATACAGCAATTTATTAAATTGCATTAAATCATAAAAACGAACTCAAATTTGCAGCGCCCTAACAGGGTTCATGTATAATATATGTAATAATTTATTGCTTAGACCTTATATAAACCTGTACATGAAGCATTAAATAAATACAAAAATACAGTTCGAGGACCTACATCTTTTGCCGAACTGCGAAGGTTGATGAAGTTTTGTACCTCACTTACCAGACTGCATGCTAAGCGCATCATTTGCTTGATGGAGATCAAGACTGGGATAACGCAATGGCCGAAGCATGCATCAGCAACATATCGGCGTGTTTACACGACATTTTAACAGGATGACGAGGTATGGATTAATCAAAATGATCCAAAAACGAAGCGCCAGTCGACGGTTTCGGTGTTTCAAAACAAATCAACGCCTACCAAAATTAAACGACCTAGAAGCGTGGAATGATTTTGATCGCGAGTTTTTTCAATTTGACTAGCTATTTGGTATGAATTCCTTTACGGAACCAAAGAAGCATCAACGCCGAATGGTAAACTATCGAAGGCTTGGCAGAAGTTTTGTCTGTTATGAGCAACTAGCGACCAAATACGGGGCTCCGCGGGCTACTGCTCCACCACGACAACACGCCCGCGCACACCGCACTCAAAACGAGGGACTTCCTAAGCAGCGCGCCGGTCACCCTTCTTACAGCCCTGACTAAGCACCGTGTGACTTCTTTTTATTCCTGAAAATAAAAAATGATTTCAAAGGGATACAATTTTCGTCGCCAGAAGATGCGCTGTCAGCGTTAAAGCAGGCTTTAAACGAGTTGTCTGCGGTGGACTGGAAAAAGTTTTTCGCAAACTGTTTTGCAAAAAACTTTGTATAGGTAGAGTCTGCCACCGAAGTACTCTCCATAGATTAGTTTGAAAAGATTTAATAAAAAAAAAATATTTACCTACCTAGAGCAGTTTTTTATTTTCGTAAAATTTTCTGAGTATCCCACGTAGGTACAATGCTGTTTCGGAAATTAACAAACTAAAGATACTTACTCGACTCTCGCTCTGAGCATTCTTCGAATTTTCTGATTTCTCTGCTTATTATTACGGTCACTATTACGAGTATTATACGGCTTATTTACGGTCTGAAGCAGGCTTACTGCATCTAAGTCCACGCGGACGAAGTCGCGGGACATCTAGTTTAGAATAAATAAGCTGCCTATTAAAAATTAATAATAAAACAAATGGTATATTCAAGGTTAATGCAAGATAACAAATTATTGGCACTAATTTTGCGAAGCCATAGCTTGTGTTACCATTTTGTAAAAAACATGTTTTGGGGTGGCACTCGATAAGGACAGAAATGTTGCACACCCCTGGCCAATGCACTTGTTAACCTAACCAGCCGCTCAGTCGATACCCGTTGAGGGAACAGGTAACCGTGTAAAAAGCAAAAAAAGTGGAGTCCGACTGACGGCCAGCGGTCGCCTCTGTCCGCGCATCCAACCACAGCTTTTTTTACTTTTTATCAGTTTTATTGGCCATACATTATGGTCACAATATTATGTTTCATGTGATCAGGATGCCTGATATATTGCTATGTATGAGTGTGTTTAGATATGTAAATTATTCAATTAGTATAGACGTGTTAACTTAACACATTTAAGGAAAATCCAAAGTTTGTCTGGCCTCTTGTGTTGTTTGCCAACTTCTTCAATCTATTTGGGAAACGTTCGTTGTTGATAGATTGTTCGATTTGGAGACTTACGAGTACCTTGTATGGTAGAGGTATTTTCTATGTTGTTTCTTAATTGAATTCTTCTTCTTCAAGGAGGTATACCATCACTTAAATACCTACTTAGCTATGCAAGGAGGTCGTTTATTCATAAATGATCAGGTAGGTAGGTATGGAAACAAAACCTTTGTGTCGGTGCATCGCACTACACAGGAGGATCCATAGTTTCTCTATTAATAACACAATGTTTACTTAAGCAGATAGTAATGTTTACGTGTTTTAGCTTTAATCTCATGGTTCTAAGTAAAACCGCTGGTGTTTCTAATGAACGCTTATAAGAAACTAAAGACGAATATGTTAGAAGTTGCAATAAAAACTTAGTCGGGAGAGAACAATGAAGTAAAATTCCGATTCGATCAGACAATTAACTTTTTTAAGTGGGATCAACGATCCTTTATTTATTGTTCCGACCTTATCTAAATTCGCGATACATGATCAAATATTAAAAATGAGATTTTTGTAGTTACCTGTTGATGGATTCCGATCAGAGTGAAGTCACAACACACACAATCATACTTTGAGATGGGCACCACACGATTCGCGAGCTCGTAACTGAAAAGCGGATGAAGTCGGGACGAGTGTGCCGACTTCGGCGTTCGGGCACTAACTGACTGGACTATCTGCCCTTCGTCCACATACTGGTACAACCAGCTTCGAAACTCACTGCATTGGATTCTAGACTCTTTTATCGAAGGCACAGAGTCTTCGATTTGTACCGACTCGCAGCTTCCAAGTAGCAGTCGTATTTAATTTTTTTTAACGGTTATGAGCCGTTTAATGTTCATGTTTAGGTTTAATGTCAAACGTTCTACAAGAAGCGTAATGGGTAGCAGTGTCCGTTTAAACGTAATTAAGTAGAGGTAGAGAACCTTAAGCGTTTGTTAATTTTGCCAAGTATTTTTGAATGGCGTTATGATTATGGCCACTTAAGTGTAGGTACCTGACACTGGCCCATTGTTTAGCAAAGACCATAATAATTTATGGTCGGAGAAGAAATGGCAAGCGGGTAAATTAAATAATATATTTATGGGTTAGGCTCCTTTATATTTCGTTTCAGGACGTGGTTTCCATGAATCCTTCTAAAATCTGAATAATGATAAATATTTCGATAAAGTACCAACTAAAATTCCATACGAGGATTGCTAGGTAATTTATAATTAGGTAGGTACCTACATTTATAATAGTACCTTATACTCATGGCCATGCTGCCATGACAAACTAGTAAGTATCTGTATGAAAGTGTACAGTAGGTACAAGTGAATAGGTCTTTCACATCTATGAAGATCATTTATTTGTACCTAGCAACATTGCTAGCAAGCGTCACTCGTAACACCAATTGTTAAAAGTTGTACGGGAAGCTGCAGTTATAATGATCTAAAGCTAAGTCGCGGGATTCGACCTAATCAATTATATTTTTTTTCGAAAAAAAGTCGCTCAGACGGAATTGAATCCAAGGACCTACGGATTGAAAGCCTACTAAATAAATTAGGCCAGGTGCGTGTCGGGCCACGCGTTATGTAGGGTTGGGTTCGGTAGTTAACCGTAGACCTGTTGTTACTTGGTGTAGGTGCCTATGTTTTTTTACTTTTACCAGAACATATTAACAGGTATTAAATGAGTTTTCGGTTTAAAGTATTCCGGTAGGTTTGGTAAACCATATCACATATTTGAGCGACAATTTGTCCGACACTAAAAAAGCTTGCGTTCTTTGTTGTACTACGGAACACTAAAAAGATCTGAGTACACTAGGACCTTTTTAACCAACTTAAAAATAGCGGGAGATTCCCCAGTCGTCTGTATTTTTTTATCTTAGTTCCCTAAGAACTCCTCTTTTTAGGGTTCCGGACCAAAATGGTAAAAAGGAACCCTATGGTATCACTTTGTCTGGTTGAACACTTGTTTGTCTGGTTGGTCACTTTGAGTGGTTAAAGATAACAATTTTTTTACTAATATAGCATTATATGAAAATGTTAAAAAATATTCCTATTCTAACTGCACCCCTGCACTATCGGGCGGAGAGGGGATCTCAAATTTTTGAAGTGAATTTATTAGGTCTTGTGGGGTATCATATGAAAGGTATTCATTTGCACATTAATAAACAGTTTTTAGTTTTCCTTTAAGCCGTATCGTTTTTGAGTTATTTACAAAACTATTGAAAAAACGACCGTTCCCCCCTTTTATCTCTGAAGTTTGCAGAGATAAACCCGTGAAACTTTTATAGCTAATAGAAGTGTATGTAAAGTTTATAGGGAAATTATAACGAACCCTCTAATTTGCATGATTTTTTAGAAATCATCGAAAGTATAAAAAGTCTACATAAGTTCCGCTATCAGACAAGAGATGGCGCTGTCAAGGTTCTCATCCATATAAACCGCCTTTAATCATTTATTATATTGTATGATGGCACGGAACCCTCGGTGCGCGAGTCCGACTCCTCTTGCCCGGTTTTATTTTTATAAGGTAAGTAATGTTTCAAACACTTACTATTCTGTGTTTCAAAGGTGGTCCATTCTTTTTAAATCTCTAGAACAATATCCACGAGGAATTGGGTACCTAATTGTAATAGTAGAAATAATAATAATACACTGGAGTCCCTCAAGGCATAGTTTATGCCCTAAATTTAACCTTGCGGTTGGGTTTCTTGTTTTACTTTATAATCTGTGCACACCCAGTTCCATAATCGAACAATCGACAACTAACAGCTGTAATACTACATAAAGTGTGTTATATCGTGGTACCAACCTAAGTAATTAAAATTAATGCTGTTTGATAAAAAAAAATTAGATGAGCATGTCTGTGGGTTCCTATCGTATTCCACGGTATCAGCTTACAACACCGCAAACGGACCGCACTGAGGTAAACTAGTCGCATTTCATCACCTTTGCGGAGCAAAATAGCAGAGTTCACACGATCTTATATTTATCATTTGGCACGACAAGATGCAGTAAGCATCTGCCAAGGGATTACCTCTGGAAGATGGGAAGCGGCGTCTTTCGGTGTATCAATATCCTGTTACTGCGCTCGCCAACCCGCCTGCCGCGTGGTGAGAATGGCAACAACCCCTCATGTTTTTGGAGACCGATGAGAGGCCTAAATCAGCATTGACGCTATCACTTGACGCGGCCTACGCTACGACTGAGATAGTGATGATGATTGTGAGATCATCATGACTGTAGTTACTTATAACACTATTGGTAGCGATTCTGTTGTTGCACTAACTAGCTAAAACCAGAGATGAGATATTTAACTTGTCTCTGCTAAAGCTAATTAGTACGACGAACTAAAATGCCATATACCTAGCTATTCGGTTAGTGCCGTTCTAAAATTTAAATGAAACAAAAAGACCCAATTTTACGCTGATAGCTCTAAATTTAGAAACGTCATATCTCTAATTGTATTCTAAAGTGTAAAACAGAATCGACGCCATTGACACCTTTTATAACTCATGTATCGCAAATAAATCGATAGTAATTACTTATTCTGTAACGGTTGGGCGTCAAGTAATCAAAAACACAGAATAATTTCTTAAAATTTATTTTCTATGCAACATAAAAAAATATTCATCATAGTTACAATAAATTACAGTTACTTATGCAAACTAAAATGTAAATTATATTCATGAACAGAAAGTGTCCGCACGACGTCAGGTCAGAACTTTACAAATCGATAAAGGCGATACATACTTGAAATGTTTTAAACTTTATTATAAATGCAAACTAATCATCTAATTCAACAAATAATGTCCAATACAAAAGCTTTCTTAGCAATAAGTTTACAAACATTTGCATCTTCAGAGTTCACAGAAACGGCGAAAACAGAAACGCTTGTAACAGATATCGACACAGATGCTAGAGAATGTACCTTACAACAATCAACACCTACTTTTACAATACAATGTAATTATGTAACGTTAATCAGCTATTTTAGTTAACATGGTATCTAGTGAGTTCACAATTAATGGAGAGACAAAATATGAACTGCTCACGTTATTTTTACAGGATAGATACTTGATTGATCGTTTAAAATAGTCATGAAAATGAGTTGATTATACCCGCGTCAGTTTCTTTGAAGTGTTTCCAATAACTAACAGGTAGATGTAAGTGAAACAACTTCCAGAACCATTGTGGCATCAACATTATAAATGCAGTTGTTGTGCAGATGAATATCAGAACACGAAAATTACATTTTCATACAAGTTTTATTTAAGGCAAGTATTCTCCTAGGTACATTTAAAATAGAAAATGAACACACTGTACAATTCTAAGAATTTTGGAGGAAAAGGCAGTGACGAACAACACCATCGAGGTTGGTTAACAATGTAACTATCAAGTGGAGTTTTGAACCGTAACAAATATCAAGAAGATTTACAATTCAACAGCGCGGTACAAGCGACAAAACAGACGAAAATCGAACGAGGCTCCTACCGTAGTAATAATTATAATATCAAATTCTTACACTCATAGACATGATAAAGACTCCTTAACAAATAACTTAAAGGGGTTACGATAACAGTGCCTTCAAATATAATATGCATTGTATCAATAAGTAGTAAGAGTAAGCTCTAAATCAGAACGATCAAACCTTGCATCAACGCGCCACCGTCCACCGTCAGTATACAGTTAAATAAACTAAACCGAAATAAATAATACACTCTGCGTTAAACCGTCGACACCGCCGACGGCAGTCCAAGTTTTAAAAACAGCGATCAGATTACATCTGACTGCGCGATGTGCGACATGCATAAATAAAAGTTACATATTTCCAAAATCAACATGGTTTGACCGCGTGGAATGTATTGTAAAGAACCCGACACCTTTCAGGCGAAGAAATAAATAAATAGATATACACAAAAAAATGGAATAAGGACGCTGCCAAATAAACTGAAAAGTGCCATGCAAATAAAGTATACAGTGGTGCAGGAAGCAAACGCGTTAGCTGTCTATTATTAGTTAACACGAGACCCTAGCCTTACGAACTACGTTTGAGATAACACTCAGATATATCGTGCGCGGGCGTGCACACGCGTGGGTACGAGACACTTCACATGCTTCTTCCAATGTCTCTACGCCGCTATTGTCACAAAAAGAAATTACTTGGATACAGAAGGTGCGAGCAAACTTCATATAAATATAATAGTTTTAAATATTGAATTACACAATAAGCCTATACATAAAGAGGTCTTATAACTACACAAGAGAGACGATAAATTTCGGGTTTGAGATGAAATTGAGATTTTTAAATTGTCATAAAAAGGTTTTGTATGTATCAAATTATGCCTTAGATCCTATAACACTTTCAGAGTGCTATAACATTGGTCTTCACCAGTTGAAATAATAGGCACTTTGAGTAAATAGAACAATCCCCTTTTAACCTAGAGTGTGATGTTAAAATATTTGACATGAGATTCCAATGTACACTCCTACAACTGATCATAAGAGCCAAGGAAGTAAAATGTAACACTGACTCAACTTTTTCGCAGTAACTTTCTTTAACACATTCATATCCGTTGTATGTTGTACCTTCCACTGGTCTGACCTATCCGAAGACCCTTCAAGACATCCGTGCCTTTAAACTGAACATCGCACATTCCCGAAATATTTGAAACCTGAACTATCCTACCACGCCACAGCATCCTCGTGACCTTAGCGCGCGCATTCCAAGCACCAAACGCCCGGTGGCGGACCGCCAGTATCAAAAATATTATATACATTTATAGCCAACAGAAGAGTCTAACTGGAATTCTTGCTTGAAACGTACGCCAAAAATACGATCCGACATTGTCTGTTGGTATCATTTGTAAGGTTCAGATAACGTAAATAAGTGAGAATAGACAATGAGTGTGGCAAGAAATCCAGCCTAAAAATTTTGTAGAAATATAACTTTAATAGTGAGAATATAAACGGTTTATTTCGGAAAATAACTCTTTCGTGGTCCATAGTGAAGAAGGTACGTTCGTTATTAGTAGGTACTATTAAAAATAGCGTACAAAAATAATTATAGCGATAGGTAGACAGATATTGGCTTGGGACAATATGTTGATAAATTGTGTACGTGTATACCTAGCTGCTCGTAAATACTGATATTTTCGAAGTTTGTGACCAATTAAACAAAGTGTAAACATATCTGATGTAAAAGTACATATCTATATCTGTACACGCATTACCAATCATACTTCTCTGTGCCGTAAAAATAGATAAATTTATTTTAGCGAGCCCGACCACCGGATACCAGAGCTAAATTACTTTATTCATTGACAAAAATAGCTTTTCTTACATTTCGATTCCCTTAATTACGCGTAATTGATATCGAGCCGACAGCCTACCTTTACAACAAAGCCGATCAGCTGACAATCCCTGTAAACTGGCGTAGTTTACATTGTTTCTCTACTCTGTAGTAAGACTAAGAATACACAGCAGTAATGTAACCACAATGTAAATAAACAACATACGCGACGTCAGAATATATGAAAATACAGCTATAAAAACACATAGATCTTGAAAAACTGGTGACCAAGCATTGTTAAAAAACTATTACTAAGTTCAAGGAAAAACATGTAACATGAAAGTTTAACGATATCGACACGAGCTAGTAGTATGATTTGAATAGATATCTAATGATATTAAAATGTATTTTTAACAATATTCCTAATAATATATAGGTAAACTGGGTTAAATACAGTGCCATCTACCAGAAGTTCCAAAACCTAGTGCATGTGTCACTTTATGATGACTATTTCATTACTTAAAATCAGTCTCATAAGAAAATAAATCAACATTAATTCTGATAAAGTTGCGTGTTCCCTTGCTAATGCTGGAGAACACCCACAAGCTAGACTAACCTCTCAGGGTTCATAGACGAAACGCGGAAGTGTAAAATAAGAAAGCCCTCGCCATGATGTCCAGGGCCAAAGTAAAACGTAGGCTCTCATCTTATCCTAGCTTTGCCCTTACACTAATAAATTTTAGCTAAATGATAAACTACCGTATTTTATTAATTGAAAATCGGCCGATGTTCCTACTATGGCGTTTGTAGCTGCTTCACAAGATTGAAATTAATATATTTAACCATTCATGCCATAGTATCGGATAAACCCGACTAGTTTTAGACAGTAGCGCTTTAAAAGAGTAGTTTCGCTGTTAATTAAAATGGCAGTAGCAGAGCCCCACTCGCGCACTGCGACTAGAACTTTTGTCATTGTATTAAAATTAATAACATTTGATCTCACACTGCACATCGACAGAATGTGTATCGGCTGGATTGGACACAAGTTTTTATCTAATCTCGTTATTTACTACTACGAATAACGTGATTTGATTAATTAATAGACGTTTATTTTCTAAAGCACATTCGAGCCAGTCAGTTAAATTTTATCCAACGATCACTATCAATAGACGCGAGTTCAAATCTCCATACCTTTTGCTTTTTAAAATAAACATCTACCAACCATTACAACATTAATGACGTGATGCTAGCCACAATACGTTGTGCAGGCAATTTAGAGTTATCAAGTGAGAGGCCGTATATTTCTTTTCCTGGTTTATACTCACGCCCATACGAAGGGTATAAAATATACCCCGTTCTCCTTACAATACGTTTTGCTCAAGGACAGTTAAAAGACATTATTTATATGGAACAAATTACTTTTAACTATCCACAAATCGGATCGTTTACATACAGGAACTGGGGCCTAGTTCTCAAGTAGAAGATAAAATCTCACTATAGATATTATAGAGAAAACTATCAAAATAACGTTTGATTCAATAGTTATTTTAACAGCTTTTATGATAGTCTTTTTTAAACATCACAACACATTATAAAAAAAACGTGCAACCGGGTATTTCTCAGGAAATAATAAAGGTAATTTGCGCGAGAAATACTCAGTTGAATGTATTTTTTAAAAGTTTTTACGCCACGTCATATTTTATCAACTTCAAGATAATTAGATCCCGGAGTAAAATACCCCCCGATAATTTCAAGTTTTGAGCCCCTCGTTTTAGACGTATGTGGGTGGCTGCGCGTTGCCCCCCGTCGTCGCGGTAGGGGGGGAGGCGGGGGCTACGATGGGCACGGGGGGCGGGGGCAGCACCCTAGCCCCCGGCACGTATTGCCCGATGAAAGAACCGTCTTCTGTGAAGCGACCTGGAAATCAAGTTTGAAGTTAGGAACTGATATGGTTTCTAGTTTATTTATTTTTAGTGTTTATAGCGTTCTTCCATTTGCGAAATGTGTTCTAAATTCCACAGCACTGAGTTTATTGTTTGCCATTATGCGTAACAGTGTTAATTCTTTCATTAACTCCGACCGACCGACGACAGTTGGTTTAGTAACCGGCTGAGGAGTTAGACAACCAGGCGCGGTTCGATTCCAACGGCGGGACAAATGTTTGTAGTTTTTCTGCAGATATTTGTCCCTGGTCTGGAATTTTTCTACGTATGATAAGTATGTATTTAGAAAAAAATGTATTTAAGTAATTTATCAACCATCTGGTACCCATAAAACAAGCTCTACTTGCTTTGTGCATGAAATGACCAGCATTATTCATTTATATTGTATTAGACTAATATAAATAACCAACGTATTTTTTTAATAAACACACAACAGCATCAAGTCACAAACTAAGCAAAGCTTGTGAACTAAAAACTATGGAAACCACATTTTTGACAGAATACTTGAAACAGATTTATTTTGTGAATACTGTTTATCAGCATCATTATCATCATCATATCATCGTATTTACCGAAGGGTTGTATGTATACACTCAACTTATCACTTAATTAATACATTCTTATCATACATATAAAAATACCAGACACGGGACAAACATCTGCAGAACAATTTCAAACATTAGTTCCATGGCGGGATTCGAGCCCTGCGTATCCCACTAATATTATAAATCCGAAAGTTTGTTTGGATGGAGGTTTGTTACCTCTTCACGCAAAAACTAGGCTACGGATTGAGCTGAAACTTTGCACACGTATTGATGTTGACCAGTATTAACACATAGGCTACTTTTTATTCGGGTACAACGCATGCGAAGCGGCGGGCAGACGCTAGTTGTTTCATGTAAGTAACGATATTTTGTTACAATGCTGTAAAATATAGCTAAAATTTCAAATGTTGAAACGCTTACATTGTATAGTTTTGGAGTTAGTTTAGTTTACCATGTTTAGGTTGATTAGTATTATTTTCCACAAAATTAGGCTGGGTCTAACTGGTAGCAAGGTTAGTTTTTATAGGTGACATCTTTAGGGTTAATGACGTAGAAATATTCTAAAGGGAACTTAAGAACATGAAGCAAAACTAATTGAATTATCGTGCAATGAAACTAGCTAAGCAAGTAAAAATAAATGCAAACAAAATCATACCTCAAAAATAAACAAAACAAACAATCGTCGCTCGTGCATATACAAGGGATAGAAAGGGACGGAAACAGGGATCTAATCAAATATCAAAAACTAACATAATTAAATGCAAAAACCAACAAAGCAACGTGTTATGTATAAAATATAATACGTAAAAAATTCACTGCAACTCACTCCAAAATAATATAATTTTTACAACGCTAACTAAATTAAAGTGTACTTATAAACCTAACTTATGTAAAGTAAGTAAGTAGAAAAAAAGAGATTCATTGCGAAATTCTAAATCCAATCGAGTCTTGTGAATAAGTCTTTACTAACACTATTTTTAAAATAGTACAATAAAGACCCTGTTTACCCCGGTTTACCTAATAGTGCGATAAATATACCGCAAAAATATAATTCACAACTAAATTCACAATCTTGTTTTACAAAAAAAAATATTAAAAAAGAAAAATTTGGCGGGCGTTTTCACTTTTCGAACAACCAATCAAAACGAAGATCGTAGAGCTTACGGTGATTGGCCAGCCAGCGGCTGTTCCACCTATAAAATGTGATGCAACGTTTTCTATTCAGCCAGTGATAAGAAAAAAATTCGTAAGTCCGTGTTCCTAATTTGATATTATAGGGAATATGAGTGTGGGGAGGTAAAGGTGGGTTTAGACGAGCGTAGCGAAGGCGCCTGATGCCGAGTCTTGGGCTGAAGGGTTCGGGGGTCGCCGCTTACGTCCGTATTGGCCGATGAAAGATCCGTCCTCGTTCATGCCCGCTGTAAACCAACATGCATACAGCCGAGCGCACACAAAAACAAACTCACATGCCTTCGGTGTAACGTCCAAAGTTGAGAAAACAAAAAAGTTTAAATTAGCGTTAAAACATGCTCCAATAAAAATACATCAAGAGTTAAAATTAAATACTAACATCGATTCTAGTAAAAAAGTCAAATTATAATGGATGTAAGTGTTCAACAAAACTAATGAAAAAAAAACATGATTGAAGCTAAAAACTAAAATAACATTAATGAGTTATGGTCGATATTCCTAAACTTTAATTACCTTAAGATAAAGTTCACAATAAAAGTTTAGTAACATTCTCATACCAGTATTAGCTCTATGATAAAGTTTTTATCATATAAAGCTTATGTCTGAACTAAATTAAATTCAAAAAATCTAAACTCTAAACTTCAGTCAAATTTGATGCATATTATACGATGTATATAAAGGTTAACAAACTGTAAGTACTTAACCTAAAAATAATTTAGTAATGTTGACTTTAATACAGAATCTCAATGTAAATTGTAATCGATTCCGTAAAAAAAACAATGCTCGGTAAGCAATTTTAAGTGATTGTTTGTTTACATTCTTTCACATCGACATTGGCTAAAGTATATTAAAGCAGAGTTAAGAAACATAAAATGCAGCTCTACTATAGCTCTGCTATAACTTAAGCTGTGATATGAATGAAAGCGCTAAGTTACCTGTTTCGCCTTCGCCATATTCGGCCATAGAATCGGTGTCGCTCTCAGGGCCGGGCTTGTTTCCGCTGCTCATCGAATGCCGGGATTTGGTATCGAGCCTGAGAATGATAAAAAATATATGAAAATACTTGTATAGTTCTCTATTCCAGCATGTAAAGTGAGTGTATGTGTGAATTGAGTATTGTAATTTGGAGATAAGTAACTAATCCTACTTTACAAGAGAAATCGTTTTTCGTGGTGGTGCCAGATTTGCTTTTTTATGTATTTATCAAGACTCATTTTTGGAAAATGTTGTTACTAACGGTCGTGGTACTATTTTGTTATCATGGCATGTTGTGCGTGTGATGTGGCTAGTAAGGGTTGCATGAACTCGCGGTCGTGCACGTCGTACTTGCCGCCGCGGTTGTATGTATGAGTTAGTGTGCTGTGTGTGTGACGCGGCTACTAACGGATGCGTGTACTCGTGGAATGCGTCGGGGTAGTCTCGGCGGCCGTGCTGCAGCTCGCGGTCGTGCACGTCGTACTTGCCGCCGCGGTTGTATGTATGAGTTAGTGTGCTGTGTGTGTGACGCGGCTACTAACGGATGCGTGTACTCGTGGAATGCGTCGGGGTAGTCTCGGCGGCCGTGCTGCAGCTCGCGGTCGTGCACGTCGTACTTGCCGCCGCGGTTGTATGTATGAGTTAGTGTGCTGTGTGTGTGACGCGGCTACTAACGGATGCGTGTACTCGTGGAATGCGTCGGGGTAGTCTCGGCGGCCGTGCTGCAGCTCGCGGTCGTGCACGTCGTACTTGCCGCCGCGGTTGTATGTATGAGTTAGTGTGCTGTGTGTGTGACGCGGCTACTAACGGATGCGTGTACTCGTGGAATGCGTCGGGGTAGTCTCGGCGGCCGTGCTGCAGCTCGCGGTCGTGCACGTCGTACTTGCCGCCGCGGTTGTATGTATGAGTTAGTGTGCTGTGTGTGTGACGCGGCTACTAACGGATGCGTGTACTCGTGGAATGCGTCGGGGTAGTCTCGGCGGCCGTGCTGCAGCTCGCGGTCGTGCACGTCGTACTTGCCGCCGCGGTTGTATGTATGAGTTAGTGTGCTGTGTGTGTGACGCGGCTACTAACGGATGCGTGTACTCGTGGAATGCGTCGGGGTAGTCTCGGCGGCCGTGCTGCAGCTCGCGGTCGTGCACGTCGTACTTGCCGCCGCGGTTGTATGTATGAGTTAGTGTGCTGTGTGTGTGACGCGGCTACTAACGGATGCGTGTACTCGTGGAATGCGTCGGGGTAGTCTCGGCGGCCGTGCTGCAGCTCGCGGTCGTGCACGTCGTACTTGCCGCCGCGGTTGTATGTATGAGTTAGTGTGCTGTGTGTGTGACGCGGCTACTAACGGATGCGTGTACTCGTGGAATGCGTCGGGGTAGTCTCGGCGGCCGTGCTGCAGCTCGCGGTCGTGCACGTCGTACTTGCCGCCGCGGTTGTATGTATGAGTTAGTGTGCTGTGTGTGTGACGCGGCTACTAACGGATGCGTGTACTCGTGGAATGCGTCGGGGTAGTCTCGGCGGCCGTGCTGCAGCTCGCGGTCGTGCACGTCGTACTTGCCGCCGCGGTTGTATGTATGAGTTAGTGTGCTGTGTGTGTGACGCGGCTACTAACGGATGCGTGTACTCGTGGAATGCGTCGGGGTAGTCTCGGCGGCCGTGCTGCAGCTCGCGGTCGTGCACGTCGTACTTGCCGCCGCGGTTGTATGTATGAGTTAGTGTGCTGTGTGTGTGACGCGGCTACTAACGGATGCGTGTACTCGTGGAATGCGTCGGGGTAGTCTCGGCGGCCGTGCTGCAGCTCGCGGTCGTGCACGTCGTACTTGCCGCCGCGGTTGTATGTATGAGTTAGTGTGCTGTGTGTGTGACGCGGCTACTAACGGATGCGTGTACTCGTGGAATGCGTCGGGGTAGTCTCGGCGGCCGTGCTGCAGCTCGCGGTCGTGCACGTCGTACTTGCCGCCGCGGTTGTATGTATGAGTTAGTGTGCTGTGTGTGTGACGCGGCTACTAACGGATGCGTGTACTCGTGGAATGCGTCGGGGTAGTCTCGGCGGCCGTGCTGCAGCTCGCGGTCGTGCACGTCGTACTTGCCGCCGCGGTTGTATGTATGAGTTAGTGTGCTGTGTGTGTGACGCGGCTACTAACGGATGCGTGTACTCGTGGAATGCGTCGGGGTAGTCTCGGCGGCCGTGCTGCAGCTCGCGGTCGTGCACGTCGTACTTGCCGCCGCGGTTGTATGTATGAGTTAGTGTGCTGTGTGTGTGACGCGGCTACTAACGGATGCGTGTACTCGTGGAATGCGTCGGGGTAGTCTCGGCGGCCGTGCTGCAGCTCGCGGTCGTGCACGTCGTACTTGCCGCCGCGGTTGTATGTATGAGTTAGTGTGCTGTGTGTGTGACGCGGCTACTAACGGATGCGTGTACTCGTGGAATGCGTCGGGGTAGTCTCGGCGGCCGTGCTGCAGCTCGCGGTCGTGCACGTCGTACTTGCCGCCGCGGTTGTATGTATGAGTTAGTGTGCTGTGTGTGTGACGCGGCTACTAACGGATGCGTGTACTCGTGGAATGCGTCGGGGTAGTCTCGGCGGCCGTGCTGCAGCTCGCGGTCGTGCACGTCGTACTTGCCGCCGCGGTTGTATGTATGAGTTAGTGTGCTGTGTGTGTGACGCGGCTACTAACGGATGCGTGTACTCGTGGAATGCGTCGGGGTAGTCTCGGCGGCCGTGCTGCAGCTCGCGGTCGTGCACGTCGTACTTGCCGCCGCGGTTGTATGTATGAGTTAGTGTGCTGTGTGTGTGACGCGGCTACTAACGGATGCGTGTACTCGTGGAATGCGTCGGGGTAGTCTCGGCGGCCGTGCTGCAGCTCGCGGTCGTGCACGTCGTACTTGCCGCCGCGGTTGTATGTATGAGTTAGTGTGCTGTGTGTGTGACGCGGCTACTAACGGATGCGTGTACTCGTGGAATGCGTCGGGGTAGTCTCGGCGGCCGTGCTGCAGCTCGCGGTCGTGCACGTCGTACTTGCCGCCGCGGTTGTATGTATGAGTTAGTGTGCTGTGTGTGTGACGCGGCTACTAACGGATGCGTGTACTCGTGGAATGCGTCGGGGTAGTCTCGGCGGCCGTGCTGCAGCTCGCGGTCGTGCACGTCGTACTTGCCGCCGCGGTTGTATGTATGAGTTAGTGTGCTGTGTGTGTGACGCGGCTACTAACGGATGCGTGTACTCGTGGAATGCGTCGGGGTAGTCTCGGCGGCCGTGCTGCAGCTCGCGGTCGTGCACGTCGTACTTGCCGCCGCGGTTGCGGCGCGCCACGCAGACCAGCACCAGCACCAGCAGCAGGAAGGCCAGCGCCACCATCACGCCGATGAACCAGCCCGCGGTCGCCATCTTGTCGTCCGGCTTTATCAGCGGATCTGCGGAGTCAAACAGGCTCATTGTAGACGACGTGTCGGCTCGCCCTCCGCTTGGCCCGCGCAATCGTCCGTCACTTGTCTCTGATAACAAATCCCGCACTCGTACATTGATAACTTTACGCTACAAATTTTTTGCTTTGGGCTGTTTCTAGAGGTTTTATCATGAGGTCCGTCAAAGATATACAGCAGCGGGCTTGAACATTTTGTATTCTGCAGACGGGGGCGTGTTACAAAATAGTTTGGGAACCCCTGCTTTAAACCATATAGTTTGAATCAATAGCTTACGAGTTATAGCGAAATTAAAACATTCGCGTGCCAAATAATAACAGCGGCGCGGGCGCACGCCTACCTCCTCCTCAACGGATGGAGCAATACAATTGAACCCGCTAGGTGGCGCTGCTGTCGGTATATCACCAAATCAGCGGGCAGGACAACGTCTGCCGGGTCCGCTAGCTTTTACACAAGGTAGCGCAGGGGTGGTAAGACAAGGTGGAAGACTAAAGTCCAGGGGGTAGGTAACCTTGTAACATTTGATTTGTAAGACGCTGATTTTTTCTAAACCTTGCGCACGGGACGTGTTACCTTTATTGCTCGTCTTCACCCTTAGTTTAGGAAAGGAATTTTAAATATGTCATGTTGTTTTATGTTCGGGTGTTAATAAATATGGAGAGCTCCGGAAGAGACCTGTGCCTACTTATTATCATTGGGTTAAAAAAGAAGAAGAGATTCACTTCTATCAACCCTATTAATTAAGAATGTATAATTAATCATTAATTTTCGAATTTAGGGGGAAGTCCCGTAACGCCGGACGGCTACACACTAGTCTGCCCTCCTTATGATAAACAGCGTAGGTGACATTTTTTGCAAAAATGAGTTATAAGCATATTTGTAATCAGCTAAACGAGATCTATCAGCATCAATTATCCATTATTATGTTATAATGTTTGATAGAAATAAAAAAAAAAAAAAAGCACAAACATCGTATGTGCAAGTTTTTTTTTCTATGTATATATGCATTAGCATATTACGTAGGTAAATAATTTACTGATGTTGATTACAATTTTAATATGTTGTATTCAATTTAACATAATAGCTTCAGTATTAATCTTATATGTAGTTTTTACCGGTTACCTGTAAATACTCTATGGAAACATTAAAAATATTGATTACTGAGTAGTTTGTCTTTTATCGCTTTTAATTTACATCTAAACGAACAAGACAAACGCGATAGCGTTATATCTAAGAAATCAAATAGATTGTTCCATAGATACGCAATATTGTAGAAATACGAATGCAATTTTGCGGTGCTCCTCTGTGCATTGTATTTGTGCACAAATAATTTAATCGAAGGGAACGAGTACGGTTCCAATAGGAAGCAACCGAGGGCGTCATAATCACATGCGCAAGTTCGTTGATTATTATAAAATAAAATAAGTGAAAGTATAGTTGAGTGCAAGAAAATAACGTACAGTACTCACCGGTGGTCGCGTCGACTTCCTTCATGACACTCGTGCTGAAGTATTCCCCGTCGTGAGCCGTCATCTTAACCTCGTACACCTTGCCGGGCTCCAATCCGGTGAGAATAACATAATCGTCGTCGGTGATCTCATTGGTTCTCGACCAATCAGGGTGCCCCTTCAACTTGTACCAAGCTATGAAGTGCGTTCCCGCGTGACCGTCCAGCGACGGGAACCAACGCACTAGGATGTGCGCGGTGCCTTCTTTGGCTGGGAGGGTGGTCGCTTTGAACTCCGGTATATCAGGCTTGGAGGTGACCACCGATTTGGTAGACTGTTCTACGTAGTACTTGTCACCCTCGCCGGCTTTCGTCTTAGCTCTGATCTCGATGCGGTACTTCGTGTTAGGTTCTAGACCAGCTAGCTTCACGCGGTCGAACTTCGGATCGATCTCCTTCTTTCGCTCCTGCAACGGTCCTAGGGCAGTGCCGGTGACCTTTTGGTAGTAGACTTTGTAACCGGTGAGTATTCCGTTCTCGTCGACCGGCTTATCCCATTTGAGGAGCATGGCGGAGGATCCGATGGGGTACGCCACGAACGACTTGACGGTGCCGGGTTTGCCTTCGGGGGTGACGAAGCTGAGTTCGTCCGAGGGGGGTCCGTTGAAGCGCCCGTTGTAGACCCGGATGCGAGCGTAGTTTCTCTTGTACGGCTTGAATTTGGAGACTAGAGCGCTGGTCGCGTCGGCTTTGATGAGGATCTCCTTCATTTCCTGCTCGCCGTCGGTCCACGTCTGGATCTTGTAGCCCTTGAAGTGGCCCTGGAGGGAGTCCGGCGGCACGGGGCTCCAGCTGAGCAGCGCCGTGGTGCCGGACGTGACCTGCTCCAGCGTGAAGTTGGCGGGCGCCAGCCGCGGCACGTCCTCGCCCGACCAGCCGTCGATCTCTATCGGGGTGACGTTCGCTGTGCCTTTGAAGTTTACTGCTGTCACCTGTACAAAAATATATTTTTCTGTTTTGTTAAAAGCAAAATCTCGGGTAAGGAAGTAAGAACTTGTAACGACCTACATACAGATGTTGTTCAGCACCTTAAGTCTTTGGAGCTATACTAGAAAATATGAAATTGAAACAGCAGTTCTAAAGCATTTCCATTTAAATTATTTTTTATATGTAACGTCACGAATTTTAAGACCCACCCCTTGTCACACTCCGTCACCCACGTTCACGTGTGACGTAATATATAATTATTCTTGTACGACGTTTGACGTAATATATAATAAATAAATAAATAATAACTGGACCTAAAGACTTGAAATTTGGCACACATATACCTTGAGTATCCTAGAGGTGCACTAAGGGATTTTTCAAAATTCCCACGGGATAGGGAATAAATGGGATTTATATTTTCGAATCAAAGTGGCTGTGCGTGAAAAAGGGGATTTCACGTTTTATGACTTCCACGCGGACGAAGTTGCAGGCAAAAGCTAGTATAGTATATGTGTGTTGAAGCAATTAGAAATTCTCAAACAGAACAATAATGACAGATTTACACTATTGAATGACCAAACAAATCTAGTGTCATCTCCTTTATTACGTATTTTTCGGGGAGTAGTAGGGCAACAACGTCAAGCGGTGGGGGTATTTAAGGAGCGGCCGCTGCGTTGTGGCTTCACTTGTAATGATGGTTAACGTCCAGGTGCAAAACTGCACCTTAAGACGGAAGAGTGTATTCTTCGGCCCCGTCAGCGGGACCGGTTATTAAAGGTGTGCCTAGCAGCTAATGTGGGACGGGTTGACGTCACCTCCGGGTTAGCGGCGGTGAGCTCGTCAACGGGCAAGCCGAGAACGTGTTTCGGTCGACGGAGGAAAGAACTTGTGGGCAATGGCTCTATCGGGTAGTCGGAGGGTAATCCCGAGATTAACAGATTGGGGTGTTCCGCCGCCACTTCATAAAAACGCTTTGAAGCAGTTTTAATAGTGTTCGATGGACTCGAGTTTGAGATCTCGGTGGAGGTCTTCATTGCGCATGTACCATGGGCAACCCGTGGCCATGCGCAAGAAGTTATTTTGGACTACTTGAAGGCATCAAACATGGCGGGACTGGCCAAAGACGACAGAGGAATATGTCATTATTGGCCGTAGGTACAACTGTTTTGTAAAGAGTCACTTTATTTCTAAAGGACATTTTCATCTTCGAGTTGAGAAGGCTATTTAACCGGCTAAGCACGCACTTGGCGCGATTAGTGACAGACCTTATGTGGGGATAAACCGGGGCCGTATTACTTAAACTCTCTGTCCGTCTGTCTGTCTGTCACCAGGCTGTATCTCATGAACCCTGCTAGCTAGACAGGTGAAATTTTCAGAGATGGTGTATTTCGGTTCTATAACGGGCTTCCATAGGAGGTCTGTTGGAGTGATGTTGTTAGCAGTGCGCGGGTGGACGGGACCTTGATCTTGTAGAGCTGGAAGGTGGGCGTGTTGGGCACCAGCAGCTCGGCGGCGCGCCAGTCGCGCACGGCCTCCTCGCTCCAGTCGTGGCCGGTGATGTTGTTAGCAGTGCGCGGGTGGACGGGTCCGTACCTTGATCTTGTAGGGCTGGAAGGTGGGCGTGTTGGGCACCAGCAGCTCGGCGGCGCGCCAGTCGCGCACGGCCTCCTCGCTCCAGTCGTGGCCGGTGATGTTGTTAGCAGTGCGCGGGTGGACGGGTCCGTACCTTGATCTTGTAGGGCTGGAAGGTGGGCGTGTTGGGCACCAGCAGCTCGGCGGCGCGCCAGTCGCGCACGGCCTCCTCGCTCCAGTCGTGGCCGGTGATGTGGTTAGCAGTGCGCGGGTGGACGGGTCCGTACCTTGATCTTGTAGGGCTGGAAGGTGGGCGTGTTGGGCACCAGCAGCTCGGCGGCGCGCCAGTCGCGCACGGCCTCCTCGCTCCAGTCGTGGCCGGTGATGTTGTTAGCAGTGCGCGGGTGGACGGGTCCGTACCTTGATCTTGTAGGGCTGGAAGGTGGGCGTGTTGGGCACCAGCAGCTCGGCGGCGCGCCAGTCGCGCACGGCCTCCTCGCTCCAGTCGTGGCCGGTGATGTTGTTAGCAGTGCGCGGGTGGACGGGTCCGTACCTTGATCTTGTAGGGCTGGAAGGTGGGCGTGTTGGGCACCAGCAGCTCGGCGGCGCGCCAGTCGCGCACGGCCTCCTCGCTCCAGTCGTGGCCGGTGATGTTGTTAGCAGTGCGCGGGTGGACGGGTCCGTACCTTGATCTTGTAGGGCTGGAAGGTGGGCGTGTCGGGCACCAGCAGCTCGGCGGCGCGCCAGTCGCGCACGGCCTCCTCGCTCCAGTCGTGGCCGGTGATGTTGTTAGCAGTGCGCGGGTGGACGGGTCCGTACCTTGATCTTGTAGGGCTGGAAGGTGGGCGTGTTGGGCACCAGCAGCTCGGCGGCGCGCCAGTCGCGCACGGCCTCCTCGCTCCAGTCGTGGCCGGTGATGTTGTTAGCAGTGCGCGGGTGGACGGGTCCGTACCTTGATCTTGTAGGGCTGGAAGGTGGGCGTGTTGGGCACCAGCAGCTCGGCGGCGCGCCAGTCGCGCACGGCCTCCTCGCTCCAGTCGTGGCCGGTGATGTTGTTAGCAGTGCGCGGGTGGACGGGTCCGTACCTTGATCTTGTAGGGCTGGAAGGTGGGCGTGTTGGGCACCAGCAGCTCGGCGGCGCGCCAGTCGCGCACGGCCTCCTCGCTCCAGTCGTGGCCGGTGATGTTGTTAGCAGTGCGCGGGTGGACGGGTCCGTACCTTGATCTTGTAGGGCTGGAAGGTGGGCGTGTTGGGCACCAGCAGCTCGGCGGCGCGCCAGTCGCGCACGGCCTCCTCGCTCCAGTCGTGGCCGGTGATGTTGTTAGCAGTGCGCGGGTGGACGGGTCCGTACCTTGATCTTGTAGGGCTGGAAGGTGGGCGTGTTGGGCACCAGCAGCTCGGCGGCGCGCCAGTCGCGCACGGCCTCCTCGCTCCAGTCGTGGCCGGTGATGTTGTTAGCAGTGCGCGGGTGGACGGGTCCGTACCTTGATCTTGTAGGGCTGGAAGGTGGGCGTGTTGGGCACCAGCAGCTCGGCGGCGCGCCAGTCGCGCACGGCCTCCTCGCTCCAGTCGTGGCCGGTGATGTTGTTAGCAGTGCGCGGGTGGACGGGTCCGTACCTTGATCTTGTAGGGCTGGAAGGTGGGCGTGTTGGGCACCAGCAGCTCGGCGGCGCGCCAGTCGCGCACGGCCTCCTCGCTCCAGTCGTGGCCGGTGATGTTGTTAGCAGTGCGCGGGTGGACGGGTCCGTACCTTGATCTTGTAGGGCTGGAAGGTGGGCGTGTTGGGCACCAGCAGCTCGGCGGCGCGCCAGTCGCGCACGGCCTCCTCGCTCCAGTCGTGGCCGGTGATGTTGTTAGCAGTGCGCGGGTGGACGGGTCCGTACCTTGATCTTGTAGGGCTGGAAGGTGGGCGTGTTGGGCACCAGCAGCTCGGCGGCGCGCCAGTCGCGCACGGCCTCCTCGCTCCAGTCGTGGCCGGTGATGTTGTTAGCAGTGCGCGGGTGGACGGGTCCGTACCTTGATCTTGTAGGGCTGGAAGGTGGGCGTGTTGGGCACCAGCAGCTCGGCGGCGCGCCAGTCGCGCACGGCCTCCTCGCTCCAGTCGTGGCCGGTGATGTTGTTAGCAGTGCGCGGGTGGACGGGTCCGTACCTTGATCTTGTAGGGCTGGAAGGTGGGCGTGTTGGGCACCAGCAGCTCGGCGGCGCGCCAGTCGCGCACGGCCTCCTCGCTCCAGTCGTGGCCGGTGATGTTGTTAGCAGTGCGCGGGTGGACGGGTCCGTACCTTGATCTTGTAGGGCTGGAAGGTGGGCGTGTTGGGCACCAGCAGCTCGGCGGCGCGCCAGTCGCGCACGGCCTCCTCGCTCCAGTCGTGGCCGGTGATGTTGTTAGCAGTGCGCGGGTGGACGGGTCCGTACCTTGATCTTGTAGGGCTGGAAGGTGGGCGTGTTGGGCACCAGCAGCTCGGCGGCGCGCCAGTCGCGCACGGCCTCCTCGCTCCAGTCGTGGCCGGTGATGTTGCGGCGCCACGTCACGTGGTAGTAGAACCCGGGACCGTTGTGCTCGATTTGTGGCATTTTCTGCAATCAAATATCGTAATAGGTTTAAGTGAAATGAAATGAAAAAGCATTTATTTTGACTTTAAAAAAAATACTAACTTACAGAACTACTGCCGAACTGAATAGCAGTCTAAACGCAACTATGTTTTCATTGGTTTTGACAGTATTTACTAGACGATAGCAGTACCAAAGTTACAACTATTTATATGACCGCCCATGTAAAAACAAGAACTGAGAGTATACTAACCGTCCGAGAGATAAGCATGTTGTTGGGCGCAGTACCCTCTCCCTTCACGTTGTTAGGGTATTTGGGAGAAGCCTCGAAATCTCGGAGTGGCGCGAGGGCGTCGACGGACTGATCTTGTTCCACGCGATCACACTAGAACCCCCTGCGTCTCAGGCGGCTATTAGGCCAACTGGGACACAGAGGTCGTCAAATATGACCGACCACGTAGCAGCTAGAGCTGAGAGATATACTAACCGTCCAAGAGATGAGCATGTTGTTGGGCGCAGTGCCCTCTCCCTTCACGTTGTCGGGGTTCTTGTGAGGCACGTCGGGCTGCGTGCTGCAAACCTCGGAGTGCCCCGAGGGGGTGGAGGGACCGATCTTGTTCCACGCGATCACACTGGAAGGATAAATTGAGTAGTGATGTATGACTAACAAAATTTAAGAGGTTAGATATATAAGAAGAGATACCGTACATCCGAACATCATGAAAAGATTTTTCACTTTTTTAGCAGACGAGTGTCATGGACAAAGTTGTCTTGGGCATGTGAATGATGTACCTAAATAAAGCATAAGGTGTATACCATACATAGAGATGCATACCGGAATGTATAGTTAGCCCAGGGGCTGAGCTGGATGGCCCAGGTGGTGTCGATGGCCGGCACGGAGTCGGCGGCGCCGTCCCACACGTCGGGCGTGAAGGACGTGTTGTACTGGATGGAGTAGCGCAGGATGGGCGCGCGGTTGTCGCCCATGGAGTGCCAGCGCAGCGTCGCCATGTTGGACGCGCACTCAATAAAGCATAAGGTGTAGTAGTGAGATGCATACCGGAATGTATAGTTAGCCCAGGGGCTGAGCTGGATGGCCCAGGTGGTGTCGATGGCCGGCACGGAGTCGGCGGCGCCGTCCCACACGTCGGGCGTGAAGGACGTGTTGTACTGGATGGAGTAGCGCAGGATGGGCGCGCGGTTGTCGCCCATGGAGTGCCAGCGCAGCGTCGCCATGTTGGAAGCGCACTCGATGCCGTCGAGGGCCGGCGGGTTCGGCTTGTCTGGAAGGGAAGATAGCATGAATAGACTAGACAAGACGACTAAATATAAACTTTTAGTCCCTCATGTAAATTAACAAAAACTATTGGATACTTATATTATTCACACGTACTGAGGGTGGCGGAAGAACCAGGAGCCCCAACACGGTGAGGCGCCGCGTCAGAACGAAGTAGCGATGGCGTTACGAGTCAGACCAATATACATAATAGTGCATTGTTCCAATTGAGATGTATGAAGAGAAGGGGGGAGGCTTTTGCTCATATCAGTAAGTGCACCTACAGCTATTGCAATTGTAAGGAATGTTGTCATACCTTGAACAGTCAAAGTGGCCTGCGCCCTCGCCTCGTCTATCTGCGTCCTCGCGATGCAGGTGTACTCGCCGGAGTCCAGCTCCGTGGTGTCGGAGATGAGCAGCGAGTAGTCGTTGGTCATGCGGAAGCGCGGCTGGTTGTCGAAGTCCAGCTGCTGGCCGTCGTTGAGCCACGTGATCTCGAGCTTGAGCGAGTCGTCCGCGTTGGCGTTGCAGCGGAACGTGGCCGAGGACCCCGCGGAGACCTCGTAGTGCTCCGGCTTGTCGGTGATCACGGTGCGCTCTGTGGATCACATTAAACTATGTATTAGGGAGGTTGAAAGAGCTCAACGTGCATTGCTTAAGGTTATGCTATACCTCCCATTTAGACACCCAACGATATCTGTGTATGAAAGAGCTAATGTTTTGTCTGTTCGCAAATTGTTTATATACCTCAGTATTAGAAGATATCATAAACGAACTGTACCCTGCATTCCTTCCTCATACAAAAGACGGGAACGGTTTCCTGTACCACGGATCCGATGTAGAATCGCAAAGCAACATTTTGATTACCAGGCCCCAAGGTTCTATAATATTTTAAACGCAAAATATAAAGTAAAATCTGTATCCAACTCTAAAATAAAAATAATAGTAAGGGAATGGCTAGACACATTAAATTATAACGACACGGAAAACCTACTACTTTAAAAAACATAATGACGACTAATGTATCTATTAATCTAATTATTATTACTAGTTATTATTAAATTCATATATTGCACTTATATAATTTTTATGAATTTGTAAAAACGTAGTTTATTTGATAAATTTATAATATAATATCCCACACGATACACAATTATTACATCATAAAAATAAGTTTTTATTTTTCATTAGATCAATATTCAATGTAAATTTAACTAATCCATTAATTAAGAACTTTATACTGTGAGAAGAAACTGTCTCCTGACACACAGCTAACGCTAGTTCGGGAGCCAGGGCTTCATACTGAACTGTACTAATGGTTTGATCAATAAACGTTATTTGTATTTGTATTTGTATTAGTTAGGCGGAGCAAAGGAACAACTCTTCTTGGTGCAGTGAGAATCTGCTGTGGCTTGTATAATCGGGCTGACCCTGAGATCACAGGCTGACATTGCGCCCTTTCGATACTACGTTCGTATACATAGTATTTGAGACTAAATCCAGTATTTTCGGTGGACATCATATTTTATTTTAATCATTAATGAATATGAATACGACCGTACGAGGATAGTGTAGTTCCGCACGCAAGGTGTGGCCTAAATCATTCAATTAATAACTTTTACAAACCAATTGAATATACTCACTCTTGACAATCAAAGAGCCGTAAGCGGATTTCTCTCCAAATTTGTTCTTCGCGTAACACTGGTAGGTGCCGACATCTGTGTACGACACGTCGCGGATCACGAGGTCGCCGTCCGCGGTTAAGTTGTATCTGTGAAGTAAGTCACCATATTCATATTGTTGGACACTATACACAACACCCTCTAGTCCCAAACTATGCAAAGCTTTTACAGTCCCATTCATAGTAAAGGATACCACTTGTGACTGGCCGGCTTAGTGGTATCCTTTACTATGAACGCGACCGGACAATGGAAACCAGATGTTTGATAGAATACTTGAATTATTAAGTAAAGTTGAATACCTTGAGATCCTTCTTTATATCTTTATATCTTGAAGTTTACTTTGTTCGTTGTGCAGGTTCACAAAAAACAAACTTCAATGATAAACTTCAAGGATTACGATTAATTTTCGAATACTTGAATACATATGGAATCGAACACATTTCTGAATAAAATGTACCGCCTGTTTAAATAGCTACGAATGTAAAATAACCTTTGGTGAATATGAGTAAGAATGGAAAGTATATGTTGAGAGATGCTGCAAGGATCTGTTATTAATCTCATGTTACATTCTTTGTAAACGCTGTCAAATGGAAACCTTATATTTATTTTACCAAATACATTGTGCATTCAATCAATTATTTATACGAACACAGAATACAGAATATAGTTAGAACGGCATTGTGGGCGTGGCAAGTGCGCCACAATTGTGAGCAAACGCTCAAACTTATACCGAAACACGCGATCACGTCGTTTAGTCACTCGCGAACATCAGCGGAGTATAAAGTTCTGCGAAACTCTGCGACAAAATGCCTTCCTGTGTCATTTTAACTTGCAGAACTAGAAGTCAAGCTAAATGTGGAATTTCTTTCCATCAATATAATATTAATATTTATTTTCAACGGTAGTAGAAAATCTTCTAGTAAATACGATATTTAAGTCAAAATCACTTAACATTCTCTCTCAGTCAAATCGATCATTTGAATATATTTTTTAATATATTCAAATACATTGCAGGCAGCGTGCGATATTTTATTTACCACGTTACACGAGAACGCGTGTTTTGCGCGTCACTATATTCTGTATTCTGTGTATACAAAGATATGCTGATATAAACAGACTGACGGTTTTCATAAGATTTACTGTTTTGATCTATATTTTCATATATCTCTCAAGAGAGAGAGAGAGAGAGCCAAGGCAAGGTTTCCTATGTAAATGTACTCGTTAACTACCACTGTAGCTTTGTTCTACTTGCCTTACAATGCAATATTCTACGCAAGACCTTCGATTGAGTACTACCGCGAAAGTACCTGGCTATAATATTTGCATTCATAGCAAACACCTAGACATTGTTAAGAATGATTACCTACATTGTATTTGCGTACAACTCCTAGGTGGTAAAATCGCAGAGCAAAGATGGAGGATACCTCTTTCTCTGTTCTGTGGATCTAATAGCAGACTGAGACGCAATAGGTTGCGGGGTCGATTCCCGCCTGTCGACAAATGTTTGCTTTCGCAGATTTGTTTCGGGTCGTCTGGGTATTTTCAAAAATATGTATTCAAGTATTCCATCAACCATCTGGTACCCATAACAAGAGCTCCGCTTACCTTGGGGCTGGATGGTGCTGTGTGAAATTTCCAACATTATTGGGTTTGACGACTTTGGTCTAATATTTAATTTTCCATTGGCGTGTTCAAGAAGCAAGCTTTACGTGCATTGGGTATTAACTGGTTGATTATATGAAGATGAAGATGATGTTTTAACTAAAGTACCTACTGCACGAGTACATTACCTACACTGCTAAAGAATAAAAACATAGTATTTGAATGCAATTAACTCGATAAATACTAAACGGTTAGTCATCATCATACTCATTATATCAGTGACTGATTCACGCGACCTTACACATAATGTTTATAGATGGTTATTGTAGATGGTTAATTTTAGCCGTGGTTCTATTCATCGTTATAAATAAAGGGAAGGCGTTGAAAGGACGACAAAAAGGTCACTGAATATTGTAGTATCAAATTGCATCGCTTGTTAGCGCCGTTCTCAGGGGGAAAGGATAATGGGCGAATTATTTTTGCGTTGCTTTTTGGTCTTATCATTGTAAATAGGTAGACATGCTTTTTTGTACAGCAAAATGGATAGTTTTCCATGCATGTTATGAGTTGAACGAAATCTATATAGATAGATAAAACGTTTATTTACGACTGCAAACACACATACAAGTATGAAACGAAGTGTTTAGATATGCTTTAATTTTTTTTTAATAGTACCTGTGAGTTTTATATTAAAGGTAGATTTATTATTTACATTGCGAACCGGTGGAGGAATATTGTTCCAACACTTTGTTGCCAAATATCTACTGAGAGAGGACTACACGTATGTATACATATCGAAAACGTGTTCTGCCGACCCTTCCTAGCGTGAAACGGGGAAAATCTTTCCTTTTTCCCTTTTCACATACGTTAGATGTTACAAAATTAGTACTCACTTGCCGCCGGTGACGTCGACGTCGTTCTTCATCCACTTGACGATGGGTTTGGGCGCTCCGAAGACCCTGCACTTCAGCACGGCCTCAGAGCCTTCCACCTTCGTCAGGTTGTCGGGCCCCTCCTTAATTTCGGGCGGGAGAGCTGGAATAATTAGGATTCGTAAGGAACAAGTGGTGGAAATATTCAATTAATTAATTCGACATATTTACTCTGCCCCTCAGTTTATTATACTTGTTACTGCCGTGGGGTACCGGCAGTACAATGTTGCCCCTCCTCTTGCCCGTGGATGCAGTAAGAATCTGCTAAGGGATACCCTACGAAAGATGGGCAGCAGCGTCTTTCCGTGTATGAACAACCCGTACTGCGCTCGCCAACCCCCAAGCGTGGCGAGTATGGCAACAACCCCTCATGATCAGCCGAGTGATCCATGAGGGAGGTATTTGTCCAGCAGTGGGCGTCCTACGGCTGAGGTGATGATTGTGATCAGTCTTCCCGGGACCACGATGGGTGCAATCCTGTCGAAACGTCGGGCAATAATAAAGGTAAATAGCGCGATAAATACCCGTTTAAATATGTGTTAATAATGTGTCGTGATCGCGAAAGTTTAAAAAAGACTAGTGATTATACTTGTTAGGTTTTTTTTCAAGTAAGATAGTCAGGATCCAAATTACGAACCTTCGACTATTACTGAGGTATAATGTCCTCTTATCTATCAAATCCCGTCAGTGACTGTGTATTCGATGTTCTTTCAACTCGAAAATATCTACTATTTGTACGTATAAATAAAATCAATTCATTCATCTACATTTCTAACATAGTTTCAATGCAAATAGCAAATACATATTTCGGCGACAGCCGACAAAGCTGAAAAGTTAGGTGCTAGGCTAGTTTTTACTTCCACAGATTGTTGACATAAGCTAACGCACCCAATCTCTGTTAACTGAATAAGAAAATATAGAATTTCATTAACATAAACTCTATTTTTAATAAATAGATACATGTGTTGCAATTTAACGCCCAAGAAAAATCAAAACGAGAATCGTAGCACTCAATAAAACAACAATAAAATAACATATTGTCTGGCAGCAATCTTTAATGTTCATATCTCGTGGGAACCGCGATAAAACACGCTTACAGACATCTCCCTAAGGACATCCATAAAAAGACGGAGAAGTAGTTTATGTCATACTTTACGTCAATTACGAGTAATTCTATCGGCGGGCACGCTGTTTCATTGCACTCCTAGACGGTTATGATCAATAAAGATAGCATCTATTCATATTATGCAGCTGTTATTGGCACAGATATTGAGACTTGGAGAAGTGGTATGTCTATGAAGAAATTAATCAAACTGCGTGCCAAAGCCTCGCAATTTATTAATTGAAATTTTGTAGTGCATTTAGCCACAGAAACAACGAAAAAGCTTTTAACTGCTTTCGTAGTTCTAGTAAAGTAATGAATGCCTGGTCTAGTCTAAAACATGAAGTACCCATCTGAATGTTACTTAACATAAAGCAGTGTTAAAATGTACATAGGTTCATTTTAACATCATGTTACAAGCTCTGCTTAGCTTGGGGCTAGATGATGCTGTGTGATTTGTCCCGCATTATTTATTATTATTATTATAACACTGCTACCGAGCATAGGCTCGGAAGTTTACGTGGGTAAAATTAAGGTCAGCATTCAGCAATGATATCATATCGACACAAACAGTAAATAAACGAGCAGCAAAGATCAATTCAATAATGCGGATGGCTACGACAGACATTTCCCAATCACGGTTGCACCTTCGCGCTCAAAACGCGTAAATCACAATGATAGCTAGTCAACTGGCCACGTTTCGTAGATTCGTGTGTGGGCGTGCGAATGCTGCCAGGATGTGACCAATCTCAGCTGCTCCTGTACATTGTAAGGGAGATTATGTAAACGGCTACGGAACACGACTTGGTTTTTGAGTCTGTTAGCGAGAGTCGGTAGTAAATACGTCTTTTTTCAACTTTTATTCAGCTTGTATTCCTCAGTTGACCGCCAGAAAAGAGCCTTCCCTATCCTTGCACTCCTAAACTTTCACTACAGCATCGCATACGGCTCATCAAACAACAAGACAAGGGTAGTATTTAAACGTATTTAAACACGACTTTTCAAAATCAGTAGGACATTATATAAAAAAATAACAACTTAGCCTATTATTTCACCGGCAATCGAAACATAGTTTTATCATGACACTAATAACCTCTTAATTTATTCTAAACCCTCTAAGCCTTTGACCTCAAAGATCATTTTCCAAAAGTCTTGCGATATGGCGGTGAGTGATATTCATTTAACACTATTTAAGTGAGTATATAACCATATCTGTCAGATCTCCCTTAAAACTGCGGAAGTACTTAGGCGCATTATCACGTGCCGGCGCCTACGCTGGCCGTAATCCATCTAAGATCGTCTAATCCGAATCGTGCCGACTCGGCAATACGCTGTGCTGGCAGACGCACGTATTATCATCGACATCGGCTTCCCCCGATACAGGGGTGCTTGGCCACGCGTTAAGGGAGTAACTTTATACGCGACTACGTTTTGACAGCGACTTTGCGCGCGTTGAAGCCGGTTTGCAGACTGTATTATTCTCAGCTAGGACTGCCCCAAGTAAAATATAGCCTTGTCCATCCTGAAGTACAATCCATCTAAGATTGTCTGATTCGAAACGTGCCGACTAGGTAATACGTTATGTATATTTAACACACGTTTTATTATCGACATCGGCAATGGGCATCCCCCGATACAGGGGTGCTTGGCCAATCGTTATGGGGTAACTTTATACGCAACTAGGTTTTGCCCGCGACTTTGTACGCGTTGAATCTGGATAGTAAGTATACTGTGTTTTATATAGAGGTAATATAGTGTAGCCTATCCTGGATGTTCTAAATTAGCACTTTCGATGATAAACTACATACATTTAAACAATTTATAATATCAGTGTACACCGCTTGCCTCAGTCGGTTATTGTATACCTTAAATTAAATTCCATAGCTCCACAGATTTAGACGGAATAAGGATTAGGTATGAGAATCGTAATCTTCGAAATTTTAAAGAGAGTTAGTTATTAATCATTATGTTTTCAAAGACATGATTACGAAGCGCCATTAAGCGCACAGATTCATTCATGTGCCTTATTTGCTGTTAACATAAGGTTATAGGTTTTTTTTTATTGTAAGTTGACGTGTTTTGTCATTGCAAACTATGGAAATAAAAGAAATAATTTCTGAAATTAAATTATTAAGTGAAGTACAAACAGACACACGAAAACGTATTTTATCGATAGCACGACCCCGACCCCTGTTTATCTGTGGGCACGGGAACGTATTTTTTCGTGGAAAGTTCGATAACCCAGGGAGTAGTACCGTAGTATATCTATACCGTGCCCGGGGTGGCGACGGTGGCGCATGGCGGTGACTCAGTCGAAACGTCCACAAATATTTAGACACAATGAGGGCTAGGGCCGACAACGGATATTGTATTACTTTATTAGATTTGTGACCCTCCAAAGATGTATATCGCGTGTTCAGATCTTTTTTGAATTGCTGTCTTTCCTGTGATTTCCATAATAATGCCCTGTGTGACTTGCAGTTTATGATTTATGGAAAAAGTTGAAAGTTTTCTCTTATTTTATTTGCCGATTTATGGGTTAAGTAAGTTCCATATTCAAATTAGATTCAAATATTAAAACTGATCGCCGTGGGGTGCCGGCAGTAGAATGATACCCCTCCTCTCATGCCCATGGATGCAGTAAGAGCCTGCTAAGGGATACCTCCGAAAGATGGGCAGCAGCGTCAATCCGTGTATCAACATCCCATACTGCGCTCACAAACCCGCCTGCCAAGCGTGGTGAGAATGGCAACTACCCCTCATGGAGATCCATGAAGGAGGCCTGTGTTCATCAGTGGACGTTTTATGGCTGAAATGATGATGATGATGATTAAAACTGACTAAGAAACCGGCATGTAATGCAAAAGAAGAGGGTTGCTTTAGGTGGATAAAACGAATTCTCCCTATTATTTCGAACAGAGCATCTTCAACATGCCTTTACTACACTTACGATACGCGACAACCCCCATAAGCATTAAATAAAATCTGTCTCATAAAAACAAAACAAAGAAACCGCATCCTAATTAGTAGGGTTCGAAATTCAAACGGGTCATGCAATCCCATCAAACGTTCACATACAACAGTGTTGGAAAAGCAATTACTAGGACAACCACACCTCAGATATTAGGGGAGGGCTCAGGTAGATCGCTGACGTCACGCTATCGTTTTAGGATGTCCACTCACGGGGCGAGAGCCGGCGCGCGACGCTCTTAAAATGTTATGTATTTTACGCACCTAACTTCGGTGAATTATTTTAGTGTTTTGAATTTCAAGTCAGTAAGACGTGGATTGTATTAATTCTCCCTATTGGAAGCTGCAATGCGATGAAACACACAATTTTATTACATTATAACCCCTCTTTTTGGTCGGGGGTTATTGGGATAAGGTGTCCCGACTGTTAGTTATTGCTCCGAGATAAACAATCTCATCTTTTACTCTCAATAGTGTAAACAGTCAAAAAAGCATGTTTGGATCAGCGCGGCGCGTCTAAGCCCCCGTATGTTTCCATTCAAACGATCGTGCAGCTGCATCGTGTTTTTATATCTGTCGTATTTGGAGATGCGGCTTACTTGGCACGCCGAGGTCGGTTGCGACATTTGCGTCTTGCTACGCCTTTAGCTTTATGCAATTGTGTAAAAGTTTTTATTGAAAAGAAGGCAAAGATGAGAGGAGCTCGAAATATAGAACTTAGGAGGCATTTCAAATACTTATACTCGCAGTTGCACACTTATCATCCATTCTGACTTATGGTCTCACAAAAGAATTGCAAAATCCTAGGTTCCTTATAACATTTGGATCGCTTAACCGTCCAATGCAGGTTACATTCCAGCCAATTTAATTAGAGATAGAATCTGTTTCCAATTAGTATTATAATACTATAAGCTCCCTCACAACGCCATTCAACTAAGAACTGAATTGTTGGTATTACTCGTAATATCAATGGTACCGTGGGGTGCGGCAGTAGAATTTTGCCCCTTTTCTCTTGCCCGTGGAAACATTTAGAATCTGCCACGGGATACCTCCGAAAAATGGGCAGCAGAGCCTTTCCGTGTACGGCAACAACCCCCCATGCAGATGCATGAGGGAGGCCTATGCAGATGCATGAGGGAGGCCTATGCCCAGCAGTGGATTTCCTACGGGTGGTATGATGAGCCGCAATACTGTAAATTGTAATAACCAAGTAGGAAAACGAACGCCTAAACTAAATATAAGTTTAAACAGTCCCGATAAAATAAAGTTATTCTTTTACTCGTGAATTATTGAGTGGCTTCAGGACGATACATGCCGAGGTCTTCCCGTAAATAAAATTATGGATGAGGGGGCTCAAAGTTATCACAGAAATGGTAGTCAAAGAGATCCATGTATCCTTACCTACTTGTAACTTTGGGGTAAGTACCTCCTACTTGTATTACTTCTTAAACATAGAGAGGTTTTGGTAGAAACTTTGGAAGGTATCCATATTTAGACATGTTGTGTGGGTAACGTACTTGAACATCGACGAAAACACGACCCTTTACTCCTGTTTCAAACTAAACATTGCGTTAGTCATAGCATTGAAGCCAAAGATTGAAGAGAATTATAAAACTGATTTGAACTTCCGGTATTATTCAAAGCTTGTGGTTTGAATAATACCGGAATAATACCGGCTTGTTGTCTGAATGGAGCCGAATTGAAGGATTGTAGTTAACTAATCACTGATCAGTCTTATTACAAGTTTTTATTAAATTGACCCGAGATACCGAGACCAGGTAAAGGTGTCGGAAGTTACTACAATTTTTTATTTTATCATTTCTCAAAACCAATCTTTTAAAAGGGCTTTAAAAGATTGGTTTTTAAAAATGTTTTTTGAACAAAAACTTTCATTAGGGCACCTGGACAAAATATGGCAAGGATGCGCAAATAAACACTATAATTATATAGTAACCAACGATGTACAGGACTTGTTATCAGAGTTGTTACAGAACTCCCACGTTACGCAGTGCGAATGCGTTGGGTCGATCTAGCTCCAGTCCAGACTGGGCGATATCTAGGTCAGGGCAATTCCTACGCGATCCCATGATAAAATTACTTTATTATGCGGTAACGGAATGAGGGTGCACAGCAACCTGCGTTTCGCATTAAGGGAGTGTTTTAGCAAATGGACGACATGCCATTCCTAAAACATTTTTGTGGGACATTCACTGACAAAATTGAAAAGCCCAAGAGAAATTGCTTAATACAGGAAGAATCTCTGTGAGAGTAGGATTGAGAAGAATTCAATCTTAATTAAATTTACGCAATATCGGCAAGGGAATTGCGAGGTATATAGGATATCTTCGTGGATTTTAAGCTTGCCACCGTAGACTATTGATTTTTTTTTATCATAAAGAAGGGCTTGTCGCTAATACGATCATGACGCTCACATTTGGATTAAAGACTATGCCAAAGATGGTGTGGTTAGCAGCACGTGTCAGACATTTCAGAGTAAGTACGCTACGTACGGCTAACTCCCTTTGTATTGACCGGAAACGTTATCGCATACTAAATTTACAAATGCGAGCTACGACTTTAAGGAAAAAGTGCACTCAACATTCGTTATAAAACTTATTTATTCTACGTGGTTAATTTTGATACAAAACCGGTATTTTGGCTGTAGTTTGTTATGGCAATGAGCCGTTATTCGTTTGAATTATGCTGTATTGTATGACATCATCGCTCTCCGAATGCCATTCAATTTTGTACATGTGCGTGCTAGACCATGATCCGTGGTTTTGTCAACTTGTTAAACATGTGACAAAATATGACCGTAGTCGCGTTTACTATATTGCATCTATCGTTTAAATTTTATATTCCATTATTAATTGATACGTCATGGGCTAAATCCACAACCGGATGGATCCCACAAGACAGGAAATAACCACGTGGCAGACCAAGACGTCGATGGAGACACAAACTCGACCCACACTTGGAAGACTGGACCACAACAGCTCAAGACAGAGAAGGATGGAAGGGAGGTATTTGCCCTGCAGCGGGACAGGCTTTATTTCTAAGAGGCTCTTAATATTAAGAGACTCTTAATATTAAGAGACTCTTAATAATAATACACACATCTGCACTTCATAGGTCCGTAGTTGAGTTAGACCAAAGACTAACATCGCTTAATCTCCGCGATCGAAATAAACAAAGGAATGAAGATTTTACAGACAGAAAAACATTAATTTCCGAATGGACCCTGAAATCTCTACATGGTAGAGATCGCCTCGATTTGAGCTATCCCACCGTCGACATCCAGACGTCGAACGAGTGGCTCTATCGAGGGGAACTCTTCCCGGAGACGGAAGGGTTCACGATTGCCATTCAGGATCAAATAATAGACTCGTAATTACAAAAAGCACATCATAAAACAACCAAGTTTAATTACTGACTTATGTAGGCGCTGCAACCAGGCTTCAGAGAACATCCAGAATATTACCGGGGCTTGTAAATCTATCGTGCAAACAGGTTATAAATACAGGCATGACCAAGTCGCCAATATAATACACCAACGTATTGCGACCAAATTAAATCTCATAGAAACACCTGTAAGACTAACGCCTTATTACAAATACAACCCTGACACGTGTTGGAAAGTTCCACACAAACTTTATTTCGATAGAGCCATCCTTACAGATAAAACGACCCACTACAATAGACCTGATTTGACTCTTATAGAGACAAAGTTAATAAAACAGCACTACTGATAGATATAGCAACACACATAATTTGCATATCTGATATATAAGAAACCTATAATTGGCTGTTCCTATCGTATTAATTTAAGACAAACTAGTTTATCTTTGTAGCTGTTGGTTTTTTCAATAAAATAAAATAAAATAAAAATATCTGAAAAACTTTTTGAGTTTTTCACACATCACATTGTACATCGACCTAAAAAATGAAATTACAAGAATGTGGCGTTTGGATAGTGTCAATTATTCCAATTGTACTCTCTACAACCGGGGTGATACCTCAACAACTATTTCAATCACTCGCCCAACTAGACCTGCCTAAACAGACATTCGCAATTTTGCAGAAAGCAGTTATCCTTAACACGTGTAGGATAGTGAGAAAGTTTTTGCAAACTGATGTTTCGATTGACGCACCACAGTCCTCTGACGGAGGTGCATCTACAATTACAACTAATGTGCACCTGGCTTAGGCCCGTGCACTTTAAGTAAATTCCGGCCCTATTAAAGCCGAGTTGATGAAAATCTATACCCAAAATAATAATTATAGTTAATTGAACTAATACCTTATATATAATATATAAGCTTCATACAGTCTTAGCAACTTTAAATCACACTTTGTAATGTCCTAGACTTTATCAGATGGAATATAGTAAATTAAATACCCAGCGTCTCTACAATAGCTGTTCTTGTTTCATCTCGAGAAAAGAACATGCCAGCAATATCGTATTTTAAACAAAATAAATATTAGGCATATCAACCCTAAGAAACGACCTTCGGGAGGGAAGTGGTACCTCCCACTAGTAGACTAACACAGTTTACGACGAAGTCAATAAGGTGTTATGTTTGCGATCCACATGGGTAATAGGTTCGCAACCTTGAAAGTTCCCATATTGATTGTTGGACAAAAAACTTATCCATATCGTGTTTTTATCCAAACGTTGAATACAAATGTTACACATTTTAGTTTGTACTCTTTATGCTTGGTATTATGCTTTAGACAGGCACGTTGGTCGCCTAGCAGTATAGCTATCATAGGCTATTATGACAGCATTTTTATCACGTTCACCTTGGAAACACTGTTGCCTTGTTAGCTGAACTGGGTATGGGTCCAATTGGGTACTTTAGCCACTTCATCTTTCAATTTTTAAAGCGATTAGTACATTGTCGGTGCATTTCAAGCGGTCAGGGTTACCGGCACTTGATCCACTCCCATTGAGTGTTCGAACCAAGTTCGAACTATGTCCCTTTCTGGGTCATGTACAATGTACATAAGAATTAATTTATTAGCCGATCGTGTCGTACGAGCTACAAACATTTTGAACCTTAACTGCGTGGATATAAGCGGTACATTTGATAGTAACAGTGTCGCCTCTCGTGTGTGCATTCCCATTGTGGTGATAATTAACTAACAGTGACAGTTGTGTTTAGCGCCGGAGCTTTGACGTTTCAGAATTCTATTAATAAGACTAGCCCTGAATGGGATTTTACTGGATGAACGTGTAATAAATAAACAGACAGCTCAACCTTTCTTAAGCTTTAGGCGCTAGCCAGTGAAAGCTCGGTGAGGGTACATAAATTATAGACCTCAAGCTTAATTGGAAAGCGATCGTTGGTGGTGAAACGGGATAGAGATGTGAACTGAGCCGTGACACTGTCATCTATTACTGTCAGTTTTCTCGTAACATTCCTGTTTGGTACAGTGCAAGTAAACCAAATCCCTCAGCAGTTTTCTTAGAATATTACCTACTCGTAAGAGCATGCAAAGCTTTTCAATAACACGGGCCCCAAAAAAAAAACACAATGTGTAACGTAGCAAGTTTTTTCCATCATTGTTGTACATTCGCCGCAAGCTGTGCTTTGTCATTCATCTCTGACAGACATTTCAGTTCACTGGGCAGAAAGAGACGGATTCATTCACCCGTGTACTTTGTATTTCGAAAGACATACCTACGTTGGTATGAGTATTGCAGTAAATGCGGGTGCGTTGTACGAATATATATGTACTCGTAATATTATATATTCTAGTGGTAACCGCGCGGCCCACGGATCGATAAAATAAGTATAATTTATTATGAATCCTAGTAATAATATTAAATGTAAAATATAAAAATAGCCCACCGAACGAATTTATATATTGGTTTCATCTATTTCGGCTTACCTTCCATACCATTTTATGCACCCGATAATACATTTGAGATTCGGTAGCTAGTTCCAGACTACACTAACCCGACCTTACGTAGGTACAGACAAACAGAACTGTTTTATTTTTCTGCAACTCGCGTAAATTATATTTTTTTATACTACTAAATGACGAGACCAGCCGAAGGCCTACCTGATGTTAAGCGGTAACCTCTACCTATAACAATTGCAATGCCGCGTTCACGTTCTCTAAGTACGTGACTAACGCTGCATTGCATCGCGCCCGTCACCCTGAGACAGAGTTGTAAGGTCTCATGTGCCCGTAATGTCCCCGGCCCCCTTGCCCTTCAAACCGGAACACAGCAATGGAGACATTACTGCTTGGCGGCAGTAATAGGTACGGTTGTAGTACTTCCCCGGATGAACCTTCCACAAAAATTTCTACTACTACTAAATAGGCCATAGGTTATCATCATTTCCCTGCCCTTATCCCACTTTTATGTGTGATAAGGGCAGGGGCACATACATTACGACAGGTCTTATGATCGTCTTGTAGATTTTCCCCTTTATTTTAAGGGGCATATTATGTGGATCGCATGCTGTTCCTGTGACCTGCCGCCATTTCATCCATCCCGCATTTATTCTGTTTTGCACGTCCCGGTCAATATTGCCATCGTTCTGGATTAATGAACCAAGGTACCGGAAGTCGGAGCAAACTGGCAGGGATACATCGTCTAAGGCAATAGGGGAGAAACTGGATGGACCACCGAAGTCGCAGAACAAGTGCTCGGTTTTTGTTCTACTGATCTCAGTCCGACACTCTCCAGTCTCTCTTGCCATTTTCGCAGTCTGCTCCAGAGCAGAGGTCCAGACCTCAGTTGCATTATCTCCGAGAAGTACGATGTCGACGGCGAACAGCATGCAGCAGGGTGCCTCCTCCTGTATGTCTGATGTCAGTGCATCCATAACCAGGAGGAACAAATAAGGGCTCAAAGCCGATAAATAGGCCATATTATGTACCATTACCAAATTGAAAAAGCAACAACAATAATTATTTCTGAATAACTTTCCTTTTTCCGACCTCAGTATATGATGTCACCGATATCCATTGACCTAGTTTATTGCTCTTTGCATATCTACATGCTTCAGCTAGCTTTTTACTAGGATTCTATTTCAGTTCTCTACATAATATGTCAATCAACTTTCAACCGTAGCCTATATCATATAAGGGATATATTGCAGATCCTTGTGATTCTACCTATAATAATAATCAGACTTAGCTATTTATAAAAGCTAACGTATGGGTAATACGAAATGAGGGCATGTATCGACCTCAGCTAGGACATGAACTAGCTAAGTACGCAACAAATCTACTCCTAAATAGGTAACTAATTTTTCGCCACGAACTTAGTACGAGCGAGAGACTTCTTTCATTGAAGTCCCATTGCATTTGAACTTGTTTTGTGGCGGGAAAGAAACCTGAACCTGCAACCTCCTGTGTTTCAATCGGCGACTAACCGTGTGTTGGTAAAATCTCCCTGTGTTTAAATTTTATTGAAATCCGGGCATAAATTTAGGAGTTATGTTAGGGCAAAAACCATAGATTAACAAATCCCCATATCTCAACAACTAATTCTTTAATCTTTTTATCTCCACATTTGTGACGCCATTTTGCCTGTGACTTTTTTGGATAAAAAAACAATACTCTTCCTATGCAGTCGTGTAAAAAGGCAACCGCACCTATACCGCCCTCCCAATACAATGGGTATCGAGATGAATCAATTGGTTAAATATAACTATGGATCGAACTTGAAATTCGAGGATAATTGCTTGACATTTTGGAAAATAATTGAGAAGAGGGAAGAAAGCCAAAAAATATGGAGATAAATTAATTGCATTGTGCGTTATGGATTAACACTTTTCATCCATAAATGCGTACATCCATCTAAACTAAAGCTAATATAATAATAAACTTTATGTTGATGTAGTATGAGTATTTTATCGCGTACATAGTCGGATGGAGACTGAAGGCGCCGAGGAAGGAAGTACACATCAGTTTAAAACATTTTTCATGTTTAAACCGACAGTATTATGATCATGACACGAGTAATGTTGCCCGTTTAAAGAAATTGAAGCAAATTTTGTCGTAAAGGACTACTCGGCTAAATGTGATAAAATTGAAGTGAATATTGTATTTATTTTGTGTACAAGAGTAAAATGAAGTGGAGGGAAGTAGTCGCAATAATCTTAAAGCTGATGTTAAAACAAATATTTTGTTTAAAAAAAATGATTTTGCTAAATACAAGTAACTAAATATGCATAGCGCTGTCTGTCTGTCTGTCTGTGTATTTTACGATTACAAGCGAACGCGTTGACCGATTTACATGAAGACCTTTTTTGTTAGCACCGTCTTAATGAGAGAAGATGACTGATTGGTTTTGTGATTTTGGTGACTAGGGTGACAGGGACCGGATTTAGTGACCTCAAAAGGTCACAAAAAATAAAAGTCTTCAAATAGCCGGAAACGTCCATAACCCTAAAAAATGTCATTTATGACCTTTGGTGACCTTTTGAAGCCTTCGCCCCCTTTTATGGTGCCCCCGTACCAATGCTTGTAGAAAGAAGCAAGATAATTATTAGACAGAAGTTACGCTCCTGGACAAAAACATTTACAGAACTGTGAGCGTAAAATTGGGTGTAATTGTTCCGTTTTAATTTCAGAATGGCACCAACCGAATAGCTTTACGTCATTTTAATTTATGTTACGTGAATTAAATTAGCTTTAGCTAGTCAGTGCAAAAACAGAATCGCCACCAGTCAGCGACTTATCCTCAGGTGAACTAATTATTTCCTCCTATAAATTGGTAAAGACCTAGTATCTAAGGGGCCGTCTCCACGAGCGAGAGAATCGCGTCCGCGCTATAGAATCGCCGCGATTCCCTCGATCGTGGAGACGGTCCCTTCCCTTACACACATGACCTTAAGAGTTATATTCGAATGCACTTACATTGCACGTTGATGTATACATCCTTGTAAACGTAACCGATGGAGCTGGTGGCGTTGCAGCCGTAGTTTCCGGTGTCGTTCTTCACCAGGTCGGTGATGATGATGGAGTTCGACGTTACCTGGTGGATAAAAACATCATTGGTAAGTTTCAGTAGACAAGGCTTTCTAAAGTTTATACTTAAAGAGAGCATAGAACCATAGCTTCCTTTTCATCATCATCACAGAGGTAGGACGTCCAATGCTGGACCAAGGCCTCCCTCATGGATCTCAAGGTATTGATAATGAGGGGTTGTTACCACGTTGTTACCACACTTTCCATGCTTAGCAGGCGGCTTGGTGAGCGCAGTACGTGTTGTTGATACACGGAAAGATGCTGCTGCTTATCTCCCGGAGGTATCCCTTGGCAAATTCTTACTGCATCCACAGGCAATATAAAGTAGGGGCAACATTATACTGCTGGCACCCCACGGCAGTACTGGTATAAGTTAGATTGTTCAGGGCAAATAAAAACAATTTGCAAGTTGAATTAAACCACTTCCTGACATCTGATCGATTTGAAATTTTGCATTCTTTAAGTTCTTCTGACAACGACCTTCACAAAATGCTTTAGGAAAGGTAAACAGGAGCCAGGACAAAAATGATACAGTTATATTAAGGACGAGAAATCGGGTTCGCTAGTACTGCGACACTAGAAAAATGTCTACAACCAAGATGAAACTAATAAAAGAAACTGTTCCATACTCGACTCACCACGTCATAAGTTGATTCAAATTGCATCAGCTGACCTATATGATGGAACTTTATTAACCTCCTATTAGAATGTTATTTTTAGTGAGAATACCACCCGTAAAAGAATCAGATCATATAGCTTGCTAAACGATTCAAATAGAACTAAGTAACGTGTTCAGTGAACTTTATAATCGAGTGCAAAGGTTGATAGTTGATTGATTTTGCTCAGCCAACTGAGATGACATTTCTCTGTTATTAGATTCTGTCGGCAGCTGCTTACGCTTTAGTAAAAAGTTTTGTAATCTATATATATAAAATTCAAAGTCCTGACTGACTCACTGACTTAACTGACTGATATATCAACGCACAGCCTAAGCCACTGGACCTAAAGACTTCAAGTCTTTAGGTCCAGTGGTTTAGGCTGTTTTTTTTTTTATTTGGCACACATATACCTTGAGTATCCTAGAGGTGCACTAAGAAGGGATTTTTCGAAATTCCCACGGGATAGGGAATAAATGGGATTTATATTTTTAATTTATGTGAAAAAGGGATTTTAGGTTTTATGACATCCACGCGGACGAAGTCGCAGGCAAAAGCTAGTAAGTTTATAAGAATGAAGAAAATTCTTTAATTATAATAAAGCAGGTCGTCCGCTATTACAAACATCAGGGGACAACTGTCTACGCCGTATTCCTTGATCTCAGCCGCGCCTTCGACACCTTAAACCATGCGAAACTGTGGGGAAAGTTGCGAGAGGACACAGATGTCTCAGCTGACGTTATCGATCTTCTGGAGTACTGGTACCGAAACCAAACCAATAACGTCAGATGGGGCACTGAGTTATCGGACAGCTATAGTCAGTCATGTGGTGTGAGGCAGGGTGGGCTCAGCTCTCCTGATCTATTTAATGTGTATGTAAATGATTTGATCGAGGAGCTGAGCAGAACATCGGTGGGGCTCAGAATGGATGGCAGATACGTCAACAATCTGAGCTACGCCGACGACATGGTTCTGCTTAGCCCCTCGATCAAAGGTATGAGGAAGCTAATATCGATCTGTGAAAACTTTTCTAAAGATCACGACCTAATTTATAATGTAAATAAGACCGAAATGGTAATTTTTAGATCAGGGAAGGGTCCTGATAATGTACCTGAGGTGTGTCTTAGCGGGCGCCCTGTTAAATTAGTAGAGAGCTTTAAGTATCTAGGGCATATCGTTACTTCGAATTTGAAAGATGATGCCGATATTGAGAGACAGAGAAGGTCATTGTGTGTGGTCGGCAACATGATCGCTAGGAAGTTTTTTGCTTCCTCGCCTGACGTGAAAATAACCCTTTTTAAATCGTACTGTCAGTCATTCTACACATGTCAACTATGGACAAATTATACTAAAAGATCTCACGATGGTATAAGGGTGGCCTACAACAATATCTTTAGACATCTCATGGGCCTGAAGCGCTATTGCAGCGCTTCAGAGATGTTCACAGAAGCCCGTGTAGACTCTTTCAATGCCATCCAGAGAAAGAGAGTAGCGTCATTCATGTCCAGAGTTGACATGTGTAAAAATGAAATAATTAGGAGCCTCTCAGACCGTCTGATCCTGTCAGATACGTTCAGACAGTGGGTAGCTATAGTCACATAGTTCCCTATTTAAAATTTTTTTTTAGGTAGTGTACCTACCATTGACATGGTTTTTCGAAACAATTTTGTATCTTTTATTTTTTGTTTTTAATATGTCTATTGTTATTTATTATGAATGGATCTTGTGTCTCGCAATAAAAATTTATTATTATTATTATTATTATTATTATTCAACAAAGAAACCAACATCAACGACCCTGATGATGGTGATGATGGAGGCAGGTGCCACGACGAATGGATAGGTATACATCATAGCTATCATTTGATATCGCCACCCGTGAACTTTTCGACATTGATGAGTTTCGATGCCCACCAGTGATCTTCTTCATCAGTTTCTGTTTGTCAAATTATACTTTGAATACAAATGCTTGAACTATAGCTGAATATGCCAAAATCGCTATATGTACCTGCAATATTTGAGGTGTTCCATCGATTTCTCATGGGTCCCATCTTCAGAACAAGCTTTAAAAAATGCGATCTAATTAAACTAAAAATAAAAAACATTCCAAATCGGTTTATAAACGACGAAGTTCTGAGGTAACTATGATTAAAAAACATACAGACGACATGATAACCTCCTCCCTTGTTGAAGTCGGTTAAAAAGCCTATTTAAAAACAAGCCTTGCATTTGATACCTAGGTGGATTGGGACAAAAATCATTATCATCTCGTCCGTCATCATCATCCATTGATTGAGGTTTACATCTATTATGTGAAAAGATTCAGCTTGTTATGTCCGGTAGTTTTTGCTTGAACAGGTAACAAACATTCATACGAACAATCTTCCAGAATTATAATGTTACTGGAGATTTTGATTGCCTCTGAAAAACAATATGCAAATTTCAGCAAAGTCAGATGTCAGGGAGTAGGTCAAACTACTCTTCGATACCATCATCAGAACTGGTGTTTCCTTTCGCATCCAAAAATAATATTCCAAATCTACATATATCTACATATTCATAGACTTCTAAGTTAACAAGGATATTTAATAAAACACAAACGAGCTGAGAACCTCCTCTGTTTCTTGAAGTCAGTAAAAATGTACTGTGTCCGCATCCGCATGTGGTGTATGCTGTAAACAGTATCCATACCTGTCGCCTCGCGTTGTAGGGTGCCTTTTCGATAGGCTTTCCGTTGTAGATCCAGGTGATCTTCGGCTCGGGAGTGCCGCTGGCCTCGCAGTCGATCGTCGCGGTCTCGCCCTCAGCCTTGTTCTGTATCTGGGGCTCCACGGTGAAAAATGGAGCGGCTGCGGGGAGGGAAACAGGTTAAACAAGTGCTGAATCACACCAGCCAGTCTAATATGTAGGCTATTTATTTATTTATTTAACGTACAAAACACGTCACAACCACTTTAAACAATGAGGTTACATAATGGTAAATTATAACTTGATTGTAACATAAAATTATGTACGTACTGCTATAATATAAATTTATATCGAGTAAATAGAGTTTTTACAAAAACAGGTTATTGACATAAAATAGAAAATGGTTAAATAAATTACGATTATGGTAACTAAAATTAGATTACATGCAATATTATATAATAATAATGCTATATAATTCTTTAATAAAAAAACCGACTCCACAATCATAAAATCCTTGACTTGTTGCTGACAGCACCCAAACCTATCGTTTATACTTTACATTAAAACACCATTTGCATGGGTACAGAAACACGGATCGCTAGAAACCGAGGGTGCTTCGAGTTACAAGAGCATTGCCTTTGGAGTTAGTAAAAAATGCGTAAAGTTTCTACTTGTCGTACATTAATAGTATCCAGAGGCCAGATAGAGATAATCCAAAATACAAAGACACATCAAAACACCATTTGCAAGGGTCGCCAGAAACTTCCGGTGCTTTGGACATTATGAGCATTGCCTTTCGTGTAATTAAAAGAAGAGTATTAAGATTTCACCACTGTACATTTACAGTAAACTTTAGAGGCGAAATAGTTAATAGTTAGGTCCTACCAAAAGAAGCAATTCTAAAGACCAATGGCCTGGGGGACCGGGCGTCAGTTTACGATGCTATAAAGGGCCCGCGAACGGGGTCGGCTATTTGCGGGACACGCGCTTTGCATTGCGACACTTCACGAAACTGGAAAGACCTTCGAAATTATCTTAATCTAAGGAAAACAAACATTTATGATTTGCCTTGTCCAGATCGAGGTGGGCAGACTACATTGTTAAAGTCGCGTATAAAATTTGGATTGGACAGGACACAGGATCGTGGCGGATTGAACAGGACGCCTTATTTTCATCACTGACGCAATTTTAATTGTGCATAAGCTAAACAATGTCATTCTACGCAATGCACAATTAGCAACTTTGAATGATCTAACTAAAGCAATTGACTGCGACTAAGGCACCGCGTGCTACCCCTGAGTTAAAATAATATGAAGATGATTTTTTGTAGTTCCAGGACGTCTCTGCCAATTTTTTATTAATTCTTTCTTTTAACTTAACATGAGACTAAAACCAAAAAATATGTTGAGAGATAAGTCAGAAAATTAAGCACGAAAGTGCCTCTTAATCTTAAACAGTAAAAGATAAAATAGCGTTAATGTCATCTTCCTATATAGTAATTAAGTTAAAAATGCCTCTAAACTTACTATTGTACACAAGGCACAATAAATATTACTACGTTTATTTTATTTGTCATCTCTCCGAAGATGTAAGCCAACCGTTTGAAAAGCAATTATCGAGATTATTTAACGAACTGTGAACAGAAACGCTAGCACATTATTGATTTCGACATTAATGTCACAACGTTCCTGGAAGTCAGCTGGTTGTTTTTAGAATCCATAAACCGAAGCCATGTGAATACCGTACCTACCGCTTTAGTGTGAGTATGAAGGTATGGTAGGACATCATAAGTAAATAACAGGAAGAACAACTCCTTAAATTTCCAGTATACGATTAATTCTAATAATCAGCTGGTTATAATGAACCAACACAGGCGATATGTGGTAAACTATTATTCTCAAAAATTTAATGATGCAGTATTGTTTTTACTAATAATGGTCGCAAGTTTAAGTATCTTCTGTTGTTCATGCCTTGTTATTGATTCTTTAGTTTTAGGTTTTCTCATATCTCAAATACCATGCTACGAAATAAACAAAAATAGATCGAAAGAAAGAAAATCCAAAGGCAATATTATATATTACATACAGTGAGTAATATTCATAAATATAAACAGCGACGAAATGGCAAAACAAAAATACAAAAGCCAGGTTTACATTCAGAAGAACGCACCTCAATGCCAGACCAATAATGGAGCGGTTACCGATATTGATATTGGAAGAAGTTATTCGGTAGACACAATAGGACGATATTAAAACCGAAAGCAAGCGCACAACTTAATAAGTGCTTGTAATATTACGACGGAAAAAATCCGGAGAGGAATAATAGTTACGAAAGCTTACAATAACTAAATTGAAGAGGACGTTTTGTTATGATAACTGAAAATAGAGCATTTCCGTATGCTACTTATAAGTCTTTCGTAACACATAAGCTAAGATTAATAAAAAAACTTTTAAATAATTTTAAGGACTCGATACCGATTCATTAAAAAATATTTTACCATATAACACGTGATAACGGTAAAGGATAACATTGTAAGACAACAGATAAGAAAAACATTTTTCGAGTACAACAAGTTAAAAGGAAATCACAATAAGAAAATACAAATATAAACAAAAACTTTGACAACGAATATGGCAATCACTCAGCTTGTGTTATATAATAATAGGTACCTAAAAAGTTAAATACCGCTGATCTTCCGTAGCACATTCTTTTAAGTTCTTTCCTCTGAGTATAGGCATCTGAGCTAAGAGGGTTGTATAGGTGCTGGGCAAGCCTAATCCATCTAACAATGTCGCAGGCAATCCTGCGTCATGTACAGCATAAACACTAGTTACTAACACATAAAATAATCTATATAAAAGATGTGAAACTCAATTGTGAAAATTTGAACAGTTGTTTATTATTGGTGAAGCAGTAACCCTTTAACCCTCGGGGAATATCAAAAACTCGAAAGTTATTTCAGTTAAATGTATAAAAACTGTTTAACCGGAAGATAAATACTAGTTAAATAAGCGTTGAAATACCAGTCTCGATGAGTCACGTCTGCTCAATCTGAAGACCGCGATACCAATCTACGTCCACAATTAATCTTTCAGTGCGCACACACAAATACAGCAATGTTTATCCATTAACTTGTATCGTGAGTGATATTCGTTTCTTCGAAGCTTAAGAGTGCTAGTTTATTTAATTCTAAATTGCAATAGATCGGTTGAATTTAAATTGAATGAATACCAACTTGTGGTAAAGGTTTCTTTTTCTAAAATCCTGATGCAAAAGAATGCAATTATTCAATTTAAATGTGTTTTTTTTTCGTAAATTGACATTTCTACGTGGTCTTTTGGCCCAAATGAAAAAACACTTACTTTCTGACTTTGACTTAAATTAAATTTACTAATGTTTTAAGAGCTCGAACTTATCGAAGCTCTAGAATTCGGCACTGAATTGGATTTAACGCCCAGATCCCACTGCTTTTCTAATTATTGAAATCAGTGAGGGGATTCCCAACAAAACGCCATTATCTTTTCATGGTCGTCTTCATGTACCTAAGCGCGAAGATACAATTCTCGAAGAAGAGCTTTACATTCATGTCTCTAAATGACCCATTAAAGCCAAGTCACTGCAGCCGAGCGCAGCTAGGTTGATGATTTGATTATAATTCAAATCAGACACAGCGGGTAGGTTTGATATCCTTACAAGACGCGGAAGTAGTGACATACGTTTACTTGCTCATCAATCATTATTACAACTAAGTTTCCGTTAGAGGAGCCCTTTGCTACGACATTGTTGGTGAACCAGTAATGCAACTTTAACATACATATGCTAATTAAATATGAACAAGTTTACTGTGACTGCTCTATGAATAATATCTCACGGTTGTTTATACTCATTTCTTGTTTTAAAGATATCGTTCATTTATTGTTATGTAGTTATGCAGAAAGTTCCAGCTTTACAATGTACTGAAACTAACTTACTACTATATTGGTGTTATGTTAAGAAGCTTCACTTCTCAAATCTCTTTTCCACCCGACTTATATGTCCGAGGCATAGAACGGCTGCATTTCGTGGTAGTTTTAGATATGCTGCCACGAAATGCTGGAACAACTTACCTCCACCGTTGAAAAATTGTACAACAGTTTGTTCTTTTAGAAAAACATTAAAAAAACACTTATTAGACCTACAAAAAAACTCTCTTCTAGGCCTCGGATGAAATAAATTTTACCCCATATAAATGTAAATTATCGCGTGTTACAAGAAATTATGTAAAACGCTATATATGATTCTAATATTGTGATCCCGTGTTGACTATGAATATAATAATATTGTATATTTTATATATTGTTACTTACCATAAAATCCTTTATCCCTTTTACTGTTAAATGTGTTTATCTATGAAATATGAATGATATCGTCTCTGTACTTGATATAATTATTTTTTGATCTTTGATCTTTTTTTATAATGTTATGTTTTGTTGCGTGTGCTCAGTGGATATGCCATCTATCACAAACAAGGTGACCATGGAAGACCAGCGCTGTGGTATAATTTAATTTGCCACAGCACAAGCTGAATGGTGACCTTTTTTGTCACTTTGACTTAGTTCTAAGAATAATTTTATAATTTTGTTAACTGTCCGTAACAAGTGACAAAATAAACATATTTTTATCTTTATCTTTTTATCTTTATGTAAAATGGCCAGTTTTATTTTTTATTTAGGTATAGTATGAAATAACAAATACAGTGTGCGTTACATATTGAGAAACGTTATTTCCCCCTACACCTAAATCGTTCAAAACAAATTATACTCTGAACTTAACTAAAGACCGATAGGAGAGATCCATCAAAAAAGACATCAAGCTTTAACTACTGATCACAATTTACTGTGACCAATTCACCAGCTATCAAACGAGAAGTATAGGTATTTTACTACCCATTCAGCCTTATTAAAATGCTATCGGTCAGGCACCGAGCCAAACACTTGGCGCTCAGCCCTATAAGTATTGTAAATTGCAGCTAGATTTGGCACAATGGTTCTTTGTCAAATACGAGGTATGCAGATTAATATGGACTTCTATGTGTTGACAGCGGAGGCCCTTACTAGTAGACGAACAAAAAAAATTTAGACAAAAGACTTAACTGCGGGTTTAAATTAGAGGCAAATAGCTAAGCCTTGCTGCACTCAAGCCAATAAAATGGTTACTAGTAGTTTTCCGAGATATACTAATGCTGTCTGAGACTTTTTGTAGAATTTTTGGAGGCTTAACTTACAATTGCATGTTAACAGGGTATGCAAATCTAAATCCTATTTAGTCCGTGAGCTTTTTTAAATTAATGAAACAACACTTAGGTAAAGCGAGTGGAAGTTAAGGTGTCGGGGCTAATGACGTCATAATTCTGTGCCGAGGTACGTCGACACGTACCAGCGTGTGACATCACGCGACATTTCTATATAATGTATGTTAAATTACTTAGAACACCAAAAGATGTCATACCGTTCGTTGCAAATGCCTGGTGTCACATTGCGGCGGTAAAAAAAATCGGCAGGTGCACAAGTCGGCGATAGCGGAACATCCACTAAACTCAGGACCGAATCACTGGATTGAGCTTCACGACCCTAAAGTGCTCTCCAGTGAGCGCCACTACTACAAGCTTTTCTTGGTTTACTACTTACTACAAGGTTTTTCCCGGACCATCCGGTCCGGGAGGCGATTGAAATCAAGAAAAACCGGAATTTTAATCGTGAAGCTGGTTTTCGTCTCTCTGCTTCGTGAAATCCCGTTATTAGTAAATGTGCGACGCGAGGCATTCCAGTATCGCCGCATGAAGATACTGTCAGTGTTGTATGTCGTCGACTTCCGATTCAATTCCTGATTCTGACGACGAATTGAGGGTAGTCGAGGATTCTACTCTCAACTTGCGACGGGAGCTCCAGTACATCAGTCCACCCGTGTCGTGGTCACGGGGCCCTCGGGGCAGCAGGGCACTCGAAACGTCGAGGAATAATAAAATAAGGTAATTGCGCAATAAAGTCCCGTTAATCAGTTTTTTTTACGTTTGGATTACGTTAAAAATTAAAAACAATTAAAATTTAGCCATCAAGCCGATCCGTAGTACGTTAATTCTATGTATATTTTTTTGGATTAACCAGCGTAAGATAAAAACAAAAAAATTTAATACGACCGTTTGGAATTAAATTTGTTATTGCCCTCCTTCCATTACGTTATCGCTTTCTACCTCGGTGACACTATTATTTAGCCCTACCTATTTAGGGCGATAGAGATATATTCTAAAAGACAAGGAATTATTAAATAATCATCATCATCATTACAGCCGTAAAAAGTCTACTACTGAACAGGCCTCGCTCATGGATGTCCATGAGGGGTAGTTGCCATACTCACCACGCTTGGCAGGCGGGTTGGCGAGCGCAGTACGGGATGTTGACACACGGAAAGTCGCTGCTGCCCATCTTCCGGAGGTATCCCTTAGCAGGCTCTTACTGCATCCACGGGCATGAGAGGAGGGGTAACATTCTACTGCCGGCACCCCACGGCCATTAAATAATAAATATTAAATAATAACATGTATTATTTGACGTGAAACATAAAACTAAACAATCTAATGCATAAAATTTTCAAAGTGGCCTCCTTGTTTCTAACACATTGCTGCACGAAATACGATTTGCTGCGTTGCTCTTTGAATCTTTTCTCTGTCTTTTCTGATGGCTGACGCACAATTTATTATTTTGTCACGTAGTTTAGCCTCACTGTTGATAGGGCTACTATAAACTCGTTGTTTCATGTCACCCTAAGTTAAGTTAGCTACCCTAAGATAAGTTTGGTTAAGAAAATTTCTAATCCCCTAATCTTATGGGACCTCGTCGTACGCTCGCTGTAGAGCGTCACAACATACGTAACGTACACTAGAAACATATATCCCCCTTTCTGGCGGCAGTTGGGTAAAAATGCGTCTTACGTACTCTTAACTCTTGCGCTCTCAATAAGGATGGAAGCACTTGAGCCTAGACTAAAATAGACGACTAGAAAAGCCAGGACGGTGGTACCGTAGCGTAGCTGCCTGTTACCTAATAGTGGTGACTTTGCTCGCTATTGCATGGGCGAACATTCACTATAGTTTACGTGTTGTAAAATTAATATATGTATATCGATAGTTAAGCAGTCTATCGATATACACCTAAAATGCTGCGCTCATAACATAATAACATGGAAAAATCCCCAGACCCAAAGACAAAAATCTGCCGAAAAATTAAACATTTTTCACCCGGCGGGAAACGAGCCTGCAACCTAAACGTATCAGCCGGTTGTAAGATACATTTTAATCAATAAGGGTAGCAGCGCCTTATGGTGTATCAACATCCCGTGCTACGCTCGCCAACACCCCTACGAAGCGTGGTGAGTATGGGCAAAAACCTTCTCATGGTCTTAAAGATCATACGGGCGTGGACAGCAGTCCTACTGCGCTGAGATGATAATATGGAATAAGTAATAAGGGTACCGCACGCTAGATGGGAAGACGAGATTAAAAATGTTGCTGGTCCCAACTGGCTTCAAACAGCACAATACAGAGGGGATTGGCTATCCTTGGAGGAGGCCTACATCCGTACATGAGTTTTTGCAGTTATGTATTTTGGAATGATAATTGTAAATCTTTATTTTTTTCTCTTTTAAACTGATCTTTTTAAAGTATCTAACAATGTATTTTACAGGCCCAAACCCAATTTGCAGTGCCCTTGCAGGGTGCACGTACTTTCTTAAGGCTAATTATAAGATCTAAGCTGTATAATATGTGTACATGTTAGCAAAATATATGAAATATGTAAACCACTTAGATATAAATATTAATATTTTAGGTTTATATTTTTGTTGTAAGAAAGCATAAATTGTTATTTAAGTAACAAGGGAAGGAAGGCCTTTATCCTACGGTAAGCGAAACATCAAGCTTATAATGAACTATAAATAATAAAAGAACCAGTAACGCGAGAGACGTAGCAGAGTTTCCAACAGCTGTTCACCTTCTATTAAATCGTCAATCACTTCGATTGCCATTAGTCATGCACTGACTTAGAAATATGGTAAGCATTTCGAAGCTAAATAAATGTCTAGCTGCAGAATATCAAGTCCCGCCAAGGATTTGTGACATCATCTCTTCACAATCGTCATATGCCTTTTATGCTGACCTTACGATGGGAGTAGTGGGTAATTTAATTATTTATTACTAGTAAAGTTAAAGTAGTAGACAATAACAAAACAACATGGCTAGCTTAACCCTAAAATGAGTTTTACAGCTAGACTGATGTACATATATATATGTATATATATATATATATGTAGTACATATTATATGTATATTTTTTTTTGTTTAGTCTGTTATGTGTAAAAATTTTGAATAATGTTTTTATTTAATATTAATTGTCACCTAGCGTTATTATAATATTGTTGTGCCCTAGCCGGGTCCATGTCTGAAACTATTATTTTATAAGATCTTTTGTACAACATGGTTACAATAAACTATTTGACTTTGATGATGAACCGAATAAATATTTTAGAAAATTGAATTTTGAATTTGACTCCTACAGCAAACCTTAATTTATACCTTATTATACATTTATACATATTTAGTGAAAAACATTTCACTTCTATTCTTTTTATTTGTATATTTTTTGAAGGATTAGCTAGCTGGACGCTGGCAGAAGGGGCTGGCACAGGGTGGCGCAAAATCGTGAAGAGTGGCGGGAATGGGGGGAGACCTTTGCCCAACAATTGGGACGCTACAGGCTTACAGTAACAGTATAAATAAATAATTCTGGACAATTCACACAGCATCATCTAGCCCAAGCTAAGCAGCGCATGTGCTATGGATACTAGATGACTGATATATTACTTACATATATTATACCACATAGATATTTTTTATTATACGTGTATATAGAAAAAAAAATTAAGTATGGAGAGAGGGAAGGGAGGCCTTTGCCCAGCAGTGGGATCCTACAGGCAATCTAATCAGATTAGATAGAAAAACATCCAGAACACACTGAACAAATATCTACAGATCTTACAGACATTTGCCCGGAGGCGGGAATCGAACCTCGTGTCGCAGGCGGACCTTTCCCCGCTGCGATGTATGATTTTCCATTTACTCTTAGTTATATCCCGATGTGAAGGGCGCGTGTGTTTTCATCATAGCCATCTTAGTTATGCCAGGTTAGAAGACTGAGATGAGTCCTATAGTTTCCCTGAACCGATGATTCACTCATGACGAAAGGTAGTGAGTTCATCTGAGTTTGTGCAAACGATGACCGAAGATATCTATTTTTCTTTTAATTATGATGTCTGCAGATTTATGGCCGTATGCGGAAATAAGTCACGCTTTAATAATATTTAACATAAAATTACGACATGGCAATAATAAAGGTAAATAGCGCGATAAATACCCGGTTAAATATGTGTTAATGATTTGCAGATATTTGTTCAGGGTGTTCTGACTGTTTTTCTATTTATTATTATGAGCCATTTGGGTCCCACTGCTGGGCAAAGGCCTCCCCCAATTCCCTCCATACATCCCGATCCTGAGCTGTTTCCCTCCAGTCAACGATGTACTGATCGAGTTCGTCCCGCCATCTGCGCTTCGGTCTGCCGCGTCGCCTTCTCGCCGGGTCAGGCCGCCACTCCGTGACTATCTTTGCCCACAGCTCACTCGGCATGCGGCAGATGTGGCCAGCCCAGTCCCACTTCAGCTTAGCAGCTTTCAGAGCTACTTCCGCGATCCCAGTCCTGGAGCGCAGTTCGGTGTTTCGGATCCTGTCCGTGCGCTTGACACCCAGGATGCTGCGCTCCATCGCTCGCTGACAAACTTGGAGTTTGGACTTTTGAATGTTGGTCAGAGACCAAGTCTGCGCACCATATGTTAGAACGGGGAGGATGCATACGTCCATTAATTTTCGTTTTAGAGATAGAGGGAGTTCCCCTTTCATTATGTCTCCCATGGACCAAAAACTCCTCCAGGCATTATCAGCTCGCCGTGCGATTTCTCTGCTCTGCCTGTCTTCGAAGGAGACTATTTGGCCCAGGTAAACATAATCTTGGACATATGCTAGATGTTCTCCATCCACCGTTACATTGGTCCTAGCGCGATTGGTCATGAGCTTGGTTTTATCTCTGTTCATTCTAAGTCCAATCTCCAAGCTTGCGATACAAAGTTCTTGAAGCATCGTTTGTAGCTCTGAAGGCGATGAAGAAAAAAGGACGATGTCGTCGGCAAAACGAAGATTTGTTAACCTCCTTCCGCCGACGTCAACCCCCTTTTCACTCCAGCCAGCCGCCAGCTTTCGGAACACTTCTTCAAGGGTGCTGGTGAAGAGTTTCGGAGAAAGCGGGTCTCCCTGTTTGACTCCTTTGGCTATTTTAAAAACTGGTCCAGGTGATTGTAGTTTTATTGAGGCTGTGCTATTGTCATATATATTTTTAATTAAGTTTATGTAGGTTTCTTCAATATTTTGATTTTTTAGGGCCTTGAATATAGCATCGTGCGATATACTATCGAACGCCTTCGTATAGTCAACGAAGGCGATGTAAAGAGGCATGTTAAATTCATTGAACTTTTCAATAACTTCATTTAGAGCTTGGAGATGATCTGTGGTGGATAGTCCGCGACGGAAACCTGCTTGTTCCGCCGGTTGTTCTAAGTCTAGTTGATTAGAGATGCGGCTTTCTATAACTTTAATAAATAATTTATATAAATGGGACACAAGACTTATTGGGCGGTAATTGTTTATATTTGATTTATCTCCTTTTTTATGTAAAAGAATTATGTTTGAGTGGCAAAAGCGATCAGGGAAGGTACCAGTTTTTAAAATTGTGTTGAAGAGGTTTGTAACGTATGGCAAGATTGATAGCTCCCCCACCTTCAGATCCTCTGTGGTTATACCATCTTCTCCCGGAGTCCTGTTGTATTTCATTCTTGTTAGTGCTGTGTGAACTTCCGATCCATTTATAGGTGCAATAGTATCGGAGCATGTGTAGGGACTAGAATTTTTAGGGCGATGTGGGTCCGAATAGAGTGTTTTGTAGAAGTTGGTACAAATATTCAAAATGTTGTCTCTATTCTGATGTTTAGTTCCGGTTTCATCTTTGAGGTTTGTTATCCAGGATTTGCCAACAGACGTGCCTTGTTTCGCTATTTTTAATGAACGGTTGTTTTCCAATGTGATTCGAAATAGTTTTGTGTTGTAGTTTCTTATGTCTCGTCTAATATTTCGTTTAACTTTTTTGTCTAATGTTCTGTACTCTAAACTATTTATTTTCATATTTGCGCGTTCCTCCAATTGTTCAATTGTGATTTCTGTAAGTTTTTTGTGTTTCTTCTTTCGTTCTTTTATTTTTGTGCTTGCTTTTCGTATACAGTTTTCTATAATATTAAATTCTTTCTGTGCATCTTGCGTGTCTGTTTTTAAAAGCTCAAAATTATTCTTCAGCTCCAAATTAAAATCGTTCTTACATATAATAAGAGTTTCTTTTGATATATTTTTAATATTTCTTTTAACCATTTTTTGCCTATTTATCTTGTTATTGAATTTTAATGTAGCGCGAACCGGTCTGTGATCAGAACTAAACTTGATTTTATTCAGCGACTGGACATTTGTTATATTAGTCTGATTTGAGGAAAGTATAAAATCGATTTCGTTTTTATACTGTCCACCTGGAGACACCCATGTCCAACGTCGCTCGGGCTTTTTGTAATAAAATGTGTTATTTATTCGTAAATTTTGTCCGAACGCGAATTGAATGAGACGATCTCCGCGTTCATTTCGGTTTCCCAGTCCGTGTGGGCCTAAAATGTAATCATTATCGAGGTCTTGCCTAGATCCAATTTTCGCGTTAAAATCTCCCATTACGACATTCCAGGTTCCTCGGTGTTCGCTACATGCCCTGTTAAGTAGGTCGTAAAATTCTTCTACGTCTTCATCTAAGTGTGTTGACGTGGGAGCATAACATTGGATTATTGTTAAAACGTTCTTATCGGATATTTTAAATTTTAATACAGCGTTTTTCTATATATAATAAAAATATCTATTTATGTAATATAATGTATTAAGTATATCAGTCATCTAGTACCTAGAATTACCCAATCCGTTTAATATTAATTGGTACTTGTTATTGCTTTTGGTGCTAGGTACTATGTTATTTTTTATTATTTTTCTTTTTTGCCTTTTGTTCTATGCTTGTGCTGTTATGTAAACCAAATAAATATATTTCTATTCTATTCTAGTACCCATAACACAAGCTCTGCTTTGCTTGGGGCTAGATGATGCTGTGTGATTTGTCCAGCATTATTTTTTCTTTTCTTTGGTCTACCTCAATCGTTAATCGTCAGCAAGAGAATAAGAAAAAAGTCCTTGCTCCCTTTACGCGATGACGTCGTCGGCAAAAGTTATATTCCCAGCAAAATTACAGTCGAGTTTATTTGGATTCGTGTGCGTTTGAAATGAAAGCCGAGCAAAGAGATCCAGAGGATTGCACCGCTGGGAGGATGATTGGATTGGATTGCTTGCAGAGCAAACACGATGAGCTTTTAAATTCCTGATTGCTTTGGTGGAGTAGGATTTTATGATGCATTCAGTAGAAGTAGTGCACTATTATTCACAACTGAAAGTTTTAACTTCAACAATTATTTATTTTATAAAGAAATAAAAATCCATTGGTGCACGAGCCCAAGACCTTCAGATTGAAAGTCGGGCGGGGTATATACCACTTGGCCAACACGGCTCTTACGGATATTTAGTTTTAAGTAAATTGCATATTGTAATAAGTACCTAATAGAAATAAAGGCTTTTTATTTATAGATTGGTATTCTCACCTTCCTTACACCTTAGCCGTGGGGTACCGGCAGTAGAATGTTACCCCTCCTCTCATGCCCGTGGATGCAGTAAGAGCCTGCTAAGGGATACCTCCGGAAGATGGGCAGCAGCGTCTTTCCGTATATCAACATCCCATACTGCGCTCACCAACCCGCCTGCCAAGCGTGGTGAGTATGGCAACTACCCCTCATGGAGATCCATGAGAGAGGCCTTGGTTCAGTAGTGGACGTTTTACGCTGAAATGATGATGATGATTCATTTTGTAAAAACGGGAATTACTCACGTAGTATTGTAACGTCGAAGATTATTACGACACTGCAGTGTCGTGTCGGCCCCACGCGCGGACGGGCATTGAATCCCATGATGATGATTTTCTTGAAAAATCGCAACGTGTCGGAATAATCTTCGACGTTACAATACTACGTGAGTAATTCCCGTTTTTACAAAATGAATAGTGTATCCCACGTTAATTTTGAAAGTGAAATGATGATGATTTCTAGAATGGTATTCTCTCACCTTCAATATTGAGCTGGATGGAGTAGGACTTGGCGGTGCCGACGCCGTTGCTGACCTCGCAGGTGTAGGTGCCCTCGTCGGCGTACGTGGGCTTCTTGATCACCAGCGTCTTGCCGTAGTTGTCCTGCGCCACGTCCTGGCTGGAGGGGATCGCGCGCCCGTTCTTCTTCCACACTATCTGCGGCAGCGGCCTGCGACGCAGAGCATCAGTTAAACTCATTATTAACCCCAGAACTACCGCACGGTAACCGGTTGCCGCGCCATACTTACTGCGCCGTTCTCTTACTTGCGATTATAGAGCTTATTTGGGAGATTTACAGATTACTTTTCTATTAAGAACTTTAGTGAGTTACGTTCTTTGATATATTATCTACATTCTGAATGAATGTAGGAAATATATTTACTCTGTAACAGTATTTTGAAGGCGGTCGAATTCACAGAACACTATTATCCTAGCCAAGGCGCACCGACTGTCATAATTTTTTGTTTCATTGGGGCCAAGTCTGAGGGGTTAAACCACAGTTTTAAACATTTTCATTCTTTTTTTGAACTTTCCTTCTTGCTCTACTGCGTGTTGTTGCGCTTGCGGCTGACAAAATAACATGCGTAGGCAACCTAAGGCTCTGATCGCTGCACCATTTTGTTTCCGCGGGAAATGGGTGAGCTCACTCATTTGGAACCAGTATACCTCTAAACAAAGTGTTTGCCGGACGTGATAAGTATTTATTTTTCACGAAAGTTCGTGCAATATGATTGCACAATAACAGTTTGGTTAATAGCAAAAACCAGTGTGCGTGGGTCAGCATTATCGTTAACAAACATATAAATACGATGCCACAGTTTTTGGTGTGAATATCTAACGATTTCAATCTTTGGCGTTAACAACCAAAAAATATTAAATTAATTAAGTGACAATCCGAAGAATACATAAAATAAATAAATTAGGCCAGGTGCGTGTCGGTATGAAGGGCGCTATGGAGGGTTCCGTAGTCAACCGTAGACCTGTTGTTAGAAGTATGCTTTTTAATCTCTGCGTTGTTACTTTATATGTCCATGCAAAATAACAGATTTCTAGGACTAATAGCACAGATTACAGAAACTAACTAATAGTCTCTTCGCAAAGCCGGTGACGGACGGACGTACAGTCAGAGAGACAAAGCGAAACTATAAGGGTTTCTTGTTTTACTACGATACCCTAAAAACAAGTGACGCAGATAGCATACAAATCATCATCAAATATCATATATCATGTGTCTATTTCTACTTATTTACATTGCTTCTCTCGCCGCGAGGCTAGAGAAAGTTCTCTGACCGAGATTCCAGCTTTTCCTAGTAACTAAGAAAACTGCTGCAGTCGATCTCAAATTGCACTCTCTATGTGTAGGTGTCATCGTGTTTAATTGACTTTAGATAAAAAAATAGCAAATGAGCTACTTAACATAGTTATTGTATCGATACAATAAGCATAATTGTTAAGCTAAATGTTTATACCGTTATTATATCATTACTAGCTTTTGCCCGCGACTTCGTCCGCGTGGAAATCCCCTTTTTCACGCAGAGCCACTTTGATTTGAAAATATAAATCCTATTTATTCCCTATCCCGTGAGAATTTCGAAAAATCCCTTCTTAGTGCACCTCTAGGATACTCAAGGTATATGTGTGCCAAATTTCAAGTCTTTAGGTCCAGTGGCTTAGGCTGTGCGTTGATATATCAGTCAGTCAGTGAGTCAGATTTTATATATATAGATTGTGATTTTTGTCTTAAGCCTGTAATACATTACACGGTATTCAGGGACCCTTACCCTAACTAAGTGGTGTAATAAGAGTTAGAGCGTAAAGGACCCTAACTAGCGCGACCGCGGCAAGCCTTGCTCCCTAGTCGCCCTCACTACCGGGCCCTGAATACCGTGTAGTGTAATACAGCTTTTACCGAGTCGCATAATTTGTTGTACGGAAGATGGCATGGAAAGAAACTCTTTAATGCATCCCGATTACGACAAAAATGCCCACTTATCACGATCATCATCTCAGCCTTAGCACTGCGGCCCACGACCACTGCTGGACGTAGGCCTCCTTTAAGGGTCACTAAGATCATGAGGGGGCTCTTACCATACTCGCCACGCTTGGCAGGCGGATTGGCGAGCGCGCTAGGGTATGTTGATACACGGGAAGACGCTGCTGCCCATCTTCCGGGGTTATCCCTTGGCAGATTCTTACTGCATCCACGGGCATGAGAGGAGAGGCAACATTCTACCGCCGACACCCCACGGCTTATCACAATAGATGTACCAAAATAAATAAAAACTTGGAGGAGTGGCCTCAACTAGCCTGCGACGGAGATATGGAAGGAGGGAAGTGAAGGGAGGTCTTTGCCCTGCAGTAGGACAATAGGCTTTTTTTTTACTTAGCCTATTTTGTCCCACTGCTGGGCAAAAGCCTCCCCAAAGCCTTCCAGGTTTAAAATAAACAAGAACACTTACGTCCCGCCATAGATGCAGTACAGCTCCACCTTCTTCCCCATCAATCCCTTCTCGACCTTCCTCGTGGTGTACTGCCGAATCGGCTCGTGCCGGTTCAGAGCGGGCGAGATGCCCGTCTGCGTCACTTGCAGGTAGATCTTGTTGCCGAACCTGTACTCGTTCCTAAAGATCGAGTTGGCCGTGCATATGTACGCGAAGTCGGAACTCTGGTCGTTGCGCGTCACGTTCGAGAACCAGAGGTTCCCCTCGGGGTCGAGCGTCATGCGCGAGTTGTTGATCGTGCGCAGCTGGCCGAGCTCGCCCTGCAGCATCCAGTACACCTTGGGCTTGGGATGGCCGTCGGGGGGCTCGCAGGTGAGCTTGAAGGGCTTCCCCTCGTCCGCCTGCACGACCTGCTGGCCGTCCGTCTCCTTGAACGTGTTCAGCTCGGCGCGGCGCACGAACACCGAGTTGGAGACGGCCGTGCCCCACTCGTTGAAGGCGAAGCACTGGTACTGGCCGAGGTCCTCGTCGCGCGGCTTGCTGATCACGAGCGTGCCGCGCCCGGACTGCTGCGAGATGCGGTTGTCGTAGCTCGTGTATTCGAACTCCTTGCCGTTCTTTATCCATCGGTATCTGAGGAGGGAATATCATTAGAAATGCTACAATAAATAAAGCCGCGCTAAATAAAGCTACGCTGTTAACAAATAATGGTTTTACTTATTATTTGTCTTTTTTAAACTTTCGCGATCACAACACATTATTAACATACATATAACCGGGTATTTATACAATAAGTATGTTAATAATACTTATTATTTGGTCATGAAGAATATAAAAAATATTGGACACGTATTTTTTATTATTTTACTCGTACATACATACCTGATCAAAAAATAACGGCGATACGGCGAACGTCGCGTGACGTCACGGTTTATGGCATGTTTATGGCAAATTATGACGTCACGAGCTCCTAAACTTAAATGCGCTTTACTAAAGTATTTTTTTAAAAAGCAGAACTTGCACGTAAGTAACTCTAGTAATGGACACGTAGGTATGTCCATTATTTAATTATCTAACTGACCGATTTTCATAAACTGCATGCAATTTGGAGAAAATATTTAGGTACCTTTTCATGGAATTCTAGTTAGCTATCGTAATAAAGCATTGTTAAAACGAAACTGGATTCCTTGGAAGCGAAAGTTTCTACCCAATAAACAGTTCGATTCGTTCAATATTAGAACGACTCGTAATACTGTTACTATTCCTGAACGTTTAAAATAAAATGTAAGTATATATTTTCAAAACAGGAGGTCAATCATACGACCCGTGTTAGATAAGGTTTACTCAAAGCTATAATCTATAATGTGTATGCTCCTGTTTCTTACCTCCAATTTGAGGCCTTTAGTTTTCATAGTCGCATTAGCTCAAATTCCAGATAAATATAATCGTGCCTTGTTAAATCAAGTTTAACCTCCGCAAAAATGCAACTAAAACACTAACCCTAAGATCATTGGCGAAGCCCCCTAATATGCATAGCGCTGTCTGTATGTCTGTCTGTCTATCTATGTATTTGACGATTACAACCGAACGCGTTGACCAATTTACATGAAACCTTTTTTGTTAGCACCGTCTTAATGAGAGAAGGTGACTGATTGATTTTGGTGACCCTAGTCACAGGGACAAAATAAGTCTTCAAATGGCCGAAATCGTCCTTTGGTGACCTTTTGAAGCCTTCGCCCCCTTTTCTGGTACCAATGCTTGATTATTTATTTATGTAGTTATAAGAGTATGTTGTTTATCATTATAAGTATTTAGGTTGTTATGTATGTAGGTATATTTTTATCTATCTATTTTTGCCTATGTATGCGTACACCGCCGTTTTTATTATCTTATATCCTGTCCATCCAAAGGTTGTCTGGAAGAGATTGCTTTTAGCGATAAGACCGCCCATTGTATGTTACATTTGTCTGTTTCTCTTTGTGAAATTTACGGTGGATGTACAATAAAGAGTATCTATCTATCTATCTATCATCGTCATTTGTTAACAGCAACTATTTTAAGACGAGAGTCCGAGACGCCGCCGCCGGTCACATAAACGCATAACTACGATTGCCAAGTAGGACGAAGTAGTATTATGTATGTTCATTATGTAAGCTTTAATGGGTGCTCCAATGCTCTAGATTGCAGATCTTGAACTTTGCCAGAATGTAAACCGGTTGCCGGTCAATGCCTTCGAAAGGGCGTAAATAATTGACATAGGTGTACTTGCTAAGGTTAAACTTATCTTTTCTTAGTACCCATTTTCACCTGGATATGTCAGAGACAGGTCTAAAATAAATTTGAAACATGCTCGCTCACTCATAAGTCATAACATAAAAATCGCATTAATTAAAATTCCGTGTGTGGTTCCGAGCATGCGAGCCCATGGAATACTAACCAGATCATTATGCCTGTGCAAAAGTTCAGTAGGAAGTGATTATCTGCAAACGTCTCAAAGTGTTTAGTTTGTCTCCGATCTAAAATGGTTGTTTTAGCTATATATATTGGTATAGCTCTACCTAATGTCGAAATAGCGCGAACGAACGTGCAAAAATAAAGTTGAAAACTTCATGCCGTACACATACGGATATTCTACAGAACTCCTCATACTGTGTATGCACAGGTGTTTAAGTAGTAATTTGCAGGAACGGTAGCGGCGGCTGTAAAATATCGATCTTAGTCTGAGCTTAAACAAAGGAGTTCTAGAATTTCAACCCAACATCGCAACATAAAACGAAAAACTATGCAAAAGCAACAGAAGGCAAGTGGTACTAAAAATACGCACGGTTTTATCAGACTCGACCGTCTATCGCGTGCCGAATGAACTTACAGTAATAAACATTAGTTAAATGACTTTCTGTATTGTAAAAGGTATTGCATTGAACGCCTGGATAAGTAGAAAGCCCAGAAACGCCGGCTCAACTACTATTTGTTTAACTATAATTAATTAATTTAACACTAACACAAAATAATTGTGCAAGGTTCTTCCTCTCTAGAACTTCTGCATGTTTTGTCCCTTTAGGCTTAGGCACATAGATTAACGAATTCAAATAAAAACTAGATGTTGTTTCATACAAATTATAACTCTAACTCCCTCTACAAGCTATAAGCTTTGCTGCTATCGGTCAACGACAAACTTTGTAAGACAGACGGCGGCGTTATTAAAATGTTTACATTGTATATTATTACAGCATTCCGCTGTTATAACTTTTAATATAAAAGCTGCGTCATTTATTAGTCAGTTAATTACTCACTGGGCGAAGATAATATTAAACATAGCATCATAATGTTGACTCCCGTAATATATATCGAACGATAAAACTAGTACCAACGTTACCACAAATAGACATAGTAAAAGCATTAAACATTAATTCAGTGTAGAAATATTACAAAAGCTACATGTACAAATTTTAAAGTAAATATAATACTCATATGTAATACTGTGCGAGCTTGCACCGACAAACTAACGGGCAATCAACCGTAGCATATTGCAGTCTTTGGTGTACAATAAAGATTTTTTTTAATTAATTCAATCCTCCGAGTTACTTTACTATCTTACATAACGAAATTAAATGTCTTTACACCACAGATGATCTAAGGAATTACTAACTTGTTGCCAATCAAAATGTATAAAACCATAATTATGGCAAGAGTTTTAAGATTAAATACACACATCCCAGTATTTCTGAAGCTCTATAGTATGATAATACTTAGAGCAAAGCTTTTCAGTTTTACTAAGGACACAGTGTTCATTCTACGTATCATTCACTCATCTACCTACGACGAGTAACTAAATCGCAGCCCGAAGTTATGGACTATAATAGATGGCATTTTGGACAAAATGCACATACTTATACCAGTATTTCTATATTTTATGATCATTAATAACATTTTATCTATAAAGTTGAAGAGTTTAATTGTTTGGTTAAAAGCGTCTCAGGAACTGGCTCAAATAGAAAAAAAACTTTATTTAGTGTTTAGCGGGAAGTCTTTAGGCTACAACAAATTTATTAATATACGAGCAGAGCATTACGCGTATGAAGTCGCATGGAACATCTGTCAATAAAAAGGACTTAACTGTCGTTCAAGCGGATTATGACAATATGCTAATAAGCGTTTATATCCACCGAATGACATAATGCCGGGCGCCCCCCTCCAGATGACTTTGAATTCATCCAACAAGTCGCAAGGTTGATTCACCAATTAATTATTCATATTATTTAGTTACTGTTTTATTAGAATCGTGAATGAGAATAGAGTTATTGTTGTAATTGACCATTAATGTAAGTAGTAAAATATAACTGAATCAACGATAGCAGGCATTTACTTTTTCGAGGAAGGAAGCTTATTTTTCCGTATTATTACTTTTGGTCAATCGAAGACGCAAACATTATTTTTAGTATTGTATGACGAACTTTACTGTGTCGTCATGGTTTAAAAAAAAATTGGAGCTTGTAAAGTAATCATTTTCATCATCTCAGCCGTAAAACGCCCACTATTGTACAGAGGCCTCCCCCATGGATCTCCATGAGGGGTAGTTGCCATACTCACCACGCTTGGCAGGCGGGTTGGCGAGCGCAGTTCGGGATGTTGATACACGGAAAGACGCCCATCTTCCGGAGGTATCCCTTAGCAGGCTCTTATTGCTCCCACGGGCATGAGGAGGGGTAACATTCTACTTGTAAAGTACTTGCAATTTGATTGAGGAACCTTTATTTGCAGGCTTTCATTATCATCCACTTACAAAAGCTTCGAAGTGCAATGGATTTGGACAAATCCCAGAAACCTTATGTTGGTAAATATAACAAGGAACGCCCGCAACCAGTTAAGCTCACTCACGCATAAAGGAAAGGATTCATTATGATTATTTAATTGGCTTATACACGAAGCACGTAAGTAGTAGAAGGCAAGAAGTAAAGCATAATCTGTGCTTATGGTAACTCGAATATCAATTTACATTTAATGCGTCGCCGGAAGCAAGGCGTTTTCGCGCCAAGTTTTTTTTATTATACCGGCACAAAGTCGGCGAAAGTTCAACGTGTTTGAATTAGACTTAATTGTGACCAGTTTTTGCAACATATCAACGGCTTTTGGAATTGCTAAGCTGACTTCCAGTTTGAATAAAATTGTAGGTAAATGAATGGTAAGGATTAAGCTGTGTGGTGTCCATTTTGGTAGTCGTACAATATTTAGTTGGCTACTCAAAAATCAAGCTTGTAGGCAACTAACTTTGCTTACAGCAATTTTATACATTTTTAGTTACTATCTTTTATTTTTTATTATTTTGTAATTTTAATCCAAATAAACGATTTTATTTATTATTTTTTTATCTACTTCCACAAAAACCTTTTAAAATGCGATGAATTATAAGGTAAAATGTGTTGCCTCTAAACCATGGGTTTTCAATTTTAAATTCTATAGAACTCTACAGAAATGCTCTATCTTCTCTCAATATTAATCAATTCAGCCGCAAAACGTGCAAGCGTGTTGGCGAGCGCAGTACGGGTTGTTGATATGCGGAAAGACGCTGCTGCCAATCTTTCGGAGGTATCCCTTAGCTGGCTCTTACTGCATCCACGGGCATGAGAGGAGGAGTAACATTCTACTGCCGGCACCCCACGGCTTCAATATAAATATTATTAAACAAATTAAATTAAAATATGATATCATAGTGATTGTTGAATGCAAGTGCTTGTAGGTTGTAGGTGAACTGAAAATGAAAATATTTATTTAGCAACAACATAATTGCAGCTATAGTGGAACAATTAGACAATGGCATGTCGACAGGTCATGAAAATCAATATTGTATTTAGTTTATTCAGTAAAAAAATAATAGACACATTTTTGTTTTGAATTAGAATAAGAATAAGAAAACTTTATTGTTAAATTGTTACATTTTCCATGTACATGGAAGGTCTTAAATAAAACTAATGTGAAAACAATTTTATCCATTTCGGACATACAATACTCATCACTATTAAGTGATCATTTAATACTAAGCAATAGAAGAGAAAACACATTTGAATAAGCCATAGACTGACAAACCAACAAGTTACACCTAAATTAATATTTTATATTATCTATGTATCAAAGTACTCTTTGAGATTATAATGAACCTTGTGTACAAGCCAATTTCGTAACTTACACTTGAAAGTATTACCATTCAGCTGTTTTATTTCCAGTGGTAAATGGTTAAATACTTTAATTGCCGTTATATAAGTGCTCTTGTGAAACATAGTGTTATTTATTTGAGGGATGCAAAGATTAAATTTATATTTATTTCTAATGTTATCTGATCGACTAGATTTCATCTCAAAAAAGTTATTATTATTTTTAACAAATAGACAAATTTCTAAAATATATATACCGGTGAGTGTTAAGATATTGTTCTCCTCAAAAATATTTCGCTTTAAAAATATTAAGCTAATTAATGAAAAAAGAATTGCATTTAAGTTTAGGAGTAGGCTTGTGACGTCATAAAGTGCCGCGCCCAGTCGTCACGCGACATTTCGACTGAATGTATGACCGTAATTTTAATAACGCAAAAATAATAAAAATACGTACCTAATATTTTTGATAATCTACATGACCGACTAAATTCGAATTAGGCAACTATCCTACTTGTCAAATGTAAAACTTCTAATTGAAACTCATCTCAGCTGTAGGACGGCCACTGCTGGATATAGGCCTACCTCATCTCCAAGTATTATCATGAGGTGGTTGTTGCCATACTCGCCACGCTTGGCAAGGGTTGGCGAGCGCAGTACGGGAGTTGATACACGGAAAGACGCCGCTGCCAATCTTCCGTGGAGTGTTCCATGGAGGTATCCCTTGTGAAATTCTTATTGCATCCAAGAGAGAGGCAACATTCATCTGCAGGCACTCACCAACATTGTCAACATCATCCTTTGCTTATTAAGTTTTGCTTACATCACTACAGAACTTACTTCGGTGTTGGTTCTCCTTCCGCCTCACACTCGATGATGAAAGGTTTGTCAACTTCCGTGGCCTGTGCCACTTGGAACAGGATTTCTTCTTGTGTCGGCTGCTTCACCATCTTAGGTGGTGATGTCACTGTAGACAAATGGATTGGTTAAGACCTTTCATGGGCAATGATAAATTAGGTAAAACCGTTGGGCAAATGGTATGTAAGGTCGACTTCCGATCCTGAGGTCATAGGTATAGTATATGATACTTACTATCCACTAATAGATTTTGCTGTCTTAAAAAATGTATCTGTACAATGAACACAAATGCTTTAAGGGTGTATAGAAAAACATTATGAGCAAACCTGATAATGCATGAGTAGCAGTTGTTTAAAAAAGGTCTATGATAAAATCCTGTACATTAAAAACTTATAATAAACTGTTGTTCATCGACAACTGTCTATGCCATATGTTTGTTAGTAATCTATTATTCCTTTTCCTATTTTATAAATATGTTTTGCAAATAAGGTTTATGATTATGATTATCAATTTTAGATGTAAAAGATGATTGTCATACCCTATGTATGACAATCATGTTTTAATATAATAATGTAAGTATCAGTATTCTTGTTTTTATTTCTATTGCATACATTTATTACCCACTGAGAAGATCTACATAAAGCATGTTCCAGGTAATTCAACATAAAATTGTTAAATAATAATGACTTGACCATATTTAGGCTATAAATTTTGGTTTGCTATAAACCTTTGAAAAGAGATAATTTGCTTATTTCGGCTTCATAGTGTTATCTCTGTTGCATGAAATACTAACAGTCCAGTATCTTTTAGGAACTGTTAAAATGGTTAGGATTTGCTTCTTTTGATAATTATTTTTATTCTTTGGATAAAACACACCAAAAGGTAAAGTTTGATGTGAGATATTTATAGCCAGGTAGCGTACAAGCACTAGGCACTCTTATATCTCAAACATTTGGATTTACAGATGCTGATGCTGAGTAAATCATCTAGATAGATATAAAACACTTATTTACAATATTATGGGCCAAATTTGTGTGTCATACATAAATGAGACACTGTTCAGAAATGCTTCAGTCACATATTAGAAGAATGGTTGTAGTCTTGTCTTGAAGTTTTGTCAAAAGCTTATTTCTATACTTATTATTAAAATGTTGTACCATACAAAGTACTTTAAAATAGCTTAATTTTAAACTTCATTAATTATTTTTTCAGCAGTGATTTTTACTAGATTTTTTTATGTCAACTATAAAAGTGAATTCTTAGTTTATGATATCCACTGTATTAGGGTAGCCTTATTTTTGTATTATATTGTGTATCCAATATTTAAGCTGTGATTATTATAATTTTATTTATTATGATTTTATTCTTATTACTACTTTTTATTGTCATCTCAGTATTAAGTAGTGTATGTATTCCTTACCTTATAGTAGTCTTGCAGTCAAAAGCAATGTTTAAAAGCAAGTACACCTAATTCACATCATGTTATGCATTCAATTACAATACTCTACTGGTATGCTGGTGTCACAGCTAAAAATATGTCCTCAAAATCTCTACATCTCAGATGTACTCAGCAAGGACAAACCAATCACACCAATTACCTGGATCATAAAATCAATTACATTGGAATCTAGACTTGTGGTAAATTATTAGAATTGTATGAGGTTGGTGCTCTGTTTAGGTAATAGTTAGTTCTAATTGGAAATGTAAGCTGTGATTTGTATTGGAAGAATGACTGTAGGTATCATAGGGATGTTGTTTAGCAATATTTAGGGAAAGCAATAGCATGTATTAAAGATTTGTTTATTTTATTGATATTGACTGATTTTTAATGTAAGGTTTGCACATGGCTAGAACACATTATTAGGGCTTTATGTTGTTTTCTTTATATTTTTATTAAGGGGGGTTTATTTAAGAAGTTCAAAGTTGTTGGATTGCCAGATGTCAGCTTTGTCTTGGCAAGAGTGCAGGGTTTTGTACCAGATACATTTCTAAGAGCTTATTATCCGCTCGTTTGGTTTTGGTCAGTTTACTTACCAAGATTTTTTAGCCGTCGTTTGGTTTTGGTAAGTAAACTGACCAGTGAGTCATCGCTGAGTCATCGTTCCACGAAAACAATTGTCATTTTTAAACTATGGTGTTTATCAACTTCTTCTTTGTTTTGTAGCCTTCTCAATGAAGTTGACAATGACAATAACAAATAAAATTTACGTAGCCCAAGAAAAAATAATTTTATTCGATTAAATTAAAATTAAAAAAAAGATTACGCAAAAAAAATGCATAAAAAATGCACTTTATAATTACGATCAAAAAATATTTTGTTCTAAGACACCTAAATGTTATGTTATATATAGTGAGGTTATACCACATACTATGTATATACCGCAAAACATGTAGATATATGATAATACATTTTGAATTACAAACAAAAGTATTTTTTATATAAAATTAAATCAATAATTAATAGAAAATAATTTTTACGCTGTATATCCCGAACACAGACTACATTATGAATGATTCTACTGACAAGCTTCATTCAAACCCTTTCCATAGAGCGTAAATACCACGCTACGCTCCATTGTAAAAACCGAGCCAGTATCCACTTAGCGCTGACGCGGAGCGCCCGCGGAGCGCCCGCCGTTTTTCCCGCCAAAACGCAAACCAATTAAGGGTCGAAAAATTATTTTCGCGTAACCAAACTAGTGGTTATTTAATAGACCAGAAAGAACAGGTTGAATGAATAACATTTAGATAAACATATAATGTAGATACGGAATTGGTATAGTACTCACATAGTGCCGCGGCCTGACAGACCAATGCGGCTAAACATAACACTCTGCTCGTCCCCATGGTTCCTTCTGGGTGAACTCGTATATCTAACATGAAACCAAATAAGACCACTTTAGATTTTCAATCACATTATTCCGGCACACATGTCCACGATGACCTAATCCGAATAAAGCTTGGACCACAATGACAACACCCACTAAAAATAGCAACAACAAAATCACAATCTTTCAGGCGGTTTTATGACACAAAAAGTTGTTTTTTAGTGGAATAACTGATGTTGGAGCCATAAGTTATTCGTATAACACGATTTCTACAGCACAAAACACGAGTAAACCGCACAATATCACTTTTTGAAGCCGAACACGGCAAATCGATAATCTACATTCCACAGCTGAAATGTCAAATTTACGTGTAAGTTAACGCTACAACAACTATTTCGTAAAGTAAAGAATTACCTAAGAGCTTGTTTTATTCTAATAACATCGCGAAATTCAACCGAAATAATAAAATTCTCAGTTGTAAGGCGGGGCCTGCGAGAATCGCTGTCGTTCGTTCGGCAGTTGACGGTTCAATGACTGATGTCATAGACTATACTATAGATAATTTACTTCATGGCTATGTTATTGTCTACTTCCTTCGCACCTATAGATAAATTATATTTCTATCTCGTTTCCATGAATACAATACAAATACAATACAAAAAGATTTATTTGCATACCTACCAAAGGAAAAAAAATACATAATTTTATCAAACCAGTTTTAGTACAAAACATACACAGAAATAAAACAATATTTATAAAACATAGAAAGTAGACAATAATAAATAAATAAATCTTTATTTCAGACACATCAACTCATAGGTACAAAAAAATAAAATACAGCACTAGTTAGCAAAGGTTACACAAATTAAATCACAAGAGAGAAGTAATAAAGACATTCACAAAAATTAACAAAAAAAATCTCAAATGACAAAAACAAAATAACAATAATAGAAAATTAACATAAGTATGTATTAATAATATAAATTTTTAAGTTATTGTTTTAATCTAAAACAGTAATAAGGTGAATCAAATTTTGAACTTATTATTTTTAGAATGTTATTATGGCAATCCCAAATACGACCTAATAACGATACTATTCGTTTCCGAATGATCGCTGAACCACTGGTTCTTTCATCGGCGAACATTCCCGATGCGCTACAGTACCCGGGTAGCCCCAATAACACTCTGAAGATATTATTATATTGGACACGTAGAGCGCTGAGAGGCTTGGGTAAAATTAACCCATAGGTTGCTGGTGTAAAAACTTTGACAATAGGCTCTGAATAATGTGACTTTAGCTTCAGCTGAGCAATAGGCTATCATATTTTCCCTGACCGCCAACGCTCTACGTTCCCTCTCTACATATGTATGTCCGCGTCATCCTTAAGATCTGCTGTTACTATGTGGCCCAAATATTTAAATTTATTTACAGCATTTAATGCTGTACCATAAAGATTAGTAGGAGGAACATCTTGAGGAGACTTATTTTTGCCAGTAAAAACCAAAACTTCACTTTTTTGACATTATAAAGAAGCCCATGCATGGCAGCGTATGTCTCACAGATCTTTACTAATTTTCTAAGACCACTGATTGAAGGACTTAGCAGAACCATATCATCCGCATAACTTTTATTGTTATTCATCAAACCACCTATGGAGCATCCCACATGTGAACTGCTAAGTTCCTCAATCAGTTCATTCATATAATAAATTAAAGAGTGTGGGGTAAGTCAAACCACCCTGACGCACACCACATTCGAGTTTATAGACGTCTGACACCTCATTTGTCCATTTTACATGGTTAGACTGATTGCCATATCATATCAGTACTTAAAACATTGACCAATTCAGGTGGTAGAACCCTATCCAATTTCTTCCATAGAATGTCATATGACACTATCGAAGGCCTTAGAAAGGTATAAAAAGCAGGCATATACGGAGGTTTTTCTCTTGGTATAATACTCGACGGTATGCCTCAGGCTTAATATAGCGCTTTCAGTGGAAACGCCTTTTTAGAAACCAAACTGAGCTTCATGAAGCTTCAGTGTTTTGCCAAGATATATGTTTAGCAAACTGTCGAGTATTTTTGCAGTGGTTATTGCTAGAGAAATTGGTCTGTAGTTGTCAGTATTTGATAATATCCCCTGTCCGGTTTTTAACTATTGGAACTGCAATTGTTTTCATAAAATTTTGTGGAAGGTAAGCATGGTTAATACAGAAAGAAAATAGCAGTGATGGAACTACAGGCAAATGAGCTCCAGCATATTAAAAATGCTCGTTACTGAGCCCATCGTGACCTGGCGACTTTCCTCTTGTCATACTGCTAATAGTACCTACTTGCAATCTCTTTGGCTGTAAATCGAGATATTGGCGTCGGATCACTTAGGGTTCGATAAGTAACAGTTTGTTTTGAGCAAAACTTAATAAATTATATCTATATATATAATTTAAAGTCCTGACTGACTGACTGATATATCAACGCACAGCTTAAACCACTAGACCTAAAGACTTGAAAGGCACACATATACCTTGAGTATCCTAGAGGTGCACTAAGAAGGGATTTTTTGAAATTCCCACGGGATAGGGAATATTATATAACTAGCTGTCCCGGCGAACTTTGTACCGCTACTTATACATAACTACTTACATTAATTCAAATCGGTTCAGCGGTTTTGACGTGAAAAGGGAACATACATATGTATGTACATACATTGTTACTTTCACTTTTATATATTAGTAGGATAAGGTTTGCTCAAAACAAAAACTGTTACTTATGTACAACGGTAGGCAAAATGGACCTAGCTCAGCATGGTGCAGTTTGTTAGGGAACCAACAAACTACGCTGGTATTCCGATAGGACCGTTTGAAACTTGCAGACATACTTAATTACTATAAAAAAAAACCAAAAATATATTTTATTATAACCATAGAGACAAATTAATATTTGGGATAGTTGTTACAAAAAAAGAAAGGAAAACAAAAAAATCATCATTTCCATCATCATTTCAGCCGTAGGACGTCCACTGCTGGACAAAGGCCTCCCTCATTGATCTCCAAGTACTGCGGTTGGAAGCCGTCTGCATCCACCGCCGACCAGCAGTTCTCACCAAGTCGTCTGCCCATCTTGTAGGTGGACGTCCTACGCTGCGCTTGCCGATCCGTGGCCTCCATTCGAGAACTTTGCGGCCCCATCGGCCATCTGTTCTGCGCGCTATATGGCCTGCCCATTGCCACTTCAACGTGCTAATTCGTTTGGCTATGTCGGTGACCCAAGTTCTTCTACGTACATATCTCCTCATTTCTGATTCGATCCCGTAGTGAAACCCCGAGCATAGCCCTCTGCATGGCTCGTTGAGCGACTCTGAGCTTGTTCGTAAGGCCAATAGTGAAGAACCACGTCTCGGTTTCATATGTCATCACTGGTAACACACACTGGTTGTAGACTTTCGTCTTATGGCACTGAGGTATGTTGGACGAAAAGACGTTGCGAAGTTTCCCAAACGCTGCCCATCCGAGTTGGATTCGACGATTGACCTCTTTCTCAAAATTGGACCTACCTAATTGGACTGTTTGTCCTAGGTATATGTACGTACGCGTCGACAACTTCAAGAGCCGAGTTCTCAACCATAACTGGGGCAGGCACGACATGGACATTTGACATGATTTTCGTCTTGTCCATGTTCATTTTAAGGCCTACCCGCTGGGAGACTCGATTGAGGCCTTCGAGCATCGTGCTGAGTCTTCCATCGACTTTGCCATGACCACAATATCGTCGGCAAATCGAAGGTGAGTGATGTATTCGCCGTTAATATTGATGCCCAGCCATTTTTTTCATTCCAGGAGCTTGAAGGCATCTTCCAAAGCGGTCGTAAACAGTTTCGGAGAGATTACGTCTCCCTGTCTTACGCCTCTTTTTAAGGGAACCGCCTTCGAGCTCTGTTCTTGTACTCGGACTGACATAGTGGCGTTTGTATACAAACACTTCAACACTTCGATGTACCGATAGTCAATTCGGCATCGTTGGAGAGACTCAAGCACCGCCCATGTTTCGATCGAATCGAAGGCTTTCTCATAGTCCACAAACGCAAGACATAGCGGCAAACAAAAACATAAATCATGCAAATAAAAAAAACAAACTAAGAAGTTACTTACTTCTATTTTTTTAAATAAAATAAACAATTATGCGTGATAGATATCCATGCTGTGTTGTGACTTAATATTCGAATATGGCATAATTAATTACTCTTATAAATATATTAATAAATGATAAAAGGCGATTTTGCATGGCACGTTCAAATATTTTTGATATAGTTCCCGATAGATGCCGCTACATGATCTTCAAATCTTAGTGCACAGTCCAACTGAAGGCCAAGGTTGCGTGCAAAGAGTATGTAACACTCCGTTTTAAAAACACGTTCAATGGGTGAATTATTCAGCGAAACTGGGACTGATGAAAATACATTTCTTAATAGGTTTTGACTACCAATAATTAAATATTTGGTTTTATCTGGATTTAGACAGAGACTGTTATTCTTAGCCCAAAGAGCGATGTTTTCCAAGTCGGTATTAAGTTTAACTAAAAGCTGTATTACACTACACGATATTCAGGGCCCGATAGTTAGGGCGCCCTAACTACCAAGCAAGGCTTGCCGGGTCCGACCGGTCGCTCTAACTCTTATTACACCACTCTTAGTTAGGGTAAGGGTCCCTGAATATCGTGTAATGTAATACAGGCTTTAGTTAATGAATGTCGTCCATAGACAAAAAAAAAACCATCTACTCTACACATTTCGTTCAGAAATCTCGAGATTATTATTTGGTCCACAGAGGACCGCCGAAAATTCAAAAGACCTCTTTGATGTACCTACATAATTATTCTAATTTCTGACTTTCTGTTTGTCAGAAAATATTCGACAATCCTCTTGGCGAAATGCTGGTTTTATTTATTATTTCTCTTTATATTGATTCCCCATAAACACATGTAGGACCTTACCCAAGTTGTCTTATCAGACTAGTTCTAATTCTTCTACATTCTACAGTTCTGGACCCCAATAAGCTTTTTGTTCGATCATCATGGGTAAGTTTCTTTCAACAGTTGCTAGCCTCGTCCAATATCGTCCAGCAATCTTGACTATATCGTCCGATTATATTTTATAATTGCAGGAATGAAGAGAATTGAAATTGTCTAGTTTAAATGAATTTTGAATAAATTATCCTACCTTAACTTATTCGCAATCATTTTTATTACAGATCAGCGTATGTTGAAAAGTCACCACAGTTTACAATACCAACAAACTGCCAGGTCTTCTACATCTTTTGACGTTTATTCTAAATCTGATTTAGCCTTAGCGCTTTCCAGTTGTAGTGATCCGGCAGAATACTACAAAAGATATGAACATGACGAAGTTCCGGTCAAGGATTCCAATAGTAGTATCATTGACGGCAGTATGACGCCGTCCAACGGTTCCTTGACCAACTCTGACTTGAAAAAAATGGAAACCAGAGTATACCAAAATATATCCCAGGAACTACAAACCGATGAAGGTTCTATAAGTAGTCTCGAATCAAACATTAAATTCTTTAAACTAACAGTAGAAAAGATTTTCGATAACTTCAATACCAGTATTCAAGATTTCGAGCTTTACAAGAGAAGATTTTACGAAATTCTTGATAATAACAGACAAGGTTCCATTAAAGACATGGAAGAATTTATTAAGGATATGTTTGAGCACATTATGTCCTCAGACAAGTCTATTTCTAATATAAGCAGCATCTCTGAAGACGCCCCGACCCCCACTAAAAATGATAACCTCAGTGGTTCTGGCGACAGTTGCGAGGAGGCGAATTCTTCAAACCTCATTTTAGATGCATACGTAAACGAGGATTACCTTACTGATTCGACGTTTGACGATATATCGCCGAAAGGAAAACCTACCAATATCGAGGAGCTATTTAACCTTTTACTGCTCCACAATCCCAGTGTACGAAAGAACGATATACACTCACTTTCTGAATTAAACTTTAGAAAACCAAATACAAATTTACAAGCGGGCGCCATCGCATCGGCAGAAAACTTCAAGAAGTTGGCGGCAAAGAGATTGGAGAATGGATGCAAAGAGGTTTATGACGACACGCTGCAGCCAAACAACAATCCCTCTGACAGAGATATCCCAGTTAAGGTCTCTTTTGCAAAGAAAAATATTTACTTAAACGAAGATTTCGCTTGTAAGGAACATAACGAAAATTCTAAGTCACTGTTATCCAAAATCTGCAGCATTATTTGCAAAACTTTTCGCAAACAATAGCAACTAGTAATTGGTGGATGAGATTTTGAAAATACATTTTAATATTGAACAACGTTTATTTGTGGACTAGACATTGAATAGAATTATTCAAGTTGGTTACAAAAACCCTGACATAATAATTAGATACTATTTGGCTATAACATCAATATGCTGAAAACCATTTCATAATCCAGATCATATACAACATTCAGCTCAGAATTCAATCCTTAGCCTTCTACAAACAATTATAGGATTCATGGCATGTTTGAACAGTTCAAAAACTGTGCAACAGTTAACTTGGTTAATAGTAAGTTGCTGCAAACGGTTAAAAATGCCTTCCTACCTACTCAGTTCTTTTCCCTTTTTATACCTATCAGAATATATTACATTTCAGAATTTTCCTCAAAATTTACTGTATACCACCTTATCATGTCTATATGTTTCGTGAGCTGCAATGCAAACTCCTTCTTCATGTGCAAAAAATCTCTGATTGCCGATATATCTAGCATCACAAAAGCTTGGCCGTCGATCTCCTCCTGTTTCATCCTATCGGCTATGAGTTTACAATCCTCCGTATTGCTCAGATAAGCGTAAACGTCGTCCACAGACCAGTCCAGGGGGTTCTGCGACAGTTTCAGCTTCCCGCCCATCCAGGACATGGCCATTTTCTCGAACATCTTATTGTCGGACGGCAACGGGTCGTAGGAGGAAAATTTGAGTTTCTTCAGTTCCGGTTCCTCGCTGTCGGACACGTCGGATATGTTCTTCGCGTCGCGCGAGTTGGAGCTGCTGGTCGTGTCGACCTCCGTGTCGCTGTACGCGAGCGCCTTCTGGGCGCGCGGGTCGCTGTAGCTGGCGTCGGCGTGCTTGTCCCAGTGCGCGTCCTTCGTCTGCGCCGCGGAGTGCGGCGGCTCGGGGCGGCGCGGGGCCCGCCGCCGCAGCGCGTCGGCGGGCGAGCCGGGCCGCGTGCCGGGCTCGGACGCGGGCGCGGAGCCGGCGCTGTTGCTCTCGGTCTCTTGCTCGGCGTCCTTGTTGCCCTCAGTCTCTTGGTTGCTCACGGATTGCGGACCTTTCTCTGGCTCCTTTGGCGGGCATTTTCTCTTCTTTCTGCGTCCGTTCAGACTGCCTTTCGGCCTGCCACGACGTTCTGTGCCGTTATCTGAAATAGGAACATTTTGTAGTACTAGAGGTAAGTACATTAATTTAAAATCCTTATTAAATTACGCATTATCCAAAGAAAGTTTAGTTCGAAACCAATCAAATTGTAAAATTCAATGTGTGATCGAAAAGATGGGTGTTCATGCAATAAATAGAAGAATCAATAATGTATGGGGTGAATGAATTCATGCGACTCGGCAAGCGTAGTGTAGACGCCCATTGTGTATCGCGCCTTCTGTACTCTGCACCACAATGCCGCATCCCGTGTGTCTATAATTCTACATAGGTAGATAGAGATGACGCCGTGGGGTGCCGGCAGTCGAATGTTACCCCTCATGCCCGTGGATGCAGTAAGAGCTTGCTAAGGGATACCTCCGGAAGATGGGTAGCAGCGTCTTTCTGTGTATCAACATCCGGCACCGCGCTCGCCAACCCGCCTGCCAAGCGTGGTGAGTATGGCAACTACCCCTCATAAAGATCCTTGAAGGAGGCATGTGTTCAGTAGTGCACGTCTTACGACTGGAATGATGAGATAGAGATGCTAGGATAACTTACGGAAGGTGCTCTTGTCGACCTGGAGGCAGTGGGCGGGGCACGCGCCGGCGTACTCGGCGGGCCCGAACAGGCAGGGGCAGGCCTGCAGCTTGGCGCACACGTCGCGGCAGAAGGCCCCCACGCCGCCGCTGGACGTCTTACGACTGATGATGAGATAGAGATGCTAGGATAACTTACGGAAGGTGCTCTTGTCGACCTGGAGGCAGTGGGCGGGGCACGCGCCGGCGTACTCGGCGGGCCCGAACAGGCAGGGGCAGGCCTGCAGCTTGGCGCACACGTCGCGGCAGAAGGCCCCCACGCCGCCGCTGGACGTCTTACGACTGATGATGAGATAGAGATGCTAGGATAACTTACGGAAGGTGCTCTTGTCGACCTGGAGGCAGTGGGCGGGGCACGCGCCGGCGTACTCGGCGGGCCCGAACAGGCAGGGGCAGGCCTGCAGCTTGGCGCACACGTCGCGGCAGAAGGCCCCCACGCCGCCGCTGGACGTCTTACGACTGATGATGAGATAGAGATGCTAGGATAACTTACGGAAGGTGCTCTTGTCGACCTGGAGGCAGTGGGCGGGGCACGCGCCGGCGTACTCGGCGGGCCCGAACAGGCAGGGGCAGGCCTGCAGCTTGGCGCACACGTCGCGGCAGAAGGCCCCCACGCCGCCGCTGGACGTCTTACGACTGATGATGAGATAGAGATGCTAGGATAACTTACGGAAGGTGCTCTTGTCGACCTGGAGGCAGTGGGCGGGGCACGCGCCGGCGTACTCGGCGGGCCCGAACAGGCAGGGGCAGGCCTGCAGCTTGGCGCACACGTCGCGGCAGAAGGCCCCCACGCCGCCGCTGGACGTCTTACGACTGATGATGAGATAGAGATGCTAGGATAACTTACGGAAGGTGCTCTTGTCGACCTGGAGGCAGTGGGCGGGGCACGCGCCGGCGTACTCGGCGGGCCCGAACAGGCAGGGGCAGGCCTGCAGCTTGGCGCACACGTCGCGGCAGAAGGCCCCCACGCCGCCGCTGGACGTCTTACGACTGATGATGAGATAGAGATGCTAGGATAACTTACGGAAGGTGCTCTTGTCGACCTGGAGGCAGTGGGCGGGGCACGCGCCGGCGTACTCGGCGGGCCCGAACAGGCAGGGGCAGGCCTGCAGCTTGGCGCACACGTCGCGGCAGAAGGCCCCCACGCCGCCGCTGGACGTCTTACGACTGATGATGAGATAGAGATGCTAGGATAACTTACGGAAGGTGCTCTTGTCGACCTGGAGGCAGTGGGCGGGGCACGCGCCGGCGTACTCGGCGGGCCCGAACAGGCAGGGGCAGGCCTGCAGCTTGGCGCACACGTCGCGGCAGAAGGCCCCCACGCCGCCGCTGGACGTCTTACGACTGATGATGAGATAGAGATGCTAGGATAACTTACGGAAGGTGCTCTTGTCGACCTGGAGGCAGTGGGCGGGGCACGCGCCGGCGTACTCGGCGGGCCCGAACAGGCAGGGGCAGGCCTGCAGCTTGGCGCACACGTCGCGGCAGAAGGCCCCCACGCCGCCGCTGGACGTCTTACGACTGATGATGAGATAGAGATGCTAGGATAACTTACGGAAGGTGCTCTTGTCGACCTGGAGGCAGTGGGCGGGGCACGCGCCGGCGTACTCGGCGGGCCCGAACAGGCAGGGGCAGGCCTGCAGCTTGGCGCACACGTCGCGGCAGAAGGCCCCCACGCCGCCGCTGGACGTCTTACGACTGATGATGAGATAGAGATGCTAGGATAACTTACGGAAGGTGCTCTTGTCGACCTGGAGGCAGTGGGCGGGGCACGCGCCGGCGTACTCGGCGGGCCCGAACAGGCAGGGGCAGGCCTGCAGCTTGGCGCACACGTCGCGGCAGAAGGCCCCCACGCCGCCGCTGGATGTCACTATCGGCACGTAGGCGTGGTATGTGCTTGTTTTTAACCTGGAAACGCAAACCGGCGTATGTACAATCAATACTTGACTTAATTTCCTATGACTGCGAGGTGGGGGAGGGCGCCCGCAGCTGTAGTCTTCCATCGCGAACGGTCCTGAGCTTCTCGCTTTACTGACAGAAACAAGACTTCACTATCTATATGGGATATGACTGGCGATTATTGGTGAAAAAATGCAGTTAGCGGGGTCACGATCCTCAACGATTTCATAATAGATACCTAATAATAATTAGGAATAACCGATTATTCCCAGTGGTGACAACTAGGATTAACCGATAATTCCCAGTGCCAGTGGTGACAACTAGGAATAACCCATTATACCCAGTGGTAAACTAGGAACAACCTTTAAATCCTAGTGGTGACAACTAGGAATAACCGATTATTCCCAGTGGTGACAACTAGGAATAACCGACTATTCCCAGTGGTGACAACTAGGAATAACCGACTATCCCCAGTGGTTACAACTGGGAATAACCAATTCATAGAACAAGTTTATTCAGCTCAGATTTCAGGGTACTTACTTGGCCCTCAGCATTTCCAGTCTCATTCCCTCCTCAGGTGGCCCCTCCACCTCCCAGTCCTTCAGCAGCTTAGCCGGCTTGTACGACGCCGATATGATCTTATTCAGCACCTCCTTGAGCACCAGCGACAGCGGCCCCGGCCCCACGTGCTTAGGCAGCTGCGACAACTTGTTCCGCGATATCGACGGCCCCGCGTAACATCTGTAGTTGAAGAATATACGCTCGCACCATTCGTCGGACGATTTCATCTCCTCTTTGACAATTCTAGCAGCTTCTTTCTTCTCCGGCTCCTTATTCACCGCGGTCAAATCCGGTATGTGTAACGCGTAGTTGTTGGAATCGCACCAGCCGGCGGGGAATAGTAGATCGCTGTCCTGGGCGCACCAGAACTTTTCGCCTATCGGTAGCAGCTCTATGCACAGCATGTGTTCCGCGATCGCGTCCACGCTCGCCACGTGGATCTCCTCGTGGTTGTGCGGGTTCACGGCCTCCAGCTTCATGTTTAGTTTGATCTGGTTCTGCGGAACTTTGGTCCCGAAGCAGTAGTCCGGCGCCGGTTGCGATTTAGTCGTGGTCAGGTATTCGTCCCAGTCGAACGGGGCGTCCTTCCACACTTTCGGAGGTTTTAGCGTGAAGTTGTTTCTAGCCGCCCAGCCTATGGGGAAGATGTATGGGTGCGTAGAGTCACAGAGCCAGGCCATCTTGGTGTCTTCGTAGTCCGTCTCGTTGTCGTCGATGGTGACCAGGAAGTGGAAGTTGTTGAAGATCTTGGCGACTGTGGCCGGGCGGACGGTCTTCATGTCCTGAGGGCTGAGCGCTTCCAGCTTCATGCCGGTCGAGAAGTTGTGGGCCTCTAGGTTTTGGTTGGGCTGTAATAGCAATATTTTCGTTAAGTAAATTATGGTTAAGTAAGTTATACAAAGGTAAAGCTTTAAAGATAAGTATATTTTACCCCCTCGTTATCCGTGGTTCGATGAACACCAAGAAATAAATAGCAAAAATGTTGTTATATTATATTAAGGCTTCGTTCTGGACACATTTCATCAAACAAGAACGAATATACTAACTTGCGTATTTTTATCAAAAGTGAAATAAACTATTTTTTAAGTTTATGAGTTGATTTAAGTTAAAATTTTTAATGAGCTTTTCAGATACACCTAACTGCGCGAAGTGCGACACAGAAGAAAATATCCACTATAAATATAAATAAAATAAATAAAATGTTCTTTATTCAGATAATTAAAATCCACATTACATCACATTAAAATAAAATAAAATTTTAAAATTAAAACTAATAGCACTAGACAAAACATTATACAATTAATAATGTTTTGTCATGTTGTGTTTTTTGTTTTGTCTATGTGTTTAACGGAGAGCGTCCGGAACGAACGAGGCCCTGCGACAAAATATATGCATCATATCAGCCGTAGGAAGACCACTACTTGATAAAGGCCTCCCTCATGATCTCCATGAGGGGTCGTTGCCATACTCACCACGCTTGGCAGGCGGGTTGGCGAGCGCAGTACGGGATGTTGATACACAAAAAGACGCTGCTGCTCATCTTTCGGAGGTATCCCTAAGCAGGCTCTTACTACATCCACGGGCATGAGAGGAGGGGTAACATTCTACTGCCGGCACTAAAAAAAAGATCTTTCCAAAATATATACGGTTTATGTTTATTAGCAATATAGGTATGTGCAATTTAACATTAGCATTTTCCGAGGAGGCTAAAATTCCTTTAAATGGTAGGTAACTTTAAAGTTGTGTACATATTGATAATCTTTCTTACCACAAAGAGGTCCGCTGGCGTGGGTTCCTGGATAGCCTCTTCTGCGGTCAGCCTTAGCTGTGTGCTCAATTTGTTTTTACATGAAAACTTGTTTACTTTCCCTGGATATTTGAACTGCCATGGCGCGCCCTGGAAGTATTTATTGACCTACCAATCAATAATTCTATACTACATAATATTTTAAACATACTACTAATATATAAAAGTGAAAGTAAGAATGTATGTATGTTCCCTTTTCACGTCAAAACCGCTGAACCGATTTGGATGAATTTTAGTATAGGAGTAGATTAGACGGAGACGGACATAGGCTACTTTTCGTTGCGTAAATTAAATCAGAAGGGGTTAAAATAGGGGATGAAAGTTTGTATGGAAAACAATATTAAACACATGTTTCAGCGTTAGTTGTAGCGTAGTTGTAGGGTAGTAGTAGGTTAGTCGTAGGGTAGTAGTAGTGTAGTAGTAGGGTAGTTGTAAGGTAGTTGTAGGGTAAGTTGTAAGTGGTGGTTGTAGTTATAGGTGCGATACGAAGTTCGCCGGGTCAGCTAGTAATATTATAAAGAGGAAAGATTGTATTTTGTATGTTTGTAACGAATAAACTCAAAAACTACTGGACCGATTTTCGAAATTCTTTCACCATTAGAAGGCTACATTATACCTGAGTAATATAGGCTATATTAAAATTTTATCCCCGTACTTCGACGGGAACGGGAACTACGCGGGTGAAACCGCGGAGTGCGGCTAAAAAATTGTTAAATAATGATAGCAGGTAGAAATGTGCTTAGAGTAGTGCTTTTAGCATTAAGCCCACCTTTTGTACAATATTATGTAATGTGCAATAATGTTTATATAAATAAATAAATAATAGCGTCTCATACGCACATTAACCTTACATACACGTGTTAAAACATGGCTGAGATCAACAATGACTGAAAACCATTTGAACGGCCTATGCATGCTCAGTGTAAACCGAACCATGATACAAAAAACTAAGGATACAAATTATGTTAAAACGGTTTTGTGAAAAGCTCGTCGACTACTTTTTTTGTAAAATAAATTCACTGATTGATATTTTGATTTTAATTTTTAAAGTAACCTGCCCCGTTTCTCATGCAGCATTTACGTTAGAAATTTTCTTGATTTGTCTACACCTGCCCCCCCCCCCTAACAAAATCCTAGCTACGCCCTTGAACGTGGACATTTGACACTAAGGCGCCGTATCTCTCACGTCCTATTACGCCTTCAATAAAGGCCTGCACCTAAAAAAGTATACAAACCTTATTAGTGACATATCCATAGCTGCTAAGCCTTGGATTGGAGAAGAATATCCACAGCTGCTGCAAGTCCTCGTCGGCGCCGTCGTAACGCAGCAGAAGGCGCCCGCCGACGTTCTCACAAACCTACAAAGATCAGACGCTTTAGGCACGCAAGTTACGCACCCAAGATTAAAAAAGTTATTGTGAATAGAAGCTCGCCGTGGGGTCCCGGCAGTAGAATGTTGCTCTTCCTCCCTTGCTCGTGGATGCAGTAAGAGTCTCCCAAGGGATACATCCAGAAGATAAGAATATTTTATTTCACAACAACAAATTTACAAACTTAAACAGTATACACTTACGTGCTAAGGTGTTATCAGTATCACTTTATTTAGTGTCAAGATGGGCAGCAGCGTTTATCCGTGTATCAACATGCCCTGCCGCGCTCGCCAACCCTGCCAAGCGTGAGCATGGCAACTACCCTGTCATGATCACTCAAGAAGTGATAGATCCATGATGCGGTGGACGAGGTGATGAGAGCAGAAAACGGCTACACGACTCGCTTTCAGTGAAGATCCGTGGATCGCCGACTGAGCGACGGAGGTTGCGAGTTCGAATGTATTTACAATCGTACTAATATTTAAATATATGTACAATTATAATAAAATTAACTGTTTTTGATTATTTTGTGATATTTTTGGTTATTGTGTGTCATTTTTCCATACAACGTGGGTCTTGCGGAAATCTAAAATACTATACAAGTTTACAATACATGTATATCATCATCATCATCATATCAGCCCGTTGACACCCACTGCTGGGTATAGGCCTCCTCTTCAGCACGCCAACGTAAAACATATATATGTATATAATATACATATATATATATATGTATATACAATACATGTATATGTTAACGGAAATTAATGTAATCCGCTATTGTATACGATTCCTAGGAAATGTATGTAATTCCCAAAATCTGTAATATAAGTCTGTCACTGCACAGACTTACGTAAATATCTAAGTCTGTCACTGTTACAGAACAGTGTCAGACTTATAGTTTTAGTTTGCCTTGAATGAGGAGATACTGGCTTACTTTTAGCCTTTTCTAGTTGGATTGAGTTCAGAACAGAATTAGGTAAGTAAAGCCTTACATTACCTGTCAACGACCTACAAAGTTACTGCCTAGTGGGTAGATCATTTAACGGTGATGGTACAAAGTTTGTACTACAAACATACCTTTGGTGGCATGGTATAAATACTAGTACCTACTAAGTAATCAGTAGGTAATACCGAAACCCTAGCTTAGGTACCTAACTCCAAGGTTGACACTTCTTTTTCTAGGAACCTTAACCTAACTTGAAAAATATTCACATAGCTGACGACCTCCATGGCGCAGTTAGTATAGCAGGCTGAGACGCACGTGGTTGCGGGTTCGTTTCTTGTTGCGGGACAGATGTGTTTAAGTTTTCTGCAGATATTTTTATTCAGGTCTGGGTATTTTTCTATGTAGGTATGATAAGTAGGTATGTATTGACAAAAGAAAGGAAGTATTTACCTAAGTATTCTATCAACCATCTAGAGTAGGTACCTACCCATAACAGAAGCTAAGCAGAGCGTTGGGGCAAAATTGTGCTGTGTGAAATGTCCAGCTAGTTTTATTTAGTGTTTAACCGTTGGCTTAATTATTACGAAATAAGTAGGTGTAGTGAGTAAAGAAAATTTTAAAATTTATAAACGATATAATCAATAACATGGTCTATTGAATCTACTGACGCTACCGACCCTCTCAGCAATGCGCATTTACGCATGCGCAATACGCGTAACGCATGCGCAACACGCGTACCGACAAAATAATGTCATCTCTTTTTCTCCCACATTATTTGCAAACACTACTTTCTCTTTCTTGCAATCGCCATTTTTTAATGTTATTTTGACAACAGAAGCAAAATAATAGTTATTTAACAAAATCGCAATACTTACGAGTGAAATGTTACACTTTTGGCTTTGTGTTTCTGAAATTGTTGGTGCACTTGCAAAATGCACAAGATGGCATTTTGTGACACTTTTCATCTATTTTAGACGCAAAGATCAACACGCCCGGCTAACACTGTGTTTCGATGTGCACTGATTCCAAACGAGTGAGCTCACTCATTTCGTTTGGAAACACAACGGCCCGGTCTCAGTACGGTGAGGACGTATCTAACGCTTTATATCAATGCATTGGAGTAGGTTTAATGATGCATATCAGAAAATGAACACGCCATGTCATAAACATGTTAAAATGAGTAAGGTTCCAAAAAGCCTCTTACCTCACTTTTGAACAGTATGAACAGAAGACGTGTACACCCCATGGTACACCTAGGTAGAGTAAGACTCACCGTAGCAACCCAATACCGGTATGGATCCAGCACATTCTGCACTTCGACCTTCATGCCCACTTTGATGCGGTCAATCGGCGACAGGCCCTTGTTATTGAGGGCCTCCAGGGACACAGACTGACCGTCCAGGAGTGTGCTCTTCATGATGTCTATTATTGTCTCTCCGCATTTCTCGTTTATATCATCAGGCGGTTCTATAAGCTCGTCGTATTTACCGCACCATCCTGAAAAATTGTAACAGCTTGAACTATAGATACTCATAGATAGAAGATAATAGATAGATAGAAAATACTTTATTGCACACCTTAAAACTAAACACAATAACAATAAACACTGAAAAACAAAATGACAATTGGCGGTCTTATCGCTAAAGAGTGATCTCTACCAGGCAACCTTGGGATGGATTGTATTGTAATATATGACAAGGGGTTATAATGGTGTACATGTAGGTTAAACTAATTACATATACATATACCTACCATACAAAATAAACATAATAAGTACATAACATATTTACATACAAAATACATAACATAAGTATCATAGATAACGTATAGACATAATATGTCATACATGTTAATAATAAATATATTCACTGTCAAAATCTTTTATGTGTGTTAAGGTACATAACGCGTCATAGTTAAGTATCCCTTGCACAAGACAACCAGCTTCAAATCCCTACAGCGGGCGCGACTGGGGGTTACTTAATGGTGACGGCCCCTGTACCAATCGTGTTGTTTAGAATTAAGCACTGTTTGATAAACGTGGACAAAATTATTTTTTTATTTGGAGACTAAAGGAACCAACTGTCCAGTTGACTTAGGCGTTAGACGGTCGGACATTAAATGTTCTGAATAGTAAGCTTTTGGCATACCTTGAAGACAACGACCTCCTTAGTGACAGTCAATACGGCTTTCGCCGAAAACTGTCTACTGGTGGTCTTCTTGTGTATGCCACTCACATTGGGAGCGAGGCGATTGAGGAACATGGTGAAGCCTTAGCGGTATCACTTGACGTCTCAAAGGCCTTCGGCAGGGTCTGGCACGATAGCCTTATTGGCAAGCTTTCGGTATAAGGACTTCCAGCACTCCTCTGCAACTGGCTTGACGACTTTCTAAGGGAAAGATCAATTCGAGTAGTTATTGATGGCTGCTCGTCTAATCAAATGGCAGTCAATGCCGGGGTACCTCAGGGGTCCGTACTATCTACCACACTGTTTATGCTGCACATTAACGCTCTGCTGGTTCCCGGTATCATTGGGTACGCAGACGACAGCACAGTGATAGATAGGCCTGACCAAAGCCACAAGCAGTCGAGTAGAGATACAGGCGCAAAGAGAAGAGATGGTGCAGCGCTTGAACTTGACTCTGAAGGCAGTCTCAGATTGGGGAGAAGCCAATCGAGTTAATTTCATTGCCTCTAAAACACAAGCCTGTCTTTCCTCTACCAAAAAGAGTCCGTTTCTCCAGGTTCCTGAGTTCGGAGAAGCACCGGTACCTATAAAAGATCAGCTGGAGCTTCTTAGTGCCACCTTAACACCGACACTCAACTGTCCAAAGCTAAAACTGCGGCCATGACGCTAGGGATCCTGAACAAGGTTAAGCGATGCTTCACACCGGGACAGCTTCCATCCCTTTACCAAGCTCAAGTCCGGTCTGGTGTGGAGTATTGCTGCCATGTTTGGGATGGCTCAGCCAAGTATCAGCTGGCTACCCTAGACTCGATTGAACGCAGAGCCTTCAGAGTCATCGGTGAACAATATCTTGCGGAGACTAAGATCCAGTCTCGACCACCGCCGCAAGGTCGCTTGCCTGGCGATATTTTACAGGATTCATTTTGGAGAGTGTTCTCAGAAACTCTACGACCTATACCACCATCTTCATTCCACTCCAGGACAAACAGACGAACAGCGCAGTACCATCCATAAATAAGTCTTAATGGACATTTCACCCACTCGTACTAAGCGGCTCTCCTCCACCTTCGGCTTCTGTTTTCCCCGAAAACTACAACCTGGGTACCATCAGGTAAGATTGAGGTCAAACAAAGATCTATCTGCAATAAAAAAATATAAAAAAAAATCCTTGAACAACTATTATTATGCAATATTTACGGACTCATGTATATTTAACTCATAGTAAGTATTATGAGTTAAGTCTTTTTGAGTTTTCCGATATTTTAACGCAGGTACATATTGCCGCGGGGTGCCGACAGTAGAATGACGTCCCACCTCTCTTGCCCGTGGATGCAGTAAGAATCTGCTAAGGGATACCTCCGGGAGATGGGCAGCAACGTTTTTCCGAGTATCAACATTCTGTACTGCGCTCGCCAACCCGCCTCCCAAGCGTGGTGAGTATGGCAACAACCCCCTCATGATCAGTACTTGAAACTTCAAGAGGGAGGGAGGCCTTATATCCAGCAGTGGCTGTGCTACGGTTGAGATGATGAAATATTGCATATAATGTTCTCAATCATGATAATTTCAAAAGTATGATCTCAAGATATCGTGGGATAATGAGTGGAAGGCCAGGTCTGATGGAAGGACAAGTACCCAATCTTTGCTCTAGGAGTCTACAGCAAAGATTGGCACCAGAGACACATTGTCTGATTTCGTTTTTTCTCTCCTTTCCATTTGTGTCACCCGGGGCCCCAACTGAAAACCAGCGTAGCATCTGAGCCTTGCCAGGTGCTACACAATGCTAAGTTGGGGACCTTTTTACCCGCGCCATATCCCTCTTCCTGTCCGCAACATTATTTAAATTATTTTTACTTGTTTTCCTGTTTGTTAGCATAGTTTTGTGTTTGTATTTGTAAGCGTAGTAAATAAATGTTTTATCTATCTATCTAAGTATACGACTTCTGTGGCGCAGCGGACGAAGGTCCGCCTGCAAAGCAAGAGGTTGCGGGTTCGATTCCTGCCTCGGGATAAATGACTGTACGATCTGCAGATATATTTTCAGGGTGTTCTGGATGTTTTCCTATATACAATAAAAAAAGATCTATCTATGTAGTATAATGTACAAGCATATCAGTCATTTAGTACCCATAACGTGTTCTCCGACAATACAGACCATTCGCTTAACTCTTTTCTTGACTGTACCTGATGCTAGACTAATTGTTATGTATGACTTGACATTGTTTTTTTTTAATTCTATTTTGTTTTCTCAGTAGACATTTGTGTATCTGTTGTAAGGGGGTCTTAAGCAATGGATACTTACCCAATGGGTGCACTTTGGTATTAGATATATCACACCAGAAGTCATCATCAGCCCCTATGAACCTGATCCTGAGGAGATGTCCGCAGACCATGGTGATCTCCGCTATCCAGTAGATGTCTGGGCTGCTCTTGTGGCAGACCTCGAGGAGCATCCTCTGCCGGATGCCATTGTTGAGGCTGGATTCAACCTATGGAAGATCATTACCGCGTTAAACGCCGTAGTGAAAATACGATTTTAAATTTTTTTTTTTTTGCTGTGCTTTGATGCAGTAGGTATCTCAAATTTCGTGCTTATGTCCTAGTTAGGCTTTATTTCAGAGATATTCCTGAAAAACGTGATGAGGTCACCGGTGTCCGTTGTGGCGCTGTAATGTAAAACTAGTTGATTTCGTTATTATGGCGCCAAGAGGTCGCGTAGTCCGGTCACCCGCACCCCGTAGTCGCGCGTCGTCATTCGACACATGGATCTGTTACTATTTATTCTAAGCAATCTCATCTCACTAATATTATAAAGCCGAAAGTTTGTTTGTATGGGGGTTTGTTACCTCTTCACGCAAAAACTAGGGTACGTTTCGAGCTGATATTTTGCAAACATACAGATGTTGACAAGGATTAACACATAGGCTACTTCTTATCCGGCTACACCGCATGCGAAGCGGCGGGCACAAGCTAGTTTTCTATATGTATGCTAGGTTCCAATCCAATCCGCTCAGGAGTATCAGCATTCAGTGGTTAAAAACATATTCAAATCATGGCATACAAACTTTTCTTCATAGAAAATGGCCTTAGTCTTAGGAAATATTAAGTTAGATGAAAACCACTTCGGCAAATTGTTCTACAGCGCCAGCCCGGTCACTCCGTTACGTTCCGTTACCAAATCCCTACGGATTTGGATAATTATTTTATTCAAATAGAACAGATAGACAGTGGTGGGATACTGCAAGTTATCAAGACTTTCGGGAACGCCTTTGCTCAGCAGTGGGACAAAATAGATTAACTAATAAAAACAAGCATTGGTATTGGTATACCAGAAAAGAGGGCGAAGTTTTCCAATAAAACAAAAAAAAAAATTATTTCAAAAAGGTACATTTGAGGTCACAATAACTCCGGCCAAATCAATCAGTACCCTTCTCTCTCAGTGCTAACAAAAAAGGTTTTATGTAAATCGGTCAACACATTCAGTACTGCACAGACAGACAGCACTATGCATAATAATTAAAATTAAAAAGGCAGGTCAAAGGTAAAAGCTGGGTGCATAAAGAGGTGTAACAGAAATTAGCCAAGTTGTGAAAGCCAGTCCTGTAAGGAAGAGCTTTGTTGTTGTTTGGGAAACTGATACAGCTCCTACTTCTCCCTATCAAAATAATAGCTGTTAATATTTCTTGAAGAATATTTCATGACAGTCTATGATTGATATCAGTATGTATGGTTATCTATAATACAAGCTCAACTGTGCTGTAAAATCTTCTGGATCATTTATAATTTATTTGTGGTTTATAATCATCAAAGAGTATTAAGTGGGTTTGATTCCCAACTCAGGACAAATGTCTGTATTATCTGCAGATATTTGTGCAAGGTGTTCTAGATGTATATAGGTATATACATATATCTATGTAGTATTAAGTATATCAGTCATCTCGAACCCATAACACAAGCTCAGCTTGGGGCTAGATGATGCTGTGTGAGTTGTCCAGCATTGTTTATTAATTTTCGAAATTATGTACAATCGCTAAAATGTTCGAAAAAATTGTTTATGATACTCTTTTTCCAATCATTAGACCTCTTATAATCAGGGAACAACATGGCTTTATAAGCAAACGCTCTACGGAAACAAACCTCTGTGAATTCACTCACTTAGTATCCGAAACTATGGATCAGGGGTTCCAAATGGACGTAGTCTATACTGACTATTCCAAGGCTTTTGACAAAATTTCGCATTCACTACTTATAAGCAAGCTATCTGAGATTGGAATTCACGGTGACCTGTTAAGATGGCTAAAATCCTACCTTCGATCTCGTAGCCAAGCTGTTACAATTAAGGGTTACTGTTCCTCTTTTGTCCCAATTACATCAGGGGTCCCGCAGGGCTCACATCTGGGTCCACTGTTATTTTTAATCTTCATCAATGATGTTACTAAGAACTTTATACACTCTAAATGTTTGATTTATGCAGATGATACTAAAATATTTATGAAAATTGCCTCTTTATCTGACTGCTTTCTACTTCAAAGTGACCTCTCTAGACTCAGTAATTATTGTCACAGTAATTCCTTATTTCTTAATACTAATAAATGTAATATTATATCATTTAGTCGTAAGCCTTCTCCTATAATATTTAGCTATAAATTTAATGACAGTGTCATAACAAGGGTCTCCATTATCAAGGATTTAGGTATATTCTTGGATAATAAGCTTTCTTTTAATACACATTTTGACAACATAACATCTAGAGCTTACCGAATTTTAGGATTTATTTTAAGAGTTGGTAAAGAATTTGAGCACCCCAGTACTCTGCTTCTTTTATACAATAGTTTTGTCAGATCCATTCTTGAATATGCATCATGTGTCTGGAATCCTCAGTACAAGGTTTATATCCACGAAATTGAAAGAATACAGAATAAATTCATAAAACATTTTAAATACCGTTTTCCTCTAAGTTCTACTGATAATTTATACACCCTACAGACACGTCGAACCGTAAGAGATCAAATTTTTCTTTATAAAATCCTATCCAATATCATAGAGTCCCCTGTTCTACTACAAAATATTTTCTTCCACTGTCCTCGCCTATCTGCTCGTAATAAAAAAACGTTTTGGTCACCTACGACGAACACGAACTAAAGAAAAAATATGTTTCTCCCAAGAACCTGTTATCTCTATAATGACACCTTTACTAATATTGATATATTTAATATTACTTTGCCTGCATTTCGTAAGGAAATTATGAAAACGTTGCTGCCGATTAGCCAGTAATTGTATAATTATTATTTTTATTATTCGCTATCTACTATTTATCAATTCATGCTTTGTATATTTTTTTATTTTTATTAATTAGATTCCATATTGTTTTGTCATATTTAGATTTAGTTTAAGTTGTTATCATTTTGTGCAGTAATTTGCTTTCATAAGTTTGTTTGTGCTATTTAAAAGTGGAAACTTCACTGGTTTTTGTACTATTTTTATTATTCAATCTTACTGTAATATTGTACTGTTTGTTTCCCAAATAAAATAAAATAAAAAATAAAATAAAATTTTATTTTATTGTTAGGCGAAGGCAATTTTTACAACTACTTACTCTAGTCGAGGCTCAGGTCCATATTAGATGCCACTAACAATACAGCTTAAATTGAAAGCAAAATTAGGCTGCAGATGATCTTGATGATAGGCTCAAAGCCCAACTTTGTTGATTAACAAGAATCGCCAAACAATGGTTAATGAAAGTCAGATCAGATATTTTATATTAAATTATTTACTACACTAACACATAGGCTACTTTTTATTTAGGTATGATTATAGCGCTCAGAAATAAATGTATAATTTTTCTTATTTATTTATTAATTAAATAAGGTTGCCCAACAATAAAATCACATACCATGAGTAGATAATAAGTACAAATAATAATGTCTCTGTGTTCTTTAAATTATAGGGTGCCACAGCACAAACAATGTTGCAACTAAACAGTTACTACTAATAACTTTAAAGTTACTACTTTATTAAAGTATACCTAAGTCACCATATTTATTTTATCAAGTTATCTTCAAGATTCAACAATATTTCTAATTTAAGACAACTGAATTTAATATTTTAAAATATAAATCAAATATTTTATTAAATTAAAAGGTGTATCAATCAATTTACAAGTTACCTACTGCAGTGGTGTCACATGCTTTTATATTTTTTTGGCCTTGAATTTTATAACCATTTGTAAATATAAATGGTTCTCTCACAAAAATGATACATTTAGGCACAAATTATTTTCCATATGTCTTAGTATGTGCCTTCTTCCCTCAGGGAGTTAAATACTCAATCAACCAATTATGTAGCACAGTCAGTCAGTGTTTATTTGTGTCAATTTTGTTGAATGCTAAAAAAGAACTATTTCTTCATCATATAAATTATAAATGGATACCAACATGAGGTGTTGATACATTTACAGATATATAGTCAGTAACTTTATCCATTTTATAAATGGATAAAATGACGACTTTAAAAATAGATTTATGTATATAAGTACATAGTTACTTGGCCTAACATTTTTAATAAACAGCACAACTTTTACGATCATGGTACATAATTGCCAAATTCATGAAAAATATTTAAACTAGGTAGGTAGATACTTTTCTGAAAAAATGTAAAAACTTACGTGGGAAAACAACTCTTCAGGAACAGCGATCCCTTTAGATGCTTCTAAATAATTGTTCCAATCAAATTCAGCCATAATTTAAAAAAATCTCTTAGTTTATAAACATCTAAAAAATATTTTCACACTAAATGTCGTCGAAGTGTCCAACTTTACGATTTCTGAAAAATTGCCTTTTCTTTTCATCACAAATTCGCAGACTTCGCTCGTTTCACCTGCCTTTGAAAGTATGTCTGTCTCTTTTTTTCTCCGATAATTCAAGTTGCTGCTAGCTCTTTCTTTCATTAAACTTTAGAGGATAACTTTTTCCATTCCGATCCACGTACATATTCATAGCTATTTGAACCTTTGTCGACTCATAAGCCGAGTGTTTAAAACGCATTGTAACGGAACGTACGTTTTTTAGTCATTCCATTTCGTTTTTAGTTTCATTTTGTCAACACTAAATGATTCAAATTCTGACGAAAACAGTGTTTTTTTACAAGCTTTTGTTTAGTGTCGGCGCCACAACTCAAGTCTTACGGCAAAAGCGGGAACTAAACTCTACAGTACAGTCTGTTGTCTGTATCTAGTTCTATGTTACCAGCGCCGCGTCTATCGGACTTGAGTGGTGGCGCGGACTTTTTACTTCTAGCTTGCCCTGTATGTATGTATGTAACTATGTTTGTTTGCAGAATCTTGCATCTCAATTTTGAAGCAGATATTAATAATTGACCTGAAATTTTGTATACTTGTTTACTTTGGATGACAATGCATGGTCAGCTATGTGACGTCACTCTGAATCCAACATGGCGGAACACCCAAGATGGCAGACTACATAGTTTTAATGTGGGGTACATTAAAATTATGTAGTCCGCCATCTTGGGTGTAATATGGGTATCAAATAAAAGGGCTTGCTGAGAATAACTCAAAAATTAAATGACGTCACTCTGAATCCAACATGGCGGAACACCCAAGATGGCGGACTACTTACTTTGAATGTACTCCTATAATATGGGTATCAAATGAAAGGGCTTGCTAAGAATAACTCAAATAAAACCGGGCAAGAGCGAGTCGGACTCGCGCACCGAGGGTTCCGTGCCATCATACAATATAATTTATGACAAAGGCGGTTTTATATTTTTTGGAGAACATTGACAGCGCCATCTCTTGTCTGATAGCGGAACTTATATAGATTTTTTACACTTTCGATGATTTCTAAAAAAGTATGCTATGTAGAGAGATTGTAATAAATTTCCTCTAATCTTTACATACACTTCTAATAGTAATAAAAGTTTCAAAGGTTTATCTCCGCAAACTTCGGAGATAAGGGGGGGGGAACGCTATTTTTTTCAACATTTTTGTAAATAACTCAAAAACTATACGACTTAAAGGAAAACTAAAAATTGTTTATTAATGTGCTAAAGAATACCTTTCATATGATACCCCATATAACCAAGTAACTGTCCAAAAATTTTGAAAACACCCATTCCACCCCCATTGTCTAAAAAACTATGCAAATTAGAGAGTTCGCTATAATTTTCCTATGAAGTTTACATACACTTCTATTAGCTATAAAAGTATCACGGGTTTATCTCTGCAAACTTCGGAGATAAGGGGGGGGGGGGGGGGGGGGGGAACGGTCGTTTTTTCAACATTTTTGTAAATAACTCAAAAACAATACGGCTCAAAGGAAAACTAAAAACTGTTTATTAATGTGCAAATGAATACCTTTCATATGATACCCCACATAACCTATTTACTTTACAAAATTTTTGAAAACCTTCCTTCAACCCCCCTTGTCTAAAAAACTATGCAAATTAGAGAGTTCACTATAATTTTCCTATAAAGTTTACATACACTTCTATGAGCTATAAAAGTATCACGGGTTTATCTCAAAAACTTCGGAGATAAGGGGGGGGGGGAACTGTCGTTTTTTCAACATTTTTGTAAATAACTCAAAAACGATAGGTACGGTTTAAAGAAAAACTAAAAACTGTTTATTAATGTACAAATGAATACCTTTCATATGATACCCCACACGGCCTAGTAACTTCACTTAAAATTTTTGAGATCCCCTATCCGCCCCCCTGCAATCAAAATAAGAATATTTTTGTAAATTTTTATATATGCTATATAAGTAAAAAACTGTTGTCTTTTACCATTTTAAATTGCAAGCCGATAGCATCAGTAGTTCTCGAGATATCCATCTGTGACAGACAGACAGACAGACAGAGTGATTCTATAAGGGTTCCTTTTTACCATTTTGGTCCGGAACCCTAAAAATGAAATGACGTCACTCTGAATCCAACATGGCGAAACACCCAGGACTGGAGTGGAGAAGCAACTTACAACTTTATAACAAATTGAAAAGTAAGCGCCTAAACTGTAAAATTCAATGTCCGTCACATAGAACCGCATTGCTTAGCAAAAGCATTTTTTGCATGGCACCAAGAATATACAATCACTTACCTAAATCTGTATTAGAAACCACCTCATATAATATTTTTAAGTTTAAAGTTAAACAACTACTCTTAGAAAAAGCTTAATTCTATTAATGACTATTTAAATGATAAAATTGAATGTAATTGACATTTTTATATAACTTTATTAACTTATTCTTCTGTGCTTATAATTAATTCATTGAAATTTAAATATTAACATGCTCGTAATTGACATATTTTGTAATACTTACCTACTTTATTGACATATTTACTTGTGTGTGCTGTTAATTAATTTATTTGCTTTTAAAATACTTTATTACTTTAATTTTAAACAATGTATTGAATATTGCATGCTGTAAAGTTGATTATGGAAGGACTTTTATATTATTGACATCTGTATGTAACCCATTTTCACAATAAATGAATTTGAATTTGAACTGGTCTGGACTGGACTAGACTGGACTGGTCTGGACTGGAATGGAACGAGGCAACGAGCGTGGTTTCGGTCTAGACCCACCTCAGTGACCACCTTGCCATTAAGAGTGTGTTTAGGCGTCCGAAACGGCAGTATACTTCTAAGATTAGCGTTAGAAGTTATTCCAACGCTAATAAAGCAAACTTCGTCGCATCATTAGACAGTATTGACTGGAACTCGGTCTTCTCTAAAAGTAGCCAACCTTCTGACATTTTATTATCAATTATCAATATAATTAGAAATAAAATTGACATTTGCTTTCCACTCAAGACAGTTAGTAGGAAAAATAGTAGGGACTCATCCTGGATTTCCCAAGAAATAAAGGACTATAAATTATTATTATTTGACATGATGAATATTAGCAATTTAGATCCTAGCAATGAATTTATCCAAAAATTACTATTTGACATGAGAGAACACTATGACATTTTATTAAATAACTCTAAGCGTGAGTATTATAACAACATTATTCAGAACAACCCAAATCCCACAAAAGGTATGTGGAATGTAGTAAATAAAGAAAGGGGTAAAAACAATACCCCTCGATTAGATTTCACTGATGTAGTTACCAATACCAATGGTGATGTATTTTTAGATAAAATAGATCTTTTAAATACAATGAACAGTAGGCTTCTGAATGCAGCGGTAACCTGCGGCGCCCCGCGCGCGGATCTAGCAGGTGTGCGCCGCGCCTTATGTAAGGCGCGAGCACCGGCTGATCGCTCGTTGCGGCTCCGCCTCTTTACAGCGGATGAAATTTTTCGTGTTATAACACAAAGAATACCTGCAAAACCATCAAAAGACGTCTACGGAATATCGATAGAGTTACTGCGTCATGCCGTACTAGTGCTCGCCCCGATTCTAGCCTATGCATACAACTGTTGCACATAATGCAGAAAGGTTACGTAACTGCTTTAGTTACGTAACCTTTCTTTCTTTTATCATGTTAAAATATAATTGTTAAAACATAAGCTAAAATAAGTTCCTCACTATTATATTATATTATTTAGTATTAAATACATTGTCTAACAAAGTTATAAAACTAGTAGGCATATGGACGGGACTGGGGTGAGTCACTGTGACCCCGCAACACAGGCTCTTTGAGACCTAGTGCGGGGAACAGAGCTTATTCGGGTACAACTGCTACTTGTCTTACTAATGTTAAAATAGCTAATGTACAATATTGTAAATGTAGTAAGTACCAAGACATGTATTACTATAAAATAAATAATTTGTATTGTATTTGTAATTTGTATTGTTGCATTCGGGAAGGGGAGTACCCAACGCCAATTAAGATGAGTAAAGTTACTCCTTTATTTAAAGGCAAAGGGAAAAAAATCGAGATGGACAGCTATCGGCCAGTGTCGATTATACCCTCGCTGGCTAAGGTTTTTGAAAATGGGCTTAGTCAACGCATAACTGAATTCCCCACATCGACTTGTGCACTTTCCGATCGACAATACGTGTATCGCGAGGGTCGGTCGACAACGTCGATGACTAGAAGGGTTGTTAGCCTTATTGTGGCGGCACGTGAAAGGAAGCAGCAGGTTGCCATCCTTTGCTGTGATTTATCCAAAGCCTTTGATGTGGCTGACCACACCATACTCGCAGTCAAACTGCGGCATTATGGCATTGATGGGTTGCCGTACGCGCTGATGAGCGATCTCATGCTAGACAGGACGCAGATTGTGAGGGGGGGTGGCGCCACATCGGACCCGTTACAGTCGCGTATGGGTGTAGCTCAAGGATCGTCGGTGTCAAACATTCTGTTTTCATTGCTACTAAACGACTTACCGGAAGCTATTCCTGAAGCGGAGATACTAATGTATGCAGACGATGTAGCAGCGATTATAACAGCTCCATCAATCAACGCACTTGAGAACAGCCTTAATACTGTGGCATCGTGCTTATCCGAATGGTTCACGTGGAATGGACTTGCACTTAATCTAAATAAGACGCATTTTATTAATTTTAGTTTATCGGGTAGGGTTTCACGTACATTATCTGTAAGTATTAATGGAAGAACCATTGACCAGGTGGAATGTACAGGTTTTCTAGGGTTCCAAATTGACAGAGGTTTGACGTGGGCGAAACACATCGATGTCTTGTGTGGGCGGCTGGGGAGTGCGTGCTACGCTCTGAGCCGCGTGAGCCGTGTGGTATCGCTAGATGTGGCCAGAGCCTGCTATTTTGCCACGGTACACTCGCAAATTCAATATGGTACCGAGATATGGGCGCGCGCTGCCGAATGGGAGCGCGCATTCCGTATGCAAAAACGGGCCAAACGCACGTTAGTGCGAATAAAGAGCGATGTCTCTGCGAGGCCGCACTTTAAGAGCCTAGGTATCCTCACATTGCCTTGCATAGCCATCTAACAAGTGGCGATGTATGTGAGAAATAACCTCGGCGCTTACGCGACTCACGCAGAATTCGCATACTGTACCCGTAACCAGCATAAACTGGTGTCACTACCGCGGACGCTTACCAAATCGTCTAAATTGACTCATTTTATGGGCCCGCAGGTGTACAATAGATTGCCAAAGCTCATTACGGAAGCTGCCAGCATCAATATATTTAAAGTTCGTCTAAAACGCTGGCTGATCGACCAAACTTTCTATAGCTTTGAACAATTTGTGACGTAAAATTGTGTTTGAATAATTAGGTATTAACAATTAATTTTGTAGACCTTTTTGACTTTGTTTATTTATTGTTTATTTTTTCTTTATTTAATTTCCTACTAACTTTGTGTTTAAATGTTACTTAATAATTAGGTTTAAACTATGTATTGCAAACAACCAGACATGTAACTTTTTGTTATAAATAAATAAACTATGAACTGGTCTGGACCGGACTGGACTGGACTACTCGTATTTACATTGTTTGAAAAAAAAATCAATTACCGGAATCGTTATTTTATTATTCTTTTTCTTATATTTTTCAATCATAGGTAGGTACATTCATTCATAACTTTAAATCGTAGCATAGAATTTTCCAATAAAACTCGTGACCTACCAAATTTAATGTAATCATGGGGAAGACATTCGTATCATTGTGCGCAGGTCGAAAATAAGGGTTCCTGGCATGCTGCTTTGGATGTTCAGATTGATTCTGTACCTTGGTTCTGTAAGAGTAAAATTTTCATGAACAGAAAGTTTTACTCAACCATTTGCCGCTTGCGACCATTTGTCGTTTGAATTATCATTTAAATCGTTTAAAAATAATACATTCCCCTTTGTGTTATCATTTCAGCCATTAAACGTCCACTGATGAACACAGGCCTCCCTCATGGATCTCCATGAGCGGTAGTTGCCATTCTCACCACGCTTGGCAGGCGGGTTGGTGAGCGCAGTATGGGATGTTGATACACGGATAGACGCTGCTGCCCATCTTCCGGAGGTATCCCTTAGCAGGCTCTTACTGCATCCATGGGCATGAGAGGAGGGGTATCATTCTACTGCCGGCACCCCACGGCGATCACAATGACGACCCCTTTGTGTGATTATTGCCAATCACAAGAAATCCAATCTATAAATCATACAATTTTCAAGTGTTCATCTTTCAATATCCAACGCCTTGTATTGATAGATGAACTGCTTCAAACTTATCGTGAACCTGGTTTAATCCCGCGTTGCATTCAGGAATTGCTCAAGGATGAGTCAAATTTTATTCATTTGTACAAGTTTATTATTAATATTGACGAGCTCTGTGGCGCAGCGGGCGAAGGTCCGCCTGCGACGCAAGGGGTTGCGGGTTCGATTCCCGCCTCGGGACAAATGTCTGTACGATCTGCAGATATTTGTTCAGGGTGTTCTGGGCGTTTTTCTATATATAATAAAAATATCTATCTATGTAGTTTATTATAATGTATTAAGTATATCAGTCATCTAGTACCCATAACACAAGCTCTACTTAGCTTGGGGCTAGATGATGCTGTGTGATCTGTCCAGCATTATTTATTATTATTATTTATTAATGGTTACGGGTTCGATTCCCGCCTCGGGACATAATGTCTGAACGATCTGCAGATATTTGTTCACGGTATTCTGGGTGTTTTTATATATACATACATATAATAAAATTTATCCATCTTTGTAGTATGTATTAAGTATATCAGTCATCTAGTACCCATAACACATGCTCTGCTTAGCTTGGGGCTAGATGATGCTGTGTGATTTGTCCAGCATTATAATAATATTATTTTATTTTATTAATACTGTAACAGACTTTAAAAAGTAATTACCTAACAGTAGGTACTTTAAAACTCTGAGATTAATCATAAGGAATAACAAGGAATTTAGGCGCTCATCTACAAAATTAAAACTTTTCTACACACTTGTTAGGCCAATTCTGGAATACGGCAGCTTAATTTGGAACCCGCACTACGACATCTATTCTAAAATGATAGAAAGTGTGCAAAGACGATTTTTATATCACGTATCATATGGCGATAATATGGCTAAGAAATTGCACAGCTATAAAAAAAGACTCGGCCACTACAAAATAAATGAACTATCTAACCGCAGAACATATCTAGACCTAGTTTTCTTTCACAAACTTTTCAACGGAAATATAGATTGTCCCGAAATAATTCATAAACTACCAATACATGCACCAACTCGTTTACCCAGAAAAAAATCGTACAACCTATTCAGTACTCACTGCATAACCAACCTTGGGAAACACTGTTCGTTGCCAAGACTTTTTAAGCAATATAACGCGCTCTCGAAAAGGGACGATCATGATCTTGATCTAACTGATCCACTACCTAAATTTAAGAGAAGCCTTCGTAACGTTTTATTTGCTAGAATTGATAATTCTTAAGTTCTGCAATTACGAGTACTTATATGTCAAACTTTTAAAATACCTAATTTCTTGGATGTTTTTTATTTCTATTTTTCAAATCTTTCAAAATTGTTTTTTTATATTTACAGTCTGGAAGTTATGGACTTATTTTATTTTGTTTTTGTATTTTCAGTATATGTCAAAATTTTATTATTGAAACGTTTGAAACCCCTAATTTCTTGTATATTTTTTTATAAAAAATAGTCTTTAATTATGATGAAACTCATAGTAACTACAAATAAGTACCACTTATACTTTTAAGTATTTACCTAATAATATATTATTTTTATTTAGGTAAGCATAAGTTTAGTTTAATTTAGTCGAGTAACATTGTAATAACATGCTGTGGCACCCTGTAATTAGAATAGTACATAAATCGAATATTTTAATGTTTATGGTAAGAAAAATGTTATGTGCTACTTCTGTTGGGCGTCCTTATAAATAAATAAACAGAAGATATAACTATATAATCTGTAATGTAACGGTAATTGTAAATAATAATATTTAAAAATTATTGTATAAACTATATAGGAAATGTAAATATAACCACTAGTTTGGTTACGCGAAAATAATTTTTCGACCCTTAATTGGTTTGCGTTTTGGCGGGAAAAACGGCGGGCGCTCCGCGGGCGTTCCGCGTCAGCGCTAAGTGGATACTGGCTCGGTTTTTACAATGGAGCGTAGCGTGGTATTTACGCTCTATGGAAAGGGTTTGAATGAAGCTTGTCAGTAGAATCATTCATAATGTAGTCTGTGTTCGGGATATATAGCGTAAAAATTATTTTCTATTAATTATTGATTTAATTTTATATAAAAAATACTTTTGTTTGTAATTCAAAATGTATTATCATATATCTACATGTTTTGCGGTATATACATAGTATGTGGTATAACCTCACTATATATAACATAACATTTAGGTGTCTTAGAACAAAATATTTTTTGATCGTAATTATAAAGTGCATTTTTTATGCACTTTTTTTGCGTAATTTTTTTTTTAATTTTAATTTAATCGAATAAAATTATTTTTTCTTGGGCTACGTAAATTTTATTTGTTATTGTCATTGTCAACTTCATTGAGAAGGCTACAAAACAAAGAAGAAGTTGATAAACACCATAGTTTAAAAATGACAATTGTTTTCGTGGAACGATGACTCAGCGATGACTCACTGGTCAGTTTACTTACCAAAACCAAACGACGGCTAAAAAATCTTGGTAAGTAAACTGACCAAAACCAAACGAGCGGATAAGGTAGAGTTCGCGCAAAACTTCTTGAGCTCTGTGAACGTTGCGGCAAATGAAAAGTTGCGCATGTTGACATGTTCATTCAATATTGCCAACTAGGTTATAAATAATCTTGCCACATAGTCGAAATTTTGTATTAAAAAATTGGCTTCTTGCGATAATAAAGGTGAATTCGTTCTAGCATTTAAGTTTTTATTAATCCTTAATTTAATATAATAATTGATTTTTAAATATGTTTGTTTGAATAATTAAAAAATAAATAAATGCATAGTAAAATGTGTGCTAAATAAAACGAAAATACACCAAAACTCGCGCTGGCAGCCCTAATTTCACAGACTGAGCCCCTCTCGAACCCCTTTTATCATTCCTTCCCCTCAACGCCCTAAAAACTGTGTACTGCGCAGTCACTGAAGCTAACTTCACAGAGCTCAAGAAGTTTTGCGCGAACTATATCTAATGTACCTATATTAACAAGAAAAGTACGAAAAATAAAATAATAAAAAAAAACATTCAGATGTGTACCAGCTGTTGGTATAATATTTTAAATTATTTGTATATTAGTAATTTAAATGATCTCTACGTAAAAAAATTACGCAAGTCAAAAACTGCAAAATTATCTAGAGGGAAAATAACATAACGTTAGACTAGGCGGTATGGTCTATAGCCAGCTCCGAAAGGGGCGAAAAGAAAAAAAACAAATCAAACGTCATTTACGTCATTTTGTGGTTGTCAAAATCATTGTCACAGACAGTGTCACTTCAATCAATCAAAGTTACGTGCACCGTACGGTCGTCGATCGTCTCGGTCGGTCAAGCGTATTATTTCACAACACAAACTAAACCTAACAAAAGATTTTCCAGATGGTGTTGAATCTTTGTGAAATCTGAAGTGCGAACAATACATTTTCTTTATAGTGACTCTTTCTGTTTTACGAGAGTTCCATTATGCGCAGAATTTCATTGTCAGCGCCTGAGTGACTGTGTATCAATATAAAATGAGTCGTTTTACGAACGATGTTTTGTCGTTCTCCCTGGCGACTACCGTGTCGAATTCATCGGACGATGAGGGGTGCATGCTCGTTAACGCCTCACAGAATATTATCATAACGGGTGCATACAACGGAATTCCTCAAACGTTAATTCTGAATTTGATATCATGGACATTCTTGATTCTGCTGTTTTCCGTGCTGAGGCGGACTGCCTGGAACTATGGACGTATGGCGTTGGTGCAGCGCTCCAAAAATCGGTGGACGAGCCTGTTCTACCGCGGAGGCGACGGAGATGCCCTTGTCGAGCGACGGAGGAGCCACGATGAGTCACTACAAATGGATGAAGGGTTTTTCACGTGGCTGCCGGCCGTGTTCCGTGTGACGCGTGAACAGGTACTGGCCAAATGCGGCCCTGACGCCGTCCATTACCTCTCCTTCCAGAGGCATGCCATCACACTCATGTTCATTGTAACACTTGTCTCTATCGGAATAATACTCCCTATCAACTTTCAAGGAACAAATTTACAAGTGGATGCAAACACTTTCAGTAGAACAACACTGTCTAATCTTCAAGGTTCATCTTATTGGTTGTGGGTGCACACTCTGTTAAGTATTGCATTCCTTCCTGTATCTATTCTCATTATGAGAAGATGCACTGGCCGTAAACCAGTATCACAATCAATGACTGGGACCGTTATGATAACTAACATATCGAAGGGTGATCGAAATGAATCTACAATAAGAGCATACTTTGCCCACAACTTTCCCCATATCCAGATTGTGGATTTGCGACTGGCCTTCAATGTCAACAAGCTTATAGAAGTACAGGAGAAAAAAGAAATGGTAAGCGAAGCACTTATTTACACAGACACATACTACAAGAAGACAGGAAAGCGTATAACAGTTAAGCCAAAATGGCTAGGACCTGATGTTGATGCTTTGGATTTCTACACAGCTGAGGAGAAACGACTGAAAGACGAAGCTAAGAGATGTAGGGCCATAGTTCTAAATGATCCCCTCGGAATAGCTTTCTTGACCCTACCTTCCTATCAGCTAGCTGAGCATGTCATTAACAACTTCAATCTCTATAGAGGATGGGTACTTTCCCATGCAACTAACCCAGCTGATATCATCTGGGAGAATCTGAGTGTACAGCCCGGTGTTTGGTACATTAGAGCATTCCTTATCAATGTTATTCTATTCCTAATTCTGTTTTTCTTGACTACTCCCGCTATTGTTGTCAACCTGTTCAATACTCTAGTGGCTAAACCAGACAGCTTGAGTAAGATAACAACCGTGATTTTCGAATTTCTACCGACTTTGCTGCTCTGGACAATGGCCGCGGTTATGCCTGCCATCGTTTCGTTTTCAGATAAGTTTCTGGCTCATTGGACCAAATCTCAGCAAAACTACTCTATTATGACAAAGACTGTAGTATTCTTACTCCTCATGACTTTGATCCTGCCCTCGCTCGGCCTGGCCAGTGCGGAGGCGTTCGTGATCTGGACGTTCCACCACGAGAACGACACCATGCGCTGGGACTGCGTGTTTCTCCCCGACAAGGGCGCGTTCTTCGTAAACTACGTCATCACCTCCGGCTTCATCGGAACGTCCCTCGAGCTTATCCGTTTCCCGGAACTATTCCTCTACGTCTGGTATCTGTTGCAATCGAAATCCAAAGCCGAAAAGAGTTATGTAAAGCGCGCTATACTTTACGAGTTTCCATTCGGTGTGCACTACGCGTGGAGCATTGCAATTTTCTCGATTTCGATTGTATACAGCTTCGCGTGCCCGCTGGTCGCCCCCTTCGGTTTGATCTACATGATGCTAAAGCATGTTGGTGACAAGCATAACTTGTACTTCGCCTACGGGCCTTGCGACATGAGCGGAGTTGGCGGTGGTCGTATACACTCGACTGCCGTTCGACTGGTTCGCGTGTCCGTAGTGCTCCTACTCGTGAATATGGCCGCGTGGGCCGGTCTGAGAGCCGGTTTCGAAGCTCGTACTATCATTCTGATCATGGCGTCCATCGTCGCTTTCGGGACGTTCTTGTTACTGAGTCCGTTCCCCAGCTGCACGCCTCCCGCGCCCTTGCAGGAGGAGTCCAGCATGAGGTTGTTGGAGTACGTGGCCCCAGTGCTGAATAAGCCCATTGATTCCCCGATGAGCACGACGCCCACTACGCCGGACTACGGCGCGTCATCTCCGGTCACCACGCACTCGTACAGTCCCAGTCCTATCAACATATAACATTACGATAATATAGTTTAATACCAACACTAAATTAAAATAATCTTCTAATTGTGTTTATCCTACATGCTTACTATGTAGGATAGGTTATCACGCGATAAACGAAACTTGTGATTGCATAGAATGTAATGCTGTCGATCCATATCTATGTAAAGTATTTAAGTAGAATTGTTTTTAAAGAGATTGAAATATCAATTCCAATATTTGTTTTATATAAATACTAGAATTAACAAGAAATTAAGAATGGTAAATGACAGAGGTCTATAAGTTCTAATCCTATAAATTAACTTATTTTAGATTGCGCCAACTTGCAGCTTGTATTTTTAAACAGCATAAGTTTGATAGCATCAGCATCGGTCTGTAAACTGCTTGAGCATGCCTTGACCAAGTGCCTTTAATTTATGTATACACATCTAGCACAGAACCAGTTTTGTAACTCACACATTAGTGATAGGCCTTCCTTAAAAGTGCCTATTCTTAGTCATTGACCTCATCGATGACTCAAAGATAGATTTTGCCTGCGGCTACGCACGTTACAAAAAAGCTATATCTATCATGTGTGAAAGTTATTTTATTAATTACAAAGTCCTTCACAAACGAGTATGCAGTTTGTAATGTTTATAGTGTTAAGAAGATTGCGAGGAAATTTAAAGTGTCCTGCTACGACATGTAGGTTTGAACTTTGAACACCACCGGAATCGAACATTTTCGATGGGATTATTTATTTTGTTGAGTATGCCATTTTCCATACAGTAAATTTCAGCTGTATTTATTATACACAATACATACTCGTATCTGAAATGATCATAGGTTCGGGCATAAGATATCCGGCACCAATTACGAGTATAAATTGTGATTGATTTAACTGTAGATTATTTTGCCTAATTTATAGATGTTTTTGCTTGTTTGTTAACTGGCACATTTTTGTATATAATTGTGTTGTTTCGTTTGTATTTATTTTAGGAAAATATTATCATAATTAAATGTTTTTATTCTGAAAACATCGTTTTATTTACTTGACCATAATTAAATTAGAAGGATAACTAAACCCCAGTGATTTAAGCAAATCTGGCTTATGGCTTAAATAAGCTTAAATTATTCTTTACCGTAATAATTTTTCCTCTTAGAGTAGGAATTAGCATATTATGCTAATTCCTACACTAAGAGGAAAAATTCAACATCTAATTCATATGATCAACATCTCAGCCATATGACGTCCACCGCTGGACATACGCCTCCCATAATGATCTCCATGTACCTACTGGTCTTTTGGGGGTGTTGTCGCCATACTCGGCACATTGACAGGCGGGTTGGAGAGCACATTACGGCAACATTCCGTATATACGGAAAGACGCTGCTGCATATCTTCCGGGGGTAGTCCTTGACGGATTCTTATCGTACACGGGTAGTCAGTATTTTTTAATATTTAAGGCGCTTCTGTCGTGACGTCATGTTATAAGCCAAAAACTGTACCTAGACGTGACGTCACACGACATAATGTACCGGTACCTTTCGCCGTTATTTTAATTTGAGTATATAAAATTGCATTTCTCATAGTTTAGTTATTATTATATGTTGGGGTCAAATTTTGATATTATTCAACCGATAAGGAAAAATATCAAAATTTTAACCGATTTGACTTCTATTTGGTACATAATAATAACACGTTACACGTACGATAAGGGTCGAAACAGCTGGTGCCTCCCCCAATTTAACAAGTACGTGCACATTCCCGATATTTAATACATGAGGGGTAGTTGCCATACTCACCACGCTTGGCAGGCGGGTTGGTGAGCGCAGTACGGGATGTTGATACACGGAAAGACGCTGCTGCCCATCTTCCGGAGGTGTCCCTTAGCAGGCTCTTACTGCATCCATGGGTAGGAGAGGAGGGGTAACATTCTACTGCCGGCACTCCACGGCAATATATCAATTTATCTCGTCATAATCTATGTCTGTATACACTCCAAACCGTAAAAAAAGTATTTATTTCAAAAATACAAGCTTCTAAACTTTCGTATTTCAACACTGATTTTAGCCCACCTTTGGATGAAACTAAATAATATAAGGAGAGAGAAAACTCAAAAATAAATGCCGTTCCGACATAGTTTAATTAATCAAAAGTTGAAATTAATGTTATCTTGAAAAGATTACACTCAAGTTTTTCTATAATAAATAACCCTTGTGCTAAAAGTCTATTCACATATTTTTGCGCGGTCGGTTTAGGAATTAATCATTGTGCATTTCATTCTAGGGCGCGGGTAAACATGTGAATATGTAGTAGGAGTGTCTTAATAAATAAATAAACACACTATGTCAGGTGAGATAGCATACATTTAGGCCGCGCTCACTGACGACTTTGCCTCCGTGACTAGTTGGACCTTAAGATTTGTGCGCGTGGTAAATAAATGTTTTTCTTATTCTAAGTCTTATTAGTTTAATTTTTTAAAGAAGTCTGGTCGCTTGTTGAGCAGCAATATCTTTCATAAATTTCTGGAAATGTCCAGCATTCGTCATTATATTATACAAGGTATATCATTATATGCGTTCTACGCCAGAGGGTGGGGGGTTCAGACCCCATTGGTGATTAGTTTTGGGGGGGATATAATTAAAAAATCCTATTTTCAGTTTCCCATACAAAAAGTTTAAATTTCATAGTGCCTAAAAAACGTGACAGCCCTGTCCGGGCAATCTAGTAGGTATAGGTAGGTATTTATCTTCGCAGGTAAATTTCCGCTATGGCGGGAGATTACTCGACGATTTATTTAGTAAATGCGTAAGTAATAATAAGATGTGTGTATAACCTAAACCTAGGTAGTATTAGGAAAGTTTTAAGTACCTCATATTTTCTCGCTTGTCAGATGTCTAGACGGCTTCTTTATTTCGATTTCGTAGGTATTCTTAGAAGGTACACAATCACAGACAAGTAATTCACTCACTTCTAGCACTTAGGTAGGTACATTTACACAAGGTAAAGATTTTATTGAATAAAATGACGTAGGTTCCTACAGGTAAAGCTATAAGGCTAAAGTAGTTATTTTAGGCGTAGGTATTTAAAAAGTTCATAAACCAACAAGTCTTATTTACATACGTAGGCTTTGTGTATCCGCTAGGACAGTTTCCCGGCTTGGCACACGATGTCCTGGAAACCGCTCTGTGTACATCCTACCATCCTAGCTATGGCATAAAGCCGCACCATTTCAGTCCACTGTTCACTTGTGTACGACATTGTCACAGCACAGATAAGTTACACAGTTAGTTTACATTTTACCGCAAATCGGCACACATATTCGCGATGTTATGTCGAAATCACGACATTGCACACGACCTGCAAGCACTGCTGCCGCCACGGGACTTGCGATGACACGCGCGAGGCAAGCCGCTAGACGGGGCGCCCGCACCCCGCGCCCCGCTTGTCCTCGTTTGTGTCTATTTTATTGGTTTAAAGAGTACCTTAAAAATGGCATAAAATCATAAAACTATTTTTATTGATATTAACCTTATTCCGATCGCTACATGGTTCAAAGCTCAATAAAATAAACAGTGATAAGAAATGAATATTTAGTATGTCCACTCAGCCAGAGATGGCGTTATTGCCAAATATTTTTTTATAGTCTCTATTCCCAGGAAATAAGATTACTAATACAATGGCTGTTTTTCTTGATTGCTTGACTATCCACAACACAAAGCCACTCGACAATAGATGGCGTTTTTGCCAAATATTTTTTTATAGTCTCTATTCCCAGAAAATAAGATTACTAATACAATGGCTGATTTTCTTGATTGCTTGACTATCCACAACACAAAGCCACTCGACAAGAGATGGCGCTATTGCTATCGATTTTTGTTATAGCCTCTATCAACGAGACATAAGATCGATAATACAATGGCTGTTTTATCGATTGCCCAGAAAACATACTTCCTTAGTGATGTACAAATACGAGACGAATGTATCGATATCGATCATTACCTACTGATGAATAACGAAATAGGTACGTCAGGTTATTTGTGGTGGTCGAAATAAAAAGCTTGCCTTTTCTTTTATTCTTTAATGACAATGAATGAAAATTTATTGTCCTTGAAATAGGACATACTTGTTAATTATCTGTCTTTTGTAAGTTTTACGTTTAATTTTAATAAATGATGGATACGCACATTTATGTATGTATTTATTATTTAATGACAATGAATGAAAATTTATTGTCCTTGAAATAGGACATACTTGTTAATTATCTGTCTTTTCGTAAGTTTTACGTTTAATTTTAATAAATGATGGATACGCACATTTATGTATCGTTCTGTTATGGCTTTTATCAAATCACTGACATGGTTTGATGCGGGAAACTGTCCGACTTGATATTACGTAATATTTTCAGCCGCCGTGGGGTGCCGGCAGTAGAATGATATCCCTCCTCTCATGCCCATGGATGCAGTAAGAGCCTGCTAAGGGATACCTCCGGAAGATGGGCAGCAGCGTCTATCCGTGTATCAACATCCCATACTGCGCTCACCAACCCGCCTGCCAAGCGTGGTGAGAATGGCAACTACCCCTCATGGAGATCCATGAGGGAGGCCTGTGTTCATCAGTGGACGTTTAATGACTAAAATGAATATTTTCATTATTATAAATTATTTTTTTATTACCCTTCCATACATCGAATAACAGCTTCTGCTACTTTGCATATTCTGATTATGTCATCAGATGGATAAACCAGTCCGCCCTTATCTTTGGCTACTATGAATTTGTGTAGCGAATTTATTTGTTTCGTAATAAGCGCGCCAGCACAGACGTCACAATTTAATTTCTTGATCAAAATGGCAATGTAACCTGCAATGTGTGCTATAGCTTGGGAACTGAATTCTGAAATGTTACTTAACAGCTCACCAATTTCTTGTTCTTCGGTATGGTCTTCTAACCAGTCTTCATTTCTCAAATCTAAACCAGTTGTCTTATTTATACGTTCAACAGCGGATGAACAATTAATAGGGCGAGTAATAATGGAGTGTAAGAGCAAAGCTACGGAGTTCTTGTAAATATTGTTCTTTTGTAACAACACCTGATTTTAAATTTTGTACTTGTCTAGTAACCAAATCATTCACCTGGAAAAAAATTAAGAGGTAAGTACGTAGTTTGATAATAAAATTAACGTACCGTTGTCTATGCATATGGTCACATTAGTGACGCCATATTCAGTCAAATAAATAAATTACGCTCACCTTAACATTAGTGTTTTTAAGATTAGTTATTTTCATTACTAATATTGAACTTTTCTTCTAAATTTTTTAAAATGTTTTCAAATTTTCTTTACTTTCTTTTTCACTTACTTTCGATTTTGTGTTTGTAGTCTCTTTATTTGCAATTTCTGTCTTTTAATTCTATTTTCATTCCATCGTAACTTCCTGTTTAGTTTTATTTTCCGATGAGTAGAAGCAGCTGAGCTGAAGTCTGCATTGCTATAAATTTTTGTTTTTTTCTGTGTGACATAGTTCGTTAAGTCTTCTGAATCAAGTTTCCGCTTATGTCTCTTTGGCGTTGAAGAATTTTCTGAACTCGGTGTTGCTGAGAGATTTTGTGCCTGTAGTTTTTAATACGTTTCATTAGATTTAGATTTACATACCTATTCGTTACATACATAGATAAAGGTAATGAAATAAAATAAGATGTCTTGAATACAAGTACCATAATTACCTGAAAACACAAAATTTTTAGAGTCGGTATAGCTGTGTTAACAATGTATTTGTTTCCACTTTTTTTTATTAGAAAATCTTGGTTCTTAAGGTGCTCTGAGCAAATTGTGCTGATTTGTGAAGGAAACCAATTTTGTCTCCCAGTTGCATCGATCCATTTTTTTCTAATGTCTGGTGCCTTGGGAAAACTGAAACCAGAGAATACTTTCTTATACTTCTTGATAGTTTGTCTATAATTTTTACCTTGTACCCAGTGGTTGGGTATGAACCCAGGTCTAAAATACATCCAGATTAAATCATCACAAAAACAAAACAAAAATTAACGCCCTAAAACATACTTAAATGGTAATGTTTACAAAATCATAACCATTAAAGTCATCGATAGCACATTCGTGTTTATTACGGCACATCCCTAATTGAGTAGCGAAAATTGCGGTTTAAGAAAAACCGACCTTAAGTGTTATGTTTCATAGTCTATTTTTCTATTTCTATTTTCTACGATACTGAGGTCATCGTCCCGACAATTAGGGTAGTCACTGCGTAAAAATCAGCTGTTAATGTTGAAAGTTTCTTCAGAGTTTTTTCAGAGATACCAATCGAAATTCGAAAAGTCGTTGAACAAACGTTGTTCCCTGGGGGGGTCTAAATCCCTCCTTTTTCGCATAGTACACATATTATGATACAGTCTGTATATGTAAGGTAGGTATCTACTTCATTAAAATCAACACGTTGTCGTGTCATGTTCTAATCTGGTCTAGAGGTATATTATAGTACATTTTACACGCTGATTAATAAAATAAAATTAATTCATACACGGCTTATGATTTCAACGTGTTGTCTAATGCAATAGCACAGAATAGTAATGTATACAGTATTTTAACTCGGCCGTATTTTTGAAATAAATACCTACAGCCGCGAGGTACGTAAACATGCCATAGGGTTTTATAAGCAATTTTTCCGTGGCCGAACGGTTAAGGCAGCCTGCGTTGAAGGTGTTCGTCTGAACGTTACGGGTCCGAGTCCCGTCGGAGACAAAATTTTGATTGCATTTTTCATTTTCTATGCCACAGGGTTGCCCACCTCCAGCATTTTAATTAAATTTACCTACTTTGTGTTTCCATTTAGTTTTGTGATTGTAAATATACTTTTTTATATAAACAAATATAATACTTTGTGAATTGAATAGATAAATTGAAAATATAGTGTACGCAGAAGTACTACAAAATAACATAGTTTATAGAATTATTAGAATAACCTACAATCTAAATGATATAAGATAATAAGACCCAGTACTTTTACCACAGATAATATAATACACTAGTACTTTTACCTAACGTTTTAAAGTTCCACTCTTACTGATGACAGCGTGATGTAGGTACCTACCTACCTAAAATTACGCTTAACGTAGGTATTATTTAAACATATTTTCACCTTCTACGTAAACGAAGTCGTGGGTAAAAGTTAGCGTTAGCCCAAAGAAACTATTCCACGCGGATGAAGACGCGGGCAGAAGCTAGTTAATAATAAATAAAATACCACGTCTTTACTTTGAATTATACAAACTAACAAAACGAAACACACATGCCCCGAGGTTTTTACACAAGCGTACCTACCGTATCATGATTCATGAACCGCCTATAACTACCTATTTCACTCGTGTCAATCACTTTACTCTATTCACATTATTTAAGAATCCAGACATCTTTTTTTTCGGGAGATAAAAGGAAATACTTGTCCATTAAAAAGACACACATTATGCACCTACCTACTAGGTAGTAAGTAAAATTATTTTATAGTCTTACCTTTCAGAGTTTCCAGGTTATCTAAAAAAAGTTATCTCTGGATGCGTTCTTGAAAATTTCATGCAACCAAAAACAGCACAATCCATACTTGAAAAAATCGCGCGGTTATTGTTAAAAAAATAACACACCTCCGTTCGTCACTGCGGCACAGTCGCGACTGTTTAGATGCCGAGCGAGAGCCGAGATCGAGGCGCGTAGGTATAGCTCGCGCTTCGTCCGTTTGTATGAAGTCAGAACACTGTATACATTACTATTCTGTGGCAATAGGTACCTACTTGTAGAGGTACCAACCAACTCGTAGGTAGGTGTGGGGCCATCCATCCGTGAATGATGTCACACGAAATTCAGGAATATTTTTTTACTTCCTCATAGCTGATCACATTTGTAAGACCCATCCCCCCTAGTCATCATCTCCGCCATAGGACGTCCACTGCTGGACAAGGGCCTCCCTCAGAGCAGGGGTTCTTCTGCCGGCACCCCTCCCTACTTATTTCATTAAAATTATTGAAATGTGACGACACGAATTTGAAGACCCCTCTCATCCCACCCTTTGTCACACTTCGTCGACCCTCACCCTGCCCCTTGTGACGTTATTTTATGTGACGGATGGCCTCTAAGTACCGTGTTATTCTTATCATCCATAACCGTTTGTTAGTTTCGACATGTAGCAACAAACTTCTATCGCACTTCTAATGGCCGTGGGGTACCGGCAGTAGAATGTTACCCCTCCTCTCATGCCCGTGGAAGCAGTAAGAGCCTGCTAAGGGATACCTCCGGAAGATGGGCAGCAGCGTCTTGCCGTGTATCAACATCCCGTACTGCGCTCGCCAACCCGCCTGCCAAGCGTGGTGAGTATGGCAACTACCCCTCATAAAGATCCATGAGGGAGGCCTGTGTTCAGTACCGTAAAATGGGGTAAATAGGGATCCAGGTCTAAATTGGGACAAAACTCGGGAAGATTTTTCAAATGGTAACATAGAAGGTATGCTCGATTCAATATTTGGCGTGATTATTTAAATTAGTAGTAGAATAACAAAAAATACTGTGGCAACACCGAACAGGTGTGAAGTTAGCCCCTAAAAGCAGTCAGACTCAGTTGAAAATCACGTTCTGGAGAGAGATGTTTTGGTTGCCGTCAAAACTTTGTTCTATTGAGTTAATTTCTGATATTTATTGCAAAACTTCGATTGAATTGTGTGCTTTAATGTTATGGGAACACTTTCACTAAGAATCAGGTACGTAATATTTCTGTATGTGTTGTTTTTATTGACTAAAATTAAAGGCTATAAAATTGGACTTTTTTGGGGGAAATTGGAATGTAAACAGTCTAAATAGGGACAGGAACGGCTAAATAGGGACGACAATTGTTATAATAGAAACGAGAAGTGTGTTAATTGGACTGATTTCCTAGGGTTGTCACTAAGAATGATAAGGTATCAACTACCTATTTAACTATTTATTACCTATCTAACTATTTATTTTCGTTGCATATTTTGAACTTTTTTTATGAATTACCTATTTGATTGTTTACAGAAATGCCACGATCATACACAAAAAGTCGAAATAACCCATATAAAAAGTATGATTCTGAATCAATACGTATTGCGATTGCGGAATACGAAAGCAGTTCAAACATATCACTAAAAGTAATAGCAGATAAATATAAGATAAGTAAATCTGTATTACACAGACATATGACACGAGTAATGAGGCCTCATGGTAGGCCAAAATGTTTGAATGATGAAACCGAACTATATATAATCCAATATTTAAATATCTGTTCGGAGTGGAATAGGGAAAAAAAAGTCAAAACATTTGATAATATAGACAAGATACTTGTTAAAAACTGTAATGATACGTTAGAAGAGAAAATAAAGAAAGCTAATAGTGCAGAAGTTAAAGAAGATGTCAAAACATACAAAAACCAAAAAGGAATGTTAAATGAAGAAACAGAAAAAACTGTAGAAGCCATACCGGAGAAAAAACACAAACTTGGAAATCAGAATCTTTGGCAAGAAAATAAATTGATGGTACAGGAAGAAAAATCTTATAGTTTGAATGATTTAGAAATTTACAAAATGCCTCTCATTTCAGAAGAAAACATTTCAATTAGTGAAAATGTGACAATTGAAAATAGTAATGAATGTGAACAAATGCTAATTACGGACAGTGACAACAAATTAGAAGAAAGTTTGAATAAGAAGCCGGGTGAAATTGAAAAATATAAACAGTATAAGAACGAAAGGAAAATATTTAAAACAGAAAAGGAAGAATTTACAATTAAAATTAACCCTGGAAAATCTTCAGATAAAAAAATTGAAAAGAGTCGATTCAAAGAATGGCATTCAGAAGAACCTGAAAAGAAAAAAATACGAATCATATCAAACAAATTAATAACCATTCCTACCCATGGATACGGTCATAAACATTCCGAACTAAGTAAGTCTGATTCTGGTCAAATAAATAAATCTATGCCCAACAGGAAATGTCAAAGATATTATAGAAATGATGCAGAATTTTTTAAAGATTTAACGGAAGATTGATGAAAAATGTTATTTTATATTTAAAAGTGACAATTCTAATCAAACTGGATCTCGTGGTCTTATATGTAGATGTTTATAAAATTTAGTTATTTTACTATTGAACATGTTACATTACTATTGTTATTGTTTATGAGTAGAGATTTAGAATGCTTTATTGTGAGCAGATACAGTTAGTAAATACTGCATTAATGTAAGCCTCTCATTGCCTTTATTATGATAAATACTCATATTTTTATAATTCTACGTAATTTAATTATGTAATTGAAGAGAAGTAAAACTTTGATTATTAAATGTGTATTCTTTCTTCTTCTTATTATTATTTCCAACTGTCCAACTCTCATTCTCTTACAGTAGGTAGGTACCTAAGTAGAAAATCTTAGTAGGTAGATAGGTACCCATCTAGTTTATTGGTAGGTATTGAGAAGGTGATAGCCCTGACGAATTTCCCTATTTAGCCTTGCCGCGTTCCTATTTACCCCAGTTGCAGTGTAAATTGGGATGAGCATTATTTTGGCGTTTTTCACTAAGAATTCAATAATTACAGGTATTTTCCATAGTTTGTCGTCTAAATACCATCAAGACTTAAATTTTGGCGTAGAATATGTTGTGTTTTATACCAAGGTATCGGTCAAAACTCAATTCAAAGTTTGATTTCGTCCCTATTTACCCCATTTTACGGTAGTGGACGTCTTACGGCTGAAATGATGATGATGACACTTCTAATTGGGTATCTGCATTTATGTAGGTTAGAACTTCTTTTACGTTATTAGTAGAATTAACGAAGACGCGCGGGTGAAAATGTATGGACACCTATTTTTAGCACTTCATTGGATTCTCTGCTGACGTAGTCGCTTTGATCTTATCGCACGAGTAAACAATGCGATTAGGAGTAGGTAGGTACATTTTACATTGTTTTTAAACGACTCAAAATAAAGGAGGAGGTTCGCAAGTCGTCTGCATTTTTTCGTACCTACATACATAGATTAGATAGGTAGATTAATTTATATCGTCTGTGGGTAGATTAATTTCTAAGTTATTATTTTATTCGTGTCTGATGCAGCATCCTTTTTGAGTGAAGGTACACGTAAACTAAAGGCAAGTTAACTCATTAAATTATGTTTATAATTTTTAGGGTTCCGTAAAAAGTATAAACATAATTCCGTAATCCAATGGGTAAAAATGGGACCCTATTTGGTACTAAGACTCCGCTGTCCGTCTGTATCTCATGAACCGTGATAGCTAGACAGTTGAATTTTTCACAAAATGATGTATTTCTGCTGCCGCTGTAACAACAAATTGGACAAAATAAATATTTATTTTATCCCATACAACAAACGTAATTTTTTGGCCGTTTTTTGCTCAATTTTAATAACGGCAATAGGTAGACTTTTGAAATCTTCCTTCTTGTAGCTTCCACTAACTACAGGCAAAATGCGTATATGTATGCTGAGAGCGAGTAATATTGTGAATGAGTTTAGTAAATTATTGGACATGGACCCATTTGGTATTAGCATTGGCGAGGCAAGGCGGTGCCTAAACACGTCATTTCTTTGATTATTAGGTAGGTTAATTATATTGTTTAGTTATATAGGTTAGTAGGTATTTAAGTGCATTTTCGTAGGTTTATAGAATTTTTTATACATAGATTTAAGTAGTTTTACAAGTGTCCGGCTTTATATTATAGACTATTTCTATCAGTGAAGACCTGTAATTGGCTTTCTGATGCTATTGAAAATATTTACTACCATTTACTTTAGCTGTTGGTTTTCCTTATATTAAATAAATAAATATTCACAGAATATTAAGTTGTAATATTCATTTTAAAAATAAATAATTTAATTATAATGAACGGAACTCTTCGTGTGCGAGTCCGAATCGCAATTTATTTTTAGGTTTTATTGGTAATTCCTTTGTTCGACGTCTCTATAAATATAAAATCTGTATACCTACTAGCACAACGGGCAACTTCGACACTACACATAAGGAAGCAATATGTTACATAAACTGTAGGTAGGTAAAACAGATGCGATATGCTCTATAAATCATACATTAACATAAACCTAGCTAGGTAGCTGCATTGATGGCCATAACTCGGTTTGAACACCTTTGTCTATCTGCAAGTGTGACACGCTTGCAAGACCGATGATATTATAAATTCTAAACACATTTGATTAGAATAACTAAGATTACTTAATAACTAATGATACCTTCCTACTGATGAGTTACCTAAAAAAAACGTTAATGCGTCAACTTTGAGCTATCAATCAAAATAAAGATACGTGTAGGTATGTAATTAATTTGTTAATATTATCGCTTATGCCGTGGGGTGCCGGCAGTAGAATGTTATCCCTCCATTCATGTTCGTGGATACAGTAAGAATTTGCCAAGGGATACCTCCGAGAGATAGGCAGCAGCGTATTTCCGTGTATCAACATTCTGTACTGCGCTCGCCAATCTGCCTACCAAGCGTGGTGAGTATGGCAACTACTCCCAATGGATGATGCATGACAGATCCGGCCTGTGTTCAGTAGTGGACGTTTTACGGCTGAAATGATGATGATGACTAGATAGGTCATTGATTTTACCTAGGTATAAGTATTGCACTTATCTTACGATAAGATCACAAAGAACAAGAGTAGGTAGGTATTAATACCGTTTCCTTTGTATAATGGTTCTACCTACCGAAATACTTAAGTGAGTACGTATTTAATAAAAATACTAATTTAACCCCAGTGTTGATTGGGCCTAGGTACCATAATAAGCCAAAATACTAATTTAACCCCAGTGTTCCAATCAACACTGGGGTTAAATTAGTATTTTTATTAAATATCAGGCAGGTATCCGCGCTCTAATAGATAATCAAACGAACTTACAAAGTGAAGTTCGATCGCTATTAAATGAGTCACTTCATTCGAAGATATATTATTAAGAAAGGTAGTATCAATTTATCCTACCTACTTCGCAACGCACTTTTTTTTGTCGGGTACTGTATGTGTTCTCAATCGCGCCCTACCGCGAGTCATCATTCCTTTATAGAGGAAATTAAAAAAGGGGTATTTTTATGTTTATATATTTAGATGCGTAATTTTTATATCTTCAAATGAAGTTACTCATATAATAGCGACCGAACTTCACTTTGTAAGTTCGTTGATCATCTGTTATTATTATCGTCAAGGTAGATATTTGGAGCACCTATTCAATTCATGGATAAAAAAATCATAAGATTGTAATGAATTTAAATTTCAATAACAAAAAACGAACTGTAGGTAGGTACATAGTTTTTTAATTATTTAGTCCTTCATCAAAAACTTATCAATTTCATAAATAAATAAAATAACGGTAATGTTAGGTATTTACATGGTTATAATTTATAAATCATTATATATTTATTTAAGCGTAACTTACAATAGAGCTCGTACGATATTATAATTTTAACAGAAACTTGGTTAGCTGATTATATTATATGTATATTATTATTATTGGATTCTGAACTTTTTAGCAGTATTTATGTGGTTTGGCGCCGGGACCGTGACTATAGCTCAACTGGACAAACCAAGGCAGGGTGGCGGAGTTCTGATCGCTGTTCGAAAAGACTTGCAAGTGAAGCCACAACCATTGTACCTACTGTTCATCTGTCGAGGACTCTTGGGTGACCGTATCGCTCCGACAAAATAACAAATCATTACTAAATGTTCACTTATGCTGCATAAATTGAAATTAAGTTTCTATCGCTGTCATTAGAGGAGGCTGTTGAGTTTTTTTACTCTGTAATAGATCAATTAACACAAGAATTTATACCATCTCAAATAGTCAGCGACATTACTCCTCAACTTATCCGTCACTGGCGCAACTTTCAAACTTCCTCTAATATACTAGGTAATTCCTGATTTTGTCCGTTCTTGTAACTCCACACATCCATCTCAGCATTCGCATTTCCGCAACATGCACTCTTCTTGTTGCCCAACACTCAGATCCATACATTACGAAAGGTCTTATGATCGTCTTGTAGATTTTCCCCTTTATTTCAAGGGGCATATGTGGATCGCACGTTGTTCCTGTGACCTGTCGCCATTTCATCCATCCCGCATTTATTCTGTTTTGCACGTCCCGGTCAATATTGCCATCGTTCTGGATTAATGAACCAAGGTACCGGAAGTCGGAGCAAACTGGCACGGATACACCGTCTAAGGCAATAGGGAAAAAACTGGATGGACCACCGAAGTCGCAGAACAAGTGCTTGGTTTTTGTTCTACTGATCTCAGTCCGACACTCTCCAGTCTCTCTTGCCATTTTGCCAGTCTGCTCTGGACCTCAGTTGCATTATCTCCGACAAATACGATGTCGACGGCGAACAGCATGCACCAGGGTGCCTCCTCCTGTATGTCTGATGTCAGTGCATCCATTACCAGGAGAAACAAAAAATAAGGGCTCAAAGCCGATCCCTGGTGCAAACCCACTGCCACATCGAGCTTATCACTGACTCCTGCTTCGGACCGGACGTGTGTGTTGCTCTCTCATACATCGCACTCACAAGCTGCACGTACTTTCCAGGTAGGTATTCTTTTCTCATTCATAGCCCACCACAGAACCTTACGGGGTACCCTATCGTATGCTTTCTCCAGGTCAACAAACACCATAATTATGCGAAAACTACCGATTTTCAAAATTCTTTCACCATTAAAAAGCTACATTATCCCTGAGTAGCGTAGGCTATATTTTATCCGTAATCCCACGGTAATTACGCGGGTGAAACCGCAGAGTGCGGTTAGTTATCAATATAGAATAAGGGAGTTGTCTGTAGTAGGTATAATCGAGACTTTTTGTACATACAAACCTAAACCTAGGCTAAGTCAACGAAATCGTTAGTTGACTGATGCAGTAGGTATTAATACTAATTGCACTATCAGTAGGATGCCCCAGTAGAAGCATGGTTTATAAGAACTTAGTCCATAGTAAGAAAGAAGTTAAGTGTCTTTTAAAACTTGATCTTAAATCAGTCAGCCATTAAATAACGATATTTAATTACCTGATTATTGACCTAACTACATACACAAACGAGGTTGATTAATTAGGCGCACATTAGGTGTAACATACACCGTAGGTACCTACCACAGAATCGAAAGTAGCTGCATAACTGCGATTAACAACATTACGTTGATTACGTGCCGTATTACGCCCTACTACACTTTACTGCTCTCATGCATTTGTGATTTTGATATACGAAAGGAAATTATGTAACAAATCTTCATAATATAATATCCCACACGATACACAATTATTACATCATAAAAATAAGTTTTTATTTTTCATTAGATCAATATTCAATGTAAATTTAACTAATCCATTAATTAAGAACTTTATACTGTGAGAAGAAACTGTCTCCTGACACACAGCTAACGCTAGTTCGGGAGCCAGGGCTTCATACTGAACTGTACTAATGGTTTGATCAATAAACGTTATTTGTATTTGTATTTGTATCTTGAATTTTATGATCATCATCATCTCATTCGTAGGAAGTCCACTGAAAACATCACTCATGAATCTACAAGTAACTGAACATGAGGTTGTTGCCATACTCACCACGCTTGGCAGGCGGGTTGGCGAGCGCCGTACGGGATGTTAATACACAGAAAGACGCTGCTACCCATTTTCCGGAGGTATCCCTTAACAGATTCTTACTGTATCCATGGGCAAGAGAAGAGGCAACATTCTACTGCCGGCACGCCACGGCAATTATTTTAGGATAATGAGTTAAAATTCGAAACGCTACCCTAAAACGTTGCATTAGGTTAGGGGATATCCATAATTACGTTACAAACTACAAGTGGAAGGGAGGGGTCGACGTGGTGTGACATTTGTAATGAGGGGTGGGAAGGGTCCAAAAATTCTTCACGTCACATTTAAATAAATACTTTATGGAAATAAATCTTCATCATTCCAGCCGCAAAAAGTCCACTACTGAACAGGCCTCACTCTATCTTCATGAGGGGTAGTTGCCATACTCACCACGCTTGGCAGGCGGGTTGGCGAGCGCATTACGGGATGTTGATACACAGAAAGACGCTGCTGCCCATCTTCCGGGGGTATCCCTTAGCAGGCTCTTACTGCTTCCACGGGCATGAGAGGAGGGGTAACATTCTACTGCCGGCACCCCACGGCTAAATAAATCTTATTTTCATGAAATTAAAACTTGTAACGTTTTAACTTGGACGAAAAATCACGTGCCAAATGTTAACCAATTCATCATTTCCCTGCCCTTATCCCACTTTTATGTGGGGTCGGCACAACAGGTTTTCCTCTTCCACCCCGCTCTATCAGCCATCATCTCAACACTCACTCCTTTCTTACCCATATCATCCTTCACACAGTCCATCCATCTTTTCTTAAGCAAATGGAACCGTGAAATAATAATGTTTTCGTTCCTTAATTTCTAGATGTGAAACTACAAAATACCCTACTTAAGGGGCCACCTTAAGTAGGTAGGACCCTACATACCCACAATGCTCTAACTAAACTCTAAAGCGTTCTATTTTGGCATTAATAATATCTAGGTGCTTACTCGAATTTCGTGTGCGGTACTGGCCTCAAAAATCAAAGCCTTTATTCAAATAAACGCACACTGAGTTTCAGCTTTCTACACCTTGTAATTAACCGTTATTAAAAACATTGATTTTTAGAAAAACTCGTCTAATTCATAACCATGCATTTTTTTAGAAAAACTACTAGGGCACCAATTGGCAATTACAGCGCACCTGCCCACGAAAGATCATGTCTGTTTGTCCAGCCGTTCCGGAGATGTGGAAATCTGCCAAACGTTACTGCAGCGGCAATTGGAATTAACGAAAAACCACAGGACGCACAAATGCCGCTGGCCGGCCAAGGACAGGCACAAATAAGCTACCTTTTAGGCTACTTTAAATTTGGCTAAGGCTAATAGAAAAAAATCATGCCGCTGCAGTAACGTTTGCAGGCGTTACTGCAGCGGCATTTTATTTTTTCGAATTACTCTGAAACCTTAATACGCACTTATTTTATTTTTGGGGCACAATAACAGGGTATAGCGCTTTAATTTTTCTAAAATTTTCAACTTGATCCGAGTCGACATGCCCCCCAGTAACGCACACCGACTCTTGCATCAACCACCGCTGTGGGTAATCGTAAGTATAATAAATGCGTAACAACTCAAAATTAAGTTTGTTGTTGTATATGGGCTTTTTAAAATTACTGATTAGTTTCAAAAATTACCATTTTTAAAGAACGTCTCTTTCTAACTTAAATTTATAATTAAATGGAATCAGGCGTTACTTTGTGGAAATCCATGACAATAAAATGCAATAAAAATATATTTAGTTTTAATTCCGCTTATGCCATAAGCAGAATTAAAACTAAATATTTTTTAATGCATTTTATTAACTTAAATTTATACAATTGAGTTAGAAAGAGATGTTCTTAAAAAATGATTATAACTATAAGTCTGTATTATTGTTTTTAAAACACTGAAGTGGGCGTTTGGCTAGTTTAGCTATCTAGCGATTTTCTAGGCGAAATTCGAATATTTTATTATTTAGTTAAATTCTTGTAATATAATCATCATCATCATCATCATTTCAGCCGTAAAACGTCCACTACTGAACTAAGGCCTCCCTCATGGATCTCCATGAGGGGTAGTTGCCATACTCACCACGCTTGGCAGGCGGGTTGGTGAGCGCAGTACGGGATGTTGATATACGGAAAGACGCTGCTGCCCATCTTCCGGAGGTGTCCCTAATATAATAATAAAGAAAAATGAAATCCTTTAATTTTTGTACCTATAAATACCGTTTTTAAGAGGGTCTGATCTGATTTAGAGGGGTTTCAGATTATAAAAGTTGGTCAGCTCAAATTAATTATAAAAGTTTTATTGTACATAAATTACTAGTAACAATGATGTTGATGGACTTAAAAAACTTTGGGTTTATTAGTGATATTTTGTGCTATTTTTAAACAGTTTTTTCTTACATTGAATAACAACAGATGAACTCATATAAATAAAATTTCTTTTCTAAACATTCAAAACCAAATAGCATAAAACATTTCTAATAACAGCCACACATAAAGTCACCTATAGCTATTAAATAATTGAGTACAATTTAACAAACTATAGAAGACTTTAGAACTATTAATCTAAAAGTCTATAAATTAAAAACTAGTGTGATTTCTTGGGCTTAGATAGTTTCTCGTATTTGCTCTTAGAAGAGTACCATAGACCGAAGGGGATGGCCAGAGACGGCAGGGTCATGACAGCGAAAGCAGCCCAGTCCAGGATGTGTGAAGAGAACTTGCGGTCAAAGTCTTTGAAGGCAACAATGGCGCCTTCTCCGGGAGAGCTGCTAAATGCATACTGGACCTGAAAATGATGAGGAATTCATGTGTTAACAGATTTCATAATGAAGAATGTTTCTCCAATATTTTTTTTATTATCTTTTCTTTGACTACCAGGTATATAAATCTTCTACAATAACACTTATCTATGTAATCAGCAAATTTGGAAAGTAATATTTATTCTTCAATAGACTAACAAATGGAAAATGAGCCACAACCTACAGTTATTTAAAACTTAAATGAAAGTATAGTTCGCGCAAAACTTCTTGAGCTCTGTGAAGTTAACATCAGTGACTGCGCAGTACACAGTTTTTAAGGCGTTGAGGGGAAGGAATGATCGAGAGGGGCTTAGTCTGTGAAATTAGGGTTGCCAGTGCGAGTTTTGGTGTATTTTCGTTTTATTTAGCACACATTTTACTATGCATTTATTTATTTTTCAATTATTAAAACAAACATTTAAAAATAAATTATTATATTGAATTAAGGATTAATAAAAACTTAAATGCTAGAACGAATTCACCTTTATTATCGCAAGAAGCCAATTTTTTAATACAAAATTTCGACTATGTGGCAAGATTATTTATAACCTAGTTGGCAATATTGAATGAACATGTCAACATGCGCAACTTTTCATTTGCCGCAACATTCACAGAGTTCAAGAAGTTTTGCGCGAACTTTAGGTGGATAAATACATTTAAAAAATATTAAATACCTAGTGATTTACAATTAATTTGATGAACTTGACACCTATTGCCCAGAATGGCGAACTATCACTGTGGAGCGAGATGAATGGAGAAAGGGAAGGGAGGCCTTTGCCCAGCAGTGGCATCTGATGGGCTATTTACATTTTAGATTTCGATTAACAATGATTTATTTAAAAATTTTTTTTGTACTTTAGTAAAATTCTTTCAGGAATATTTAATCTGATGTACATAGCTTTCACAATCAAGTAGGCAAAATGTGTGATTTCAAGAGAAACATTTAAAAAATACATGTAACATGTACATGCTTCAAAAAATCATCCAAATTCAATTTCAAATTTAATCCAAATTTAAAAAAAAAATCATTGAAAACCAAGGAATTTAAAGAAAATCATTATAAACCACTATGAGAACTAATTATGTTATTTTGTATTTACCCTTCTACTTTAAGCTTTGTTTAAATAACTCTGTAGGTTGCTATTGCTTATTTTCCATTAATAAGTCTATTGAAGAATTAAAATTACTCCGCTGATCAATTGGCAAAGTTTTCTACTAGCCTTATTACACATTTTAATTTTCAGACTGAATTCTGTAGTTATAAACAATTGTTATAGTGTGTAAACACTCACCTCTGGGGCATCCTCAGTAGGCTTGTATGTGATCTCAGCAGACGTGAAGTTAAAGTAGCCAAATCTGTTTGATCTCACAGTGACAACATGGGTCACATTAGTCTGAGGAGCGATCCTGTCAATCTCAGCAGTCAGCTGGCCTCCAACAACAGTGAACACTTCAGGGTGGAAGCCGTTGTCTACCAGTTTTACATCGACGGCGGGTCCAGTTCCTACGTTGTGAAGCGTGTATTTTATTAGGATGTCCATGTTCTCAACCAAATATTTGTTCAATACTTGTTTGGAGACCAGCAGCTTTGCCACTGTTGGCTCATCGTCAGCGGAAACCGCCGCAGCGATGATCAGAATAAGAGACAGCAGTTTTGCGGCCATTCTGTCTGAAATAAACAAAAATGTAAAGTTAAAAATTGTAATGATAGGTAGACGGCACAGGTTTAAAGTGGAATTCTGTATGAAAACCACATTGTAATGGACTGATTACATTACATGAATAATTATTAATAAAGGACGTAGGAAGTAATAGTCTTACCTGTTATTATCTTGTTTTTACCAAAATAAATGAAGTTAAGTGAAATGCAACACGAAACACGAATAGCGGAAGAAACGGTGACAGATGCACAGACGTGGCTGACGTTTCACTCCACGCAATCAAAATTATTGCCAGTAGTAAATAAAAAAATACGACACTTGGCTGCAAAGCGTCCTGACTTAGAAAGCTTAACCCTTTATAAGGCATAAGCATCCAGGGGCGGAAACATAAAAGTCATTATGGTTTTATATTAGTTTTAATGTGTATTTTCAGAAAATATAAAAAAAAATTAAAAAAATTAAAAAAAACATGGTGGGAAATCAGTTCCCTCTGCCCGTGATACGGCACGTTGTGGAGCAGGATGTCATGGGCACCAAGCCTGATTGATGTTGAATACCACATCAATCTGCTTCAATCAGACCTCGTGCCGTAAGTAAAACTTATGGCCTGTGAAATGCAGTAAAGCATGGTAATATGCAAAGGGCAATTCCACACTTTGAGCACATGATTTTTGACCTCTTGTCTTTTTCTTTAGTGCTGCACATTCTGCAGCGTTTATAGCTCGGCAATTCCACAGGCATATGGTCCCCAACGTTGGTGTAGCGAATTTCTTCGGCAATAACATGCAAGGACTTTTGGCGGTTCTCCGATATACAGGTTTTTTTTCTGCAGACGTAGTTTACCAGACCAGAACGTCGTTTTCTGCTCGAGAATCCACTGACCAGCCCTCTAGCAACAGATACTCTGAATTCAAGTGTGGTGAGTTTCGTCACATTACCATTTTGGCAATACAACAAGAATGCATTTGATAAACTTGTATCTAAGAGAAAGTAGAAGATGCGGACCCACCATCTCTTACTTCGTCTGCCAACTGAGTAGGTACCTTTTATCTGATCGAAGCGATCTACCCCGCCCATTCTTTTCGTGTACTCTTTTAGGGCTAAAGGGCAGTCAATTGCTTTTTTGGTGCCATCTTTTTGAGTCCGTAAAACAGTCGTTTTCCCATACTTGGGATGAAATGCATTACTCATCAGGAGGACTTCTTTAGTATCTTTCCAAATCAGGCAAGATACGTTGCCCTTGACTCTCCATTTGTACTGCCCTTTTTCAAGCTTCGGTTTAGATTTTACTAGTTTGGGTAGGTCTTTTCTGTGTTTTCGTACGGTTCCTGTTGCAAAGATGCCATTCTCATAAAGATATTGCATTATTTTGTAGTCACAGAAAAAATTATCAAATGTTACAATTATATGACATTCCTCCAATGCTTTATCTATCAGTTTCTCTGTCAACATTTTCACAACTTTGAATCCTAGTCCTTCTTCTGTTCCAGCTTCTAATTTTCCAGTGTATATATAAAATTCGTATAAGTAGCCAGTATTACTATCACAACGGCACCATACTTTATAACCCCTTTTGATGGGTTTGAGGGGCATGTACTGCTTCATGGAAGACCGCCCTTTGAACAGAATCATTGACTCATCAATACTTTGAGACGAGGAGTCTTTGGCATTCTTTTGACAGGCGTGATTTATGTATGTATATGATCCAATATTGGACGAACTTTGTAAAGTTTGTCATAGTTCTCACTTGACTTTTCTGGCTGTTGGGTGTTATCGTTGAGATGTAAATTTTGCAATATTTTCTTGAAACGTTTTACAGTCATAATATCTGCAATTTCGTCCACTCGAAATCCAGGGTCGGTAGACCAATAAAGGTCAATGGAAGGCAGGATATTGTACCCCATTATTATAAAAATTGCTAAGAAAGCCTTCAGTTCTTTTTTATCTAGTTGTGTCCAACTTTCATCATTCTTCTGTTCAGCATATAAGTTTGTTTGATATGTTATCAAATCATAGACCTCATCAGTAAAATATTTTTCAAACAAACTCACAGGTCTAATACGACTGCTGAACATATTTTTGGGTTCCAATGGAATTTCATCGTAAACGTTAGGGTCTGGTCGAAAGGTGGTCCACTTAGTCTTTTTCCATGTTTCCTCATCGCCATCTGATTCGTCAGTTTCTAAATCTGAAGGAGTATTATCTACTAGTAATTCTGATATCGAACTAGTCTGCTGCGTGCCAGAGGAACTGGGTAAATCTTGGGCTCTTGCTAGTCGTCTAGGGCGACCCCTTTCGACTGATGGATTGGGTTGACATTCAACAGAAGGTTCAATTTCAAAGGATGCTGGGCTGTTAGGTGGATCGGGTGTAGGCGGCAGAGGTCCATCGTTAGGTTCATCAAAGTTTTCTAATATTCTTTGAAGTTTTGCGGTACTTATTTGTATAGTCTCTTCATCAGATTCTAAAATTTGTCATCTGACACTTCGGGATCGTCAGGTAAACCATAAAGCTCATTTAATTCGTTGATAATGTCCATTTCTCTTAGCAATTTTCTACTCATTTTCGAACAAATCTACAACAGACAAAAAAAATAAATTTTCAGGTGGCAAGGCAAAGGGAATATATTTCCCACCACAACTAACCCTTGTAGTCAAATTCTACAAACTTCTAAATTGAAAATATGCCTGAATTTATATTGAATAAACATTAGTCTTTACAAATAATAGCATCTTACCGTTTATGAATCGCAGAAAATAAAGATTTATAAAGATTTATCTTCGTGAACAAAAATGCACCTGCTTTTCACTTTCAGAACGTCAAAAGAAGAAAAATAAATATGGCGGCCTGTCATCATGCCAGATAAAAATATCGAATTATGTGTCACTTGAAATATTGCCATACGAAAAAAAACGTTATCCTTAAATGTTAGCTATAATCGTGGGAAAAAGTTGGTGGGAAAAATATTCCCTTTGCCTTATAAAGGGTTAAACAAGTTAAATCTCGTCAAGATTTATCTCGTCTAAGCCTCACTAGCATGAATTTGTCTCGTCTTGTCTTTTTATTTTATTGCTTTTTGTGTTTGGTTTTTCTGTGTCTTATGTTATTTGGCTAGCCATGTTGGCGGCCATTCTTGTTCTTTTCCACACAAATTCTTCTAATTACTAATTGAGTAGATACTGGGTATAACTTGCATTCAAATCGGGGCTGTGGCGCTTGTGAATTTATAGAAATACTTGTCTTGTCTTTTTATTAAAAGGCTTTTTGTATTTGGATAAGTCAAGTTAATTTATAAATTCTTATGTTATTTGGCTGGCCATATTGGCGGCCGACTTTTTTGTCACTAAGGAAATACAATCATTAGAAATATGAACGCTTTTTAGTATATGACAGCTTGTTTGCGTTGACTTGACTGACGTACAAAGCAAAACGTCAAAGAGAAAGAAAATGCAATGTTTATTTCGGAAAATTGCTTTCCCGAAAGTGTGTAAAATGTATATTTCTCTATAATTTTGCAGTAAATTTTAAATATAGTGTTGAGTTTAATGACATTTCATAGTACCAAACTATGACCGATACAGACGACGTTCCTAGTAAACCTGAAAATGAAAAATTAGATGACGAAGCTCTTGAAAAGTTTGTAGTTTTATTAAGGCCGCTCTACATTCTCACGAGAATCTCGCGAGAACGCGAGAAACATGCGAGAAACGTGAATGTGGAAGCGATGAGAAGAATACGCGAATCGCTTCCACATTCACGTTTCTCGCATGTTTCTCGCGTTCTCGCGAGATTCTCGTGAGAATGTAGAGCGGCCTTTAGATAATTTTCGAATTACACACATAATCAGTATCCAATGCTATAAAAAACGTATTCAATTACAGATTAGCCGTAGAAGAGCTTATGCGAGAGGCCGTGCAAGGTGCCGCCAGAGCAGAACTCGTCGGCCCATCTGGTTGGGTAAAGGGATCTCATAAAAAAACGAATAAACGGTTCCTCGTCAACACGATACGTAATGTTGTGAGTTCCAACAAGTTCCACTCTGCGAGGAACTCGAGGAACGCGGACAGGAGGTCCACCGACCGCGACCGTCGTCCAGAACCTTCCATCAAGAAAGATAGATCCAAAAGAAGAAACTAAAATGGAGGACTACAATGTAGATGAAGTTTTAAAAAATATTTTTGATCATGATCGTAATTGGAAACCTACAGATACAATACAGCTAGTTGTTAAAGAATTAGAGTATTGTAAAGATGAGTTAAAAACATTTTTAGATGGTAGCGATTTTGATATACCAGGTATACTAAAAGAGAGTGATCGTCTGTGTTCTAAAAGCAACTTATTGGTTGAAAATTTGTCAAAATATAGAACAGAAGTAGAAGTAGAATCAATGGCTGATATACTCAAGTCTATTGAGATCTGTGACCACCTGGCCAAAGAACTGAAGTCTGTTAAGTTTGCAGAAAGTTTAGTACAAGATGTTCAGAAATGTTGGGGGCTGATGAATGAATATCATGAGGCTGTAGGAGAATGCTACTGTTCAGCTGTGGAGGCATTGTGCGGCATCCTGGAGTTGTTAGACCATCCATCTGACTGTTTCAATGATTTAGACATTGCCAGTACCACTAGAGAAATGGCGCAGTCTATTTTGGATAATCTAGTTAAAGAACTCCACACTGAATTTGATCAACTATTAAATATATCAGTTAAGCATGCTGCAAAGGAGAGAATAGCATATATCACCATAAAAATGAATGAAAACCATAGGTGCTGTGATATAGTCTGTGCTCTAACCATCTGTAGCCAACTTGAAGTTAAAATGCATGCATTTGCTGACATTCTCCTGAAAGAAATTCTACAGCCAATTATTTTTGGTGACTTTGAAATAAATTTTGATGCTGATTGTGAGAAAATCTATGTAATTACGCAACCCAAGCCAACTGAAAGATCAACATACATAAATGTAATAACAGGTCACATGAAGTTATTCGATGTGCTTCGGAGAAAACTAGGTATTATCAGGGATGCAGACAAGTCAATGTTTGAGATGATTGGTGAGCACATCAGTGAAAGGTACTGTCGTATGATGATGCACGAGTGCTTTGTTTACACAATACCCAAAAACATAGCAGACCTGAACAACTATGACCCGATCGCCAAGTATATTGCAAAGTTTCAAAACTACTTAGAAGTTAACGAATTCTTTCCACGACATAGTAACTTATCAACACTGAGATATTTAGAGGACATTGAAAAACATTTTGCGCAGTCTGCAGCTCGTCATTTGCTGGAAACAGCACGCACAATCATGATGAAAGATCTGAGCACCACTATGTCTATTGGAGTTGTTGGACAAGACAAATTGCCAGATGCTGCAAGCTCGAGTTCTAACGAAGAAGCTTTAGTTAGATTGGAAAAGAATATTCCTAAAAGTTTGTTCTACTTCCCTAGGTGCATGATATCTAAATCAGCTCAGGAGTTGTTGGATCATCTTTATACAATTATGGAGCAAGCTAGCCAATGTAAGGATGTTGTTTCCAAGAAGTTGTACTGTGTTGCAAGGATGATCTTTGATCTTTACGAGGCTGTGGTGCCATATCACCATGAAAAGTATCTGCAGACTATTCCTCAGTATGTTGGTAAGTCTTTCATTTACATCTATACAAATAGATCAAGATCTATAGATAGAGTTTTTGGAACTCACATGGCGAGGCATGGTGATGGCAGGTTGAATAAAGCTAAAGCTAAGCAGGTTGAATAATAACTGATTGGTTGCCGAGATGATATAGAAAGTTGAGGGCAAATGATGGATCGGAGTAGCGCAGGATTGTTGCGGATGGCATAAACTGAGGGACGCCTATACCCAGCACTAGCTTAAGTCAGGTTGTGTATGATGATGGTGTGAAAGTATATTGAAATTACAGACACATGACACCTCACAACTCTTTATGTCTCAGGGTTAAGGGCGCAATGCAATGCAGCTTTGGTCACATGTTAATGAACTTGATCACCACGGTATTGCAGTCGTAATAGGTAGGTACCTAGTATCTCGTCATTTAGTAGTAGTATAAAGAAAAAATCGGCCAAGTGCGAGTCGGACGCACGCACTTCCGTACCATTATTTGACAACAATTACTATACTATACAACTATATTCTGTGAATATTTCTGCCCGTTGCCATTATTAATATCGAGCAAAAAAATCAAAAGTTGTATGGGAGACCGCTCAAATATTTGTTTTATATTAATTTAATTATTTATAAAATGAATATACAACTAAATATTCTTTAAATATATCAAGCGTCTACCTGTTGCCATTATTCATATAAAAAAAACTGGAAAAAATTACGTTTGTTGTACTCCCATTCCCCCTCAAATATTTATTTTATTCTGTTTTTAGTATCTATTTGTTTTTTTTTTTTTTTTTTATTTAAATTACAAAAGGACTTTGTCGCTCAGCGACCATATTGTCCCGAAAAGGCTACACAATAATCAACATAATATAATAAAAACAACAAACTTAACTTAATTCTTATCTAATCCTAATTCTAGCAACGTGATCAACATTTTTGATTCGTCCGACATCGGACTACTCAAAACACTATTTGGGAAACCAATGGCTTGTGTCATATTTCTGCCAAAATATGTCACCCTTTGTGGCTCGTTCCGAACACACTCCATCAAAATATGCTGAATGTCTTCGATTACGCCGCCATCGTCACAATTTGGAGATGAGACTTTTTTCATCAGAAATGCAAATTTATTTGATGGGATGTGTCCCGAACGTAACCTTAACAAAGATTTTAAAGAATTTCTGTCAAAAGATAGGTCATCTATCCATAGGTAGTTAGGAATTCGTGGCTGGATAGTCTTAAACCAAATACCCTTCTCAAGTGACCTCTCATCGAAATATTCCTGCCATAAAACTCGGCATTGTTCTTTAACTACCTTATATTTATCGGAGAAGATAGGTAACACATTAAATGGAACACCATTATCAGCTGCTTGTTTAGCTAGTAAATCTACTTATTCATTTTCTCTTAGCTGAATGTGAGATGGGATCCATTGAAGAATCACCTCTTTATTACACGATTGAAGCTTCAAGATTGAGTCCAATATTTGGTAGGCAATCGGTATTCCTCTTACGGAAGAGGAACAACGAGCCCAATGTTGCAAGGCAGATTTTGAATCAGTCAAGATAACAAATTTTTCAAAATCTATTGAGTTAATGTACGAAACAGCTTCTGCAATAGCTGTTAACTCAATGTGCATTATGGAGATATCGGAATCAATCCTGAATCCCAAGCTGGTCCCAAGATAAGGATCTAAAAACGCTGAACCTGCCCCATTCCTATCTTTCGACCCATCAGTAAAAACCTTATAATAATTTTCATACTCCTGATTAATAAACTGAATACAAATATGTTTTAAATGATCAGAGTTATAGGTACGCTTAGCTCGTTCGATTAAAGGAATGGAATCGGCTATTATTTTATTTATGTGTATACAACTTACCCAAGTATCTAAGGAGTACATTTCGGGGAGCTTGCTACTTTGTATGTGAATTGAATTTAATGAGCTCTGGACATCTATTGATGAATGCCCCAACCAGGCCCAGACAAAACCTTGAAAATGTTTAAATAATTTGACACTTTTTGTATAATTTCATTAATGTGTTTCCCCCATCTTAATGAACTGTCTAACCACAAACCAAGGTATTTAAAGTGATTAACCAAGGGTAATGATTGATTGTTAATTTTAAAATCAACTTGTCTTCCAAGGCGAGTTTTCTTAAAAATACACAATTTACTTTTAGTTGGTGATATGTCTAAACCTATACTACTTAGTATACTACTGAGATTACGGCATGCGATTTGAAGTTGTCCCAATGCTGAATCTAGATTTTTATTACATATATATAAAACAAAATCGTCGGCATATTGAGAAATTTCTACATTTTGTATATTTTTGCAGATATTAATAGTTGCCACATTAAAAAGAAAAGGGGACAGAGGGTCCCCTTGAGCTAAGCCTTGGCTTGTATACCTAACCATGTCTAATCCATGAAGTGTAATTTTTAGCTGTCTATTTTTTAAATACGTCCACAAATACCTACAAATTTTCGCTCCTACGCCTATTTCGTCCAATCTTTTTACCAAGCAGGTAATATCTACATTATTATAGGCGTTATCTATGTCAATAAAGCAGGCTGCAGTTATTAAATCTTTAGAGAATCCAATTTGTATATAAGAAGTTAAGCTAATAAGATTATCAAAACATGATCGAGCTTTACGGAAACCTACCATGTTATTAGAAAACAGATTTCGTTTTTCAAAATACCACTCCAATCTTTTATTTAAAATCAAATGGAAAACTTTACATATACAAGATATTAATGAGATGGGACGAAAGGCTCCTGTAGAATTAGGGTCTCTGTTCTGTTTAGGAATCGGAACTATTTTAGTGTGGCGCCACTGTGCTGGAACAGACCCAGAGCTTAGAATTATGTTGTAAAGATGAACAAGCATTTGTTTACCAACTACCGGCAAGTTTTTAATCATCGAAAATGATATATCATCACATCCTGGCGCAGTATCCGATCGTCTAATAGAATTTTCGACCTCTTGAATTTTTATTTCAGATTCTAAAGTAATATTTATTGAATGGAGCTGAGGCTGGGGGGGACAGACATAACTAGGACATAAAGACATAAGGAGTTTTTCTGCATTGCTTTTATCTACGAGACGATTGTTTGAGGAAGCGCGATGACCTTTCACCCATCTCATTTTTCGCCACATAGCGGAGGAAGATGTAGTTGTATTGAAGAACAGAAATTATGCCAAGATTTACACTTCGCCGCTCTAATTAGTTTTTGTGCATTCCTTATCTTATCTTTCAAACTATCTAAGTTAGATGGGGAAGGGCATTTTCTTAAATTAGTTAGTGCCAACCGGCGTTCGGCCACGGCTTTTGACAACTCTGGACTCCAATATGGTTTAGGCGTGAATTTATTACAAATATGTTGTGGCATGCTTTTGAATGGAATATATTTATCAGCCGCGGTCTGTATTGTAGTTTCAAACATGTCATAAAACTCCTGACAGCCCGAGGGCAATGCACAGCTAGTAAATTCATTCTCAAGATATGTCGAGTAAGAAGACCAATCGCTCATTTTAAAGTTTCGTTTTTTAATTGTTTGTCGAAACACGTCTAATGATGTACACATTTGAATCAAAAGATGATCACTACCCAATGACTCATTACAAACTTTCCAAGAAAACAAGGTCGCTAAATCTGTGGATACAAAAGAAATGTCGGGTGAAGTTGATTGTAGGATTCCATTAACAAGTCGTATCCTCGTCGGTGCGCCATTGTTTAAATGAATAAAACTATTATCTAACATAGACTCAAATATTTGGGAACCCCTCCGATCGGTTTTAGTGCTCCAATTTAAATGATGTGCATTGAAATCACCCAATAATAATGTCTTTGTAGTAAAAAGTGAAAATAAATTATCCCAATCATTTTGTGTGGTTGTTATTGTTGAAGGGCAATAAATAGATATTATATTCTCAATATGCCGACAATTCAAGATTTTAATATGAAGCAACTCAATACCCATGTTTGGTGTGCGTGTTAAACAAACAAGACTTTTTATTGTTTTATGCGCTAAAATAGCCACGCCCCCGTAGCCATCAGATCTATCTTGCCTATAGGTATTGTAATTGCTTACACTAAAGTAACTATCGGGCTCCAGCCACGTTTCGCTCAACACGGCAATATGTATATTTTCTTGTGAGAGAAAAGATTCAAGAGTTAAGGCTTTAGGTCTAAGACTTTGGCAGTTCCATTGTATTATCCTAACATTAACGTTAATAACATTAAGATCCATAATTGGAGAATGAACTGAAAAAAAAGTCAGCCGAAATGCCACTGACTACTTTAGGTATTATCCACTGGGTACAAAGTATTGCCACCTGCTGTATTTTGTCCTCCAACTTATCTTTGCCTACTACAATTTTATAAAGTTTGCATAATAACTGCATAAAACTCACGTCCTTCATGTCACTGTCCCACGATCTCTTAGGAACTTCACTACGCTTACGAGTATTAAAGTCATCCGAGCACTCCGAGTCTTTATTCCAAGCGGTGTCCATGGGCAGCGGGTCGAGGTATGGGGCCGGGGAGGGGTGTGATGTTTGTTTACGTTTTTTCTTCTGCTTACGGCCTAGCACTGCTCTGTACGTACTGTCTTTCGGCTCAGTAGCGGGCTCATCAAATAATTGAGCAAGGCGTTCTTCTTGACTGGCTGAAATAATGTTTTCTGTATTTGGTTCTGACAAACATACAGGTGGACGGCGCTCTGTTTGACTGGTTAACATTTCAAGAGGTGGACCTGGTGATACAGCCTTTTCTGGTATGGGGGAAGGTGGAACGTACAATAATAGTGCTTTTTTATATGTACAATTGAACTCTGACATCAATTCACGTATTCTTCTTTCCTTTAGAAACACTGGGCATATCTTTTGTAAAGCCATATGGCTACCCGTACAATTGACGCAGTGAAAAGATGTACTCTCGCAGTTTTCATGGTTCTTAGAGCATTTTGGGCATACTATTTTTTTCGATGGACACAGGAATCTAGTATGGCCGAACTTCCAGCAACGTGAACACTGGGTCACTGGGAAAATGTAAGGTTCAACTTTTACGCGCATACCATATATAAATACGTGGGATGGAAGAGTAGGTCCCCTAAAAGCAATTCGTATACTCTCACATTTCTCCCAGCCAGTAGCGTGGTGGTCGATGTACTTCCTCCTGCTGAGTCTTTTGGCATTTACCAATTCCACTTTACATGACAGATTTTTGATGATCTCCTCTTCAGCAAAATCCAACTCAATGTCTTTTATCACCCCGTATGACATACCTACTTCCGAAGTCTTCTGCGATCTCCATTCAAGGTCCGAAAAAGCCTTACATTGAATGAGGTTTTCAGCATCATCATCTGTTTGGAATGTAATAAGAATTTTGTATTGGTGGACATACTTCACATGATTTATTCCGTTTATGTTATTTTCTTTGAATAACCGCGCTAAAGCAAACTTCTTAGGAAAGGGTAAACTACACGTCGCGTAAACTTGGATCTTCTCTTCTATTTCAAGGCTGGACCTGCGGATAATCTTACGGCTTCTGGAAACAGTACTCCAACCTTCCTCAGATGAGATTTCATCGCGCGTTCTTTTCCTAGTTGCATCCTCCGTCAATCTTTCATTGTTTTCACTGCATTCCATACTATCTTCAACGATATCACAAGTAATCATTTCATCCATCACTCCAATTTCCACTGTATTCCCTAACTTACACTATTCATTATCCATTGTGCGGCGACGCCTGACCCGTACAGGCCAAGCCCGCGCTTAAGAAAGGTAGGTTAGTGATATAAATTAACGCAGCACGACCTTCTCGCCCGAGTTGCAAGTTATCACTGGATCTATTTGTTGTTATAGCGGCAACAGAAATACATCATCTTGAAATTTCAACTGTCTAGCGTTCATGAGATTCAGCCTGGTGACAGACAGACAGACGCTGTCCATCTGTCTGTGTCTTGAGTCTTAGTAATAGGGTCCCGTTTTTATCCTTTGGGTCATCATCATTTCAGCCGTAAAACGTCCACTGCTGAACACAGGCCTCTCATGGATATCCATGCGGGGTAGTTGCCATACTCACCGAAAGACGCTGCTGCCCATCTTCCGGAGGTATCCCTTAAGGTCCAACTAGTCGCGGAGGCAAAGTCGTCAGTGGGCGCGGCCTAAATGTATGCTATCTCACCTGACATAGTGTGTTTACCCGCGCGCTATAGAATGAAATGCACAATGATTCTCCGAAAAAACTAACTATTAATAAGAGCTGTGTTGATTCATTCCTAAACCGACCGCGCAAAAATATGTGAATAGACTTTTAGCACATGGGTTATTATAGAAAAACTTGAGTGTAATCTTTTCGTAATAACATTTATTTCAACTTTTGAATAATTAAACTATGTCGGAACGGCGTTTATTTTTGAGTTTTCTTTCTCCTTATATTATTTAGTTTCCTCCAAAGTTGGGCTAAAATCAGTGTTGAAATACGAAAGTTTAGAAGCTTGTATTTTTGAAATTAATACTTTTTTTACGGTTTGGGGTGTATACAAACATAGATAATGACGAGATAAGTTGTTATAATCCTTAGTGTTGGATGGTTAACGTCAAACAGTGGAGTAGTTACCTTTCCACGTTTGTATGGAAAGATGGGCGACTCGTTCATCCTTAACAGGCTCTTACTGCATCCACGGGCATGAGAGGAGGGGTAAAATTCTACTGCCGGCACCCCACGGCACCTTTGGTTTCCTTGGGGTACGGCACCCTAAAAACAAATGTAAAACCTATTTAAAAATGTTTCCTGCGTGTTTGTTGCAGCTCTCTTCCACAACAACTGTATGTACCTGGCGCACAACCTGCTGACGTTCGGCGACAAGTGGGTGCAGGCCCTGGAGGGCCGCGAGCTGGACTACGCCGTGTCGTTCGTGGACCTCGTGCAGAAGCTGCGCGACCTCGGCCACCGGCACCTGACGCTGCACATGCAGCAGCAAAGGAAGCAGATACTTACTAATATACGTTCTTCTGGTAAGAAGTCTTACAGTGTGTCTATACTCGATGCCATTTAGCGTGGCAATACAGGTCATTCGCATACCTTCACTACGCTATCATAAAATGCAATGAAAGTGTCGCTAATTCTGTCGCTTACCATACAAACCTATCGAAAACGTGCTATGTGCTATTTGTTGGAACAACAAAACATGTTCTCGTTCGTTCCAGATCTGAACCGCATAGTGGTTAAGGACGTGCTGGGCGACAACGCGGAGGCGGCCGTCCGCCAGAGCCTGCGCCAGCTGCAGCTTCTCAAGAACGTGTGGGTCGGCGTGCTGCCGGGGAACGTGTTCACGAGGTGCTGACTGCGATATTCGTTACTCTTCATCATTCCAGCCGTGAAGGACGTGCTGGGCGACAACGCGGAGGCGGCCGTCCGCCAGAGCCTGCGCCAGCTGCAGCTTCTCAAGAACGTGTGGGTCGGCGTGCTGCCGGGGAACGTGTTCACGAGGTGCTGACTGCGATATTCGTTACTCTTCATCATCACGCCAGCCGTGAAACGAGAACGCAGGCCTCCCTCATGGATCTCCGTGAGGGATAGTTGCCATAATCACTACGCTTGGCAGGCTGGTTGGCGAGCGCAGTTCGGGATGTTAATACTCGTATACTGCCGGCACCCCCACGTATACTAATCTATATAATTATATAAAACTCTTCCGTTACTGACTGATTGACTGACAGTCAACGCACAGCCTAAACCACTGGACCTAGAGACTTGAAATTTGGCACACATACATATATGTACCTTGAGTATCCTAGAGGTGCACTAAGGAGGGATTTTTCGAAATTCCCACGGAAACGGGAACTACGCGGGTGAAACTGCGGGGTGCGGCTAGTATATTATATAGAGGAAAGATTTGTATTTTGTATGTTTGTAACGAATAATTTCAAAAACTACTAGACCGATTTTCGAAATTATTTTGCCGTTATCCTTGTGTAACATAGACTATACGCGTAGACGTACACAGAAACTATGCGGATGAAACCGCGGAGTGCGATTAGTTTTGTTGTAAGTCCGATTTAGAAAGTTTGTGCGCTTCCTCAGGTTGATGGCGACGCTGGTGAACTTGCTGCTGGACGAGCTCGTGCACCGGCTGTGCACCGTCGAGGACATCTCCGCGGAGATGGCGGCGCAGCTCAGCGACATCTACACCATTGTCGTGCAGAAGGCGCCGCAGCTGTTTGCGGTATGCCACTAATTACAACTGAAGTTGCGCTCATTTCTTTCATGCCTTTTCTTTTTTCTCATGCCCGTCTTTCCGTGTATCAAAATTCCGTACTGCGCTCGCCAACCCGCCTGCTTTGCGTGGCGAGTATGGCAATTACCCCTCATGGAGATCCATGAGGGAGGCCTGTGTTCAGTAGTAAACGTTTTACGGCTGAAATAAATGATAAATGAAAGTTACAGTACAAGGCGATAAAAAAAATTTAGGCCGTCATGTTGATAATCAAATAATAATAAACACAAAATTCTCGTAAAATACATAACGGCGATACAATAAATCGTATGCCGCGTGACGTCATGGCTCGTCTCAGTCCAAGGCACGTTATGCGAGCGAGCCTCACTTCTGAACTAAAACGCGTTTTATCTAAATAGTTTACATTATTTTGTGCGCATTTAGCGCGTTAATAAAAGCGTGTTTGTTATTTTTTTATTTTAAAACTGATGGACGAAGTATAACTTAGAGTTTCATACTTTGAGAAAACACTTTAAAAACCCCTTTTGTCAATAGCAAAAATAGGCAGTATTGTTTTTATCCCACCGCAAATGCAATAACGTACCTTTTGTCAATAGCAAAAAAGGAACATTTGCTTTTTCCTCAGCGCATATGCAATAACTTTTATAATTTTCCCCTTTTTTCATTTCAGAATCCAGCTGACGTCGAAAGCCACGTCAACGTCTGGATAAAGTTCCAAGAGCTGATCTTCGTTCTACGAGGGACCCTCAAAGACATCGACAGCCACTGGGCAGATGGCTCCGGCCCCCTGGCCAAACACTTCAGGACCGAGGAACTGCGGAGCCTGATCAAAGCCCTATTCCAAAACACGCAAATTCGCGCCAACGTACTGTCAAAGATAAAGTGACAGCAGCGTTTCGTTTCCCACTGACATGTGTAAAGATGTTACCAGCATTAAAATTAAAATGTTATAGCCTAAATTAGTGGGGAGAATAAGCCGTTTTCATTTCAGTAAAAAAAAGGATTTACTTCTGAACCTATTAGACAAGGCTAGCATTGTAGGTCCAAGGTAGAGTTCGCGCAAAACTTCTTGAGCTCTGTGAACGTTGCGGCAAATGAAAAGTTGCGCATGTTGACATGTTCATTCAATATTGCCAACTAGGTTATAAATAATCTTGCCACATAGACGAAATTTTGTATTAAAAAATTGCCTTCTTGCGATAATAAAGGTGAATTCGTTCTAGCATTTAAGTTTTTATTAATCCATAATTTAATAAAATAATTGATTTTTAAATATGTTTGTTTTAATAATTGAAAAATAAATAAATGCATAGTAAAATGTGTGCTGAATAAAACGAAAATACACCAAAACTCGCGCTGGCAACCCTAATTTCACAGACTGAGCCCCTCTCGAACCCCTTTATAATTCCTTCCCCTCAATGCCCTAAAAACTGTGTACTGCGCAGTCACTGAAGCTAACTTCACAGAGCTCAAGAAGTTTTGCGCGAACTATAACAGTAGTTCTGTTATTGTGTTTACAAAGTTTTTTTTTTATGTAACCTAGTTATGAAGGATATCTTATTTATTTTTGTAATGTGTACCTTCAGTTTTGCAAGCTACACATCATGCCCATCATTGATGCCAAACTTGGGTATATTTGGATACATTCGGTTATACATCTCAATTTTTTTGAAACATCTTGACTGATTTTTCGCTAAACACATACTTTTAAATAAAAAAAACTGCATTCAAATCGGTCCACACATTTAAGAACTTGCTACATATACTCACAGCGATACAAACTCTCCTCTTTTTGTGTCGGGGGCTTAAAGCAACATCTATTAGGTTTTAGGGAACTATTTCTGATGGCTTTTTTCTTTACTATGAAAACAGCTCAATAAAAAATATTTAGATTAAGGTCAGTGATTGATGGAATAAAAGCCATTTGATGTGCTTATGACACTTTATTGATGTGCAAATAGAAGCGATGACAGTGATAATGACAATTAGATAAATATTTGTTGTTCAGTGTTATTGAACTTTTACAATTGAGTGTTAGTTGTTATTCAGATACTCATTTAGCAAGTAAGCTATGCCATAATTGTCGAGAGGCTGCAGGAAATCTTCTTGAAATCATCTTCATATAATTATATTTAGATTCACTGGTAGTGGGACTGTGTGTTCTTGAATATTAAAATCTGTATTGATATACATCTTTTCGAAAATATGAAATAGTTTTAGTCAACATAGTCTAATTTATCTAATATTAGCCTTTATGCATAATGGTCATGTAGTCCTGGTTAAATACCAATTGGCTTATAAAGCCTTCAATTTGTTTCAACACACAAATAAATAGAGCTCAAGGTGGAAATCCTCTGATAACACTATAGATACGCTATATGCATAAAGGCGTAATATACATATTTTATTATAAATATTAGAGCAAATAAACGTCTTACTACATAAGTTGTTTTAATCTACATCTTCATGTGAAGTCACTACACATATTACGTATACACGTTATACTCGTACAATGTGCGTGTGGATTGAGAGCTCACATTTGAAATCCTTTCAAATTGAATTGAAAAAATCACAGATTTTGTGAAAAATATGTAAAACACGAAGCAAAGATCCATAAATTTGTAAAACTTAAAGCTGGTGCAAATGAATGGAGTGGAGCTCTCAATCCACACGCTTGAAAAATAGGCATAATGTACATATATCTCAGAAACTACTTAGCTAATTTTTATAAATTTTATTATAAAATTTAGTGAATAATTTCTAAAAGCTATACTGAATTTCAAGTTGCCCACTACTAGGCTCCATAAGGTGAAAATATCTTTTAAAGGGCAATGTATACGCTTCTACAACAAACTCCCAAGTGAGTTGCAGAAGTTATCATTGAATAAATTCAAAAACATTATTAAACGCAATCTGTGCAATAAAGCTTATTATAAAATATCAGATTACCTAGAGGACAAAACCACTTGGGACGGAATCTGCTCCAACTCCGTCAAACCAGTGCCGGATTAAGCCAGCGCGGGGCCTGTAGCAAATTCTGTCAAGGGGCCCTTGGTTTGCTTTTGTTTCTCAAGTTTATGGTATTACTTAAATAAAACAAAACTGTTACAAAAAAACTCATCATCATCATCATATCAGCCGTAGGACGTCCACTGCTGGACAAAGGCCTCCCTCATTGATCTCCAGGAACTGCGGTTGGAAGCGGCCTGCATCCAACGCCCACCTGCGGTTCTAACCAAGGCGTCTGCCCATCTTGAAGGTGGACGTCCTACGCTGCGCTTGCCGGTCCGTGGCCGCCATTCGAGAACTTTACGGCCCCATCGGCCAGCTGCTCTGCGCGCTATATGGCCTGCGCATTGCCACTTCAACGTGCTAATCCGTTTGGCTATGTCGGTGACCCGAATTCTCCTACGTGTCTCCTCATATCTGATTCGATCCCGTAGAGAAACCCCGAGCATAGCCCTCTCCATAGCTCGTTGAGCGACTCTGAGCTTATTCATAAGGCCAATAGTGAAGGACCACGTCTCGGTTCCATATGACATCACTGGTAACACACACTGATTGAAGACAAATAAACTATTCTGGATTAAATATGGGCAAATTTAGAGATAACATTAACGTTAAAAAGTTCGTAAAATACCTTTTTTACGATTTAACGTGACGAAATCGAGTTTTAGATTTTCAAGTGGAAGTGAAGCATGCCTTAAGCGCTGCGCGTTTAAGGCATGTAAGATATTTTACGCTCCTATCTAAATTAATATGTTTTTATTACGGTCAGACAGGCGTTGGAGCGCGGGGCCCCCAAATTCGCGGGGCCCGTAGCATTTGCTACTCTTGCTACGTGGCTAATCCGGCACTGCGTCAAACGTAACATAAGACAAAATAAAATTGTTAAATGATGACTATAACGACCGAGTTAGGTTCTTCTGTTCACTTCTTTTCCTAACTCGCGTGTCATCTGAAGTGAACAGATTCAATTATGTGCTTTATTCTATTTATTTGTGTTGTTTTATTTTGTAATTTGTGACGCGTCAATAAGGTCCATGCGGCCGCACTGAATAAAGTATTTTTTGATTCTTGATTCTTGTTGCTAGAAAACGCTGTTACAGAGTTAAAGAGATTCAACTAGAGCTCTCAGATCAGAACTTAAAAATGTTCAAAACATACCAACATTTTTAAATTGTTTGACTCATTGCAATCATGTAGTTAGCACCTAACAAACATCGTGAAAAAGAAATAATGACCCAAAATCCAACAGTTAAGAAATTGTAGGGAATTCTGTGTGCTGCCTGCACTAACTGAACTGTCAATTTAGTATTAGTAATCAAGTTGCATTTTCTTTGCTGTCAATTGTCAATGTCAAAAAACAAAACAAAGTGAAGTGAGCAAATTATAACCTCAAAATTATAAAAAATAATAATGAAAATCGCTAAAATATGAATTTAATTCGGGTTGTGCAGCACCGGTGTATTGGGCAGGTGTCCAAGAGGGCTTACGCTACCACTAAGAAGAAAATACCGGATCCAGATGAAGAAGAACAGTTACCAAGTAATTATTATAATATCAGCATTCTTTGTGCATTTTTGAATTCATTTAGTCTGATTACCCACAGTTCTACCTTCACAGCATCCAGGGCTATTCAGGAATGAGATACTGCATCAAATATGTTGGATTGTTTTTGCCGTTGGGTGCCGGCAGTATCATTTTACCCCTCCTCTCATGCCCGTGGATGCAGTAAGAGCCTGCTAAGGGATACCTCCAGAAAATGGGCAGCAGCGTCTTTCCGTGTATCAACATCCCGAACTGCGCTAGCCAACCCGCCTGCCAAGAGTGGTGAGTATGGCAACTACCCCCCATGGAGATCCATGAGGAAGGCCTGTGTTCAGTAGTGGACGTTTTACGACTGAAATGATGATGGATTGTTTTTAAATTTTATTAAGTACTATTTTTATATCTGTAACCTTGCACCAACTGGGGAAGCCTATGTCCAGCTGTGGCCTTAAAAAGACCGCTAAAGATGATGATGTCTCATCGGTTTCTGTAATTTGATTTGTGAAATTTACAGAAATACCTATTGTTTGCAATTTATATTTCAGTTTTCAAGTACCCAGTGAGCAAGAGCTCCGACCGGCGCATGTATGTGTGGGGCCTGGCGGAGACGGGAGCCCTGGGCCTGCACCAGCCGCGGGGCAAGCGGGCTCGGAAATCCTACAAAAATGATTTTAAGTTTGCTTGGCACCCAATGAGATCTGGATTTGCAGAGAGATTTGATGTGAGTGTGTTTATTGCTGTGGGGTGCTGGTTGTAGATTGTTGCCTCTCCTCTCTTGTCCTTGATTGCCTCATTTGTGAGCAAGAGAGGAGAGGCATCTTCACATGTATCAACATGCAGATGATGGATATTTGAAAACTGGTTATTTATTTAAATAGTGGAGACTGTCACATTACTACCTATTCTGTCCATTTATTTATGACTTATTAATTATTATTTACTAGCGGACCCGGCACGTCAGCATGTCTACACATGATGACAGTAGCGCCATCTACTGGGTTCAATTGTATCGGTCCAACTGTTTAGGAGGAGTTAAGGGATATACCCGCACTGCTGTAATTATTTTGTCGCGCAAGAGTTTTAACTCGTAAAGTATTTATTTAAATTATATTGTCTATTTGGAGTACTCAAGATGTTAAAGAAACTTATTTGGATACATAGTTACACCATCTTTGTTTGAAAAACTTTGCAATAAATGCATCTTTTTTTGTAGACCTTTCAAAGAGAAACAATTCTTTATTATATAGACATCACTTGCACTTAACTTAAATGGTTTAGACGGCGCACGCCAAAACAACTCCCAGTCTGCAATATATTTTCCGACATGTTCAACAGTTCAGCAAACTTGCACCAAATCTTAATACATTTTTGCCTAAAATTCTTCTCTCTATCTATAAAAAGCGCATGAAAATCCGCTCAGTAGTTTTTGAGTTTTGCGCGAACTGACAGACGTGGCGAACGATTTTGTTTTATAATTATGTGAAGATAATTGATATTTTCCTCGCTAGGGGGCCGTCCATTAATCACGTGATCTTTTTTTATGCATTTTTAACCCCCCCCTCCCCCTTGGTGATACATGGTGAGGTTTAAGACTACCCCCCCACCCCCCACCTAACATCACGTGTATTTTTAGTATCTACAAAAATCTTAATTTTTTTAGAATATTTTAGAATACTATCTATATAATATTATTTTATACAGGTATAAAGTATAATCTTATTTTATTCTGAAGTTAAGGACGTCGTCGGCGGCGCGTGAGAAGATACTTCGTTCGTTGCCTAGCAACGGCGAGTCAAGGTCACACTACACGCCGCTTTTCGATTTAATAATCGCGCGTTTGAAAAAATAATTAAAAAATAAATACACGTGAAATCTAACTACACCCCCCTCCCCCCCTTGTGACATTTCGTGATTTTTGTCAAACCCCTCCCCCCATTTCAAGCCTCACGTGATTAATGGACAGCCCCCTAGAGAGCTCCGATAAACGCGTGCGATCGCTGCTAATCATCAAGTGCGTAATATAGGGCGAAGCGCATCATCATTATAGGCCGCCGGCCTCCCGGCCGGTACCTTCGCAACCGCTATGTCCCTGCATTTTAATCAGGGTTCGAAAAAATCCGATTTTTATAATAATATCAAAAATCCGATTTTTTGATATATCCAGGCTAAGAAAAAGAAGCGAATTTCATTCTGTAAGTTCGTTTGTCACGCTTGCGGGGATTCCCTAGAAAGTGAAAATTATTAACGCTAGGAGCACCAGGAAATCCCCATTTTTTTAATACCTCGTAAAATAAACATAATATGAAGTTAAGGTTTGAATTTCAATAAAAAGCTAGCCGTACTGGTAAGTTAAAGGGGATTTCCCCAACTTTAAATCAGGTTGCCATTTAGGGAAACAAACTAAATTATTCTGAATTGTAGTTTTTCGCTACGTGTTGCCAGGGTAAACATTTAATCTCCAAAATTTTTAGTTTAGAAGACAGGAAAAAATCAATTGATATATGTATATCAAGATATATTGCCGTGGGGTGCCGGCTGCACAATGTTACCCCTCCTCTCATGCCCGTGGATGCAGTAAAAGCCTGCTAAGGGATCCCTTCGAAAGATGGGCAGCAGCGCCTTTCCGTGTATTAACATCCTGTACTGCGCTCCCCAAACTGCCTGCCAAGCGTGGTGAGTATGGCAACAACGCACTAGTGTTCTTGGAGATCCATGAGGGAGGCCCAGGAGCCCAGGCATGTCCAGGAGTAGATGTAACAAGGGCAACAGTCTTACAGCTGAGAGATAATGTATTTTTAAATACTGGTTCTTATTCTAGTGGGGGTAACTAGATCTGCATTAAATACTGGTTCTTTATTTAAATATTTGGTTCCATTTATTTATGTCATGCTTGTCTTATTGTTTACTGTACATGGGTGTGTATCGACGTTGCAACATCAAACCAAATCAATTGGTACTCATAAGGGAGGACGCAATGAAATGGCCGTTAGGGCGAATCATATCCGTCTTAACATGATCAGATGGCGCTTGTCGCATAGCAGACATCAAAACTAATAATTGATAAGAATAGATGACATGATAGTAGTAGAAAATGTTTATTTATGTCTGAAATGGTACATACATGAAAAATGACACATTAAGGTACAGAAACTTAAAATGGTCTGAGCTAGTCCCATCAATTTGTTACAGGTCACCCACGCTGCCTGCGGCTACGGCTTCACAGTAGCCTCCATCAAAACTCCGGAGCAGCACAAAGTGTTTGGCACAGGCATCAACACGGACTCGCAGGTCGGCTACCACGCACCGCGCAGGGGCCACCCACTGGAGCTGTTGGTCAGCCCGGCACCTATATACATCCCATACAAGAGTCTGGAGACAAAGGTGGGTGGGATTTACTTATGTCATCATCATCATCATTTCAGCCGTAGGACATAGGCCTCCCTCATGGATTTCCAGTTATTGCGGTTGGAAGCGATCTGCATCCACCGTCGACCTGCGGTCTTCACCAGGTCGTCAGCCCATCTTGTTGGTGGACGTCCTACGCTGTGCTTGCCAATCCGTGGCCTCCACTCGAGAACTTTTCGGCCCCATCAGCCATCTGTTCTGCGAGCTACATGGCCTGCCCATTGCCACTTCAACGTGCTAATCCGTTTGGCTATGTCCCATACAAGAGTCTAGAGACAAAGGTGGGTAGGATTTACTTATGTATTTGTTGCTAACTACTAAATAAACCGCAATGAGCGCCGCCTTTCCCTCTTTTTTGGATTTTCCCACTTTTTGATTTTCAAATACAGATTTGACATTCCCTCCTCTGCCTGTGACAATTTGCGTGTGGCTGGTCATGGAGCTGAGCAGCAGTCGAAGAGCTGGTCCAACTATCCCCTAATGCGGCAATTTCGCAGCAAGTCTTAGTTTAGACATAGACATTCGTATATTTGCTTGTATAGCACACATATAGAGGTACAATAATGACACAGTGATGGGACTAGCTCAGACCAGTAGTAGGTACAATTTATAAGTATTACATAACAAATTAAAATATATATATTAGTTATACAAAAAAAAAGTATTTTTTGTGTTTATGTGCTACAGTAGCAAATCGGTCAGGGCTCAGCATAATGCCTAACCAGTGGGAGGTAGCTAGGCGCTGGTATTCTGCCGTGGCCTTGTGGTCCATAGACGGTAGCGTATCAATGATTTGTTTTCTTATTAAGTTAAGAAGTTATGTTACACTTTTATTTTTTTAATTTTATTTATCTGTGGTTATTTCATTATTTTAATTTTTTTGTGTAATTTTTTGTTCTATGGATCATGTGGTCTGAAATAAATGGTTTTTATTTTTTTATTATTTACAGACCCTATGAGAGAATATCACGGATTTGTGAAGTAGAAACTGAAATTAAAAAAGTCTTAGGTGTGTGTATCCATAATTCAATAAAATAAATAATATAAGTAATACTATTTTAAGTAGGCATATATTTAAGTCATAAAACATATTGAAATATAATCCATTACATTCACTAAATTATAACAATAATAAAAATATGGAACAGATAGTGACTTAACAGGTAATAGGGGCACTATGTTCATTTACACTAGACAACCCGGTCTTTTGTTGATCCAGTTTAGGAGATAGGCTTTCAAAAATCTTAAAAAGTATTATGTATCTACATTTTAGTAGGTAAGCGCAATTTTCAAGACCTTACCTCCCGCGCTGGTTAAAAACTGTGTTACGGCAAGGTCTCTCCAATCACGCACACGTTTATAAATACCAACAATTGATACATCTTACAGACTAACATATTATATAATTATGTCACGCGTGAGTTATATATAACTTATAATTCGTAAGCTATTTATTTATTTCTCCTGAAGTTGCCTTGAAGAGAGGCAAAAACGTGTCGAATTCATTTTGAGTGTTGTGCGCTCATTAGAAAGTTTAGCAGATTTGTTACTATTATTTGTTGTTCATTTAGATATTAAATTATATAGTTTGTTATACATTATTTAAGACGCTTATCTTTACTTATTTAGGTGACAGGTATAGCCGCTGGCAGAGCCCACACAGCGATACTAACTGACAACGAAGGAGTATTCACACTCGGCAACAATGCATACGGACAGTGCGGCAGGAAGATTAATGAGAACGAGGAGTACAAAGGAAGCATGGTGTCTCACAACATCAAACGGCTAGGAAAGAACAATATAACTGATGTTGTATGTGGGCAGGATCACACGTAAGTAACTTATTCTATCATCATATCAGCCCGTTGACACCCACTGCTGGGTATAGGCCTTCTCTTCTGCACGCCAACGTAAACGCTCCTGTGCAAGTCTCATCCACTGTCGTCCGGCAACCCTGGCTAGATCGTCCGCCCATCTGGCAGGTGGTCTGCCTCGAGGCCGTCTCGCTTCCATCGGAAACCACTCTGTTACCGCCTTGGTCCATCGGCTGTCGTCTCGCTTGGCAACATGCCCTGCCCATCTCCATTTTAAGCTTGCGATCCGCATACGTCTACGACTTTCGTACACTGGCGTATCTGTATGTGATCAACGAGGGAGTATTTTAAACCAACTGCACGATGGGCAGATGAGATAGCACAAGTAGCTGGTGAACAGTGGATGAAAACAGCAACTGATAGAGACACCTAGAAATCCCTAGATTCTCCTTCCTTCACCTTCGATTGACTAGGGGTTCTAGCTTAATAATTAAAACATGTGTAAATAGAATAACATATAGTTAAATACAAATTATCATTAAGTAGCAAATATGTTCTGTATTTCTACTTATGTACTAACTACATAATGTATTCTACTTATGTACTAACTAATGTCTTTTAGTAAGAATTATATATAAGGCTTTTAAACCCCGACAAAAAAAGGTGTTATAAGTTACCGCTATTTGTGTGTGCCTGTCTGTGGGACCGTAGCTCTTAAACGAGTGGACCGATTTGAATGTATTTTTTTTTATTGATAAAATACTACATTTAAATCCACTTCACACTCCAGGGTCCACTTCTAGCGGTGGTTCTTAAACATGTTTTATCTAAATCGGTTGAGCCATTTACAAGATGGGGGAAAATGAAAGTGGCGATAAACAATCGAATATTTTCATAAAATACTTGTACCTAACCGGTATCAAAGAAAAGGGCATGATCTGTTGATTGCAAAACTGAGGGAACTGAACTATCGTGATATATCGTATTCATATTAAATATCGGGAATGCTCACTATTATCACCCTGAAGAAGGCCCTCGTTAAGGGTCGAAACAGTTGGTGCCTTCACCAATTTAACGAGTACCTCGTAGGTACGTGAACATTCCCGATATAATATTAATTGTATAATCTTGTTTCTACCCAATCGGCGCATTCCCTTGCGTGTTAAAACCAGGGTTGTTGCTGATGCGGTTTTTTGACACATCAGCGGATGCTGATGCTTATTTTTGAATTTGTCATCAGCGGATGCTGATGCTGATTTAGGCCAAATGCGTGTCGGGCTTGCAAACTTAGCGTTCCACACTTACTTAATGTAGGTGGTTCTTCAAATAGAAACCGAGCCTCGAAAAATCTTGCATTTTTTGAGGGTTTACAAAGGGTAGCACAGGGAACAACCCTTTGTGTGTTGTTTGTACTTGTTTACTTAATTTGTACAAAAATGCGCTTTAAACCCCGCCTCTTCGGGTCATGTCGCGACTCGAACATCAGCATTGAAAATCAGCATCGATCAATGCTGATGCTTAAATCAATGCTGATATTCGCAACAACCCTAGTTACAACCATAACCACTTCAAAAACTAACCAAATAAAGGATACATATTTCCAGTCTGTTCGTCACAGAATCCGGCAAAGTATACGCCTGCGGCTGGGGCGCCGACGGGCAGACTGGCCAGGGCGACTACGAGAACCAGCCGCACCCGGCCGCCGTGAAGGGCGACATCACCAGCGAGAAGATCGTTAAGGTAGCTTCTACTGGGGACTGCGTGCTGGCTTTAAATGGTGAGTTCGATTATGAACATACGAAGCTTTTGTCCTGGGGGATGAATAATTAGGCTAGCCTTTCGATATGCGAGTCCCAGAGAAGGAAAACTTGCGCCTGCTATGATACTGCATGTCTTTCCTGTAAGTAACATCGGTGAGGTCGAGTGTCTTTTGGGTCTAAGGTCTTTGTTACCGAATTGATGATTAAACCATATAAGTAGCTAGCATAGCCGACGGGCTTGTTAATTGAAGATTGTTTATCATCATTGGACGGATAATAATTAGGTTTGCCTTTCAATATGTAAGTCCCAGAGAAGGAAAACTTGAAACAATGATATCACCAGCGAGGGTCGCGTCTACTGACTGTGTGCTGGCTTTTAATGGTGAGTTGGATTATGAAGGTAAACAGCCCTTGGGTGATTCAACCAGATAAGTATACGACTGCGGCTGCCCCCCTCTATGCATCTCGATCTTGACCCACTTCTTCGAGTCGACCAGGTTTTTCTATAATACATATATAATAAAAAAAGTAATAGTATACCTAATGTGTTAGTTAAGTATATCAGTTATCTATACCCATAACACAAGCTCTGCTTAGCTTGGGGCTGTGTGAAAGTTCCAGCATTATTTTTTTTTTTTTTTTTATGTTAGATAGGTTAGCTCTTGATTTCATCCTTGCTATCGCAAGAATGAGATCGACGATGGAGCGAGCTTCCCTAGAAAATGCCTATTAACTCTTTTATCTCTTCCAGCCACAGAACGTCCATTGCTGGACAAAGGCCTCCTCCCTCCCTCATTGATCACTAAGTACTTGGCCATGAGCTTGGCAGGCGGGTTGGCGAGCGCAGTACGATATGTTGATACACGGAAAGTCGCTGCTGCTCGTTTTCCGGCGGTATCCCTTAGCAGGCTCTTACTGCATCCACGGGCATGAGAGGAGGGGCAACATTCTGCAGCCCACGGCATATGTGAATTGTCCAGCATGATTTATTTGTTATTTAATTTCAGAAAATGGCGAACTGTTTGGCTGGGGCAACTCGGAGTACGGCCAGGTGCCGATGGCCGCGCCGCACCAGCAGGTCAGCATGTCGTACTCGCTGCTCCGGCTGACGAGGGGACTGGGCAAGATCGTGGACATAGCGGCCGGGGGGTCTTTCTGCTTGATTTGTAATGGTAAGCGGTATATTGTCTCAGCCGTCACTGCTATTTTATTTTTACAATGTTTGGGAAATTAACAGCTAGCTTATAAACTATTAGACAAAGAATTATAGTTACTGAGGGCTAATAACAAATTTCCACATGTAGCAGGCGACTAATTATGAGTAAATATGTTACTGGACTACAACAAGTTTGTGGACAGGAAGTTAAAAAACAAAAAAAGAATATTAATCAGCTAAGAAAAAAGACATAAAAATTAAGCTTAAAAATTATTTTGATTTTTTGCTGTCCACATCTGCAGCTGAATATTGTTGTGTTTATTTTTGAGTAAGGTACTGTGAAATAATAAGTAGTTTTTAGTAATAAATTGCTATTTATGTAGGTACATAAAGATACATATTTACATAAATTGTAGTGCCCTCAGTGGGCTCATGTTGGACTTTATGCTAATTAAAAGACCTTTATTGTACACATGAACGCAATAAATATTTTGACTTTGACATAGGCCTCCCTCGTGGATCCCCAAGATTATGAGACGCTTGTTACCATACTAGCCAAGCTTGGCAGCCGGCGTGCGCAGTACAGGATGTTGATACACAGAATGATGCTGCTGCCTATCTTCCGGAGTCATCCCTTGGCAGACTCTGCATCCGTTGGCAAGAAAGGCAACATACATATGCCGGCACTGCAGGAATCTACTTTAAAACATCAGATTTAATTGAAACTTTGCATCATTAACAAGGACCGATGACAATACAATCATTTGGCGTGTTTTTAAACTATTATTTTATTCTCCTGATTATCAAAAAAACTTCCAATTCTTTTAATATAATTATTTTCAGAAAATGGAGATGCCTTTGTTTGGGGCTATGGTCTACTGGGGCTGGGACCAAACGTCCAGCAGAAATCTAAACCCCAGCTGATACCGCCACCACTCTTCGGCAGGAACGAGTTTAACCCTGAATGCAGAGTTGTCAAAGTCATCTGTGGAATATCACATTTAGCTGCCATAACAAACAACGGTGATCTTTACACATGGGGAAGGAACAGACATGGATGTCTTGGATTGGGGAACAAGAATGATCAGCATTTTCCACAGCGGGTATCTATTGGAGCGAGCACTATGAGCATGAGCTGCAGTGTTGACCACTCTGTAGCAATATGTAAACCATTTATGTGATTTTGTTAAGTTTATAAGACTGTTATGTTTTATGTTGTAATAAAATGTTTAGTGTATGGTTTTTTTTTACTTGACATCCTAGTTAAAAATACTTTATGCTATTGAAAACAATGCAAGTTATAGTTACTACCTCAATAGTTAGAACCTGGTGGTAGATATTACTTTTGCAGTGCCCTTGCAAGGTTCATGTTGAACATAATATATACTTTCTTTATGATCTTTTATAACAATATGTTTTGCAATAAAGATTTTGATTTGATTTAGTTAGTAGGTGGTAGAAATTAAAGAATGCAAAATTACATTTGTATAGATATATTTACAGAATTTCACATAGAGAAATCACTTTTGAAACAGTCTTGGATATCATATACCAATGACATCCTCTATAATTTATAGACAACTATTGCTTGCACTCATCATGGAATGGTTCAAGGGTTCGGAAGTCTCTCCAGGCTGGTGGCAATAAGGAAGTGTGATGGAGATGGCAACCACACCTCTTGCAAGGCTCACTAAAAAGATTCACATAACTGTGCAACCATGTCATGAAAGACCTGACCGCTAAATCTGGTAATGTTGGAGAGTAGAAATGCAACATAGCTGCATGGGCATTTTCTGTGACTTTCCTAAAGACATGATGCCGTGACTCTGTCCAGAGGTCAAGAGTCTCACCATAGCCTTTCACCATTACCCATTCCATCAGCAGACCTTTGAAAGCCACCACAGCTTTGAGTACATGGCTCAGATTGATTTGTACTACAGCATTGCTTGCAAATGGCCTAGAGATAGTGATTTTCATGTCATTGTATGATCTGTCTATGTTGTTAATGACGTTATCGACCTGAACGGGCGCGACGTTGTGGTTACTTTGTAGTTTTCCGCGCCGCTTGGTGCTGCCCGAGTTGATATAGGATCTCTTCAAGGAGTTTTGACTGAGAAGCGTGTGGGCGAAGGAGCTGTACTCGTGGATTTTGTCTGTCCATTTATAGCTGTTCACTAGTTGTGTGTACAACGCTTGCCGGTCTTGCGTCGTCTCCTGACTGAGGTATGTTGTGTTGCCCAGGTTGAAAGGCGCGGTGGGTGTTGGTAGCCCGTTTACCGTTTGTTCCAAATCTCGCAGGTTTATATTTACGTTGTTCAGGAGCTCCTGTAGTTCTGTCAGGAACTTGTCCTTGCCGTCTTCGCCGTGGTCGGCGCGCAGACCGTTGGATAGGGTTTCGAAGACATGACTGACGCTTGAGCGTAAGGTTCTGAGCGCTGTGAGACCAGAATTTAACTGGTCTACGTTGATGGCTTGGTTCATTATAGACAATTTTCTCCTCTCCCGATATTTTCTTACAAATCGACGAATTTATTATTTAGTTGTGCAGAGCAGACTGCATAAAATATGCAGAATACAAAAATTACAAAACAACACAACACAAAACAAGCCGGATTGCACTTCTTCCTCTTCTTCTTTTATGTATGGCATTTTGTCAAAGATTTATTCACCTTAACGATATAGAAAATCACTGCATTTTGTGTTATGTTTGGTTTTACACACGATTTATATCAATGTTTACACAATGAGGCGTTTTCATCAAAAAGTAAAAACTTCAAAAATAGTTACCTCGAACCATATAGATGGCGTTAATTTTCTTTTACTGGTAGGCACAATTTGACAATGACAGGATTAATCACAAACTTGCTTACTCCGCTTGCCAGCTCCATCTGTTAGGTTTAGTAGAAAACTCTTTTTGTTTTGTTACTGAAAACGGCTCATTCTACCAGTCAGGTTGTAGGCTTAGACGAGATAAAACTATCTCGTGTAGGGTTAGTTTTATCGTTTTTCTCCATCATTATTGGAGGTTTATCAATCATCATCATCAGTTTGCCATTTCCCTTTTGGTGTCTTCTTCTTCTTCTTCTTTATGTAATGGCGTGTGTGACAGGAAATATATTCCACCACTTTGCCAACGTCTGTACAATTAACGAAAAATGTGGTAAACAAACCACATTTTTCGTTAGTTATTGTACAGAAAAACATTTCATGGAACACACTGAAATGACATCTGTCAAGCATGTGTCAAATTGTAATTGCACTTGTCATTGACATTAAATTGAATGAATGATTTCGTTTTTCACTTTTCGGGTAAAAAAACATAGATGGCGTTATTACAAACTTTAAAACTTTGATTCAATGGTTCTTAGATGGCGCCAACTCATATTCTAGTTCTACCCAAAGGTTCTACCTACGACAGAGCGGTGGTTTCCGAGATAATAATGAGAGATGACTCTGCCTGATAAGCTTCTTATTTAACTTATACTTTTAAGCCGATCACAATTATTAATTACTTCCGTCGTAGCTTGGCTTTTCCTGCAGTTACTGGTTGTATTCATTATGGACGCATTTAGTTTACAAATGCTTCGATAAAATAGTTCTCATCAACTCTAGCATGCAAATTGCAATTCATCTATTTTGCGCTTGGCCATTCTGCCCGCTTGTAATCTCTTGCAAGTGGCCGGCACCTGATAGGTTTTCAATAGCCGTCTAACATAATGGCAGCTATCATTTCACGTTAGGTAGTACCATCTACTAACGGCTAACGTGATTTTGCACGGTGTAGGTAGGTACCTCTTTCCAACTATTTTAATTTAGCGAGTACCTAGTGGCGGCGTTTCCAGGTTCATTTCTACGTCGGAGTTTTTCACTACAAGTTTATAAGTGGGCCCCGCTACGGGCCCATTAGGACCTTAATTTCTAGTTTTGTACGCAAAGTTGTTGGTGCTTTGCGGGACATCTTTGCGACTTAGCACTCTTTTTGCGCATGAGACAAATTAGTCTCATTTTTGAAAATGTGAATGTATCTGCATAAATGGAATTACTTAGGTACTTGACTTTTATACTTTTTAGTCTGCATACACTTTTTTGTTGGTTGTCTGTTAGCTAATGCACGCGGCTTTGCATTATTTTAAGAAATAAATTAATTTATTTCTGTATCGCACATATTACCTACTGTATTTCTCAACGCGATATAAAAATTGAAAAGCTATTGATGTTTGCTTCCTATTCAGGCAAAAACGAAACCTTCAAATTATTTATAAAAGATATAGGATTTTTTTTACTTACTTAAAAGAAAATTAAAAAATTGAGTACGAACAAACATGGAACTTTAAATTCGGTTAACAAGTATTACGTTGGCCGAGATTAAGCGAACAAAATATCCTTAACTTCAGTACAACAAAAGCGAACAAAATGATCAAGGTACGACCAACATGTCAATTAATTCTTTTTGGTTAATTGACATTCAGCCAATTGTGTTAATAACTTGTCGTGATCGCGAAAGTTTAAAAAAGACTAGCTTAGTTAAATACTTGGAAGGTTTTAACCTAATTTCGTAATGTAAATAATAAATGCACTTTTAAAATAAAACTGAAACAGGTATTATTGAAAAAACAAATTGAAGGTATACCTAAACACTTCGTTTGCCAAAAATAAGACTACAATCTCTGCAAAACGTAATAACAACAGGCTTAGATTTCACTTCGAAACGTACATATCGACCCTTCGAGTATCAAATGTCGTAAAAGCCAAAATACGACTTTTGGGAAACACGAAAAAACAAAAATGGGCAAACTTACTTTCGCGGTAACTTCTTTGTTTCTATAACTATATTTAAACCATTCAGATATTTTCCTTAAAATTTAGAGTCCTTCCTATTACTATAAGCCTGAAATACCTAGCTATTGCAGGTTAGAAGTTAGTTGGCTAATACTACAAAAAAAAAACATCATGACTGGTTGTTACTACAAATGTTTTGCCTAAAAAGGTAAATAAGCTCTGTGTTATTTTGTTGTAGTTAGACATTAATAGAAAATAAAGAAATTATTTAGGCAGTAAAAGACTTGTTACACTTGGCAATCAACAACTTACATAGAAGTAAAATACTTGTTGAATTTGGCGAAATAACACTTATTGTTGTACATTAGCTAAAAATTAACAATATTAAACAAAACATTATCAAGTATTACTAAAACTTTAAATTAACTGATCAAAATAAGGCTATTAATCAATCACTTCTTCAACTTCTTTGTCCTTTTCGTCAGTTTCAATAAGTGTGTCACTTTTATTGTTATCATAAGGCATCTCAAAGAACTCTCTATGATTTTTTTTAGGAATGACTCCTTCTTTACATAGTTTTTATAGATCCTTGTACTTCGCTGCTAGTATTGGTAGTGTTTTTGTGTACATTGGAAGCAATTCTATAGCACTGAGCTCTACCTGGTGTTTTTCTTCTTGGGATTGAGTTGTAGCAGTGCCTTCTCTCCTCTTATTTTTTCCTTTACCTTTGCCTTTTCCTTTCTTAACTATTTTTTCAAACAGTGTTACCTTTCAGTTTCGGCTTCGTTTTTCATGAAATATTTAACCTTGACCTGATGCAAGTTCTTTTTTTTAAAGTAGCTACTCTAATCTCCTTAATTTTTTTTTTTTTTTGACGTCTCTTTTGTAAACGTTTTTTCCACAAGCACTTGCCAGTTGATAAAATCTGTACATTCCATCTGTACATCACATCATAGGGTTTTGGCTTTTTTCTCACTGCTTCGAAGTATGAAGGCCATTGCGAGGGGCTCCACACAATAATTTTCTTCACTTCTGCTTCAATAGTCGCATGCACAGAATCGGCAGGGATATTATGTATGTCCGGGTAGCAGGTAATTAATCTGAATTACTTGTAGATTTTTCAGAGACATGTAAGAAGTAATTTAGCACTGATAGAGCGGTTTTTTTTTTGTTTTTCCCAGTGCAAGAATTACAATATAAAAGGCTATTCTTAACACCTTTTCTATCTAATTCGCAAATAGACATGCCATATCTAACTCTTTGAAATACAGGTACAAGCAAGTTGCCATCTCTACGCTGCCCCTTTTGCCATCACACTCACCCCAGGTATAACAGAAGACATTTTGTGTGATACTTTCATATACAGTATAGTTATATACTGCATACTTACGCGAGTAATGCAAAAGCATACTTTTTCCGAATGGTGTGTTAAGTACTTTTTGTAAATCGAAACTACATGTTACAGTCTCGGCATCCTTCAAAATTTGATGAGCTTTAAATCTTTTATAAGTAGCTTCATTATCTTCTCAGTGTATTTCAAACTTTTCTTTGTCTATTTCATTCATGTCATTTTCGGAATTTTCTGCCTTAGAACAGAACGTGCATTTATCTCTTTTAGGGCTGTGAAAACCAAGATCATACTCATTGAGGAAGATACTCCTAAACATGGATTCGCTTTCTTCATCCTTCTTTTTGCAATCTTCTGACATATTGGTAACAAAATGTAGTATCAGCCATGTGTTTCAGAAATTTGTCTTTTACCTCATTTTTTTTATTATTTTATACAATGTAAAGGTGGTTACATCATTTTTTTTGTCTAATGATTGTTTTAGATCGCAAAAAATCTGAGTAGTAAAAACCATTTTTTTAGGAATATCAAAATTTTAAATATACAGTCCGATAGAGCTTGTTTTACTTAGTAAGAAAACACCAAGAAGTCATTTTGGCCAAAATGGCTTTTACGACATTTGATACTCGAAGGGTCGATATGTAGGTACACAATACATGCTATCAATCTTTATATAATTAATATCAATCTATTCACCATAACACTTAAATTATGTAGGTACACAATACACGGATTGCGTCTCGTTCAGCTTGCACTCTACAGGCTATGGCTGAAAATCAGCGTTTGCTCCTTGAGCATATCTCACGCTGTGCCATGACCTTTTGACGTGCTGCAGCACACACATTACATTTTAGATTGCTAATTATATTGTCTTAATTTGTTATATTTTGTGTTTAATTGATGTATTGTAATGTTGTACTCAGATTTTGTTTCTTGTATGTGTGTCTGCAGTCCTAAATAAACGTTTTATCTATCTATCAATTTCACAGAATCAATTTGGCTTTCGAAAAAGGCGTTCAAAGGCAGATGCCGTAACTGAGCTAATTGACTATATTGTGGACTGTCTATATAGCGGTGTTAAATACATGGGCGTATTCCTAGATCTTGCTAAAGCATTTGACACGGTCTCGATTCGTCTACTTTTAAATCAGCTGGAAGGTTAGAAATACGGGGAGGCCAACTAAACTTGTTTAAAAGCTACCTGACCAATCGTACGCAAAGAGTTAAGATTAAAGCCTACACCAGCACCGAATTGAACATATCGTACGGGATTTCACAGGGCTCTATTATTGGACCGACTCTCTTTTTGGTCTATATAAATCAAATATGCAACCTTAAAATTCAAAATTGTAAATTTATAGCGTCTGCGGATGATACGGTACTGCTTTTCCGAGAAGAGAGATGGAAGTCACTGTTCGAACATACACAGAAACGTTTTGAGCTAGTTTCAAAACATCTCTACACCAACATTCTTACTTTATATGCAACGAAAAGTAAGTGTATAAATTTCTCCCTCCGAAAACCAGGCAAGCTAATCGCTATTTTTGAAAATATCAAGCACGCAGCAAATGGTGCTCAGCTAAAGACCACAAATTTCACTTTATGTCATATTGTATAAGGTCCTGGGGAGGAGCTGCAGTCTCGTCTGCTCCCACTAGAGAGAGAGATATAAACTTTATTTCGTGTCAAAACAGAAGAGAAAACAAAAGAAAGAGAAAAAAAAGAGAGAAACAAACAAAGAGAGAGAAAAGAAAAAAACAAAAAAAAAAAATTAGAAATTTTCTTCAAACAGAGAGCTGTGCTTAAAGTTGCTTTCTCTTAACAATTTAGATATTCAACTTTCCAACTCTGCATTGAGACTAATTTCCTTTCAGTTAGAAAACTTTTCATACTGCAATTTATCCTTAAACAACACATAGAAAAACCACACTTAGATGTAACGACTGAAAAGCGAAAGAATAAAATTTTCATTTCCAAATCCTGTAAAACATCATTTGCTCATCATCATATAAAATTCCTTGCACCATACAATAAAATCAATAAAATAATAAAAATACATCAGTCAATTACTAACCAAGAATTAAAGATACCTGTATAGCGGTACTTGCAAAGTCTAAATTATGATTAGGTAGAGCAACTGCTAAGTATTAATTTCTTATTTTCGGCTATAATTATTTAATATGTAATAGGTTAAGCTTTAGTTAAGAATAAGTAAAATAGTTAGTTGGTACCCTTTAATTAACATAACGTTTTTCTCTTGTTTACCTTTTGGTGGTTCACTTTCATAACTTCTCTCTTTTTTAACACTTTAACACATAACAATTGTGTAAGGAGGACTACTATTTACAATTTAAAAATAGAGTTTTTTTGTAAGTTTGTATTATGCTACGAGTATGTACCTATATCTACTATCTTCCAAAAGTCGAAGGATATTTGAGCCCTCACGTCTAAACACAAATTAAAAGTTAGAGCGAGGAGTCACTATGACTTGAAAGGTTTTAAATACAAGTACAAAAGAGATAGAGTATGTTGCCTAAACAAACTTTAACTGAAAATATGTATGTACTTTGTTAATCTACTTTTCGTGAATAAATGTATTTTTTTTGTATATTATTTTTATATGAATTACAGCTTATAGTGCTTGTAATGGTATTAAACGAGTTGTTTAGGAGCACGGTTGAACTGAACTACCTCTATATTAAAATATTTTAACGAAAATAGGTTCATTTAGGTAGCATCTACGTAGCTATGCGGCTACGTTGCTACGAACAGTGCTACGAAATCACCTGCCCGCCTATTAGTGGCTACGGTGTGCTACGCTGCTACAATGGTTGTGCAAATTGTCTACACAATGTTAAAGTTTATGTTATTCCATCTGTTTCACAGCTATGGTTCTATAATGCATCAAATAATGCTGGACATATCACACAATCTAGCCCCAAAGTAAACAGAGCTTGTGTTATTGGTCCCAGATGATTGATAGAAAACTATATATATATATATATATATATACATACAGCAGATACCAGACCGGGGCAAATATATGTAGAAAAATTACAAATATTGGTCCCGCGGGGGGAATCGCACTTGCTACCTCTCGTGTATCATTAGTATTTGAGACTAGCCAAGCCACGGAGGTAGTCAATTTTAAATCAGGCAATATATTAGGCAGTGCCGTAGGGTGCCGTCAGTAGAATGTTGCCCCTGCTCTCTTGCCCGTGGATTCAGAATCTGCCAAGGGATACCCCCGGATCATTGGCAGCAGCGGCTTTGAAAATAATTAAAAAACGTACGCAATGAAATCCTGTATTTTGTTATCTACACCTCTTTATTCCTACAACCAATAGTCTGTCGGTTTCATTTGTACCATCAGTAAATTAAACCGCATTCCCGCAAACAAAACATCAATAAACGTATCACACTACATCACCACCTAAAACAGGCCCACATTACATCAGTATGAAATACTTTTATGGTTTCTCGGATTTGCCCTTCGAGATCACGTACATAAATTCACGAATACACATAAATTGTACTGTCCTGTCTCTCACAGTCGAACCCGAAAATTTAATCATGAAGGACGTTCGGGCATCAACCCTGCATTTGCGTAGTCTTCGTTTTATTTGTATTGAATCCCTGCCAGGGCTGCCAACATTCTACACCACCTGATTTGAGTTTAGATTCATGCAGATGGGCGACGGTGACCACTTTCCATCAGGTGGTCCGTCTGCTCGTCTGCTTATAATAGAGGTATAAAATTAGCTGGCATTAGAAGTTGGCAGTTTTTTTAATGCATTTGTCTATGAATTTCTATTTGACGTCTATGAGTTTTGTTTATGGTCATTTAAAATAATTCAATAATTGGTTGACAGGTAAACAATGCCTACGGCATTATGTTCGCCTTTTGTGCATCTTTGTTAAAATTTTATGCAATAAAGAATTTATAAATAAATAAATTTAACTACCGCACTTTTTTGTATTTGATATCATGGGTAGATATTTTTGATATGATAAACTGAGATTAGAAGTTGGCGGTTTTGTTATGCATTAGTGTATGAATTATGAGCATTATTTATGGACATATATTACATTACTTTTTAAAATTTGTTTTAATGGGTACATTATACTATATAATTTCTTTGTAAATATATAGATTTCGTAGCAGTCGCTATGCTCGAAAAGTTTAACAAACTAAGTCGTGGACGCAATACCGCAATACAGTAAAAAATAGGTGAATATAAGTGGATGTAAAATAATAAAGAAGAAGAAACCTTTGAAATTAAAGGTTTGGTAGCCCCTGGTAGCCCTGCCTGGGCCGGTTACGCTATTTGTCAATTTATAAAGTTCTTTGTTGTATTTTTACAAGCGTTACTGAAGTGGTTTTTCTGCTTGAGGGCCTTTGTTGCGAATCTAAATTATGAAGTGTACCGTGCCATTATTTACGCAACTTGGCGACTAAATAGGAGGCGCGGGCCCTTTTTAAATTAAACTTTCAAGCCTAAAAATATTCAAATATTCTGCACGCATATATTTTCAGATTTATGAATCTTATTTTTATATTTATAATCCTAGAAATCTTGTGTATACGTTTGTGTTCAACACTTCTGCTCAATATTCATCTTCTTTTTTGTCTGTTCTGATTCTTTACGACCTCCGTGGCGCAGTTGGTTTAATACCCAGCTTAGACGCTACTGCGTTGCGAGGTCGCGGGTTCGATTCCCGCCGCAGGACCAATATTTGTATTCTATGTATGATAAATATTTTTGAAAAAATATTTATTTAGCAAGCAAAACAGTTCGGTACAGATTAACCAACAGCCTTCACACTAGGCATAGCCTGTATCGTGTATGATAAGTATGTATTTACAAAGTAGTATTTAGGTATTTTATCAACCATCTGGTACCCATAATACAAGCTCTGCTTAATTAGGGGCCAGATGGTGACATGTGAATTGTCCAGCATTATTTAAAAAAAATATTTGTGTTGCTGTCCGTGATGTGACCAAAAAGCTCTATTGGAAGAACAGCGTTGGGTGTTAAGACAACCATGCTGAGTCAGAGACATTTTTCAAGAATGTCTCTAAATTATACATCAAGAAACTCTCTATCTTTATCTTATGTTTATCTTATTTTATCTAGTGTAGTTCCTGCGTATGCTAAATTGCTGCTACTGTTACGCACTGTGACGCTCTCCGTTCGTCAATTGGTATAATAGCCGGCACACGCAGGAGGTTGCGGGTTCTATCCCCGCCGAGGCACAAATATTATTTTATTTGTCTCGGGTGATTGTCCTCTATGTGTTTTAAGAGTAAAGAAAATACGTTCATACCAAATATAACACAACTGTAAATTTTAATATCGGTAGTAAGAGACATAATTAAGCAATGTCTTTGTTATAAATATACACTGAACATTATTATTATTGTCAGTGTTTCCATTCCAAGTTATTTTTAGTTGTAATGTTTTCAAAGTAATATTTATCTCGGCGTCGCCACGGGCGCGCTGTCAATACCCTGGCAGGCCTGGACCGGCACAGAGAGCTGCGTAATTGCAAAGGTCGCCGTAACGCCTCGAACAACACAATTACTTGGGTTTTAACTGATCACAATAAAACTGGATGATAAAATTTTAATGTAAACCATTTGTGGACGTTATCATTTGGAAAATTACTATTCTAAATAAGTTTTCGCAGACAGCTTTGTTATAATTGGATTCGGCCTCGTAAATCTTACTTGAACGAATATATTATATTTAACTATTTTAAAATTTTGCAATTTGTTAAGTTATCGGAACTTAATCGCGTACTAAATTTATAACTAGAAACCTTAAGAAAAATCACAGAGCAATTTTCGAAATACATCCGAAAAATATAAACAGGCATCTTAGTTTTTCTAAAGTTTAATATTCGAAGCTAGTGTTTACAACGGAGACAACTACGAGGTAAGACGAGGCAGCTAAGGTTCGGCGCATATAAATGGGTAGTGTGTTGTGCGGGTTGTGGTGCGCGTGCGGGCTCGCGGCGCTTGCAGCGACCTTGGGCGGCTGTCCCAGTTCCCGGGCGGAGCGAGCGCGCGCTGCTCGCGTCGAGTCCCGCCGCGACACGCCAACAAACTTGCGAGTCGCCGAGAGGATCCGATCGGAGATTTATTGAGTGATTAGTTGTGGTGTGGATTGTGGACGGGCTGGGGCGCGCAGGTGCGCAGCGGGCGGACGGCGGCGGGCGTGGCAGTGAGCGCCGTGCGCCTGGCGCGGCCGCACCACTCCCCCAGCGCGGTCGGCCAGGACCCCGCAGCGCGAGCGCGACCCGTGGTATGCCCGCGCCGCTCCCCGATGGCCCCGATGTTGGCGGCCATAGCGCTGCTAGTCTTTCTGCCCGGTAAGTGCCGAAAACGCGAACGACGCCGAAGCAACAGGCGTCCGCCGCGCCCCCGCGTTTGTTTACCCCATCACTGGGGATCGATTCTTGGTGAGGCTGAGGTGTTGTGAGTGGTACCTGAGGATGCTGTGCCCCCGCCAGGTAACGATCCGCTGCCGGACTCGGGAGCGGATCTCGCCAACTGCCCACACTTTCAATTGTTTAATTTCACGTGCGACCCACGTGCTTAGCCAAAGGATACGAGGCCGTAAAAAAGGAAAAGTCAGCTTTTACGAGCGAATCTGTACGTACTTGTGGTAATGGTAATGATTTGGTTACGGAGCACGTTATCCGACGTGGAAATTTTACGATGCTCGTCTGAATCCAGGTAGCTTGATTTAATGGCCACGTTCCGTCGACGTTCACTGTTCTAGGTAGAAACTTGATGGTAATCTCTCGTAGAATAAGATTCTGATCGTAAGCCGTATCACAAATCTGCCGTGTCATTTTCTTGTCATTAAATACATAATTACTAGATCAAGTAAGGCCTTCAAAGGCCCTACCAATGATAGGGCTGAATGTTGTACCTTCCGGAATTAGAACACGTTTACCCTCAATACCGAAAACGGTATGTTTATTGTCTGTGGCACGTGCCAGGTTAATTCCTACCTTTTCTCATTCCCCGGGCGCCCCGCGGTTCAATTACAAACGTCAATCGAAAACGTCTTGTTTTATTTCCAGAAAGCAATTGTTATCTAAAACTGATCGTGCAAAAAAGATGGATAGGTAGGTATAGTGTACATCATTTATCTCGAGCGATATTTGTGATTCCAGCGAAATAATTATAATTTACAACATTAATAATTCATATGATTTTATTCGAAATTACAGCCGCGAATGGCTTCGCGGAGTTCTCCAGCAATTTTTACTTTCACTTATCAATATGTCAGTAGGGACCTCAGCGGAATACATAATGACTCCATTAATTTTAAGGCGTCCATTTCATTATTTTCCTATTAATAATGTAAGCATTTTCTATCTTTCCCTTTCCAAAGTATTTTCAGTTAAATTATTCGAATACTTCTATGAAATCGTCTTGGAGAGTTGGTAGGTACTAACGCCCATTTTATCAGGATAAACTGCTGGGAGGTTTTGCCTTGTTGCGTGTATACTATATTAGGTGTATAGGTATTTTTCGCTTCACTTGGAAAAAAAATCTGAACGAATAAATTAAATATTGTGCTTTTTCAATTAAATAGTCTTCTTTTCTACTATAAAATGACGTTTCTAACAATATTTGGCCTTTGCGAATGAATTAACGCTTTTTGAGATTCAGATTACTTCATCATACCGTACAAACTTGTAGTAATCTTGATATTAGTTAATACCGTCTCAAATTTATTGATTATGGCCATATAGAGTCTACTCACTTTGTACTCGTATGTGTTTAAAGAAATAAATAGGCACATACTTCGTTAAATACTTAGTAAAACTCCATAACCCTATCTTAAATTGAATATTTTAAAGTAACAGGTTCAAATCTCAGCCATTTTATTTTCTTCATGACTTACCTGGGTTTTAAAATATTTTATTTTAGATTATATATGAAACCTTCAACTCTTGAAATAGTAATAAAGTAAATAAATTCTGCGTGCACGACGGTTCGAGTTTGCGACCTTCATCACCTAGCTTTTCAATTGAGATTTCTCAATATTTTTTTATTTAAATAAAATATGCAATATTCAAAGGTACAGCTTTTGGTAGGTAAAATACTTTTATGTGGGTTACATTCGTAAAAAAGGCCTTTGCATCTATTGTAGATGATTTATACAGCGTCAGCAACTGGTGATCATGCTGTACGGGACGCTGCTGTGCCTGGGACATAGTGAGATGGATTAGGCTTGACCAGTACCTATACCATCCTCTCATCTTAGTCAGCTATTAGTCATTACATACGTAAGTAACGTAATAAAAGCCCAAACTCTATGTTTCCTGTCTTGTATATCTACTAGTACGCATAACATAATTCTTGGCTTAGCACAGGACCGGCTTATGTGGCGTTTACAAAAAGGAGGCCTACATACACCCAGCAGTGGGTACCTATGGGCTGTGGATGATAATGATGATGTTGCATAACAACGGTTTCAAAAACAAGTCTTTAGACCAGCGAGAGAGACAAGCGACACTCTGTAACCTATCGACCTATGTGCCCTTATAGCCCTCCCTAGGTCCCATTATAGATCCCCTAGATAACATCGCACATCCAATAACGGAGCTCTTTCTGTCTAGGTCACATTGTCTAGTCTTTTTTCAGGTCTCAGCCTTTCGTAACGACTTGAATTGTTAAGATAAGATAAGTATCAGCATTCTTTAGCGGACAAAAAACATGTAACCTTTGCGCGGTGCAGATTTTTCTCGTGGTGCGAAATTTACAAAATTATAAATAAATAATGACGGTACAAAGATATTAAACAACTATTTTTACTATATTATGCCTGTTTTATTTAAACAGGCATAATATAGTAAAAATAGTTGTTCAAATAATACATTTATTTTTATTGTTTTTTTTTTATTTTTATTTATGTATAAAAGACTCTTAAATAACATAATATAAACGTCTAAAAAACCGTATTTAGTTTGTCTTAGACGCTAATGAAGAACATTCCTCAAATTATAAGTATAACATAAGTTAACAAAATTATAAATGTACGTAGCACAATATAATAGCACATACATGTATAACAAAGATATATACCATTCTGAAGAGGTTGTTCGCAATCTGTTAAATGAAATGCTAATGTCATTGCGTTAAGTGCGCACAAATATGGTTCTAATCGCCCTAGAAGCAGCTTTTTATTTATCGGCTGTTTCTATTATACTCTTAATTGAGTCTACCTGTCTATTGTTGTTGGTTTCTATTATAAAACTAAATAAAAATATCCCTTAGTAATATACTAGCTAGTTGGTACCAATAATCTTCGTATCGACCCGAAAGTCTCATCATCATCATTATCATTTTCAGCCTGTGTCAACTCACTGCTGGATGTAGGCTTCCTCTATTCCTTGCCACTCCTTCTGGTGTTGGGCCAATTGCATACAGGTCTTACTGGCCTTAACGATGTCATCCACCCATCTAGCTAGCATGTGGCTGGTGGTCTGCTTGCATTCAAATAGAAGTGTACTAATAAACTAATCATTGTTTTAATTTTATTTTGTTACGAAATTACGAGTGGTTTCGGGCTACCGGGGTAAAGGGCTACATTTTTACGGTAACAGGGTGAAATCAGTCCTCACCGTAACATCAGATAGGTCTGCTGTCGGTCTCGTGTAGTCGTATAAAAGAAAATAACCGTGGTAAACGGCACCAAGTTACGACACACACACCAAACATCATGATGTTTGAATTCAATAAATTACTGCGTACATTTTAGCATCTTGCCGTACAATATTTTATACTAACTCAAGCGAACAACAATAGGCAGTCTCTTTTCCAACACATTAGTAACACCCACACAATGGATCCATTGACATTCGGAATCGATTGTCACTCACGTGTTCATTTACTCAGAATGAACGATATCTCGCGTTCAAATCATTATTTCGGCCTCATTTTCGGCCCTTGGCAAGATAAGACAGAATACTATCTTCACACCTGTACAACAAAGAAACAGAACCAATGAACGGGAACGATAACCAAGACTAGGGGTAGGCAGGCATGTAGCCAGGATCTCTGACAACAAGGATTTGAAAATTCTCACCGTTTTTAGGGTTCCGAACCAAAATGGTAAAAAGGAACCCTTATAGAATCACTCTGTCTGTCTGTCTGTCTGTCTGTCACAACTGGATATCTCGAGAACTACTGATGCTATCGATTTGAAATTTGAAATGGTAAAAGACAACACTTTTCTACTAATATAGCATATATGAAAATGTTAATAAATATTCTTATTTTGATTGCAGGGGGGCGGATAGGGGATCTCAAAATTTTCAAGTGAAGTAACTAGGCCGTGTGGGGTATCATATGAAAGATATTCATTTGCACATTAATAAAGCGTTTTTAGTTTTCCTTTAAATCATATCGTTTTTGAGTTATTTACAAAAATTTTGAAAAAACGACCGTTCCCCCCCTTATCTCCGAAGTTTGCAGAGATAAACCCGTGATACTTTTATAGCTAATAGAAGTGTATGTAAACTTTATAGGAAAATAATAGCGAACTCCCTAATTTGCACAGTTTTTTAAGCAAAGGAGGGTGGAAAGGGGGTTTTCAAAAAATTTGTGAAGTTAATAGGTGATGTGGGGTATCATATGACAGGTATTCATTTGCACATTAATAAACAGTTTTTAGTTTTCCTTTTAGTCGTATCGTTTTTGAGTTATTTACAAAAATGTTGAAAAAAATAGCGTTCTCCCCGGTTTATCTCCGCAAACTTCGGAGATAAGGATCTCCGAAGTTTGCTGAGATAAACCTCTGAAACTTTTATTGCTATTAGAAGTGTATGTAAAGATTACAGGAAGTTTATTACAATCTCTATACATAACATACTTTTTAAGAAATCATCGAAAGTGTAAAAATCTACATAACTTCTGCTATCAGACAAGAGATGGGGCTGTCAAGGTTCTCCAACAAATATAAAACCGCCTTAGTCATATATTATATTGTATGATGGCACGGAACCCTCGGTGCGCGAGTCCGACTCGCTCTTGCCCGGTTTTACTGTAAAACCTTTTTATAATTATTGCTTTGAACGTCACACAGCAACGTCGTGATTGTGTTATGGGTACGAGATGGTTTATAGACTTCTAAAAGATGTTTTTGTAAATACAATACCGTGGGGTGCTGGCAGTTTCAATGGTACTGCGCTCGTCAACCCGAACTAATTTTGTGTGTTACCTTTATGACAAAAATGACTATATTCTTATTTACACATAGAAAAACCCAGACCTGGGACAAACATCTAAAGCAAACAGTTTTTATCTTTTCGAAACAGAATAAGTATTTCTAAAAAAAATAAGATGACAAGAGTGTGATATACTATTCAGTTTGTAAAAAAATCCGATATTGTCTTAGTTGACTAGATAGATGGCGCCAACTACCGAAGATTGGTATAACAGCATTATTGTTTTTATTCTATGTGGTTGAAATTTGAGTCATTGTAATATAGGGAATGATAATTTTATTAGTTTAGTGTAAAATGAACGACACGTGTGTGATACTTTTACTTGAGCCATTGTGGGAACACTGTTGCCCTAGCTACATCTCTGCTGTAGGGCGGTACACCACAACTAAATATAAATGGGGACCATCAATAGCATTGCGAATGTAGGTGACGGCGTCGGCGGCCACGGCCCGACGGTAATGGCACGAAAATGATAGATCGTTGCAAAGAGTACAGAAAACCTGCACATAAATCTCTTTTCAAGTGATCCCTCTGCGCTACAAGCGTCTGGTGGGCGGATTATGAAATGCTTTTGATGCATAACTTACTGAATATTTTTTTTAACGAACCTTTTTCAATTCAGAGGAGCGAAAAGTTTTATTATATGAACTCTGAAATTTTAGTTCGCTCTTACTCCGGCTTCATTGCTTTTTGTAATCCAACATTTTATTCTGCACTGTATAACTGTTCGTTTAACATATCGAGTCTTTTGCATCTATTATAGATGATTTATACGTCAGCAACTGACATTCATGCTGTACGAGACGCTACATGCTTGCGATATTTTCAGATGTATAAGGGTTACACTAAACCAGCGGTAAAATTACCCAACACCAGCGGTTTCGATTAATTGACACTCAATAGTGTGAATGAATAAGAATATAATACTTTAAAAAACTATAAAGCTAAATTCGATGAGAAATCATTGCAATAACCGAGGCCAGACCACAAATGCACATGAAAATCACGTCGCTACCGATGTTAGCTGAATTTTGATTTATGTATTGTCGTGTACAAACTGATCAAATTATTCATTCTGCAAGCTAATGATAGGGAACAAACTAAATATAATTATACGGCTAAACTTAACAATACAAATGCTTTCAAAGTAGAATTTTGGAAGTTGATGAACTTAGAATTTGAAGGTAATCAAGAGTGAAAATAGAAAAACATCACAATAATGCCATAAAGAATATTGTATCTCACTAATAACAGTGACTTTTCGTCCGCCATCTTTTTTTTAGTTTTTCATGTGAAACCCATGAGAGATCGTACTTGTTAACTGGTAGTTCAGGCTTTATAGGTTTAGTACACCATAAAGCCTGAACAACCGTCAGTAACGTGGTATTCATGCTGCACGGGACGCTGCCGTGCCTGGGACATTATTTAAGGGATTAAGCTTGCCCCGCACCTCCCAGCCTGTTCTTTAAGATATGATATATATAAAACCGTAAACGATTTTCTTAATCAACGCACAACCGAAACCACTTAAGGCTAAGTAATAATAAAAACAGCCAGTTTAAAATCAACGCGGTGAAGTCGCGGGCGTGAAGCTAGTAACATATAAAATGCCACAATATGTAAATCAGCCCACAATGTTTTTGTTAAGGTTACCCGATGCTGAGGCCGAAAGTTAATTGGTATCGACATAGATTTATGTAGTGGTTTTGTTTTGTTTCGTGTCATTTGTGCGGCCTGAACAGACAGCCTGAAAAATGTATCGATGTTAACGTTCGTACGCTTTGAAACATTAGAGACGTGTGTTTTTGTGCTGGCTCCCAGCGATACGGCTTTCATTAATCATACACAAAGCTTAAAGTGTGTATGTGAACGACAAAGAGATTGGAGGTATGCAATCTGGCTCTGAAATGTACTGTATTTTAGAATATTCAAAGGTTAAAATTTTGTGTTATTAATTTGCTACCTAAAAATAAACCTACTTTTTAGATAGTATAGCTCCACAGCTATCATATTTATTTAGACATTTTTTCCACAAAAAATGTCTAAATAAATATGTAGATAGATAGATAGATAATGCATTTATTTGGTACACACACAGCACAGAACACAGCCATACACTTTACAGATTAAAGTTAGAACGTAACGTAACGGACAACAAAGCGACACAGAGGAATTAGGAAATTAAAAACAAATAAAACAAATAAAAAACAAAAAAAGTATTTGTTGATAAATATTCAAACAGAGGACAATTTATCGGAGTAGGTTAATATTGTAGGTACCTACCAAACAAAAATAAATTACAGACCACCACTTATAAATAAAAACATTTGAAACCAGATTTTAAATTGTTATGAATGTATTTTATTAACGACACGTTTCCATGTAGGCATCATCTAGTAATTAAATTGACTGACCAAGAAGGTATCTTGTAAACAAGGAACAAAAACTTTTCTCAAGCACTTTAACCACGTAGCAGACAAAAAGTTGGTGACGATATCTTCCCCATACAATTAAAGATATCGTACAAACAAAGATAAAAGTATTCAGGTAGTTTAGGAGCAAGTATTTTACCTGGAATACTCAAACACTTACTCAGTTTAGGTACAGGCAAGGAACGCCCTATATTTACGATACTCTCCAATTTAGTAGGTACTGAGCCTAAATCTTAGCAATCCTCCCTAATTTACTGCCTATAGAGGTTTACGGCACTACGGCAGACCTTTAGCAAACCTTACATATTTTTAAATTTTCTTTTCACAATCTCTCATAGACTCTTCTTTTAATCTAGTTTTCAATTTGCAGAACTCATTATAATCTTAGCTGTGGTATCAATTGGAGCTTCAGATTTATTGTTGAAGAGTTTAGAAAGCATATGTTAATGGATACTTTTAAGATTTTAAGCGCTCAAGTTTTAGTCAAGGTGTCAGAAATTTACTTTAATTTTATCCAAAGGAACGATCATTCAAGTTTCAGCTTTCGAAGAAACCCCTTTGAAGTGGCGCATTATTATTAAGGAAGAAAATAAGTTAATTTTGTATTTTTCATTACTTTGACTTTAAAAGTATTATTAGAAGACGACACACAAGTTGTGAGCAATATTATCGGTGACGTGTGCGTGATTTCGTAGCACGAGCTACGGCGTAGCAAGCTACGTCTTACCAAGAAGTGCTACAGCCTACGGCGTAGCCAAAGCAACCGAAATATTTATCCAATTTGTGTTTTGACGTCATTGTTTAATGAACAAGCATTGGTACGGGGGTACCAGAAAAGGGGGCGAAGGCCTCAAAAGGCCACCAAAGTTCAAAAATGGCATTTTTGCGTTTTTGGACGTTTTCGGCCATTTGAAGACTTTTTTTGGTGACCTTTTAAGGTCACAATAACTCCGGTCCATGTGACCCTGGTAACAAAATCAATCAGTCACCATCATAATGAGAGAAGTCTCATTATGACGGTGCTAATCGTCAAATACACAGAAAAAATGGACAGACAGACATACAGACAGACAGGCAGGCAGGCAGACAGACAGACAGCACTTTGCATGGAGCGAAGCACGAGGAAGCCATCACGTCTTCTTAAGTCAACAGCTCTCTGGGATCTTCGCAGTCTTTGAGAAATGACCTCAGTTGTTTGAGGAGAGGTCAACAGGGCTACACGCGTCGACAAAAACAAAAATGCCAAATAGTAAAAAGCTTTTAATTAATTATTTTCTCAACAAAATTGTGATTCCAGAAAAAACACGGCAAATGGAAATGACGACTTCTCGGCAAAGAGTTAACACGAACTTCGTTCTCCCCTCGGCTTCATAAAGATTTCTCATTTCGCCGTATAACAGAAAATCTCAAGAAATATCAATAGGCGATATTTGAGTGTAACTTAATACAAATCCAATAACTTTGAAGCTTGAATAATACTGTTGATAGCGAACGGTGCGGCATATACTTGCGGCGTAGTAGTCTTCAGCTTTAAATGTAACAACTTTTTAAAAATAACGTAATTCTTATCTAAACTTATAATAAATACTTTGATACTTAAAATAGAAACCCTGATACTTATAAACGCTGTATAGATCCAAACGTCACTTAACTCGCACTTACTTGTCTGTTTTCAATGAAAATAAACAATAAAGTACTGCCTAGTTTTTTAGTAGTATAAAGGGATTAGTATCTTATAAATGATGATTCGTCCTGTATGACGACGCAGCGTCCTTACTAGTCCGGGGTTTCCTTACGATGTTTTCCTTCACCGTTAAAGCACAATTTTATTTCAAGAGAGAAAAAACCACGATTTTCCCTTGCAAAGTCGGTGGACATGCCACTCGGTCATCACGGCTTACACTATTATTAATTACTACTCATAAATACAAATTTTGCAACATGTACCAGAAACACCAAAATACATTGTCCAAATTACATTGTTCACCACTCTACCACTAACGGCATTTTGCACTAAATTTAATCATCGTGGCTCACGAAACACGATCTCTGGCACTGCTATTAAAATATACTATGTACCTATTGCCTATGCCTTTGCATATATTGTAGCTGATTTATACGAGGTGGTGTACTGGAGGCGCCTTCCTGTATATATTATGTTATAATATTAAAAAAATACATTAATTTAATCCAATATTGTCAAATTTTAATTGAATGCTATTCTATTTTAATCTAACGTTTTTAATTCATGTTGATTTATTTAAGATATTAATTACTTAATTCAATTTTGTATTATTAACATCCCAGAGGGATTGAAAGCTCAGACCAATTTAAAACTCATTTTTCAATTATGAGGGTCACTATGTCTTGAAATATAATTCGATTCGGAATGAACATACAATTAATATACTGAAGATTGTTTACAGTTATTTAATGCAATTTGTCCTGGTTCCGTGTTTATAACAAATAAATATATCTGTTATTCTTCACTCCATAACCTCTGGCTGATCTGTCTCGTTACATATGTTACCCTCTTTTTTATTCATTAAGATATTGGTTATCTAATAGTTTATTTCTCGCTACTCTCCCTCACTTAGAAAAATAATCTGAGGCGAACCAATTCATGGTTTATCTTTATTTCTTATGTCTTGTCTTGTCTTTTTATTTTATGGCTTTTTGTGTTTGATTTTACACAATTCCGCCAGTGTCAAGTTAATGGCATGTGTGACCTTATTACTTTATAATTTCTCACGTTTATAACGTCATCTACATATGTTTTTGTTTGACGTTCGTCAAGAGCAGTGTCAACTTACAAATAAGCTATCAAACATTTCAATGAATCTGAAAGAATGCTGGACGCCACACACAACACCATCTAGTTCCAAATTAAGCAAAGCTTGCACTATTGAAACCAGATAAATGATATAATACTCAAATCCTTTTTTTGTAAAAACATCCTTATCGTACAGGGGAAAATACCCAGACCCGGGAAAAATATCTACAGAACAATTACCAACGTTTGTCCTGTGGCGGGATGGAACCCGCTACGGCCTGCGTATCAGTGGGCTATTAGACCAAATGAGCCACGGAGGCAGTCCCCCAGTAGACTAACCCACGCTATATATGATTTGATTGCCTGACCTTATCGCTACAAGCGATCTCTCTTTTAGCGATAAGCCCGCGCATTGTGCCTCATATTTAAACGTTTTTTTATTATTTGTTTGGTGTACAATAAGGAGCCGTGTTGGCCGAGTGGTATGACTTTCAATCCGAAGGTCGTGGTTTCGATACCGGACGTGAACCAATGGATTTAGTATGTGGACCAATGGATTCTTTCTTGAAAAATGTGTGTGCACACTTAGCACGTGCTTTAACGGCGAAAGAAACATCGCGAGGAAACTCGCGGCTTAGTTAGCTTCAGACGTATTGACCTGTTCTTTCCTCTGACTAATAGTTGACTAAGCTGAGATAATAGTATAGGTGCTGGGCAAGCCTAATCCATTTAACAATGTCCCAGGCACTGCAGCGTCCCGTACAGCATGATTACTAGTTGCTGACGCTGTGTTAATTATCTATAATAGATGAAAAAGGCTTACAATGAGGAGTATAGTATTGTATGATAAAGCTAGTCCAGCACCTTCACCGTCCTTTTAGTCTGTACTAGCTTCTACTCGTTCGCACGCATTGTGACCTTGTGACCGGATAAGGAGAGCATATGTATTTATCCCGGTCAACATTTATGTGCAAAGTTTCAGCTCGTCCTGTTAGTTAGTTTTGGCTTGAAGCGATAACAAACAAAGCCTCGGGTCTATTAAATTAGTGGGGTAGTAGGATAACCACTATTAAAGATACCAGGAAAATATTAATCACGGATGCCCTCATAAATTTATTACACGTGTATAAGTTACGGGTAACAGTAACACCTCAACGGCCTCGCCCCACTGCATGCCCGATCCCCGGACCACAAGGGTCAGTGGCGCCCACAGCCACGTGATCTCCTACACCAAGAAGACGAAGACTAAACAATAAGGATAGCCAGCCAGAAAGGCACCTTTCAAATGACCTAGGGGTAGTTATCCCTGGAGTTGAAGCCGGGGTAAGGAGGTGTAACCTCGAGGCCCCATCCGGAGACGCCCGAAGGGGTCCGGAAGACAGGAATGATGATGAAGTAACGTGGGTTTTTGACGTAACGTCATGAGTTGATGACGTTTTGAGTGGTTATATCACGTGTACTAGTGAATTGCAGTGAAGGAAAACATCGTGAGTAAATCCGCGGCTTAGTCAGTTTCAGATGTGTATACCTGCTCTTGTCTCTGACTAATAGCCTAAGTTGAGAGGATGGTATAGGTGCTGAGCAAGCGTAAACCTTCTCACATATCTATATATTTATATATACATATATATTTCTATATATATATATATATTATGCTGTATATGCTATATATTATGCTGCCGTGGGGTGCCGGCTGTAGAATGTTGCCCCTCCTTTCTTGCCCGTGGATGCAGTAAGAATCTGCTAAGGGATGCCTTCGGAAGATGGGCAGCAGCGTCTTCCGCGTCTTCAACACCCTATACTGCGCTCGCCAACCCGCCTGCCAAGCGTGGCGAGTATGGCAACAACCCTTCATGATAAGACGATTAAGGACCAGGCCCCGAGTCCCCGGCAGCCCCGCTAGTCGTGGCTACGGTAGCGGCCACGGTAACGGCGGGGCCAGGGGTGCTAAGAATCCCCGGGAGACGGACGGCTACCAACCCCAACGACGACCACTGGCCCTGGTAACACACAACATCCGCACTTTGAGGACAGACGAAAAGATTGTTGAGCTGGAAGAAGAAATGAGTAGGTTACACTGGGACATTTTAGGATTATCAGAAGTCCGTAGAGAGGGCGAGGACACGATATCCCTTAAGTCCGGTAATCTACTCTACTACCGGGAGGGCGACCAACAGTCCCAAGGTGGTGTCGGGTTTCTCGTTCACAAGTCACTCATTAACAACATTGTCACCATCGACAGTGTGTCGAGCAGGGTCGCATACCTAACACTCAGAATATCCAAAAGATATTCGCTGAAGGTCGTTCAGGTATATGCGCCGACCTCGTCACACCCAGATGAAGAAGTAGAGTCTATGTATGAGGACATTAGTAGGGCCATACATACAAACAAAACTCACTTCACTGTTGTTATGGGGGACTTCAATGCAAAGTTAGGCAAGAGAAGCGATGATGAGTTGAGAGTGGGGCAATTTGGGTATGGGCAACGGAACCCCAGGGGACAGAGGCTGGCCGATTTTCTGGAGAAAGAAGGACTCTTTATGATGAATTCTTTCTTCCAGAAGCCGCCTCACAGGAAATGGACCTGGATGAGTCCCGATGGTTTCACGAGAAATGAGATTGATTTCATCTTGACCAACAAGAAACGGGTATTCAATGATGTCACTGTGATTCACAGGGTGAAAACCGGAAGTGATCACCGAATCGTTAGAGGCACATTGAATATGAACGTTAGACTTGAAAGGTCCCGTCTGATGAAATCGACGCTCCGACCCACTCGTGCACATATCCAAAACCTCGAGAGCTTTCAACTCGAACTTTCAAATCGCTTTGATTGTCTGGGTCTCGAAGAACATGCATCAGTGGACGAGATCAATAACAGGTTCGTAGAAACTGTCCATACGGTGGGGTCTCAGTTCTTTAAGACGCCCCGTACAAATAGACCTCAGAAACTCTCTGATGACACTCTTAACCTCATGGCTGAACGACGCTCATTACGACTGCAGTCTCCCGATGATGCTAAGTCACATAGGCAGCTCAATAGACAAGTTTGGAAATCCTTGCGGCACGATATTCGTACCTTTAATACAGCTCGTATTAAAGATACGATAGAGCGGAACAAAGGCTCCAAAGTGTTTGCGAGAGATATGTCTATTGGGCAAAGCCAGATGACGAAGCTGAAGAGGGAAGATGGCAGTATAGCGTCAAGTAAAGCAGAAGTGTTAAGAGAAGTCGAAAGGTTCTATGGACAGCTCTACGATTCGGTCACTAAACCTGTTTGCAGTGTGGCAGAAGACCCTAGAGCCAAGCTGACCCGACATTATACCGAAGATATCCCGGACATCAGCCTGTACGAGATCAGGATGGCCCTGAAACAGCTTAAGAACGACAAGGCGCCGGGGGAGGACGGAATCACTTCAGAGCTTCTGAAAGCGGGTGGATCACCGATACTTAAAGTCCTTCAGAAGCTCTTCAACTCCGTCTTGCTCGAAGGTATTACGCCAAAAACATGGAACAAAAGCGTCGTGGTACTGTTCTTTAAGAAAGGTGACAACACCTTGCTTAAGAACTACAGACCGATCTCGCTTTTGAGCCATGTTTATAAGCTGTTTTCAAGGGTCATCACAAATCGTCTCGATCGCAGGTTTGATGACTTCCAGCGTCCTGAACAAGCCGGGTTTCGAAAAGGCTACAGTACCATAGACCACATTCATACGCTGCGGCAAGTGATACAGAAGACCGAAGAGTATAACTTGCCGCTATGTCTCGCGTTTGTGGACTATGAGAAAGCCTTCGATTCGATCGAAACATGGGCGGTGCTCGAGTCTCTCCAACGATGCCGAATTGACTATCGGTATATCGAAGTGTTGAAGTCTTTGTATAGAAACGCCACTATGTCAGTCCGAGTACAGGAACAGAGTTCGAAGGATATTCCCTTAAAAAGAGGCGTAAGACAGGGAGACGTTATTTCTCCGAAACTGTTTACGACCGCTTTGGAAGATGCCTTCAAGCTCTTGGAATGGAAAGGACTAGGCATCAACATTAACGGCGAATACATGACTCACCTTCGGTTTGCCGACGATATTGTGGTCATGGCAAAGTCGATGGAGGAACTCGGCACGATGCTCGAAGGCCTCAACCGAGTCTCCCAACGGGTAGGTCTTAAAATGAACATGGACAAGACGAAGATTATGTCGAATGTCCATGTTGCGCCTGCCCCAGTTATGGTTGAGAACTCGGCTCTCGAAGTTGTCGACGCGTATGTATACCTAGGACAGACAGTCCAATTAGGTAGGTCCAACTTCGAGAAAGAGGTCAATCGACGAATCCAACTCGGATGGGCAGCGTTTGGGAAACTACGCAACGTCTTTTCGTCCAAAATTCCTCAGTGCCTTAAGACGAAAGTCTACAATCAGTGTGTGTTACCAGTGATGACATATGGAACCGAGACGTGGTCATTCACGATTGGCCTCATGAATAAGCTCAGAGTCGCTCAACGAGCTATGGAGAGGGCTATGCTCGGGGTTTCTTTACGCGATCGAATCAGAAATGAGGAGATACGTAGAAGAACTCGGGTCACCGACATAGCCAAACGGATTAGCACGTTGAAGTGGCAATGGGCAGGCCATGTAGCTCGCAGAACAGATGGCCGATGGGGCCGAAAAGTTCTCGAGTGGAGGCCACGGACCGGCAAGCGCAGCGTAGGACGTCCACCAACAAGATGGGATGATGACCTGGTGAAGATCGCAGGTCGACGGTGGATGCAGATCGCTTCCAACCGCAATAACTGGATATCCATGAAGGAGGCCTATGTCCAGCAGTGGACGTCCTACGGCTGAAATGATGATGATATATATTATTATATAATAATTATGTTTATGCTTTATTTCAAAGGCAACCACGGCTATTATTATTCCGTTCTATAAGTCTTTGTAGTTACAATCCAAAATGTTTAAGTTATTAAAAATGTAACACACGGTGCAAGATCGCGTAACATAAAGGTAAATAACGGGATAAATACCTGGTAACAATGAGTTTATATTATCTAGCAACTCATCATGTAACCCTTTAAAGCTACGCTATAGACAAGGTGGATTATTGAAAACTACAAACCTTATAGGCAACCATTACTTATCCCTTAATCCCGAACCAACAATACGCCCTTCTCCCTACCTCGAAAGCATTAACTATAAGTACTTTTGCGAGATTACAACGCTCTGAATCTTGAAACCTTATTTAGTCGCTAGTTTCGATACAAAAGGCGGTCTTTGAAGCTCTTTTGTGGCTGGAAGATTATGATAGTTCTGTTTGGAAAGTTGTGAGTGTGGCTTGGAGAAGGTTCGTCTAGCTAGAGTTAAACAAATGTTATATATATCGTAGGATGATTTGATAATTCGAATTATCGCGGAAATTCTCGAGATTTTGCTAAAACACGGATAATTACACAATTGTGATTACGTAACCATCCGGAAACAGTGACCATCCGAAAATACTGCCTGTGACAGAACCGAGATGGACAGACAGTAAGTTATTAGGTTTTTTTTATAACTATCCGAAGACACTGTGAAGGCCTATGACAGAACCGACATCGACAGACAGTAGGTTATTGGCTTTAAATGTGTGTAATCACAATTGTCTAATTATCGAAAGCATTAACAAAGTTTTCACAAAATCTCTAGAATTTTCGCGATTATTCGAATTATCAAATCATCCTACGACATATACCTATGACAAACAAAAAAAATAATGAAAATAATTTTGATTTTGGACAGATATATGTACATACATATAATCTTAAATATCTTTAAGAAATAATAAGGATTTTTTAATTTCATTAGAGTTACACTTAACCAAACACATTATAAATGCAAATGCTTGACTTATTGCTGAAAATACTAATAACGCCTTATGTATTCCTAAACTATTTGTTGTAGTTCCCTTGATTCAAGGATCTGATCATTAGAACTGGGTTTTGTTAAAATCCTACTAATCTGAAAGTGTATTCTTTCAAAAATAATTTTCCAAACCGGCTCATAAAGAACGGCGTTCAGAGGTAACATAGCTAAAAAGAATTGAAGTCGGTTAATTATATACATACAAAATTCGTGAGTAAGACACTAAAAATATGTTTACGGTCGCATTGAGCAACGGGCTTCTTTTCTCGTCGGTTAAAAATACTTAATGACAGGACTTTTACGATCTTACCCACAGACTAGTAAATGTCAGACATCAGTAGTAAAAGATAGGCGACCACTGAACCGCATCGTACAAGATACTCATGTTAATTGCATGAGCGCCAATTTATCCAGCATTTGGCATGAAGACGTCTGTTTGCCATATCCATGACCGCCGACACCCACGTGCCTTTGAGGCGTGCCCTTATGCGGCCGATTAATTTAAAAGTAAAAGTGTATAAATTACAATGCGCAATTGAATGACAGAAAAATGTTTCCCTATTTTTTCATCATTATCATGTTTTCAATGGATATTTGATACCAGTAGAAGACAATAAAATAGTAGAAAATGTCAAAACACTAACGTAAAAGCACTTTTCTGAAATTGGTAGGTACCGAAAAAGTTTTGACGAATGAATTAATGAATGAACACTTTAATTTACATAACAGTAAAACCTTAAAATTAACATAAATAATATAAAGTATAAGACGTAAAAATAGGCGGCCTTATATAATATTATTGATAACAAGGACATCTTTAAGACAATATGAATTTTTTTAGTCTTAGTCCGCAACTTGTAACCAATATCTTCGAATTGAATACAAAATCTTGAACACTTGGTGCAAATCCCGTTTTAAGTACCTACTTACTCAAAGCACTAACGATCGTTTCATATCTGATACGATGTGTTTGAAGCAGAAGCCCATAGTTACACCGAAATAAAGGCGCAACAGTGTCATTTGGCACAAGCCCGAGGAGATCTGCTAATTGAAACCCGCGAAAAAGAGAATAGCTAAGTATTGTGCAGGATACTAATTGGCTGAGCTTACAATATGGCGCGGCGAGAATTTTGAATTTAGACTATTAAAGTCTATGGTTATTCTTGTCTGTTTTAGACTTGACTAGGTTTGAGATTAATTAAGAAATAGAAAGTTCCGTGGACAGAATGTATTCCAATTCTTAAATACAAAAAAATACAAAAATATTTATTCATCAACTTAATTCACTTATCAATAACATAGTTTGAGATTCCCTTTTAAGTAAATAATACCTATGTTAGGGAAATCTCGCTCTGCCAAAAAACAATAACATTAAGTAGATTAAGCTATTTTAATTAATTTTAGGGTGGTATATTTAGTTAAGTTTGTATAGTTATAGAAAAGACAAAAATTTAAGTATTACAAAAGAAATAAGTTACATTGACCTTATTTCTTTATGATTTTTATAAAAACTGTTCTGTACGCGCATGTGTTTGTGTGGGTGTGTGTGTGAGTGTGTGTGTGTTCTTGTTCTAGCATCGTGTTTGAGAGGACTCTATTATCTTAGGGAAATAGCTAATAATGTGTAGGAAACCTACTAATTGGCTTAGCTTACGAGAAGGCATATTTTAAATAAATAAATAAATAAAACGAGAAGGCATAGCGAGAATTTTGAATTTCGACTAGTTTAATCTAGGTTCTCCTGCCAAATTCAAAATGCATTTACTTCATATCCATAAACTTGTAATTTCAAAACAAAGACTTTTCCCTATGTTTATGTTGAACATTATGAAATAGACTTTCTATTTCCATAGACAAAATGTATTCTAAATACAAATTCCTGTTTTATATTTTATTGCTCACATATTTTTCAAAAAATAATGTTATATAATATAACTGCGGACTCATGTTGTACGGAAGGTTGTATCTCGTGAGGCTTGCACCGCATCTTCTTTTTATTACCTTCTTAACTTTGGAGTCACGATGCTTCCATTGACAACAATAAATTGACTTATTAGGGTTCCGTAGTACAATAAGGAACCATTCTAGTTTCACTTTGTCTGTCTGTCTTCAGCTTTACGAAGGGACCAAGAAAGTTGTGAGTAATTTTGCATGGGCATTTAAAATAATCACGCAGAGATTACGGTACAAAAAATATATATCCTACTTACGACTATGCTCTGACGTCACGAGCCCCAACTCCTAAACTCAATGCGCTTTATCTAAGTCCTATTTCATTAATTGAAAAGCAAAAAATATGTGTCTACTATTTTTGTATTATTTTACTGACGCTGACTGCCTAAAATATAATTTTGATATAAGTCAAGTAGTCTATTACCGCACAGAATCAATTAAATCGTAGTAATCCGCAGAGCATGCCAAAATTACACCGAGATTCACTCTGGTGTAATAACTAGAGGGAATGTGCCCAAGCAGTTTCAAATTGCAATTAGCAGCGTTTATTCTAGAACATTGTTAGCCGCAGTCGGCATTCGCTTTAGATTGCTTTTTAACAGCTTTCGACTTCCGAATTCTGTATTTTCTACTATTATGCCGACAAGCGACAGCTGCGCGTGTAATATGCGCGTGAATACTAAGCCTCATTTTACTTAGGTTGTTATGTTTGTATATTGCGTATGAAATTATTACTATGAGTCTGTGTTTATACTACCTACTGCCGTGACACCCCACAGTAAAATGTTGCCTCTCCTCTCTTGCCCGGGGTTGCAGTTAAAATCTTCCAAGGGAACTTCCGGAAGTTGAGCAGCAGCGTCTTTCCATGTATAAACATTTCGTACTGCGCTTTCCAACCACCATGCCAGCAGTGGACGTGGACAGCAATCCTATGACTGTGATGAAACAATGATAACGTTGAAAGTGAGTTAAAATAACGCTTAAAACCTCCGTTACATAGATACAGGTTAAACTAATAAAGACGTGTTAAAACACAAACAAGCGAGTTTTACTATTATTTATGTCGTTTGGCTGGGTCTCACCGACACTTTTTTCAGAAAGTCTGACTTGCAGAACGAACAGAACTGCGCGTACACAATAAAAAGATAAACGTAAACAGTGCCTCGTCTCTGATTCTTAACGTAAAAGTTTTACTGCTGGCACTCTGGCACCAATGAGGCGTGTTCATAAAAAATAAAAAACGACAGATATCTTTCCATTAAACCTTAAAGAGAAATAACCTTTTTGATTTATCACTTTTTACGAGATTACGTTTCCTGACACTGGCAGAATTGTGTTGAACCAAACATAAAAAGCCATAAAGGAAGAAGAAGAAGAAGAAACCTAATAGACCACATTAGCGTTCTTTCACTGTCTTATATTTCAATTGTGACAATGACAGCACTATTGTTATATCGTTAACTTGCGCTATTTCCGCTCGCCAGGTACATCTAGTAGGTTTCAGGTTTCAAGTTTTTATTGCACACATGTTGTTATTTTATAGGTCTTATAAATACAAATCAAAAAAATCAAAGTTCAACATGAACCCAGCACAGAAAAATTAGGGAACCTAAAATTAAAGCCTAATAATTATTATAAAAGTAATATCGTGTATTGCTACTACACAACTGGTGAATACAGACTACCTTCTCTAAAATTATTTACAAAATTTCTTATTCCTTCTTATTATAGGTTGCTATGTTTTTTAATAATATATCCTAAATAACATAATACTTAGAGTATTATATTAAAGGTAGGTAACTCGTAAGTGCCCCAGTAAGTAACTAAATAAAATAATATTATACCATATTCGTATTTTATAAAATAACACTACAAATATGAATATGAACACCATTTAGATGAATTTCAATTAACAGAAACAGGAAACATAACAGGAAAATAAAAACTTAAATAAATATTTTTAATTATGTAGTAAACACCTTTTTATTTTTCAGAAAACGGTTCATTCACCAATGAACTAATGTATCACGCACGGACGCGTGACTATTTAATTGGTGGCGACCTTTAAACAGCCTTTTATCAGCTTTGAGCCCCTAAATTATGTATTTCTACAATTGACTGACAAACAATAAACATTACCTACTCCCCTAAGCAATTAAAGATAAACGAGGCACTTAATGGACGTGCCTTGAAATTGGATTTTGGCCAAAAGGCCACTGAAACCGCGATTAAAAATTTAAACGCTTATCAAAGTTTTACCTTGGTCGTCTTTTGAGTCTATAAATGAATTATTTTCCTCAATAACAATACTTTCAGCAATTTGGGAAGTTTTGGAAAGACGGAACAGATCATGAATATGGATCAATAAATATGAAGGTAGACCAGAAGTTCTTCTTTTCCAGCCGATCATCCACTGCTGGATAAAACCCCCTCATTAATCACCAAGTAGTGATCATGAGGGGTTGTTGCCATTCTCACCACGCTTAGCAGGCGGGTTGGCGAGCGCAGGATGTTGATACATGGGAAAACGCTGCTGCGTAACTTCCGGAGGTTTACCTTGGCAGATTCTTACTGCATTCACGGGCAAGGCAACATTCTACTGCCGGCACCCACGGCATTCGGGGTTGGATCCCTGTCGGGGCTAAATGTGTTCTGCAGATATTTGTCTTGGTCCTGGGTGTTGTCTATGTATGATAAGTAAGTATGTATATACGAAAAAGATGCATTTAAATATTCAATCGTCTGGTTTCCATAGTATTGCTTAGTTTGGGTAAACATCCTAACTGATATCTATTTTAAGATATCATGTATCTGTGGTTTGTATGATAAAAAATATTCTTATTCCTATTCTTACTCGTATCTTCTGACAAAATAATTCGGAAAGAGCATTCACCAACGACTTTATTCGAAAATCCTAGATATTCCATTACATAGATACGTATTAGACTTTCATGACAATAACTTGCTCGGGGATAAAGCAAAAACAGGATCGCTAAATCAGTTGAAATCCATTGGGCCTCGACAATGTTATTTGAGTTTTGGAGCCTGCGGTGGGTTTTCTACGGCATTCTTTATCTTTCATTCATTCATTATAAGATAAGATGATTTATTGTTTCATCAACTATATCAATTGGCATAATTTACCTCTATAGAGACAGTTGCTTAGATCTGGATAGATGCATTTCCTGAGTGGATAGCATAGGTGCCCAAACTAGGACGGTTGCGGAATTAGGATAACCTGTGTGATTGATGGCACACATATACCCTCCGCACATTATTTACTTTATATTGGTGAGGCGCCGCGGCAGACCGAAGAAGCGATGGCGTGACGAGTTAGACCGGCATAACAGCGCATGGGTCGAATTGACGGCGGATCGGGATGCATGGAGAGTTGGAGGGGAGGCCTTTGCCCAGCAGTGGGACACTTATGGCTAATTGTAATTGTAATTAATTTATTATTACTATAAAGGATTATCGGGTATAAATCAAAAAGAAGAAGAAGAAAGAAGAAGAAATACATTTATTACACACACACTAAACTTAAAAATAACTATGGTAAAAAAAAACTGACTTATTTCTAATTTTAATCTAGGAGCACCTACCCAGTTAAATATTCTGCGACAGTGACAAATAGATGGTAAGCAGCTCACTCAGCGGGTCAAAGCAGAATTAATACCATTTCCAGTAATGAGTTCACAAACGTGTGAGTCCAAAGGGGCCTGACTCAGCATTATGCTCCCACACATAAGGTAAATCACGTAATTACCTTTATTTTTATTCTGACGTTTCCCACCGGATTGGACCTGGTCGTGGTCGTAGGAAGACTTACGATAAGAAGAAAGGTAACTACGCCAGAAATACCCGATAATCCAATATAGTGATAATGTGTTGTGATCGCGAAAGTTCATTCATTCAATGTTACTTATTGAATCATTATTAACACATATTTAACCGGGTATTTATCGCGCTATTTACTTTTATTATTGCCGGACGTTGTGACAGGTTTGCACCCATCGTGGTCCCGGGAAGACTCTATAATGACTCGAATAATGAATAGAATGATGTGTCGTGATCGCGAAAGTTAAAAAAAGATTATTGAATCATGTTCTTCATGTTTTTACGACTTCCGTGGCTCAGCTGTCTAATAGCCGGCTTAGATGCAGGAGGTTGCGGGTTCGATCCCTGCCGGGGCTGTTCTGCAGGTATTTGTCTCGGGCCTGGGTGTTTTTTTATGTATGATAAGTATGTATTTACAAAAAAAAAAGATGCATTTAAGTATTCTATCAATAATCTGGTTTCCATAGTATTGCTTAGTTTGGTGCCGTGTCTGGTGTTCGGCATTAATTAATATATTATCTATTTATTAATTTTGTACACTTCACTCTTCAATATACGAACGTGACAATAACCATTCATTTATTTTGTGGGGTTGTAGATTTTACAAAAATAGGAAAATTAATAAAAAAATTGCTACAAAAAAAAACCACTTCAATTGACGATAAGTAGTTATTAGGTGCGACGATAAATTCATCCTAGCTCAAGAATCTTTCGATATGGCCAACTGTGATTTTTTGAACATTATTAACAAAAACGTACATATAATATATAATATAATATTTGAGGAGTTCCTTCGATTCCTCATGGATCCAAAGATCAGAACACAATTGGGACAGATGTGGAAGTCAAACCCTATTTTGTATAAGATATTTAGAGTGTTACCAACTTTTTATCCTGGCTTATTATTTTGTACGAAAACTACCTCTAACTTCCGACCTTTTACTTTTCCTGTAGGTAAATGCAAAGAAAGGGAAACTGCTCGGAGAATGAATATTTTAGAAGATCCCTTTATATATTTGCATATGCCACTTACCATTTGTACGATGAAGCCATTAATTCTGCTAGTAATGTAAAATATATTACCGAATAAAACAATGTTTCTTGTCTCCTGATACTTCGCATACAGGGTGTATACGAACTACTTGTTTTCATGGGGTTTCAGCTCATGAAAACAAGTAGTTCTAAAAGGAACAAAAATCGGGAATTCGTATTTTTTTTTAATATTTTTATTTGTAATTTTACTAGATGATGTGGTCATTTTCAGTTTTGGTTTTTTTTTACTTCTTAATAAAAAAAACCTATTTGTGGGTATAGGTATTTTTATTTGTACCGCTACGGCAACTCTACGTGGAGGTCAATGACCCTGTCAGGAATCAGCTATTTAAGATAAAACTTTCGATCAATAAATTTGATTGGAAACTGACGCTTTTCTTTTTACTTCGTAAATCGTTCTTTCGTGCTCCCAAAAACTTCGGAAATATGATTATTTTATTTCTAATTAAGTACCATTTCTTGTCTGAATGCCACTATTAATGGCAAAGATATTATTTCTACGAGTTGAATGAACGGGAATCTCTTATGAAAATTGGATTGAAAATGGAACGCTGTTCTCTTTACGTCGTAAATCGTTCATTCGTTGACTCATTAATTAGTTTCATTGGCGCAGATGAAATACCTATTACCTTTATTGGACTTAGAGGTTCGGCGATCTTCGACAATCTTCGAGAGTCCTCGGCAATCATAACAAATCACGTCGAGAAATAAGTCTGTACGTATCTAATAAAGCGGACTCGATTGGGTCTCGATTGTTATGTACTTCAGTGCCTTTCTTTGTTCTATTAATGAATAGGTGATTGGGTAGCTTTGTATTTCTTTTATTTGGCTAAAATAGCTCGTGAGTGCGCGCTGCTCTTTAGTTTCAAAGAATTCTTTTTCATATTGTACTAGGTTATAGGATTGTTTTCTATGTGACGTAAGGACAATGCCCAAGTGATTATGGCGATTACGTTCAGTATGATTATTATTGAACATCAACGAAATATTCGGTTTACTTTTCGTGGCGTAAATTAAATCAGAAGGGGTCAAAATAGGGGATGAAAGTTTGTATGGAAATATCGTTATTTTTCACTTGAAAAACTTAAAAATTTTGCATGTTTATTAGAATTTAAAACATAATGAACCTGTGTATCAGAATTTCTCAAAAATCATCCCCTGAGTGAAAATATAGGGGATGGTACCTGCCATTACTGTCCCGTCTCAAAAATTCACCCTGTATATATAACTACCAAAATTATTAAACACATGTTTCAGCGTTAGTTGTAGCGTAGTTGTAGGGTAGTTGTAGGGAAGTTGTAGGGAAGTTGTAGGGAAGTTGTAGGGTAGTTGTAGGGAAGTTGTAGGGTAGTTGTAGGGTAAGTGGTAAGTAGTAGGTGCGAAACGAAGTTCGCTGGGACAGCTAGTTTGTCATAAAAACCCGCCAAGGAAATAGCAGTTTTCTGACTGTCTCGTAACCATAAAATCTCACCATAGACAAACATGGTTTTTAAAAGTCAATCTTGACGTTACAGTCCTCTCCACATTCTACCGAGAAGTTTAAATACCGATTCGTTCTGTAAAATACCTACTTTGATTACCTTATTACCAGTCTGACGTCAAAGCTTATTATTTTACAAAAATAATAGTTTTACGCTCAGAATACATATTCTTAGGTTTGACGTTAATTTTGACTGCAATCTTTAAATAAGGACATGGCATTACGTGACTTCGTCCTATATAAATAAATCCAAACAAACGTTATATACAATAACTTTTAAAATACAGCCTCTATCCTTCCCTGTCTATTTTGCTTTAGATATTTTATGTAACAGATACAATATAAAAAATACAACCTTTCCTTGCTTGTGTCTGCTAAGAATACGGATATCAAGATACTTTAATATATTTTATCATATTTTTGACTGACTTGTTTTAATGAGATTTAACATTGTATAAAATTCTTATAATTTATAATAATTATTTCAAATTGCATGTTCTTGTTGTTCCATCAAAATTTTGATGAACCTAACAATGGTCTATCTCTTTTATTTACGAAATAATGTGCGGAATTAAGCATTACAGTAAGGTTTGTTCGTAGTTTGTCCTTTGCATTATGCTATTTTCGTCATTTATTTTTATTGTTTAGGAGTTTTAAGCGAGTCGACAAAGAGCGTAACACCATGTTGCGCTCCCTAACCGGCATCAAAGATGTCGGCAACAAAACTGCCACACTTAAATGGGTGGGCCACGTGAGCTGGATGCTACTGGAGAAGTGGGATCACATTATAACGCCATGGCTTCCTCGTGACGGAAGCCAGCGTCGGGGTCGGCCGAGAATGCGTTGGGAGGATGGTGGGAGTCTGCGAAGGATTAAGGATGGTTGTAGGACATTGGGGGAGACCTTTGCCCAGCAGTGGGGCGATATAGGTTAGTAAAAAAAAGGAGTTGTAGCTTATTACTTGCGCTCATGCTGGAGTGTGGCATCCCATAGTCGGTTAGATTGTCGACGGTACGCCAAGCGGCATAACTCGTGACCTTGAATGGCGAGTGACGGACGCCTGCCCTGACTAGATATCAGATATTACTAAAATATAGGTAATAAACCTTAATAAAAAAATAGAAAAGTAAACATTTGTCGGCAGGAATCAAACCCGCAAACTATTGCGTATCAGCCGGGTATTAGACTAAATCAACCGTAAAGTAAAATTTAAGTAATTCAATAAGTATGTATTCATGTTGTTTAAGAAAGTATGCATGCTCCATTACATAACCAAAAAAATACATTGCAATCTGAATGTATTTATCTGAAGAAATCACAATTCATGCCGAAACGGAATCGGAAAGCTCGGGGGATGCAAAAATATGCAATATGCGGGCATTCCGATATCTCCAGCGAATATTTGCGTACTATTTAAAGGGAAATCCGCCATGCTGGGTATTTTGTTAGAACCTTGGAACTTCATTCGAAGGTGAATTAGTCTTTGAATTTGAATGCGTTTCTTCATGTAATATGTACGGGATATATTTTTTCCGATGTTCGGAAGACCGTAAGTTGCACGTGGCTAAGAATAGCTTATGTATGACAGAGGCGAATGGCTAAATCAAAGGGAGGCCTATGCCCAGCAGTGGGTCGATAAAGGCTGATGATGATGTGATGCTATTTTTTCATTGACAATAGGCAAGCGTTTGGCCACCATCTAACTTGGCGTAAAGAGACCTAAAGTGGGCAAAGATGGAGCACGCTTGCCCAAAAAGAACCTTAACGCAAACATTATTTTTAGGCAATTAGGTATAATATTTACCATGATTTGAGTATTTTTGGGTTACCCGATATTACGACGTGGCGACGCAGTTACACTCGCCATGATCACGTATTGAACTGATGACATTTGCGAGTAGCTGTTGTGTAGTGTACCTTTTTAGGGTTCCGGACCAAAATGGTAAAAAGGAACCCTTATAGAATCACTCTGTCTGTCTGTCTGTCTGTCTGTCTGTCACAACTGGATATCTCGAGAACTACTGATGCTATCGACTTGAAATTTGAAATGGTAAAAGACAACACTTTTTTACTAACATAGCATATATGAAAATGTTAATAAATATCCTTATTTTGACTGCAGGGGGGCGGATAGGGGATCTCAAAATTTTTAAGTGAAGTTACTAGGCCGTGTGGGGTATCATATGAAAGGTATTCATTTGCACATTAATAAACAGTTTTTAGTTTTCCTTCAAGTCGTATCGTTTTTGAGTTATTTACAAAAATGTTCAAAAAACGACCGTTCCCCCCCCCCCCCCCCCCTTATCTCCGAAGTTTGCAGAGATAAACCCGTGATACTTTTATAGCTAATAGAAGTGTATGTAAACTTTATAGGAAAATTATAGCGAACTCCCTAATTTGCATAGTTTTTTATACAAGGGGGGTGGAAGGGGGGTTTTCAAAAATTTTGTGAAATTAATAGATGATGTGGGGTATCATATGACAGGTATTCATTTGTACATTAATAAACAGTTTTTAGTTTTCCTTTAAGTCGTATCGTTTTTGAGTTATTTACAAAAATGTTGAAAAAAATAGCGTTCCCCCCCTTATCTCCGAAGTTTACGGAGATAAACCTCTGAAACTTTTATTGCTATTAGAAGTAAATGTAAAGATTAGAGGAAATTTATTACAATCTCTCTACTTAGCATACTTTTTTAGAAATCATCGAAAGTGTAAATCTCTACATAATTTCCGCTATCAGACAAGAGATGGCGCTGTCAAGGTTCTCCAACAAATATAAAACCGCCTTTGTCATATATTATATTGTATGATGGCACGGAACCCTCGGTGCGTGAGTCCGACTCGCTCTTGCCCGGTTTTATTTTTAGAGGGTAGACGTTTCGTTTACAATTGAAGTTTTTCTTTATTCACAGTCAGTCTCTCATAGACAACTCTGACTGTAAATAAAAAAAATAAACTATTTATTGTGGATCAATAAACATAATGGTTACAAAAATACATTTAGATAAACGATAACTGCAATAGTTATAAGCAGTGACGCAGTCATGAACGCCCACCGAATGATGCACCTAGTATAATTAATAGAATCAGGCGTTACTTTGCGGAAATCCATATTATTATGACAATAAAATGCAATGAAAATATCTAGTTTTAATTCCGCTAATGCTGAGATGCATATGCACCGCCCTCCTGCCCGCTAAGTATGCACATGCAGGGGGAACCAGGCTGTTAGTGCAACATGCATACCCAAACCCACACGACGACACGTGTTTCGCCTCTCCGCGAGGCATCTTCAGGTGAAACGCCGAGATGTTGACTGGTCGGCGGCTGGAACGAAAGTTTCGTCACTAACAGCCTGGTTCCCCCTGCATGTGCATAATTAGCGGGTGGGAGGGCGGTGCATATGCATCTCAGCATTAACGGAATTAAAACTAGATATTTTCATTGCATTTTATTGTCATAATGATGCACCTAGTATTAAATATTGCATATAATGTTCACAGCAACGGTTGTTTCAAAAGGGTTGCTAAAGTACTCTCTACGTTCAATATGCACCGTTTTTGAACGCACGTTGAAAACATCAATATATTTTACTTCGCGTAAAATGTACGCAATTAATAAACGCAGTAAAAAGGTATCGTTTTTACGCCGGATACGGCCGAATAACCTGAAAGGATTTTGCTGTGCTGTGTCATTCTCCTTAATCTGCCCCAGGCACTATAGCATACTTTACTTTTTCGCTTCTTTCCCTCGGATTTTTTTCTGTATGAACGAAATCATTTGAATTCGTTTGCTTCAGCGAATTGAATTCGTCGAACAAATACGATAACTTTAATGCTTGCTTGAAAACTGCGCTTCAATCAATATAATGTGTGTTTGCGTTCTTTTGTAAATTGACTATTCAACGTAGCTTTTTTCTCTAATTATTAAACACTTTATGACTTTTTTGGAAGCCGTGTTGGCCGTGTGGTATGTACCCCCGACTTTTAATCGAAGGTCGTGGGTTCGATACCGGCCGTGAACCAATGGATTTTTCTTTCTTGATAAGTGTAAGTTCACATTTAACACGTGCTTAACGGTGAAGAAAACATCGTGAGGAAACCCGCGGTTTAGTTAGCTTCAGACGTATTGACCTGTTCTTTCCTCTGAATAACAGCTGACTAAGCTGAGAGGATGGTATAGGTGCTGGGCAAGCCTAATCCATCAAACAATGTCCCAGGCACTGCAGCGTCCCGTATAGCATGATTACCAGTTGCTGACGCTTCATAAATCATCTATAATAGATGCAAAGGCCTTACTTTTTCATGACTTTGACTTTGAATAGATGGATAGAAAATGCTTTATTGCTTGACTTAAATTAAACTTCTCCGAGTTCCAATCTTGTATTACTGATGCAGCCCTTTCCATTTATTTCTCTCCTGGGCAGACTCCTAGACCCCGTGTATGACATGACAGTAACTTGATCTTTTATCTGGTTCCTAATAACTATTCATGGTCTTCCGTTTTCTCATCTTCCTTCTATTATATTGTTCTTAATGAAACTATGGCCAATCATTTAATTAAATATATTAACAAATACATTAGGCCAGGTGCGTGTCGGGCCACGCGCTATGTAGGGTTTCGTAGTTAACCGTAGACCTGTTGTTAGAAGTTGCTGTATGTTTTGTAACGTTTTATTAACATACCTACATATAACCGGGTATTTATCGCGTAAATTACCTTTATTAGAGTCGGGAGTCTTCCCGGGACCATGCTTGGTGCAATCCAAGCGAAACGTCGGGAAATAGTAAAGGTAATTTACGCGATAAATACCCGGTTATATGTATGTTAATAATGTGTTGTGATCGCGAAAGTTTAAAAAAGATGATTTGTAAACCATATTAACAGGAATTAATTGAGTTTTCGATTTAAAGTATTCCGGTATGTTTGGGAAACCCCATTACTTATTTAGCGACTCTTTCTCCGAAACTAAAAAAGCTAGCTTAACGTTTATAGTTTTTCTAGAAAGTTCATGGTTAAAACTACATTCGCATTTTTCAGATTTGTTAAGGTAGCCGTTTAATTTTAAAGGGACACAATCGAAAAAAGTTTAAAACTTTAATTAATAATTTGCAATCGGAACCCTAAATCGCCAAATTACAGAACTAAGGACAGTCAGACAGACAAACAAAGCGAAACTATAAGGGTTTCTTGTTTTACTACGAAACCCTAAAAAGAGAAACGTAAAGCTATTACTCGTAGCGTACGGTACAGCAAGGATTAAAATGTGCTCTTTAAATTTATACTAATCTAAAAACCTAACAGTATTGAGATTTTTACGTCCAGTTGAAAATAATGTTTGGAATATAATTATTACTGAACTCCAACCCATCAATTAACAAATAAAGGTAATTACGCGATAAATACCCGATAATAAGGTACACGTTATAAATTAATCATGTTGCCGTGCGATTATATTTTCTTACCTATAAATAATAATAGTTACATTTTGTATACCTTATTTTTTACCTGAAATAAAGATTTATTTCAGGTAAAATAACAAGGAATTAATAAAAGATTAGTCTTCTGGAGATTTTGGGAATAAGCGGTTGAAATGGATGTAAATAACGTTTATTTCTTTTCTTTCTGCGCAAGAGCTGAAAAAGAACGAATTAATTTATATTTTTCGTATGCACTGCTAAAAAATGTCAATCCGAGTCTACCTACCATTATTTATATCTACCTCCTACCTTAACACAGGTTGTTAAATATTTTAAAATATTAGAATACGTAATCTGCTCTTGTAGCTTACGAATCAGCTAAGTAACACAAAAAAAAATACTTGTAAGTGAAGTGACGAGTATTATGCAAACTGAATGCTTTCAGTTTGAGATTTCAAAATCTAAAACACCGTCTCCACCTTCTGATGGCGCGTAGCCGCTCTAGTAACCAGGGTACGCTCTCTAAATTAATTACAAGGGAATTAGGGAGGGCCCCTCCAGCCGAGCCAAGGCTTGTTATTGAAAGGTGAAGTATGACGGAACACGGGACTTCAAAAAAATTCATTTAGTACGCGCTGGCATGCATACACAGAAAACTATTTTTTGGTTATTATAGCAATTTGCGGCAGTTTTCTGTTATTTGTGCCTTTTAATGTTTATAACATGTAGCTTATGTTTACATTCGTTAATTGGAGGTGATTATGTATACATACCGCCGTGGGGTGCCGGCAGTAGAATGATACCCCTCCTCTCATGCCCATGGATGCAGTAAGAGCCTGCTAAGGGATACGAAGATGGGCAGCAGCGTCTATCCGTGTATCAACATCCCATACTGCGCTCACTAACCCGCCTGCCAAGCGTGGTGAGTATGGCAACTACCCCTCATGGAGATCCATAAGGGAGGCCTGTGTTCATCAGTGGACGTTTTATGGCTGAAATGATGATGTATACATAATTTTGATTGTTCTGCGTTTTGTTCTTGAAAGAATAAGTTTTCAGTAAACATGTGGGTATGGGTATGGACATTAGCAAAAAATATTAAGCACCTATCTTACATCCCTACTTAATATATAAAAGTTAAAGTAAGAATGTATACATACATATATGTTTCCTTTTCACGTCAAAACCGCTGAACCGATTTAGATGAATTTTAGTGTAGGAGTAGATTAGACATTTCGTTGCGTAAATTAGTAGTTGTAGGGTAGTTGTAAGTAGTGGTTGTAGTAGGCGCGATACGAAGTTCGCTGGGACATCTAGTTGAATATAAAGAGGGTCCCTTTTCTGACCCAAATTATACTTAGCCATAACAAATACATCATAGAAAACTTCAAAAGTTCTAAAGGACCAAATGTTCAAAGCGTTACTGACGACGCCGGCCAGCTGATCATGCTGCTCATTAAATAAACCTAAACTGACAGCTACTGTATAAGTGTGTGGGAATAAGGTTTATCACAGCTATTTCAGCTGCACACAATGAAGCCGTACAGTTTACACACTGCATACATGATACTAATTGTAAAGCGAGTTAATTCCGCAGCTAGAAATTAAAGTTCGGCATTCACAAAGTGAAAGGCAAGTGAATGAATGGGTCGCCAGGGAGCGAATGAATGAATGGGAACTTTAGAAGTCTGACTTATGAAATGCTTGGTTAGGCTACACATATCAGCATGACTTAGCGTTTTACTGATACAGGGGTACGATAATTTTTACCCAACTTATCCGTCGATTTATCAACTGGTTTTTTTTCAGACAGTCACTATTACTTGCAGAGTCGTTGAGTGCTAATACTCTCGCTGAGTGGCAATAACAAGGAATTAATAAAAGATTAGTCTTCTGGAGATTTTGGGAAAAAGCGGTTGAAATGGATGAAAATAACTAGATCTACAAGGACATGCTTCAAAACATGCTTGAATTGTATAAAAATAACAAAATATAATACAAAGATATAAAAAGCTCTATGGAATCAGAATCACTGCAATCAATCTTCGTATCTTCGACCTTAGCTCACTCTCTTAAAATTACTCTGTGTTTAGACACAGAGTAATTTTAAGAGAGTGAGCTTTCCAATAATGTAAAACTACAAAGATTGAACTCATTCCATACGCATAGGTTACCTTATCGCAACAGAGAGAGAGAGAGAGATAAAGATAGAGAAAAACGAGAGAAACCATTATAATAAAAATAATATATTTAAGTAGTGTTACGAGTATAACAATCATCTGGTTTACATACTACAAGCATCGTTTAGTTTGGGACTAGGTGGGTGCTATTGTTGTGTCCAGCATTATTCTCTCGCCGTGGGGTGTGATCCCTGAATTGATGTTAATGATTATTTATTATCCCACTATTATAACATATATTTTTTGAAAACACAATTAAATTTATATAATTGTAATAGTCGCCTCAAATCTCTCTGTTCCTGGCCTTGTTTGCCCGATCTGGTCCAGCTCTTTCTATAAAGATATCTACTCATCTTCCCTCTGGGGCCACCTTTTCCTTTTCCAGTCTCTCGGGTTCTACTCCGTGGCTTTCTTGGCCCATCGAACAGAAGAGTCATTGAATACGTATGTAATTCAGCTTTTGTTTCTTGTATGTGTGTCTGCAGTCGTAAATAAACGTTTTATCTATCTATCTAGCCATCTAATCCGTTCTCTATTCTACATAATTGTGTCCAGCCCAACTCCATTTTGAGGATCTAACAACCTCTTCAACGTCCTTCAGTTTTGTCTTGTCTCTGATTGTTGAGTTTCTAATTCTGTCCCTTCATCCCACTATAAAGTATTTTCTTTATATATCAACACGATGTAAAACAAAGTAGGTACACCCGTGGGATTCGATCCTAGCTATTCTTTAAAATGCGATACGCCCTGAAATATAGACGTCGCTGACCGTAAGAGAGCTGCCGTCGAATATATGGCTGGTAGTGAAACCCATTAGACGTACAAACGTAGCCAAAGTATCTGCGTTAGGTCGTAGAAAGACTTAAGCTGAATGGAAAGCTAATAATCTAAGAAAGTTAGCTCTAAGCCAGTACACACTCACAAATTCAATGCGAAAATTGGGATTTTTTATTTTAATGACTCCCAATAAAATTTAAGAGATTTTCTATTTGTTGATTTTATTTGAAACAAACATGCTGATACTAAAACTTAGGATTAAATAAACCGGTAAAGTTTAATCTGGATTTGTTATATCAAGTTATTAGATAGTAAGAATTATGAAGTAATTCCAATTGGATGTTTTTCTATATACATATGTATAATAAAAAATATTTATCTATGTAGTATGAATGTATTGAGTATACTGTTTTGCTTACGGCTCTTCATTTCAAGCTGGTTTTTCACGTCAGTTTGTATGCAGGCGGCCCTCCCCAGTCCGCGTTTTACCTCTATAATTTAAGCAATAACATGCAAATATTATTGCTTATAATTAATTACCTTACACCTCAATGTCTAATAGAAAACGGTTTTCTAGAAGAAATAAAAAGCTCTAAGTTTTCTCCGTGAACTAATGTTTCATTTCAAGACTGGTGCTTTTTATTTTCATAATGAATTTTCTTTTTCAACTAATGGCAACGATATCACAGTATTGCTCAACAGAAAAAACTGTCATTAGTGTTGGCCACTCAGGTGTGCTCGGTACAGCTATCGGCAAGAGTGCTTCTTTTTATTTGGTAGTAAGGACGTTCAAGACAAATACTGATTTTGAAAATGAAATTGAGTCATAACTGAATATAACGTATAAAAACTTTATAAGATAACAACATTTTCAACACACTTGCTTGTAAAGTGAGCCTTATAACATCGCTTTTAGAGCCATAAACCGAGCACACACGCGTGCGTAATAATATTACACACTAGTGCGTAATATAATTATCCCTACAAAGACAAATTAGTACCTTACTGTAAGTTATATGCGAGTCAACAGAGCATTTTCAATTTAACCAGGTAATACAGTTATTTTCTTAAGTAACACCAAAGAGGTTTTATGCCGCTGAAAATCCATATAATATATTTTATATTTGGAATAAATTAATGTGTACGGTCACGTCCTTAATTAAGTAAAACAAACATTTATTATTACCAAATTATTCATTTCACAATAATTTGTTATAAAATACTAAAATATTTGCATTTTATCACTTAAAATTATAATTTTCAAGAGGGCTGTATGTTTACTCACCTTGCACTGGGCGCGTTAAAAAAAACTTGCGCGTTATTTCCCATATTCCATATTTGGTTTTATCGTATTCGTCGCTGTGTGGTAAATTAATTTGTTTTTTCCTCGCAAGTGTGTTGAAAAACGTCGTATGACACGCGTGAGCATTGATCATTACACTCTCGGCTCCATTACGCCCTCGCCTTCGGCTCGGGCTGCAATCTTGCCTCGACTGTAAATGACCACCATTGCACACTTGTTTCATAATGTACTATTATAAAATAAAACTTGAGGTCTTAATTTCATCATCTTTAGCCATAGGACGTCCACTGTTGGATATACCTTACCAGGTCGTCCACCCATCTTGTTGGTGGACGTCCTACGCTACGCTTGCCGGTCCGTGGCCTCCACTTCAGAACTTTTCGGTCCCATCGGCCTTTCTGTTCTTCGAGCTACACGGCCTGCCCATTGCCATATCAACGTGATAATCAGTTTAGCTATGTCGGTGACCCGAGTTTTTCTTCGAACCTGCTCATTTCTGATTCGATCCATTAAAGAGAGCATAGCCCTCTCCATAGCTCGTTGAGCGATTCTGAGCGTAATCATAAGGCCAGTACGAGTAGTCAGGGACCGCGCCTCGGTTCCATAAGTACCATTGGTAACTCACACACTGGTCTTTAGGCACTGAGTTATTTTGAACGAGAAGACGTTGCGATGCCTTAATTTACACAGTGAAAAAAAGCCATAACTGAATGGTGGTAGGGATTTAGAAATGCTGGTACTCCGGCAGCATTATAGGCAAACGACATAGATAAAGAAATGAAAAATGCAATCAAAATTTTGTCTCCGACGGGACTCGAACCCGTAACGTTCAGACGAACACCTTCAACGCAGGCTGCCTTAACCATTCGGCCACGGAGCAATTAACCGTCGGGTCAAAAATCTTAACCGACCGAGTGGCGACATCTAGCAGAAATCCTTAAAGATATTCTTGCCCAACAACAAGTAGTCAGTAGCAGTGAAGTGATGTCACTTTAGTTAATTTGACATAGATAAAGCCGTAGGTAAACGATGGATCGGACTGGCACAGGATCGTGGTGGTGAAGTCTGGCTATGGATGATGAAATAAGGACATTTGCTCGTGTTTTCAAAATTTTTATTGAACCGTGCTCTTGAAAAAGTGCCTCTAATTGGTGTACGAAACGTCAGCAAGATTATATTAAGGTACGTGGTAAAAGCCGTAATATATTCATTGAATGGGGTCAAGCCACGATAATTTCAATTTAGTGAATTTTGATCATCATCGTTTTTACTAAGATAGGGTAGGCACAATACATCTTTTTTCTATTTTCTACTATCAGGCTTCAACTCGACATACTTCTTCCAGTTCTATATACCCTATAACGATATTACTAGTTCGTGCTGTTGATGCATCTATTTGCATTAATAATGGTTTGAAATCTTACCTACATCAACGAAATTTACTCGTAGTTAGGTGAACTATTTCATAAAGAGTAACATTGGATATGATGACTGTGTTTAATGAAATCTGAAGGCTTGCTGAAAAATATCTAGATTGTCAAGTTAAATTTTACATATTTCATAATTTTGATTAACAGAACAAAGATTTATCGACATTCCTGTAAACCAATCAATGATTTTCAAAGATAATGTAAGTCATCTTCCATATTTTTGTCGTATTTTATTTTACCATGTAACTGAACAGATTTATCTTGTCTAACCTGAACAGTCGAATCTTGATCTTACGGAGCGACCTCGGTACATATGTACATAGTTGGTGTGTTGAAGCGTCTGCGCCTGCCTCGACCGTTTTTGGACTATTGAGACAAATCAGGTTTTCGCCTTTCTGATCGGTTTTCAGCTAGTGAGTCTAATGGCATTATGTAGAAAGTTGCCATGTTTCTCTTAGCGCAATACTTATATCGGAGCATAGCTACTGCAGGTTTGGCATTACCAATGTAATTCATTCAAAATGAATTAGGTAAGAAGAATATTGTAAAACAAGCTGTTTAAATCAGCGACCAATTCCATTAACACAATTTTAGCGTCAGCAGCGTCGCAGTTTACGCCGCGTTTGAACTACAAATCCTTGTTTCTATCGGAAGAAATCGTTTTTAAACATTTTACTGCGACATTTTCGTCGCTTATTATACTGTCCCAGGTTGCAGGTGCTCGTTAGTGTAACGGGGTATTAAGACTCAGGAGAGCGAAGCGAAAATAAATATTGATTTTATTTTACCATGAAACGTTCTGGCGCTTTTTATGTCAAGAATAATACAGTTTTTTCGAAGCTGGAATAGTATTTTTCCTTTGTCGATTGAAAGCAGCTTTATCCAGCTTTGTTTCTGACTATTTTTCATGATCCGCTGTAACAGAAACTGGCATGGGTGGGATACTCGGTATTAATGAACAAACTTTTATTTTCTTTTTTTTTGGTTGTTCATATTTTATATATAACTTTCTAAATTGTGAACTCAACATCACAGTTAATACTACCTCATCGTAAAACTCTTGTCAATCCAAAGGTTATTATTAGTTTTTTTTTTTCTGTTTTGTTATGTTATTTTAAGCTGTATAAACCGTATTCTATTCTATTCTCATCCCCATCTGTAACCTGAATTCACCTAGTTGCTCTTAATTTTGATGGCGCCCTTCTCATTTGTTAGTTAACTAAAACACATGTGTTTTCTTCTAAATCACTAAATATCATCCCGATTCACGAAGCTTTGCGATGAATACCCGAACCCAAAACAATCGTCCACTTGTTCCGATATCTCGGAGTGGGACTTTACCGCGATCACTTTTGTTACAGCCACTTTCTGTTGGCTCTGTTTGACGATTTATCTGGCCCGTCCAGGGAGCGTTTTGTTGAAGCTTTAGCTCGTTACTATGAATTGTAAAAGGAATGTCTTCTCCCTTTTATATTTATGGAGGGAATGAAAACTCCTTATAATGTATTAATCCCAAACGTAAGACCTAGACACGTTATACCTTTTTTATTTTAAATTATTTAAAATCGCTTTCTTCTTCTTATATTCGGTCTCTCAATCGTTCAGGTTTGTTACCCCTTCTACTTCATTTTTCACAATTTTTTAGCAGTCAATTCGTACATGGGCTCACTTATCCACTGTGTACGTCTCCGGGAATGTCATCGGCAGGGTTTTTTTGGATCAAAGAGCAAAAGAACTCTAAATACTGCTTTAATCTCCATCGTGGAGATCTTTCGTATTAGAAATGTTGAGCAAATTTTAGTTTTTCGATAGTTTATTTGCGTGAAATAGTCTAGTAAAACAAGAAAGAGTGTAATGAAGCTGACAAATAATGCTGGAATGTCTTAAAAAAATCAAGATAGTAAATTTGGTGCAATGAGACTGATTTAAGATCCAGCTAAGCATTCATTCTTGTTTTGGAAATTCAGTACAGAATTAATAAAAATAATATAATTCTGATGCCTAGTATATCAGTCAGGACAAGTCCTTTAAATCAGAATGCAGGGTATTTAAAGGTCGACTTAATACGGTGTAAATCATATGAACCGCTTTGTTAAGCTTGTTGCAAAGTTTTCCACGAAGTGTTAAATTTTAATCATTTCCTTGAACAGCTTAGTTCTTTTATGTTGCCGACTGCAATAAAAATAATCAACTTTACAAATTTTCATCGAAACAGCCTCGTTCCGAAGAATATGATTAGGCACATCGCAGGATTAATGAATTTAAGCGAGCACTTTAACTTGAAAATTGACTGGATTTAGATGATCTAAAGAAAATATTCAAACAATTTGAAACTTTGTTCGAAATTGTCTTTTATCTTGATCAGATATAAGCACAAGTTTCAATAAAGGCTCTGATAGATCGAGGTAGAACATTCATTAGAATTGGATAAGGGTATGACGGGTGTAATTTCCGTAACTAAGGGTATATCAACTTTCTAAATTGTGTGGGACACATTATTATGTGTCCCACACAATTTAATTTATATTTTTATTTATAGATTATCATCATCGTCATCTTCTAACCCGCTCAGCACCAAAATATCTACATTAGTGAATATATTTAAAAAGCAAGTTTATCAATCTTTCCTATCTTCCTCAATTAGTCGCATTAAGTTTTTCACTTCATTATATTTTCTTATTTATTTTTATGTATTAGTTTGAATAACGTATTGAGATATGTTTTAGTTTGGTGTACAGTAAATTGTATTAGTTTGTTTTATTAATTGTAATCCGTGCCCTTGGCTCTTTCTTAACTGATAGGCTACCTGGATTTCTCTTAGCTTGTGCTCTTAGCAGGTTGCCATAATTTTCTGTATGTTATACTTCGGTACATTTTCTGCGACACAGCGTTTGCTAATGCAGGTACCATGGTTCCCTAGCTTATGTTGTACCCTAAATTACATAATTATGTTACAAAAATAAAGAATTTTCTTATTTTATTTTCTGATACTTGTGGTCATCAATAAAGAGTTCTCTAAGAGTTCTCTTAAATAATCTTTTTCCTGCCCTTATAACACGTTTTCACTTCCATTCTTCTCAGACGTCAGATAACGTTAACATGACATTTACTCCTTTCTTATTCATATCATCATTCACAAAATCAATCCATCTTTTCCTTGGCATTCCTTTCCTTATATTCCATATTCCACCCACATTCATGTTGAACAGTATTCGACGCATGAAAGTCATCACTATGCATAATATTGGAATAGCTTGATTTTCAACTTAATATATATAACTATTTGTTAAACTTACGAGATTTGTTAACATATTATTAATTATTAAAATACAGGTTTTTATCGCGTACCTTTTTTTATTATTTTTCCGACGTTTGACCGGATTGCCCCTAGTCGGCACCTAGACGGTCGCAGGGGACTTAAGTTTATGGGAGCTATTGCCGCGAATTGGTGGTAAGATCCACGACTACCCTCAATTAGTCTTCAGAATCAGAAACGTCCTGGTTTATATTACGACACTCTACACTGACGGTGTCAGGTAGAGCGCGCACAGTGATTAATTACAAATTTGAATGCGTATCCTGTTAAACCTAGACTTACAATAAGTAACCAAATAGAAAATTATATCAGTCTACACTATCTTAACTATAAATAAAATAAATAATGCTGGACAAATCACACAGCATTATCTAGCCCCAAGCTAAGCAGAGCTTGTGTTATGGGTACTAGATGACTGATATACTTAATACATTATACTACATAGATAGATATTTTTATTATATATAGAAAAACACCCAGAACACCCTGAACAAATATCTGCAGATCGTACAGACATTTGTCCCGAGGCGGGAATCGAACCCGCAACCCATTGCGTCGCAGGCAGACCTTCGCCCGCTGCGCCACAGAGCTCATGAAGCTGACTTCGTAAAAAGGAGGTTCTTATTTAGTCTGTATTATTTTGTCTTTGTAACATATTTGGGACAATACAGTAACATTAGATTTTTGAACTCGGAGTTTTAGATTAGTATTATTCTGAGATACAGGTCTGATGGGCTCCACGGAGAACTTAAGGTACTCTCAAAGTATTACGGGCATACATACATCGTTTTTTTAATTTTAGGTATTTTTAGCAACTAGTCAAGGATTTGAATTTAGAAAGTATTGTTCGGTGAAGAGTAACTGATGAAGAAGACCGCAGATTGCTATAGAAACTATTCAATTATTGAAAAAAACACGGGTGGTAAAATGAACATTTCGAAAGATAGATACCTATCCACTTATGGTAGGTGTAACCTACCATTATCATTATCAGTTTGATTGGAGTCGGTATTGTGTTTAAAATTTAATAATTATTTAAAACAAAAGAAATAGATTTTATAATTTCAAACGTAAAAGTTTGAAGGTATGTAAATAATGATGAAAACAAATGAAATTATGTAACTAACGTTATCTATACGTTATTTTGATCTTTACGCACAAACCTTTGTTATTACGTTATTAAACAATAATAACGAAATTACCTTTTCAAAGAAATCAAAGTTTTATGTTAAACATTTTTTACAATAGCAGTAAAAACAAGAACCATTAAAAATGGAATTCAAGTTTTTATAACGAAAACACGAAACTCTACAATTACCATCAATTACTATTCTAGTTACTCTGAATACAAAAAGAACTAAGTTTAAACACATTGAACAAAGTTTTTCGTGACAAAACACAACGATCTAAGTTGATTTTGTGAAAAGAGATAATAGCTATTTAAAACTGGAAATTTCACACATTCTAAACACATTCTAGCCCCTAAGTAAATAGAGCTCGTGTTATGGTTACCGGATGATTGATGTAAAAATGCATTTTTTTGTAAATACTGACTTACACATTAAAAATACACAGACCAGACCAAAAATATCTGGAGAACATTTGCACACATTTGTCCCGTAACGGGGTTCGAACTTTATAATTTTTATTTATTTCTAACTTGCTATGTCTTGAGTATTAGTTTGTGTAAAATGTGTAATGGCTTATGTATATACCAATTGAGCCACGGAGGCAGTCAAAAGCATTTTACAACGACATCTTATCCTTAAATAACACCTCGAATCCACCGCAACGTTGTTCAAACTCACACTCTGCCCGTATTCAAATTGGGTAGGTATGTATTATACCACCCCGCTTTGAAGTCTACCATTAATAGAATACGGAATGCTCGTATAATATCCAATGTTTCATGCAAATTCCGGCCTACCGAGCTGCTCTAGCTAGGCCTGGGATGTGGGTGCCCAACCCTAGGAGGCAAAAGTTAATTTCAGTATATAAACTTCATTTTTGTGCATTTTTGTGCGAAGTTGACACGACCAAAAACATTAATATTTTGCTATCTACATACATACCAGGGTTGTTGCTGATGCGGTTTTTTGACACATCAGCGGACGCTGATGCTGATGCCGATTTTCGATCTTGACATCAGCGGATGCTGATGCTGATGCCGATTTTCGATCTTGACATCAGCGGATGCTGATGCTGATGCTGATTTTTGATCTTGACATCAGCGGATGCTGATGCTGATTTTTGATCTTGACATCAGCGGATGCTGATGCTGATGCTGATTTTGGCCAAGTGCGTGTCGGGCTCGCAAACTTAGTGTTCCACACTTACTTAATGTAGGTGGTTCTTCAAATAGAAACCGAGTCTCGAATAATCTTGCATTTTTTAAGGGTTTATACACAAAGGGTAGCACAGGGAACACCCTTTGTGTGTTGTTTGTACTTGTTTACCTAATTTGTACAAAAATGCGCTTTAAGCCCCGCCTCTTTGGGTCATGTCGCGACTCGAACATCAGCATTGAAAATCAGCATCGGTCAATGCTGATGCTGATGTTTAAATCAATGCTGATCATCAGCGGATGCTGATGCTGATTTTCGCAACAACCCTACTACATACTTTTAGGATCTGTCGCTTCGCATTTGTGAATCTGAATTAATTGGGAGCCTATTGCATTAATCCATTTAATGACGGAGGAATCCAATGGAGGAGGTTTCTCAATCCGACCGTATATATTTTTATGGTATTAATCCACTTCCCTCCTTTGCTCATCAGCTCAAGATCGAGATGCATGAAAGGAATGGCGGGAGCAGCAGGGCCTTTGCCCAGCAGTAAGATAAGAAGGCCTCCCAATAATAATAATATGGCAATTAATGATGCCAGGAAATGTATGAACTGTAGTACTCTATGTTATTAAACGTAACTTATGTTTAGCTCTATATATCAATATATAGAGCATATGCCTGAACGATGTTCACGTTTGATGGTCTTATCCATCGATATACTAAACAAAGCTATTGGTAATGAAGGGGTTACCAGAATTATACAAATTCAAGACGTGATTTTTTCAACGCGTGGTACCTGATGTTTGCTGTACAAACACTATCACAAATGTCTACCTTATAGCATGTTACTCATATACAAGTCCTTTATGTATAGGTAAAACTACTCGTTACTCAGCACAAACAGATTATGAGCCGTATTGCTCTTAATCCACACAATCAGTCGGTTAAATTAATTACGTATATTAGGTATAATACGAGAACACGATCACATCACTAACTGTGTCAAAGCGACCCACTTGTTCTCAAGCGGGAAACTTGTATAGCATTAATTAAAATTTAATTTTGAGCGCACAGTTCGCGTTTAAGGGTCGCCGCAAACGGACCTTATAAAAAAACAAAACCACTAGCTTCGACTATGTACATACAGTACTCGTCATTTTGTAGTTTGTCCTACGTTAATTCATCAACTGAAGGATCTCAATGGCCATCCATTTCTGTTTTTTTAACTGGTGGTTTGAATGTAGAAAATTGTGACATATGTTGTTGATGGTGTCTTTGAGTGAGCACCATGTTTTTTCTGGTGTTGTTGGGTTGGCCAGCTGATTATCGGCCCATTCATTTATGGCGTTTGAAACTTTCGGTCGAATAGTGGGGTCAGTTATCTTCTTTACATCTATACGTTTACTAGCGTACACTTTAAGTTGATATTTAAATTTACATTGTAATGTAGCAATCAGTGAGTTATGATCCGAACTTATATCTGCTCCAGGGTATGTCACAGTGTTTTTACCGAGATTCGGAATCGTGTGTTAATCATTATAAAATCTATCTGATTGCGAACTAGATGATTTACAGTATGTTGGGGTGATGTTCAGGTGTACAAACGACGTGGATGCAGTTTAAGGAGGGTGTTTGTTATGACTAAGTCTCTTTCTTGGCAGAACTATATTAAGAGGTCTCTTTTGTCGTTTCTTTTGCCCAAACCATAACTCCCTGTAACACCAGGAACCACCGTTGTGCCTACTTTTGCATTCATATCACCCTGTTAATGTCATGTTTTTTGTGTGTTGTAGCAGTGTTTCAATTTGACGATAAAATTATTCAATTTCAATAATTGGTTTGTCCACTGTTGGAGCATATGCCTGAACGATGTTCACGTTTGATGGTCTTGCTTGAAGTTGGATTAGCAAAGCGCAAGAAAGAAAAAAAAAGAAAAGGTATAAAAATACAAAGAAAAAAAAAAAAAAAAGGTATATAAATATATAGCAAAGACAAGGGTATAAAGTTAGTCACTGCCTGAAAAATTTCCTTGGACATGAGCACTCCTACTCCATGATGATCAGCTGCCTTGTCGTTGCTAGAGTAGTAGAAAACTTTACCCTCCGCTGTTTCATACCTTTGTTTTGTTTGTACACTAATTTATGAATGTTATGCAAAATAATTAATTAGCTCTACACAATATAATACATAATCGATATATTAAATAACAGTTCTGTGAAGATCATGTATTTGGTGGAGGGCATTGGTACGCCATAATACAGGGAATCCTAGTTTGGGTACCAATGTTTTTCTACATTATTATAATTAAAAATAATGTAACTGTTACTACTTCATGTATGTTGTCAATAAATATTTTTTCATTTTAATTTTTCATTTTCATACCTATCTTGGCCAGGCCTTTTTGTCTCACTAAGCCCTAAAATGTCGAGTTTAAGGCGATCCATCTCCATTATTATGTTCGAGAGTTTTCCTAGTTTCTTCATTCCTCTTACATTCCATGTTGCAAACTTAGTCTTTCTCATTAATTTACCTGCGTGGATTCTTCGCATCCCTGTTCCATCAAAGGAACGCCGGAGATTCGGGGCCATTATTTGTGTTGTTATATTTGAGCTGAATTACAAGGGAAAACAATTATGATGTTGGTATCCCGTTGCCTTCCATCATCGCAGTTTCCAGTCTTACCGTCATTCTGACTCCGCCTTTGGAAATGCCTTTAGCCGGACCGGTTCGATACCGACTAATAATAATGATGCTGCTACCCATCACCATCCTATACAGGTAATGTCTCCTCCGCCAGCTCCGCTGTTCCAAGGACTCTCCTTTCCGCCTTCGCTGCCGTTGGACTGTACCCGTACCCCTGAGTAAGGGATCTACGTTATACTCCGTAGTACTGTCTGAACTTAGCCACCGTACACTTTGGCTTACTAAAGTGTAGATGTTACCACTTCCGCGCCGTGGACGCGCCAGACGGGAATTACCCAAGTGAGATATAGAGAATGGGGCTCTATTCTCCAGGGGCCGGTAAATGATCGTGTTTGGATTCACGACCAAAGGCATGCACATCTCGTACAGCGCTCGTCAACCCGCCTGCCAAGCGTGGTGAGTATGGCAACTACCCCTCATGGAGATCATGAGGGAGGTATGTGTTCAGTAGTGTACGTTTTACGGAAATGAAAATGATAAAAACAAATATTTAAGGGGGCCCATACAAACGCGATTTTTTTGCCGTTTTTTGCTCGATATTGATAAAGGCAACAGATAAACATTTGAAATTTTCACAGAATGTTTACACATGATGGTACAGAACCCTTCGTGCGCGGGTCCAACTACTCCATGGAGCTTTTTGCTCTATTGAAAAAATACTTTATTATTTGAAAAATTGCAAATTGTACCTACTTGGCACTGGCAAAGTTGCAGAAAGTGGAAAGCATCAGGCAGATTTTAACTGCATCCACGGCCAATACAGTAAAGGCAACATTCCACTGCCGGCACCCGGCAATGAACTTGAATAATCAAATACCAGCGGGTATTTGATTATTCAAGTTCTTTTACAGGAACTTGCTTTTTGAACCGTGTCAGCGTGACGAGTACAGTTCGCCACTTCTCCTACATCTGTAACCTTTGTCAGTTTACTGCCTTTAACTACAGCTCGTTAAAAATATCAACTTAAACAATTTTTACACTTGCGTAGGTGGCAAGGGTTGGCGAAAGGGGTGGTAACAAATTCCCCTTTGGAAGACGAGTTACAGAAATTAGACTGAGATTTACAGGGTAATAATGTTTTTTACAAAAACAGAACAACTTTTATAAAATATAAATCGGGACGAATGGAAACATTTGGGTGGAGCCTTTGCCCAGAAGTGGGGCAATATGGGCTGAATAAAAAAACCTAATCAATTAGGTTTTTTCCGACGCAGGGTATGTTTTTGCGCATCTATCTAGGTATTTATTTGGATATCGGAAACGCTTTGTGTAATTGTAGCATCGAAACGGTGTTTGTTTGTTTGGTTGAATCCGCTTATATCAGGAATTAGTGGTGCGAATAGAAAAATAATTTCGGTGTGGGATAGCCCAACTATCGAGGAAGGCTGTATTTCACCACGCTATAACCAATAAGAGCGGTGCTTAAATTATATTAAGCCGGGTCCGCAGCGCCGTGTTTTCGTGTTTTCTAACATCATAACATGTTTACAAAACAGAATAGGGGCGTGGCTTAACAGTTTTGTTAGCAAAAACACAAAAACATGTTTGCCGAGACAAATGGATAACATCACCCGCGTTTGCCTGCGGGGAGGGGAAGCGTCGCATTTTATGTTCGCGCTCATTGAAGCAAGACGTCATTTGTTCGTTCACTCGTTGAGGTTATGTATTGAATAATTTTGAGTATTTAAATCTTTTGGTATGTGATAAGTTACTAACTAAAATATATAGATAAAAACTAACTAAATCCACTATAGCTATTACAGCTTCTACGTCCTCTTCGTCGGAACTCATTTTTGAAATGAATTGGAATGAAACAAAAACAATAAACAAAACAGAACACACCAGACGGGCTGTTTTAAAAACATGTTTTGCTTAACATGTTATGTTAACATGTTTTGTTAGAAAATTGGCGCTGCGGACCCGGCTTTATATATACATATCAAAATCCTACACCATTTATTCGTTTTTTTACCTTTTTGCCCAAAGTCGGGCAAACGTTTTGCCGAATCCGGAATACTTCGGTTTTAAATTGTTTGTTCTGTTGTCACTCCGATACTATATGTGGTTTATTCGGTACGTTAGCGCATGAATGTGTTTTACAAAACGTTTTATTTCTCTCTTATCTGTTAGTTCACGACGTCTCCCAATTCACAGAAAATGTTTCCAAACATTTCCAAGCGTGTATGTCTAAAGCCGGGTCCGCAGCGCCAATTTTCTTACAAAACATGTTAACATACATGTTAAGCAAAACATGTTTTTAAAACAGCCCGTCTGGTGTGTTCTGTTTTGTTTATTGTTTTTGTTTCATTCCAATTCATTTCAAAAATGAGTTCCGACGAAGAAAAGATTTAAATACTCAAAATTATTCAAAAATAAGCTTCCGGAAGAACTGAAGGCCTTAAAAGGAGTATTGTTTAAGAAAAAACTTAATCTATGGTTACTGGAAAAATGTTTTTATGATTTAAATGACTTTCTGAACTGTACATAATTTAATACCTACGTTAAATAACATTTTAAATAATATTTTGCGAACTTGCACACAAGCTGAATACAGGCACTGCACTATTATATAAGACCTTATTGTAAAATTGTATTCTAATATAACTTGTTAAACTTTCGCGATTTGTTAACATATTTTTAGTTTTAAAATTACAGGATTTTATCGCGTACCTTTTTTATTATTTTCCCGACGTTTCGAACACCTTTCAGCGATAAAATCCTGTAATTTTAAAACTAAAAATTGTATTCTGGCAAATAAACTATTTTGATTTGATTTAAAAAAAAAACATAACCTCAACGAGTGAACGAACGAATGACGTCTTGCTTCAATGAGCGCGAACATAAAATGCGACGCTTCCCCTCCCCGCAGGCGAACGCGGGTGATGTTATCCATTTGTCTCGGCAAACATGTTTTTGTGTTTTTTCTAACAAAACTGTTAAGCCACGCCCCTATTCTGTTTTGTAAACATGTTATGATGTTAGAAAACACGAAAACACGGCGCTGCGGACCCGGCTTAAAATAGACTTTATATATAGGTTTGTCTTGGACACGTCAAAACAGATATTTAGTAACAGCAGGTAATTAAGAATATTTAGTGTTAAGGAGTCGGACTCAAACGAATCATTATAATAATTATTCTTCATTGTTTGTGGCACAATATTTACTTCAACGACAAAAACCTATTTGAAGAGGGGCAAAAGCACTCTACAGCACTTTAAACAACAAGGGCCCTGCTTTATTTCAGTCCGACCCCTTCAAACCGCGGCTGGAGTAGGTTACTCTAAAACAAATTAGCTTTTACTAGCTTTAAAAGGATATAGCGTTATTCTGTTGTTCTTGAGAATATGCACTTTGTAGCACTTTTAACAAGTAAGCAGAGAAGTTGAGTTTATCCTTCAACTTATTTTTACAAGATTAAGACGAGGTTTCTTGCCAAAGTGCAGTGTTTTACGATAATCTGTGTAGGTATTTACTTACCTACTAAGTTTTCTGGTTTGTACTAAAGTTGATCTGAGCATTTTGATTGTCTCTTGTTATTATTGCCAAAGATAGCGTATTCCGCGATGTCGTATTTTGCGATTGCTGTAGACTATTGAATAATAAATAATGCTGGAATTATCACACCACCATACATCACAACACCATAAAGCCTAAAATAAACTAATGTTAATTAGTCAGAGCGACATAATCACTTTGTGACTAAGCTCTTTAAATAAAGAAAAAAAAAAAAAAAAACTAAACTAAGCAAAGCATTCAGGATCTAGAACCACAGCCTTATTGCCAATATTTCGGCTTACGGACTTCCAGCCCTCTTCTGTTATTGGCTTAACGCTTTTCTGAGGGGAAAATCAATTTGAGTGGTCATTGATAGCTGTTCGTCTGATCAAACAGCAGACAATGCCGGAATACCTCAGTCTCATAATCATAATCATTCAAGTAGAGATAGAGGTGCAAAGAAAAGTGATGGTACAGCGCTTTAACTTGACTTTAAGGGCAGTCTCAGATTATACAGAAGCCAATCGACTTTATTTCAATACCTCATAAACGCAAGCCTGTCTCTTCTTCAATAAAAGACACTATTTCTCCAGGTTCCTGAGTTCCAAGATGTACCGGTACCTATAAAAGATCAGCTGGAGGTACTTGGTATCACATTAACACCGACACTCAGCTTCGGTTCATAATCTTGACCTGGAATGTTGGGAGGCTTGCTTCACAGAGGTCATCTTGGCGGACCACTATCTATAATAAAGTGACAGCCTTTAAAGACAATCGCCTTCAAAAGCTGGACACCAAACGTCAACTCCACAAAGATGTCTCTCTTGCTGTAGGTAGGGCTTTTAAAATCAAGTTTCGGAGTTCCAGTTTCGTATGGTTTAGCGAGCCATATTAGGGCTCATAACAGAGAGTAAATCAAAGGTATTTATATACTATACAATATACTAGCTGACCCGTGCCCACTTCGTTGGGCGGTAAACATTTTTACTTGTGTCTGATTGTCTTTCAGGAGACCCAATCCGAGATATAAGTCAACTTATAACTTCCCATGGGAAAAATACTGTTTTCTCAAGTACCCATCAGAGATAATTTTTGATCCTGGGACTTATTAATCGAGAGGGCAAAAGAGATCTTGACAGGATACTGTAGCCTTAAGTAAAAAATGTTGTTTAAGAAAAAAGCCGTCTAATAAAAATGTCAGTCAATAGATTACGACACGGTCGCGGTTCAAAACTTATGTATGTCTTATTATCTTTTTAACTATTTGTCCAAATTTTATGCAAAAAAGGGAAAAGTCTTTTGTTTTAAACACTTGAGAAGATAAATTTACTTATTTTGATAAGAATTTATAATTATCGATAATTTGACCAACAAAACATGACTTATCGATTTAAATTATTAATTAAAAATAAAAACTACTTTTTGTAACCTTAATTTAGTTTACCTTAGTTAAAAGTTAGACATAGGCTGTTCCTGACTTTTTTATAGGCGTTATCAAGCTCTAAAACTTTTCTCTAGAACTTAATCTAATATCTCATCATTCTGCTGCGTGCATCAAAGGCTGCGTTCGTAAGAAACTTTTTTGTGCGACCGCTTTTTCTCCGACTTACTTTGCAAACCAGACTACCACAAGAAAGCCTTTAAATTTTTAGGGTTAATATCCTTGGCCTTACTAGTTTGTGCACGCCGCTTCGTACCCGGATAAAAAGTAGCCTATGTGTTATTCCTGGTCCACATCTATACGTGTGCAAAATTTCATCTCAATCCGTTGGGTGGTTTTTGCGTGAAGAGGTAACAAACCTCCAAACTTCGGCTTTATAATATTAGTGGGATGGCACTCACAAATAATGTAGCTTTCTATAAGTAAAAGAATTTTTAAAATCGGTTCAGTAGATCCAGAGATTACCTATCCCCTACAACCTCACAAACTCACAACGTCTCACAAACTTTACCTCTTTAAAATATTGTTAGTATTATATTTAGAACCTTATTAGCAAGGAACTCCACAAAGGTCACAATACTTGCTAATGACGAAAAACCACAAACAAAAGAGATCTTAATTCTGAAACCAAATAAACCGCAAAGCTAACCCTTCATCAGTAGGTACCGTTTTGCGTGAACTGCCGCATCTGAGGAGCGTTTTTTAATCCCATTTTTTAGCGCGATACATCGGCCCCGTGGGTCAGGATTACGATATCTCTAAAGATTTGTATGAAAACGGAAAAAAAAGAATTTCTGTAACTTAATCGTAAAATTTACATTTCAGTGGTATGAGGATGCAGTAGCAAGGATGAAATCAAGAGCTAACCTAATATAAAAAAAAAGACTCCCGTATGGGAAATGTAATACATTAAATATAGTTCAGTGCCATTGTGCCTTGAAATCTGTATATCGCACCTCCAGTCGTAGACTGACTCAATTCAAAATTCATGTTTTTTGGGAAATGAAGAAAACGTGTTTCAGTCCTTGACAGTTTTTGATAAATCACACTATAACTTGACTATAAATGAAACAGAGAGCAAACAGTTTATTTATTACGGTTTCTGATTTACTAGGCGATATAGCGCACTTTTTTGAGTCGTTCTGTATACTTAACTTAATTCACCCAAATTTTGAATTGAGTCAGTCTACGACTGGAGGTGCGATATATAAAATTCAAAGTCCTGACTGACTGACTGACTGATATATCAACGCACAGCCTAAACCACTGGACCTAAAGACTTGAAATTTGGCACACATATACCTTGAGTATCCTAGAGGTGCACTAAGGGATTTTTCGAAATTCCCATGGGATAGGGAATATATGGGATTTATATTTTCGTATCAAAGTGGCTCTGCGTGAAAAAGGGGATTTTACGTTTTATGACTTCCACGCGGACGAAGTCGCGGGCTTGTATTATAAAATACACATTCTACAGAATAAAAACTGTTCAATACGAACCCATTCACATTGAAATCACTGGTTGAACACTTATTTATCCAATCGCTTGGAAAATTATTACATATTTTCGCCATATACATTTTCACGCTTTGGTTTGTATTAGATAATACTGGCTATTTCACACAGTAGGTAGCAAAAAGCCCCAAACACAGTGAAACTGGTATTATGTGAATCAGATGATTGAAAAAACACAAACATTTAATAATGTTTAAAGGATTTCCCATTTCTCATCAGCTCATTTCAGCCGCATGCCGTTCACTGCCGAATATAGGCCTTCCTCATTGATCTCCGAATCCTGATCATGAGACGTGGTGAGTATGGCAGGCGGGTTGGCGAGCGCAGTACGGGTTGTTGATACACGACAAGACGCTGCTGCCCATCTTCCAGAGGTAACCCTTAGCAGGCTCTTACTGCCTCCACGGGCATGTAAGGAGGGGTAACATTAAACTGCCGGCACCCCACGGCATTGCATAATAATATTAGTAAAATATATAATTTATCCGTCGTTTTGTCCGCCCGTGTATCCTCGCGAGGCGTCGTTAAGAAGCACGTACATACAAAATACATTTTCATATAACACGTGCGCGTAATGTCGTATTTAGTGTTTGTTTTATGTTCGTCTGCGGCTTCACAAGACTTGTGATCGCGTTAAAAGGATTTTTATTGCTTATTTTGATTCTGTGCTGTGATGCATTTTTAAAAAATAAGTTTAACAAAACTAGGAATTGTAGACGACCTCTGCAGCGCAGCGAGTGGAGGTCCGCCTGCAACGCTAGAGGTTGCGGGTTCGATTCCCGCGTCGGGACAAACGTCTGTACGATCTGCAGATATTTATTTAGGGTGTTCTGGATATTTTTCTATATACAATAAACCGCGCCGTGGGGTGCCCGCAGTAGAATGATACCCCTCCTCTCATGCCCATGGATGCAGTAAGAGCCTGCTAAGGGATACCTCCGGAAGATGGGCAGCAGCGTCTATCCGTATATCAACATCCCATACTGCGCTCACCAACCCGCCTGCCAAGCGTGGTGAGTATGGCAACTACCCCTCATCTATGAGGGAGGGCTGTGTTCATCAGTGGACGTTTTATGGCTGAAACGATGAATGATGATACAATAAAAAATATATATCCATGTAGTAGTATAATGTATGTATGTGACCTCCCTTCACCACTTAATGATGGAGAAGGGGTAATATGTAAATATGCTTATGCTAAGTATCGTCGAAGCAATCTGCACTCACTTTGGCTAGAACTTGTTCAAACTTTAATTTATTCTGTAAAATTATGCATCCGAAATTAGTTGGAAAGGAGTGTTATTTGCATCCTGATAAATCATGGTATAGAAATACATTCAGTGCAACGCGAGCGCGTTCTAGGGAAAGTGCCAAGTAACACTCCATTCCCTGATGAAAGTTCCCCTGGGAGGAACTGAACACGTTGGAAACCTATTTTCAGCCAATAGTTAACGTTAGTAGAAACCCCGTTTAACATAACAATGAATATGTAACTAACGAGTCTTTTGGAAGAAATTCATTACTGATAAGGGCAGTAAGTAGTTGCCGTGGGGTGCCGGCAGTAGAATGTTGCCCCTCCTCTCATGCCCGTGGATGCAGTAAGAGCCTGCTAAAGGATATCTCCAGAAGATGGGCAGCAGCATCTTTCCGTGTAACAACATCCCGTACTGCGCTCGCCAACCCGCCTGCCAAGCGTGGTGAGTATGGCAGCTACCCCTCATGGAGATCCATGAGGGGAGGCATGTGTTCAGTAGTGGACGTTTTACGGCTGAAATGATGATGAAGGGCAGTAAAAAATGATGTTTGACATTTTTTATGGCACCATCTAGTCCCAAAGTAAGCAGTTCCAGTACCAGTTGATAGAATACCTAATTTATTTTACATACTTATCATACATAAGAAATACTATAGTAATATAAATAATAAGTGTTGAGAATTGGTAGAGAATTTAGGCATCATGAAACCCTTTTATTATTGTATAACTCTTTTGTAAGATCGGTGCTTGAATATGCCTCAACTGTGTGGAATCCTCAATACAACAAGCATAAATATGAAATTGAAAGGATACACAACAAATTTCTAAAACATCTTAAATATCGTTTCCCGGCTGTCTCTACTGACTCTATTCTAGCCTTGAAACCCGACGTTTAGTGAGAGACCAAATGTTTTTATTTAATATATTATCAGGTAAAATAGACTCAGTTCTTCTAGAGAAAATTTACCTTCACTGCCCTAGACTTTCAAACAGAAAAAATAAAACTTTTTGGACGCCTATTCCTAGGTGTAATTATAAAGCGAATTCGTTTTTAAATAGAACATGTGATTCTTATAATCGGAATTTTACCCAATCTGATATTTTTCATTTATCAGCTGCAGAGTTTCGAAAAAGCATTATTCTCGCCCTTGATGTAGCCAATGGAGGAGTAAGGATTGATGAAATATAATGTGTTCCACCTTGTTTGTTTTAAAATCAGTTATAGTATTGTGAAGTAGTAAGGTTGTGATTTACTCGATGTGTTATTATTCTTTCTTTTTTTTTAGTTTTATCACTCTTAAATCTAATTAATTTGTTTGTTCACTTGTTATAAACTGTGATATGTAAAAGTGGAAACTTCACTGGTTTTAGTATAAGGTTTTTGTATATTTAATCATTTAATTATAACTGTTTGTTTCCCAAATAAAATAAAATAAAAAAAATAAAAAATACCTAGACCCGAAATAAAAATGCATTTATTATTTATTTTATACCTTGTGCACAAAAAAATAATGTACAGTTGACTTAATGCTCAACGTATAAATATTAAATAAATAAATAACTGCAGGTTTCCCCGCACTTTATCTCCCGACGGGAATCGAACACTGTGTCTAAGTCGGTTACTAAACCAACTGCGCCACGAAGGTTGTCAAAATATATGTATAATAATCAGATATACGAGTATTTATTGATCCACAGAAATAACAGCGGTTAATATTAATAAAATAGAATTTAAATAATGAACCAAAAGTCTAATTTCTATTTTTGTTGCCACCTAAGAAGACTTATTGTCATAGTGGTCGAAGGGACCACATTCTACTGCCGGCCGATAAAGTACTCTTGCCCGTGGATATAGTAAAAATCTGCCAAGATATATCACCGGAAGATGAGCAGCAGTGTCTTTCCGTTAATCAAAATCCCATATTGCGCTCGCCAACCCGCCTGCCAAGCGTGGCAAGTAGGCAACCAAGCCTTCATGGTCTTGGATAATTGGATATACATGAGGGGTATAGGCCATGTACAGCAGTGACCGTGGACAGCAGTCCTAAGGCTGATATGATGATGATGATGATAAGTAGACTGTCTAGTAGTGAACTGGTTGTTTCTGAGCTCTTCAGTTTGCAAGTATTCTCTTATCTTAAAATAGTTTTATTTCAAGCATGGAATCTTCTACAAAGTTGTGCATTGCAGTTGTTGCCACAAGCATACTTCCATTTTACTTATAAGCATATGCTCTTCATTCCATCTGCAGATAAGATTTTGAATCAAAAAGATAATTTTGAAAAAGATATCAATTCTGAAGAATAATAAGCCTAAGCATAATACAAGCATTTAGATTTTTTTAAACAAAAAATCTCCATAATACGCACACAAATAAACTAAATAAACTACCTTAACTTAACTCCTTCAATTTACCTGCTTCAACGCAGCGATAACAGGGCTCATTAAATTCCCTCCAACTTTTGCTTCAACTTCAAATATTTAACCCCCAACTTAACCCTAATCCGCTGTCGTAATACGACCGCCGAAAACTTCACGAGTGGTCAGGGAGACCACGAGCCGGCACGATGGTAAATAAATCTAATCCGGACCTGACCGGCTCAAACTCTGCAGTCACTGCACTGTAAATTATTTGTTATGCAGTCCGGAACACGGCGCATGCATCTTGTATGTCGTACGGCATTTGTTTATTTACATTAGTCCGCAGCTGCCGGACGGCGGTGGAACTTGTTGAAAATTCATTTGTTTGAAAAGACTTCGATGTTCTCTTGAGTCGATTTGAAAGCTTTGTATTAGAATAGCTTAGAATTTAAATGTAGAATACTTGTTAGAGTGATAAGGCGTTTATTTTCTACAGCAGACACATACATATTTAGAACCAAATCAGAATTACATATCAGAGAATAGGTAATACAAAATTACTAATAAATTACACAAAAAAGGTTCTTGTGTGCGTGCATGTGCGTGCCATGGCTCAGCATGAAGTATGCTTAAGGAGCAATTGCTGAATATTATTAGCCATACCCCGAGTATATAATGTGTGTTAAATGTGCTACTGGTTCTTTATGTATAATTTACATTGTTAGCAATAGTACCGTATACTATGCACCTTCACCTTCAAACAAATAACAGTATGTTAGATCCTACTACTATGTAACATTACGTTGCTATAGGTATACTTAGAGAACAAACATTTCCACCAGCAGTCCTTACAATGAGAACAGAGCTAATATACACTGTCTTTGGATGTAAAGTGGAATGTTTCATCTACATGCAAATTCCTTAATTATTCTTGACGACAAAACACACTTACGAAGTTGATTTACTTACTGCATTTAATCTACCTGGTTTAATCAAGAGTTTTACGGTGGATACATTGTTTACTTTTAAGGTTGGTTACATTATGCGCATATCTAAAATTTAGGTTAAAGCAAATTAATTTTTTAAAGAAATACGCCAAAAAATATCGAAAAAGGTAAAGGTTTGCAATAAATTACGCTTTGCGTTAGCAAAATCCGTGACCAATTATTTCCGTCAGCTCCAGTGGTTGTTTCTCATTAAATGCTCCGGAACAGTATTCATAAATTACAACCGAAATTGTGGTTCGCCGCCAGGCTGCGTGACGCGGTCTTGGGTCTCGCAGACCCTCCGTGCTCGCGAAGGGTTGAACTGCCTAATGACTTTATTCTATAGTTTCGTAATTTGATTGAGTAATAATTTAATTAGTACCGAGTCGCTTCACAAAATGATAGATTATCATTTCGTTGAGTTTTGTTCACTCAACTGCGCTTAAATTATAATGTAATTATAAGCAGAAGCACATTCAGACGTAAATTCCGTTTATATTAGAAACTGAAAAAAAAAGATAATATTTTTCTGCTATTTAAAATTCTATCGAAAGGCCAAATCAAAAGTAATGATTTTTATCAACGAAATGAAATGTTGACTTTTTTAAGTCTTTTATTTATAAGTAAGTAGAGTCATTTGACGACCTCTGTGGCGCAGCGGGCGAAGGTCCGCCTGCGACGCAAGAGGTTGCGGGTGCGATGTGCGGGTCTGTAATATGTGCAGATATTTATTCAGGCTGTTCTGGATGTGTTACTAAAATGATTACTAAGTACATCAGTCATCTAGTACCCATAACACAAGCTCTGCTTAGCTTGGGGCTATATGATGTTGTGTTAGTTGTCCAGCAATATTTCTTTGATTATTTTATTTTATTTAGTTAAAATCGCACTGACATAAACCTAACTCGATGCCAAAATTCGTGTACCTCAAACCTGACAGTTGGTTGAATATTACCCGACCCTTTTGGGCCCTCCGCGTCTTATCAAGACAACTGATCTGAGGCTTACGGCAAGATAACAATTTCAGAAAGTTAAAACATGTTGCCTGTACAACCAGTACTTGTGCACTGGGGCCATTTATATGTACTAACTACTACTACTCTACTACTACATACTCTAAAACAAATATACTACAGCTACTACCTTATGACAACTGAAAAAAGGCATGAGATATAATTATATACATATATATATATGTATGTATATATTTATATATAGATAACTAGCTTGTACCCGCCGCTTCGCATGCGTTTTACCCGGATAAAAGTAGCCTATGTGTTAATCCTAGTCAACATCTATACGTTTGTTAAATTTCAGCTCGATACGTACGCCAGTTTTTGCGTTAAGAGGTAACAAACCTCCATACAAATAAACTTTCGGCTTTATAATATTAGTGAGATAATTAATTTGGCCGTGGGGTGCCGGCAGTAGAATGTCACCCCTCCTCTCCTGCCCGTGGATGCAGTAAGAATCTGCTAAGGGATATCTCCGGAAGATGGGCAGCAGCGTCTTTCCGTGTAAGAACATCCCGAACTGCGCTCACCAACCCGCCTGCCAAGCGTGGTGAGTATGGCAACAACCCCTCATGTACTTGGATCTCTAAGTCAATGAGGGAGGCCTATGTCCAGTAGTGGATGTCTTACGGCTGTAATGATGATGATGAATTAATTTGTGATTTTCTGTTATCGGGCATCTTCCGGAGGTATCCCTTAGCAGGCTCTTACTGCATCCACGATCCACGGGCATGAGAGGAGGAGTACCATTCTACTGCCGGCACCCCACGGCATATCATGAATGACAGATGACAATGCAATACCATATTTTTTTATGATGCAATAAATAAATGATACTTACAATATTTTAAGGAATTTTAAACAAAAACAGCTACTTCTATGATAAAATCGTTGACTTGTAGCTGATAATACCCAAATCGCTGTATGTACGCCTATTACATTTAAGTATTCCTCGATTTATCATGAATCCTACCATCAACTGGGTGAAAAAACTAGTGAACATTAAATTATTTTATTATTTATAACAAAAAACCCAATTGTAAGTTTACATTTTGGGCATCCCTTGAGGGACTCCAGTATTGAACCTTACTATTATTGAATTCCTCAAGGACTCTATCATCAGAATCGAGTTTTTAAAAATGGATCCTAATTAAAACTTTCTATTTGAACTCATAAAAAAATGCCAAATCGCTTCATAAACTACAAAGTTTTTAGGTTTATAGATAAAATAAAACCGGGCAAGAGCGAGTCGGACTCGCGCACTGAGGGTTCCGTGCCATCATACAATATAATATATGACAAAGGCGGTTTTATATTTGTTGGAGAACCTTGACAGCGGCATCTCTTGTCTGATAGCGGAACTTATGTAGATTTTTACACTTTCGATGATTTCTAAAAAAGTATGCTAAGTAGAGAGATTGTAATAAATTTCCTCTATTCTTTACACACACTTCTAATAGCAATAAAAGTTTCAGAGGTTTATCTCCGCAAACTTCGGAGATAAGGGGGGGGGGGAACGCTTTTTTTTCAACATTTTTGTGAATAACTCAAAAACGATATGACTTAAAGGAAAACTAAAAACTGTTTATTAATGTGCAAATGAATACCTGTCATATGATACCCCACATCACCTATTTACTTCACAAAATTTTTGAAAACCCCCCTTCCACCCTCTTTGTCTAAAAAACTATGCAAATTAGAGAGTTCGCTATAATTTTCCCATAAAGTTTGCATACACTTCTAGCTATAATAGTATCACGGGTTTATCTCTGCAAACTTCGGAGATAAGGGGGGGAACGGTCATTTTTTCAACATTTTTGTAAATAACTCAAAAACGATACGATTAAAAGGAAAACTAAAAACTGTTTATTAATGAGCAAATAAATATCTTTCATATGATACCCCACACGGCCTAGTTACTTCACTTAAAAATTTTGAGATCTCCTATCCGCCCCCCTGCATTCGGAATTCGGAAGGAATATTTATTAACATTTTCATATATGCTATATTAGTAAAATAGTGTTGTCTTTTACCATTTCAAATTTCAAGTCGATAGCATCAGTAGTTCTCGAGATATCCAGTTGTGACAGACAGACAGACAGACAGACAGAGTGATTCTGTAAGGGTTCCTTTTTACCATTTTGGTCCGGAACCCTAAAAAGCGACGAACTGGAAACCTCCTACTCTAACTTATCTACTTGACTTAAAGTCTGTTAAAAATATTAACAAACCGAATACACTGTTAGATTTCCTTTGTTATTTTATTACATCAATGAGCCCTATTTTAAGCCTAACGCGTACAGACATCTACAAAAGAGTTACCAAGTAATTTCCATTTATTTTTCCAACCCGTTGCCTTGTCCCATACATCACCCTCGTAATTATAACGGCGCATAATTCAAGGCGCCTTAGCTTAAAGTGAACAAGCTGGCAAATTTTGCAAATAACTTCACAAATAAGTACGTGATAAATTGAGTTCGGAATGTACATGAAAAATGGCAGCATTAGCTTTCAGTTTGACAGCTACGAGTTTAACAAGTTGGATACTGTTAAACTACAATTGAATATTCAGTAGGCTAATTTTGCAGGACTTTTTAATCTGCTGCCAACTTTCGGGCCTGGGCAATTTCTTGTTTTATTTTATGCTCGCAAAATAACTCATGTCCGTTCTACCTTCAATAAAGCAAGTGTATATTGTGTTATCGTCAATACCTCTATAAAACACAGCAGCGCTATATAAACTTTAACAAATGTCGCAGACATACCGTAAATTCATTATGTTTTCAACAACAAAACATACAACGTCCATACAGCAGCCATCAAAATAAACTATCACATTTCAAACACATATAGCGCATAAAAAACCGGCGTGATCTAGTTTTTGTTACCTGTCAATCCGGAAGATTCCGAGCGTCGCCGAGCGCAACCGAACACATCCAAACGGGAGACTTTATGGGCCATTCCAGTGAACAATATGGCGGCCGTGGGGAAAATACATCGGAAAATATTTTGGCGGCAAATTTGTAGTGCTATTATGGATTTATAGTGGTGTCTTCGGGAAATACTCGAACATTGACGTTTTACTAAATGTTGTGAGAATGGCCAATCGAATTGTTTACTTTCCGGGCTTGAGCTATTTGATCGTTTATGTCCTACTTTGTTGTTTATTAAAATTGTGAGTAAAATTGGTGTATTTATTTATTTATTTATAAATTCTTTATTGCACACAATTATAACAATGATGCACGAATGGCGAACATAATGCCGAAGGCATTTTCTACCTGTCAACCAAATATTGTAGGAAAATCAACTTGGCGTGCTTAAAGAAACAAATAACAACTTAACTAATTGCCATTTAACCTAGATTTAGTATCTACAAAACTTATGTATCTAAACTAAATACAAATAATGTAATATAATTAATTATACAATAATTATACATATATAATTAATATATGTATATATATACACAAATATATGTATAAATGGAGCTAGTACGGAATAAGGAAAAGTAAATAGGTAAAAGAAAATAGGCTGAAAAATGGATATAAATTTTGACCTAAATACAAGTCAAGGTGAAGTCTGTACCTACGAAAGTCACGATCACGTTTTGCCATAGCTTTCGGAACAGCATCTGTTAACCAAGGAAGTGGCGGGTGTTTTCGCTGAACGGGATGAAAAGGAGCGTAGCGGTTGTATGGGGTAATGACAGTTGAACAAAGCGAATCTACCATTCCCTCCACGGACGACAATGACTCAATTTAATTCCAACTAATGCTAGATGCATCTTCGTCAAGTTTGCAAATATCCATACTGGAGAAATTACGTTGGTTAGAATTATTGGCTTCGGTTTGGGAATCTTAATTTTGTAAGATAGATACAAAAGATCGTGGTGTGAAAAAGCAGGAGCGGGGAATTGACCATAATTGGTAACAAGACCACTGTTGGATACCATAATAAGATCTAGGATTGTGTCATTGGTAGCAGAGTGGTGTGTGGGCTCAGAGTTTATTATATTAAGATTCACGGATTCAATTAGGCTGACTAATTTACTAGCTTTCGGATTGGATTTAAGGCAAGTATTAAGGTCACCCATTATGATAGTGTGAGAGAAGTCGGATCCATGGGTTTCTAATACTAATTCGAGTTTGAGAAGATAATTTATAGAGGTTGTGATGTTCGGAGGAAAATAAATTAGAATAAGAATAAGAAGAACAGATATTCCGGTGATGCGCTGTAAGTTGAAGGAGATTGACAGATTGGTTTATAAGAAAAACAGCTTTTAAGGTAAACTGCAACACCACCACCACACTTTCCAACGCGGTCATTTCGTATGAGCACAAATCCTGGGATGTGGAAAACGGAGACGGAAGGGAGGGTTTCAGAAAAGTCTCTGAAACAAGGATCGCATGAATATGAATGGATTTAAAAGTTTCAAGAAGGTCTGAAATATGTCCAGGGATGCTCTGTGCGTTTATGTGGCAAACATTAAAAGTTATGTGAGAAATACTGAAAGTGTTTTCCAATAATTCGCCAACCGACAAATAGTGCTCATCACCGCTATCGACACTAGCAAAGGATACGTCAGAACCAGACTCGGCCGTTAGAAAAGACTCATCATCACTAGCAGACATTACATTATTTGATTGAAAGCAATATACTAAGTACAAATAAATAATATAACTATCTAACCTAAATATCTTAAACCTAATATTTGTAATACCTACAAACTATTGTCAAAACTTATAAAACAAAAAGGAACATTTTAGAAAATGGTACCAATAATAGTAAAAATAAGTAAAAAAAATAATACTACGATAACACTACGTTTCACTCACTACGTTTACTCAGAAACAAACTCATTCATTACAACAACGTATCTACTATCATCATCATTTCAGCCATAAAACGTCCACTGATGAACACAGGCCTCCCTCATGGATCTCCATGAGGGGTAGTTGCCATTCTCACCAGCTTGGCAGGCGGGTTGGTGAGCGCAGTATGGGATGTTGATACACGGATAGACACTGCTGCCCATCTTCCGGAGGTGTCCCTTAGCAGGCTCTTACTGCATCCACGGGTAGGAGAGGAGGGGAAACATTCTACTGCCGGCACCCCACGGCATATATCTACTATACATTTACAAAAATAGGCTAGTAGCAGCAAATCACTTCAATAGTTACACAAAAAAAAAAGAATATTAGCGTGAAATGGTGTGAATTTGCGACAAACGAGAAATGACAACACAGTCAGTGTCAAGAAATCAGCATGACTGCTGTCACTATCAATAGGAAAAAAAAACATTATCAAACAATATTCGTCCGTTTTGTTTTGTTGTGCTCTCTCGCAAGTCTAGTTAGTTTATGGATGATTTTATTTGATAATACCGACATGCGAAGCTCTTTAAATTCTCAAAGTTATAATTGCAAATTACATGTTACGTTACATAAACTAGAACCATTTGTATGATGACTTAATGAGCGAAGTGAAAGTTCATGAGGGAACGGAGGTTACTTTTTTCATGTACCAGCGGCGGCGGCGATACGCCTGCTTCTCGACACAACAGCTGGTTCTTTGGTGGCTACCGAAGGCTGCCTTGGCGCATCTGTCTGTAGTATTTTGTCGAGAGCTTGTTGACAGCAAACCCGATACCGAACTCCGTCTGGTGCGATGATGAAGACGCAACCATCTTTTGTCCAACATTTAGGTAAGCCGAACCTTTGCCTTGCGCCTATAAAAGTGTAGTGCCGAGTCTTTGTAAGGAGCTCGGAAATAGTGATGCCAGTGCGTTTAAGACCGGTTTTCGCAAACCCTACTTTATTCCTCACCTCAGTGTCGCATAACTTGAACAAAATATGTCTGGGTCTATCGGCTGTTGTCGTACGGCCCAATCTATAGCAACGGCTGCTAGCAGCTTTTGTAAAATTAATCACCTTCAACTTATGTTGTACTCTCTGCACAATTACATCTTCAGTTTTCTCATTTGTAACTTCGGGAACACCACGTAGCAGCAAAATCTTCCTACGGCTTCGCATGTCCAAGCTGTCCACTTCGATGCTGACCACTTTTAGCTGGTCCTGTAGGATTTGCAGTGTTCCAATGATGAAGCTCCTGAAGGAAGCAAACTCTGTGGCAAGGCTAGAGGTAGTTGCTCTGGAGGGGGAATAGGACTTATCCATCCGGCCTTTAAAGTTGTCCATCTGCTTGGTGAACATCAGCTCCAACTGTTTCACTGAATTGGCCATAACCTCCAAAGTAAGTTGTGACATGATGAATTTCTTGAGAACAGCCAAAAGTTTGTTTTGGTGTAAAATATAACACTTCCAGACAGGTATTGTAAACGGAGCTTTAGTTTAATCCATAAGATTGTTGCAAAAAACTTTTACTATTAATTTTAATTAGGATAAGTATAGAGAGCTAAATTGTTTATATGTATGTTGACTTTGCGACTACCCGCCCAGGAAAAAATATTATTATTGTATTCTCCTTACGCTTAGTACACATTATTATTAAACGAGTAGACTTATCCGGGAGTATATTCGGTTACACGTTTTCGTACTTGACAGGAAAGTTCAAATTCTCAATTAAAATTCTTCGCCAACTCGAAAAACATCAAAGTAAAGTTTCCCGCTCCATACAATATATTTCCATCAAATCCCTTTTGAGCATTCACGGCATTGTGCTCCTCATGAAAATGTATCAGCATAATAAATCTTAGAGCAATCGCGACAATTCCCCTGCCTCGGGACTAGAACTCGATAGACGTAATCTCGCCTTTCCATCAGCGCCAGAAAACATTGACAAAAATATTGGGTACGCCTCGATTTATAAAATGTGACGCCTACACAGGTGACGCAACAAAAATCAATTTCATGCTTGTGTACAAAAAAAATTGGTGTGAAAAGAATAAAACATGATTAAGAATCACCGCTAGAGTTCCTGCTTTCAAATAAAAAAAACTGCATTCTAATCAGTCCAGTTGTTTAAAGGCGCTCCCTCACCGGGAGCATTTGCGTGTAACGTAACGTTACAGATTCGAGCATTACATCAGTGAGGAATAAAAACCAAACATTACAGCGCGCACCTTGTAATGCAAATACAATAAAAGAGTTTACACCAGTGAAGGAGGACAACCGAGCATTACAATATTGCCGCACTCAGCACAATGACCGCTTTGTCTGACATTATGGAAACAACTACGGTATACTACGGTATACCAAATCAAACGTGCTTGCAAATTTAAATCTATACTAAATGTTACATTATACCCGAATGCTCGTCAGTCAGGGAGGTAGTTATAAATGAGGTGTAATGCTTAAATTCGAATCTATAATGTTACATTACACGTGAATGCTCCCGGTGAGGGAGCGCCTTAAGAGCTACGGGGCCACAGACAGACAAACAGACACACTTATAGCACCCCTCTTTTTGTCAGGGGCCAATCAACCACAAGCAATGGCAGAAAACAAGCTAACTAGCATTTGCTAGCTCACACCTCGTACCAGTATCTTCCGCCAAAGGCGCATGATATTTCCGAGAGGAACTATCTATTGATCTCAGAACAACATTACACATGAATGAGAAAGACAGCCGTGTAACTTTTGGTGTAAATAAGGAATGAGTTCGGTGTAAATGTGGGGGGGGGGGGGGGGGGGGTATGAAACCCGATTTTATATCCAAGCATTTTATTTGTTTACTAGGTTTTACGTGTCATAAATACAGTAGTGTTTTGTTAGATGGAAATTGAATTGAAGTTCTTTTGTTGCCTTGTTTCGTAAATTGGTTCCCGCTGATTGGAGATCCGCAAATCTATTTGAGTGATTGATTAGGGTCGGAGAAGATAGACTTCCTACGGTAGCCATCCCTCGCTTTACTGTGAATGATAGTTATAATCTAATCCCTGGAGTCTCTATTGCGACTATACGAAAAGAGCCCCTTCGTAAGAGTAACCTGTGTAAAAAGTCGAATTTGACGACAGTTTTTAGCTGCTCTACATTACAACATAGTATTGCATAATTTAAACATCAAATAATTAGGCTTTCAAATTACCGCCTATAGTCTTCACATTCCCACTATTTTAACAAGCAGTGATCTCTAAAACTATAATATATATATGTAGCCATAAAATTGAAGAACAGATATAACGATATAACGTGAATCTTTCCGTTGGAAACAAAATATGTAAATAACAGACCCATAGCAATTACATAAAAGGTTGATGGTACTAGGCTTAGATAAATTATTTCAGCCCCTGTAAATGTAAAAAAAATACCATTTTAATTGAAAGAGTTCTCAAGCTTAAAGTGAAACAAAACAAGTTAAAGTATCTTCGAAATTGAATTCAAGAATACTTAATATTAATTTTGTTGTTTCGTAGCTTGATCTGAATTGATGAGCAATAAAGATGGGAAAATTGCGGAAATATTTCAAAATCAATCATTATAACGATACTGCTTATAAGAAAATAACAATTTATAAACATCTACCTTGTTTTTAGTGCATTATTTTTTTAACCTACATTAATCCCAAGCTGGTTAAAAGTTTCCTAAATAAATATATAAAAAAATACTTGTAGAAATTACTTGTCTAGTACAAACAATCGTAAAAAAATGGTATCTGTCTGATTGTTCGCCATGTATAAAGTAAAATAAAAAGGCAAAAAAGTTTGTCTTACCGGAACCTATGAGCCGTAAACGAAAATATTCGTCAAATAACCGCTCCCGGAAGCGTCAGCGTCACGGCCGACGGTGAATCTGAAATGAGTCGCCTAAACGAATGCGTAGGGAATTGATTACAGCGCCGTAAAGGGGGTGGCAGGTGGGGCACGCTGGTGTGCACAGTGGAGGGCTTTATGGTGAAAAGTGTGCCATCATCATAATCATCATATCAGCCCGTTGCCACATACTGCTGTTATAATTAATAGAATCAGGCGTTACTTTGCGGAAATCCATTACAATAAAATGCAATGAAACTATCTAGTTTTAATCCCGTAATGCTGAGATGCATATGCACCGCCCTCCCGCCCGCTAATTATGCACATGCAGGGAGAACCAGGCTGTTAGTGAAACATGCATACCCAAACCCACACATTCATTGCATTTTACTTACTGCTGGGTATAGGACTCCTCTTCAAAGTAAACGGTCCTGTGCAAGTCTCGTCCACTGACTTGACAACCTTGACTAAATCGTACGCCCATCTGGCAGGTGGTCTGGCTCGAGGTCGTCTCGCTTCCATCGGCAACCACTCTGTAACCGCCTTAGTCAGTCGGCTGTCGACTGGCCCTGCCCATCTCCATTTTAAAATTGTGACAAAAAAGATAAATTACAGTATCCTGTTCACACAACATCAAGTAGTAAAAATGTAAATAAAACAATAAATAAAAATACAAGTTTCCAATTTCTACCTCCAAAACGTGTTGTTTTCATAGGCTCAAACTCCCTCTGTTGGGTTCACTGTTCACAGTTGAGCCAGGCTTTTTATGTACTTCTTTTGCTTAAAAATACTTACAAAAAGAGCGATTCATAAAAAGGCTTTTTTCAGTTAGTTTCAACGGTTTGAGATTGTGGGCGTATTATTTATTTCTAACAAAATGTATTCAATTGTTGTGTTATGATGTGATTTTATTTTATGATTGTAGATATTAAAGTATATGTTCTCTATATAGGTGTCGATCAAAAACCGCCAAATTTCCAGTCTTCCCGTAGGGTCACCTTCTTGAAAGCTTGCACAGGCTGTTATCATTTAACTACCAGAAAACATCAAAGTTTACTGTTATTATGGTTTGGGTGAAAAATATCTCAACTGCAAGCTCAAAATCAGAACAAAAAGTATTTTCTAAAAAGCAACAAAGTTAGAGATAATTTAAGAAATTATAATTTCCGACACCCAATTATACTACAAAACTATTGAAAATAAGCTGTTCTTTAAACCACTTTAAGCAATGAGGTATATAAACCAATACATAAAATAGATAGTTATTCTCCAATCCCGTAAATAAAACAGGTTACTATTACTATTATATAATATGGATTTTAATTATCTGAGTAAAGAACATATACTATATTATGGCCAGCAGCGTCTTTCCGTGTATCAACATCCCGTACTGCGCTCGCTAACCCTCCTGTTAAACGTGTTGAGTATGGCAACTACCCCTCTTGGAAATCCATGAGGGAGGCCTGTGTTCATTAGTGGACGTTTGACTGAAATGAATGAATGAACCTAGTACCATAGAGTATTGAAACTACAAAACATAAAGACGTCGGTTTATTCTGGACTTCCTTATAACACACGATGTTTACTCGTATATAATTTCTCCATCAACATGCATTTGCCCTTACCTACAGCCGCCCCACGAGCGTTTAATAAAACGCTTTCCGTCCAAGTGGAAAATGTCTGCATTCTGTATTGTTTCTTTTAGCGGTACTAAGCTGTTACGAAGAATAATTATTGGATTTTTGACACGATTGATTCTGGCAAAGATTACAGATGAAAGTCGTATATAAAAAGCCGGTTGGGCAGATAAGCCTTTCGTTACTGCCATTTATATACATAAAGTATAAAGTATAAATGTAATAACAAAAGATAAAGTCAGAAAGTCAGTATAAAGAAGCACAGCCCAAATCTTGAAACTTGAAATTCGGCATGTTGCTTTATAAACAGAAAAACCATCCCGATAAGAGGATATTTTTGAAATTCAACCCGTACGGGAGTATGAAGGGGTGGCAAAGTACAAAGATGTAATTGTTTTGTTTTTTCTTATTTAGAACAAATCTTAAGCCTTTGAAGGGTTGAAATTTTGCAAAACTGATGTTTACAAATCGCGGGTTAGAAGGTAGTAGTAATATGTCTTTGTAATTAATGGTAAGTATTAATTTATGCGAGATGTAATTATGTTTTTGAGAATCTCGTGTTGTCACCCGACCTGAAAAAATCTGCGTTGCTCCGCCGCCCTACGCCTAAGGCGAAGCAACATTAAAGCTAAGACTGTTCCATTTTGGTTTACAAATGTGCAGGTAGCATTAGGTCGATAGAGTTTGGTATTTCTTGTTTACTGTATCCTAGAGAACTGATTAAACAATTGAATATAGTATAAGGTCTTCTTAATGTAGTCAGCCAAACTGAGAGGATGTGATAGGTGCTGGGCAAGCATCATACAATGTCCCAGGCACTGCAGCGTCCCGTACAGTATGATTACCAGTTGCTGACGCTGCATATTATTAAATCATCTATAATAGACACAAAGGCTTTACTTTTACTTTTTTTACCCAGTAGTGGGACGACATAAGTAAGCAAAAAAAAGATACTAAAATATCGAATTCCGAAAATTGTTGAACCATATAAAACATTTGTAAGGCTTAAATCAACACACAGTCCAACGGGAAGTTCCATTCAAGATTTCCGAGAGATGATTTACGAAAAGAATATACTTTATTTCCGAGCAACAAGGAGATCACTGGACAAAGACCAGTTATGTAATTCCTTTGAAGCCATATTGTAACATGATTTGGTATCACTCGGTCCCTTCAAGAACGTTCAAGCGTATAAACGATTTATTATTATGATAACAAGATATTCGGTTTTATGCAATTGCTTTGAGTGTAGAGGCAAGTAGTTCGCCATATTTGTTAGCCACTTGGTTTTTCATTATTTTTTATTATAGACAGAAGAAAGACGACTTGATTTAACGTGATAAATAGCACAGCAAAATTTATTTGTTATTTTTATGTAGTTGTACAGCTAAGACAGTTTTAACTTAGAAATTAAGTCATATAAGCTGTACATAAATGACTAACGAAAAATTACGTTTTGACGTAACTATTACAATCTCTACCATTGGCATCAAACTCAAAAATCCTTTATTCTGTAGGACCGCAAGTGCCTCTTAGAAGAACTCAAATCGTAAAATAAATAACGCTAATAATCCGAATCAAGCACATAATTGATGACGCGCGAGATAGAAAAAGAAGCGAACAAAAACAACGAAACCTTACTCGGTCGTTATAGTCTTCATTTAACAATTCAATTGGCCAAAAAGAGGCCGCACGTTGCAGGCAGGCCGTAGAGTGCCGGCAGTAGAAAGTTACTCCTCCGCTCATGCCCGTGGATTGCAGTAAGAGCCTGCTAAGGGATACCTCCGGAAGCTGGGCAGCAGCGTCTTTCCGTGTATTAACATCCCGTACTGCGCTCCTAACCCGCCTGCCAAGCATGGTGAGTATGGCAACTACCCCTCATGGAGATTCATGAGGGAGGTATGTGTTGAGTAGTGCACGTTTTACGGCTCAAAACATACATATGTATTACGTTTGACGGAGTTGGAGCAGTTTCCGTCCCAAGTTTTTTTGTCCGTGATCAGGTGTAAAAATGTCCAAAAATAGGAATTTAATAGTTAAAATATACCTTTCGCGCGGATATCCAATTACTCGATGTCACGCCGATATCGTCACTGATGCGGACGAAACAAAACGGCGCGTACAATGTGCGGACAGGTCCGGACATGTCCGGATACGTTCGGATACGCTGTCGATGGTTATTTATGTGTCATCAATTACAACGCGTTGTGCGTTGTATGGAGCGTTCAATTTATGATGTGCTCCAGCGATTACAAATTGTACAACTTTAGTGGTTTCAGCTGCGATGATCTACGTATATCCGACTAGGCATAGATGTAAAGATGTTTATGTTACGAATTTCGAAACTATGTTGGAATACGAATTCTCTAGAAATTTCTAGTCTAGAGTAAAGCTGTTCATTTGTTAAATGATGACTATAACGACCGAGTAAGGTTTTTGTTGTAGGTTTTTCTGGAAATTTTCACCTGTGGGATAAACGTTTACGTGCTCTGTAAATATTTTTTGAATAACATACCTACATAATATTGATAAAAAATCAGATTTATCAGATATTTTGGTATGTACAAGTTTTTTCAAGTTGGAGGCTAGGTGATTTACTGTGTATCCAGTTTTAATTTCCTTGTTGTATTTTTTTTATCCATTTAATAATTTATTGATAAATACATTACGAACCTTAATAATTAATTTCATATATTAAGCGCTATTAATCAACCAATACGTTAGTTATTCGAAATAAAATAATACTATTTCAATAAAAAAAATGCTCTTAAAAACAGGCGTACCATTTTGACTGAGTGTTAAAACCGATGTCCACATCTCTCATGCTTTTAGCGGCATCGCGATATTGTTTTGTTGATGACGTAATCGATCAGTGTTAACGCGTTTTGATGGATACCCTGAACTCGCAAGTACCCAATAAACCTTCAATTTACTTGATTGAATGTGCTACTATCGAGGATTAGCTTTAGAATAAAAATATGTGCTCCATTAGAGAACATACTTATTTTTTAACTTGGCGCAAAGACTTGGTGTTTTAATTTCAATAGTGTACCTGTGTGTCTGTTTGTGGCATCTCAGCTCCCGAATCAAAAAAGTTACCCAAAAAACCAGTTTCGGTTACCCTCCGGCCGCTGTCGGCCTGACTTGTTTCGATTAGAGACTGAACGTTAATCGATGCATATTTCGGCACTTTTTTATAATATTTATCTATTGTTTAATGTAACTACTTTGCAAGAAGTTAGGTTTAATTTTCTGTTAACATACTACGTCACACGTTCATATCGTTCATGTATGAAAATAGTTAAAGAATCTTTCCAAGCGTTTCAACAAGTGCATTCAAGTAGCACTCAACGCTTACAAGGCCCTGCGGATGGAAACCATTATGATTATGTTCTCACTTGGCATGTTAATGCAGTTGGTAATGACTGTGTGTACTGGATGACACTGTTTCACACTGTAGTTTCTAGTTTGTTTGTTAGGACCTGTTCAGCTTAAGTTCTACTGTCAACGTCGACATTTTAGTATAAAACTATAAAGATATCATTGCTGTTGATTATCCTAAGATTCATCATAATTTCAGCCATATGACGTCCACTGTTGGAAATAGGCCTCCCTCATGTACTTTCAAGTATTGCGGCTGAAAGCGTGCATCCATCGCCGACCCGTCTGCCCATCTTGTTGTCCTACGCGGTGCTTGCCGGTCCGTGGCCTCCACTCGACATCTTTCCATCTTAAGATTGAATAAATAAATTAATAGAGCTGTGTTAATAGAGGGTTACAATTACACCATCAGCACAAATAAAAGACCCTTGCGGTGTCTCAATTGAAAATGTAGAAAATATGCTGACATATTTTCTACATTTTCAATTGAGACACCGCAAGGGTCTTTTATTAGTGCTGATGGTGTACTCTGGTACTCTGGTGGTTTGGTAGTGTGACTCTGAAGTCACACTATGAGTATTTTAGCATTTCAAAATCATTCGTCAACTCGATATAATCATAATCTTATAATTTGATGTTTCTTAACATATCGAATGTGATAATGTATCTTCATAGCACCTACGTAGTATGTCTACGGCGTAGCAATTTTGTAGCATATTAACGGCGTAGCACTTTTGTAGCATGTCTATTTTATTTTACAAATATTTTATTGTCTGTCAAATAATTTATTTTGTTGTCTGTCTGTAAAACATACAGAATGCGTATTCTGTATGTTTTACAGACAGACAACCGCCGATAAAAAGGATCACTGTTAGGTGAAATAATAATATACTCACCGTTTTTGTTTCAAATATTTTATAAAAAATAGGCAAGATAAGCGTTTGTTATTTCAAAGCCACCGAAAGGCAAAACCGTTATAGCATTCATATTTCACCTCAATCGCCTGCCTTGCTCAGGGTTCGCCCTCGTTAGTTTTCATTGTTGATTAGTTCGGCCAGGGCTTCCCAAAACTGATGCTTTCACAGCATACTACGCATACAAGGTGTGCCGTAATATTTCGTCACTTCGATTATTTTAATAAAGAAACGATTTTTTTAGGAATCGTAATGGAACAGAATAGGTTCAAATAAAGTATACCATAATCATATGATATATCAAATGTAATTAGCTGTGCTGTCCGATGACAAATCTGGTAAGGTGGTATAGGTACTGGGCAAGCCTAGCCCATTAACGATGTGCTAGGCACTGCAGCGACCCATATAGCATGAATACCAGTTACTAATATTGTAAATGTGAAATAAATCATCTACAATAATGTAATAGTCCTCACAAATTTGATGGTGCAACCCAAATCTTTGGGTGAAAGTAAAGGGTACTCAAGAAATACACACGTAATTTTATACTTTTAATTGTGTTTACTTAACAAATGTTTAAACGGAAAATTAATACGTATAAAAGGTCACAAAATACAAGTCTTCTAATTTAATTAATTAGCAGGTTTATGTTTGTTCTTGTAACCGTCGTTGAAGATTTACCAAACTTTGTATCTTATTATAATCTAAAACTTTGACCGCGGCTTTGCAAGGATGTTTACAATGTGTTATTTCGGTGTTTTTTCTAATTACTTAAAAAGTATCTGTTTGTTATATTTTGTTAATTCTTATAAGCGATGCTGGTAATTATACACATCACCATTTGCCTCTAAAGTAAGCCGAGCTTGTGTTAGAGGCGGTTGTTACAAAACTTAATACAAGTTTATATTAAGCCTTTTGTGATTATCTTAACAAGACTTGCCATCAGATCGCGATATCTTTATATGCATTCGCTTGAATATACTAAAAAACCCTTGAAAAGTCATGACATACCAAAACATAACGTGCTGATCCAGATTATTCTCTTTTTTTCTTAGTAAGGCACTGTAAAAATTTCATTGTTTGGTAATTAAAATATTCATTAATTCCTTCGTAAAATATAATATTACGCAATCTAGTCCCAAACTATGTAAACCTGAATATCGTTAAGGTGACTAGAAAATGTATGTTTACAAAAAACATATCTAACATTATCATAAACATATGTCCTTGAACACTCTGTACATCTCTGCTTCGTTTGCAGTTGAATTTATTTTTTATTCGTCCGGACGAGGTGGGACGCTTGCACTATTTTTTTGAATTTACGGGCTGCCTGTACTAAAATAGAGCCACTAGACTGTAGAGTCTGCAGGCACGTATCAAATAATCGATAGATTTATTCACGTGTACACGGATAGAACGGCCTCGAGGCAGACCACCTGCCAGATGGGCGGACGATGTAGCCAGGGTTGCTGGACGACAGTGGATGAGACTTGCACAGGACCGTTTACGTTGGCGTGCTGAAGAGAAGGCCTATACCCAGCAGTGGGTGTCAACGGGCTGATATGATGATGATGATACGGATAAAACGATTTCATCTTAGGAATTTATTGATTCAGCAATCAGTGACAGCTTGAAGCCTATTGTTGGGCAAAGGCGGGAGGCCTATTCTATGTCTATTATTTTTATTTTAATTCATTTATTTAATAACACTGGCAGTCGTGGAGTGCCATTTGTATAAAATTATTACAAGTTACATCAATAATTGATCTATACTTATATATTTGTAGAAGAAGGTTTATTTTATACATAAAGTAAGGTCTTTTACCTCTATTATAGATGATTTGTACAGCGTCAGCAACTGTTTCTCATGTTGTACGGGACTTTGTAGTGTCTGGAACATTATCAACCTGACAACTCGCGGTTTAGTTCCTAAGTATTACTAATATCCGACTAAGCTAGGAGGATGGTATCAGTGCTGGGAAAAATCTAATCTTATGAATTATCAATCTACATACATACTTTTATATTGATGATTCATATTTCATTCTATATTACAACTAAATTGCACCGGTTATTGTTCCTACTCTACACAGGCTGCACTACACTCTCGTCTAAACTCTAACCGTGCAAAGTTTGTAACAAACTGTACTTACGAAGCTGCGACGGCACGCGGCGCTAAAAATAATTAATTAGGCCTTCCCTAGTCACGGGTTGTTGTGAACTACGTACTGCATTTACAAGTTAAACAGGTCAGACTGCTTAATTAACTTTTATCTAACTACGCTAATAAGAAGAGTTGTGATTAGGTGTACTATGTATATTGAATATATGCGGAATGTTTGATGTTCTACTGTAGGGCCTAAAAGAATTCTCCGACTTGGTAAATGAGGTGTCAATTACGTCAATGTTATATGGTCCAGGTGATAAACATTTTAAGGAAGGGGGTTGAGGAGTTTACCTCATAAACCAAATAGTATTTTTTTCTTGGAATTATTTAAACTATAACGTTTAAACTTCCGTTGAAAGGTTTAAACATTTTCAGTTTTCAATTTCAACTTGTCACGCACGAGTAAGTCCTAATCAAGGTACTCGTTGCAGTGGCTATCACAAATACATAATTAATTTGCGTATTTCAATAACATGATAAATTATGAACTGTTTTTACTACGAAGACTGATAAATTCGCAACATATTAATTAAGCGTTTGGTTAAATAATTACATATCTTGTTTATTTTTTTACTTTTACAGTAACGAAATATGATGCTGTTAGGCGAATGCTAATATTTTAGTAACCAGTAAGCTGCTGATTGGTTCAAACGAACTACAAATTCGGGGACTAATATTTCATAACATAATTTATGAACTACAACAGTTTTGCTAGCTTCCGCAGCTTTGCACGCGTTGTACCCCGAAAAAAAAGAGTCAATATGTTAATCCTGGACATCAATACGTGTGCAAAGTTTCAGCTCAATCCGTAGAGTAGTTTTTGCGTGAAGAAGTAACAAACCACTCTTAGCGAGAAGGCCGCTCATTGAAAATTTATTTGTTTTTATTTCTCCTGTATTTGTGTTATTTTTAAGTTGGTGCTTATCATTCATTCATTCACACATACAAACAAACTTTCAGCTATAGAAAAATACTCGATATAACACAACATTGACTAATTAGTTAATACCTAACGCTGGTTAACTGCTTTTTCTAAAAATGCTACGGGAACAGATGTCAACTGAATGATGACTCGCATACAAATTATAAAAATACTCGCTGTAATTTACATAAAACTCGCGATATTCAACCCTTTTGGGAAGAGAAAAGGGCGACCTTTGTTTAAAATATACACATTTGTATTAGCTTATTGTTTGCTTTTAAATTTTCAAAATGTTTGCGACATGAAAACATTGTTTTTGCTGAGTTGTTTGCTTTCTACGCAGTCATGGCTTTTGTCTTGGCCTTTGTCTTTTCATGTTTTGTTCGGTTCTACGTTATTGTGTCCATTTCAAATTTTGTTTATTTAAGGATTTTATTGTATACGCAATGATTTTAATTCACACTCCGTATCAGATTTGTTTTCCATGAGATGCATATTTAACAAACACAGGGACAATATATAAATGTAGGCCACCTAATACTCTCAATCCATAAATCTGCTTGTTGTTTTAAAACCATATTTATCCACCATAATATACTCATATTTAAATCAATATTAAACATATCATTACCTACTACCAAATAAGACTAAAGAATTTATATATTTAGTTGAAAACCAACCACATCGTATATATAGCTATCTCTTTCTTTGTTACCAAACCTGTAATGTTCTTTTATATGATGCAAATATTTCGAAAACAAAACCATTTTAGCCCCTGCACTGTAAATCTTGGAGCACTGTAATGAAACGGAAACAAGCGGGGAATCCTAGTAATTTATCTGATTATCAACATGGGAATACTTTTCCTCATAGCTTAATGGTTTTTGCAAGGAAAGCATGTTTTCTTCATCGTCTTTCATCTGTTCGGTCGGTACAAACAATTTGGGAAAATCAAGGCAAGTGAGAACATCAAACCATTACCTACTCGATTTTTTTAGGTTATTGCCACTGAAAACCACTGAAAATCAATGTCGTTTTCTCACGCTGTGTGCGGAGCTGGCGCCCGATCTTGTCTCCTATTTCACTTTCAAAATTAACGTAACAATATTCATTTTGTAGGTACGGGGATTACTCACGTAGTACAAACGAGCACATAGTAAAGAAAATCACTAAGCCTTAGCGGTACCTTAGTGGTATCCTTTATTATGTGCGCGTCTGTACTCGTACTCGTGTCTAAGTATAATCCGATACTTTTCGATTTTTCAAGAAAATCATCATCATGGAATTGTATTCCAATCCGCGCGTGGGGCCGCATGACACTGAATAATTTATATAGTTAATAAAAACGGTAAAAAGACCAACTACAAAAAATCATTAAATTAATTACATGGCGAGCTCTGTGACGCAGCGGGCGAAGGTCCGCCTGCGACGCAAGGGGTTGCGGGTTCGATTCCCGCCTCGGGACAAATGTCTGTACGATCTGCAGATATTTGTTCAGGGTGTTCTGGGTGTTTTTCTATTATATAATAAAAATATCTATCTTTGTAGTATAATGTAATAAGTATATCAGTCATCTAGTACCCATAACACAAGCTCTGCTTAGCTTGGGGCTAGATGATGCTGTGTGATTTGTCCAGCATTATTTATTTATTTATTTATGGTAATATAGAATTGAATGAAATAATCGTTAATAATAAAAAACAAGCTTTGGAACCGGAATCAACTTCGACGTTTTAACATCACGTGAGTAATCCTCATACTTACAAAATGAATTAGTCTCCTTATGTTGTACTTTCGATGTGAGACGTAAATAAACAATTTCCATAGGAATGATTAGCCGCGGGGTGCCGGCATTAGAATGTTGCTCCTCTTCTTTTGTCCATGGTTGCAGTAATAATCTGCCAAGGGATACCTCCGAAAGATATGCAGCAGCGTCTTTCCGTGTATCAACATCCCGTACTGTGCTCGGCAACCCGCCTGCCAAGCGTAGCGAGTATGGCAACATCTACCATGATCTTGGATCTATGTTAAGCAGTGGACGTGGACAGCAAGTTCTACGGCTGAGATAGGAGTCAGAGGGTTGACTCCAGACTCCCCCTGACTCCTTTCAGCGTTGGGTGAGCTGTGCTAGTCTTAAAATTATAAAATCAAAGGTTATAACTTTTTATACAAGGGTCGTTCACCTAACTATAGCGTCAGAGGTTAGCTTCTCTTCGTGCAAGCTGGATTTTTACGGCATCCATTTTAAAGCCAGTCGCTGATAAAATTTTATTACCACTACCTCCGTTCGTTAAACCTCTCATAATAAAATCACATGAATGTTTTCTTATTCAATGGCTTTTTAAAGCCATCAAATGTAGGCTTTTACACATTTCATTTTCTATACGATGTTAGTGGCCGATGTGTTTAGCTTTGGGGTGCCGGCAGTGGAATGTTGCCCCTCTTCTCTTGCCTGTGGATGCAGTAAAAATCTGCCAAGGGTGCAGTAGAAATCTCTCCGGAAGATGGGCACCATCTTTTGATATGTTAGTTTTCTCGATAAGTGACATATACTCGGCCAACACTTATAGAGCGTAGGACGTCCACCAACAAGATGGGATGATGACCTGGTGAAGGCCGCAGGTCGACGGTGGATGCAGATCGCTTCCAACCGCAATAACTGGATATCTATGAGGGAGGCCTATGTCCAGCAGTGGACGTCCTACGGCTGAAATGATGTTTTTTAAGTATTTTGTAGGCATATCAGTACATCCTATCATACATATGTATGTACATTCACTACATCCAAGAGAAAAAGCGCTGTAGTCTGTAGCTGGAACTTCTATGGACTTCAGCCAAATACCAGTGCCTTTTAGCGCCTAGGTAGTAGGATAATCGTGACAATGACATGTTAATCACCTGCTGGCACAGCGAATTGGCCTCTCCTACGATCCTATTAGAATTCAAATTGAACTGCACCAAGTCTAGCTTAGCTTAGTTCCATCGGTGTTCTGTTTGGAGGCTTTTACCAACAAATTGGCTGGCTCTGAATGCCGTTGTCAGGTTGTAATGAACATCATTATACAGATAATGGTTAGTATACCTGTAGTTGGAAGAGGACATGCTGTGCCGATCCCACGCTCTATGTGGGTTATGAACATTTAGTTAATATATTCTACACCAAATCCAAATATCAAACATGGAGTTATGGAAATGTGAGTTTGTTGTTTACGCTTTCAGAATAATAATTCATTCTTAAACTTTCGCGATCAGAACACTATAGAGTATGATTTTATCAAATAACCAGTAAATATATATGTTACTAACACCGTGGATCTGTCAACTATATAATCAATTACCTAATAAATATATTTGCTTCTTTAAAATACTATATTTGTCACCTAAATTGAGTCACGAAGTAGGTTCGGTTCTGGCACTTCGCCGGCCGCTGCTGCCGCGGCACGCTTGCTCTGCACGTTTGTGGTTGCTGGTACACAACCTAGCTTGGGGTTATCTAGTTTTGATTTTGCTAGGTGACATTTAGGATGAAACATAATAAAAAGGGTAGCTGATTAGTGAGAAATGAAAACTTAGGTGACTTATAAAATATAGTTGCCTTATAAAAAAAAATGCGGCACACAACACACAACCCTATCTGGCCTCAAACTAAGCAGAGCTTACTTTGGAAACCAGATTATTGATTTATACCCAGACCCGGGAATACGCAGTCTTTTATTAGTTGGATAAACTCTCTAGGTATAAAGATGTGAACAGCGAATTTATAAAATAAGATATTAAGATATCTGACCGGTTTCGGCCATGGCGACAACTTCAGCTTGATGTTGCTGGCTATGGTGCGCCCGCACTTATGTAGCCAATCTTCTTCGAGAAGATCCTCGCATTGCGGGATGCGAGCACACCGTTCACAAAGCTATATTGATTGCAGGTAGTCGGGCTTTTGATTCATCAGGCTTCCAGTCCAGTTTCGGAGCACCGTCTGTAGGTCTCTCATTAGTATACACGCTAGCGACTGTAGTTGTACAAGTTTTCATATATTTTTTATATGAAAACTTGTACAGCGCCTCTAGCGGATAGTTTGGTACTAAAATACGCAGCTAAATATACTACAGCGACTGTAGATTGGGCTTCATTTGCTTAGAATTTGGTATCATGAGTTACAGATCTGACAGATGTCATAGTAACTTACTATTACTACTGTAGGTAGTAACGGCAGGCGGTCTAACAGTGTAACAGACACACAGTGTGTACTCAAAATCGCGGACACTGCCTTATAAAATAAGCCGTCATAAGCCTTCATTCCGGTCTTTTGTCTCTCCCACTGCGATGGTGCTGTGTCGCACCTTTTCAGATATCTTCTAAGCACGCCTGTGTAAGTTGTCTGCCATGTTTACGCTTGCCCTCCTCGAGTTCTGAGTCACATTCTGAGTCTCGCTTCGCCACACAATTTACAAATAGTTAGTCAATGAACCTTCAAATGTAATCTGTTTATTTCAACTAACAAGTCAAAACTAAAAGCATCCATCACCTACTTTACTGCGGTTTTATTTAGTTAGAAACTAGCTCAAACATTCCAATAGTAGTTTGTCTGATGAAATAGGCTAGTTACTTGACTTAATTTTAATGTTTAGTCTGATTTTAATGGTTTTAATGAAAAATAAATAGCCCCGTATTTTTTCTTTGTGAACGTATTTAATACAAAATTGGCCGTGTTGGGTGAGTGGTACCCCTGCCTTTCAACCCGAAGAAAAATCCATTGGCCAAAATCAAACCCACGACGGGTTCGATTTCGGCCAGTGGAATTTTCTTTAATAAAAGTTTTATGTGCACATTTAACACGAGCTTTAACGGTGAAGGAAAATATCGTGACGTCACCCGGCATAGTTACCTTCAGTCGTATTGACCTGTTCTTTTCACTGACTTAGCTGAAAGGATGGTATAGGTGCTGGGCAAGGGTGCCCATTATTTCTCCGAAAAACGATTGTCCGAAAATCACAATCGATAACCAGCGTCTCCAAAATATCACCGTCCATAATATTATGGTCCCATAAATATCATTTGCAATAAGATATTATTATGACACATATTTTTATAACGATGAAAATTATGGAAATTATATATCAGGTAAAATAATTTTATGCGTAAGAAGCATTAGGATACGAAAACTTATTATCCCGAATATTTTTGAAAGATTATAAAACATTCCAGTGGCAGGATCGAGACGGTTATAAGGTTTTTTTATAACTATCTGAAAACACTGCCTGGGACAGAACCGAGATGGAGAGACAGTAGGATATTAGGTTTTTCAAATGACAAGAAGAGCTAATAAATAAGTAAGGCTAGTAAAAAACCTACGCGACAGCTGCAGCGGCCGCCAACAAAATATTGGTCGTTAAATATTTTATGAAATTGGCGTTTTGTCGTACTAGCCACTTTGATCTCAAATAACTCCCCTTTGGTCAGGAATTCCAAATTCAAATTTATACAGCTATTTACTCATGCATTTGTGTTTCGAAAACCATATAATGTAATACATTTGTTTTTCCTATCTTGTATCTTTTCTTTGCGTCACTCAGTTTACAAAATGGAAAACTTGAAATATTGCGTTATTTACGAGTAAGAGTTCCATCGTGGCACCAGTGCTGCAGAAACGGCTCAAAGGATTAATGATGTGTATGGCGGTGGTGTCGCAAAAGAAAATACAGTGCGTTTTTGGTTCCAACATTTTCGTTCTGGAAATTTCGACCGGCAGAACAAGCCCCGTGGACGGCCGGAGACCAAAGTTGATAATCAAGAATTGAAGGCTATTGTGGATCCATCGTAAACCACATCCGAGTTAGCTGCAGGCTGCGGTATTAGTGATAAAACTATTTTAATCTTCTTGAAGCAGATTGGGAAGGTTAAAAAGCTTGAAAGATGGGTACCTCACAATTGAGTGAAGCAAATCAATAAACGTGCAACTGCTGCGTTCCATTACTCAACCGGTACAATAATGAAGGGATTTTAAATCGAATCATTACCTGTGATGAAAAGTGGGTCCTATACGATAATCGGAAGCGCTCATCGGAATGGCTGAACCCTGGCGAACCGGCCAAATCATGCCCCAAGCGAAAACTGACTCAAAAAAAGTTACTTGTGAGCGTTTGATGGACCAGTGCCGGTGTCATCCTATACAGCTTTCTTAAAAAAAAACAACTCCGATGGGGCAGTCCAAACCGCCTTCAAAGATTTTATTGATTCCCGTCCGAATGTTTTTTTTAGTAAAGGGATCAGTGAACTACCTATGAGATGGAGATGCAAAAGTGCATAGATAGCAATGGTACATACTTTGATTAATTAAGTATTTTATATAAAAAAAGGTCGACATTATGTTCCTCTCATACAAAACGCCAATTTCATATGTAACGACCTAATATTATGGAACATGAAAATTATTCAAATAAATAATTATGTGTATAATGTGTATGAGTTAATAATGTTATGGATTTCTTTACTTATTGCGAATCACTTTATGGATTGTAATCGTTATGGATACCGATATTAGTGGAAACTATATTAGGGATCCTTATATTATAGATTGTTATTATTCAGGCAATCGATGATTATGAAAATATTTTTTTAAATTATTTTAAACGCTGGGCAAGCCTAATCCATTTAAGCCAACACGGTTTATGAGGACAAGATGTTTGCTTTATCTGCAGATGTTTGTGTCGGGTCCGTAATCCGTAAAATGTTAACTCTTTATTTCAATTCAACATCTCAGCCTGATGAACATAGGCCTCCCTTATGGATCTGCAAGTATCTACTATCATGAGGTGGTTTTTGCCATACTTACCACGCTTGGCAGGCGGGGAAAGGTGTTACCCGAAAAGATGCTGCCTCCTATCTTCCGGAGGTATCCCTTACCAGATTTTCACTGCATCTACGGGCATGAGGAGAGGCCTACTACTGCCGGCACCACGGTTCTAGATCATTTCAAATAACAAGTCGAAACTACAGCATCCATCACTTCTAAGTTTAGGATCACTTCTCTGCTGAACTCCTTTGTAACTAACTTGCAAACGGCTTCACTTTACTGCTGTTTTCGGTAATTTAGTTGGAAACACTCTTGAACATTCCAATTGTAGTTTGTCGTATAAAATAGTTGGAGGGGAGTTTTATCTTGATGCCAAAGAACATTGTCAGTTAATCTACTAGGTAAAAGTCCTTGTTTAGTTAACAAGGTCTTCAAAGTATTGCTTTCAGTAATGTAAGTAAGACATACTTTGTAAATTAATCTGATTGCATATCATCATCATCTTACCCGTAGGACGTCCACTGCTGGAAATAGGCTTCCCTGCCACACCGATCATGAGAAGGTGGTTAACATACTCGCCACCATTGGCAGGCGGGTTGGCTAGCGCAGTACGGGACGTTGTTACATGGAAAGCAGCTGCCCATTTTCCAGAGGTATACCGTGACAGATTTTAACTGCATTTATGGGCAAGAGAAGAGAGGCATAATTCTAATGCCGTTTGCATATACTAAAATTTATATTAAACTAGCTTGTGCCCGCCGCTTCGCATGCGTTGTACCCGGATAAAAAGTAGCCTATGTCAATAAAATGCAATAAAAATATTTATTTATATATTATATTATATTTTAAATATTATTATGCATTACGCATAAGCGGAATTAAAACTAAATATTTTTATTGCATTTTATTGTCATGGATTTCCGCAAAGTAACGCCTGATTCCATTAATTATAGTAGCCTATGTGTTGTTCTTGGTCCACATCTATACGTGTGCAAATTTTTAACTCAATCCGTTGGGTAGTTTTTGCGTGAAGAGGTAACAAACCTCCAAACAAACTTTCGGCTTAATAATATTAGTGGGATAATGTATTCTAAGATCTGATCCAAGAAGGTTATGCGTTAAGACTTTCTCTGGGAGCCTTTCCTCAACGGGATCTAAACATATAATGATCTATTTAAAAATAATAATGATTTGTTAGATACCTTGGAAAGCACGACCGAATAGGTCAATGTAAAAAATATAAGTTGTGATTACTATTTATTTAAAATAGAAAAGTAATGTTGGTGTTTGGATAAAGTTATCGAAATGCATTACTCCGTTTTAAAAGACTTATCAAATATTCTTACAAAGTCGTTTTTGTGCTTCGGCTTTGGTTATCTAGTCGAGGTTTTAGAGAGATGAGGAATGTTTATTTATTTATTTATTAAGACACTCCTACGACATCTTCACATTACATTCACAAAGTAAATTAACAATACTGGCCCCGTGTGAGTCACCTTTACAGGAGTGTACAGCACTCGATATAAAAACTAAAAACAATATTGCTCATACATAACCTGACAAAACTAAAATTAAAATCAAAATTACCTAACTGCAAATTAATGTCCAAGGTATCGTAGTGATTTGCTGGTTGACCATTATGATAAGCTACAACCCAGTTACCGAGAATACATTGAACTACCTTCCTATGATCATCCATTAGTATGCTATATTACCTCTCTCATGTTACTCGTTATACGGACAATCCCTTACAGTAGCTGTGAAAATGCCAAGCCCTCCCTCCTCTCAAACATGATTGTGTAAACATAAACACAAGTGCCGAAGCTTACTTCCCTTCTCATTCCATATTCACCGCGAGGATTCTTCCAAAACATTTCACCCAAATATTTATGTTCGCGAGAGGAATCCGCTAAAACAAAAACATATTATCTCGTATGCAAGCCATATGCAAGCGATAATGGATAACACATATACTCGTATGATCCGATACGGTTAAGCGCTCGTAACGGTTAGGGTGCTTTTACCTGTTGTTTTGGCTGTTTGAATAATTAAATGGGTAGCTATTAGCACTTATGAAAGGACATTAAAGGATGACTCACGCTAGACCGTGCTGTGTCCAGGCCGTGTCCGAGCATTGTGCATTGTTCGTCCGTCGGTTGCCGCTCGGTATAGCGTGAGTGTGTCCATACAAAAAATATTTGAACATACAAAAACATTTGACGAGCTCTGTGGCGCAGCGGGCGAAGGTCCGCCTGCGACGCAAGGGGTTGCGGGTTCGATTCCCGCCTCGGGACAAATGTCTGTACGATCTGCAGATATCCCAGGGTGTTCTGGGTGTTTTTCTATATATAGTAAAAATATCTATCTATGTAGTATAATGTATTAAATATATCAGTCATCTAGTACCCATAACACAAGCTCTGCTTAGCTTGGGGCTAGATGATGCTGTGTGATTTGTCCAGCAATATAAAAATATATATATATATATGTATATATTATGTAATATTAGTTGACCGTGCTACGGCCGACACTCGGCTTGGACACGACACGGTCTAGCGTGAGTCATCCTTTATTCTGAGTAAATATTTGGAAAAAATTGTACCCTAAATACGATTTAATAACAAATGAAGATACTGACTGTCTCTTTCTAGATTAGTTGACACAGATGCTGATACTATGTCTAAAAGTTATATATCAAGATAAAGACGCCGTGTTAGGCGAGTGGTATATACCGACTTTCGATTAAATGGTGGTAGGTTCGATAACGGCTGTGAACCAATGGATTTTTTTTAAAACTGATGTGCAAATTAAACACGTGCTTGGTGAAGGAAAATATCGTGAGGAAACCTGTGGCTTAATCAGCTTCAGACATATTGACCTGTTCTTACATCTGACTAATAGCCAACTAAGCTGACGGATGGTATAAGTGCTGGGAGTTATTCATCTAACATGTGCCAGGAAATGTGGCCTGGGGTAACGCTGTAAAAATATCTATAATACATGTAAGTGCCTTACTTAATCATGATTCTACAATGCAATAAATTAAAATGATGCAACAAAAAATAAGAAAATTGTTTTGAAAGTTTTTCCGCTTATTCATGTATCACTATAAACGCAAACCCCTGTGGACATGAACATCCTATAGGACGATATAAACCATGATCTCCGTCTAGACAAAAGCCTTGCAACTTGTCGTGTCTCGCATTTGTTTCTCAGACTACGCTCTGACAGACCAAACGCCTGGGTTCGTACGTTGTGATGTTGAAACAACATAGAAATATCACGTTGTACGTTGATAAACTTGTTTCTTGTGACACATAAAATGTAAGCGTTCTGGCCAGCAGAGGAGAATAACAGCTTTATAGATGTAATTCAAGGAAGTGTATGTTTTATGATCTCTACACTTGGCAGGAGTACAAATCCTGCCAAGTGTAGAGATCATTGCAAAACAAGGTTTAAGGTTTTAGAAGGCGCTTGTGTTAATAATGAAATTGTTTCGCTGTACACCATAAGGTCTGTCTACCATGAGAGATATAACTAGGCTATGTATGTTTTGTACTAAGCAAGCATTGAAGCTAAAAAAGCTGGTACTTTTCTATGGCTGGTACTATCGAGATTGTTGCATTACGGCGAGAAATACTGAAGTTTAAGTATGTATGTTCAAAATATTTAAGACTTTGAAGACGACCGTAAAATTGTTTAATTAACGCCGGTCCAAAATCTTTCTAATTCATAGCATTTAAGTAAATAAACACGTTTGATTCCAAAAAAATAGTGTTTTTAGTACTTACTATTATGTGTAATTCCCTTATTTCACAATCTCACTAATATTATAAAGCCGAAAGTTTGTTTGTATGGAGGTTTGTTACCTCTTCACGCAAAAACTAGCGTACGTATCAAGCTGAAATTTTTATGCAAACGTATAGATGTTGACTAGGATTAACATATAACCTACTTTTTATCCGGGTACAACGCATGCGAAGCGGCGGGCACAAGCTAGTAATCTATAAATGAACAATGAACATAGAGTAACAAATCCGCTAACCATTATCGCTTAAAGTGTCTCAGAATTTAACACGTGTTTCGCCTCTACAAGGCTCACTGAAAGTGATATTTCTGTGCGGCAGTCAAAGAGGTAACAACTCCAGGGAGCGATGGCGTTGTTCGTTATTGGGCAACTACCTCTGCGTCTTTGTTGTTTCTAGTGTATTCCGAGACGAACGGGGAGTTTCTCCGATTTCCGAATTCTCCTGAAAGTGCCTAGTTAAGAGGCGAATCGTGTCGCAATTATTTTAGTGTGTTTCTAGAGCTCATTAGATATATAGTAAAAAATCCGCCAATTTTGTAACATACTATATATTAGTTGTTCATTTAGATATTTGAATGGATTGCCTCAAAGTCACGCCTTAATCAATATTTACTATCAACCTAACAACTAATACTTTGAAATATTATTGCCGAGGAGATATTAAAGTCAGACAGAGTAATATCGCGGGCAACGTGCCGCGAGGCGTTCAATAACTCTGTCGTTAGTTCAATTCGAATTTTACTTTTGTAAATCCAATAATACTCGTGCTATAAATGAAATTTTATTGTTATAAATCCGATTTGATAATGTGTGTTTGTATCGCTGAGAAACGTGTCGCGAGCTCGCGAGGCGTTCAATAACTACGTCGTAGGTTCAAATCTAATTTTACTTTTCTAAATCTAATAATACTCGTACTATTATAATAAACGCTATTATAATATGGTGTATTTGTAGCTGAAAGCAGATACTACAAAAATTATGTCAACAAAATTACCAAAGATAATAAGCATGAAGCATTTTACCTTATTATTCGGAAATCCATGCTAAACAGAAAATTAATTAAAAGTAGAAAAAAAACTTTTTAACAAACAAGCTTTTATTAAAACGTACTAAAAATAATAAAATATTTTTTTTATTAAAGTTTAATATCAACTTAAAACGTCTTTACCCAATTTATGTGATAAAAAAGCTTGTCGCGAGATTAACCTGTGCCTTGATTTAATTGATTTAATTTTTTTTTCAAACAATGTATATACGAGTACGTGCTTAAATCTCGCAACAAGCTTTTTTATCACATAAATTGTGTAGAGTTGACATTAAACTATAATGAAAAATGTTTGTTAAAAAGTTTTTTTTTTACTTTTAATTTATATTTTACTTTTTAGTTATCACTAGACAGTTGGTTTATTGTCTGTTCGAAAAACTTTCAGCAAGTTCTTTTATTTGATATCCATAATGTAAAAGTGCATTAATAAAATAACTAGTCCGCCATCTTGAGTATACCGCCATGTTGGATTTATAGCGATGTCATTTAATTTTCCGTCTAATTCTCAGCAAGGCCTTTCATTTGATACCGATTGAGTATCAAATGAATGATGATGATTGAGTTCCGCCATGTTGGATTCGGAGTATCGTTATTTCATTTTAGAATTATTCTCAGCAAGCCCTTTCATTTGATACCCATATTGTAGGAGACCATTAAAATAACTAGTCCGTCATCTTGGGTGTTCCGCCATGTTGGATTCAGAGTGACGTTATTTAATTTTTGAGTTATTCTCAGCAAGCCCTTTCATTTGATACCCATATTATAGGAGTATATTAAAAATAAGTAGTCCGCCATCTTGGGTGTTCCGCCATGTAAGATTCAGAGTGACGTCACATAGCTGACCATGCATTGTCATCCAAAGAAAACATGTATACAAAATTTCAGCTCAATTGGTTGAAGATATCTGCTTCAAAATGGAGTTGCAAGATTCCGCGAACATAGTTACAGGGCAAGCTAAATAAAAGCTTGTAAAAATATATTTTTCCAAATTAATGAAAAGGTGTCAAACCTTTTTATTAATTTGGAATGTTTGAGGCCAGTTTGATAGGTATTTCATTAATGGTAATCGATTTGCCCGCTTACTTAATTATAGTCAAAGTTTAAAAATAAACCGGAGTTTGTGATTGGATTGATGGAAGTAAAGTCACGAAAACATAATGCAAGAAAGTAGAATTTAAGTTGAGAAGGATAATGTCCCTAATCCTATCTTAGATTTCCAACCCACGTTCATACAAACGTATCAGAGGTCATTGCAATTCCCATCCGAGGGTACCAACGCTTTGAGTCTCAATCGGCCGGCCGTAACTAGGGCAAAACTGAGCCGGGCCGTTGCCATGACAACGCGTACCCCCCTCGCCGCTCACCCCCTGTTGCTTCTCCAGATTACAGGCTGGTACTGCCTTTTGGTCGCTGAAAACTCGGTAATTAGGTGTGGCGAAGTTGCGAATTGGGAAAAATATTTTGCTATTGCTCCTTTGATGTAAAAGTATTTTAAATTGGGGCTTGGAGCTACGGACGAATAACAAACGTTCTTCGGATATCAAATTGCTATAACTTAAGCAATTTGATATCTGAAGATAGACTATAGGTACAATAGTCAAGAGCCATGTTCAATATTTAAGATCGTGGTTGTCGACTTCGCCCTCAAAAGAATTGAGATCGAAATGAGGCCAAAATAATCCTTAAATTTATTTAATAGAACGTTGATGATAACTTAGGATTAATTGAAGCTCAGCTTTAGTTTTATTCTATTAGACACGTGAAATTTGGTTTATGTATCCATAAACCAAATTTCACGTATTTGTGTCTAATAGATTTTGAGTTATGAAGGGGCCAAAAGCGCCTCCAAATGTTCGTATAACACTGCTGCATTGTCACCCGTTCGCTTTGCTTGAACTTGGCTGGACAGGCTGTCGCGTGTCTATCTTTATATTTTTGTGGTTAGGAAGTTTATATTTTCCATAAGCACCCAGCAGTTGAATTGGATACTCTAGAACTGCACAACCGCTCAGTGATCTAGAAACAGATCCACATTTAGGTGTCTCTGTGTATCTTTTTATCACTTTTTATACGATTAAATTTGTTTAAAAGTCGTGTTGGATGAGTCGTATGTACGCCCGACTTTTGATCTAAAGGACGTATGTCGTACACTTTTTTATGGAGAATTATGTGCACATTTAAAGGTGAAGGAAAACATCGCGAGGAAACCCGCGGCTTCAAATTGAGACCTGTTCTTTTCACTGACTAATAGCCGACCAAGCTGGAAGGCTGGTACAGATTCTGGGCAAATCTTATCCATCTAAAAAGGTCCCAGGTAATGCATAGTCCCATACGGTATGAATACCAGTTGCTGACTCTGTATAATTCATCTTAGATATGGCCCTACAACACATTTACAAAAGCATAACAAAAATAAAAATGTAAAACCTTTTAGCGCCCATATTACCAATTAAAAACTATTAACTATTCCATATTGAAACTAATACAGTATCGATCCTCAAAATTAAACAGTTTACAAATAAAATAAACCTTTTGTATTTGGAATCGATCAGATCCAAATCCCCTCTGTCCAGTCTCTTTGACCCTCTAGCGACCTGCCTCTGCTTCGCACAGGTATACGCATGAACCAATCGTCGGTCAACTTCTATGAACGAGTTAAAACAAATAATGATTTTCTAAAGTCGTAGACCAAAAGTTATTCAGGTTGGAGGACGCAATAACCCTGTCGGATTTCAAGGGTTTTTTGTTACAGGTTGTATACATGGAACCCAGATATGACACAATTTACTCTCCCAGAACAAGCTTGAATTGCGTCTTAATTAAAGAGCACTCCCCATCAAATCTCTTCTTCTTCTTCTCAGCCGTAGAGGGTCCACTGCCAGACACAGACCTCCCTCATGGATCTCCTAGTTCTGATCATGAGCGTGGGGTTGTTCACGCTTGGCAGGCGGGTTGGCGAGCGCAGTACGGGATGTTGATACACGGAATGACGCTGCTGCCCATCTTCTAGAGGTATCCCTTTGTTTCTTCTCTTCAGATTCTTACATAATCCACGGCAATAACTGCAATGAATAGATTGGACAAATACTTTATTAATTTTAATCTTTTGGTGAACTGCCATTCATTTGTAAACCTGGCTACTACGAGTATTTTACTTAAATTTAAATAGATAAAGTCGACGCATGGGTGATATTGGCGTCAGGGATTTCAACTTTTTTCAGCAAATATTAAACATTAAGCGAAATTCAAAACATCAGAATATCAAATTTTTATTTTGAATATTCTTGTTTTTTACTTTAAATTTGTTGTTGGTTTACACGATTGGTTTCATTTCATTTTTATCATTTTCATTTCGTTTCATTTATGCCTCTTAATTTTCTGAACATTTAAATTTATGCACCCTCTTCAAAACGGTGTCAGATTTAAATAATTAACAATAGATCTTTTATCGCATCAGTTTGTATGCAGACAGCCCCCTCAGTCCGCGCTATACCATTGTAATTTAAACAATTACATTCAAATAATTGTAGCCAGGAAATACCATAATACACAATTTCATAGTTTACCTCTGTTTTTAGTAAAATACTAGGCAAGGTATTTTTGGTAATTATTAAAAACATTTTTTATCACTAATTTTATATCGCCCTGTCGATAGCATTAAGCTTATACTGGAATTTTATACATCAGATAACAACACTAATGGCATATCTATCCGGCAATAACGAATGATTATAAAAAGGCTTTATAGCATTATCACAATTTTTTTGAAATTCTACAAATGCAAGAATTTCTTAAAGAAAATTATCAACAAAAACTTCAAGACACATCAAAAGGCAAAAATTCAATATGGCTGCCTCCGCGAAGTAAATAAAAAGGCTATGAAGTCTGCGTTGCCATCTTAGACAAGAGTTGCCATACATAATACATTATATTTATTAATACCAGGTGACAACTGATGAGGGTCAGATATGACCCAAGATGTCCTCCTGTCATAAAAGGTACGTCATCCATTGTCATCGCTACGATTCCCATTATTTTTATAATCTTTAATTCAACTGTCTCTGGAATCATTTTTATGAAAAAACACATGAGTCTAGCAGTAGTTTCATATGTATAAAGGAAGACAAAATTACTGAAGTTTCATAACAAGTATTACATTGCTGCCGTGGGGTGCCGGCAGTAAAATGTTACCCCTCCTCTCATGCCCGTGGATGCAGTAAGAGCCTGCTAAGGGATACCTCCGGAAGATGGGCAGCAGCGTCTTTCCGTGTATCAACATCCCGAACTGCGCTCGCCAACCCGCCTGCCAAGCGTGGTGAGTATGGCAAATCCCCTCATGGAGATCATGATGGATTTTTCATTTTTTATTTTAATCAATAAAGAGCTTTGTCGCTTAGCGACCATATCGCCCATCATGATGGCCTGTGATAAGTAGGTAGATGACGTTTTACGGGTGAAATGATGATGGTGAAACTTCTCAGGGCCTCCCTTCTGTAACTTGATAATTAAGTTGTAAGGTACTAATATCTTGTGTTGTGTGTTTAGGCACAGGGGTCTGATTGGTAATCTATTTACCCTAATTTAAATGTTTAGGCTTGTACATGCGTGGGTTAGAATCTTGAAACTATTTTAGGTACAGTTTGCCGGAGAGATTATACTGTAAAGCGTTATGGGACTTGTATTTATTTATATTATACCTTTGGTCCACAAAAAACAATTAGGTGCAATTATATTTATAAATTGTATCATGTAGTTACTACTTACTGTCTGTGGACTAATAAACGTTTTCTATCTTTATTTATATTATTGTATTTTAATGTGTGTATTTTGCAGAAAGGTATTTAAGTATGTGGACGTAGGCGCTTTTTAACCAACTTCAATTCGGAGGTATCGACTGTATGTTTTTTTGAATGTTTGTTACGCGATTACTCCGTCAATTATGAATGAATTTTCATGATGATTTCTTTATAAGGTAGCTAGGTAATTTTTCAGAGGTGGTTCCATTTTTATTATTCGATGCTGGTGATGAGTCCCTCAAGGCAAAGTTCCATGCCTTTGCGGTTGAGTTTCCTGTTTCACTTTATAAGGTTGGTTTATTTTTACACCTATTTGGATGCAGTGGTAATAAGCCGTACTCAGGATTTTATAGATCAAACAAAAGATAAAACCAAGAGGTGTCTAACTCAACATTATTGAAGACCTCCGTGTTTGTAGCTAAGGCTTATAGGTCGGATAGTTGCTCTGTAAGCCAGCTTAGCAGGCAAGTATTTGAGCTCAAGTATACCTATCACTTTCAGTACTGTTCGAGATGAAGCCGTAGGATGTACTCAAATGGGTATAGATTCACACTAACGGATATCCAGTTACCCATGGAGTTTGAAGTCGAAAACAGACTATGGATACATGGACTGGTTGAGCGACTGCCTCCGTGGCTCTGTTGGTCTAACAGCCGACTTTTAAGCAGGAAGTTTTGAGGGTTTAATTCCCGCCACGGGACAAATATATGGAATTGTTCTGCAGATATTTATTTGAAGTAGGTTTTTTCTGCGTTTGATAAGTATGTCTTTACAGAAAAAAACCTATTTAAGTATTCCGTCAATCATCTGGTTTTCATAGTACAAGCTTTGTGTATTGCCAAGAATTTTTATTTATTTATTGTATGAAAGATGCCATGAATATGAAAGGAGTAGTTATGTACTGAACTAATGGGTGAACGAGAAGAATGGAGGAAGAAAATATGTTTCGGTTAAAATACACTGTTAAACCAATCAGGCTGCGGGTTTTGCTTCGATTGATGTTATCTGCCATGGGGTGCCGGCAGTAGAATGTTACCCATCCTTTCGTGCTTGTGGTTGCAGTAAGAGCCTGCTAAGGGATACCGCCGAAGTAGGGCTAGCAGTGTCTTTCCGTGTATCAATATCCTGTACTGCGCTCGGCGACACGCCTGCCAAGCGTGATGAGTATGGCAACTACCCCTCATGGAGATCCACGAGGCAGGCCTGTGTTCAGTAGTGGACGTTTTACGGCTGAAATGATGATGATGATTTTATCTAGCTACTAGCTACGGCTATTTCGGTCCACAATGCGCGCGATATTCGCGTTAGACATGACAGCCTAATTCACAGCATTTTTCACCAGTGACCTAATTTACACCAAAAATAAACTTGAACACTTCATTTAATAATCAAAATAGACAATCGATCGTTGCCTTCATAAAATCCCATCCATTAAAAATATCACGGAGGCATCGGTGCGTCCTAAACGCGGCCATGTGCGGCGATAGACCTACCCAGTACTCATTCATGCCCGGACGGGAGTTTTCACCCCGCCTCAGATTCTCGTAGAGTTAAGAGTTACTAGAGCAGTCCGAGCTAAAGGGGCCAAATGGGCTTATGGATACAAATATAAAACAACGTTTATTTTATTTCACACATTATAAATCATACAACATATTTCAACAATTTATTTTTAATTCGAATTAAATACAGTATGTAGTAAATTAAAGTTGAATCTCAATATAAATTATATAAAAGAAAACAACAACTGTGTTGTAATAAACCGCGATTTAAAACCCGTACAAACTATATGGACACAAATTAAAAATATGAAAGTATGGAAACAAAAAAGGAAATCGCTCAGCATGTGCACAGCGAAGGCGCTACGTGCGCTGGTTTTCTGCGACACCTAGATACCTACACCTAGTTACGGCTTAAGACATTTATTTCTAGTAGTATTAGTTTGTCTGCATAAAATATAGTTTTTTACACTTAATCATGTTTTATAAGAACCGAGGAAGAGCGAGATCTCCTAGCACAGGTGTACTATACATACTCAAAGGAGTTTCATACCACTGAAATGTTACATTAACGATTAAGTTACAGAAGTATTTATGTAACTTAATATATGTATATTTTTATGTATGTATCTTAATATATGTACATAATTATATGTAATTTTTTTTTCTTAAGAATAATATGACAGTTCACTTACTGAGAAACTTAAAACTTATCAAATAATCAAACTCCTGTTTACTCCGTCAGTTAAGGAATTAATTAATTCGGGGGTGACTTTGCGGAAATCCAATGTAATATCTAAATGAACAACAAATATATAGTAACAAATTGGCTAACCTATATCTAATGAGTCTTTCAGACAATTAAAAAAATAACAGACAGATAGTTTTCGCTTTTAAAAATTATTAAAAAATACATAAATTGAAATATGGTTTAGAGTTTGAAGAGGTGACGCCATATCTAGCATTTAACCGCACTAAGACGTCATACGGCCTTCCGACACAACAAATAACGAGGAAAAGTTTTTTTATTTGCGTATTGTTATTATTCTTCCCGCGACCAGTCCAGTCACTGACGCAAAATACGTTGTCGCGTCTATAAATCATCGAGTCTATGAACGCCCAGGTAAAATCCCCCAGTGGGCGTACCTGACGCCTACGAATCGCGAGAATCCTGAGTAGCTTTCACGTATTCCACGATAATTATAATATGTATAATTTGAACGCTAGAACTTTTCACGTCTCGGGCTGATTCATTACTTTCCGCGAGTCTTTGGAGTTGTGCTTTTGAAAGGGCTTTTGAAAAAGGAATGTGAGTACCTATGCAAGAATATGGGATTAGTTTTTGGCATTTTTAGCAAATCATTTTAATCACTTACTAACTTACCATTATATGATTCTTCATATAATTAAGTATAGACTTTAAAATTGCATAATTATGTAACGTGCGTTTTATGCAATAAAAAAATGGAGTTTTTTGACGCTCATTCCAGAAGCATATAATGAAATGTAATGTACCGTTTGATAGCATTATACTGGCAACAATCCCTATGTCATTGTCGTCACTTTACTAAACTTTTAGAACGTTCAATCTGTAAAAACAAAAGTGAAATCGTGGCACGGTTTTAATTGAAATATATCCCGCAGTGAAAATTGAAAGGCACGCAATCTCGGAATAAATAAACAAACACAAAAAAATATTTTTCCTTTAGTCCCACGCGAACAGTCGTTTTAATTTATGCTTTCTGAATGTTGATTTTGGCGGCACCAACCATTATAATTATTACTCAAACACACCTTTTTGATCAGAACCTACTTGTAGATTTATGAGGGAGGCCTATGTCCTGCTGTGAACGTCCTACGGTTTAGATGATGATGACACATTTATAATAGTTGTGAATCCGATGAATATTCATCATCATCATCATTTCAGCCCGGTATCACCCACTACTGGGTATAAGCCTCCTCTCGCCAGCTGGTCTTTTTTGTGCTTTTCTTAAGCTAGGGCCTAGGGTTTTACATCGCTAGATGCTTTAGATTTCCACTCCGAGATATACTATTTTGATTTAATGAAACTATCAGGTACTTCAAAACACTAGATAATCATAGAATTATGCATACTTACAGGCGTACCACTCATCTCTTTCTAGGTCTACCACGACTTCATTGCCCGCTTGGCACTTAATGTGTGACGAGTTTGGTTCGACGTCCGAATCCAAATATGAGCAAATATTCTATGAAACGTAATAATATACCTCGTTCTCAGAAAACATCTGGGCACATTTCATCACAAGAGTTGGTTACCATTTTGATGAGTTTCTCAATAAACACCGGCGTTTGATATGATTTTCTTAGAGTTTCCCCCAAAGCGGATTACTGTAATATAATTTTCCTTGAAGGTTTGATCCACATTCTATCAAAATTAACCGGTAAATTGCAATATTTTGCGGAACCCGGCGTTTTTATAAACTGGAATCGATGTTAAAAGACTCAGTGATGCAAACCGCTTTGGTTACCACAAATTGCAATTCGATTTTCAAATTGGCATAGAAAAACTTTTTGTTAGAGTTATGCATAAGTGATGCCGCCGTTCGAGTTTTGAACTGCAAATACGTTCCGTTTTCAAATGCAGACTGTTTGTTTGAAAGTTAAGCACGTAGCGCGGGGGGTAATATTTGGAATTCAATTCGATAATGGTTATGAAGTAATTAGCTCGCTGGTTTCAGTTCGCGATTCTATTGTTTACAGTTAAATGTTTTAGAACGTGGAAGTTAAATTGCGCAACGACCTCTGTGCCGTGAGTGAATAGTAAATGGCTTAGCTTAAAATGGAATAGCAGAGGTAGGTAAGAAAGTTTTCGAATCTTAGCTTCCTTCACATATTTTATCTTAGCAGGCATCAGCGTCTCGTACAGCATGAATACCAGTTGCTGACGCTGTATAAATCATCTATAGATAAAAAGAGCGGATAATGCACGTATTGTCTGCGTGTGCCTACACTGTTTTTTAACACTTACATTTCTGTAGAAGTTCGTAGACATTTTAACGGTGAAGTTGGCTTGTGAAAGTTCAAGGTTCGTTTCAAATCAATGTTTTACCATTGGAAGAATATATTCTAAAATGGATACATTTTTAATACACAGACTACATACAAACTAATCAGAAAACACAATAATAAAAAGTAGTAATTGGTTTAAATTAGCGGACCTTCCGCCTATACTTTGGGTCCCTGCGCTACTAAAGTGAATATAGAAGCAATAAGAGCCGGCTGGGCCGTGGGCTACCGGCAGTAGAATGTTTCCCCTCCTCTTATGCCCGTGGCTACGGGATATCTACGGAAGATGGGCAGCAGCGACATTACGCGTATCAACATCATGTTCTGCGCTCGCCAACCCGCCTGCCAAGCGTGGTGAGTATGGCAACGACCCCTCGTGGAGATCCATGAGAGAGGCCTGTGTTCAGTAGTAGACGTTTTATGGCTGAACCAGCTTTACCGCGTAGTATATTTAGTACCAGTATTAGCCATTTCTAGTGTTAATAGTTATTCAAACACAAAGGCATGCAAGGAGTTGTAACCGTGCATTCCGTCTAACAAAGGCCTTCTGTGGTAATTGCACGTTTTGTCTGCGTGTGCTTATACCTTCTAACACTTGCATTTATGTAGGCGCTTGTATGCATTTTGCGGTGAAGTTGATTCGAGTGAGCTGGTAACGTTAGGTGTCCAGCTAATATATAATTAAGTCATAATCCAATAAAACTATTGTGTTGTGAACAGTGATAAATACAATCTATGTGATCTAATCTAATCAGCTTGTATGATCCCACTGCTGGGCAAAGCCCTCCCTTCCCTCTCTCCATACTTCCGATGAATACAATACAAATACTTTATTGTACAACTGGATCTGAGTATTGTAGATAGGGAAATTGGAAATTCTCAGAGACTAGGACAAAGAAGTCTAGTCTGGTTCGTCTTTCAATTATTATCCTAGCCTCTGATCGCGTATGATTCTAGATTATGCTTAAGCATGGCGCGTGGAACTGCGAAATAACGTGAAACTCATAACGGCACATCATCATCTTCATCATCTCAGCCGTAGGACGTCCACTGCTAGACATAGGCCACCCTTATAAACCACCAAGTATTGGTCATGAGAGGTTGTTGCCATGCTCACCACGCTTGGGTTGGCGACCGCAGTATGGGATGTAGATTCACGGAAAGACGCTACTACCCGTCTTCCGGAGGTATCCCTTGGCAGATTATTACTGCATCCACGGACAAGAGAGAAGGGGCAACATTCTACTGCCGGCACCCCACAGAAATTAATAAAATTTATACAATACAAATACTTTATTGTACACTTTTACAAATGTCACAAAAAATACTTTTGACTCGAGAGAGTATTCTGTTTCGTATTCCAATTACCTCTATTGCCTCTGATCGCGTATGATTTTATGACACAAAATCATAGTAAATGTCCCGTAGACATATAAAGTATAGGTGTTACGGGTAGTGCTAGAAGACTGAGTAAACCTAGGTTTACCCGGGTTTACTTAGAATCACCCAAGGAGTTTAGGTAAAGTCATAATTATAATTATATTTTTTTTTTTTTATGTTAGATAGGTTAGCTCTTGATTTCATCCTTGCTATCGCAATAATTATAATTAGTTGTTTTAGCCGGGTACAACTCGGTCGGTCGATAGGTGACGTAGGATGCAAGAGCGAGCTAAGGGCACCCTGAGGTTAGGTTTGGTTAGGTTACTTTTAACCCTTTAATAGAAATAGGAGACCCGCGAAGCGGGGCTCCTTCGACGTACCCGAGGTTAGGTTTGGTTAAAACTAGGTGTAGCCGGCTGCACCTAGTTGTATCCTGCTAAAACTAGGTGTAGGCACACTTCGGCTATTAGCCGTAATATATAAAATCCCGAATTAATCCCAACTCTGGCTGGGTAATAATTAAATTAATTAAATTTAATTATTACCCAGCCAGAGTTGGGTAGACCTAGGTGAGTATGGGTCAACCCCGAATTAAAATTTATTTTACTTATTATTCGGACTTTACCCAAGAAGCTTGGTTAATACTAAGTCAACCCGGGTAAACCTAGGTTTACTCCATCTTCTAGCATTACCCGTAACATGTATGTATAGTAGAACACATTCTCAACCACCATTCTACTATAGCTATTTATTCGAACACAGAGCTTTCTGCGTAATTACCGTGTATTCTTAGTCGAGCGACAAAGGCTTTCTGTGTTAATTGCGTTTCTGCTTATGTTAAGTCTGCCTTTTAGCGAAAGCTTAGTTGTTGACATTTTCTTGGAAACCTACTTTCACTATGGAGTCACTTAGTCGTTGTTTAGGCACTACTCTAAGCGTTATAGAGCTTTAGTTGAATGACACGAGTTTAATATTACGTTCTGATCTAATAACTATAGTATATAAATAGATCAACAAATTTATAAAATTAAAAAAAAATTTTAGAATCTCCCGACACTTTACCTTGTCTAGAAGGTTAGCTAATTTTTTGTGTAACGTGTACCTTCATTTTTTAAATCTCAACATCGAGCCCTTTCATTTGATACCAGACTCGGGTATATTTAAAAACATTCGATTATTTATCCTCTCTTTTAACCCTCATATAATGAATGGCTCGACCGATTTCTATGTAACGTTCAGTTTTGCATTCTACACATTTGATACCAAACTCGGGTATATTTAAAAATATTCCATTATTCATCCTCTCTTTTAACCCCCATATAATGAATGTATCGACTGATTTCTGTGCCGGCGGTATAATGTTGCCTCTCCTATCTTGCCCGTGGATGCAGTAAGAATCTGGTAAGGGATACTTCCGGAAGATGGCAGTTGCGTCTTTCCGTTTATCAACAGGCGGGTTGGCGAGCGCAGTGCGGGATGTTGATACACGGAAAGACGCTGCCCATCTTCCGGAATTATCGCTTGGCAGATTCTTACCGAATCCACGGGTAAGAGTGCAGGCAACTCTGTATATTTCAAAGTTATTATTCAAAGGTTGTTCTGTTCTAACAACAGATATTCATAACGCTACTGTTAACTACAATGTCCCCCACTCCCCTAAAGGGGGGAATTGTCACCCTCGAGCCAGTTAACACTGTTACAGACAGTCAACCATTTTAATTAACCCTTCCTAGTCGCTTAAGCGCGAGGCACGTCTGACTTGTTTTGTTTCTGTTATCAGTTGCCGATGGTTGCGTTTCTAGTTGTACCACGACTACAGTTATAATACCAAAGTAATCTATATTCTTTACTAGTATTTTACAGAAGAAAGATTTGTATGTTTTATGTCCTGTATTATTTTAAGCAAAAATTCCTCCTTTTGTAAAGATCATGGTTGCTAACATTAAGAGGGGCCAATCCAACTTACTTTTCATACAACCGCTCGTACGTGGGTGTGGCGTCGTAATATATCTTTTTATGAAACTTTTGATCTAATAGGTATCTTGTGCACTATATCTAGCTTTCTATCCAAATAAAAAATCTAAATGTGGAGAAACAAATTTTATACTGAATTTGTTTCTCTAAATTTTGATTTTATGACGCCACACCCACGTACGAGCGGTTGTATGAAAAGTAAGTTGGATTGGCCCCTCTTAAATGCAATATTTACGGGATTTGCGTTGATATATCGGGAGACTCAAAAAGACTCAAATCATGGTACATAAATATCCTGTAAATATTGCGTAAAAAAATTTCTTCGTCTCCTACACCTCAGGTTACCATGTTTTTTTTAAGATTTGACTATGTGTTTTATTTACCGGCTGTGTGCCTAACGTCTTTCTTGGGAATTCTTGTGACTTGACATAGTCTCGGGTGTTAGTTAGCACCGCATATTTCGAATCGTAACTTTCAGCTTGATGTGTTTGGCACCGATGAAATAGAACTACCTTAGTATCTCACAACTATTCTTGATGATAACCTATTACTTGCGTTACTTTTTCACATTTGTATACAAGTTTATTATAGCTGATGGTTTTCCAGTAAGACGTTTTTTTGTTATGTTAAACGGGTTTTCTACTCACGTTAATTATTCGTTGAAAATAGGTATCCTACGTTGATTAATCGGCGCTGAACCGATAGATAAGCTTAGCAAGATTTTCAAGCCGATATAAAAGGATCCGTGGCTTAGTTAGTTATGCACCCTGTATTGACAAGGAGCGATTGATTATGACTGTTTCCGTATTATTTCCATCCATCTACCTCTATACTAATATTATAAAGAGGTAAAGTTTGTGAGTTTGTGTTTGTGTTTGTAGGGGGTAATCTCTGGATCTACTGAACCGATTTTCAAAATTATTTTACTGATAGTATTTGTGAGTGTCATAGGCTATAAATTACCGCCCAACGAAGAGGGCACCGGGTCAGCTAGTATAAAATAAACCCTTATTTTCCAGAAATAACAATGTAGTATCTTGACAGCTGCCAAAACTTCGGATCCGTTATTTGTAACTATGGCATAAACTTTGTTCATTGGATGTAAATTATGGCCCGGAATAATGCCGGTAAGATTTGTCTGAAATCCAAAGTGACAGTTGCACTACTATTGCGTAATTGTTTCTGCCAAGCTTTTAGCTTAGTTACGGAAGTGTGAGTGCCTTGTGGCCCGCTAACGGAAACACTGCAATAAGATTATGGGATTGTGAAATACTAACGATGTGTTCAAAGGAAACTGGGGTTGGGCTGGTTTTGTCCTTTTTGAAAGTTTAGTAAATTGGAGTGAGATAAATTGATTTTTTTAAGGTGGTATAAGGTGGTAAGGAGGTCAAGAGTTGGATGTTTTGGCAATTCGATTTTACGATGATTTTACGACGTTATTGACCTATAGTAGCATGGTTTTCGATGATGTTGGGAGAAGTGGGTCCTTGGATCCAATATGGGATATTTATTTGTTTTCGTTTATCTCATCCTTAAACAATAAATAAATAAATAATAAATAAATAAATAATGCTCGACAAATCACACAGCATCATCTAGCCCCAAGCTAAGCAGAGCTTGTGTTATGGGTACTAGATGACTGATATACTTAAAACATTATACTACAATATTGAGGTATTGATCACAGAGCTGTATAATAATTAGTGCTCTGTGGTATTGGTGAAGATTTACTTGCCAACTAGAGTTTTTGTCTACCTAAGACGGGCGGACGACCTGGAAAGGTGCTGATATGTGGTGGATGCAGGCCTCTACCAGCCGCAATACCTGAAGGTCAATGAGGATACCCTATGTCCAACAGTGGACGTCCTATGGCTGAAATGATAAATGATGATGAAGTCTGGTTAACTGGTACACTATAAAAGAAAATAACAAGTTTCTGTATAAGTTAGTAAGTTTTTTTTGTGTGATGAAGCTACTCTTATGGTAGCTACAAAACAACACCAGTATTTACGAAAAGTTCGCAAGTTTTGCGTCGTTTCCTTCCAAAATACATTCATCCACGAACATATGATTCCCATGAAAAATAATATCCCCCTCCGACTAGCTTTACAAAGGAATTTAATTTCCCAGCCACCGACGGCGGTACGACACCATTGCCCTTTATTGTACCATAAAGCGAGCAGCACTGAAATTAACCCATAATTTCACTTATGTGCCATTTAATGCGATGCAATGACTAGATAGTTATACCTGCTGGTTCTACTTATAACATATAAAACAAGTTAATACAGAGGTATAGTGAAACAAAAAACCCAACAGCTTGTTCCAACATACACTAGGCCGATTTAAAGCCGAATTACGACTATTTAAATGCGTTGATAATTATTTCTCATTTTTAAATGAGAAATACATAATTATCAACGTATTAACGTAGTAACATTTATGTACATTTTTGTAATTCTCATTTATGTACATTTTTGTAATTCTCATTTTCAAATACATTTATGTACATTCTTGTAATCTCCTTTTAATTCCCTTTACTGATAACCCACTCTATAGGTTTGGTTAAAAAAAACTTTTTACAATTTGGCACCAAAAATCCGCTATATATATATTTTTAATTCTATCTATTTCTATCTATTGATACCTTAATTGTCGATATCCATCCAGCCGTTTGGAAGATACGCGGGAATAAATAAATTTACAAACAAACAAGAAAACATAGAAACAAACGTAAGAACATGTCATTTTATAAATCCAGTCGTTTTGATACCGACCCGTACAAGATACGCGCGAAAAACAATACCCTTCCTTGGCAGTCGGGTAAAAATTAAGGCCTTTATTATGTAATAAAGATGATTTATACAGCGTCAGCAACTGGTATTCATGCTGTTTAGTGCCTGAGACATTGTTAGATGGATTAAGCTAGCACCACCCAGCATCTATACCATTTCCCTAGTTTAGTCGGCTTTTAGTCAGAGGAATAAACAGGCCAATACGCCTGAAGCTGCCTAAGATAGGTATACCTACTGGTTGTAGTAATAATAAATAAATAATAACGTCTTATTGTTTCCTAGTTCTAAATCTACAAGTTGTGTTAATAACGTTTTATCAACGTTTTAAGAGTCAAATCAACAAGGCACGTGCACTAAGGCATTAGGCGTTAAGTACAGAACGAGGCCACTAGTTTGATAGCTTACAAGCGCTAGTTTCCGTAATACTAGTATTTCTATCTCTGAGTACTATACTAATAAACCCCGCGGATTATTACCCTGTAATAAACTCGGAAATTCCAAGTAAACTCGTCTATGCCGACTCTTATGTACTTCGCCGGAAGCCGTAATAAATTCTAGATTAACCGTAAGCTTTTCCCACTCTCCGCTGCAAGAATAAAAATTATCCGAAAATATTACACTTTCTTATATTTTCCACATTTAAGTAAGTCTCACAAGAAAGCGGTACACCGCTGCAAAATGATTGCCTCTTAATGCAGCATACAGCGACACAGCGCTGGAATGAATCCATATTTTGTGCAGCGCTAATATCAGCCACTACAGGGCTGTACAGAGTGTACAGCGCTCTAAAGCGCTGCAGCTAGTAGATTAGCCGGCTTCCGACTTTATTGCTGTAGTGTAAGCGCTCCGTAAGCGCTATTGTTCTGAAGATGCTGAATTTTTAGAAATGCTTACAAAAGTATGAAGTTGAACGAAACAGAGTTCTCCGGTCAATCGCGTCCAGAACCCTCTCAGTGCTTTCAACGACCTACTCCTGTGTAATTTTGTAATAATGATTCGGCGAACAAATCCATAGCTTAATAAATCCTACCAACAAATACGTTTCTTACTCTGTACAATACATGAAGGTTCATTGTGTACTCAGTGTTAACCCATGTGTTGTATATCCCCTAATCATTTTGCCAAAGCTAAGCAATTATTAACCTATTTATACATAAATAGGCAATTGTATACACCTTCCCCCTCGGTTATGCGGTTCTAAGTACCCATCATTTTGCAACATTGTGTGGAAATCGCTCTCCTTTGTAAGGGTAGCTGTGATGATTACATTTTGTACGTCATTTGAGCCTCTGAGCTAAGGTCTATTTTCGAATAATATATTATTCTATAAGTAGCTCTACATTGATATTTTGGCTGGTGAAATATTATAAAGGGGCTTTTCTGAAGTCATTTAAGCCCTGGGTATGCTTATTCTAGCAATGTTACTAGTAATAGAACATTTCGTGAAGAGGTCATCCGGGAAAGCCACTATCTACTGCCACCATACCTATTTCTGCCGCCAAGTGATGTGGTTTGAACCGAAAGGAGCCCGGTGAAATTATGGGCACATAAGACCTTACAACTTTATGTCTCAGGATGACGTTCGCAATTCAATACAGCGTTGGTCACGTGCTTAGTGATTACCGCAGTATTGCAGTTGTGATAGGTACACTTTACCGCTTAACATCAGCTGGGCTTTCGGCTTGTCTCGTCATTTAGTAGTATAAAAAAATGTGTCTGGCGGATTAAAATGGCACATATTTGGGGAGGCCTATGCCCAGCGGTGGACTACTCGTAATATAGTCCGATGATGATGATAAGATGACAGTGTAGGTTAACAGTTTTTGACGCTGTATGAATCATATTTATTCCCGTGCAAAGAACCTTACACCTACATATACTTTAGGTACACATTTCTATGCATGATAAATAAAAATAATCAATATTAAATCAGCTCTACTTGGTGCATTAAAATTTTTACAAGCTAAGAACTGGACGTAATTATGATGTACTTAAAATTACGATATACGATGCGTATACATATATGTATCGTATCATACGTATATAATATATATATAAAATAAACTATCAAAATGCTTTACGTTGGTGTCCGACTCAGCATTGATGTTGTGTTAACATCAGAATAATCAAAGAAAAATTGCGACAAGAAATATGTGATAGAATTATTTTGTTTATTAATGATTGTCACTACACTAAAATGTATATCTATACTCTATACTAATAATATATAAAGTTGAAGAGTTTGTTTATTTGCTTGAACGCGCTAATCTCAGGAACTACTGGTCCGATATGAAAAAATATTTCAGTGTTAGATAGCCCATTTATCGAGGAAGGCTAATAGGCTATAACATCACGCTACGACCTACGGGAGCGGAGCAGTAACCAAAGATGCGGGTGAAACCGCGGACGACTCTTACTCAATAATATATTGATACAGGGATTCACTGCGTTATTTACCTAATTTCAAATTCAAACGACCAAGGCTTAGTTTCAATCACAAAAGTTAACGTACACAAAATGGCTCAAAACTTCTTCACAAATCGCTGAACTGACGTAGGATAATTCAGATAAGACCCAAAGGCCTTTATCTGTTGACTTCCGTTTGACACCGTTTTCCGGGCCACCTTGTACCTCTTCGCCTGAATATTTGCTGAGCACTCGTTTATGTGAATTTTCCACAAAGGAGCTAACGGGTTCCTTATCTATGACAAGAATGAAGAGTTTCTGCCAGTATTGTTAAGTAAATTGGTGTTTAAGTTAGTATTTTCCCAGATTCAAACGCAAAGTGCTAGCCTGTATGAGAATCCTAGTCTAAATCTATGTACATACATATGTGCAAAGTTTCTTAACTAACAAACATCAAAACAAACTTTCGGATTTATTGTTGATTTTTCTGTTGCCTTGTGTTTTTCTGGCATGCTGTATACCCTTTAAGTACAGCAACAATGCTAGAAATTGTTTTTTAAGGTTTTCTTATTATATTATGAGTAAAGTAAACTTGCCGTAGGGTACCGGCAGTAGAATGTTGCCCCTCCTCTCTTGCCCGTGGATGCAGTAAGAGCCTGCTAAGAGCTACCTCCGGAAGATGGGCAGCAGCGTCATTCCGTGGATCAACATCCCATACTGCGCTCACCATCTCGCCTGCCAAGCGTGGTGAGTATGGCAACTGCCCCTTATGGAGATCCATGATGGAGGCCTGTGTTCAGTAGTGGACGTTTTACGGCTGAAATGATGAAAGTAAACTATTTCAATAAATAAAATAATATTAGGGGGTTAGACCGCCGTAGGGTGCCGGCAGTAGAATGTTGCCCCTCCTCTCTTGCCCGTGGATTCAGAGAGCCTGCTAAGAGCTACCTCCGGAAGATGGGCAGCAGCGTCATTCCGTGGATCAACATCCCATACTGCGCTCACCAACCCGCCTGCCAAGCGTGGTGAGAATGGCAACTACCCCTCATGGAGATCCATGAGGGAGGCCTGTGTTCATTAGTGGACGTCTTATGGCTGAAATGATGATGATGAGGGGTTTAGAGCGATGATCGATACAGCTTCACCAACAGTTGATTTATGCTGTAGTTGCTTAGTCAGCTTATTAAACGTATTTTATCAGTTATTAAGGTTAAATTTAGGACATGTAACTATACCTTGAGGGACTCCAGTGTCTACTATTACAATTATTTAATTCTTTATGGATCCCATCATCAGAATCGATAACAGTTTTGAACCACATCTGAAATATGACCTTACCGCTAAAAAAGTAATCATCAAAATCCAGTAACCGCGTAACAAATATACAAAAATAAAAACATAGAGTTTTGAGAGCAGTAGCGAGCTTCGGGCTAAAACTCAAAGCTGTGCCAGGTGCCATGATTTTGCATTTATGAAGATTGCATCCCATCGTGCGTTTTTATTAGCTTTAAACAGAAATAACCTGATTTTTTAGAATCCAGACTAGAAATTGAGTTTATATTTAATGCTAATGACAATATTCAAACTATCCAGTACACTTCATCATCATCATTTCGGTCGTAAAACGTCCACTACTGAACACAGGCATCCCTCATGGGTCTCCATGAGGGGTAGTTGCCATACTCACCACGCTTGGCTTCTCAAGGTATCCATTAGCAGGTTCTTACTGCATCCACGGGAAAAGAGGGAGGGGTAACAGTTTAATGCCCGCTACGGAACCCGTGTCGGGTTAGGTCAAAGTTCTTGATAAGGTCAAATTATTCATTTTGTAAAACGGGGATTACTCACGTAGTCTTGTAACGTCGAAGATTATCCGACACGTTTCGATTTCAGACGGGCATTCAATCCCATGATGACGATTTTCTTGAAAAATCGAAACGTGTCGGTAGTATTAGCTCAGTGGTTTAAAGCACTTCCGGCTTTAGAAACCGCCAAGAATCGATTTGACGGATCCTACTCAGCTGGTATCGAAAAGTTTTTTCATTTCCCTGAAAACTGTTGTAGTTATTATTAAATAACGGAGTTTTATTACTTGATAATTAAGCTGCTGCGTTCTCTGGTTTTATTTACATTTAAATTGGCCACTAGCTGGAAAACAAATTTGGTTATTTTTCAGCCAATTACCCAACTATTTACTTTATTACGTTGTTACTGAATTATTTTAAATATAATTAATGTTATTACTGCAAAACATACGCGAATTTATCCGAGTTAATGGTAGAGAAATATTATTTATTTTACTTATCTTTAATATGAAATACTAACTTGTGCTCGCCGCTTGACATGCGTTGTAACCAGATAAAAAGTAGCCTATATATTAATCCTGGACAAGATCTATATGTGTCCAAAATTTCAGCTTAATCCGTAGACTAGTTTTTGCGGAGGTAACATTTATTTAATATAAATTTAATGTACACGCCACCACCGAATACCGATAGACGAGGCGCTGTTTTCATAGAAATAAACAGACTACAGGCTATTATTCTGTAGTAACTGTAACTTAAGTATTCTGTAGTAACAAACCTGTCGCAAAATACGTGATTAGCCTACGAGTAGGTATCGCCTAAATTGCCTTTCCTGTCAAAACTTACAGCCAATGTTCTTCATAAACCTGTACAAATTAAAATTTAAAAAAATTTAAAGAAATATTTCATTATTTTCCTGCTCTTATCCCACACTAGGTAGAGTCGGCACACACAACACGTTTTCTCTTCCATTTTCCTCCTTCAGCCTTCAACTCAACACTCACTCTCTTCTAATCATAGAACACTATACCTTCTAATTCATATCATTCTTCATCCGATGAATTCATCTTTACTTTGGCCTGCCTCTCCTCAGGAAATGTTTCTACTTCCAATAAAATAACACATAATACGAGTATACCTTGAACTCCATTGTACACATTTTATAAGCGCCGACTAAACTTCGAGCAATTTTGCGGAGCTCAATCTTACCTGCTACTTACTAGTGCTTCGCCAATAAGCTGAAAGCAGCCGTAGTAAGCACCCTCTAATGATAATCCAGGACCAAACACCCGGGTTAAAGTTACCCAGGTAAAATTGCCCGGGTGGAAGTCACCGTTCGTAGCCATTAAGATTAGTGAATCGGTTGAGAGGATTATTCTGGTACTGATGACGTACGTTGGCAAGCTGTTTTAGCATATTGTTTTGATAAGGGGAAGTGACATGGGGATTTAATATGAAGGTATACATATTTTAACTTTTCGTGAAGTGTAGATAATAATGAGAAAGAAATAATTTACCAGGGTTTGTTACTTTTAGAATGTCTTTGGCGGATGTTCTACGTGTGTTCGTAGTAGTGTTAATGTATATCTCGGAAATATCTTGAAGTAAGTGTCAAGTTTATTTATTCACAAAAATATATATGTATGTACACAGTGCAAGTTGTAAGTGATGGTTGTAGTTATAGGTGCGATACGAAGTTCGCCGTGTCAGCTAGTCCTATCCTACCCTACTACTATTATATAAAAGTGAAAGTAAGAATGTACATATGTATGTACCTATGTACATATGTTCCCTTTTCAAAACCTCTTAACCGATTTGGATTAATTATATTATTTATAGCTATGCTAGCCGTGGGGCGCCGGCAGTAGAATGTTGCCTCTCCTCTCTTACCCATGGATGCAGTAAGAATCTGCTAAGGGATACCTCCGGAAGATGGGCAGCAGCATCTTTCCGTGTTTTGTTTTTCACTACCCTATACTGCGCTCGCCAACCCGCCTGCCAAGCGTGGTGAGTATGGCATCAACCCCCTCATGACTACACAACTAAAAACCAGGCCCCGAGTCCCCGGCGGCCCCGCTAATCCTGGCTACGGTAGCAGTCACGGTAACGGCGGGGCTAGGGGTGCTAAGAATCCCCGGGAGACGATCGGCTACCAACCCCTACGACGACCACTGGCCCTGGTAACACACAACATCCGCACTTTGAGGACAGACGATAAGATTGTTGAGCTGGAAGAAGAAATTAGTAGATTACACTGGGACATTTTGGGGCTATCAGAAGTCCGTAGAGAGGGCGAGGACACGATATCCCTTAAGTCCGGTAACCTACTATACTACCGGGAGGGCGACCAACAGTCCCAAGGTGGTGTCGGGTTTCTCGTTCACAAGTCACTCATTAACAACATTGTCACCATCGACAGTGTGTCGAGCAGGGTCGCGTACCTAACACTCAGAATATCTAAGCGATATTTGCTGAAGGTCGTTCAGGTATATGCGCCGACCTCGTCACACCCAGATGAAGAAGTAGAGTCTATGTATGAGGACATCAGTAGAGCCATACATACGAACAACACTCACTTCACTGTTGTAATGGGGGACTTCAATGCAAAGCTAGGCATGAGAAGCGATGATGAGTTGAGAGTGGGGCAATTTGGGTATGGGCAACGGAACCCCAGGGGACAGAGGCTGGCCGATTTTCTGGAGAAAGAAGGACTCTTTATGATGAATTCTTTCTTCCAGAAGCCGCCTCACAGGAAATGGACCTGGATGAGTCCCAATGGTTCTACGAGAAATGAGATTGATTTCATCCTGACCAACAAGAAACGAATATTCAATGATGTCTCTGTGATTCACAGGTTGAAAACCGGCAGTGATCACCGAATTGTAAGGGGCACATTGAATATAAACGTTAAACTTGAAAGGTCCCGTTTGATGAAATCTACGCTCCGACCCACTCGCGCACATATCCAAAACCTCGAGAGCTTTCAACTCGAACTCGCAAATCGCTTTGACTGTCTAGGAGTAGATGCATCGGTGGACGAGATCAATAACAGGTTCGTAGAAACCGTCCATACGGTGGGGTCTCAGTTCTTTAAGACCCCCCGTACTAATAGACCTCAGAAACTTTCTGATGACACCCTAAACCTCATGGCTGAACGACGTTCTTTGCGACTGCAGTCTCCCGATGATGCTCAGTCACACAGGCAGCTCAATAGACAAATTTGGAAATCCTTGCGGCACGATATTCGTACCTTTAATACAGCCAGTATTAAAGCTACGATAGAGCGGAATAAAGGCTCCAAAGTGTTCGCGAGAGATAGTTCTATTGGGCAGAGCCAGATGACGAAGCTGAAGAGGGAAGATGGCAGCATAACGTCAAGTAAAGCAGAAGTGTTAAGGGAAGTCGAAAGGTTCTATGGACGGCTCTACGATTCGGTCACGAAACCTGTTTGCAGTGCGGCCAACGACCCAAGAGCTAAACTGACCCGACATTATACCGAGGATATCCCGGACATCAGCCTGTACGAGATCAGGATGGCCTTGAAACAGCTTAAGAACGACAAGGCGCCGGGTGAGGACGGAATCACTTCAGAGCTTCTGAAAGCGGGTGGATCACCGGTACTTAAAGTCCTTCAGAAGCTATTTAATTCCGCCTTGCTTGAAGGTACGACGCCAAAAGCATGGAACAAGGGCGTGGTGGTTCTGTTCTTCAAGAAAGGTGACAAAACCTTACTTAAGAATTACAGACCCATCTCGCTGTTGAGCCATGTTTATAAGCTGTTTTCAAGGGTCATCGCGAACCGTCTCGAACGCAGGTTTGATGACTTCCAGCCTCCCGAACAAGCCGGGTTCCGAAAAGGCTACAGTACCATAGACCACATACATACGCTGCGGCAAGTCATACAGAAGACCGAAGAGTATAACTTGCCGCTATGTCTTGCGTTTGTGGACTATGAGAAAGCCTTCGATTCGATCGAAACATGGGCGGTGCTTGAGTCTCTCCAACGATGCCGAATTGACTATCGGTACATCGAAGTGTTGAAGTGTTTGTATACAAACGCCACTATGTCAGTCCGAGTACAAGAACAGAGCTCGAAGGCGATTCCCTTAAAAAGAGGCGTAAGACAGGGAGACGTAATCTCTCCGAAACTGTTTACGACCGCTTTGGAAGATGCCTTCAAGCTCCTGGAATGGAAAGGGCTGGGCATCAATATTAACGGCGAATACATCACTCACCTTCGATTTGCCGACGATATTGTGGTCATGGCAAAATCGATGGAAGAGCTCAGCACGATGCTCGAAGGCCTCAATCGAGTCTCCCAGCGGGTAGGCCTTAAAATGAACATGGACAAGACGAAAATCATGTCAAATGTCCATGTCGTGCCTGCCCCAGTTATGGTTGAGAACTCGGCTCTTGAAGTTGTAGACGCGTACGTATACCTAGGACAAACAGTCCAATTAGGTAGGTCCAACTTCGAGAAAGAGGTCAATCGTCGAATCCAACTCGGATGGGCAGCGTTTGGGAAACTTCGCAACGTCTTTTCGTCCAACATACCTCAGTGCCTTAAGACGAAAGTCTACAACCAGTGTGTGTTACCAGTGATGACATATGGAACCGAGATGTGGTCCTTCACTATTGGCCTTATGAACAAGCTCAGAGTCGCTCAACGAGCTATGGAGAGGGCTATGCTCGGGGTTTCACTACGGGATCGAATCAGAAATGAGGAGATACGTAGAAGAACTCGGGTCACCGACATAGCCAAACGGATTAGCACGTTGAAGTGGCAATGGGCAGGCCATATAGCGCGCAGAACAGATGGCCGATGGGGCAGCAAAGTTCTCGAATGGAGGCCACGGATCGGCAAGCGCAGCGTAGGACGTCCACCTACAAGATGGGCAGACGACTTGGTGAGAACTGCTGGTCGGCGGTGGATGCAGACGGCTTCCAACCGCAGTACTTGGAGATCAATGAGGGAGGCCTTTGTCCAGCAGTGGACGTCCTACGGCTGAAATGATGATGATGATGATGATGATAGCTATTTTAGTATAGGAGTAGAGACGATGGACACGGACATAGGCTACTTTTCGTTGCGTAAATTAAACTAGAAGGGGATAGAGGATGAAAGTTTTTATGGAAAAGTTTTTATGGAAAAGTTTTTATTTTTCACTTGAAAAACTCAAAGTTTTGCATATATAAATTAGAAAGTTGTAGGGTAGTTGTAACGTAAGTTGGAAGTAGCGGTTGTAGTATGTATGTGCGATACGAAGTTCACCGGGACACTTAGTCGTAAAGTGTTATGTTTTTTCTTAGTTTAATTTGTTATTTTGTTGTTTTGTCTCTCCTGTTGTGTCTTTTATTTTTGATGTGTTTTGTTATGAGTGTTACAAATAAATGTTTTATCTATCTATCTAAATAAAAACTATTAACCTATAACTAAACTCACGTTTCTGTGTTACTATTTCTGATTAAATTCGTGATTGGATAATCATTTCATTTTATATTTAATTTAATATGCCCACGTTTCAACACCAATTACACTGTACAATTTCAGAAATGAAAAGTTAAGCTTTGCGCCTCAGTGATTCATATTTAATCCGAGGATTACCACACGGAGCGCACAAAAGTGATTGATTAACAACAAACACCTGCGCCTGATTGAAATTGTCTATATACCCGGCATGATTTTGTCATGAATAATTAAATAATTCCAGCATTATTATTTATTTTATAATAGGATTCTGAAACAAAAATGCTGGAAAGGACACACCATCTAGCCCAAAGAGAGCTTATGTTATGGAGGTACCAGACGGTTGATAGAATAACTACAGTATTTTTTTTTGTTAATATATAGAAAATACCCAGAACCGACAAATATCTGCAAAAACATTACAAACATTCATCCCGCGGTAAGAATCGAACCCGCAACCCCCAGCGTCTTCTGCTATTAAATGCGTCGTTAAGGTCATCCAAAGATGTAACTAAACCTTGCTAGAAAGGTAACTTTTGTAAAGATTCCAGGTTTCAATACAGCTTCATCGCCTATTGAACAAGAGGTACGCTGAAAAATCGCCTTTACACAAAATGAACGCTATTAATGGTTTATGAAAAGTCAACCTTTCAGATAAAACGTTCCGAGACGCTGCATGAATCGTCGATAATAAAATAAATCTCCAACCTTTCTCAAAAACAAGCCAGTTACACTAAGTCTGATAAAGAAGAATCAATAGAAAACTTGGCGATCGCACAAAAAATATTTATTACAGCCAGAAAACTATTAGAGTGCCCTAGACTCTTTCTTTCAGATATATTACTGACCTTCGTCAAACGTTCGTCCCCCTCTAATCTGGTACGTAAGAGTAGACCAGTCGCTTTCTAGCTTTCATACATCAGACGTATAAAAGCCATGTAAGCCCCTAAAATGAGTGTTTATTGCTGATTCTGAGGTAGACTTTTGTAGCTGTAGAATTGAGCTTTATTCCGTTGTGTTAAAGTCTGTTGTATTCGGTGCACCAGGTGCATAGATATAGGTGCCATAACCAGCCGTTTCTCTTGTGGCAGATGTACGGAGTTCTGCGGACGAACTTACGAGGATTTGCTCAATTTGCTGGGAGAAATGAGGGTGCTATTTCGACAGTGGCTTTTATTAATGGATAACTATTAGGATAGATTGAATCACGTGATATCCTTTGACCTAGAGTAAAACGGGTAATCTTCTGTAATTTTGCTCCACTCTTATATTCTCTTTACTTGGCATGAAATCCTTTTATCTGTGTTTAAAGAATTTATTTCTCATAAGAACAGTACAGTTCACTTAAAATGAGATTAAAACTAATTATTAATAATAAATTGGTACGTCCGAACTGGTGATGGAGCATGGATTTAGTACTGTTTTTGCAACTTACATTTAAAACAATCTGTAGAACGACACTAAAACACGACACTAGACACTAAAACAAACTTACGTTTACATTTTACATTAAACAAGACATAAAATATCATTTCCATGTTCTAAAACTCAATTCATAACAAATGGCCAATAGCTAGTTCATTGCTTCTCAAACATAAAAATGAAAACGTGAATACCCTCATTTTACTCGCGATTTGTGGAGTTGTGGTTAAGATAGTCCAGGAGCTACGCCTGTGTTCAAGACTTGATTACGCGACCACAAGTAGACAAATTGTCGTGAGGTGGCGGCAGTAGAATGTTACCCCTTCTCTCTTGCCCGTGTATGTAGCAAAAAATCTGCAGGAGGTGGGCAGCAGCGTCCTTCTGTATAATCTAGAACCTGTACTGCGCTCGCCAACTCACGTTAAACAACAAGGAACCCATAGCTCGCTTTGTCTGTCAGTTCGTCCAAAGAGACTTTTAGTTCTAGAAAGCTGTAATTTTGCATGGACATTTAAAATATTGACGTCGAGATAATGGTAAAAAAATAGTAAAAAAGGTTATTTGGGGCAGAAAGCCTCCCATACACGTAACTAAGTAACGTAAGAGTAGAGTACTACTCTTAAGGCAGATTTATACAGGGTCAGTAACTGACGTCAGTCGACTGTCGAGTCAGTACTGACCTGGCACTGCCATCGTATAAATTGATTTCAAGTCAGTACAGTACTGACGCGTCAGCACTGACTTCAATATTCCCGATTCATATTTTTGGCGTCAGTCCGCTCCCCCCGCCACCCGCGCCAGCGCAACTGACGCCGTGTAAAATGTACAGGTCAGTCGCTGCCACTGTATTGTACGGTGACCACGCTGCGTCGCACGTGATAGATTTATGGATAATTTTGATAAAAGAAATCATAAACTTATGCATAAGCTTCTGAAATCTATGGTTTAACACTTGAATAATGTAATATTTTTACGAGTAAGGCTGGTTTTACATTTAAGGTTAGTTCTCTATTTTACACAAGTAATTAATGTATATCGAACTTATTATATACATATTTTCATTGTATTTATTATGTTAAACATATACTTTGTAGTATTTTTGTAAAATTACAACTAGATAACAAGTTGTTCGACTCGACAATGTGGTAGTTGTTTACTTGTTTCTATAAAAAGGCTCTCACCCAAATTCTTTCTGTTTGGATAATTATTCTCCTAACATACTAGTTACTTCTTGCATCATGACAAACGTAAATTTTCTCAACAAATTATTTAGTTTTATTTTTTGCTGTTTTCGAGAATTCATTTTTCCGCACTGACTTTACAAACGTGTGTACACTGAAAGAAATATCCTCGACTACTGACGAAATACTGACTGCGTCTAAATAACACGAGTCAGTTTTCGGCGCCAGCACTGACGTCAGTTACTGACCCTGTATAAATCTGCCATTACGTGTATGGGAGAAAAAGTCGTAGAAAAAGTATTTTAAAACCATTTAGGGGTTACTGAGGCATTTTTTCGATTTAGTGTTCCGTTTGCGAAATATTTGCTAATAACTCCAAAATCTAAAAAATGTATGTACTTTTAACCACGAACTTACTAGGAAAGCTGTAATGATTGCTAGTTTCTTTAGTTTCGGAGAAATTGTGGTTCAAATAAGTGATACCTACGGTTTACGAATACCGGAATACCTTCAACAGAAAACTCAATTAATAACGGTTTATATGTTTTGGTAAACGTAAAAAGACATGAGTACACCAACTTCAAACAACAGGTCTATGGGTAACCACAGAACCTTACACAACGCGCGGCCCAAAATGCACCTGGCCTAATTTATTTTTATTTTGCATCTTACGTTATGAATGGTGAAAAAGTGACTTTTGTTTTACTATTCTTATATACTTGTAAAGAAAAATATATTATCTTTATTTCTTCGCATCAAGTGTCATTGTGACTGAACTTGACCCTGTGAGAGTGTCAGTATAATCTGTAGTAAATTTGATTATCTATGTGCTGTCATGATAAAGCAGTTTTTGTAAAAAGATTATTTCAGATATTAATTTTAATAAAAGGCTTATATTCATCAAGGAATCGACATTGTGAATAAGAACATGAAATGTCGTTTCTTTTCTTACAGGTCGGTAAAGTTTGTCTCACTGTGTAATTCTACACGTACTGTTTATTGTAAATCTTGTATTAACCCAATAAATCTTTTCTTACAGAGAAACTCAGTTGTGTTTTGATTAACGGTGTCGTCCAAATAACTACCGAGTAGGAAACCTTATCTTATATACTTACTGGCACACTTTTAAACGGACTGGCATTCTCGCAATACCATATCACAAAAAAAACACGGTACCACAACACCTCAGCAGGAACCATGTCTTAAGAGTTTCTACCTTTTATTAACAACATTTAACATTAAGATATTAACTAACAACAACCGCTGTCACTCATTGATACGACTAATGATGAACATTCAAATAAATTCTTTATCAACATCATCCACACACCGATTTGACCCACTGCTGGGTATCAGTTATGTCTAGTTATTTTAAGACTCACAGCGATTTGAATGTTCATTATTTCACCGTACAATAGCGGTGTCTCATTGCCTCGGTGTGCCTGACACAGAAATTCTTGAAGCTTATGTCTGTCATTGTATCCACAGTATCGGAGCAAGGTCCACACGAGAAGCGGCTCCTGAACTCACTACTGGCATCCTATAACACACTGGAGCGGCCGGTAGCGAACGAGAGCGACCCTCTCGAGGTCCGCTTCGGCCTTACGCTCCAACAGATTATAGATGTGGTAAGTTCAATGTACTTTTAATATTTAGAATACTTCAAGATATTACTTTCCGGATAATATGGAAGACGCCAGTATGAAACAATATTATATCAACTCATAAAAATACACGGCTTATTCCGTAACTTATTTCTTATTCGTTACCGGGTTTTCCTCGCGTCATCGCGCCTTCATCGAGTTTAAAAACGTTCGATAATTTTAGCAGTAAAATATTTGAATTTCGAACGCCCGATTCTCGATTCAAACGTGTCAAATAAGTATTTTATTGTAGTTGAATTAAGACAGGTTTATTTTCCAAACTTACGTTTCACAATTAAAGCTAAAAATCTTTGTTCACGACTAGACTGCCTAACTACATAGTAAAGACACGTTCCAATTTCAACAGATAATTCTAATTTTGACACGTACTATTAAAGTACCTTGTTACCAGTTAAAAAATATGCTTTTACTGCTTATATCTCTGGATTCACTTGGGGTTTCAATTTATTTTCTCGAAATATAAAGTACTAGCGCGTATGTAAGTGTAAATGTTTTGATGATTTTTTAAATCCTTCGAAAGTCATCACGTGATAATTAAAACGAGATAAAGTTTTACAATAAAGCAGGTATTACGGCCACATAAGTAGTGGAACGTACTGCACATGTTAATTTCAAAAAGATTTGTGATTGCTTACTTGCACTCAGATATTTAACTGATTAAAATTAAAAATTAAATGGACCTTCCATTTAATTTTTATACTGGATTAGGAACCCGGGCTTCGAACGATGAATTGAACTTAATTGAATTGAACTTGAATTTGAATTATACTGCACGCCAGCTTCTATCTGATTTTTTTTTCAGTTTCCTATTCTGAAATGAATTTCCGTAAATCAATTATTCAATCACTTATAGTCTAACTCAATTATAACGGAATTTAACCAACATTCGTATTTATAACGGAGCTTGATCCAATTAGCAATGCTCTATTCAAACATTTGATATCAATTTAGCATAGACAAACATAAAAGGAAATTATTTTACGTGCATATATCATAAAAAAAGATTTTAAAATGTCATATTTTCACTGACTCCATAAAATGCGCTTCAATATTTAATGCTCAGCTTATTCGTATAAATGTTTTTTCGTCACTGTTGTTAGTGATAGCGCGGTTCTGGTTTGGTGCCAATGGTTTTTACTCAATAACAGTATCATCGTTTGTCTCGTATACAGCAAAATAGCTGGCGTGCTGTATAAAAATAGAATAAACAGGCGTGTTGTAATGATAAATGTGTGTAAAATATACAATTACTTATAAAAATACTCGTAATATAAAACGTTTCACTGTGTTGTTCAATGTTTTTACAAATTCACAGGATGCAGTGATAATGTTATCAGAAACTAGACAAATGTCGGCTGTCTTATATTACGTTAATACCCAAGTTGGGAAGTATGATCTTAAATCAAATAACGAATCAAATTTTTTGTTTATGTACGCTAGCCAGGTTTTTCAAGTTTCTGTTGACCACTTAATGATTAATGTTACAATAGTTAATTATCTATTAAAAATGTACGATTTTTATCTTCAAAATGTAGCTATTGACATAGCTACATTTTGTCCACCGATCTCGTATAGAACATTAGTTGATCTCGACCTAATTTTGTAATTTCCGCAACATTTTGTTGAAACGTGCATTTTTAATGAAGATTTGTTCCACTACACTTGACATACGAAAAGGTATGGCATGACCATATATAAGGTGTAGTGGGATGAAACACATACTCGTTCGTAAGTGTAAATGTTTAGTACGATTTCACAGTTATGGTATATAGACATCCCGATTTTGTGCGCAAATTTCGCCTCAATACATTGCTATTCATCCTAGATTATTCCGGATAATCTGGGATCTATAGAACTGTATTAGTAAGTGTTTGTAAATTAATTGATCAACATCAAGTAATTTACCCTACTTCGTTCCAACTAGTATAATCGTTTGTGCAATAAAGGGATGTTTGTATAGCTACTAAATTATACAGATCACTTCAAAACGGGAATATTTTAGCGAATAACAGAGTCTGATAACAATGTTCAGTATTAAATTATAAGTTGGAAATTCTTAGTTACACAAATTCACAACGGAATTGTATGTTCGTTTTGGAATTTGTGTCCAATAGGATTGTTTAACCTTTGTGGTAGATACTTCAGCGAATAACAGATTCTGAATAACAATATTCAGTATAAAATAAAAGTTGCAAATTCTAATTTACACAAATTCAACGGAATTGTATGTTCGGCTAGGAGTTAATGTCCAAAAGTATTGTTTAACCTACGTGGTAGATATTAAACTGTGAGTTATGGTTGCTAGGTGGATGTTATGGGTCATTGATTCGTCTGTGGTATGAGTACTAAGCAATTGTGGCCGTAAACATGTCATAAATGGCAGCACAGTTACTCTATTCTACAATATATGGATCCCCAACAGGTAGTTGCGGAGTAATGCTACGTTTGGCAATCCACTTACGAGCATGACTTATAGCAAGTTCAGAAGGATAATGTTTAATAAGATTCCATACTGTATCTTATTTATAAACAAATGGAGCTGAGAAGTACGTTATCAAATGTACGTAAATCTCGTATCTTAGCAGACAAAAACAGATTATACAATTAAAGTAGAACGTTAACTTATTAAAACACGTAGCTTATGAGAACGATAGCAATTAGTTCGAGTTCTCAAAATTAATGTTTGCATATTAACATTATATTTTAATTAATATTGATGTTGGAGGAATTTGGAGAGTCGCATGTGTTATAAAGGAATTTCGCCTTTAGGAGCTCGTAATAATGGATAATTTACTTAAAATGTGGCTGATACTTCCATAAATGGCACTTATAAAGTTCAGAGTGCTTTAGTAGCTGTTCCTCTGGCACACAAGTTTGTAGTTTAATGTAGAAATGAGCACATCATACTCCAAAGATAGGAGTCTAGATCCTTGCATAGTAAAAATATATTTTATTGATGATAACATTAAAACCAAAACGAGCAAAAAAACTCTTTCAATTTACTTAGCAGCAGACAGATACAAAACGTGCCAAGTTTCATACAACGCTCAAGTAAATAGGCCTAATTCTGTACACCTCGAACCGTTCTCAATTACTATTCGACATCTCAATGGGTTACTTACCACTGTAGGTGCTTACAAAGTCTGCTCACGTAAAATGTGGGCATGCTCAGTTTCGTGCCTTCAAACGACCGCTCCCTTTTAACCTGAGTACTATATCTCACGGATTGTATAGACGAAACGTGGATATCACGTACGCATACAGACCTAAAAAAAGAATACTATGTATTAGGAACCGAAAATAGCAAAGAATGTTAATTTTGACCGCGATCCCAAAAAGGTCCACATCTAATGAATTCCTGAGATATGCCGTCGGGTTTGGGGTGGAATGTGTATAACGATACATTCCAGCTACAAATAGAAGCAAATAAATTAAATGGCACTGCTTTTTCCACAAAAGGCTTCGTGGTGATGTATTCGCCAGTCCTTAATTCGATTCTTGCGGTCCAACACCAAATAAAGATTCTTTTACATACTAGAATGATTGCGGGAATAGAAACGTTGAAAATCCAGTTACCGACTCGGGTTCAACGTGACAAAAGTGCGCTGGGTACAAAAGTTCCACAAAAAAGGGGAAGAATAGGCGGGAAAGCAAGGAACAAAGTACGGCGAAGGTGCCCGCTGGCGTTGCAACTTATTCGCGCTTTCCACGACATTATTTTCCCGGTTCTCTTGAGTGCAGTATTGAATATTGCTGCAAGTAGAGGTTAGAGAGATTCTACAGGCGATGTTTTCGCCAGAACTTTCAGAGATAGGATTTTACAACCTTTGAGGTCGCATAAAATCCGTTTTGAAAAGGTTTATTACTCATTCCAGATAAGAGTGCTTTAGCTCGGAAAATCTATTGTATTATAACGCGAACATACAGTCCCGTTATCACTATGACTATAAAACTAATTTAAACTAATAAAAAATCCATCAAAACTCTGTTGTTTGCTAGATTTATGTTTTTAATTACGTTGTCAAAACGACGTTTCAAGATAAAATGGACGAAGTCTGTGAAAGTATCGAGGTCACTGGATTAGACTTTATGGCCTGGACATTTATTGAAATAGCTTTTAATTAACTGAAGTTTTCAACAATATAAAGATGAATTGTGTTTTGGGAAAGAACAGATACGCCAATCTAATGCTGTATCGATTATATGTGAAGTAACTTAAACTTATGAGGTTTTAGCGAAAATTTTATCAGCAGCTTGTAGTTAAGGGGTAAAATCAAAGCACCGGCGTGATGTTCACAATATTTATTATTCCTTTCTTGCGATGGCGCGTTTTTTACAAAATAAGGATGAGAAAAATCAAATCCTGACCACGAACATCTGGCTCAACTTGGTAAGTTGTAGGAGCCGAGCCTGGCGCCTTCGCCGACCGCCCCCAACGGTAAACCACTAACTATTAATTATTCACAGCACTATACGATTTCATGCACTCAAAAAGTCACTTTTACTCTTCGAGCACAAGGTTTCTGGTGGCGGGAGTGAGGGCGCCACCTCCGCGGCAATATGTCGCATGGACTATCGGTGTTAAATTGTTGTACCATGATATTAGATGTGTGTCCGGCGATTTCCGAAAACGTTCTAACGACGCATGAAGGTTAATTTTCGCGGATCGCCCTTGCCTCGGCATTATCCAAAAGGTGTGGAACAGTTCTCTAAATATCATACTGACTTCTCCCTTTCTGTTTTGTTGACATCGTCTAACCAATAGGACGAGAAGAATCAACTACTTATAACCAATATATGGCTGTCATTGGTAAGTGTGATTAAACAACCGATCTAAAACTTAACACTAAAATTTCTATGAGTTTCTATCTTTTATTCTTACTTTTTCTTTCTTATCTTCTTTTTGTTGTCTCTTCTTCTGTTTTTCTGACTGTTTCTGAAGTTTTCATTGCATTGTGGGTTATGCGGCGTTATGTTAATGTCTTGTGAAGTGAAGCTTTGGATGATATAAGGTATTCTCGTCGGACCTTGAGCTCGCGATCCGTGTAGTCGTAGATCCATCCTGTATGACATGCATCGCATGCTATGATGTAAGGTGTTTCAAAAATACATTACGTTTAAATGGCCCTAAATGGAAATTATTACCCAACCGAATAGGTATGTCTTTGGTTCCATTATTGACGTACAAGTTTCTCATTGCAGTATTTGGTGCAAACCAAGAAAAGCTTGTGAGTACCACACAGTATTAACAATAGTGTCTCGATATTCCTTTGATCGAGTTTCTGACGACGTTTACCTAGCGATGCGGAGATTACAGTTGTAGGAAAATGGACCTTGAGTCTTTGAGGTAACCTTTTTTTGACAGCGGCTGCTTCCGTTTCTGGCTTGTCGGTCCGTAAAGGTCTCAGTCATTATCTAAGAAGCTTAAAAAATGTATTTTATTTTGAATTAACCTGAGAAACCTGTCGAGTTTTCAAAGCCTTCGCAATTTGAAATGGATTAATTTGTATAAATATTTCTTGGTTTAGTAACGTTATTTAAAAAAATATATAAACAGATCAAAAAACAATGATACAATTCTTACTCTTAACATTTGGATAAAATATATAAGTATTTAAGTTATATATTTACAAAATTGTATTTTTGTGTATCAACATATAAAATATAATGTATATATTATGGGATAAGAAGTTAATATAATACTTAGATAAAGTTGAAGTTTAAGAGTGGGGGCTCTAACGTCATAATACTGTACCGAGGGCACGTCGGCGCGTGCCAGCGTGTGACATCACGCGACATTTCGATTTATTGTATCGCGGTTATTTATATAGGATTACGTTAAAAAGAAAAAATATGTGTAAAATAGATTTTTTTAATCAACATGATGGACTAACAATAAAAAAATCACATAGCCTACTGCGTTGAAATATCGGGAAATTCAAAAATACTTTTGTTGGTACATATACTCAAACTCTGAAACACCTTATATTTACATAATGATTTTACTGCCGTCTCATGACCGGTTACCAAAAATTATAATAGATTAGGTATCAGCTTAGTTGCTACAACTATGCTAGCATAATATAACTTGCCTGAAGTTATTTCTACAGAATAGCCAAAAAAGTCTACCCTCAGATTTTGAGAATTTTACGTTTCTTCAAATATTTTGTGGTCGCAGGAAGAAAAGTCTCTACGCTGTATGGTATAATGTATTAATTTTTTGCGTAGTAAAAAGTCAGGCAAGTTAATGCGAGATATATATCTACTGTAAGTTTAAGTATATACAAGTAATTATGCTATTTTAAGATATTAACTACTGTATAGCCCACAATGAATATTTTAATATAACAATATGCACTAATGGTTGACATTAATATACATTTAAACATATTTATTAAAATAATTTACTATCGCAAAACCAATCTTCTTTGGTAAATAATATGTTAAATATAACATTGTTTAGGAAAAAATCGTCAGTTATTAGTTACATATGGGTTAAAATATGTATATGAGATGTTTTTATCTGTATGCATATGTATTGTTATATATATGAAATGGTATATTCACTGTAAATTAATTATATGCACTTCCTGGGTATCCGCTGTTTTTCGTTTTTTTTATGGTTTTGCGTTAAAAGATATATGTAGTATTTTACAAACTATGCATGGCCATGGAATGATACAACATCTTTAAAAATAAATAAACTATTAAAAGATTAAACTTTATCTGCAGTGCCTATTGTGGAAAGACTCGTTGGTTGGACACAGTCGTTTAATATAATTATGTAAAATATGTTTATATATTTATTTTATATTTTTATTTCTTTTAAACGTTAAGCGTACTTAAAATAATGGTACGCGGAGTCTCTTTTAATTTTTTGTTATTACAAATTTATGTTATATATAAATTCAAATAAAAACAGAATAAAAAAAAGAATGCTGAAGCATACTTTTGATGTTGGCTGTACATAACTCGTATTATTTTTTTATTATCTCTGAGATGGAATGAGTAGTTTTCTCCAGCAATAAAGGTATGTTGTTGAGCTGATAAAATGATAAATTATTTTAGCATTTACCAATACGGCAGCTTAGACCCTGACAGTAGTGGTCCCCATCCCATGTCTTGAGCTGACAATGATCAGACCCTGCAAGGAACGTTCTAGAGAGAGTAGAATAGGTGATTTGTGAATTCATACAGAAAAGAAGTTGTATATTCGAGTATACATTTGTAGATAGAGACTGTCTGCATGCTATTTTGTGTCTTATACTCTTGTAGTTACAGTTAAGATTGCATGTTTAGACTCTGCTTTTGTAAAAGGTAAGTTAAATGTTTTTCGTCTGACTAGAATGTGAATGTCTTGTTCTGTACCTCTTTTCTTTAATTGTATTTCTATGATTAACCTGTGTTTTAATTGATTATAGGAATGGTTGTGGGTTCGAATCCCTTTAAGCCTTAAGTGTTTCTAATGTAAAAAAATAAGTGATTCGCATGTTATAGTAATTTGAAACATAATGTTATGTTTGCATAACTTGAAGCAACTGTTCATATCAGTAGGTCTACCATGAGTTTTCACAATCTATACTTACTAGCGGCTGTAGTTAAAAAAAATATGAAAACTTGTACAGCGCCTCTAGCGGATAGTTGGGTACTAAAATACATAGTAAACTATACTAGAGCTACTGTAGTGTGGGCTTCATTTGCTTAGACTTTGGTACCATGAATTACAAACCTGACAGATGTCATAGTAACGTACTACGAGTATTACTACAGTAGTAACGGCTTATTAACATGTGATCACCAAATAGACCCACCACGCAAATAGATAAGTACATTCTATAAGCAAATTCATATTTAAAAAGTACCAGGCGACCATATTAATATACGTTCAAAATTTTCTTCAATAAATAAATTACGATTTAAAATCATGAAAACCTTCAGGCGATCTAACAGTGACAACTCATGGTAGACACACTGGTACAGGACATTTTCATATTACTAGAACTTCACTCAAACAAGGGCGAATGTGATCCAACTGTGGGATCCTCGAACTGCTGAGTCAACACGCGGCTTGTTCACGTTCCAAATTAATTTAGTTTGTCGTCTGAGCATACAACTCAAATAACTTCCTTATGAGGGCTTGACCTTATTCATCTGTATTTTCTGCAAAATTTAGACAAGCATAAATGGGTATAGGTAAAAGTGGCGTCGTTTGTAAAGTTTTGCAGCCAACAACGAAACCTCGGTATTTAGCAAGAACACATCAATAGAAATAAAGTTTGTTTCTAGCATAACTGCCCAAACAGTAACGGAGACTTTTTATAATTGTTTTTAGATTACATAGTTCTAACATAAATATTAATACTTCAAACGTAAGGATTCGTTTTTAGCATAGATTAGGTTAACTTGAGAATTAAAATTACAATCAAAGCATTTGTATTGAGGATCTAGCACATTTAAACTTAAATATCTCAGCTCCGATACACTTTAGGGCAAAAATCACTTATGGATATATTTGTACTTGGAAAGCACTTTAAAGAAGTAGTATCCACATCACTATAAATAAAAAAATAATAACCGCAATAGGACGCAATAAAAATAATTACGCCAACCATCCATACAAAGTTACCCAAACTCCTTTATTTATATACATATAAAATTCAAAGTCCTGACTGACTCACTGACTGACTGATATATCAACGCACAGCCTAAACCACTGGACCTAAAGACTTGAAATTTGGCACACATAATTATACCTTGAGTATCCTAGAGGTGCACTAAGAAGGGATTTTTCGAAATTACCACGGGATAGGGAATAAATGGGATTTATATTTTCGAATCAAAGTGGCTCTGCGTAAAAAGGGGATTTTACGTTGTATGACTTCCACGCGAACGAAGTCGCGGGCAAAAGCTAGTTGCTAATAAAATAGGATAGCCGTGGGGTGCCGGCAATAATGTTACCGCTCCTCTCTTGCCTGTGGATGCAGTAAGAATCCGCCAAGGTATACTTCAGAAATATGGGCAGGAGCGTGTTTCCGTATATCAATATCTTGTATTGCGCTCGCCAATCCACTTGCCAAGCGTGGTGATTATGGCAACAAACCCCTCATGACCTTGGAGATCCATGACCTATGTCCAGCTGTGGTCGTGGATAGCAGTCCTACTGCTTTGACATGATGAAGATAGGATATATATCTAAATTAAAACACCAGATTACATGACATATTAAAATTACAAACCCATCATCATTCATCATTTCAGCTGTTAAACGTTCACTACTGAACACAGGCCTCCAATGGATCTCCATGAGGGGTAGTTGCCATACTCACCACGCTTGGCAGGCGGGTAGGCGAGCGCAGTACGGGATGTTGATTCACGGAAAGACGCTGCTGCCCATCTTCCGGAGGTATCCCTTAGCAGGCTCTTACTGTATCCACGGACAAGATAGGAGAGGCAGCACGGTACATATCTACAACATAGTACAATTATTTCATACTTATACAAGAAGTAGTAGAACTTGTAAAGAGTCCATCCGGGAAAGTACTACCACCATACCTATAGCTGCCGCTAAGCAGTAATGTCTGCATTACTGTGTTCCGGTTTTGGAGGGTAAATCATGTGCCCGAAATTTCATTTATTGAATTGTGGTGAAATTTCAGGCACATGCAACTCCACACTGCACACCTTACAACTCCAGTATCAGGGTGACGGGCGCAATCCAGCGTTGTTCACGTGCTTAGTTAACGTGACCACCGCGGTATTACAGTTTTTATAGGTAGAGGTTACCGCTTACCATCAGATAAGCCATCAGCCGTGGGGTGCCGGCAGTAGAATGTTACCCCTCCTCTCATGCCCGTGGATGCAGTAAGAGCCTGCTAAGGGATACCTCCGGAAAATGGGCAGCAGCGTCTTTCCGTGTATCAACATCCCGTACTGCGCTCGCCAACCCGCCTGCCAAGCGTGGTGAGTATGGCAACTGCCCCCCATGGAGATCCATGAGGGAGGCCTGTTCAGTAGTGGACTTTTTACGGCTGGAATGATGATGATGATGATCAGATAAGTCTTGGGCATGTTCATTTAGAAGTATAAAACAAAAACTTTTGGTACGATAATGTTATACAGATAAGCGTGCTTTTAGGTTCGGATTCAAGCGTTTTAAAATGTAATGTAAAAAAACAAGTAATACTTACATGTCCAGTGAATTTGAAGCATTTAATAACTTGAAGCACATGCTTAAATTACCTAATAGAACTTCACTCAGCCAGGGGCGAATGTGATCTCACAGTGACAAGTTCACGTTTCAAATTAATTTAGTTCGTCGTATGACCGTGCGTACACATCATATATGTAACTTCCTTGAGCTTGACCTTATTCCTGTGTATTTTCTACAAAATTAAGGCTAAGATAAATTTATAGGTAACAAATTTCAGGTTCAGAGATCGCATCGATGGGACGATGGGACGGAATCTGCTCCAACTCCGTCAAACGTAACATAAGACAAAATAAAATTGTTAAATGATGACTATAACGACCGAGTTAGGTTCTTCTGTTCACTTCTTTTCCTAACTCGCGTGTCATCTGAAGTGAACAGATTCAATTATGTGCTTTATTCTATTTATTTGTGTTGTTTTATTTTGTAATTTGTGACGCGTCAATAAGGTCCATGCGGCCGCACTGAATAAAGTATTTTTTGATTCTTGATTCTTGATTCATCATATACGTGAGTAAGGTTACACATCTTTGTCTTTGTTAACCCTCGTTGATAGTTTTTTTTTAATTTATTTATGTTGATAGTTGCGGTAAATATGTAATAATGTTGTAAAGGTTTTAATAGCTAAGAAGATGGTATAGGTGCTGGGCAAGCCTGATCCATCTAACAATGTCCCAGGCATCGCAACTTCCCGTATATCATGAATAAGAGTTGCTAACGCTGTATAATTCATCTATAATAGATGTATTTTTATTGAATCGTATCGTTCGTTTAAGTTCAAATTAATTAACAAGTGCCTGACGTATAAACGTCATGGACCAAATACTGATTATGCCCCTCATGATCAGTATTTGGTCCATGATCAGTATTTGCTATACTTAACTCACCACGCTTGACAGACAGATTGGCGAGCGCAGTGCGGGATGTTAATACGCGGAAAGACCCTGCTGCCCATCTCCCGGAAGTATCCATTGGCAGATTTTTACTGCATCCACGGGCAAGAGAGGATGGGCATCATTCTACTGCTGGCACCCCACAGCACATAATTATACAATAATACATAAAGTGTTATTACGGTACCAAATCCCAAGTATAACTGCAAACAGCGATAAACGGTTTCCAGGCAAATAAAATAGTAACAGTCCATTCATACGACTTAACCCGCGAACACTAAAGCATCAACGGTTCACAATTAACCCTTACAATACCTAAACATGCCGCACTTGGGCACATCGAGCCGTAAAATGTCGTAGAGGTCTCTTGAAATAAACATTTGACGTAACATCAGCCTTATTGTGTTTGGTTTGGATTTAGTTTTGCATGTCAAGGAAACGAAAAACCAATCATATTTTTTTAAAATTTATTTCTAAGTGTGGTTTAATACTATACAAATTACAAATTATAGTTTTGCGTAGACCTGATGCAAATTACTTGGTGAAGACCACAGGTCGACGGTGGATGCAGACCGCATCCAACCGCAATACCTGGAAATCCATGGGGGAGGCCTATGTCCAGCAGTGGGCGTCCTACGGTTGAAATGATGATGATGATAGACCTGATGATATTATTATGTTCATTGAAAATTATAGGTATAATTATAATGTATGTATGGTGACAGCCAACTCGAGCCTTACGTCTATTATCATCTATCCATCACTATGAGATGATTTGCGAAGCATATTTGTACTTGTGCAAAGTATTATGCAAAAGCCATGAATAAAAATACAATTTTGCACGCCTACATTTAAGTCCTATTGTTATGATCATAATTAAAGGTAGATTTGTTTAATATTCAAATATATTCTCAATAAAATCTCTTTTGATAGATAGATAGATTAACTCTTTATTGTACGTACACCAGAAACTAATAGTTTTTTTTCTAAATACATTATATATAAAGGAAGGGCAACTTCGGGGTGGACTTTTTATGGTCTAATAAAATCATGGCTGAAAACTTGCGTGAATTATTAATAGAATTAGTTTGTAGATAACCCTTATTATGTCGTAGGGTCTGCCCACCAGACAACCTTATCAAAGTGAAATATAATCAGCGTACTATTGCCTCTTCCGTGGGGTAAATCCAGAGTGATTGACAGCCAACCCTTCAAGGGAGAACATTATGACATGCGGGGGTTGAGAGAAGGCGCCTATCTCTCTCACACTCATTAAAACAAAGGTACCTCTTCTCCCACTCCCACGCGTAAACTTCGACAGTATCTCTGACTGTTCCGTAATCGTCGTACAGTTGGCGGGAAATGCTCTGGTACTGAAATTTCGGACGTTGCAAAATACGGGCTTAGTTGTCGAGCGGAATCATAATAGATTAGGGAAAGGCATGTTGGAATTTGAATGAAATTATGGAATTAAATTACTCGACCTCCATTTTGAAATTCCTCAATTTTTTTCTAAACTGTGGGTAAGCGATGAGTCTTTTAATATCATATATTAAAAGACCGTAGGTCACTGGAGCCTCACAGCTAGCTTATTGCAATCTAGCCGCGTATATTTTCACTATAAGATAAATAAATGCCGTGAGATAGCAGCGTCATTCCGTGCTTCAACACCCCTTACTGCGCTCAACTCATGATCGTTACTTGGAGATTCGTAAGTGAGGCCTATGCCAGCAATAGACGTCCTTGGGGCTAAGATGTTGATGATGCTGATGATAGATCAATAATAAATTAATATCGCTGGACATTTCACACTGCACCATCTAGCCCCAAAAGAAGCAGAAAGTTGAATCATGTTTACCAAATTGTTATAGAATACTTAATTCCTTTTTTCAAGACTTTCCATTACTGCCGGTTAGCTGCCATCTTGCAAAATTTTTCTTTGTCTAGTGCTAACCCAAGCAGATCTTCTGCTTTCTTAACTCCTGTCTAATCTCTTATGATGTTCATCGTCTTCCAACCCCTCTTTTGCCAGGTTTTGCCCATCACGATCTGCTGGAGTAGTTTGTAGCGCTCGTGTCGTAATACGAGTATTATATTAATGACCAAATGGCTGTTAACGAAAACTTATGCAGAAACCGAAGTACTGATGAAAGTTACAACCTAATAATGATAATAATTCACATGCGTATATACAAGTTAATTATTTATTTTATTATACAATTCAACACGCACATCATTTCAGCCGCAGGACGTCCACTGCTGGACAAAGGCCTCTCCCATGGCCGAGTACTGATCATGAGAGGTTTTTGCCATACTCACCACGCTTGGCAAGCGGGTTGGCGAGCGCAGTACGGGATGTTGATACACAGAAAGACGCTGCTGCTCACCTTACGGAGGTATCTATTAGCAGATTCTTACTACATCCACGGGCATGAGAAGAGGGGCAACATTATATTGCCGGCACCCCACGCACACAAAAACGTAATTATCATAGATATTTTTGTACAGAAATTAACATTATTTTATTATTTTTTCTCCTTGTTAATAGCAATTATCCAGGCTAATTTAATTTGATTAATATAATTACTAATTTAATTTGATTAATTAATTACTAATTTAATTTGATTATTTATTTTATTTCCGACATATCATATGGACACCATTATTACATTCATACTAAATGCATTTATGCTGAATATCTGCCGAAAAATTTACAAGCATTCTCGAATTATGTATGAAATTTATGACCTGAAAAATACAGACAGGTAGTTCTTAACGAGCACAAGGGCGCTATGGGGATAACATTGACACCAAAACTCCACGTGCATTACTCTAATGAGCGGTGCTGAAAGCAGCCCTTTGCAACGGTGATTACTCGTACTTGACCTTGTACGCAGGTAGCAGGTAGATAGTTACATTGTTATGGAACAACTGATTGTTTGAAAAAAACTAATGATTATTTTTTTTTCTATTTGTTTATAGTCTTTAAAATTCAAATACAACAGTTTTGCATAAAAAGAGCACAGACAAACCAAGACGAATAAGGATTTGCAGATCATTTTCTTAACAAATTAAAAAATATAATGTACCAAAAATAATAATAATAATCGTTGATTCCCCCCTCCTCTCATGTCAGTGGATGCAGTAAGAGCCTGCTAAGGGATACCTCCGGAAGATGGGCAGCAGCGTCTTTCCGTGTATCAACATCCCGTACTGCGCTCGCCAATCCGCCTGCCAAGCGTGGTGAGTATTGCAACTACCCCACATGGAGACCCATGAGGGAGGTCTTTGTTCATTAGTGGACGTTTTATGGCTGAAATGATGAAACGTTGATTATAAAATCATAGATTAGTGATGCACAGTTTTCAGCGTAAGTTTAGCACTGTATTGCAGAATTATTCAAAAACTGCATCATTCATGCCAAATACATTTAGGCACTACAGTGTTTCATACAGCAAGAACAAACAAACGGTTGCTGCAGCTGTACCATCTGTTACAGCCGTAGGGCGCGTCCAATGCTGGATTGCCATTCTCGCCACGCTTGGCAGGCGTGTTGGCGAGCGCAGTACGGGAAGTTATCCCTTTGCAAATTCTTACTGCATTTATGGGTCAGAGAGGAGGGAAACATTCTACTGCCTGCAGCCTCTTGGGGTAGAGGTATCATCTTTTTTCAGAATTTTTTAATACCGTCATTATTTTAAATGTCCATGAAAATTTATATTTATAACAGTGGCATCTCTAATACTTATTTGATTAGGAGGAAGAAATCGCAAGCATTTAGGTCATTCTTTTAAATTCGGAATCTTCATAGAACAACTTAATGTCCTACCTAGGTTTTGTATAGATTAAAATTACGGTTCGCTAGCTATGCCTTGTTATTACTGACATTCATGATTTGTTTACATTTTATACATCTGGGGATTTAGATTGAGATTAATTTATTTATCAAAAGTTTACACAATAATTTGGTTAGTAAGCGTATATCTGTACACTAGGCTCTCGTAGAATTATAGGTACTTAGTTCATTTAGAACCGTGCTTAAGTCTAATTATGTATGCATAGGCACTCTTTTTTCCGCATTAAACTTCAAAGAAAGAATATAATGATCTCATTTAGAGTTTGGAACTATTCACAGACGACCTCCGTGAGGCAGATGGCGTGGACCCTTCTAAAACGTGATAGGTTTTTTTAAATAGAGTCCTCATTTTTCCTTTTACACGCCGAAAGGGATGTTTGCCTTACTGTTAAATTCTGGTTTGACAGTTTTTATACATATTTTATCAGAACAACTGAAGTATTTACAACTTTGTCTTGATAATTTACGGAACGTCTGTTCGTTTTACGGAAAATAATCCTCCATCATCAAATTCATTAAATTCTGCTAGAATATTATATTAGGGGCCGGCTTATAATGTTCTTCTCTTCCATTATCGTCTATCGGACGTCAAATCTACACTCCGGAATCGGGTATCTAATTGCTAAATTCATTTGATTTTTAAATCGAGTACAATATAATTTCCTTTGATTTGTCATGTCTAACACATAAAATATATATCACATATAAGATTACAAAAACAACCAATACTATCGAATTCGTTGCCATAATATTATAGTAGAAGTTATAAAAATTAGATAAACGCAAACTAAAATATTATTTCAATATGTATTATTATTATAAGCATAAATTACAACAACAATAAATGTAAAATAAAAAAAAATATATCATCTACATGTATGGCTTAGTTTTATAAACTGGGCTACATCACCTACGGCCTTCACTAAGTGGTAAGACTTGAGTCGCAAGGTGCTGAAAGGTGCAGTGAAATCGCAGATAAGACAAGTTCGTTAAACTTTGCTAATCTCACGGGGCAAGTTCACATCATGCATGAACAGACATAGTTCCAACTTCAGATATTCTTAACGTGGACTAGGGATGATGATGAAGTCAATTGGAAAGACATGCTTAAAAGGGCCAGGTCACCTGTAAACATCATATAAACGAGACTATAGGATATGTTCAAATTAAAATCCAATTAAATAAATTAGGCCAGGCGCGTGTCAGGCCACGCGCTATGTAGGGTTTCGTAGTTAACCGTAGACCCGTTGTAATTTTTTAGAAGTTGGTGCATGTTTTTAGGGTTTCGTACCCAAAGGGTAAAAACGGAACACTATTACTAAGACTCCGCTGTCCGACTGTCTGCTTGCCTGTCTGTCATCAAGTTTTATCTCATGAACCGTGCTAAAAACAGAATACAATAAATAAATCAATATTTAAGGGGACCATACAATAAACGTGATTTGTTTGCTGTTTTTTGCTGGATATTAATAACAACAGGTAGACGCTTGAAATATTCTCGCAACCTCTAAGTAAAGTACACTGCTGCAATTTTCGTTGGGTTCACCTCTATGCGCCACTTTCTGAACCATGCACCTACGCGTACGCGACTCTTGTTCTTGTCGGACGCGTACAAAGCCGTGTCATCGGCGAAGAGGGCAAGACAGTCGAACTTCGAGTTGCGTTTGTCGGAAGACGTCGCTGGTGTACAGCATGAAAAGAAGGGGAGCAAGGACTAAGCCTTGAGGGACTCCAGCTCGATAGCGTGTCCTAATTTTTCCAGTAGCGACATCTAATTCTGTTTAACGTTAACACTGAGGTACGGGTTCTATGCGTGTGTGGTTTGTGATGTTACAATATAATAATAATAACAAAAAAACCATTACGCATGCCCATAAATTTATCTCTGGCTAATAACAGAGTTGCGCCCTCAGATATATTGCGAGTAGTCCTGAACTTTACTAATATCGCGGGCAACTTCTAAGAGCCTATTGTTCCAACTAAACAGTTGATATTATAGGGTTCCTATTTAATATGATATACGTAGTTGGTAGTTAGATTACTTTGGGTAAGCTCTGTAATTCCAAGAGTGGTGTTAATTTCATGGGATTACTGTTTTATTGGTTGACATGATAAAGAACTTTCAACACGGTTATGAGTTGTAATGAGGTTAGTTCGTTAGTATTCAATGTTTGAATTTTAAATGAGTATATCAATTGGGCTTGAATAAGGATAAAAGTTGTTTATCCGGATTTCGTGCGTGCAATATTATATTGGATAATTTATTTGATCATCACAATGCACTCTTACAACAACAAAATACGCATTTAGAAAGTGCTTAGCACGTAATCATTCTATTGCAGGCACCCCACGGCAAAAAAGCTTAAACCACCAGTTAACAATCTAATAGCGAGGTGAGCGAGTATATTAACTGTTATGCCCACCTCGTAAATTAGGTTAAGACCTAATTTACGGCACTGGATTAATAGAAAATTAATATAGAAATTAAATTATTATGAAAATTAAATTATTAAATTAGACCTAATTTACGAGGTGGGCATAACAGTTAATATATTCGCTCACCTCGCTATTAGATTGTTAACTGGTGATTTAAGCTTTTTTGCCGTGGGGTGCCTGCAATAGAATGCTGCCCCTCTCTTGCCCGTAGATGCGGTAAGAATCTGCAGAGGGATACCTCAGGAAGATTGGCAGCAGCGTCTTTCCGTGTATCAACATCCCGTACTGCGCTTGCTTATTTTTCCAGGTTATTAGGTTTTCTGAATCTCTAGGTCAAGAAAGCTTCATCAAGTCCTGGTCAAAGGCCTCCCTCATGGATCTCCAAGCACTAGTCATGAAGGGTTGAAATACTCACCACGCTTGGCAGGCGGGTTGGCGAGCGGAGTACATGTACTGCGCTAGGTGACCACTCGAATTAAACATGCTTGATATTAAATCGGCTGAGTACAAGACTCGCGTACAAAAAAAAAACAAGTTGTATAGATCATAAACCTGAATACCACTAAGTACCAAACATACCTTTTTAAAACCCCAAGCTAAATTAAAACGTAGCGAATTTTACCATTAATTAATTGTGGCACTTCTATCTCTGAGATAACACGCTTCCTAAAGAGGGTTCATATATATTCCCCCTACTTATAAATGGGACAGGAAAGGGGGGAACAAAGAGGACATTGGACATATAACAATGAAGGGATATTATCTATATAGGCTGCTGAAGCTTCGCAAAAATTTCGGCATCCACAGAATTTTAGCGCTGCTGAAATGTTTAGAGGCCTCAATTTTGTACTTTATGGGAAGAGACAGATGGTTCTGTTGAGAGTAAAACGGTTAAATGTTTTACTTTTAAAAGTAAACAGTTTTCTGACGCTACGGTCTTTTGAATGATAAATGGTGCTTTGTAATGTAAACTGAATAACGAAAAAATGGTATAGTTTTATTTATTTTGAAGTGGAAATGCGACATGTTAACACCCGACGCCCAAGAGGGGTGTTATAAGTTTGACCACTATGGGTCTGTCTGTCTGTGGAACCTTAGATCATAAAAAGGTAAACTCATTATGATGTGTTTTTTACTTAAGAGCCGGTTTTATAATGTTTTATCTAAATCAGTTCCGTTTGGAAATTATTGAAGGTTAGGTGTCGGGGGTGTTTAAATTCAATGTGTTTATAATATGATGTCTTTGATGTTTAAGATGATTAATTAAATATATTTTGATAAATAGCCGAAATACAAGCGAACAAAATGAGTGCGAATTACTTTTGTAAGTACAAATATATATTTTCTCTTGATGTTGAATCTCAGGTCAGCTAAAGTAATTTGGAACCTGGTACTTGCCCAAATCATCAATTTTATATCTACAAAGCCCGAATTAAACAAAACTATCTTTATTTATTCAAATCACAGCCATCAATAAGTTTACGTGCTTTTCTCCTTTATCACTTATTACATTTTTTACCTACTTCTTTTTGTCTCAAAAATGCACCTTTTAATTACCATTCTGACTTATTAGCTCTTCAGCTGTGTAACATTTTGACTTAAATGTATCTCTTTTCCTAAACTAATAATTTGTTTACGTGTGACAGGAATGGACTGACTATAACCTAAGGTGGAACGACAGCGAGTACGGCGGCGTCAAAGACCTCAGGATAACACCAAACAAGCTGTGGAAGCCGGACGTCCTCATGTATAATAGGTGAGAATGTAGTGGGGAGGTTAGAAGAGGGCTAATATAAGAGGGTACATAAGAAGAGGGAACTGATAAATAAAAGAAGGGAAAACAAGGGTATATTTTTGGCCCGTGACGTGGTTTATACTATAGGAATTTACTATGGATGTACATGAAAAACCTTTTCATGTTAATAAAGGGAATGTAAGAAAGAAGATGGAAAATGGGGACGTAAAACGAGGGAAAATAAAAGATATATTAGCCGTGGCTTATTAGCTAAGAAAGTGTTCTCGTACTTTGCCATGTGGGAGAGAATGTAGCGGGGAGGTTAGAAGAGGGACGTCAGGGAGGAAGAAAGAAGAGAAAAGGGGATTTTGGGTAATGACGTGAATTGTAAGGAATTCATGCTACAAAAACTTGTCTCATGCAAGTACATGACAATGTAGCAAGGAGGTTAAAACATAACTGAATGAAAAGGAAAGGAGGGATAAGGTATCCCCTTATGTATCCCGTGATATTCAAATCACTTGACATAAAAGTCTAACGAAGAGGTGAATAAACTGAGTAAAATGGGAAGAGAGGGTCAAAAAGGGGGGATATTGTTGGCCTGTGACGTTCCACAGTTAAATGTTATATAAAATTTTTGTCACATGCCATGTAGATGATGAAAATCATTTTTTTTTCATTTTTAAATCATTTATTGGATCAAAAACACGTAAGAATACAGAAAAATAATGAAAAACGATGATATCCGCAAAAGTTAAAAAACATAAAAATGTTAGAAGAGGAAACAAAGGGAAATAGGAGAGCAGGGGAGAAAAATGGGATATTATTTAACGTATCTATCGAGTCGTCATTGGAAAAAGGATTATTATATACTAACGTTACTATTTGATTTAGAATTACTTCTTAGATGGGACTAAACTATTTTATAAATGGGGAGGACTTGAAAGGTGAATAGTACGAAGCCTATACCTTCATTCTATTGGAAGATACATATTTAAAGGAGTTTACTTATTGCCTTACCAAAATGGTTTTTTATTAGATAGTGGTATGAGGTATGTATGTTTTTATAGATTATAGATAGTAAAAATAACATGAAAATTATTAATGAAAATTTATGGAAAAGTAGGTAAGCTTTGAAGGGCTTACGCGTAATATAATGTAATATGTATAATATATGTTGCAGTGCTGTATTACTTTTTCAAAGTAATACAATATCACAATAGAAACCGAAAGTACATAACTTTAAGCTTTGAAAACAATAAAAAATCGTTCACGTAGCAGCAGAAATAAAGGTGCCTGTAAACGGGCTAGAAAAGTTGCATCTTACCGGCAATTTTGTTGATCAATATAGCGCGGTGTATTTTTGCAACTATACCCTTGCTGCAATTTCATAGTGAAATTCATTGCCGAGTGTAGTCCAGCAAGATTTTGCAACTGGATTACCGAGGAATTTCGCATGTAGGTACACGCCAAGCTATATTGCGGCTAGATCTCAGTAACAAACGCCGCGCGTAATTGCGACAGTGGCGCCACGACGCTACGGGACGGGACGAGGCGGGGAGAGGGGAGCGAGGGAAAAGAGATGCACCTATACGTCAGAGCAGAGACGATATACGCCGATATTGCATTAAATTTAAAGCGGGATAAATCATGTGCAATTCTAAAAATCATCCGTAAAATCGCCGGGCTACACAGCAAGTATTGCACTGTATTGAGCGATATAATCAGCAACTTAACGGCTATACAATTGCAGCAAGAAATTGCCAAAAATATAGCCTGTTTACAGGCACCTTAAGTATAAAATAAAGGACTTAACAACGAACATTCAATTGTTTCCACAGAGCTTGCAGTAAAATGTAAAAACAGAAAAATAAAGACGTTAAAGAAGTCATAACAGGAACAGTCATAACGGGCGGGTAAATTTCTTCGCAATTACAGAAAAAATAGGGACGGGTAGAAGGGATATGATTTATCCCATCCGCAATGGGAGCAGCCCTAAATTTGTGAGATGTAAAACAAAGGATTTTTATCCTTTGGAAGGTTTTTTCGACATTTCTGTACGAATTATTGTTGTCCCGCTTTTTATCGGTGCCATCAAGAGGTAAATTGTATTGACGTTTTGTTATTAGCTTATTTTGTGGACGGAAAAATATGGGAGGTTAACAATTATCTCATTAGAGAATACCATTTCATCACCATCATTTTAGGCTCCACAACAATTTAGATTATACTTAAAATACTTTTGAATCTTAGTCAGGGCGTGGAACATAATTAAAAAACATACGCATCCACCTTGTTCGTCAGTTTAAAACAATTTTAACAAACACAAGGATCACGCATAATGGACCACGTTATAGTCAAAATGCGGAAAACCGAGCTTACAAAACCAAGTTTACAACAAAACCTTGTCTTTGATTCTAGCTACGTTTACTATTTTATGCGACAAAATAGCCACGGTGGTAAAGTGTAAAACATACTAAGTCAATAACAAAATAGGTACTGGGGAATATTAAAGTAGGGTCACGATCCATTTTAAATATTCAGGCATCGAAGTTTAAGGTGGAAAGTAATAGGAACACGCCAAATTCAAATTTTGCAGCGTTATCCGCTAAAAGTTAATTGACGGGTCTCATTTGTGAAGCGGAAACGAAATTTTAGCGAGTAACGGAACTTATTGCAAAATTAACTGATATTTAGTTGCGTTTCGCGATACTTGGTGCCCTGTTTCGTTAAAATACATTTTCAGATAAAATTCTGTAACTTTTACTCGAAATGGTTCGGGTAATATTACACGGCTGCGTCGTCACCGGTTCGCTTTGCCTGAACTTGATTGGACACGCTGCCGCGTGTCTAGATGACGGAACACTGTTATTGATGAGCCAATCACGTGGATTGAATTCGAGTTTGTTTTTTTTACTCAATTTGTTGTTATATCCGCTCGTTTGGTTGCGCGCCGCGACGATTACGACCGTCATTTGGTTTGCGTTTTGGCGCGAAATACGGCGTGCGCTCCGCGTCGGCGCTAAGTGGATACTGGGTCGGTTTTTACAATGGAACGTATTGTAGTATTTATGCTCTATGGAAAGGGTTTGAATGAAGCTTTTCAGTACATTAATTCATAATTTACTCTGTGTTCGGGATATATAGAGTAAAACATATTTTTTTATTAATTATTAATTTATTTTTATTTAAAAATGTTTTTGTTTGTAATTCAAAATTTATTATATCTACATTTTCTGCTGTTTATACATAGATTGTAGTATAACCTCACTAAAAATAATAGAATAATTACGTGTCTTCGAACAAAATATTATTCTAATCGTAATTCTAATATGCATTTTATATGCATATTTTTTTTTAATTTTAATTAAATCGAATTAAATTATTTTTTCTTGTGCGACGTAAATTTTATTTGTTATTGTCATTGTCAACTTCACTTGAAGGCTCCAAAACAAACAAAAAGTCGATAAACACTATAGTTTAACAATAACAATAAAAACAAAACAATTATTGTTTTAGTGGAACGCTAAATCACTGGTCAGTTTACTTACCAAAACCAAACAACGGCAAAAAAATCTTTGTAAGTAAGTAAACTGACCAAAACCAAACGAGCGGATATTTGTAGGTAACGGGTTTTAAAATGTTTTTACTAGGACAGTTATCTTGACACACTCGGCAGAGTATGTTTGACAAGTTCGGAAAAATACCAATAATCTATTTTATTTGTGAACTTTATTTGTATTTTCTGTAAAAAAACATAACGGAATAGTTGTATAAGTAGAAAAAGGTCCTTATAAAGGCTGTATCTACGCCTTGCTCGATTAGATGCGTATTTAGTGTCAGTAAACTAAGCTAAAAGTAATAAGAACATTATTTATTCCACGGCTACAGTACCTATTACTGCAAAAGGTACGTAAATGTGTCTATCCTCCATCACTGTATCGGAGATGATTTGTTAGGCATTTAGCGAGAATTAACTATTCATTTGGTATCGATGTTGTGTGAATTTTAGGCTATTACAAAGGTTTAACTTGAATTTGGGCATAATCTTCTATTAAAGTAAGTATATGCATGAAGTATGAGTTTAAGTGCAAGAAAGAAGAGGCTACCATTGATGGATTATATGTGAAAGATTGACATAATAAGCAAGGAATGTATTGGTATGTTACTGAGTTGATGACGAATGATGCTTACAGATTTCAAGGAAATTAAAACCTTATCAGAAACTGTCGATCCTGAAGGGGTTCGAATCAGTGTTGGTCAAATCGATGACTTGACCCTTCCTTATGCCGGAAATACTTTAACCAGCAGCTACGGAATCCTAACGGACCGAATCGATATTCTTTTTTAAATCATTTGATCAAACGTCAGGATTAGGCATAATATTATGACAAATTGTTACAACGAATAGAAGTGAAAGAGTGTTGTCTTTTTCGCTTCTTTCCCTCATTTTAAAAAAAGTGTTCCAAAGCGAATATTAAATTATGTGATTTATACAAAATTTAAATGTGTTTATCTCTTTTGTAAATTGACTATTAACACTTATTGATTTTGACTTTGGGTTTGATCCGTAGCTAAGTTAAAGTACACTCTTCCTAAAGCCGTGTTTGAATTGTCTTGAAAATTTTCACCCAAGCGTGGTAAAATTATGTTCTATATTATGTTATTCTTTAAAAATTACAAGCATTTAGTTTTGTCTGTGGTTTTTGACACCCAACTGAAGTCAACCCTCTGGAAATTCTTATAGATTTCTCTTTATTTGGAATTGTTCTCTGGGATTTCTTTTAATTGAATTTGGCAAAGCTGGTCCCTGCTAACTAATAAACGTGCCAGTGGTTAATAAATGCTACTAAGGTTGGCTTGGTATGCGAAAACATATTGGCTTACTTTACCCCCCCAATTATTAATTGATCGGCTTCCACTGACTAATTGGCGTGGTCACTAAATCTTGTGGTGAAAGTCTACCAGCTATTTACACGGAAGCAGCGAGCTCTGCGATTTATATCGGCTAGTTTAAACATCGTTAGCCTTACAAACAATGGATCCGCTGAGTTTCCTGGCTTATGCCCAATTTAATTTATTATACCGTAAGAGCTTAAACACTTTTTGAATAAATACATTTTTGGCAAAAAGGTTGGCAGTTCTGGATTCAAATATGATATGAAATTGAAATTATCGTTATTTGTATTTTGTTTGGTAACGGTGTACCATCAGCCAGACTGTTCAACGAAAATAGTTAAAATACCAACACCTTTACTTACTTATTTTTAAAGAACGATAGGTACATGTACAGTCACGCTCATAGTAAAGGCTACTAAGGCTTATACCGCCGTGGGGTGCCGTTAGTATGCAGTAAGAGCCTGCTAAGGGATACCTCCGGAAGATGGGCAGCAGCGTCTATCCGTGTGTCAACATCCCATACTGCGCTCACCAACCCGCCTGCCAAGCGTGGTGATTATGGCAACTACCCCTCATGGAGATCCATGAGGGAGGCCTGTGTACATCAGTGGACGTTTTATGGCTGAAATGATGAAGGCTTATAAGTATAATATATAGCCTTATAAGGATACACTAAGGTTAGTGTTACCTTAGTGTATCCTTAACTTAGTGGTATCCTTTACTATGAGCGCGACTGTAGCAATGAAATAAAGGTATGTTTTTATTATTATTAAAATTATCTTTTACACGAATAATTCCGATTATAAAAGTTAACTTTTTACGGCTTCGAATCTATTTTGGATTAAAATACGTGATAAATAATCCTTGTAACTTAATTTTGTATTTATTTTTGATGGACAATTTCACCTCCCAAAAGATAATATATATTAAGTATACCATAATAAGTTCCAGTAACTAGTTAAAATCGTTTACAAAATAGAATACCACTAACAGATAAGGCTCACATTCCGTATATAATAAATATTCCCCTTTTAAAGCGTTCACAAAGTTAACAGGATTTAAATACCTAGGGAATCCCGTACAGAGTCGAAAGTAAGCGTTTCACTGGCGTCTAGCCAAAGTAACTTTGGGTACTTTCAATTATTTTGTGATTTGTTTGTCACGCTTGCAATCAACGTGCTGGTTTTTAGGACTTCTACTGCATAGTAAGCTTTGCCGGTAAAACCACAAACCGAAATTGAAATATAGGTTTGAAGGTTGACTAAGCAATAGGATTGTTACGGGAATTTCAAAAGTTTTCGCTTAATTGACTACAGCTATTTGACCAGCTGAAATATTGAGGTCATTTTTATTTTCAAATGTTTATTTTATTTATTTTAGAACTATAAACATAAACAAACACATTTTAGAAGATATAAGTGTCTACGGAGGCGTTAATAACGTGTCCCACAACATTGTTATAATAAATAAATAATGCTGGAACATTCACACATCATCTAGCCCCAAGCTGAGCAGAGCTTGTGTTATGGGTACTAAATGACTGATATACTTAATTCATTGTACTACATAGATAGATTTTTTTAACCTTAAACAAATATCTGCAGATCGTAGACACATTTGTTCCGAGGCGGTAATCGTACCCGCAACCTCTTGCGTCATAGGCGGACCTTCGCCCGCTGCGCTACAGAGGTCGTATAAAAACAATGTAGTACGTAACAGCATAATATGCTAAGCTGGTATAGATTACGGCCTAAATATGTACCTAAGTATTTTTTCTTCTATACCTATTAATAATTTGTTTAAACAGCTTCATGAATATTTCCGAATTTCTAAAGCGTATATTTGCGAAAACATCGCTACAATAACAAGAGAAGGAAAATGAAAAATCATGTAACAACACAATGAACCCAGAATATTGCCCGTAGTCTCTATTAGGGAAATATTCAAAGACAATTTATACTTGCGCCCTCATCTTTGTATGGAATTCTTGTATGAGGATCTCGCAACTTTAATATTACCATTTTATACAGTGGTTCTGCGGTCACAGCGGATATGATTTAGTAAATGGAATAGAAAATAACCTTACTGGTGTTCGTACTAATAATACAAGAATTTGTCGTTTTATTTTTTTAACAAAGTACGGGAAAAACCATCCAAATCGGTTAAGCGGTTTTGACGTGAAAAGGGAACATATTCACTTTAATATATTAGTTGGAAGTAGGATAGGATAGGATTGAAAAAATAAAAGTATAAAGTAATTTTGTCGATATATCCCTAGCATATTAAAAAATAAAAGCTAATTTGTGAAGTAGAGTTCACTAACGAATGATACATGCGATATTCCCTCGGCAAAAGCAATGGATTAGATACAAGAACCTAGCTGGCCCAATATTTGTGCTTTGATTGGAACAGCTGGCTCAATCTATAAAAACTCTTATTTAAAACGACAGATGCATGTTATCTTTTTAGTGATCAACACAACAGGGTTCAAAAGGATTTATTTTAATATTAATGAATGAACTAAGTGTTTGTTAACCACATACAGATATAACACAAAAAGGTTATCAAAACAAACAGAAAAAAATATTATTAAATAACAAAGCTATTAATAAAGAAAAGAAAAGCATAACTTAAGCTCACAGTATTATGGATCAAATGGTCCCGTCTTAGCTTTATGCTCCACTACCCGCGTAGAGTAGCGCTGGTATTCTAACGGAACCTTTCTGACGTCCCGATCAACCACTGACATTGACATAACACATAAATACAATTCATTTGTTTTTTTTTTTAAATTAGAGTAATGCTTGGTCACAATCTCACCTTTATTAGTATACTAATATGCATAGCGCTGTCTGTCTGTGTATGGGACGATTACAACCGAACGCATTGCACCGAATTTACATGAAACTTTTTTTATTAGCACCGTCACACGTCCGGTCACAGGTTCCGGAGTTATTATGATTTCAAAAGGTCACCAAAAAAAATAAAAAAAGTCTTCAAATGGGCGAAAACATTTTACTTAAGGGGTATCCACCCCTTTACATGTGTATAAACCTAAAAGGGGTGATTCTGTCCACACAAAGGAACTACTTTAGTTTTATGACTGTGTAGTAGGTATTCGGTACCTAACACAGTCACAATAAAATTTTGTTTAAGACAAACATAATATTTCTTTTAGTAACGTACTAAGTATTGATTAGTTTTTTCTCCCAAAGTGTTTGAGCTATCCCATTGGAGCTTGCTTTTAATCCCGCTTCCAACGGTTCCATTTGAAAATTGTTAACACCCATCTAGTATATTGGTAGTAGCTCGATTTCAATTCCGATGATTAATACCGTAAAAGCCTTAATTCAAGTTCGTTGCTATTCAGGATTTGGCACGTTCGCACTTACGTTCTGGCAGGTTTGCAAACAGCGTTTGATTGTGCAGCATCAGTTTAATTTCTGCTGGTGATTTAGGGATAGGGAATATGCAGTTATATCCTACTATAATATTAACCACGAAGCACGTGCGATACTTTAAAAAGCTTGTCCTAGTATTGTCGTCTCAGACTTTCTCCCATGGTTACATGCAATATATACGGGATATTTATCACGATTTGAGTTTGCTCCTATCGTATCTATACAAGGTGTCCCGTAACTGGGGTATGAAGCCAGGAGCTGCAAATTACCCGCCACCAAAGGAATGCAAAGGCGAAGAAAGATTTCAGAAAAACGTATTTTCAGGTTTCCATACAAAATTAAAGTTTTCCAAGTCGCTGTCAACCCTAATGTATAACAGACGTGTATCCGTAATACATACCTACGCGCCTACGTACACCACGCACCTATACCCACATTCAATATACGCACAAGCGCGTTGCGGGCGCACCGCGGGAATCCCCGGCGGTCAATAGGTCATTGCCCGTAACAGCTGAGAGCAGGGTTGTCACTCTTATGAAATTGGTATAAACTTTGAACGTTATCTTATCACTGAAAAACTTGAAAATCAAGAAAGTCGTAGAACAAACGTTGTTTGCCAGGGGGAGTAGAAAACCCCCCTTTCGGCTTAGTACCCCAATTACGGGACACGCTGTATAAGAAAAAGATAAAAAATGCTCTTTAATTTGATGTATACTTGGGATTTGACAGTCAGGCGAGATGAGCGAGATTAAATTAAATAGGAACACAATTGAAACCAAACAGATGTTATTTAATACAAAACCTTTTTAATAAAATGTTCTACCTTATTAGATAATGGATTTCAAATGTTGCTAAGGCGACTTGCCATGCTATAAAATAACATAGAAATGATAAATTACGTTCCGGACAGCTTCTAAAACAAGCTGTCAGAATTACGCGGCTGCTTCGTATTTCGTTCTACTGATGGCACGATCCACATTAATTTAATTCTGTTTATTGAATTAATTGTGTTTATTGAATAAAATAATGCTAATCATTAAAATTTAAAGAAGAGTATTTCTGTCTTTTCTTTACAAATTAACAAAAAAGTTTAAGTGCTAATTACTTATTTACATCCGTTTCCATCTTTAATAACTTTATAACTAACTAGCCGCACTCCGCAGTTCCACCCGCGTAGTTCCCGTTCCAATACTGGGATGAAATTAATTAAAAGTAAAAAACTTTTTAACAAACAAGGTTGTATTGAAACGTACTAAAAATAATAATATTAACATTTTGCATTAAAGTTTAATGTCAACTCAAAACGTCTTTACACAATTTATGTGATTAAAAAGCTTTAATTTATTTTTTACTTTTTAGTTATCACTGGACAGTTGGTTTCTTGTCTGTTCATCTCATGCCCACCATGTTGGATTTAGAGTGATGTTATATAATTTTTCGAGGAAAAACAGAAATTAATAAAATAATTAATTTAGGAAAAACATTTAATTATTGCATTTTTCGATTTTTGGAAAAAAGTACAATTAGCCCACAAAAAATATATTTTGTCGTTTGCGCGCTGCTTTCATGTAAATCTATTTTTAATATTTTTTAATTTTTTTTTTTTAATAATGCTGGACAAATTACACAGCATCATCTAGCCCCAAACTAAGCAGAGCTTGTGTTATGGGTACTAGATGACTCATATACTTAATACATTATACTACATAGATAGATATTTTATTATATAAAGAAAAACACCCAGAACACCCTGAACAAATATCTGCAGATCGTACAGACATTTGTCCCGAGGCGGGAATCGAACCCGCAACCCCTTGCGTCGCAGGCGGGCCTTCGCCCGTTGCGCCACAGAGCTCGTCAAATCTTCATGATAATTTATGGATACCATGGCCTAATAATTGAATTCAAACGCCAGCACTCTCATCCAGGCGGCTACTTCCCCAAACGAGAAAACTTGCAAATGCCACAACATAAACAAGTATAACTACCGATAAAAAAGTTTATTGGCATTATCGTGAGCGTAAATCATACCAGGCCTTGAAAGTACGAGTATCCGGACACAGCTTGGAAAATTGTAAATACCCATTTATATTATTGGCAATACATTTGGCCACCATTTGATGCATAGAGTAAAATATTGCCAGAAACTGTCATGTTAAAAATGTCAATACTTTTTTTTTGTATTTTGTATCATCATCATCATCATCATTTCAGCCGTAAAACGTCCACTACTGAACAAAGGCCTCCCTCATGGATCTTCATGAGGGGTAGGTGTATTTTGTATATTATCATGGAATGACATAGGCTATATTGTTGGACCCTGTAGGAGACGCAACGTGTCCAGTGCGGCACGACGTTTAAAATTCAAAGAAATAAAATAAATAACTCCTGCCCATATAAGATAATAAGGAAATCTCTTCCTTTATAAACCTTGAACTACTGAACCGGCTGCAAAAAAAACTATTTTCTCTCCATAACTCCTGCCCATATAAGTCAAAGGAAGGCCGGATCCGGGACCCAGAACTGGATCGCTGCCAACTTTGGTTGACACATTCGATTATGAAATGGTTTTAAATCACTTACCAGCCTGTGTACTACTGGCACCTTGTTTACAGGCTTCGTGCCGTTTAGATGCTTGCCGGGTTAAAGTATGTAGAGTTTACACCTGACTGTAACGTCATGTCATTTTGCCGTCACTCTTTGTGTGCTGTATGTAGACGTATTATTGCAGTGTTGGTAGCGAAGAGTTTAAAGAAGAGACAAAAAAAACAGTAATATTTGTAAGGGTAATGCTACGTTATGTTTTATATAAAACAGATAATTAAGCGACAAAGTTGATAATTAATGATCAAGTAAAATGTCAGCATACACTTAATACGAACCTCATGTTACATTGTTAGCCCTGGTTGGTTACGGATTGCAGTGACATGCGGCTTGCCAGCAGGAGCCTATGACTGCTTTATCAATCGCATGACATTTTCGTTCCACGCTTCGCTCGCCAAGTGACACGATTGGGTGAGGCCACGTGACTCTATTACGTGGTAGCAGTTTTTAGAGAAATAATCATGCGATTCATAAGCGAGGGATCCAAAATAACTCCGGTTAGGTACTTAACTTGGTGAAAAAAACCGCATTTTTGAAGCCACTTGGTTACGGATCGGTGTGAGTCTAGCCCACCTTAATACGGATTTGTTGGCGGCCCGCCAGCGCTGCTGGAGTGGTTACATGGAGTCCGTGTCTCATTCATGAATACAAGCACAAGAGAATACTTTTGTCGTAGTGTCGCTAGCGGCGATTTCAACTCGTCTACACTCCACTTTATCTTCGCGTGGAATACGTTAGGCTTACGAGGGTTGACAAGAGGTGTTTGAAGTTTGTACAATGTCATTAATATGCCTTTGAAAGCCTGGGACTGAAAAAATCGGATTTTTTGTTACTATGACTGTAGTTTGTTTTGTTATGGTCCCTTTTCAACACGCTTATGATATAGGTCGAAAACACCGTATTCTTGGGCGACGAAATAATATCCTGATTTTACTACGTTTTGCTTTAAGTACAATATAATGGTGCTATAAATGTAATTGATTAAGCCAAACTTGTTAAACTAAATGGCATTATAATTTTATCAAAAACCTATTCGTGTAAAATTAACTCGTGAATTAGATGGTTGACGAATTATTAATTCGTCAACCGAGCAGTGCTATAATCCCCGTCAACCTTAGTGTTAACCGCACAGATTCAGCTGAAACCAGTTTAAAGCAGTTTTGTCAAAGCGGCAACCAAGTCTCATTGAGTTAGACATTTCAGTTAAATTACCTGATGGTTTCTGGAGAAATTGGCGACAGGTTGCAAGATCGTGTCGGGAAATGCGCATTAAAAGGCTAAGGATCTTAATGTGACTTGCACCAATGACACCGCTGCAAAGATAATGTTGTAAAGTTGATATAAGATATTTAGGAGAGGTTTTTTTCGCGTACTGTAAGGTGCATCAACGTTCTATGTATGTACAGGGTAATACTTGATACAACTGATTGTGTACGTCTTTAACCGCCGCTGCTAAAATGACAAGTGTGACTCTAGCGTGACACTACGCGTCCCGCTGTACTACATTACGTATCTCGCGACAGGTTTGTAACAGGCGTAAATCACGCGATCATCGCTGTCAAACGTGAATTCCTTGCGGTTATATTATACTAGCCAAACTCTGCAGTTTAACGCGCATAGTTCCCGTTCCCGTGGGAATACGGAGATAAAATATTTGTGGAATATTGTGAAAGAATTTTGAAAATCGGTCAAGTAGTTTTTGAGTTTATTTGTTACAAACATACAACATACAAATCTTTCCTATTTATTTATTTAACACTTTAACACTCTAAATGAAATATGGTGTGGCGTGTTTTATTAATATAGCATATTTTGCTTAAACTAAAGATAAAATATGTTAATATAAATATATATATATATATATATAAAGATAAAATAAATACAATACCTGAAGGATAAACTAATAAAATATAATTAGAAATTAACATATACTCCCATATAATATATGTATGTTATAAAAATATTATTATTATTAATTATTAATAATATTGATATTTAATTAGTTTAGGAAGACAACAAACAGCACAATATTTTTTTTATATTTTTTATAATTCACATTCAAAACCCTTTCAATTAAATTTTTATTTTCAATTTAATCATTTAATTAGAACGGTACAGAACCACTTAAACTTATTAATATTCTTATACAAACAAAATTAAAACAATCCAATTAATATTACAATATAAAAAGGATAAAATGTGCATAATTTATACTCGTATGTCAAATGAATAATAATAAATATTGAGAAATACGAAAATAATATTATTAAAACAAATAAATCATTAAATAGTCACATCATTAATTTCATAAAATGTCATACAGCAAATATGTCAATTTCTGGATTTCTGGAGGTTACAAGCCTGTTAAGGGCACCAAGTGTGCGAGGCAGCGGAGAGTTGGCGCGTGCGACAGTTCGGCATGAGGGTTTACCATTAGCCTATGTCTCCTGCCCTGGATGTACATAAATATTTGGCACAAACAATTGTACCAATTTATTGTGCAAGTCAATGGCGTCAATAAAATTGCGAGAGATCTTGCAGAAGGTGACCATTTGGTCATATGCTCTCCGAGAGCTAAGGGAGTCTCCAAGGCACCGTAACAGAAATTTTGTGTAACACTGTTCAATGTAATGTTAAACGGGTATTCTGCTCACACTTCTTTAACACACCATTCCCTGATGAAAGTTTCCTGTGAGGAACTGAACACGTTGGAAACCTATTTGTCAACGTAGGTTAAACGTGAGTAGAAAACCCGTTTAACATTACAATTTATTATATTATTCTTATGAAACTTGAACAGCATACGTACCTTTGGTTTTTTTACCAGATATTTGGGACACGTTGCAGTCTCCATAGATACTCCATAGATCGCATACTCCCGTGACCATTCACGAGAGTATGCGATACAATCTCACCTTAGATTACATTAAGTTGTAAAGAATTTCAAGGATTTGTGGTGTTTGATCGTGAGACAGATGAACGTTTACTAAAGAACCCCTGTGTATAAAATATTAGTGGGCGTGTTGTACAAAGTGTTTTTATGGCTGGCTACTTGAGTTATGTATGAGTGAATGAATGGTGGGAATATTAATGGGTATAGAGTAAGAGTTGAGTCTTGGCATAAATGGTGTGGACGATGAATGACACTATTACAGTAAGTTTATTATATTGGCACAACATGGCTTGGTAGTTATTAAGTGTGTTGTGATCTGAAATATAAGAGAGAGGGTTTAGTAAAGAATGAAAGAATAACCATGTTTTGCCAATACCACATAACTTGAGTTACTATGGGCAGAATTATGATATTAAAACTTTTTATTTTATTTAAACTATGTATATTAAACCCATTATTTACACTGTTCTTAAATGTTTCAGCTAAATTAAACGTATAAACATCTAAAAGACAACGAAATTTGATCAGTCATGATGCCTACTTAATTGGCTGATCATATTTCATTTATTTTTTTAATCTGTATGACTAACCAGCATTTTGGACTTCCCTAGTATTAAGTATAGTTTAACTTTTGCATTAATTTCAGCTCTTTCCTACTTTTTTATTACTAAACTATAAATAAAAGCATTTTTAGCCAAGTGACAGCACAGTAGGAGATATCCGAATGTAGCGATTGGTACTTGGCTGTTTTTAAACTTTTTTTTGTTGAAAAGTAACAATCGTACGCGAGATATTTTATAAATCTGCTACTCGGTGCTGCCACTTCTAAAAAAGAAATGTAAACGTACATGGCACTCTAGACGCTGATTTGAAACACCACGGTATCGTCTTTTCGCTTTATCAGAATATTTAAAGAGACAACACTGGGTTTAACAAAACACAGTGTTTTTCTGACCAAGCGAGAGGACGATCTGTAATTTCGGTGATGAATCTGCTAACGCTGTTTAGTCATTGAAATTACAGTAAGAATCAGTCCCAGAATCATCTGACGCACTAAACTAAACTAAAATTAAAAGCCTTAACTCTAAAACGCTTTATAAACCAATGTATATATATTTTTTTAATTAAACTGAGTTTTTTTCAGTTAAAGAAACAATAAACACTACAAGAAAAACTGCCTTCACTTTTTATTTAATATGGCAAGCTTTTCATATGCAGCGCTTTATATGTACCTTCTATCTTTCGCATTAATAAGGCAATATTTTAAACATTTAAATTTATTTCGTAGATGTAAGAGATAAATGAGTGCGATGTAAACTTTTTAATGGAAAGAGAATGGTATCTTGATCGAAAAATGCTTTAAGGAAGCATTTTGTTGGGCATCTTGAGCCTTGATGAGGGTCAGATGGCTCTCCTAATTTATTACTACGAATTGCCCGCTAAATTATTAATTCAGACGAAAAAACCCGAAATCAGATAATTAACTCGTTCTGTCCCAATTTATAATATGACACTTTAGTTTTTGTGGATTTATGAGGAACCTATCCTAATCCTATAGAGCTTGATTATGATAAAATGGTTATCTGACATTTTTGTTATTCGTATATAGTGCTGACGAAGGTTTTGACGGGACTTACCAAACCAACGTGGTGGTCAGAAACAACGGCAGTTGCCAATACGTGCCCCCGGGCATATTCAAGAGCACATGCAAGATAGACATCACATGGTTCCCCTTCGATGACCAACACTGTGACATGAAGTTCGGTAGCTGGACTTATGACGGCAACCAGGTAGACTACAGTCGAGTTTCTATAGCCTATCGATCTAGAACAGTACCTCTACCATGAGCGACACAAACTAACGCTAGTGTCTATGAATGTGTATGAAAACTTGTACAGCGCCTCTAGCGTTTAGTTTGCGTATTAGAATGTGCAGTAACTAATGATAGCGACAATGCTCGCCTTGCTTCTTCCACATAAACTTAAAAATCGCACAGAATGTTTCAACGAAAGCTTTAGTTAATGTTTTTGTTAATAAAAACAACCTATGGAAAAGGTACAGGTAATCTATTACCTATGGCGAGAAATGATCAATTAATTACAATAATAAAGCATTCAAAAATAATAACATAGGTATTTTGTTTGTTGGTATTTTGATAAATGGTTTAGTGTGTCGTCTATTTCCTAGCACGCTCTCTCTAAAACAGGAATAGACAACACTCAATTATTTTTAAACTACGTGAAAACTATTTGAAAAAAGATTTACTCTATGGGTAATCGATTACTCAAAGGATCGATAGGTATAGTTATATTTTCAAGTACAAAAATTCTTATTTTAAGTTCCGAATGGAATTTATTAATAAGAATTCTTCTAATTGGAATAGTTTTAGATAAGTGTAGGGTATTATAGGGTGTGTCAATAATGCAAGGGAACCTTGTGAGAAACCAGAAGGATATTATTATATCCCAAACGTTTTGTATGTACTATTTTGCATGGAGCAAAAGTTTTGTACATAAATCAATTATAGGAAGAAACATCAAACTCTTTCCATACGTATACGCTCCATTATTTTCACTGGAATACTTTCTATACCTTTTTAAAATTTTTATGAGCTTGTAAAATATATATTTTTTATATGTATGAAATATGTTATGCCAACTGTAGTTAGTTTTGTTTGATCTATTTGTCTGTCTTTCTGTCCTTTACACGATAATATTTTTTCTTTCAATTTTTAATGGCTGTTATGATAAATATTTTTCCCTACACTGTTACATGTAGTTTGAATTAGTTATATTGACCATCTTCCTCTAAATTATTTTACTCATAATTAAATACTGCTTGAAAAATACGTTTGACTGTTAGAATATGCACTCAAATACTCTAAAAATTGTTTTGTATATAATCACTCAATTATTGAGATATACTTATAAAAAGTAGCTTACACACTGGTTACAAAGTTATAATGAGATTTTATAGTGTACGCAAAATGTATAATATTACTTCACGGTGACGTCTTGACATTTCACTATAGTTTTTTTACATTACCAAACGGTAACAGTATAATTTATATTGCTCAAAATGCAAAAAATCCAAGCTCTGCACATAATGCGCTCAAGTGCTTTCCTGAGATTTCTACAGGCTTAGGCAGGCATCCACCAGTGATTTCACTGGTATATTTAAGTATTTTTTCTCTTGGTAGGTTTACCACTGTGCACTATTCTGAAGACTGGATATCCCAAATGGACTCAGGATCGATTACCGAATAGTTTCATCTCGAGTTTGGGTCAAATCACCACTTACAAAAGCGCATTGTAGTTAGTTCTGTAGAATAGTCAGACTTCCCCAAAAACAATATGCAGTGTGTTATAAATAAAAGAGAATTTACCCGAGTAAATACTCGGGTAATTATTTTTTAGACAAGAGGCATTGGAACTTTGTCTCTATATAAAAAAATATTTATTTTGTTATATACTGTGACTATATTCCAGTAAAAATCTTGTGCATATTGATTAAATACAAAGGTTGATAATTTACTACGGCCAAAATTTGTTTGGCTATACCAGATATTAATTGTTGATAAACATTATAAATGAGGTTTCTTTGGAATTCTAGACCAAGGGTTTTGGTAAAAAAATTCATCGTTCTCATAATGACATTGCCTTGACCTCTTTGGTCTATTCTTCACATTTTTAAATAGGGAAATTATCGCGTAGTAGCTTCGCCTGCGTAACAACACCCATGGTCCTGGGAATACTGGAGAATACACAGGAGTTTCCATGGAGAAGTGATGGTAGTTATGCAACTACTCTTACACTATTTTCAGAAATCGGTTAAGCTACGTTCACTTTGCGGCACACGACACCAATAGTATCTTCACACTATATGTAGGTATTCATATTAAGACACGCACTACACCCTACATGCGAATAAATATATTTCAAAATGTTGGGAGCCTTAATTCAGCGTCGCGGTTCAAGTACGGGTGTTTATTGATTTCTATAAATTAATTGCATTAGTGAGACAATTGTGACTTCTGATCACATTATAATATGTAACATATAATAATAATTACCGATCACATATAATAATAATTAATAATAATTCCGGCTTACCCGTGAGCTTGACGAAGCACAATACATCGAGCAGGCTGGATTTCGGAGTGGATAATCTACCACTGACCATATCCACACGGTGAAACAGCTGATGGAGAAGTGTCACGAATTTAACCGGCCCCTTGTCAAGGCCTTCGTCGATTACGAGAAGGCCTTCTACAGTGTCGCACATTTGGCCGTGTTCCACGCTCTCCATCGCTGCAACATCGACTGCCGCTACGTGGATATTCTCCGAGAGCTGTATTCTTCAGCCACTCTGCAGGTACGAGTCCACGATCTCACCGGTCCAGTTCCAATACAGCGGGGGGTTAGACAGGGTGACACCATTTCCTCGAAGCTTTTTACAGCTGCTTTCGCGGATGTAATGAAATTCCTTGATTAAGAAAACTGCCGTATTAACATTAACGGTGTCAATCTGTCTCACCTACGGTTTTCTCATGTCTCACTTACGGACGACCTGGTACTATTCGCAGAAAATTTTGACGATCTCCAAAATATGCTCACAGAACATAGCTTTGCATCAACAAAAGTAGGATTGAGGATGAATATGTCCAAGACGAAGGTTATGGCGAGTCACTCTTTCAACACTGATTCTGCTGTCATGGTAGGAACTGAGAAGTTGGAGAGAGTCGATCAATATATCACATATTCTATCCTTTGGCAAACAACATCAGCCAAAAGAGATATCAAAAAGAATACAACTTGGATGGGCAGCTTTTGGGAAGTTAGATGACATACTTAAGTCAAGTAAGGTCCTACAATGTCTTAAAACCCGCTTTCATTGCGTTTAGTGCGTTCTGACTACCATGACGTACAGTGCCGAGACATGGACGCTCACGCAGGAGACTGTGTACAGGCTGCGAGTTGCACAGAGAGCCATGGAGCGCACCATGCTCGGTATCAAACTAATCGATCGAGTTCCGAATATCGATATCCGACAAAGGACAAAAGTACAAGACGAAGTCCAAGACGTTGGAACCAGGATAATGGAATTGAAGTGGAGTTTGGCAAGACACCTCGCAAGGCGTGGTGATGACAGGTGGAGCAAGGCAACAACATAATTGTGGCCGAAGATGGGGCATAGAAGTGTCGGGCGACCGGTGGCGAGGTGAGTCGACGACCTGGTACACATCGCAGGGCGTCAATGGATGCGACTGGCACAGGATCGTTGTGGATGGCACAAAATTAGGGAGGCCTGTACCCAACAGTGGGTGAAATCGGGCTGTGGATGATGATGATGATGATGATTTCAGGCGTGAGAACTGGCCGTGGGAGCCTTTGAGAGATCCACTCCGCTACACCAACTAAGGGAGGCAGTCCGATCCAACTTTTGCCCGCGACTTTATCAATGTCGTCTGCCCAACTTGCTGCCAGACGACCAACGTTTCTGTATTCTTGACTCGGCCACCATCTGTTATAGCTTCACTACACCTGCCATAACCACGCCTCGCACATTATCATATCTGAGCGATAATTATAAAGTAATAATTCCGCCAAACTTCTAGTAAGTCCTTTCAGAAATGGGTTTTACATAACAACTTTAAAATAACAAACAAATAGCAAAGTTGAGACAATACTGCGCGCAATGATTAGCCGTTCAATTTAGAGGCTATCGCTCTCCTACTATTTTATTTAAAAAAAAAACCGTAATAACTAAAGCGCAATATTACATCAGACACTTCACCTGCAAATGGCTGCGCTCAGACATAAAGTTTGTCAATAAGCCGTGAATTATTCCAAGGAGTTTTCCTCGGTCGTCTCATCACGCGCATGTTCAAGTTAATCTAACTTTGTCTGGCACTCATATTGCCTTGCTCGTTTTAATGAACCAGCTCTGATTAAGGAATCCCTAGACAGAGCTTAAGAAACTTAAGGCGGTTCAAGGAACGTTGTACATTTTCTTTCATCGTCTCTTAGTATAATAATCATAGCTGAAGAAAATGTAGTTATTCAAACCTATTGAAATTAGGTCAATACACAATTCGAGTAGTCCTGAATTTAGTACTTATCTAATTTTTAACTTTTGCAAAACCTTTTCGGAACTTATCATTACAATATATATATATATATATATATAAAAACATATTGTTATTTAACCCTTAACCAGGCTATGGACTGAGCGTCTCCCACATCGATTTTAAGATGTTATTATCCGGTTATGGCAAAGTATCTACTACAAACTGTCAAACATGACCAAATAAAAATATTCCCCAGGGCCACAAAAAATAAATTGTCACTGTCATTGTCAAATGTCACTTTTACGGGCATTCTTTCAATGGTCGTCCGTGTAACGGTTGTTTTTGTGAAAAGTGCGGCGTATTTGATTGATTATGGCGAACCGGAGAAAGGTAAGTCGTACGATTTTTTTATATGTTGTAGAATTAGAGTTTTTCTAGTGATATGTGCATAAATTATAAGTAAATACTCGAAAAAATTCATGATATACCAAAATAAAGCATGTGGGAAACCATATTACCTTAGCCTGTGAAACTTGGAATTATTGTGGGATTTATATGTACATAGCCCGGTGAATTGAAATCTTTATTTTATACTAGCTTTTTGCCGCGAGTTTTCTTTTTTGGTTTGCTTACGGTCATTTTACATTAAAAGTTAAGAAGATATTACTTACGTTTTGCTCTATGGAAAATTAAATATAAATTGTGGGTAGACTTTTGTCGTCATTGAATTCTTAGTCAGTATAATATTTACCTACTTTAGTGTTTTTTTTTTGTTATACAGGTATTACAACAACATCAGATCGAAAAAGTGCTCAGTGAGATGTTTTCGTCAGAGGACGAAGATATGGATCTTTTATGGATCATTCAGATTATGTCCCAAAACAGGAAAATAGGACAAGCGGTCAAAATATGAATGCGAAATTTGGAAGGTAACATTGTGTATGAAATTGTACCACCAAGTCAGAATCTAGATTTCTAGATGATGAATAAACATTTTTTTATAACTGAAATTAAAAATAAGTGCCTACATTGTATGTTTCATTCGTAGATTACCTATAGTTTTCATTAAGAAGTTCTAAACTAAAATGCTTACAAACTTACAAACATTATATGTAGATATAAAAGTCAGTCGTCTGGACAAGCAATGGGATTATGTTTTCCCACATGCTTTTTTTTAGGTTTTTAGATAATTTTCTACATATAATTGATGAAATCTCAAACTAAACGTTATCACTCATAGAAATCTATTAAAAAATCACTATTACTATAGGATTTGTCCGAGGCCTGGTAAAGGGTTAAACATAAGTGTATTTGTATGGCATTTTCTAAAACGGATAACTCAATGCGGCACTTATATAATTTTCATTAGCATCGTAGACAAGCTCAATACAAGGTCGACTTTATTCCAATCCTATTTGATTTAAATTTAAAGAAGTCTTGCTTCTCATCGAAATGTTTTATTCAAGTCCATTAAGCTCATCTGATACTTGCTGCCCCAAGGAAAAACAATGAAGTTATATTTTATTTTATATTCTATTAGCAATATGATCGCATTTCTAAAACAAACAACGCGGAATTCAGGCTGTGCTTTCTGTGCTGAAATTATTTGGCTGGATAAAGTTTTCTACATTTTCAAGTTAAAAATATAGCAATCAAGAAAAATTTGTTGAAATGTCCCAATATACGAGTATATTGCAGCTGGCGTCGATGCAATATTGAAATTCACCTGCACATATTTGCAACCTTTGACATTTCAACCGTGATGCCCCATCCCTGGAAGGATATGAAAATGTACACTTTATACAGTAAAATATTTGAGCCAGTGTAAAGCAACAGTTTTTTGAATAGTCGAATAACAAAATTAGCTTGATTAAATGTCGTTCTCTTTAGTAGCCAAACTTTTTATTTTTATTTTATTTATTATACTTTGTCGCTTAGCACCCATATCGCCAAACTTTAAAAGCAGAGGTGTGTTACCTCTTCACGCAAAAACTAGCGTACGTATGAAGCTGACATTTTGCAAACGTATAGATGTTAACTAGGATTAACAGATACGCTACTTTTTATCCGGGTACAACGCATGCGAAGCAGCGGGCACAAGTTAGTCTGTTATATAAATAAAAAAATAGTGAGGATATTTACACACTTTTGAATAATATAACAATAAGTTATGAAATACGTCTCCAGTCTACAACATATTAGAATGTCTCATCACTGTAAATCTAAATAACCATTTGTATGTAAATGCTTATACTTCTCATAGAACATATGCTGTAAACCAAAATTGCTACTATAAAATTCTACATAGCCATTGCATAGAGTGCATTTCTACTGAAACAAAGCAGACCGTAGACGTTAAAACATCGAGCACATATTCAATAGAGGGGAAATAAGGTAATAAGAATTCCGAAACACATAAGTGCTTTGCACTAATGCAATGACAACTGTCTCTCGCTTTTGACAGTATACGCCAACAACCGACCGAATTATGAAATATTTTTGACGGAATTCTTGTTTAGACTGGTTTAGACAAAATAAATGACATTTCCTCTCTATTGGGTATGTCCTCAATGCGCTAAAATCACCCAAGTGGCATTTTCTTTAACGTAGCTTTGACATCATAGAAGTATCTAGATTTTAAACATTGGTATAATAATCTATAGAAATTAGTCAATTGTTTTAATCAATCTTAAGATGACTAAGTAAGCATATTGCATGTATACGAAAAGCTGACTTTAGATTCCTATATTTGTATAGTAAATTGTTTTAGGTAACAATAAATAAAGATTTATTTAGTCTTAAAATATTATTGGCAAAATTAATGTTCAAACAATCGTTTCTGTGTTGTATAAGGATTAATTTTGCTAAGTGGCATTTATGACTTACCCAATTTCAGCTAAAACATCTTAGTTTTTTCTGCTTTTGAATATGTTATTGTGTTTCTTAGAATTCTTATAAAAATGGAGCGTATAGAGTATGGCATTATTTATAAGCATGTAGTATCCTTTCCCTGCACGTGATGTTTCTCACATTTCCCTGAATTTACTTGTGTGTAAGAACAATCGGTAAAAAACCCGAGAAAGCATGTGTAAGCACGGTTACCAAGCATGTGTAAAATCGATCTTATGTGTATGAGGTTACAATCTATTTCGCCCTGACAGCTGGATTTGGTGCTAAAAGACGAAAACGGAGGAGACTTGTCGGATTTCATCACGAACGGAGAATGGTTTTTAATAGGTAAGTTTTAAGCTGTTTATTGGATGGATTTCTAAACATTTTTTTCTTGCATAAATATCTATCTGCAGAGATTTCTTGTTCTGGTCCATAAGTGTCGAAATAAACGGACTACTTACCGTAACGACTACTGACTCCTTTGTTGTATGCATTTACAGCTTTATCTTCTATGACGCCTAAAGATATCTTTACTATTATATTTTTAATTTTATTCTCAATACGCTTGGCCGTTTTAATTGCAAGTTTAAGGCCTTATTTTCTTGACTTATGATGTTGTTTTGAAACCTCAACAACTATTTCCGGCCAATTGGGCCCGATCTCAGCAACAAGTGAAGTGGAAAGTATCATAAACTGTAAAATACTAGTACTCGTATTGGTTAACACTGCGAGTAAATTTTAAGGCCACTTTGTAGACTTGGACAAACACTAGCCAAAATGTTGTTTATTGCTTTGACCTTTTTCATTACTTAGTCGCTATATTTCATAATTTTCATTTTAACTACAAAATGCTAATTTCCCCAGGAATGCCGGGAAAGAAGAACACGATAACGTACGCGTGCTGTCCAGAACCCTACGTAGATGTCACCTTCACTATCATGATCAGGCGGCGGACGCTCTATTACTTCTTCAACTTGATCGTGCCTTGCGTACTCATCTCCTCAATGGCACTGCTGGGTTTCACGTTACCGCCGGACTCGGGGGAGAAGTTGACGCTTGGTCAGTATCTTTCTTAGGAGTAGTAGCTAGAAAAATTATGTACTATGAGCCTCCTAAATAGAGCCTCTATAAATAGTTACGGAACATTACGTTGTCATCGAATATCTTTCATGCTAATTTATTCGTTCATATACGAGCAGTGTCGCAGCATCGAAATATTATTTCATAATATAATAAAATAAATACATTGAAAACAGCCACAATTGAGTTTAACAACTAGAGAACTATCAAAAGGAGTATAACTCAATTTAAAAATCAATTGAAACATTATTATCTCAACAAATGCGACACAGAGTTACAGGGGCGTGCTCAACACTGCAAAGTCGTTGTCTAAACAATGAAATTGCTTTAGTATTTTCTTTGCTCGCGCATTTATAGTACCACTTATATATTAAAATAAACAATGCTGAACCGAGCACCATCTAGCCCCAAAGTAAGTAGAACTTGTGTTATGGGTCATCATCATTTCAGCCAAAAAACGTCCATTAATGAACAAAGGCCTCCCTCATGGGTCTCCATGAGGGGTAGTTGCCTGTAGGAGTAGATGTGTTAGGAGTGATTAATAAAAAACTATAGATTTTTTTGCAAATTCATACTTATCATACATAAAAAGATACCCAGACCAGAGCCCAGATCAGAGATCTGCAAAATGACAAACCACATGTTTGAGGAGTCTAACCCGCGACCTCTTGCGTATCGGCCGGCTATTGGACCAACTGAACTGAGGTCGTCATTTTTTAAATGGTTATACTTCATCATTCCAGCCTTAAAAAGTCCACTACTGAACAGGCCTCCCTCATGGATCTCCATGAGGAGTAGTTGCCATACTCACCACGCTTGGCAGGCGGGTTGGCGAGCGCAGTACGGGATGTTGATACACGGAAAGACGCTGCTGCCCATCTTCCGGAGGTATCCCTTAGCAGGATGCAGTAAGACTGCATCCACGGGCATGAGAGGAGGGGTAACATTCTACTGCCAGCACCCCACGGCTAAACTTATTTATACTTTATTGATTAAACTATTTATACTTTATTGGTTTTAACTTAACTATTTATACTTTATGGTTATACTTATTTATACTTTATTGATTAAATTCAGGGTTCCCCTTCACCACTAAAATCTTGTAATATAACAGTATTACAGGTTGGAAATTACAAAAAATACTTCTTATCGTGTACTACTGGTGTACGAATAAATTTCTAAAATATATTCCCACTGTGTCTCACCCAATTGAAACAGTAGGTATAAGAATTATTTTTCTTTTTCCTTAGGCCAGAAGTAAAATTACAGCACACATATGATCATAATTTCTTTTCAAGTATAACTTTTGTCATGCAGCATTTTGTGACAATGGCGAGACCATTCTTAAGATGAAAGTTAGAGTTATTTAAGGTTACAATGTAATTATCTACGATGAGACCAAAGTCTTTAAAATCAGCTCCAGTGGAACTAAAAGTGTACTAAAGTTTAATAGGTAATATTCTGATGAAAACGTTCTGATCTGAGTTGGAAATTGGCTCCTTAAATTAGGCGCAAGGTTTCAAGATATTTCATTATTTTAGATTAAACAAATTTCAGAGAACAGATATTTCTTTAAAAGTGTTATAGACTTCGTTATGTTCAACTATGTGGTATAATAATACTAGGAGAAATAGAAATATAACGTCAATTAATATTCATTTTGTAAAAACGGGAATTACTCACGTAGTATTGTAACGTCGAAGATTATTCCGACAAGTTTCGATTTTTCAAGAAAATCATCACCATGGGATTGAATACCCGTCCGCGCGTGGGGCCGACACGATACTGTCGTGTCGACGTGTCGTGTCGGCCCCAAATATACTATTCATTTTACAAAAATTAATATGTTTCATAATGTTTAATTTTAAAGTTTTAGTAATGTATAGCATAATCAGTGTTGGCTGGTGCCTACAGGTATCACGATCTTGTTGTCCATGACCGTGTTTCTGAACCTGGTCGCTGAAAAGATGCCTCATACGTCGGAAGCTGTGCCTCTCATAGGTATCCACACCTAGCGCAACGAGATCCAAAAATGGCACGTTACTTCTGTTTTCCCATTTTGAGTGGCGCAAGAATGTCTATTTTTGACCTTTACTTTTTGTTGTCTACGCAGATTAAATTCCTTGTGAAAATATAAATTGAAAGAAACAAATTATGTGCAATCACAGCGTAAGCGGTAAACGTTCTTATAGGAAAACATATGTAAAGTGCACTAGTGGTTTAGACTGTGGAATGACTGTTTGTGTGTTTTAGTGTTCTAGGTGGTTACAACGGGGTAAGTATTGTTTGGTAGCTATCACCAGCAGCACCGCACACTCATCAACACATTGGAGGGAAGGTTTAGGTGATTCGGAGAGTTGTGTCCTTCAAGGGGCATGTGTGGGTGTTAACCATGTGTTTGTTCACAGGAGTCACTATTCTTCTCTCGCTGACGGTGTTCCTCAACCTGGTAGCTGAGACCCTGCCGCAGGTCTCCGACGCTATTCCCCTGTTAGGTACACTATCCACACCTTACCCTGACCGTTCTTTCTCATCCCACTGTATCCCATCGTTTGGTTTTACTCTTCACAGACGTTGTTTTGATTTCCATTTCCATCTTCTCACTATTTTTCGTTTTGTTAGCTTTGAGTTCGTTAAACAAAATTGTTAATTAGAGTTATTTTAAAACATTACAAGGAGTAAATTATGTACTTGACTACGGTTTTATTGATTTTGGGGTATGTAAAGCTTGTTATTGATATTAAGTGGTTTGATTGTTTTTGTTTTAAAAAGCTTAAAATAAAACTTAATGTGTTAGACAAAAACCAAACAAACTTTGATTTACTAGTTTAGTCAACAATAAAATTACTTGTACTAATTTCACGTACTCTTCGTTTTATATATTAGAGAACTTGGAATCGATTTCGTGATCCATTGCTTACCTATGCTTGTCAATTCGATTGTTTTCTTGTTTTCTTTCTTATTATAGCTACTTCAAGTACCTACATGAACGTATTAATCTATAACTGGCATGGCATGGTCTCTGTTTATTTTTAAGCAAGAGATTTGACCTCTTATGGAGTCTGACGGTAAGTCTTGATCTTTTATGACAATTCTGTGATCATAATTTTTAAGCATTCTTCAATACTATCTACACGTAATCGATTCCATGGTACAGTTATTTGTGTTTAAGTGTTTTTGTCAATGTAATTGTAACATCATGGCGTTCGTCTGCCGTGCTTTCAGGATACTTGGAGGGTGGTGAGATATCAAAATCCCGGAATATATAGCCCTTCCTATCTAAAACTAAACCAAGTAAACGTGCAAACTAAATCTAGAATTAAACTCTAACTAGAACTTGCATGTCTATTTTATTTTATTTTATGATTTCACTTGAGCCCTTGATACCAACTTAGCACACACAGGTTAAGAATGGTCTCTTAATCCAGTAAGAAGCGTTTATATCTGCATCACTTTACTTCAGGAGCAAAAGTAAATAGAACCTTTTATTTTCATAGAACATTATTAATCTTTGCAGGTGTAACAATTCTCCTGTCGCAAACAGTTTTCTCCCTATTGGTGGGGCACGTCATCACAAAAACCTCAGAGGCGATCCCCCTAATAGGTGAGAAAAGACTCCGCGTTAAAGCTGAAAGTCCTAAAAAAATAAAAATAAACCATCAAATAGACACCGATAAATAAAACTATTTGTGCGGCGAGGAAGATTCTGAACCACATCAGGGTGTTCCTCAAGGCATTTCAAATGTCATAAGAAAGATCTAAATAGCAAATGTTTTTTTTTGCTTTAAACTTCTAAATTTGAAGGAGAGCATAGATTTACCTACTTTCTGTTTCAACTTGCATTTTAGATTTACGTCTCTGGAGCCTACTCTATGCTTTTACAGCTCTTGCGGCTCGACACTTGATACAGTTACTGCACTTTCGATTCGTGCTAGAAAATACGTAGTACTAACGAATTTCAAGGTAACCACTTCTTGTAATGCATTAAAATTGACTCTGTTTTTGCCCACCAATACTTCCTTTCTTTATTTTCTGTTTTTCTATTGGCATTGTAGAATGACGGCGTTTTGACCGGCATGAAGGATAAACAAGCACAACTCTCCTCTAAAACTAAGTTTCTAAATAGATTTCGCTTGTAGTTTAAAAGCATAAGCTGAACTCGGGTTAGACAAAGTGGATGCGGGTTTGAGGGTCCAGCCTCCAAGTATCTCGGGACACTGGTCTCGCAACTTTTAGCTCTGTCGTCCTTTATTGACGGCTAGAGAACTAATTGGAATTGACAAAGGGATTAAGATAATCTTCAGCTTAATTGTTATTCAATTGTTTCATAGTTGTTCCTTTGTCGATTGTTAGGGAACCTCTTTATACTAACTGAAGAGGTGTAGTTTGAGTTTGAGGGCATTGAACGCTGAAGAAGCGCTGTGTTGCCACTGTAGCGAAACTATGACGCCACTGTGACACGAGTGGAGCTGCCATTTATAGAAGCATTTTTAGAGTATAACCTTTTTACTGCACGACCAGTATGTGTATAATGTTAAGAGTCATCACATCACACAAGTGCTTCCAAAAGCGTCCTTAACTGCAGTATGAAAAGGTTCGTCTTAAGTAATAAGAACATTTTTTGATGTCTGTTGTGTTTACTATTAGTGCTTTATTTTTTATTATAACTATTAACTTTATAAAACTAATAAAATACTGAATATATTTTTCTTAAGTATCTCATAGGGCATTTAAGTGATTTGTGTGAATGTTCTTATAATAAACACAGCAAACAGTAAACAAAGTCACAATAAAACTGTCACAGTACCGCTTCAGCTCATTTACTATGTAGTGCACGATAATGCATGCTTGCTGTCGTAAAATAGACTCTAATATAAAACCACGTAATATCAAATTAACAAACCGCCGTATAAAGTTGAACGAGATAAAGTACCTAATTTTCTCCTTAACTTATTTTACTTTGATCATAAGCTCTAAATAGTTTTGAGCGTTTTTATTTAACACAACCACTCGCTTCTGGAAAGTACCTCTAAAAGTAATGAATATAAAATAAATATTCGTCGTGTTTAATTTCGGATGAAAACATTAATATGAGTTCTGAAATAATCTACATAAGACTCCGTGTTAATAAAAAACCTTTAAAACAGTCACTTTCATTCTGACCTTTTAAAACAATTTTTCGTGTTTACTCTTTGATTAAGGATAAGTTATGATTTCAAGAATGATTTAACCTTGAATTTGAGAGGCGATTGGATTCAAACGAAATACGCAGACATTCCCACAGATTCCAAAAAATTACGAGTATGTCATTGAATTAATTACATCGATATGTTTATTTAGTGTACCAACCCTATTATTATTTTTAAAGATATTATCCATGAATTGAGGATTTTTAACTCGATGTGTAAAGTTTAAGCCCTTTCTTTCTAATTTGTGATTTCGACTATTGAAATCATAGGACATTTGTATATACACGTCTTTTCTACCTGCACTCAAAACTTAGGTTTAGTAAAAGTTGCGACATGTTATAGAATATAATAAAATACGAAGTGCAGCGTCAAAATATCGGTAAACTCAAACACCCCAGCAACATAAAGATATTATGTGGCTAGACAAAGGCTTTCCCCCAATTTTCGTAACTGTACCTTGTTTTTGACTCACCGTATTAAAACTGTATCAGCTAGTAAAAGATCTCTCTAGCTCGTACCCTCAACTATTGGTCAATATCTCGTTTTAAATACGAATTGTTTTCATCACCACGACAGTAAACAGTGCATCCACACCGCAGTTATTTTTTCGGAGCAACACCGTGCAACGCGGTAACTTAAGGTTCTGTAACTTTTGGACCATCGGATGTTGCTCAGTAACATTTGAAAACATTGTTCTACAAAAAGTAACCGCGATGTGAATACACCTAAATGTTACATCGCATACAAAGTTTTAACAATCTTAGTTAAATAACGTGTAATAATTGACTGCGACAGGAACTTATTTCAACTGCATCATGTTCATGGTGGCCTCCTCTGTGGTGCTGACGGTCGTGGTACTGAACTACCATCACCGCACCGCGGATATACACGAGATGCCACAATGGGTAAGGATCTTTTTAATTAAATTTACGTAGGTCCTGTCTTGCCGTGGGGGGCCAGCACCAGAATCCTGCTAATCCTCTCTTGCCCGTGGATTCAGTAAGAAGCTGCCAAGCAAGGGATACCTCCGGAAGATGGGCCTTTTTCTGTATTACGTACATCCCGTACTGCGCTCGCCAACGCCTGCCTTGCGTGTTGAGTATGGCAAAAATCCCGTCATGATCATTAGTTGGAGATCCACGAGGGAGGCGTATGTCCAGCAGTGAACGTCCTACGGCTGAGAGCGATACCAGACATGGGATCTGGCTGAAACAAGACCGTCAGTGGTGGAGTGATGAAGAAGAAGCCTATACTCCCCAGTGAGTGCTTGAGGCTGGTTAGATGAATAGATAGGTACACACGACGCTAATACAGGCTTATGACACGCTCGATATAGACATATTTTATGTAAACAAAAACAAAGCATAATCGGTTTTATTTATTTATGTATTTATTTATTAGGACCACCAACAAGAGATACACAGAGTCAACACAATTTAAAACTTAGGGACTAGAAAGAAAGACTAGACTTAAAACTAGGTTTATAGATTTGGGAACTACAATTCCTGCCACAAAAACATAAAAATAAACCATCTCTCACTGAATTAGATTTTTTTTGTAAAAGAGTTTGTACGATATGTTTCACACAGTTTTTCCGTGTACGCGAAATTCATCTAATGGAAACTTGCTATGACGTGAGAACAAAGCACACAAATAAAATTAAACTTTATTTCAGATAAAGACGGTGTTCCTCCAATGGCTGCCATGGATCCTGCGCATGTCGCGGCCGGGGAAAAAGATCACGCGCAAGACGATCATGATGACCAATCGGATGCGCGAGCTGGAGTTAAAAGAGCGGTCCTCTAAGTCCCTATTGGCGAATGTGCTAGATATAGACGACGACTTTAGGCACGCACCGCCTCCGCCAAATAGTACTGCGTCTACGGGGAATCTTGGGCCAGGGTGAGTTGAAATTGAAAGATTTTATTAATTACTGAAGTATTTATATTCTGGCAGAAGCTATGTAGAGGAACTCCTTGTGAGGTCCAATTAAGATAGTTAATGAATAGGTTTGGACTTGAAAAAGGAAGGTCAAACCGATATGTGATTTGATGATAATATTACATTAAATGTGGTATTATCATGAATATCAATTAGCTGAAATTTTCATCTTTCCCTAACTGTTCTCAAGTTTCTTTATGTTCTTTCTTTTGCTCACTGAGATAATTATTCTCTTGGAGGATTTTCTAAGACAACAATTCTCACAGACGATCATTCTCTCAGAATTGTATGTGGTTTGATGATGATACTACCTTACCCCCCGCAGTTCTCAAGTTACTTTGTGATCTTTCTTCTGCTCACTGAGATATCCATTCTCAGAGAAGATATTTTTTAAGACCGTAATTCTCTCAACCGATCATTCCCTCATAAGAGAATCTCTAAGCTTATTATTCTCACGATAATTCTCAGAGATGATCGTTATAACAGATGATCATTCTCACAGACGATCATTTTCACAATTGATCTTTCTCACAGACGATCATTCTCACAGAGGATCATTTTACAAATGATCATTCTCACAGACGACCAATCTCACAGTCACCCATTTATTAGAGACTAGCTGACCCGGTGCCCGCTTCGTTAGGCGGTAATTTATACACTTACAAATACTGTGACTTTCTATTAGTAAAATAATTTTGAAAATCGGTTAAGTAGATCCAGAGATTAGCCCCTACGACCTCACAAACTCACAAACTTTACCTCTTTATAACATAATATTAGTATAGAAGAGAATCTATAATTCGAATTTGAAAAGAAATACATGAGAATGAATAAAACATAATGACATCTCCACTTAAAACAAGATTACCAAAGAGTTGTGCTAACAACTTAGCTTTTCCAACTAGCGCTGAAGACGGCTATGGTACGTCCTGTAGATGCTCGATATTCCGGACGGATTTGCGGCGCTCGTTCGTGCGGCCCTCCGCCATGGAGGACGTGGGCGGGCTGGCGCAGCACCGGGAGCTGCACCTCATCCTGAGGGAGCTCCAGTTCATCACTTCCAGGATGAAGAAGGCTGACGAGGAGGCGGAGCTGATCAGTGATTGGAAATTCGCTGCGATGGTTGTTGACAGGTGAGCATTCGATTCGTTTGAACTTTGTTTGATTAAGTTGTGATTCGATTCTGCACAATTATACTCTGTTCGATTTGTTTCCATTTGAATTTTGTTTGTTGAATTGATTTTTTCTATTTGAGGGTTTTTGTTTGAGTAGAATTAGTTAATTATTTATATAAAAAAATCTGTTTGAAAACCAATGTTTGCGTGAAAAGTATCGTGTTTACATGATTTGTCATAGAATATAGACCTAAATTAAAACGTAACGCATATTACGCGATCACAACACAATCCTTATAACTATATTGGATTATCTGGTATTTTATTATGAAATTACTACTATTATTATTTCCAACTGATCTTACTGCTGGGCAAAGGCTTTTTTTTATAAAAGTATTTTCATACATAAACCAATACAATTTAATAAAGACAAAGACTATAAATACCTATCATCTTCACATAGTAATGTGTTTTAGCCTCGTGCAAACATAGTGGAGGGCGGCGGGCAAATTTTACGTGGGTTGCTGGCATCACCATGAGGCGATGCCAGCAGTGGATGATGGGCAGCAGTGTCTTGGCGTGTCTTCAACAACCTATACTGCGCTTGCCAACTCGCCTGCTAACCTTCTCATAATTGTACAAAAAGAAACCAGGCCCCGAGTCCTCGGCAGCGTCGCTAGTTCTGCCTACGGTAGCAGTCACGGTAACGGCGGGGCTAGGGGTGCTGCAGGCCGCTTCCAACTGCAGTATTTGGAGATCCTTGAGGGAGGCCTATGTCCAGCAGTGGATGTCCTACGGCTGATATGATGCTACTCGTGCGACGCTCAAACAGCAAAAAAAGAAAATAAAAAAAGAGGGGTGTTATAAGTTTGAAAGTATGGGTGAACAATCGATTGTTTTCAAATATACCCAAGTGTGGTATCAAATGAAAAGGCATTATGTGTAGATTGCGAAACTGAGGAACATTACAAAAGAAAATACGTAACCTCTGTGGCTATACATAACTCAGCCGAATTCGATGTATAATGCTCGTAAACAAACTGTCGATATTTAACCTAATAATAACTTTCTCTCTGATCAAGTTTTGAGGATTTGTGATTTATTTCTTTAATATAAATTATAAATAAAGTAAGTCGAAGGAGAACGCAGGTACAACATGAAGTAGGTAATCAAATCAATTAGCAGCAATTAGCGAATGGAGCGAAGTTAGTCGCGAATCTCTGGCCACGACCTCATCAACGCGGCGCGATATTTCTTGTAAAAATACGGTTTTGAAAACACATGACACTCTGCCTGCACCTTCCGCTTTCTTCGGTCGTTGACCAAGACGCCTGTTTTATTTCGATCACCTATAACTATTATCTCGGTCAAAAGCCAACCCTTAGGAAGTAATTTATTGTAAGTGTGACGGGTTGTTTACAAACATTCTACATCTAACTTGGCTGAAGTATGGGTTAAGTGTCGGGGGTTCATTAAAATATTTAATTTAACGACCTCTGTGGCGCAGTCGGCGAAGGTCCGCCTGCGACGCAAGGGGTTGCGGGTTCGATTCCCGCCTCGGGAGAAATATTTGTACGATCTGCAGATATTTGTTCAGGGTGTTCTGGATATAATAAAAAAATATCTATTTATGTAAAGGATTCATAACTTAAATCGTTTATTTAACATAAGTATTTTATTATTTAAAATAAGGTGATTGAGTCCATAGTTCCCGAACAAGCCTAGGCTGTACTTCAGGATCCTGTGTATATCTTATAATTAAAATTTCGCTTATGTCCAATTTTCATTAGCTTAGCAGAGTTTATGTATTCATAGCACAAGCTCTGCTAAGCCTGGGGCTAGATAATGCTGTGTGAATTGTCCAGCATTTTTTTTATAAACTTGTGACGTAAGTTGTTGTTGCAGGTTTTGTCTGTTCGTGTTCACGCTGTTCACCATAATCGCGACGGTGGCCGTGCTGCTGTCGGCGCCGCACATCATAGTCCAGTGACCGGCGCCGGCGCCGGCGGCGGCCGAACCCGAGAGAGACTAATATTAGCGTTACCGAACGATATTTATTACTATTTATAAACACGTGGTTCACACGCACACGTCGCATAAATAAGTCGAAAGACATTAAATCTTAAAATAAAAAGAAAACCTTAGTTAAGTCCGATTTTAAACGATTGTGATGTACTAGATGTTGATGAGGTTAATTTATTAAATGATAATGTAATTAATGTTAATGATTTAAATTTGTATCTCAAGAGATGATATGGTTTTTGAAACATGAAAGACGAGGCTAACAGTGGTGATGAGTAATTTGTATAATAGACGAATAAATTAAGATTATAAAGCGAACTGTAATTGATAATGGATTCGGTATCCTTTAAAGTAAATTGAGGGATCACTTGACGACCTTCAGGGTCGGTGTACATATTGGATCTTTGGTAGAGCGAGAATATCTAAAATTAAAGTAACAAAGTCAGTTCGCTGTTTGAAAATTATTTGATTAAAAGAACAAGGGTTAACGGTAAGAAGTCGGCGTGTCAGTTGGATAAATGAAGCGATAAATGAAAATATATAGTTATAACTGCTGGAATTGTTTAAGGCGTGGAATTGACGAAATCAATTAAGGAACCAACTAAAGATAGACTAGAGGAATAGACTCAGAATTGTGCGTATGTAAAAACTTGCGGCGGCGCAATCTTCAATAAGTATAACGTAAGTTTAAATACGAGAAACAAATAACGATTAAATAGCCAATTGATGTTTAGAATGATATTATAAGTCCGATACACCATTAGGATATAACTAGTAACACATAGATAGGTACATGCATTTAGCCATAGCAACAGCTATAAAACCATACATATAATAGCCAACACGCAATGTATATACAAGTAATATTGCTATGTGTATTTGTATATAATCGTAGAAAAATCGGAAAAAAGACTAACATATTCTTCACTATAACCACCTGTCTTTTTGGACGAAAGCACCTTTTTAACTTATAATTAGGAAACGTTATACATCAAAATCAGATATCAAAGTCCAAAAAGACGAATTAAAACAACGAGTTCGTCGATTCGTCATATAAAAAAATCATCAGATTGTAATAACATCGTCAATTTGATGGCATCTGACGAGTTTTGTCACACGCTGTGACTTCTTGAATAGTTATCCCTAAAGCACTACTCTGTAGCATCTTTTTATAATAATAGTTGTATTATTTAATGAAATTAATTCAATCTTGTCTATGTCCATTCCTCAATTTCACTCTTATAGGTGTCGTGATAGCTTAGTGAATGTCGTGTCCCTTTTAGAAACAGTCCATTTTACACAGAGAGAAGTGGACTTTCTACGTTTATCTTATCTCTATTACTCTCTGTTTAATGTGAAAGTGTACGATAGAATAAAAATAAAAATTAAAACCGTATACTTAAGGAAGCTCACTAAATATAGTGATAGATTAAAAATTCCGCATTTCTGGGTGTTAATTGTAAATTGATAAGGTTTTTAATTTAGTTACATCGAAATGTGTAGGTGTAAAGTTTAGCCATTGGCCGATATTTCGAAAGAAATTTTGGGAAATGGTGATTTCGTTACATCAAGTTATGAAATACGCTGATGCTATCGTTAAGCTGTTCGTTGCGAAATGTTTATATACTTACGTTGTCCTGTGGCATAGTTTACTGTATTAATAACCGTGTGGTGCTCAAAAAATATCAAGAGAAATATATTATTTTACGTAGAAAAAGTTATAACTTTACTTTCCCCTATTGTTATATTGTTTTGTTATGCTTTATCCATCGGATTGTATTCGTGAAATAATTAGGTTTGTTAGTGCCAAACATAGGGTTTATAATAAGTTGATTTATATAGTTATATATAATTGATAACATTGAGGGAATTATTGTAAAATACGATAAAAAAACGAACTAGGGTGTTTGTAACTTAACTTAATGTAACTTAATGTGTATGGCTTGGGCCGCTACTTGGAGTTCATCAGCCAATTTTAAACTTATTAATAATAAAAATATAATATGAGAGGTTGTGAATAACGATGTGACACTCACAGCAGCGGCTCAAAGTTAGTTTAAAATATACAATTAAACGTAGAACAATCTACAATTTTAAAATATAACGGATTAAATGCCTGCTCGGGACCGGGTTAGAATAAACGTACAAAATGAACTGAGACTAATAAACTTCATGCGACACTGTTTCAACCTTCGCAGCCGAGCATAGCCGTCGGCACGGATTATGAAACTTCGAAGAAGTGAGGGCAGCAAATCAAACACTAAATCTACGATATAATGTTCATATTCACTGCAGGGAACGTCTTAACGGATCCGTGCCGATATTTATAATTGTCTTATTATTACTAACGTCTTGCTATCTTCTTAAAAGCTGCATTGAATAAAATATTCCAATATTTTTTTGATTCAACGAAACCAAGTATTCTAAGAAAATATTCTTGTAAAAATTGAAACATTCGGGCTTATTTCACGTAATTTACAAAGAAACTTTTTAAAAATATATCCGAACTCACACAAAAAAGGACCTTCTTTAGAAAAATCTACATCTACACTATTTTCACTAAAAATATTTCCTTAAAACCGTTCACATTCGAATTTTAATTTATGAATTACATGTTGAAATCTTCTAAGAAAATTAATATAATGTACGTTGCTTGCATCTGTAGTGTGGACGGAACCGCTACTTCTCTTCAACAGCATACAGCACAACAGCAACTAATGCTTTAAATGTAAAACAGGTATTTTGGAATTTCATGTACATTTCTATTTCTGACGCTATACCTATAAGAATTTAATATTTCGATCAACATTCTACTATTATAATTATTTTGTGATATTATTTTAACGATAAGATCACAACAATTGTTTATTCGAATGTATTCTGACCACTGTCGCGTATTTCAACAAAATGCCTTTTAAGGGTATTCTCTAACATCTACTTCACATAAATAAAACGTCTGATCTAATTTTATTTTGAAGTGGGAATCGGTTTTACAAATAAAACTAAATCAAATTTTGTCCAAATTTCATCATAAATCTTAAAAAATACCGGTTACTCTTCGCATTTATCACAACATAATTTGCGTGATTTTTGCTCTCTTTCTACGCAACACCTTTGACACTATCACTTCACAACAAAACTCTTCAACATTAAAGAAACAGGCTCATTTACGCAGATCTAGCTTTCTTACTATCCAAACATTATCCACATTGTGTTCCTGGGCTTAAACATTAATTAAATCAAATTAGTTAATTATAATCATGACTGCAGTAAACTAACTCTTGGACAAGTTGTATTCGCGTTAGCTAGCGAAATAAAGAGACAGGCCAGTAACTGTATTATATAAGCGCGCCTTACTCATTATACTAATAACAGATTATCTCAGAGAGTATAGAATTAAGAATAATTGAGGAAGCTTACCGAACTCTTCACGAACTCTAACGCGAACAACTCGTCCTGGGGCTGATTTAATAACCCAATATAATGTAAGTTTTTAATCAAAGCCCCTATGGAGGTTTTTATAATAGAAAAAAATAATAATAAAAATAAAATACAAAGGTAAATTTGTAAAATATAAATACGCGAACGGGTAAAATGTTTATTCGTTAAATTGACTATCGTAAGTAGTATTCGATTTGTATAAAACTAAAATAATTAAAGCAATCTGATTTATACTATTTTGTAGTTTTATTCATTCAACCTTGTGCTTTAAAATATCTTCATTTCAGCCGCAAAACGTCTACTACTGAACACTGGCCTCCCTTCCATGAGGGGTAGTTGCTATACTCACCTTGGCTTGGCAAGCGGGTTGGCGAGCGCAGTACGGGATTTTAATACACAGTACGACGCCATAATGGTAATGCAATTTAATGCCCATCTTCCAGAGGGCAGCAAATGCTAATAATGCTATAAAATATGTCCTATTACAAATAAAGGGTAAGGCTAAGTCGGCGAGTAAGTAGACTATCCAAATAGTTATTCGTGATTCCGCGCGGTCATATCTACCAGGTCTACAAAGTCTCAGCGATGCAGTAGCTTCATTTAAACGTATTTTAAGATAAAATCTTGAATGAGAAAGCGTGGTCAACAAACTTTTCTACGGCAAACACCGCAAGTATTTTTTTTGCTATGGTAATCAATAAACACCATAAATAAAAACCCCGTGTTTTAATAGTTTGTTTTTTGATGGCGGTTCGCATATTGTAATCGTTACCAAAGGAATAAATAGACTTGCTAAATTTGCTTTTCTGATATTTTAAGATATTTATGAAAACCTTATGCTGGACATTTCACACAGCCCCAAAGTAAGCAGAGCTTGATAGAATAATATAAACATAGATATCCAGACAAGGGAAAACTATTTGCAAAACAATTAGAAACATTTGACTCGTGGCGGGTGTCGAACCTGCTACCTCCTGCGATTCAGTCGGCTATTAAACCAAATTAGCCATGGAGGCAGTCAGATAGAACAAATATTGAAAAAGTTACAAACATACGTGTATGTGTAAGGAATCATCATTTCAGCCGTAGGACGTCCACTGCTGGACATAGGCCTCCCTCATGGATTTCCAGTTATTGAGGTTGGAAGCGGCCTGCATTCACCGTGGACCAGCGGTCTTCACCAAGACATCTGCCCATCTTGTAGGTGGACGTCCTACGCTGCGCTTACCGATCCATGGCATCATCGGGCTACATGGTCTGCCCATTGCCAAATTAATATGCAAATCCGTTTGGCTACGTCGGTGACCTGAGTTCTCAGACGTGTAAGGAATCAAGAATGGTGCCACAGTTTATGAAGCCACATAACGTGCTGATCTCAGTCGTTAAATCGCAGTCTAACAGAATACTATTCGAATTTTCAGTAAGAAATTGAATTTCAAATTCATCTGATGTGATTTTGCAACCAGCCATAGAATGTCGTGGAACAGCAGATTTTCCTCTGCATAAACTGTGATGTATGAAGCTTGGTTAATTAGAAAAACGCGTGTTATGGGCTACTTATGTGTATGTATATAGTGTTGGCTGGTACGAGTGGTATGTACTCGTACCTCCGACTTAAAGAAGGTCGTGGGTTCGATACCGGCCGTACACAAATAAGATAAGATAAGATAAGATAAGAAAAAGTTTATTTGTGTCACTTATAATAGATATACATTATGTTACATGAAACAAACAGATGATAAATTATTGACAACAAAATTTGGTCGTCACTCAGCATAGGCAATAATAGAGAACCTATAATAATTATAAGGACCCTACCATGGCGCTGGTTTTCAGTGACGCCAGTTTAAACTAGGTACTGTGCGGTATGATACAACTTATGATGAAATACAACTTACTAAGCTAGATAAAAAACAAAACAAACAATGATTATTACAATTAAAACACTAAGGACGAATTACATAAAAAGAAGAACATTAAAACACAATGATAATACAAATGGATTTTTCTTTCTTGAAAAATGTATGCGCACACTTAACACGCTCTTTAACGGAGAAGGAAACCCGCGGCCTAGTTAGCTTCAGACGTATTGACCTGTTATTTCCTCTGACTAATAGCTGACTAAGCGGACAGGATGGTATAGGTGCTGGGCAAGTCTAATCCATCTAACAATGTCCCAGGCACTGCAGCGTACCGTTCAGCATGATTAGTAGTTGCTGACGCTTTATAAATTATCTATAATAGATGCAAAGGCCATGTATATCGCGGTGGAATGTTATACTTGATGAGAACACAATATGAAGGACTAGGAAGGCGCTATGAAGGAGGGTTAATTACAAAACTGATATCATTCATCATTTCAGCCGTAAAACGTCCACTACTGAACCCAGGCCTCCCTCATGGATGTCCGTGAGGGGTAGTTGCCATACTCACCACGCTTGGCAGGCGGGTTGGTGAGCGCAGTATGGGATGTTGATACACGGAAAGACGCTGCTGCCCATCTTCCGGAGGTATCCCTTAGCAGACTCTTACTGCAGGACATGAGAGGAGGGGTAACATTCTACTGCCAGAACCCCACGAATATAATAATTAGTTTAAATTAGCTTATCTGATTAAGTAAAAGTTTTAAAAAATGCACGTTAAAATAACTCCCTTACTTATAAATGCTGATAAAATCAATAGAACTACTAGATGATGATATACTACCACTTATGATTATCTTTTGTTACTTGTAATTCATTTAGCCAAGTGTGTGGTACACATACGTGCACAGACTCCCCCTTGGCCTGTTTTTTGTATTTCCAAAAGCCCAGATGGTAAGACGTCAATCGATCAACCTCAATAGGTACCGATTCTATAGAATCGCCAAAATTTCACAAAACCCCGTCAAATTCAACGTGAATAGTAGTACGTTTTTAAAAAATATTATTTTGCGTGAATCCTTTGTCAAACTCACTCTTAGCCAGTCTTTTAATTCCCAAAAGCTCAAATGGTAGGAAGCTAGCCACCAGCCACAATACCATGTTTTCCGTCGACGCTAAAATTTTACGAAACCCGCTAAATTCAACGTGAAACCTTCGTTATTGGGTTAGCCAACTTTTTTATTGGTCGCGACAATGCGGTTGGGATTCGATTTTGTTTTAAGGCGTTGTTCATTGTGTTTAAGGATAAAAAATGTTGACTTAGGGAGTCAACATGTAGGGAAAGTCTGTTGACATTTCTGTAGACCTTTCAAGCAGGAACAATTCCACCAAATATTGGTGTGTTGTATCTTTGAGGGCTCAAAGCAGCGTTTTCGATGATATCTTCTAGTTAGCTTGATTTTTTCGACATAGTAACAATCACGAACATATTTTAGCTAAATAACACACAAACATTCCTCTTGAATCGATCTGTCTATTAGTGAAAATCGTATGAAAATCCATCCTGTAGTTTTTGAGTTTAGGAAGAAGAAGATGAAGTTTCCGGAAGCGCTTAGTACCAGCTTCTACGTTGTTTTGCGCTCGAGCGTCGTTTCTCGTGCGTTGTTTCTTGCGCGGTCGGGCCTACCCATCGGGTGTGTCAACTTTTTTTATTTTGGCTTGATTTTGGTGCTTTAAGGCGATTGTTAGGTTTTAATGTAATTCATGGATGTAAAAGTTGACGTTGGGAGCCAACATGTGGGGAGAGCTTTACAGATACATGTTTAGGAAAAACTCATTTGTAGGTATAACGCCCTCATTGGGGTAACTCGACCAAAAGGGGTAGAATATTTTTTAGACGCAGCAAACTTATAAATTAAATAAACTTATTAGCTAAATCAGTTATTAAGTAACAATGGTTACATGTGAGAATTTTGAGCCGTATGGAGGTCTCAATAGAAAAAGAAGCTTTTGAAACAAGGCGTTGGGACTTAAGGTCCAACTAGTCGCGGAGGCAAAGTCGTCAGTGGGCGCGGCCTAAATGTATGCTATCTCACCTGACTTAGTGTGTTAACCCGCGCACTAGAATGAAATGCACAATGATTCATCCCTAAACCGACCGCGCAAAAATATGTGAATAGACTTTTAGCACAAAGGATATTTTATATATTATTATAGAAAAACTTGAGTGTAATCTTTTCAAATAACATTTATTTCAACTTTTGAATAATTAAACTATGTCGGAACGGTGTTTATTTTTGAGTTTTCTTTCTTCTTATATTATTTAGTTTCGTCCAAAGTTGGGCTAAAATCAGTGTTGAAATACGAACGTTTAGAAGCTTGTATTTTTGAATTGAATACTTTTTTTGTTTCTTTACTTTTTTTACGGTTTGCGGTGTAAACAAACATAAATTATGACGAGATAAATTGATATAATCCTTAGTGTTGGATGGTTAACGTCAAACAGTGGAGTAGTTACCCTTCCACGTTTGTATGAAAAGATGGGCGACTTCTGGGTTGACTGATGGGTTCATCCTTAATAGAAAGCACGGTTGGAAAATATTATTGTAGAGGTCCAAAATGTTAGAGATCAATGAGGGATTCCTGTCAGAGTGGACGTTGTACAGCTGATATGATGATAATGATACCTGCCTACCAAATAATAAAACTTACTCTAATATAGAAGTCTAAACGCGAATATAATCTAACTTTTTCTCACAGACGTGCGTCAGAACTGCCTTAAGTTTGGCTCATGTCGACCTGTCAATTTGCGCTCGTCCGGAAAAACTTGTTCCTTCCTGAGCCAGGTGTTCCAGCGAATTATACAAATCTGACGGGCGCACGCAGCTAGACAGGAGTTCTAAACTATCTAAAGGATTATCACGATATATGAATGGATCAGTACGAACATCGCTTTAGAGCCGCTACTGGAGTAGAGACTCCTGTTGCAACTCTTTAATTGTAATTTTTCGAATTCGACGTAAATGAGATCACTGTGTTATGCCAGCTGTTGCCAGTGGATGCAGTAAGAATCCGCCAAGGGTTACCTTCGGAAGATGAGCAGCAGCGTCTTTCCATGTAACAATATGCCGTACTGCGCCAACTCACCTTTCCTATTCCAAGCGTAGTGAGTAATGCAACAACCCCTCAAGATCAGTACATCCATGAAGAAGGCCTAGGCCTCAAATTGAGGTATTCAGTCCCCGTTAAGTTAAATTTTAGAGATAAGTTATAAAAAAAATTTGCTACCGTAGCGTCTGCCCAAGTCTTATTCCACTCCCGTCAGGTAAAAAAGTTTGTTAGTTGCGTCATTAAAATTTCCAGCTACCGTAGTGTCTGCCAAGGTACCGAATTCAGCTCCCGTTAATTAAAGTTTGAGAGATGCAAAATAAAAATGATCCATAATGAAAAAGCGATCCGTCATCTCACAGAGTCATTAAAGAGTCAGTTTTGAATAGCAATTAATGATGAGCGTCACGCCGTGGGGTACGGCATCAGAATGTTTCCCTCCTCTCTTGCCCATGGATGCAGTAAGAATCTCCCAAAGGCATACCTTCTGAAGATGGCCAGCAGTGTATTTTCCATGAATCACCATTCCGTAAAGCGCTCGCCAACCCGCCTCTTGATCTTGGAGATCTTGGAGGCAGGCCTATGTTCAGCAGTGGACGTAGACACCAGTCCTAGCTTGTAATTTTTTTAAGGTTTCCCCTTAATTAATCATTTACCTAGAAAAACGCTCCAATAACTATAAGTTAAAAAAGTTAAAACAGTTTGTATCCCATTCAAAAGGCAATATGTCGAGCGAGATAGGGATCTTATAATAAGTTTTTATTTTATCAGTTCCTGGCTCCCAAGCACGTATAAAACAAGCTTCCCGGAAAACAAGGGACATCAACTTTTTCACTTACTTCCCTCCTTAATGACTTTCCAGAAAGTTCTGAAAAAGTCAGGGTCGAATCAGGACAAAGTTCAGGCTGACAATCTCAGGAGTTCACCGTGCAGATGGAGCAACAAATCAAAAACTTGGGACGGTTAAAATGTTGGTGTTTTAACGGCGCTGTCACGATTTTATCGCTTAAACTGTTGTCTTGAACATTATGGTTGAATTATTGTTATTTGTTCCGTGCCAAGACGTGTTCGGGACGTAGACTGTTTATTTCCTACTTAATTTGTTTTATCTGTTTGATATTGAAAACGATGATAACCATATACAGGCTGTATTATAATATGTGCAATAACCCAAAAGGGCTCTGATCAACCCAAGGAACAACTTTAGTTTTGCGACTTTCCAGAATTCGGTGGTTTTCATTCAAGAAAAGACCACGCAAGTTTTAACTTCCATACCTGATGATTATACCTATAAGTAAACCTGAACGGTAGCTGACTCTTGACAGGGTCATTGACCTCCGCGAATAATTGACGTAGAAGTAAAAATTTTAGTGAGGTATTATCGGAGGTACCTTTCGCATTCTTACTGACCTAATACATAAATAGTTATTGATATTTTTTTTCGAAACGTTTTTTGAAAGTGAAATAGTTTGATCTTAGTCTACGCTCCAGCTCTCATCGTCATCTTCATTTCAGCCGTAAAACGACCACTACTGAACACAAGCCTCCCTCATTAGCAGCAGGCTCTTACTGCGTCCATGGGCACAAGAGGAGGGGTAACATCCTAGTGCCGGCACCCCACGGTGAATATAAATGACTCTTAACTTAACTCGGTCAAAAAACCTACCCTTGGATAATTCAATTTTAAGTGCCACAGTTTGTTTACAAACATTCTACATTGAATTTGGATGACGTATAAATTTTCCGCCGTGGGGTGCGGGCAGTAGAATGTTACCCCTCGTATCATGCCCGTGGATGCAGTAAGAGCTTGCAAAGGGATACCTCCGGAAGATGCATAGATGTACGTCATACGTAATGACACGCCGATATTCACGAAAATAAACTCGAATAGTTTGAAGAGCGCCATCTATTGGGAAACTTAAGAAGCTGGACGCGCGATATATCACATTAATTGAAGAATTGCATACAGTGGCGTAGCTACCCAGGGGCTAGGCGGGGCAGTGCCCCGGGGCCCTCAAGCTCAGGGGGCCCTCCAATCCTTACCAGAAATTTCGATCGAACTGAACTTTTAGAAATTTCTCCCATTTTCAAAATAAATATGACAGGCAACCCCACTTTAATCATGACAACTCAGTTTTTTAACTTTCTGTAGGTTGGCAGTGTTGCAAAGACATTTTCCACAGGACGCGTTACTCGGCCGATCTCGCCCTATACCCCGCTGTCACTCAGTCAGCCTTTTAGCCTAACTGACCGAAATTGTCTTGTCAGTGCGTTGGTGGTTGTCGAGGACAAACATTAGTTAAAAAATTTACTAGGTGTATTGTTTTGTAAAAAATATAGTGACTGATCCGCCAATATTTCTTTTCAACATGTACAATTTTATCCCAAAAAAGCAGCTATTTTTTCGTAAAATTAAATAAATGTGATATAATTATTTCATTCATACCGCTATTTTAAAAAGTACTCAAATTTTAATGCAATTTAACTAAACTTGTGACCTACCAAAACAAGTCTGGATTATACCGTTCATTTTCCATTCGTTCATTACAAAGATATTCATAAATGTTAATAATAAATATGTACATATGTATAAGAAAAGAAAACTATAGGTCCATACCAAAACTGTATTTTCGTCAAACGTAATTATTTTCCAGTGGGGAAGTAAAATAAATAAACCTTTGTAGCGAGTTCACTATTTTTTTCTGTTTATTTAATTACTATCTGATCCGACAGACGTTGTGCCGATTGTTTTATCCAGTTCTAGTTATGTGGTATAATAAAGTATTTATCCAGTTCTAGTCATGTAATACATAAATAAATAAATAATTTTATTTATTTATTGTTTGTACCTCTGGAGAACAACAAACGAACTCACTCCTGCTCCTATACTGGCGTGCAAACATTGTACCTTCTCTTAATTGGTTTCTGTGTATCAGTGTGTCGTACGTAATGCCGGGGCTGCACCTCAGCGTAATCTTATTAATTAGTGTTCTATTTGTCGGAATTCATAAAGAAAATCTGTAATTTTGAGCGCTGATTAAAGGCGTTAGGTGCACGCAATTGAAGCCTCGGGATGAGGGTGAACAGTGAAATCACTATTAAAATATTTTTTTCACGAAGTACAGGCAAACGATCGTATTTAGGTTACTATAATTTCAAATCGAAATGTAAGTAACCAAACTCCTACATTTTTCGTCATTCATTCATTTTGATTCATGAATTTCATCGATTGCGTCGATCATTATAGAACATCTTATAGAATTGTGAAACAGTGCGCTATATGCGTAACTAAGACAGCAAAAAATCACTCCCCCCGTACCCCGCAAAAATTGGTTGAACGTGATTGCATTCATTTTGCAAGCATAACGTGTCCAGTGGAAAATGTCTTTGCATTGCAGTGTTGTCAATTTGACGGATAGTGAACGCTAACGGTACGATAATTTTTGTTAGAGAAACACAATGATACGCTACAAGTGTCGTTGGGAAATCCCCGGAAAAAAATTATCACCGTGTGTTACCACATTTAACGATGGAGACCATGAACGATCTCCTGTCCGCGGACCTGAATTAATGTACCTACAGTCACCTGACTTGCAATTTTTCACGATATTTCGCGTTATACAATGAGCCGTAGGGTGCCGGCAGTAGAATGTTACCCCTCCTCTCCTACCCGTGGATGCAGTAAGAGCCTGCTAAGGGACACCTCCGGGCAGCAGCGTCTTTCCGTATATCAACATCCCATACTGCGCTCTACAACCCGCCTGCCAAGCGTGGTGAGTATGGCAACTACCCCTCATGGAGATAGGATTCATGAGGGAGGCCTTAGTTCAGTAGTGGACGTTTTACGGCTGAAATGATGATGATGATGATGAATCAGTTTACATAGCAGTGGGGCCCCATTTTTTAATTTGCCCCAGGGCCCTTGGTTACCTAGCTACGCCACTGATTGCATACGTCGGTATAGCAGTGCACATAACTCGGTAGGTGCAACAGAACAACGCGGAATCACCGCCATTTTAATTTTGTTTTCCTTCGTCTGCGATGCAAAGCGCAACACTCTGTAAATGAATATTAGCAATATACGTTTCTTTTATCAAAGTTCAATAAAATCTATTCATTGAAGACGCACCTGATGACCCCCGTAGCTAACAACGTAGTTATACGTAAAGACGCTGCTGCCCATACGTATAACTACGTCAGTATATCTATGCTGCTGTCCATCTTTCAGTAGCATCACTTAGCAGGCTCTTACTGTATCCACGGGAAACTACGCAACGTCTTTTCGTCCAAAATTCCTCAGTGCCTTAAGACGAAAGTCTACAATCAGTGTGTGTTACCAGTGATGACATATGGAACCGAGACGTGGTCATTCACGATTGGCCTCATGAATAAGCTCAGAGTCGCTCAACGAGCTATGGAGAGGGCTATGCTCGGGGTTTCTTTACGCGATCGAATCAGAAATGCGGAGATACGTAGAAGAACTCGGGTCACCGACATAGCCAAACGGATTAGCACGTTGAAGTGGCAATGGGCAGGCCATGTAGCTCAAAGAACAGATGGCCGATGGGGCCGAAAAGTTCTCGAGTGGAGGCCACGGACCGGCAAGCGCAGCGTAGGACGTCCACCAACAAGATGGGATGATGACCTGGTGAAGACCGCAGGTCGACGGTGGATGCAGATCGCTTCCAACCGCAATAACTGGATATCTATGAGGGAGGCCTATGTCCAGCAGTGGACGTCCTACGGCTGAAATGATGATGATGATGACTGTATCCACGGGCTTGATAGGCGGGTTAACATCTCATACTGCGCTCGTAAACCCACCTGCCAAGCGTGGTGAGTATGGCAACTACCCTATATATGAAGTGATACTATATGAAGTGATGGGAAATAGTATTTCTTCACCAGGCACATCCGTATTTTGGAACGTGACGTATCGGTTATATCATTCCCAGGATATTGAAAGAATTCGTTGGATTTCACATTTCATCGAGTGCGCAAATATTGGACTGTCTGTTTGAACTGTAGGATTGAGAGGTTTCTAATTGGATTTTCTCTATTCGGAATTAATTAAGGTTTTTTATTTGTTCGTAATAATTGCTTCATTTTGTTTGAGTACTTCGCTTTCGAAGTGCGAAAAAGGAAAAGAAGCGAAATGCGCCATTTGAGGAAGTAAAATTAAAGTAAAATAGGAAAAGCATGAAAATATTTGGGGTGCCGGCAGTAGAAATTTAACAAGTGACCTACTCAAGCACTTCAATATCGACGATAGCCGAAAGCAAACTGAAGAAAATGGTAAATTAGGCTTGTTTAATATTGGGAAGTGTTATGGAAATTGGGCGGTAAGTTAATTAATCATCATGCCGTGGGGTGCCGGCAGTAGAATGCTACCCCTCCTTTCATGCCCGTGGATGCAGTAAGAGCCTGCTAAGGAATACCTCCGGAAGATGGGCAGCAGCGTCTTTCCTTGTATCAACATCCCATACTGCGCTCGCCAACCCGCCTGCCAAGCGTGGTGAGTATGGCAACAACCCCTCATGGATATCCACAAGGGAGGCCTGTGTTCAGTATTGGACGTTTTACGGCAGGAATGATGATGATGAAATGATGGCAGTAGAATGTTGCCCTCCTGTTTTGCCCGTGGATGCTGTAAGAATCTGCTCGGAATACCTCGGGAAGATGGGTGGCAGCATCTTTACGTGTAACAACTACTGCGCTCGCCAACCCGTCTGCCACGCATAGCGAGTATGGCAACAGCCCCTCGTGGTCTTGGAGATCCTTAAAAGGAGGCCTATGCCCAGCAGTGGGTGTGGACAGTGGTCCTACGGCTGAGATGATAAATAAATAAATAATGCTCGACAAATCACACAGCATCATCTAGCCCCAAGCTAAGCAGAGCTTGTGTTATGGGTACTAGATGACTGATATACCTAATACATTATACTACATAGATAGATATTTTTATTATATATAGAAAAACACCCAGAACACCCTGAACAAATATCTGCAGATCGTACAGACATTTGACCCGAGGCGGGAATCGAACCCGCAACCTCTTGCGTCGCAGGCGAACCTTCGCCCGCTGCGCCACAGAGGTCGTCGATGATGTTGAATTTAATGTGAGGACGAACTTTTATTTTTACTAAGGTGTTATGAATAATATATATACGCCGTGGGGTGCCGGCAGTAGAATGATATCCCTCCTCTCATGCCCATGAATGCAGTAAGAGCCTGCTAAGGGATACCTCCGGAAGATGGGCAGCAGCGTCTATCCGTGTATCAACATCCCATACTGCGCTCACCAACCCGCCTGCCAAGCGTGGTGAGAATGGCAACCACCCCTCATGGAGATCCATGAGGGAGGCCTGTGTTCATCAGTGGACGTTTTATGGCTGAAATGATGAATAAATAATATAAAATGAAAATGAAGAAGAAGAAGAAGGAATACATTTATTAGACACACACTAAACTTAAAAATAACTATGGTAAAAAAAACTGACTTATTTCTAATTTTGATCTAGGAGTACCTACCCAGTTAAATATTCTGTGACATAGTGACAAATAGATGGTAAGCAGCTCACTCATCGGTTTAAAGCAGAAGAATACTATTTCAAGTAATGAGTTCACAAAGTTGTGTGAGTCCGAAGGGGCCTGACTTAGCATTATGCTCCCACACATAAGGAATGCTAGGAAGCGCTGGTTTTCAGTCAGTCTCTAAGAAAATGAACAACAAGTTCGCTAACCTATATAAAATGAGCGTTTAAAAAACACTCAAAAATTATTCAACATGTGTTTCGCCTCTCTACAAGGCAACTTCAGAAGGAATCGACTCCGTTCGTTACGGAATACACTAGAAGCGAAGCACGTGTATAAATATTTTTGAGTGTTTTTTCAAACGCTGATTATTATATACATAGGTTACTTTTTAGTTTTAAATTACAGGATTTTTTCGCGTACCTTTTTATTATTTTCCCGACGTTTCGAACACATTTCAGCGTTCTTGGTTCGTTCACCTAAATTTCAATCGTGAAGATGGTTTTCATCTCTCTTCTGCATGGAATCCTGTGTTGAATAAGTGTGTGCGTTGTGTTCCGACTGTACAGCAGTCCGATACCGTCAGTATAGTGTGTCGTAATGTGAACTTGGACATTTCTGAATCTGAAGACGAATTGAGGGTAGTCGTGGATTCTGCCATCAATTCGCGGCGGTAGCTCCCAGCACATCAGTCCTTCCGCGACCAAGAACGCTGAAATGTGTTCGAAACGTCGGGAAAATAATAAAAAAGGTACGCGATAAATCCTGTAATTTAAAACTAAAAAATATGTTAACAAATCGCGAAAGCTTAACAAGTTATACATAGGTTAGTTGGGTTTAGATATAGGATATCGGCACTAAATATTTGTTGTTTAGGTATTATAATCGATTGTGCAAAGTCACGCCCGAATTAATTAATTTCTAGTATTAAATATTCATTTATTCAAATCTTCCCCGATTTACGCCATTTTACCTCGTCTTAGAGACGGAATGCTTAAAATAACAAAACCTATTATTAGGCAGCGGTAACACAGGTGCAACCTAGCACGGCTGTCAATGAACAATGTTTATTTTACTGTTACTTTGAACTAGATGGTGTAAAAACGTAATCAGAATAGGTTGTTTTACTGAATAATTACTTTATACCTTACATCATGGACTTACAAGAAGTAAACCAAAAGTGTAATTTATTGTACCTTGATTATTATTGACCTCGATAATTTATTGACCTCAAATATTGATTTTCATTTCATTTAATTTTTTTTATTTATTTATCTTTGAAGCCAATTTAACTACTAATAATTGACATTAGCGCTGACGTGCCATAAGCACAGTTTGTTTAAAACGTTGACGAACTGTCAACCTTAAATAGCTTAACCTCGTTTCAACTGCCATTCTATGCCATTCATTTCAAGACTTCTCTGGTAAGCCCTGTCTCAGTACAACACAAAGTAAACCCGGTCAAAGATAACCAGGCCCGGGTCTAAATAAGCGTTAAATTATAAAGTTAAATCCGGGTGCAATAGCTCCAGTGACAAGGCCGGCCATTACATTTAATATTTCAACAGCCGCTAGTTGAGCCCTCGACCTCGCTCGAGGCGTCATTACCAACAGCGGTTCTAAATATCAAATGAGATCATATTCACGTAACTGCGAAAGTGCCGTGGGGTGGCGGCAGTAGAATGTTGCCCCTCCTCTCTTGTCCGTAGATTTTATTTTATTTTTGTTTTTAATATAATACATTTATTAAAACCTAAATATATGCAGACCTAGATGCAGTAAGAGTCTGCTAAGGGATACCTCCGGAAGAGGGGCAGCAGCGTCTTTCCGCGTAATAACATCACATACTGCTCTCGCCAACCTGCCTGCCAAGCGTGGCGTGTATGGCAACAAACCCCTCATGATCTTGGAGATGTATGAGGGAGGCCTGTGTCCAGCAGTGGACGTGAAAGTAAAGAAGCACATGAAGCATAAATACACCATTAAAAAAAATGAGCCTTTCACGGGACGCCTGGCAAAGGTAATACATTTTTACCACGGTCGCCATAGTCACCACAGTCGCTCCAGTCGCCACAGTCACCACAGTCGCAGAGCAGAGGCGGTGATAATGTTTTAAGTATATAAGTCATCTATTACCCATAGCAGAAGCTCTGCTTTGCTTGGGGCTAGATTATACTGTGTGAATTGTCCAGTAATATTAATTTATTTATGAGGCATTAATAAGTTATAATAGTTAACACTGGAGTGCATAGTTTTTGTTACGCTTTATAATGTTTGCTTGTTAACAGGAATTCATTGAGTTTTCGGTTTAAAGTATTCCAGTAGTTGTGTTTCCAGTGGTCCAGTAGTTTTTGCTTACACAGTTGCCACAGCCTCCATGACTAAATGACGAGACAAGCCGAAGGCCCATCTAGCTAACCTCTACCTACTACAACTGTATCATCGCGGTGGTCACGTTCACTAAGCACGAGACCAACGCTGCATTGCATTGCGCCCGTCACTCTGAGGCAGAGTTGTAAGGTAATTTCATAATAATAATTTAATTTGCCTGCGACGCAAGGGGTTGCGGGTTCGATTCCCGCCTCGGGACAAATGTCTGTACGATCTGCAGATATTTGTTCAGGGTGTTCTGGGTGTTTTTCTATATAAAATAAAAATATCTATCTATGTAGTATAATGTATTAAGTATATCAGTCATCTAGTACCCATAACACAAGCTCTGCTTAGCTTGGGGCTAGAATATGTTGTGTGATTTGTCCAGCATTATTTATTTATTTAATTTCTCCGACGCTCTTTGAAACCACAGAGCAATGCACAGAGCAATGAGCAATTACTGCTTGGCGGCAGAAATGTTTATATATTTATTTTAAAACCGCAATTTAGCATTTGCAATGCTTAGTGATTTGAATTTGCTGTGCAGTCCATTACCATTTAGAGCTATCTCTCTCGACACCACCTTGTAAATTTCCAGCTGACTTGCAAAGTATTTTACTGTAGACTTCCTTTGTTTAAATTAAACAACCAAAACTCTCTCGCGTTTTGTAGCTACTGTATCTCCTATGGTAATGAGGCCTGCCATAGAGTGCGTATTGTGTTTTCAGAATAAACGTGTCTAGAGGCGGGTGTATAACTTGCGTTTACGACACTCTTAACTCAAAATAAAACCAGTTGCTTTGTTGTATTGCGGTGTTATATTTCATATGAATTTGAAACTTTTAATAATTTCAGCCGTAAAACGTCCACTACTGACACAGGCCTCATGATCTCCATGAGGGGTAGTTGCCATACTCGTCAAGCTTGGCAGGCGGGTTGGCGAGCGCAGTACGAGATATTGTTACACGGAAAGATGAAGCTGCCCATCTTCCGGAGGTATCCCTTAGCAGGTTCTTACTGCATCCATGGGCATGAGAGGAGGGGTAACATTCTACTGCCGGCACTCCACGTCAACACAATAATATTTGTATTTATTGATTGAATTATGTATATGGTCTATGGTCACCATAAATAAAAATATCATCGTACTCGGCGTTATATAAAAAAAAATCATGACTCCGAAAATACGAAAAGTCGCGGAACATAAATGGAGTGATTTGGATAGCCCTCTAGGTCCTTCTACCTCCCAGCTTTATTATATCACTACTTCTCAGGACATCTAGTATATTGCTGTAAAGCCTAACATATAAAATCTTAAACTACAAAAATAGAGTTGAACAATGAATTTGATTCTCTCTGGTTTCTCAACATTCTCTGAAAAACCGCTCTATGGTAACTACACTTAGACATCCTTGCTCTGCGCAAGCCTAACCTGCCTTGCTGAGGAAATTACCCTGCATACATCTCAGTGTATCATAAACACGTGAACTTCTAGAACTTTGTCTGAATAACATCGCTTCACTTACAGGCCTCCGAGGCAGGATTCTCTAAGGCTATTTCACTTGGAAAAGGAGGTAAATGGTATTCTGAATGTTTTATATAGTTACAAAATAGCTATTTTCTCGTGATTACGGATTCTTGTTTTTGTTTTTCCAACATGTTCTCAGAGACCTAATGTATACCAAGCTGTGTATTTTATCATAAGTATTTTATTAGGGCTAATCATCATTTCAACCGTAAAACGTCTACTACTGAACATAGGCCTCCTATAATATGTATCCCCATGAGAGGTAGTTGCCATACTCACCACGCTTGGCAGGCGGGGTGGCGAACGGAGTATGAGATGTTGATACACGGAAAGACGCTGCTGCCCATCTTCAGGAAGTATCCCTCTGCAGGCTCTTACTGCATCCACGGGCATGAGAGGAGGGGCAACATTCTGCTGCCGGCACCCCACGGCATGATGATGATTATTTAATTAAATTACCGCCCAATTTCCATAACACTTCCCAATATTAAACAAGCCTAATTGAGGTTTATTTTCACCATTTTCTTCAGTTTGCTTTCGGCTATCGTCAATATTGAAGTGCTTGAGTCACTTGTTAAATTTTATTAATTTGTTAAGTATATTGAGCGAGCAATTGCCGTGGGGTGCCGGCAGTGGAATGTTGCCCCTCCTCTCTTGTTCGTGGATGCAGCAACAATCTAAGGAATAGCTCTGGAAGATGGGCAGCATCGCCTTTCCGTGTATCAACATCCAATTATGCGCTCGCCATGCCGCCTGCCAAGCGTGGCGAGTATGGCAACAATCCCCTCATGTATGAGGGAGGCTTATGTCCAGCAGTGTCCTACTGCTTTGATGGTGGTGGATGGAATTAGCTTTATTGGGAAGAATATATTCTTCATTAGCCTGGAAATTTACCCTGTTGGAGACAATGTTCCAAGACTTGATGGATATAATCTTTCAAGAATGATTACAGAAGGTGAAAAAGGAATAATCATCATCATTACAGTCCTAGGACTACTATCCACGTCCACTGCTGGACAAAGGCTTCCCTCATACATCTCCAAGATCATGAAGGGATTGTTGCCATACTCGCCACGCTTGGCAGGCGGTATGGCGAGTGCAGTATTGGATATTGATACACAGAAAGACGCTGCTGACCATCTTCCGGAGCAGAGCAGACCCTTAGCAGATTCTTACTGCATCCATGGGCAAGAGAGGTGACGCAATTTCTAATGCCGGCACCTCACGGCTCAAGGAAAAAGGAATAATAAAGGAAAATAATGACATTACACAATCTACATTATAGAGGTATAGACATCCCCAAAGTAAGTTCAGCTACATGATGACACTTCACTTTTGTTCAAAATGAAACGACGTACCACCGATTATGATGAGGTGAATAATGCAATCTTAAAAGTTGTTAATTGGTTTAATGTCAAAAACCTATTACTTAATGAAAATAAAACAAAATGTATTAGATTAACTCTCTTATGGCTTACTGCTGTGGAGATGTGCTGCAGATATAGACACCGTATTTGTGCTGCAGAACAGGGCTATTCGTTCAATCTACAATATGAATCCCAGAGAATCACTTCGCACTAAATTTAAAGAAATAAATATAATGACAGTAGCTTGTCAATATATTTATAAGAACCTGTTGTACATCCATAAAAATATTGCTTCGTTTAAGAAGAACAGCGACAATCACAACGTAAATACAAGAAATAAGAATAAACTCTTTTTCTTGTATTTTAATCTTGTACATGTTCTTTAGTAGGAACATCCTATACTGTGGAGGTGGGCGCTGACTCTGCTACTGAGTTATTTTTGTAAAGTTACAAAAATAACTGCAGCAGTCAACGTTTTCTTAATGTTTTTGTACTCAAGTTTTTGTACAGAATAAATATTTTTGTATTTGTAAAAAAAAACTCGCTGTGCCCATTACTAGGCTCCATAAATATATTTTAAAGTGTTATAGTTATATATAAAAAGGATAAAATATCTTTTAAAGTGTTATACGCTTCTACAACAAACTCCCAAGTGAGTTGCAAAAGTTATCATTGAATAAAAAAAAAAACTTACACACAAAAAAAATCAGGTTAAATTGCGTATGTAAAAACATTTTTTACTCTATTTTTAGCTGAGACTAGAGAACCAAAAAATAAATCATACTCCTTTTGAATTCCTTTGTAAGTTTTGAGCATTCATTTTGTGCGTTTTATGGGAACGTGATGGTTTATAGCTTACTTAAATACTTGTTTTTGTAAATAATTACATACACAAAAAATAAGCAGACATCGCACATCACAATCAGTATAAACATCTCGTATGCAAGTCCCATCCTTGACCACATCACTGCTTAACATCAGGTAAGATGCGGTCAAGCGCAAGCCTATATGATATATAAAAGTAGAATTTGTGCTATGGGTACCAGGTCGTTAATAGAGTTCTTGATTGTTTCGTGTAAATACATTGATACAAATACCCAACGCGACGCAAATGTCAGCAGAAAACAAACATTTAACGTCCTGGGGTGGAAAACGTACCCGCCACCTCTTCGGTCTCAGCCGCCTTAACGACAAACTAAGCCACGCTGGCCGTCGATTGAAAAAGGCAATAAATCTTTTTGAGAACTGCAGGTCTACGATGAGTTTTCACAATCTATACTCGCTAGCTAGTTAAAGAAAATGTATGAAAACTTGTACAGTCTACCAGACTATCCGCTAGAGGCAGCGGATAGTTTGGTACTAAACCATACTACACCGACTGCGTTTTGTACTTCATTTGCTTAGAGTTTGGCTTACTATTACTACTGTAGTAATGGCAAGTGATCTAACAGTGACAACTCAAAAATAAATTTATTCATAATGAAAGGTATACATAATTATTGTAGGGATTTAACTCCCTAAAAAAATATAAATGACAGCAAACGTCAATATAATAAACCGAACATCACAAAATGGATACAGTACCTCTCGCTACCTATTTAGGAGCAGACATTACAGACGTCCATTCACCACATACCTGAGTCCCTTATGAATTGCTTAAAAATAGTTAACGTTTATTAGTCCTCGTTGAGTGAGTTATCAAAGTGTAGTTGGTTGCCGATTACCTACAGTTGAGTGAGTATGTAAGAGTATTTTCGAAGTATCCATCTTTCTTGTCTAAGCTGAATAAAAAAACAACTGAAAGTCGATAATCGAATGTTGCACTGTCTTTAAAAGAAGAACTTCAAAGGTACCATGTGAAAAAGGTTTAACTCAAAAATCTCAAACTATGAAGGTTCTATGTCAATTCGAAGTACCTATTACACTAAAACGGCAATTTCATAATTTAACCCCTATTATTTCGCTGATTGACTGATTTTGTGTGTGTTGTAAGCAACCCTTTTATAGTCATCATTATTTTAATCATAAAACGTCTACTGTTGAACACAGGCCTCCCTCACGGATCTCCATGAGGGGTAGTTGCCACACTCACCACGCTTGACAGGCGGGTTGATGAGCGCAGTACGGGATGTTGATACACGGAAAAACGCTGCTGGCCATCTGCCGGGGGTATTCCTTAGCAGGCTCTTACTGCATTCATGGGCATGAGAGGAGGGGTAACATTCTACTGCTGGCATCCTACGTCAATAGTGGAGTACCTTTAATGATGGAGGGAAACAATGTGAGAAAATTCGTATGGATTAGCCAGCTTCTGTCGTATAGACCATGTTCTTTAGTATAGCCGACTAGGCTGAGAGGATGATGCAGGTGCTGGCCAAGCCTATCTAACACTGTTCCAGGCACTGGAGGCCTATGTCCAGCAGTGGTGGTCTCACGGCTGAGATGAATGAATAGCTGACGCTAATAAATTATGACCAAAAATGTATTTAAGTATATTATCAATCATCCCATCCTAGACCATATTATTGCTTAACATTAGGCAAGATGTGGTCAAACGCAAGCTTATACGAAATAAAAAAACCTGGTTTTCATAGGTTTGTTTAGTTTGGAACAAGATAGAGCTGTGTACACACGTCTCTTTCTTGTTCCGCTCTCTGCTCTACAGAGCCCACAACCTTTTCAGCGTGGTCGGCACTTTTTTTCACACAATTTGCTTACGAAACCCGTCCCAACTCAACGTCTCAGAAAATGTAACTGTAAAATGTAACAATGCCGCTCGCGTCCAAATTAACGCCCAAAATTGGATCATTGAATAGAGTTAGCTGAAAATAACATTAGTCCTTTCGTCCCTTGAGTTAACACACACCTATTGGGCTACTGCCTTAATACAATATCGATTTGGGCGTAATTAAATTTCAAGTTAGCTCGCGAGTGCTGTTACCAACTGATTAAATTTTCTCGTTAACGTTTCTGAGATCTAATTTCCAGTGTTACTTGTACAAACTCTGTGTGTTTTGAGTCAGTGCTTAGGGCTCGAGGGGATATGGATCTTGTTAATACGGGGTTAAATCTTAGTTTTCTTTGCATGAGGCTAATTAGATATATATTATGATAAGTGTAGCTTCATTCAAGATTATTTTAACCAAGTACTAAGTAAAAGTCTTTAATGAATTTCTTTTAAGCTAATTAGGCAATTGGTTACGTGGAAACGATTCTAAACTGAAAATTTTCGGAACCGCTCTACTCTACGCGACATCTAGTTTGTGATCTACAAGTAGACCTTTAGCCGTGGGGTGCCGGCAGTAGAATGTTACCCCTCCCTCTCCTACCCGTGGATGCAGTAAGAGCCTGCTAAGGGACACCTCCAGAAGATGGGCAGCAGCGTCTTTCCGTATATCAACATCCTGTACTGCGCTCACCAACCCGCCTGCCAAGCGTGGTGAGTATGGCAACTACCCCTCATGGAGATCCATGAGGGAGGCCTTAGTTCAGTAGTGGACGTTTTACGGCTGAAATGATGATGATAATGATGATGATGAAGTAGACCTAGTCTAAGAGAAAGATAAGGCTCAACTACACCGAGACGAGGCGTGTCTTCCCGAGTTTGATTACGTAGTTTTCGTTTCTAACGTGTTTATGTGGGCAGTCATTTGCATAATACGGTAGATCACAGGGTGCCTTGGAAAATTTGTAAATATACCAGTCGAGGCTCACGTCCCTGTATTTTAGGGTTTCGTAGTAAAACAAGAAATGAACCGGGGAACCGGGAATACCGGGAAACAAATAGCTCAATTAATTCCTGTTTATATGTTTTGGTTAATGTAAGAAAACATATTCTAACAACAGGTCTACGGTTAACTACGAAACCCTACATAGCGCGTGGCCCGACACGCACCTGGCCTAATTTATTTAAAATTATTATTTTTTCCATGACATTATTATGTCATGGAAATTAGTAATTATTAGTATTATTTTTAAAATTATTTTAAAAACGTAATTTACCAAAAATATCTACCAGTATTATATTATTTATTAGGGAAGTTGACTATTCCATGAAAATTTAAAGCGACTTGTTTGTAGACTTTTTTGATGTGTGTACATCTTGCATTAGTGTTTTTAATGAGTTAGAATGTATTCAGATTAAACAACAAAGAGCCATCCACAGCTAACATAATAAGCTGCTTACGAAAACAAGTCTTAAATTACTTGATGTTTCCACGAATATTCATTAAAAGCTAATGCTTGCTGCTGACACTTAATGTTTTTCCTCATTAAAATAATGATTTCCGAACAAGAACCTTCATACAGTATAAAAATAATACAGGTACAATAACTTCGTTGTTAAAAGAAAATAAAATGCTTCATTATGAGACTTTCGAGTACTGAAACTGATGAAGTGACTAGTATAATGTTGGGTTCGTAGAGTTCATTGTATTATTCGAGTGATTTCATGAATGGAATGCAAAAAAAGGAAGAATACTTACCCATCGAAATACTTGGTAGCAGGAATTAACTGGCAATGGGAGTAAGACTCCCGTATAGACAGTTCCGTAGCTACTACCATTTGCTATTGTTTTTATTGGTATGTCCAAGTTTTGTAATTGGGGCCGTGGAGTGCTCCTCCTCTCTTGCCCGTGGAAGCAGAATTTGCCAAGGAATACATCCGGAAGAGCAGCGTCTTTCCGTGTATCAACATCCTGCACTGCGCTCGCCAACACACCTGCCAAGCGTGGTGATTATGGTTGGAGTAATAATAGTTGGAGGCTCGCGAATGATATCCCGAATTGACTGGAGTGGTCTTCCTGTTGTATTATTCGACGGCACTCACATAATGCAGAGCAAATCAGTGAAAAATTTAGGCGTCCTCATTGTTAGAAATCTGTGATGGGGAACTCAACTCACTGAAATCAGCCGAAAAGCTTTTGCAACTGTAGGATCCTTGCGGAGACTTTGAAACTTCCTTCCTTCTGCCACTAAGGTTTCTCTTGCTTATTCTACAATATTCTTTTCACTACTTCTACTCCTCCTTATCTCAAGAAACGCTTCATGTTTCTGCACCTTTCCTATTCTCGATCTCTTCGGTCTTCTGACACTCTACTGCTCATGACTCATAATTCGTCGTACTATCACAAATCTTTTACTGTCCAGGCTGTAAACCTGTGGAACGCATTGCCTGGATCCATCAAGCGTGCTCCATCCCTTCAAGTTTTAAATTTTAAGTAGTAATTAAAATAATATTGATTGAAAAAACTAGATAAAAACTAAACATTTATTTCTATAAATTTAGAACTAGAACATATAATAAAATAATATGAAGTAAGAATTATATTGAGATAAAATAAAATTACAATAAAATTTTAATTTATAAAATAAAATTGATATTTATGTTATTGACATTCTTGATATTTATTTTACCCATTTTAACAAATCTTCGGTGCCTTCTTATGTTAATGATGATAACGATTTTGCTATAATTAGTTTAGCAGCTTTAAGCTTTTTTTTATGTCTGCAAACATGTTTCAAAAAGATATTAATAAACTGCACAGGATCCAAACACGTCTTACCAATTACTAAGCAGAGCTTGTACCTCATATACTCGTTTTCTGGTACAATTATTTGGTTACATTACCGATCTTTGAGCACGGAACCCTAAAAATCCATAATCCAATTCACTAAACCATTGCCCCGACCGCATAAAACATTATTCACCATAATTTTCTAACCACTTGAAAACGCAATCACAAAATAAGTGTTCTCATGTGGAGAATAAACCTGAAACGCAGCCAACTACAGACCCATCAAACTATATTTAACCCTATTAACATATACATAAGGTGGAAAGTCAGAACTGGAGGTGGTATTATTAACTTCCTTGCTATGTTTAATATAAAAATATTTCTTTGTCTACCTTTTGCTCTGTATTATGTATTCGCCGGATATATGTATGTACTCGTAGATGTAGCTTCACAAGTATTTTTTCAAATCATTTCAGCCATAAAACGTCCACTGATGACAACAAGCCTCCCTCATGGATCTCCATGAGGGGTAATTGCCATACTCACCACGCTTGGCAGGCGGGCTGGTGAGCGCAGTATGGGATGTTGATACACGGATAGACGCTGCTGCCCATCTTCCGGAGGTATCCCTTAGCAGGCTCTTACTGCATCCACGGGCATGAGAGGAGGGGTAACATTCTACTGCCGGCACTCCACGGCCAACGTTTTTACGTTTGTTGATGTTGAAAAAATTAAAGAATTATAATTTATTAACATAAACAAACGTAAAAACGTTGGCCGTGGAGTGCCGGCAGTAGAATGTTACCCCTCCTCTCATGTTCGTGGATGCAGTAAGAGCCTGCTAAGGGATACCTGCGGAAGATGGGCAGCACCGTCTTTCCGTGTATCAACATCCCATACTGCGCTCGCCAACCCGCCTGCCAAGCGTGGTGAGTATGGCAACTACCACTCATGGATATCCACGAGGGAGGTCTGTGTTCAGTAGTGGACGTTTTACGGCTGAAATGATGATGATGAACTTATACAATAACAGTCATGTACCAAAACAACTTCAGCATAAATACACATCTTATCTATCACTGACGGTTATTTCATTTCGCACACGTCATGTCGTCTGTGAAAGATACCGTTAATCCGTTACCCGCAAAGGCGCAGTAATTATTTACTTCAGCATTGTAGCTCCGCGTTTTTGTGCCTCCTAAATACAAGCCCGTTTTTATCGTGACACGGTGAAGAAGACATGTTGTGTGTCACCTTTATAGTGGCCATTGTGTTAGGTTTTTCATTGAGATTATTAAGTACTAGCTGACACTTCATTGGGCGGCAAAAATGTGACTACCATGAAAAAGTCTTTCAATTTTTAGGGATAATATATAGCCTATGACACTCACAAATAATGTGGCTTTCTATTGGTAAAAGAATTTTCAAAATCGGTTGTGTAGGATCCAGAGATTACCCACTACAACCTCACAAACTTTACGTCTTCATAATATTAAGTGTAGATGAATAAGTGCACAAATTACGAGAATGTAGGCGTATTTTCGAAACTTTAATCGAGACAAGCCGAAGGTCCTCCTTATATTAAGCTAAGTACGGTTATCAGATAAAAAGAACTGGAACACAGCAATGCAAACATAACTGCTTGGCGGTAGAAATAGGTACTAAACGTAGTAAGCGTAAATTACTTTTATTATTGTCCGAAATTTCGACTGAATTTAACCAACCATGGTGGCGGGAAGACTTGTTATATTTATTGTGACGGCAGAAGAAGGTTGATCTAGATAATTATGGTTCCAGTAACACTTATGGTATCACTTTGTCTGTCTGTCTGTCTGTCACAAATGTATATCTCGAGAACTACTGATGCTATTGACTTGTACATTGAAATGGTATAAGATAACGTTTTTTCACTAATATGGCATATAAAAAAATGTTAAAAAATATTCTTGTTATGATTGCAAGGGGGGCGTAAAGGGGGTTTCAAAAATTTCAAGTGAAGTTACTAGGTCATGTGGGGTATTTTATGAAAGGTATTCATTTGCACATTACTAAACAGTTTGTATTTTTTCTTTAATCCGTATCGTTTTCGAATTATTGACAAAAATGTTGAAAAATCGACCGTTCCCCCCTTATCTTCGAAGTTTGCAGAAATAAACCCCTGAAACTTTTAAAGCTAATACAAGTGTATTTTAAAGCAAACAAACATTATTAAGTGAAACAAAAAAACCCAACCGCAAGTTTCAATTTAGGGCATAACACTATACCTTGAGGGACTCTGTGTACTGACACACAATCATTTCATTCCATTCAATTTCATTTCAATGATCGTGATGCTATTGATAATGATGACGATCTTAGCCAATAAAACGAGCGCGCACTTAGGAGGCACAAAAACGCGGAGCCAGAATGCTGAAGTAAATAATTACTGCAACGTATTAACAGTATCTTTCACAGACGACAAATGAAAATAAAGTGCGATGAAATAACCGCCAGGTGCTAAGGTGTGTATTTATGCTGAAGTTGTTTTGTTAAATGTATGTTCACATTTAACACGTGCTTAACGGTGAAGGGAAACATCGTGAGGAAACCCGCGGCTTAGTCAGCTTCAGACGTATTGACCTGTTCTTTCTTGTGACTATTAGTCGCCTAAGCTGGGAGGACGGTATAGGTGCTGGTCAAGCATAATCCATCTAACAATGTCCCAGGCACTGCAGTGTCCTGTACAACTGTGTATTAGCAGTTGCTAACGCTGTTTAAATCATCCATAATAATAGATGTTTTGTTACGTTGTATGAGTTCTCTTCCAGTCGTAGGACATTCACTGCTGGACAAAGGCCCCTCTCATTGAACACTAGGTACTGACCATGATCAGCCGTTTGGTGACGTCACGTTGTGACAACACAATGAACAAAAAGAACATGGTACAAAACGGAGCAAACAAATAACGGCTTTTACTATTTGGTTTTTTTGTACTTAACATTACTTGTTATTACTTAAGAAATATTTTTTTGTAATATTCTGCGTGTGGATATTACAAAAAATATTTCTTAAGTAAAGGACCTAATACAGCTACTAATATATCTCTCTCTATGTTTAATATATCAATCTCTAACTAAAAGATCATATGCAAATCTGAAAAAAAACAAACTATGAAAGCATTTCTCGAGCACCGAACAGTCGCTCACTGGAAGTGCTCGGTAGATAAATATACCACTCATTCCTGTGAAGTGGAATTTTTCATTTTGGCTCCCTGGTAAATCTATGAGTTCTTAGAGCGTTATTAAGGAGTTTGAAGAGACTAGGTGCTCTGCCGTGCGATATTTCCTACTTGGATTTTAACTTTACTTGGAAACAAACTGTTGCATCATCATCATTCATCGGCCTATATTAGTACACTGCTGGACATAGGCCTCCCCAAATCTGCGCTATTTCAAACATTTTGTCCCCTGGCGGTAATCAAACCTTCTTCCGTATCAGCCGGCTATCAGGCTGCGATCACGAAGTGAGCGGCCTGGGAAGTTTATACGGAACTGGTCTCCAAGATAGCGGCCGGCGTGGGGAGTGGTGTCTGAGCGATTCGCGGTTGACAAGCGATGCCGTCTGCATTCACGTAGTGTTGCAGTGTTTTATTTTATTGACCTACAGCGAGACTGCAAAATATTTAGAAATTTAGTTTACAAACAAAGACACAAAATATTTACTAACACTACGCCCGCTCTAGAGCCGTGCGATCTGCCGCTGACTTCGAGAACAGTTCTGCGGATCCGCTCCCCGCGCCGCTGACGTCGAGATCGCAGCCTTAGACCAACTAAGCGTATGTAGTGTGTTAAGATGATTTATGTATATATATATGTATATATTTATTTATATTTATTATTTCTATGTCAGTGTACTTTTAATAAATAAATAACTAAGCCATATGGTCGTTATCAAGTGAGCCTATTTGTGCATCATTCGTTTAAATACTAATATTATTTTGAGTCTACCGTAACCTAGTAACTCACAAGAGCGGAACTTAATAATACTTAATAAACTTAATAATAATAAACTTTTTAAAGGTACCGCTGTTTACTTTAGATGGAGGAGAATCTCAGCATTATTAACCCTTCATTTGATTAATTTGGCATTTCATTAAGATTCTACCTTTTTTAAATTGTTTATTAAAAGATTATGTTTGATAAGCTTCGTATACATATTTTGGGTTCATTTTGTAATGTAATAACAAGTAACTTGTCGAAAGTGAAGTGACTCAAAGAAAAAACTAATGAAGTTCTTAGTGGCAGCTAGGCGTTTCGACTAAATGTTTGTATGTATGTTTCCGCAATTTTTTTCCGAAGACTCACACAATTGAACTGATGATCGGATTTTGATGAAATTTAAAACCTAAGGAGATTTCGAGTACATCGTTGTCGTTGGGGAATTTTGATTTATGGGAGTTTGTCTTTTTTTTGTCCAAGGATAACTCTTGAATGAATGATCGGAGTATGATGAAATTTTAAACGTAAGAAGATTACATCATTACAAATCGACTGTCGTGTAAGATTTTTAATAAGTGGTGTAGTTGTTGATTATATGGGGATTTATTAATCGATATTATTTGTCTGAGCATAACTCTTGATAATATTCCCGAATTAATATGAACTTTAAACAGGGAGATTTTACGAGCACACGGCTAATAGCCGATTGAAAGGAAGGCAGTTGCAGGTTTTATTCCACAATTAAATTTCAAATGCAATGGGTTTTCATTGAAAGAATTCGCGTGACCTTATTGACCTATATATCTGACTAAGACGCCGCAGGTCTGGGTTCACGCACCGACTTTACGTCGACACCTCGTGTAAAATGTAATGTTGAGGCTTTTACGTATATGCGTAAGAGAACCATTCCACTAAGGTCAAAAGGATTGTAGATTACGTAAAAACGAAGACCAGTTTCCGTGAAAGGATTGAACGATTCCAATCGTTCAACCCTTTCAAGGATTCAATCATAATTGGAAAGATTTCTATTTGAAACACGCACCACAAAGGTGCGTGTTTCAAATACAAATCTTGTGACCTGAAAAAGTGTTTTGGGCCGAACAATGTGTTGTCCTGTCGTTGTCGCGGCTAACTTCATGACACAGTACTGCTGGGTCACAAGTTATCGTTGTAGTTAATAAGTTCATTATACAGGGTGTATTCACCACGGGTGACCATCCCCAAGGAACAACTTTTTATCTACAACTTTTCAGACTTTCATTCAAGAAAAGCTTAAACTTTTAACTTTAACAGCTGATTATACGATAATGAAAACCTAAACGCCAGCTGATTTTTGTCAGGGTCATTGAATTCTGCAGATTTGCCGTACAGAAACAAATAAAAATACCTATAACCACAAAAATCCAATTTTCAAAAACCGATGATATTTTTTATATACCACCAACTAGTAAAAATGTAAATGAATATATTAAAAAAAAATGAAAAAAAACGTACGAAAATCCGTCGTTTTTCCCTTCCAAAACTACTTGATTTCATAGGCTGAAACCCCCCTTTCGGGTTAGTACTCATGTAATGATACATCCTGTATTATAGACTTCCGGAGTCGCTGCGAATTCTCCCTTGTTCGCTGTTTCAACGGGGTCTAAGGTTGTTCTTAGTAAACGCATGCACAATGTTAAAGAATTTATGAATAACAAAAATGTAGCAAATATTATGACTAAATAATTTCACATATTTTGCTCTGACTTGTTTCTTTTATTCATTATATTATAACTATTAATATTTTTTTTCGACAAGCATTATATCTATTTTAAAAATAATCTGTATGTTATTAGTGTTTTATTTTTAATGAAACTGACATTTTCCTATTTTGACTTGTATTTCATTTGTTTATTTTATTATTTTCTTATTTATTTTTATCTTTGGCGGCGACGCGGGCATGCTCAGCGAGGTGTGGGAGGCCAACGCTGGGAACAGATAGACCGGTCAAGAGCTCTCCGCACTCCTACATCTATTACTAATGTTACTTGTACATTTTTAATTGATTATTTAATTGTAATATATATATTTATAAGTTTACTCATAAAATGGCACGCCTAGATAGATAATTAAAATACATTTGATATAAATTTTTAAGCAATAAATGTATATAATCATTAAATAAACGCGCCGTGGGGTGCCGGCAGTAGAATGTTACCCCTCCTCTCATACCCATGGGTGCAGTAAGAGCCTGCTAAGGGGTACCTCCGGAAGATGGGCAGCAGCGTCTTTCCGTGCACCATCATCCCGTACTGCGCTCGCCAACCCGCCTAGCAAGCGTGGTGAGTATGGCAACTACCCTTCATGGAGATCCATGAGCGAGGCCTGTGTTCAGTAGTGTAGGTTTTACGGCTGAAACGAACGAAAAAATAAATTAACTTTGACTTTGAGCACCCATAACACAAGCTCTGCTTAGCTTGGGGCTAGATGACGCTGTGTGAATTGTTCAGCATTATTTATTACATATATTTATTTATTTATATCTATATTTCTTAGTATTTATATTTATGTTCTTTAGAAAATTATATTTAGTTTAGTGATTCCTTTATGTAGAAATATTTTTATTGTAGTGTTTACCTTTTGTAAATAGATATCAGGGTGATTAGGTAGTCAATCGTGAAAACCCGTTTAAATAAAAAAAAATCGTGTATAAGACTATCTACGTTTTAATACACCTTGGTGACTAAACACTGATTTTTAAGCAGCACTTCATTTTATTACATAATTGTTGTTGGGTAGTCTGGTAGAGATCGCTCTTTAGCGATAAGATCACCGATTGTAGCTTTATGTATAGTGTTTTTCTCTTTTTGTTAATATGTTTAGTTTACGCTGCATAAAGCATTTTCTATCAATCTATATATTTCTCTATATAACAGTGTAATAAACGTTCATAATGACTTTATTATTCAATATTCATAATGACAAATCGCTCACGAAATTTACCCGTGATCACTTCAATGAAAAGCAGTTTACCCGATTGAAAATAAATGAAGATGAATATGATTTCCACGAATAGCATTTATCTGACCTACTATTCTCCTTAAAGCTTAAGTAAGCTTTAACCCTTAAAACCGCAATGCTTCTAAGAAGCAAGTGTGGAAAAGATACCGAACGCAGGAACCGCCGGCTGCTACAGACTGTTTTATACGTGGTGAATAATAATCGTGATTTGTTACCTGGAAAGTGTGTTTTATGGGTAACTGTTAGATAAGCTGGATCACTCTTGAAACAGCGTGTAAATCTAGAAAATTTCTTGGACCCGGTTATATAAGTCTACCCGACTACTATCATCGTTGCAATGCTGTTGAAACGTCGGCCAATAATAAAGGTAAATACCTCGATTAATACCCGCAGGGTATATCTGGTGATCATCGCTGTCAAACGTATTTTTTTTGTTTATAATACATTATTGACAGCGGTGATCGCGCGATTTACGCCTGTTGCAGCATTGACCGCGGGATATACGCCTGTTGCAAACCTGTTGCGAGATACATAATCGCCCTGCCGGTCAAATATGTGTATTTATCGCGTTATTTACCTTAATCTTCTCCGCGACTACTATCATGGTTGCAATCAAAAGAAGAAGAATTTATTATCAAACATTATGACGAGAAGCGTCATAAAGTTTGATAATAAATTCTTCTCGTTATAAAGTTTATAATATATGCCTAAAGTCATACAGTTTGACAATAAATGCTTCTCGACATACAGTTTGATAATAAATGCTTCCCGTCACAAATTTTGATAATAAATTCTTCTCGTTATAAAGTTTGATAATATATGCTTCTTGTCATAAGGCTTCATAATAAATGCTTCAGCTTTTTCTTACTTGCCTGTAGCAGAATTAAGTCCGTGGTTTAAGAAATAATGGTGTATCTTTTAAGGAGTAATCTGATTATGGAAAAGTGCGTGCTTCTAATGAGAAGATAGCATTTCCAAGTAATTGTTTGTCTTCGTCATTATTATTGTCAACGGTTCGTTAGAGGTTTACTGAAAGACTGGAAGCTTTTGGCATAGTCTTCTCATTAGAAAGTGTAGTTTACATATTAACAGTCCTTTTTAGAGCCAGCTTCGAAACCAGAATTATTTTCCTACACAAGAAACCGATTTAGTATAAAAAAACATTGCTATCTAGTCCGAAACTAAGCAAAGTTTGTAGGGACTTAGATGCCTTACCTATATAATTATTTTTTGTTCACACATATTTACTTGTTATTTATAGAAAACAGCCATACTTACATAACAAATAGAACCATACAAACATTTGTTTTGTTTCGTTGGAATCGAATCCACAACCTTGTGAAGGCTTAAAAATGCAAATTAATAATCAAGCGGTATTTGAGATGCACGAAGGTTCTAGGTGATTTTGGTATTTTGATGCAGGCAGTTCCACACAACACAATCTACCCTTAAAGTAAGCAGAGCTTGTGTGTACTGGGTGATATAATATTTTTTTTTGTAAACACACACTTATCAGTTATACATAATACGTCATACATAAAATTAAACGGATAAGTCGCTCGTACTACGGACCCTAAGGGTTCCGGAGTTAGAATATGAATGAAATAATGTACTAGTGTGTCCAGACCTTACTGTACGTACTGGGGTATAGTTTATGCTCTAAATTTAAACTTGCGGTTGGGTTGTTTGTTTAATAATGCTTGATTGCTTTTAAATCAAGTACTAATGTTGAGATCCATGATAAATCGAAGCTCACATATTTTGTGTGGATATTTTCAGCCACATTTTAGATTTCAACACTTAAGTCGTTTTTTTTTTGTTGAAAACTGAAAGAATTATTTTCTCCTCTTGAGCTTCGGAACCCTAAAATACCGGACCCGGGACCGATATCTCCAAAAAGCTCATATACATTTGTCACGCGGTGAGAATGAAACCCGCAACCTCCAACGTTTCAGCCGGCTATTAAGCCAACTGCGCCACACAGGTCGTCGAATAAAAGGTGCCTATATAACCATCTGAAAACCCTGCCTGTGACAGAACCGAGATGGAGAGACAGTAGGTTATTAAGTTTTTTTTTATAAACATCGGAAAACACTGCCAGTGACAGAACCGAGATGGAAAGACAATAGGTTATTAGGTTTGCGGCCGCCAACAAAATATTATGGAACATGAAAATTATGCAAATAAATAATAATGAGAAAAATGTTTATGATTTAACTAGCTTTTGCCCGCAACTTCGTCTGCGTGGAAGTCATAAAACGTAAATTCCCCTTTTTCACGCAGAGACACTTTGATTCGAAAATATAAATCCCATTTTACTCCCTATCCCGTGAGAATTTCAAAAAATCCTTTCATAGTGCACCTCTAGGATACTCAAGGTATATGTGTGCCAAATATTAAGTCTTTAGGTCCAGTGGTTTAGGCTGTGCGTTGATATATCAGTCAGACAGTCAGTCAGTGAGTCAGTCAGGACTTTGAATTATATGTATATATATTATGGATACCGATATTAGTGGAAACTATATTAGGGATCCTTATATTATAGATTGTGATTATTCGGGCAATCAATGATTGTGAAAATAAATTTTATGGATTATTATATTATGGGAATAAAATTTCGGAGACTAAATGAGGCGTATAGGAGCAAATCCCGCTAAAACGGTTTTTCATCCAAATCATGTTAAGTATGCCGCTGTAAAGCTGTTTAATTTCTCTACAAACTGAGCGTATCATTTCCAAGCATTTCCCTCCATAACAGTGATAAATTGAGACTTCAACACTATGCTTAGTATCAGAATCCGCTAAAACAGCGGGGGTGAATTTCAAAATACTTTAAAACAGAATCGACCAATCAGAGCGCTTGGTTCGCGCTGCGCCGCGTATGGCGGACTGAAATGTTTTGTGTTAATCAGTAAAGTTGTGTGATTGCATTTTAATTAATAAAAAAAAAGATAATGGATGAATCATCGCAGTTAGTCACAAAATGTGACTATAAACACTCAAGAAAACGACACATTAATAAAACATTTTGGAAGCGTGAAGTATCTCGCAAGAAACGGTGAGTAAAAAGTTACCTTTAACATAACGTAAACAGTTGATAAAAGATGTCATGCAACATGCTGCAAGAAACTATAAAAAGGCGGGAAGTCACAAACTGAAAATACCTGAAATACCAAGCCAAATATTTAACCGGTAGATTTATGTAATGGTATCGACTTCAAATAGATCAGTCGGTTAGTCTTATTTTTCCCTTCTAGGAGTCGGTTTAAATTTTTTAATAGTTTTTAATAAAATTAGTACTTATGTTTTTTTTCTAGTTACACGGCTCCCGGATGACCTCAATATGTAATAATCAGTTATAACTTATAACTCTTGACCACGTTGATGTTTTTTTTATTTCATCTGAGGTATTTTACCTCTACCTAATCATAATTTCCAAGTACCTACCCCTTTGCACTTTAATTACCCGACTACTTTAATGCATAACGCTATCCACACAACAAAGATATCCTGGATAATTTTCGATGCAAAATCCGTTTAAACGTCATCTGTCAGTAACAAAAACCTCTATAATGACAGGTTAGTTGCAAAACCCGCTAAAGTGATTTTATTTTTGTCTATAACTTTTTTTTTGTGTTTAATATTGTCTATGGGTTTCTAGATTATGTTTGCATATCCTTTTACGATGATTTTAATACTAAATTCAAATTATTTTCTTTAGTCGGAAATGCGTCAATCGTTTTTTTTAATTTGCGGCAAAACAGACAGAATCGTTATAGCGGGTATTGCTAATAGACGCCTCAAATAGGGAACCGACAGGCATATTTAACTATGAGGACTTATTTTAAGGATATGAAGGTGTATGGGGTGTAATTGTTCCACGCTTTGGTGCGCTCTCTGGTGGCTTGTATACCCAAATTTGTTATTGAAGTTACGAGCGCACTTTGAACATGTTAGTACCCCGCCGATGTAAATATAACAATAACTCTTAGTAGATATACGAAGCGGCTACGAAAGTAGTTCAACAGTAGGTCTTACAAGCTCAATTAGCGTTACTCTAATTACATTTTCATTTAGTTCGCGTGTGTACGGGGAGTTAGATGCCCGGCCTACCTAGGTATGCTAGGTAGCTATCTTATCAGTGATGGATGCGGGGGGTGCACGCGAGACCTCAAGCCGATTCATCAACGGCTATCTACAAGATAACATTTGCATTTAAGAATTGCATTATTTTAACTAGCTTCTACGTTGCTTGTAAAAGAATAAATTTTATGCTATTGTTAAATGTGATGACTTTAAAATGTTAGTGTTGCTTTTAATTAAAATAATTAAAACTAAAAACCACGCTTCTAGTGCATTCTATTTACTGCTACTAACCCAGTACCCATGTAGCGGGCTCGTCAAAAAAGAAGTGTTAAAAAATAACAAGTAACCCCCAAAACAGTCCCTATTCCGGGAGGTTACCTATTTTTTTGTACTCTGTACTCTCAGTTTTGCAATTAACACATCATGCCATTTCATTTGATACCACACTTGTATATATTTTGAAATCATTCGATTGTTTATTCAACTTTCACCCCCATATCTTGTAAATAGCTCAACCGATTTTTATATAACTCTCAGATTTCCATTTAACACAACAATTTTATTGAATTGATATCAAATTTGGGTATTTATACTATGTCCAGAAGTGGACGTGGACAGTGGTCCTATGGCTGAGATGATCTTCAAAAACATACTACGGCTGAAATAGCTAGGTCTTCCTTTACTGAAATACAAATTGTACTATAATTATTATTCTAGTCCAATTTGTATTTAACCCTGAAGGTGTATTCTGGATTATTACATAAAACTGTTCACGGTTCATTCCGGGAACAAAAACTCTAAGGAATTGTAACACGGAAGGAAGCAGTTCAGTTTTAAGTTGAGACTACAAATTGCCTTCCCAACTCGCAACATATCGGCGGGAATTTGAAACCCTCATTAGACAACTTTCAGGAACTTTGCACGAACTTATTATTTTGCATAATTCCAAAAACGTGTTAAATTAGTCTAGGACCGTTTTATTTGTAAACAAATATTCTGTTTTTTAACCACTTATTACCCTAGGTAGTTCCAGTGGTACTACCTGGCAATTCCAATGGTATTATTTTTTGCGTGTAGTACTAAATACAAGTAATTATTTAAAATAGTACAGCCGAGTGAAAAGATCAGAACTGTTTGCCCATCAGGATGGGAAAGGCATGGAATATGAAAAAACATTATTAACGTAAAAAAGTAAGGAAACAAATAAATATTTAAGATTTTTTGACAAAGGTCGTTGATAAATCTCTCGGTGTATGACGCAATGTACGTGGGTCATTACTCTATTAACACCATACCTAGGTAGTAATCATTTTATTTAAATTTTATCTGAATGTTTAAAAGCTGCATAAGTCTACACTATACGTATCTGTCTACAATTGCAAATATGCTTCTGTAAAATAGATCAAAAATATTATTATAAAAAGTACATTTTCAGTGACACACACTGTTGCCAGTAGTTTCACGGGAAATATTATTTCCCGTGGCTTGAGTGGGTTACCTATAATAGTGTAGGTCTGTTGTCGCCTCTGATGGATCCCCTAGGGGAAATATCAGGAAAAAAACCCTGTTGTCTCCCCTAGGCAGGGGAGATATCAGATCTTACTTTTCTAAAACTGTTTTTAGTAGGTACTGTTGTCTCCCCGCAGGACTTATTTAGGATGTTTCTACATTTATCAATAAACAGTTTCTGACGCTGTATAAATCATCTATATTAGTTGTAAAGGCCTAAAAAATGGCCGACTATGGCCAATCATTATGTTTTTGACACAATATGTGAAATATGACAGTAAATGTTTGAAAATGTAATGTATGCAGTAAATGTAAATGCTCAAATTACATAAAGCTAATTGAACGCATTGACTTTCACTTTTCCGATTTATTTTATTTTTATTTATTTATTTATTTATTTACTTTAATTAAAACGGCACAACCAATTACATTAATTAAAGATAAGAACAAGTTATTATTAATTAGAGAGATAACACTTACATCTATTAACATAAAATCTAAATAATTGCAATAAAAATAATAATAATAAACTAAATTAAGCACAGTCACAAACGGAAAAAATATTAAATAAATGATGATGTCAAATAATATAAAAATTATGTCATGTCAAAATATTAAACTGTTTGAAATATTTAAAATGGAAAATTAAAAAAAAATAAAAATAAAATTAAGGCAGATCAACAATGACGTTCACAAAAACATTGACATACAAATAAAATTTCAGCCCACCTATCTGCAAACAAGTCAAAGTCAGGGCAATCACCCAGAAGAGCGTTGAGGGCAGTGAGTACACGCGGAATTGGTGACCAGGCCCGCGCTGCCGTACGAAACGACGGCACCGCAAACAACCTGTGCCTCCGACCACGGCAATAATTATTCGGGACGTAAAGTCGACACAGCTCATCACTTAAGTCTAAGGCGTCGATTTTGCTATGAAATATTTTGCAGACCGTGGTAAGTTGGTCATAGGCACGTCTCACTTCAAGTGAATTATAGCCCAAGCATCCTAGAAGAAATTTGGTGGGGTAAAGGAAGGGGTAGTAACCGTAGCAGCGCTTGTAGAGGAACCGCAGGAATGCTTTCTGAACCTTTTCAAGCATGAGTGTATAAGTAACTTCATGCGGGTTCCACACACAAGCGCTGCTCTCTAACTTACTCCTTACAAGTGCCGAAAAGATTAAGCGAACTACATGCTCATTCTCAAAGTCACGGGCATTTCTGAGAACAAACCCGAGACGCCTAAATGACTCCTTAGCCAATGAACTTATGTGCTCATGAAAGGTAAGCTTTTGGTCGAATGTGACTCCCAAGTCCCTCATGGTGACGGTTTTGTTTATGGGTTCGTTATTCAACCTGTATTCGAAATTAATTGGGCGCCGCATTCGACCGAAAGTCATGACGTGGCATTTACTTACATTGAACTCCATTTTGTTAACGACACTCCACTGATAGATAGCGTCGACATCGCACTGCAGAGCCCGACAGTCTGCCTCTGACTTTACCTCAATGTAGAGTTTTAAGTCATCTGCATACAGCAAGCTTTTTGCATGCGACGCCACAGCGGGTAGTTCGTTAACCATAATGAGGAACAGCAAAGGCCCAAGTATCGAACCCTGACTGACGCCGGAACGCGTGTGATAGGGTTTTGATTCATACAAACCGAGTCGAACAAACTGCTGTCGATCACGGAGGTAATCAGCCAGGAGCTTAAGTAGACTCGGGGCGAAACCTATTGCAGTAAGTTTAGACAGCAGAATGTCATTGTTAACCCTATCAAACGCCTTCCGGAAATCGAAGTAAAGGACGTCTACTTGTTGTCCAAGATCTAGACTGCAAGAAATAAAGTCGACAAGCGTCAGTAAGTTCGTGTTAACCGATCGCTTGCTTCTGAACCCGTGCTGTTCGTTACACAAAAACTTGTTTACCTGTGCATATATGAATTTATGTAAGATGCTCTCAAAGATTTTTGCTGGTGAAGAGATTATAGCTATTGGGCGGTACTCTTCAACTTGGGACTTTTTGGAATTTTTGGGAATCGGAATTACCCTGGACACTTTCCACTGTGGCGGATAGACTCCAGACTTAAGCCCCCAGACTTAAGACCGATGACAGCTGTCAACTTCAAAGGGCCATATCTTGGAAACTACTCGTCCTAGACTTTTCCTTGTGGGCTCAAATGAAAGACTTTCATGAGATCTACTTTTTCAGCTTAGTCTGCAACGTGTGTAAAGGCATTGATACCTACACATTATCCTTAAAATTATTAAAAATGCTTAAAATCAAGATATTTTTTTCTGATATCTCCCCTACTGGCTATTAATAATCTCCTTCTATAACAGAACTGCAATCATGAGCTACTTGGAACACGGAAGGTAGGTACTGACAATGTTATTGTATTTTATTTCACATCGAATTCTCTAATCCAATCGATAAAATATTTGTGCAAAAATAAAAACTGTTGTTTTTAATTAATGGAGTTGGAGAAGTTGCGTTAATGTTTTTTAGGGTTCCGTACCAAAAAGGTCCTACCACGTTCGTACCTTAGTTAAATGTACGTTAAGTAAGGTTCGTTAGTTAATGTTTTTAACATATTTTCGTTATGAGATTACTTGATTTGTTATAAGAAGAGTAATAAATATTTTGTTTATCTTGATTTGTTATACTTACTTGGTATTAGTAGTGCCATTGGTAATGAGGTAATCCACGGGAGATTTTGTAATATGCGTTTAGTCAGCCAATAACAATAGTAGTGTCACGGAAACGTAAAATTTCCTTTCACTCTACTAGTAGTGCCAAGCGGTAGTGCCTAAGAAAATAAACGATTTTTTTTGTAGATGCATGCAATTAATTATTGTTAATTGATCCAATTTTGTCTACTGAGTTAATAAATTGCCTTGTATTTGTTTCTTGCAGTTAACCTTAAAATTGCAAGAAATGCTAAATTATAATAAGCATTATATCTCAATGAGGTCTCCTCTGTTAAACCTAGTTTACTAATAACGGAGAAACTGTTACGCAAGAATGTAATGTGGGAGTTTCCAGAACTTTCTCTTTAACTTCGCTAGTGTCATAGCCAGTGCGGAATTAGTGTTTCATTGAGCGAAAGTATAAAATAACATCTTGCTCATAACTTTAATGAGTGGGCAACAGTGGGTATACATAGAAGTAGACAAAAATTATATGATCTTTATAGTGAAAAACATTATAATTTTAGTGAAGAATTTAAAGAAAAGGTTAAAAATTACTCAAAAATTTTTAGAAAAGTCTGCCATATTGCTAAGTCTAATTATATAAGTTCAAAAATTAAAAATAGTGATAATAAAATTAAAGCTACTTGGAAAATAATAAACAAAGAAACTGGAAATGTGAGTAACTTTAACAACCAATTCAAATTAAATTATAATAATACCACCTACAAAAGTGATGAAGATGTAGCCCAAGCATTTGAAACATTTTTTACTGACATTCCAATTTCTACCACAAAGTCTTTAAACTCTTCTCACCTGATCGCCGAGTCCTTACTTAGCGAAAATGTACCTAAATGTGATAGTAATTTTAAATTCCAATATGTGGACAGCGGCGATATAGTTAAAGTCTTTAAAATGTTAAATGTCAAGAAAACTGCAGATCTCTGGGGTATTTCTGTAAACATTGTAAAACCATTAGTAGACACAATCGCACCTGAACTGGCTTTTATATTTAATGAATGCATTGACTGTGGCGTATTTCCTGATCTAATGAAACACAGTAAAATAATACCTTTATTCAAATCAGGTTCTAAGTCGGATCCCACTAACTTTAGGCCGATATCAGTACTGCCGACATTTAGTAAAATTTTTGAAAAGCTTATTTTAAATCAGCTATCTAAGCACTTTAACGACAACAAGTTGCTTCACTGCAAGCAATTTGGCTTTACATGCGGTCGTTCCACTACTGATGCCGGTATAGAGTTAATCTCGCATATCTATGATGCTTGGGAGAAGTCGCAAGACGCTATAGGTGTTTTTTGCGACCTTTCAAAAGCATTTGACTGTGTACACCATGAAACATTGATCGGGAAATTGCGCCACTATGGTGTTAGAGATATCTCTTTAGATCTACTTAATTCTTATCTCAGTAACAGGATACAAAGAGTTGATGTTAATGGAAAACGTTCTTCGGGATCTGTAGTTACAATGGGTGTACCGCAGGGATCAATTCTTGGGCCTTTTCTATTTTTAATTTACATTAATGATCTACCTCATCTTGTCAAAAACAATCATGAGATTGTATTGTTTGCTGATGACACTTCACTTTTGTTCAAAATGAAACGACGTACCACCGATTATGACGAGGTGAATAATGCAATCTCAGAAGTTGTTAATTGGTTTAATGTCAATAACCTATTACTTAATGAAAATAAAACAAAATGCATTAGATTTACTCTCCCGAATGTAAAACAGGCTGATGCCAACATTAAATTGAAAGGTGAAAGTTTAAACCTTGTAGAAAAAACTGTATTTTTAGGCATAACTTTGGACAATAAGCTTCAATGGGGCCCGCATATAGAACAACTATCGGGTAGGCTTAGTTCTGCAGCATATGCAGTCAAAAAAATCCGCCTTCTTACAGACGTAGATACCGCTAGACTTGTTTACTTCAGCTATTTCCACAGCATTATGTCTTATGGCTTACTGCTGTGGGGATGTGCTGCAGATATAGACACCGTATTTGTGCTGCAGAAGAGGGCTATTCGTTCTATCTACAATATGGGTCCCAGAGAATCACTTCGCACTAAATTTAAAGAAATAAATATAATGACAGTAGCTTGTCAATATATTTATGAGAACCTGTTGTACACCCATAAAAATATTGCTTCGTTTAAGAAAAACAGCGACAATCACAATGTAAATACAAGAAATAAGAATAAACTCGCTGTGCCCACTACTAGGCTCCATAAGGTAAAAAAATCTTTTAAAGGGCAATGTATACGCTTCTACAACAAACTCCCAAGTGAGTTGCAGAAGTTATCATTAAATAAATTCAAAAACATTATTAAACGCAATCTGTGCGATAAAGCTTATTATAAAATATCTGATTACCTAGAGGACAAAACCACTTGGGACGGAATCTGCTCCAACTCCGTCAAACGTAGCATAAGACAAAATCAAATTGTTAAATGATGACTATAACGACCGAGTTAGGTTCTTCTGTTCACTTCTTTTCCTAACTCGCGTGTCATCTGAAGTGAACAGGTTCAATTATGTGCTTTATTCTATTTATTTGTGTTGTTTTATTTTGTAAGTTGTGACGCGTCAATAAGGTCCATGCGGCCGCACTGAATAAAGTATTTTTTGAATTTGAATTTGAATTTGAATTTGCACGTGCTCACAAATGCACGTTAGGAGGGGATGTTCGAGGCACCAGAATAATTGATTTATTTATGTATGGTTCCCGATTTAAAAATGTTGGACTGTCAGCAAGATATACAGTGACATGATAACTAATAAAGGTATATTAGTTAAAGAAATAACACTATCTAAAAAACAGCCTGCTTAAACCTACAGCTGGCAAAGGAGTTTTCTGCCGCTTCATTTTCCCCGAATCAACTGGACCTATTTTAAAAGCACAATAAAATAAAGCTCTCAGCTTGTTATACTTACTAAAATTTATTTATTATTTATTTAAAATATTCGTCAAAAATGCAAATATAGGAAATCTTCATAAAAACGCAACACCAAAATTAAAATAGTTACTTAATTATGTTATTTATAACTGAGGCGAAAACTACTTTTTATTCCTGATATGCACAACATCTTTCACTCTCCTTCTTCCTTCCACGACTACATCTTTGACCTTATCTTTTTTTCCAAACCGTCTCTTCAGATTCTCACATAAAGCTTGCCAGTGGTTACAGCAGCATATTTTGCGGCAGAAATCCCCGGTTTTCGGCCTCATCCTATTTATATGATAGATGAACAGGATCTGGACCTAAGGTTAGAGTTTTGTGGTCTTTTACTTCGATTTGACTTGAATTCATGCATATACACGTTTATTTGATCTCATGTACACAGGTAGCGTCCTCGGTCTTTTCCGACAACACTGGCAACAAAATATATATCTCAGCCGTCGTCTGCATTTCTTACAACATCTTCGTAGGCACCGTCTGAATTTCCTACAACATCTGCATTGGCTACAAAATATTGTTTTCATGCACTGTTTGAGTTTTACACATTTGCAACAAAATACTTTTCTTAAGCAGTCGCCGCATTTACTCATGATTTTCTATATTTATATTTGAGTCATTCGTAGAATGTACCTCCTCGTACACATTTGATTGCATAATTCGTGTTTTATCTATGTTTTGCAGCATTTCATTTTTATTTACCCATTGCTTTCTAATATTTTGGCTCTAATAGAATTCAGTTTTCATCTTGCCGAAACGTTTTCTAGTCTTCTGCCATTTTTGAAATTATTTTTCTTGCTTAGATACAATATATTTGGGTTTTGTAAACATTTCGCTGATTTTGATGATCACTCACAACCAGGCAAAAATTTGACGTTAAAAGATTTTGACAAATAAACTTGACTTGTTATTTTCATCAAGAAAATAACTTTAGGTGTCAAGAGTAATTACAATAAAGAAGTTTTTATTGATTTCCGACTCCGAAGTTAAAGTAGTATGAATGTTTGTTTATTTGCATAAATAATAATTATAAGACCTAATGTACACATGAACGCAATAAATGATTTGAATTTGAATTTAATACAATGAACACGGTGCTTTATCTAGTTTTCAAAGCAAAGCGAACGGGTGACAAGGCAGCAGTGTGTATTTCACCCAAATCATTTTGAGGTGCTTTTGGTCCCTTTATATTCAAAATCTATTAAACACAAACACGTGTTTGGTTAATTTATTAAGCTCCATTAGACTAAATTTGGACCATGCACCGTGAGGTTTTGGGTATTTTTATTTATTAGAGCGTCCTTTAAGAACATCACTAAACATGGTTTTTACATGACTAAAAACATCATCATCATTTCAGCCATAAAACGTCCACTAATAAACAAAGGCCTCCCTCATGGATCTCCATGAGGGGTAGTTGCCATACTCACCACGCTGGCAGGCGGGTTGGCGAGCGCAGTATGGGATGTTGATATATGGAAAGACGCTGCTGCCCATCTTTCGGAGGTATCCCTTAGCAGGCTCTTACTGCATCCACGGGCATGAGAGGAGGGGTAACATTCTACTGCCGGCGCCCCACGGTCAAAAACATCATGTCCTTTCTTGATTATAGGGATATATACATGGTGCACAGTTAGTACTTCCCGTGCTGGTTATAACTGTGTTATGGCGAAGAAGCTCTGTTTCCGAAATAGCTGTATTAAAATCACTTTCAAAATAAGAGATTCATATATGCTATTCATTTTGTAAATACGGGGTAACTCACGTACCTAGTGTTTTTATGTAAGGGCGCCCAACAAGAAAAACACATTACATGAGTCTTTGTGTTCTCTCAATTATAGGGTGTCACAGCGTGCACAATGTTGCGACTAAACAGTTACTAATCTACTTTTAAAGACATACAGTAGTATGTCTTTGGTGTTAGACGTACCTACGTATAGATTTAAGATATAAGGGCCCGATACGCTTAGGACAAGCCCAAAAGGGCTTTTTGAGTGTATTTTAGTTTAAGAACTATTGTAATTTTCTTGAAATAAATAAATAAAATAATAATTACATTAAAGTCACTACCAAAAAGCTAAATAACATAATAGCGAGATCAAGTTTTGGAACAAGACGTACCTACAATACAAAATAATTGGACCCAAATGCAACAGAGCATATTAAATGATAAAAAGAAACAAGAATACAACGACATTGAATGCATGTCCGCGCGTGGGGCCGACATTACTTCGACGTTGTGAATATTACGTGAGTAATCCCTGTATTTACAAAATGAATCAAAAAAATGTCTATATTGAGAGCAAGAAACATATTTATATAGCATAATTATATTGCAAGAAACACTATTTCCGGGCATAATTTTTTCAGCATCAGCAATATTTTTTTTTGTGTCGTGGCGTATAAATACAGTCAACATAAATGATTATGAGTTAAGCCCTTGTTAAGCCAGTACTTTACTAACCCACTCCGTATCTAGGCAGGAGTTATTACGCTACAACTAGGAGGGTTACGACTTTAGTAGCCTATACATGTGTTGGGTTAGTTGGGGGTATGTAGGTATGTACATGTACATAGTTACGACAATGATAAATGTTTTAGTTTACGACAGGAATTAAAACTGCAAGGAGCTGACTCCTGTCATACCGTAGTTTTAGAAATCGGAGCCAAAGATACTCTGTTATTTTAATTTTCTAAACATATTTTTTATACGTGAATTATATTTTTATTATTTTTCTTCGCGGAGGTCAATGACCCTGTCAAGAATCAGCTGACTTTTAGGTTGTTATTATCGTATAATCAGCTGTTGAAGTTCAAACTTTCATGGTCTTTTCTTGAATGAAAATCACTGAATCCTGAAAAGTCGTAGAACAATAGATGTTCTTGACTTTTTCGGCTTAGTACACATGTTTATTTATATTTAATTTTTTATTTCACAAAATCCACAGCTCTTAGAATTAATAGCCTTATCTTACATACTATAACTGACAGCCAATTACGGATTTACTTTTTTTAAATCATTCTTAAGTTAACAAAAAGACTACGGTCTATTATATCTAAAATTAACAAAACATCACACGAACAACAAGGTATCTAAATTACATGCTATGTACTTGAACTACAATATAAAATCAATACATCCACGCGAAACAAACACCTAATAGGTTTTACTTATTACATTACATTAACATAAATAATATAAGAAATGAAAACATGAGATGGTAAGGCAATATAATAAACAATATAATATTACATAATAAGTTATTAATATGCTAAATAATATGGATAAGTTGTAAGTAGCACTTACGAACCCTAGGTGGGTTCATTAAGAATATTGAGCACTGCTTTCTTAAAACATAATTTAGTGGAGTGGAAGATGTCAACAGTCTTAAATTTCTTATTATATGATCTGTGCAATCGGGTTGCAAGCGAGTTCTGAGCGTAGTTCGTTACACACTGTGCTACAGCAAAAAGGTTAGTGTGCCTTGCCCTTATTTTAGGAGCACTGAAGCACAGTATTTTAGACGCTAATTCTTCGCAATCAATGTATCCGTTACAAAGACCATGAAGCAGAGAGAGGTCAGCCAAGACGCGCCTATTTTCTAAAGTAGAGAGGTCATGGTCTCTACATGATTTAAGATAATCTTCAGTTCGTCCGAGGTGCGACCTGTAGTTAAGGTGTTTAACAAATTTACGTTGGATCTTCTCTATACTCTGAATGTAAGTTAGATACTGCGGGCTCCAGACTGTACTACAATACTCCAAAACGCTGCGTACAAAGGAGAAGTACAATATCTTTAAACACGACTCATCCGAGAAAGGTCGACTGACCCTCAGTATAAAACCTAGGCTTTTGTAAGCTTTACATGTAATCATAGCAATGTGTTCGGCGAAGGTGAGTTTACTGTCCAACAATATTCCGAGATCTCTGACAGCTTCCAGTTTACTTACAGGATTGCCATTAATTGTATATACAAACTGCGTGGGAGATTTTTTCCTTGTAAAAGAAACCGAAGAGCACTTAGCTACGTTAATGCCCAAGCGGTTCAGCCTGTAATAGCGCGCCAATCTGTCGAGATCCTCTTGAAGGATGAGGCAATCATATAGATTTCTAACCCTCATGAATACCTTCGTGTCATCAGCGTACATAAGACACCGGGCATGCCTCAAACAAGAACTTATGTCATAAATGTATGACGCATATAAAATAGGACCCAATATAGAGCCTTGAGGCACACCCGATGGTAAACTGACGAAACTAGAGCAGAACCCACCCACTACTACTGATTGAGACCGATTTCGCAGATAAGATTCCATCCAACGCAAGAGATCGCATCTGATTCCGAGGTCGTAGAGTTTGTTTAAAAGTATGATATGATCTACACGATCAAAGGCTTTCTCGAAGTCCGTGTAGATCACATCCACTTGTGAACCACCGTCCATGTCTCGGGCTATATTGTCTACAAAGGCACCTAGGTTTGTGGTCGTGGAACGTCCTTTTACAAACCCATGCTGTTCACTTGGAATTGAAACCGATAGTATTGGATATAGCCGCTTATGAACTACCCTCTCGAATACCTTACTAAGGACACTAAGAATGGATATTGGACGGTAGTTTTCGACAGCCGTAGCAGGTCCCTTTTTGTGGATCGGAACAATATTAGCACGCTTCCAAACGTCAGGAAAGACTCCTTCCTTGAGACATCGATTGAATATTAACATAATGGGTGTACACAAAGAGGCTGCGCATTTGACGAAGAATAATGGGGGAAAGCTATCGCAACCAGCTCCTTTGGTAATATCTAACTGCCGTAGTAGATTGAAAATCTCATCAGAGTCAACCTCAATCCTGTTAATAGTATCGCGACTATTATCAGTGGGCTGATGAACAGAGTAATCATTCGTTGGAATGCTGAAATTGCTCTCGAAAAAGTTATTGAAAGCAGTACAGATAGCATTAGGAGTGTTTAGCGGAATATCCTTATAGCTCATTTTTTGAGGGTAATTTGAATTTTTTTTTTCTTAGATTTAACATATGACCAGAAAAAAATTGAGTTTAGTTTAATTTTCTGTTGGCATAGATCGATATACGCTTTATAACATTCATTCTGAGAAATCTTTATATGTTTCCTAAGCTCGGCAAATAATGTGTAATCGTTTGGGTTTTTATGCCGTTTCCAATCTCTATGTGCTTTAGATTTTTCTTTGATAAGCTGTATCAACGTTCGATTGTACCAAATGGGATATTTGTACGTACGGGAGCTATTTATATGTGGTATAAAGTCCTGCCTCAATTTTTGTAAAATAGAATAGAAATGCTCTACCATGCTATCAATACTAAGTATTTCATGTATAAATGACCAGTCGTGATGCTCAAGGAACTCATTAATACTGTTATAGTCACCACGTCTATACTGGAATATGAGTCGAGGTTTGGGTTTAAGAGCTGGAATTAAGAAATCACTAGCCGATATAGATAGGGAAGGATGAAAATTATCTTCATTTACGAGCGGGGATTTAGATTTGGTCACTACAACCGGAGAATCCGAGAAAAATAAATCCAGGGTGTTATTAGAAGTATTTACGATATTATTGAATTGAGAAATGCCAAGTAACAAGGATTGAGATATAAAGTCGACAGCTAGATTTTGCATCTCTATAGATCCTTTTTTTAATATGATAGGATTTCCATACGATGCCCAGTCAATACAAGGTAAATTAAAATCGCCAGCAATCATGAAATGATCATCCGGATGAAGCTCGTGGACACTGGAGATTAGATCTATAAAGGACTTAGTTCTTGAGATAAGAAAGGAGTTAGGGGGTATATATATGTGTTTATAATACACGTTGTATTTAGAGGTGTTTTACCGTAGCGACTATACACTACGTATCCGGTATTGATAAATAAGGTGGCAATCGATTTGTTGTCATGGTCCAGCAGGTCAAAGTCTAGCACCATCCAGCTGTGGCAGGCTGCTTACCTATCTTCTTCTTGATTTTAGACTATTTTGCATGTGTCGAGTAACATTATAGTAGGGTTAATTTTATCGTTTTTCTCACGTGTTTGCCGTTACCCTTTTGGTCACCTGCTAAGTATTTTCGTTGCAATTGTCCGCCCCTCACGTGGCACAGATGGTCAGCACGGACGTAGGCTTGGGCTTTGAGGGGCGTTACGTATCTTGCTACAGGTTTGCAACAGACGTAAGTCATCGCTGTCAAACGTCTAATTTACTAATTAATATATTTTTTTAATTAATGTTAGAGTGGTTGAACTTTTTTGAAGAGTTCATCCGTGGTAGTACCAGATTACAGAAACTAACAGATACATCACTCCAATACAAAAGGGAAAATACCTACGCTATAATAGCCTACAAAATTTTATTAATAATACCAGCAGTTCACAGCGAGAATAAATGTACCATAAGTATGCAAGCATAGAGTTAAGATTGCTATGCTCACCCGACCCACCTACTTGCAAGTAATCTGTGACGCGGCATCGAATGAGTGGCTAGGGTTGCTTCTACGATGATTTCGAATGTTGTGAAAAAAACAGTTATTTTTAATTGGTTGATCAAATATGATTGAATTTTATAAAATGATGGATACATTTTTTTCTAGACATAGCTAGACAGTTGAATTTTTCACACATTAACAACAAATACAAATAACAGAATAAAAACAGTTATTTTTAATTGGTTGATCAAATATGATTGAATTTTATAAAATGATGGATACATTTTTTTCTAGACATAGCTAGACAGTTGAAATTTTCACACATTAACAACAAATACAAATAACAGAATAAAACAAACATTTTTACAACAATACACAACAAACGTGATTTTGATTGAATCATTATTCATTCATTTCCATACCATTGTATGGAAACATTCGTGCGCCGTTACTTACACATTTTTGAAATTTACACTGTCATATTTGACATTTTATTTTGGTATAGTTTACCACTTCTTAGATATTAAGTTTTGACATTTGCCGTCATTTTCAAGATATACTGTAATTCTGACATCTTTTTATCCTTTATTCCCAGGTCTTCACTTTTCCAATTTTGCACAGGCCCCATTTTTCACATTTTCACTTAACCAATTTTGCACATTTCCAGATTATCACATTGCCAAATTTTCACATGTTTACAGTTCTTCATAGTCTCAATTCTTCACATTTTCAATTTTTCACAAATCTAATTGTGCAGATTCTCCCAAGTCTTGTCTAGTTATTTGCTTTGCCAAGTTTTCAGTTATTGCATTTGTTTTTCCTTTAAAAGTATTGAAATGAAGTATGCCCGCCCGGGATTTACAGATAATAACCAGCCCGGTTATTATCTGTAAATCCCGCTACTTCCAAGTTGTCATAGGTACTATTTCGTCCTATCAATATGACTACCAAGACAAACAACTCCTGTATAAAAACAAACACTTTATTGTACCTCTATGTTGACATACTAATGCAATAGAATCGTCAGTTTTATCAAATTCTTAGTAGATCCAATTACGAAAATTACAAAAAATGTACGTGTAGAGATAAACCATTTTAAATATGCACGCCCTTCCACAAAACTTGATAATTACAATGTGTGAGAGGAAATACTTATTGCATCTCTATTTTTGTGTGCATTTTGTAACATTTCTGGAAACATGGACTAATCCGCTCACTGACAAGTCAACTAATCGTGCGATCTGTAGCCATTGTATGGCGGGTAGCGCGCTTCTTGTTTCGGCGACACGTCCGCTCTGTAGCGTGCTCGGAACACTAATGCACTACATGACCGACAGATCCAGCTTTTTTTCTTAGTGATACCATTTAGTGTCTAGCCGGTGACTGAACAAGTGTGAACAACCAATGACAAATACTAATTTATCTGTATTGTATATGGAACATCTATTTTGTATGTGCGTGTAACAACATTGGAGGGGCGTGCATTTTTAGAATAGTTTATTTATACCTATCTATGTGATGCGATTATAACTTATCTTGTCTTGTCTTTTTATTTTATGGCTTTTTGTGTTTGGTTTAGCACAATACCGCCAGTGTCAAGTTAATATAAAAATTCGTAAGTTATTTGGCTAGCCATGTAGGCGGCCATTTTCGATTATAACTTGAATCTTGGAGTTCGAATTCAAATTTTTTAAAAGATGTCAAAGACAGAATTAAAAAAAAATGACAGCTGTCAAACGTTAAATGACCATAGCTCTACAACTATTCAGTCTAGAGTTTCCGTTTAGGGCTCAAATGAAAGGCATTATAATACCTACGTTTTTGATGATGCTGTCAAACTATGTTTGTTCTAGTAGTCATATTAATATACCACTCGAAAAGCAGATTTTTTTCCCATGAAATAAACCAATTCAAATAAAATGCAACACAATATTTATTCCATATACAATCCACTTACATATTACATAAAACATCACAGACAAACACAAAACAAACACAGAAACACAAAAACTGATGTCGAGATAACAACATTCAGAATAGCTAACTTGACCGTCATTTAGGTCACTTAAGATCAAAATTTATGGCTTTCCTTAGCAAATATCCTACAATTTCAACCCTTATTTATATTTGTAATTTTGATATTTGATTATGAAATCGGGATATAATAAACGTAAGTCCCTTAGTTAAATAAATGCGGTGTATGCGTGCGGAACGCGGTAGGGTCACAAACTCCTATGAAGACACGTTCTGGAGTCTTCTTTTGGTGACGTAAAAGTAAGTATAACATAAAACTCTTTTTTTAAACAATTATTACGTGACGATATGGATGCCTACCAGGAGGACTAGAGGGAAGCGGCCGGCGATCGTAAACAGTGGAAGGAGATGGGGAGACCTTTGCCCAGCAGGATACAGTATAGGTTAGAAAAGAAAAATATTACTCGAACGAGTAGTCTAAAGTCGTGTGCGAGAGATTTTAATGTATGACATTTGGTAAGTCAAATAAAAGTTATTAGCATTCGAGTGATTATGTCATGTGAGTCATGAAACATAACAAAATAATAGCTCATGCATAGGATGAAAAAGTTATGCACTATCAACTCATCTGGTACGTGAATAAGTCGACGTAAGATCTATAACAATAACATCCATTATAGATGATTTATGCTGCGTCAGCAACTGGTATTCAACATGATGTACCGGACGCTGGAGCGCCTGGTATACTTATAATATAGATTAAACTTTCCCAGCATATATATCATTCTCCCTGCTTAGTCGGCTTTAAGTCAAAGGAAATATCAAGTCAAATCTATTCAACGTCAACGTCTACATCGGTCTACGAGAACCCACCGAATAATATCCCGTTTTCATAATCAATTCCAGTTTACTAATCAGCTATCCTCGTCGACACAAAGTTCAGTGAACTCCACCAAGTCGGTGTGAGGTCGTGCGAAGCTGAGATATAAGAAGTTGGTGGACGCTCTGAAGGAGAGGAAAGTGAGGCTTGATGTGATGGGCACCTTGGCCAGTTTGTATGCGAAGTGGTGGGCAGTCGGCTCCGGAGGCTCGGTCTGGTGCTGCCATCTCCGCGCCAATGGACTCCACCTGGAAAATAAAAACAAATATAACTTACATGTCCATGGGCTCGACGACTTTCGGTCAAAGATAAGGACGTAGTATTATATTTTGAATGTTTTATTTTATTTTTATTTATGAAATAATGTACTTCTTATGATATGAAGAGCGGAATCTCCTAACACAGGTATTTCATACTTAAAAAAAGTTTCACTGTAATATTACTTTGTTAATAAAATAAACGCATTTTGATTTTGATTGAGTATGTGGTTAGCTCCAAACGCATGTCGGCCGCGTGGACGACTCAGCAGGAGATGGAGGGACGATCGAGGGACACTCGATAGTCCCTGTCACAGAGTATTTACTTATTATTATTATTCTAGATTAGTTTAAAATACAATTTTAAGAACATAACCGCTCCACCTGGTCTTGAGGTGGGCGTTGGTAACTGCGTCACAGTTTAATATATGTATATTAAACTATTGCAGGAATCATCGCTTCCAATGTATTTCTTTGTATAATTATGATTTGTTCTGAAAATAAAGTTTTTATTATTTTTTTATTTTTTTTTATTTAGAGTGTTTATTATCTTTGGCCAGAAACTACAATCAAGAATTAATTTACTAAAAATATGTTTTAATGTAATCCAAATCAAGTTCACTGTAATTGAAGTCACTATTTCTAGTGTCTGTTTTTTGTAATAAATGTTTTGAACTACTAGATTCTGATGCAGATGTTAACAATTTATTTTTATAAATAATGACCATGTGTTTACTGTTTAGTTTATTATGGGCTAAGCTATAATGGTTTTGTCAGTAAAGTAATAAATACTTTTAAGAAGTATTTTATGTAAGTATTGAAAATTACCGTAGCACTTTGTGCATCATGCTTATGGCTAACTTATCAGAAAAACTAACGTACCTTTTTTACACTCAGGCACGCCAGCATCGTCATCATCATCATCATCATCATCACCATCATATAGCCATAGGACGGCTGACCACGTCCTCTACTGGACACAGGCCTCCCTCATGAATCTCCAAGATCGTAAGAGGGTTATAGCCATACTCGGCACTATTATACACTAACGCAGGAGGGTTGGCAAGCTCAGTACGGGATGTTGATACACAGAAAGATACTTTTTCTATTTGATTTTTTTGTTATTTCAAGTTTCAAGTTTGTTTATTCACAAAAAAAAATACATGTGCACAGGATACAAATGAACACTGGAAAATGCAGTAGTATAAACTGTGTCGCAGTTTCCAGTGCCCTACCTCAGTACATGAGGAGATGTAAATGTTTAGAAACAAAATTAATAGCATGTTAAGATAATTTTAACAAAAAGAAGAACCAGACTGCAGAAAAGAAAGTATTTAAACTCAAACCACACTTAAATTTATTTACACTTAAATTTATTTTATTATGGAAGTTCCCTCCTTCCACAATAAAATAAATCACAAAAAAATAAAACCTTTGCCCTGCAGTGGGAAACATCAGGCTTATAAATAATAATAGGTTACTTTAGTTTGTAAGAATTTTGTCACATAATATTTTTAATTTACATTGTGCACTTATTAACTGTGTTTTGCGCAAAATAAATTATCATTCAGTTTTGTATAGAATGTAAATAAGTTAAGCAAAATCCAAGTAAGTAACAGCCAAGTCCATTTCCTGCGTCCATAAATCGTACTTCCAGCATTTTCCAAAGCACAACCAAAACTTCGACAACCGCTGGCTTCCGTGAACATGTTTACCTTTTTACTGCCAACAGAATAGGTTATATTCTGTGAAAACTAAAGGTTCACTCAGCGTATGCAATAATGATGTTTCTTATGCTTACGCGATCACAATACTTTTTAAATATAACGGGAAGGACGCGGGACTACGAAACGTCGGAAAAAAATTCTTTTCAAAAAAGTACTAGCGGTACAAAATTGGATAGGTGGCGAAACTTTTTGTGCATTTTTAAAACTTATACTAAATCAGATTATAACATTTATAATAATATTTATTATGTTCCTACACACCTACGGAATCTGCGGTAGACGAGCCCAGCCCGCACTTTTCCGGTTTTATTGTTAATTTGAAATGTATGCAATAATGCTGACCATGGTACATTACATGGAACATAGACAGGCAATTAAAATACAAAGGAGAGCGTGGATATTTCTTTTTGATATTGTTGACGTGTTAAGATTTTTACCTTCCTTCAAAGTTTATGTGAACATTTAACATGTGCTTTAACCTTTAAGGAAAACATCGTGAGGAAACCCGCGGCTTAGTCAACTTCTGGCGTATTGGGCTGTTCTATTCTCTGACGAATAGCTGACTAATCCAGGAGGATGGTATAGATGCTGGGCAAGCCTAATCCATCAGCAATTTATCCAGGCAGCTTCGTACAGCATGAATACCAGTTGTTGGTCTAACTATAACAGACGAGAAAGGCCAAATTGTCTAGTCGTTTAGTCTAAAGAGCTCTAGTTCCAACTTCCCCTAACTTCCTTGGGAATATCGAACAACAACAACACCTACTGAAGTAGGTATCCCATAAGTACTATGTAGGTATTGTTTATTATTCACCAGCTTCTGCAGACTTTCTTCAGATAAACAGGAATTTCGATCGGCATGGTTGAAGCACTTAAAAGCTACATTAATACTAGTTTGGAAATTTTAAACTAGCATCGACACAAACTATGATTTTAAAGATGAGAAAGACATCTTGGGTAAGACATTTGTCAAATTTATTTTCGATTTATCAAATCTTCGATGATAGAGTTCCTTCTTTATGTAAACTAAAAAGAGTTTGCAGTGAGATAACTTTGTTTTACAAAACAAGTACAAAACATGTTAAATATATACATAATTATATAATCATCTCAGCTGCAGGACGTAAACTGACGTAAACTAGACAAAAGCCTCCCTCTTGGCCGAGAACTGATCATGAAGTGTTATTGCCTTACTCACCACGCTTGGCAGGCGAATTGGCGAGTGGTATGTTGATACACAGAAAGACGCTACTGCCCATCATCCGAAGGTATCCCTTAGCAAGCACTTCCTGCATCCACGGGCATGAGAGGAGGGGTAACATTCTATTGCCGGCACCCCACGGCAAATACATATATACATAATACGTACTGAGTAATCATGATAAATTACATTTTAATTAATTTGGTGCGAAAAGTGATGCGGGTTTCCCAAACATACCGGAATACTTTAAACCGAAAACTCAACTCTGTGCCTCCTGTGACAGGTGATATAACATGAGTTGTACCCTTTTTGTGATTTTTACATAGAAATTATCAGAAAAAAGTTACGATTTTTTTGGTCTAACTTCTATCTGCTATAGTTTCGAATATAATTTGGTGCAAAGCGATATTATAACTGACAGCGTTTTGGCAAATATATTATTGGGAATTTAGATATGTACTAGTTGTAACCCCTTTAGGTAATTGTAGCACACATTTTTTTTCGTGCCTCGTGGTATAAGAGCTATTATATTAATTTTCACATTTTATTTTTCAGTATATTGATCGTGAATATCAATACATTTAGAGTTATGTCACTTTGAACCGATTTTTCTCAATACTGATTAGGGTACAACTCAACATTTACCTACTAATTAGAATCTAAAGTTAAGCCTAATTTTTGAAATGTGATACATCCCGCATCGCATCATTCAACACAAATCATTTCTAATAAGTGTAAAACAATATAATTGATTATAATATTATAACAAAAACACAGGAATTTATCGCGTAATACCTTTGATTATTCCCGACGTGAGGACAGACGAAAAGATTCTTGAGGTAGAAGAAGAAATTAGTAGATTAAACTACCTCTATGATAATTTGTGATTATCAGAACTCCGTATCGACGAGAACACGATATCCCTCAAGTCTGGTAACCTACCAGGAGGGCGACCAACAGTTTCAGGATGGTGTTGGGTTCCTTGTCCACAAGTCACTCATTAACAACATTATCACCATCGACAGTGTGTCGAACAGGGTCGCATACTTAACACTCAGAATATCTAAGCGATATTCGCTGAAGGTCATTCAGGTATATGCGCCGACCTCGTCACACCCAGTTGAAGAAGTCCCTACGGTTCCACGAGAAATGAGATTGATTTCATCTTGACCAACAAGAAACGAATATTCAATGATGTCTCTGTGATTCACAGGGTGAAAACCGGCAGTGATCATCGAATTGTTAGAGGCACATTGAATATGAACGTTAAACTTGAAAGGTCCCGTTTGATGAAGATATTTTGGATACTTTGGATATGTGCATATCCAAAACCTGGAGAGCTTTCAAATCGAAATTTCAAATCGCTTTGACTGTTAAGAAGTAGATGCATCGGTGGACGAGACTATTAACAGGTTCGATTTTTTTCAAAGGTGACAAAGGCCCCTTGCTTGTGTTTATTTTTTGTTTACATGCCTAACGATTGGGATACCCGTAATTTTGCGTAATTAATGAATAAATAAATAAATAAAAATAAATCATGACATGTTATATTTTGTGTTGTCTATGGTCAATAATATAGGTTTCTTTCTTCACTATTCGAGTAGCAACTCGTGTAGAAGCCAATCAAAATGACACGAACTCCCCTCAAGTGGCAACAGTCGAACTTGTTCAAGTATCTTTCGCTCATCTCTAAAAGGCACTTAGCAACTCAAGATCTTCGTTAAGGGCCTTAGGTGGGGTGACGCGTGCTTGGAAAGTGATGAGAAGGAAGCTATAAATGAATATAAAACGATTTTTGGGCTCTTTATGTTCTTTTTAACCAACTTCGGAAAGAAGAGGTTCTGAAGAGGTCCGTATTTTTTTAATCGACTTCAAAAAAGGATTTTCCCAACTGAATGTCGCCAGATGATTCTTAACAGGGTCATTGACTTCCGCAAAGAGTTGCCGTACCTGTAAGGCAACTCTTAAAAAAAAAACAAAGAAAAATATAATATAAAAAATATCCAAAATATCTCTAGCTGACCTTTAAATGACTTCATAAACTGTTTTGCCTTGTTACTATTTAAGCATTATTATGCCGATGGTCTTCCTAATATAAATAAATAAAATAAAATAAAACATTTTTTTTTAAATATAAAAAAAAATAAAAATCATATCATTACCTCAGGATCATCTTCACATCATACCAACTAGAAAAATTGTAAATCCTAATAAGTTAAAAAAAATAAAAAATACGAATTATAATTTTAGTAAGTGAAATCATAATATTTCGTGTACATTCCACACAATACCATCCAACCTTGCTTGTGTTTTTAGTAGCAGATGGTAAAACACATTTTTTTTGTAAAAAAATACCATTATATTATATCAAACATAGACAAACTTAAAAATAAAAAAATTAAGTAACACCCGAGGATACGCGTTAATTTTTGTCGTAATGTGTAGGTACCCTCACCTTACAAGTTTTGCAATCTTCACATCATGCCTTTTCACTTGATATCACATTGGGTATATTTGAGAACATCCGTTGTTCATCCCTACTTTCAATTCCATATCTTGTAAACCTTTTAACCGATTTTGATTACATGTTTAAAAGGCTAAATAAAAAAGTAATAAAAAAAATTAAAATCGGTCTACTCGTTTAAGAGCTACGGTGTCACAGACAGACACACACACATAGCGGTCAAACTTATAACACCCCTATTTTCTGTCGGGGTTTAAAAAATGCCCATTGAAAAGCAAATTTATATATAAAAAGTAGAAGACAATCTACTTGATCATAAATCGGTAATTATATACCACCAATTTGGACTTGTTACAATGTCCTTCCTAGCGTCTCAAACGATATTTTCCAAAAATAACCAGTTTACAAAGAACTCCCTCATTACTCACAATTTGTAACAACTGCCGGCTCCACTAACGCTGGTTGCACGAAAATCAGGTTTTTACTACCTTATTTGTAGAATTGAGATTTTTCACAAGTTTTAAGTGGTCGGATTTAAAAGTTTACTGTTGGGTTTTGTGTGTGTTTTATTATTCACCGCAATTTCGTTGTGAGCAAATTAGTTTCTTTCTACATCTCGGACTTTTTAAGACTGACTCGAGATAACATGTTGCTCAAAAGAAGCAAAAAAGTATGTCGCGTGAGGCTAAAAAGGGAGCCTGTCTCAGCATAATGCCACATAAACTGAGTGGCTCATTCCAGAAATCTCCTGAAATAATCCCCTGTGCGAAGAGGATTATTGGACTTTTTGTGTGTTTTATAAATATTACTTAAGGCTAATGGATGCATTGAAATTTACTTTTCCGATGACAGGTGTCAAACTTCAAACGGATATATCTTTAGCGCTGATTTTCAGACAGGTCCGTGAGGATGACGTCACGCGTGTCAAGTGCAAATAAAATTATATCTTTAAGGTAACATATAACATACTCCATTCAAATTGTGCTCTAACAAGTCAATTAGTGAATACCGTAGTGCTAAGCTATTACGTGACTAAGTGGTAGTGCTTTGGGGTGATTTGTGAGACTGTGAAGTTGCGTGTGGTGTCCGGAAGTGGAATAGAACATATATTAGAGGTAGAGATCCTCCACACACTGACAAATTATGTTACGCAAGCAAACAGCAACGTATTTCGTACAAGGCGACTTAACTGTTTACTTCATCAGGTCAGCCGTAAGAGGTCCACTGCTGGGCATAGGCCTCCCTCATGGATCTGCACTTGCAGTACTTACTGACCATGAGAGGTTTTTGCCATAATCACCACGCTCGGCAGACGTGTTGGCGAGTACAGTGCTGTATGTTGATAGACGGAAAGACGCAGCTGCCATCTTCCGGGATATCCCTTGGCAGATTATTACTGCATACGCAGTTAAGAGAGTAGGAGCAGAATTATTCTGCCGGCACCCCACGGAATGACTTTTATTGGAAAATGATGTAACGCAAGCAAACGGCAATGTATGTCGTACAAGGCGACTTAATAAAGAAAGCCTTAAGTGAATTTTAATTAAAATATTTCGTCAGCTTGTCTAGATAAAAATATGCAATTATCATAATCACTAGTTTTCTATTAATATTATACAAGTGTGTCGTGTCAGAACACGTCTGAAGCATTTCAGGTTTATACTTTTAGTATTGTACGAAACACATTTCAACACAACACGACACAAAAGTGTTGATAGACCTTAAGGCTGCATTTGAAAGTACGACGAAGTAAGGCGAAGTAACTCACCACTAGTAGTTACATCATGTCTCAGACTCTTATTAAAACCTACATGTATAAGACTTTGTTTGAAACACAAACAGAACCCGGACCTATATTAGAGGTCAAAGTATGAAAGGAAGAAGGAAGTGACACACGGGTTAACAAATAACGTACGAGAAATAAAAAATTGCCAAATGCGCGTGGGACTTGCAGACGAAGGGTTTCGTACCATTGTGTGCAAATATTAGGCGCAAATAGAGGCTATTATGCTACTTCTAATTACTAATTAAATCTGTCCAATCATTTGTTTAATTTGCTTAACAACCGGTTTTATTATACCAATCACGATAATTGCTTCGGCAATTTCCATCTGGTTCATTTATAGCGCTTTTAGGATTATCCTTTGATAGCGCTGAATACAATGAGATCTGTTATAAAGTTTGTATACATTCTATTTATAAAGTAGTGGCTCCAGTCTGATTGGTTGACATCCTATTTGGTTTAAAAAGGCATCAGTTATTGGTTTTAAATTTAAAATACAGGATTTCATGTAGCGTGACAGGACCTTTTTTAGGGTTTCGTACATAAAGGGTAAAAACGGAACCCTACGGGGCTGTCCGTCTGTCTGCCTGTCATCAGGCCGTGATAGCCGGACAGATGAAATTTTCACCGATGATGTAATCTGTTGCCGGTATAACAACAAATACTAAAAACAGAATAAAATAACATACATGAACATTTAACACATACGATGTCTGTTTTAAACTATTTAACGGATTTTATTTTATTTATTTAGTTGACAAAACAGAGTAAAACAAACACCCTAAAACAATAATACATAAATAATTCTTAGATCTAACCTTCACTACAAATATGCGAAAATTGTATGCAAAAGTGTTGCAAGCTGATAACTACTTTTGTTATGTTTGTTTGGGTCTAACCATCATCATCATCATCATTAGCCTAATCACTTAGACTTTCAGTTATGTAACCAGTCTTCGTCACTGTTAGCACTGTTCTCACATGCAATTGCAAGTTCATTGTAATGTATTCCACACAGGTGAATGAAATAATAAACTAATTTGAAAGCTATAATTTACGCCTAAACCCTTTTTTATTATTATTAGCACTGCAATATGAAAACCTTCTCTCCCTCCTTCCAGTTCTCTCTGTCGCTAAGTTGGTATGTTAGATTTTAACCTTTTAGCCTTTAACGCATTTTTTATTGGTGGGTCTTTTTCTTAGATCGCATTCTGCCTCGATCATGTTTTGTCATGTATGTTATTTTCGTTGAAATCATTCTTTCAAGTATGTATCCAGTTCATATCTCCAGCTGCGTTTTGGCCACAGAACATAGAGAAGTTAAGCACCCAGAGTGCTTGGGCCTTCCACACGGTCGTCGCTCATTTGCGATCCACGTTGTAATGCTTCTCGTATTAAACACATTTATTGCTTGTTATTATCTAAGCCGTGGGGTGCCGGCAGTAGAATGTTACCCCTCCTCTCATGCCCGTAGATTCAGTAGTGGACTTTTTACGGCGGGAATGATTATGATGATGATTATCTAGTGTTCTGGTCACTGTAGATGGTAGTATTGGAAATTAGTGTTTGCTCTATAAGTAAACATAAGCTGAGCTTTTTGCCTCACTGCAACACACTCATTCAGAATTGTTTGTCTTATTTTTTGGGTTGTTTTTAATATCATGCGTTTTTTATTTTATTATTTTTATCATTTGTTAATTTTGTATTTTAATCATAGGTGTTGGATTTCGTTTTCTAATTATTTTATTTCAATGCAAGAACATATTTTATATATTTTATGCATACATATACACATATACAAAATTTTGTAAATATTGTATGTGTGTCAGCACAATTCTTTATTTGCTACTTCAGTAAGTAGCAAATACAGAGTTTATCTATCTATTTATCTGGTTCGATTCCCGCCTCGGGACAAATGTCTGTACGATCTGCAGATATTTGTTCAGGGTGTTCTGGGTGTTTTTCTATATATAATAAAAATATCTATCTATGTAGTATAATGTATTAAGTATATCAGTCATCTAGTACCCATAACACAAGCTCTGCTTAGCTTGAGGCTAGATGATGCTGTGTGATTTGTCCAGCATTATTCATTATTCTATTCTATTCTATATGTCTTCTGCTCGTAGTAATTATGCCGGCATACGGCAAGCATGTCGCTTAAAAATAATAATAAACAAAATACTTGTCCTACAGTCCACACTAAATTGAACGGTATACGGTTAGACAAATACGTTACAGTGTAAATTGTCACACCTACCTAGCAAATCTCTTGGACTATCCAGGTAATTGGGTACTGATGACTACTTCGCCACTTAGCACTAATTCCTGTTGGTTTGTACGTAGGTATTCATAGGCTTATATTGCTCTAGCAGGTAGTTATGTAAACTGTTGAATTGGACAAGAGAGATTAACTGCTAGATGGTCTTATAACCGACTGATACGCAGGGGTTTGATTCCCACCACGGGAGAAATCATCATCATCATCATCATTTCAGCCATAAAACGTCCACTGATGAACACAGGCCTCCCTCATGGATCTCCATGAGGGGTAGTTTGCCATACTCACCACGCTTGGCAGGCGGGTTGGTGAGCGCAGTATGGCATGTTGATACACGGATAGACGCTGCTGCCCATCTTCCGGAGGTGTCCCTTAGCAGGCTCTTACTGCATCCACGGGTAGGAGAGGAGGGGTAACATTCTACTGCCGGCACCCCACGGCATAACATACGGGAGAAATGTTTGTTATTAATCTCACATACTTTTACCGGTTCAGGGTATTTTTAATTTTCTTTACAAATTTCTGTTTTACACATGAAAAAAGGAGGTTCTGAATTATTCTTTTTTCTAATAAGTTTTTTACGCGATTACTCTGCAAATTACGAATGGATTTTGAAGATTGTCCCACTAATATTATAAAGCTGAAAGTTTGTTTGGAGGTTTTTACCTATTCACGCAAAAACTACCCCACGGATTGAGCTGAAACTTTGCACACGTATAGATATAGGTCTGGATTAACACATAAGCTACTTTTTACCCGGGTACAACGCGTGCGAAGCGGCGGGCAGAAGCCAGTTTTTTATAACGTAGGTCATGTTTCAGAGGTGATCCCATTTTTCAAATTCAATTCTGATGATGGGATCCACGAGGAAATTAAATAATTGAAATAGTTGACACTGGTCCCTTAAGTATAGTTTCATGACCCTAATTTAACTTTGCGGCTGGGTTTTTGTGTTTCACTTGAATATGAATATTGAAACTTAGTTCTGATCATGGGACCCACGATAAATCGAAGGAAAAACTCAATGAAACGTACATATAGCAGTATGGGTGTTGTTAGCAGTAAGTCAAGGATCTTATCATTTGAAGTCAGTTTTTTATGTATGTTACAAAAAATATGTTTCGGTATTTTACAAATCATATAATTTCCTTACTTAGTCTGACTAGATGGTGCTGTGTGTATTGTTCAGCGTTATTTATTTATTTACAATGATAATAAATAATAATAATAAATAAATAAATAAATAATGCTGGACAAATCACACAGCATCATCTAGCCCCAAGCTAAGCAGAGCTTGTGTTATGGGTACTAGATATCTGATATACTTAATACATTATACTACATAGATAGATATTTTCATTATATTAGAAAAACACCCAGAACACCCTGAACGAATATCTGCAGATCGTACAGACATTTGTCCCGAGGCGGGAATCGAACCCACAACCCCTTGCGTTGCAGGCGGACCTTCGCCCGCTGCGCCACAGGGCTCGTCAAATACCTGCATAATAATTACCTGCATTCCACAGTAAAATGAACGGCAAATACGTTGCAGTGTAAATCGTCACACCTTCAGTAGCGAGTCACTCAGGCTATTCAGTTAATTGGGTACTGATGACCGCCTGGCCGCTTAACACTAATTCCCGTTGCATCCAATGCACTGTGCGTATACCCACCCATAGGTGTATATTGCTCTAGGTGGCCGTTATGTACACCACCGAAATGGACAAGAAAGATTGACCGTGGCCAATATAATTCACCCGTGGCCCAGTCGCTCAAGGGGTTAGTTTTCTGCCACGGGAAAAAAATGCTGTTATTGTTCTGCTGATATTTGTCCTATGTAGTTTTCTGTTGATAAATATTTACAAAAATAAAAAATGTGTTCTATTTATCATCTGGTACCCATAATACAAGCTCTGCGATCGTTGACCATTGAATTAAACATTGAAATTGTTCCAATTTGCAACAAACATTTTCCCACGCCAGGATAAGCTACTAAAAAGATAAAAATAATAAAATATTATATATAGATTACTTGTTTGTCGTTGATTTTTTTAAACACACCCAATGCTCATATTTTTTTCATTTATTCATCTCAACTTTAGAACTGCTGTCCGTACACTACTGGGCATAGATCTCCCTCAGGGATCTCTAAGATCACGAGAGGGGGGGTTGCTATACTCGCCACTTTTGCTGGCGGGTTGGCAAGCGTAGTACGGGGTACGGGATGGTGGTACACAGAAAGACGCTGCTGTCCATCTTCCGGAGGTATCACTTGGCAGATTCTTAGTGCACCCACGGGCAAGAGAGGAGAGGCATATTTTTCTACCGGCCCCCCATGCCACATTAGGAGTTGTATATTCCGTAAAATACTTTATAAATTAAATGCTTTATAAATTATCGAAACTCCACACAAAAGTATTTATCTTACCCATACAAGCTAAGACCAATATAAACATATATTTATTTATAATGTTATGTTTACAAAAGCTGCACAGTCAAATGAGAATTTATCTCTTAAAACATTTTATGATTAAAAACTACTATACACACACATCAATATTGTAAACAACATCACAAAATGGACACTGACTCAGCATCAAGTTGATTGTGTACCAAGCTAGGCAACCAATGCTGATCTTCCTAAGATATTTACTAAGCCCAGGCACTTCCTAAGGCTTTGACGGGATTACAATAACAAATTAATTATTCACTCGGGGTCGGTGCTCGATCGATGATCCAACTCCGAAACTTGAATGGGACGGGTAGTCATAGTCCTGGGCTTGAATGGGACGTACTGGGCGGGATATACATAGTTTCAGGGCTTCAATTGATAGAGTGAGTTAAGCCAGCATTAACCAATATGCTCTTATGAGGCTGTGATTTGAACCAGCCCTGAGTAGACTGTAGTTTACTCAGTGAGTCTACTCCATTTGTCTAAGAGGTTCTTATTTTGTTGTAATTTTATTTATTATTAACTGTGTCCTCTTTTTGGCAATAAATGTATTTGAATTGTATTGTATTGTATTCAAACAGAAGAAAAGTTGGCCGAGGGCCATATATTGCGACATGACCGGTATCAACTGCTGCAAATTATCATGATGGGGAAGATATATGGAAAAAGATCTGTTGGCAGAAGAAAACTTTCCTGGCTGCGAAATATACGGCAGTGGACAGGCATAAAAAAGGCTGAAGATCTTTTTCGGATGACCCAAGATAAAAATCAATTCAAGAGGATGACCGCCGACCTTCAATAACTGGAAAGGCACTATAAGAAGAAGAAGTATTGTATTCAGAGTAAGGAGAGTTGTATCTTGCAGTGACGGCGTTTACCAGAATAGACCAATATGAGAGTGCTGCCTGAACATTGCAAGAAAATTACTCGTTTTGCCTCAATTTAGGTAAAGGCCACCATGGTGATCTGAGAGATTCAGAGATGTATAACGAAAAGGTCTGTTAGGAGCACATTGGAAGAGTTTAGTAAAGACATGAGAAGCATTGATGTCATTAGAGAGCTTGCCGAGAAACAATATTATGCATACCTCTCCGATCTACCACCTCTTGAAGTGAGCCGGCTTCTACTACATTTTGAAGTGAGCTAGTCTCTACTACATCTAGAAGTGAGCCAGCCACTCCTCGTAAATCAGAAGCTGCTTTCATAGGTGGCTGGAGAACCTGAGATGCCAATGAAAGCAATGTCAACTCCTTTTTTAAGGTTTTGCGATAACTGTATCCATTGGATTCCCACTGCTCCTTACAATATCGTCCGGGTGGTGGTTACTACACTGACACCAAATGCGCGAAAATTTTAAACATTCTTTTGAACATTAAAAGTTATATAATTAATGGAATCAGGCGTTACTTTGCGGAAATCCATGACAATAAAATTCAATGATTCTAGTTTTAATTCCGCTAATGCTGAGATGCATATGCACCGCCCTCCCGCCCGCTAATTATGCACATGCAGGGAGAAATAGGTTGTTAGTGCAACATGCATACCCAAACCCTTCGTTCCAGCCGCCGACCAGTCAACACCTCGGCGTCTCACCTGAAGATGCATCGCGGAGAGGCGAAACACGTGTCGTCGTGTGGGTTTGGGTATGCATGTTGCACTAACAACCTATTCTTCCCTGCATGTGCATAATTAGCAGGCGGGATGGCGGTGCACATGCATCTCAGCATTAAAAGAATTAAAACTTATTTATTATAATATAACTTATTTTATATAATTTTATTGATATTTTATTTATATGCCGTGGTGGCTCCGGCAAAGAATGAGCCCCTCCTACTCTTCCCGGGGATGTCGTAAGAGCCGACTAAGGGATAATTTGACGGAGGATGGGTCGCAGCATCCATCTGAAAGACCAACACAAGTACTGCGATCTCCAACACGCCTGCCCAGCGTGGAGATTATGGGCAACTACCTCCAAATGAGAACAGCCAAAACAAAAAGGCCCCTAGTTCCCGGCCGCCCTGCCGTTCCTGGCCACGGTAGCGGCCATGGTAAAGGCAGGGCAGGGGGTGCGAAGAATCCCCGGGTTACGGTAGGCTACCAAAAACAACTGACCTTGGCGACGTATAACGGACGAACACTGCGCCTCGACGAACACCTGGCCCAACTTCAAACGGAACTAGACAACATAAGGTGGCACATACTCGGGTTATCGGAAGTCCGTAGAGAGGGAGAGGACACCATTACTCTGGAGTCGGGGCACCTTATGTATTTCCGAGAGGGTGACCAACCATCCCAAGGTGGCGTCGGGTTCCTCGTAAATAAAGTCCTCGCTGACAATGTTTTAGAGATCTCTAGTGTGTCGACCAGGGTTGCTTACCTGATCATCAAGATTTCCAAACGTTACAGTTTGAAAGTCGTTCAGGTATATGCGCCGACCTCGACACATTTGGATGAAGAGGTTGAGTCTCTTTACGAAGACATATCGAGAGCCTTGCATAACACCTCCAAGGCTCACTTTAATGTTGTCATGGGAGACTTTAATGCTAAGGTGGGAATACAGGAATTGGACGAAACGGTTCTTGGGCCGCATGGGTTTGGAAGTAGAAACCACAGGGGGCAAATGCTTGTCAACTTTCTCGAGCAGGAGGGGTTTTTCTTGATGAATTCTTTCTTCAAGAAAAAGCCCCAGAGAAAGTGGACATGGCAAAGCCCCGACTCTGTGACAAAAAATGAGATTGACTTTATCATGTCGGATAAACGGCGTATATTCAGGGATGTCTCAGTGGTTAGCAGGTTCAACACTGGAAGCGACCACCGACTCGTAAGAGGCACTCTGAATATAGACGTTCGTCTAGAGAGGCACCGCATGATAAAGTCTACGCTCCGACCTAACCTCTTCCAGATCAATGCAGGCTCTGAAATCTTCCAGAAGAATCTGGAAAATCGATTCGCCGCCCTGGAATCCACAGACATCGACGAGGAACTCCAATCTGTGATAGAAATCGTGAGGGATGAAGGTGCCAAACTCTTCAGCGGCAAACGTAAGGACAGGAATTCTGAACTCTCCGAAGAAACTAAGCGACTGATGACTCTAAGGCGAGAAGACACTCAGGCTACTTCGTTACACCGATCGGCTCTTAACAAGCAAATTACAAAACTGGTTCGACGTGATCTTCGATGCTCCAGCACACGCCGTATTAAAATGGCAATTGAGCAGAATCGAGGATCAAAAGTGTTCAGCCAGACGCTTGGAAGGAGTCACCTAACGAAGCTACGATCATCCGATGGCCGCATCGCCGTGTCAAAACCGCAAATTCTCAGAGAGATCGAGGATTTCTATGGCCAACTATACAAATCCCAGGCTGCTCACCTGGAACCCCAAAATCACGATTCTAGAGCCACACTCACACGCCACTTCACAGATGAACTGCCGGACGTCAGCGCTGATGAAATTGATCTAGCTCTGAAGCAACTTAAAAACGGAAAAGCCCTCGGGGATGACGGCATCACAACTGAGCTTCTGAAAGCAGGAGGAGCCCCTATATTGGCTGAACTGCAAAAGCTCTTCAACTCCGTCATTTTCTGTGGGAGAACTCCGAAGGCGTGGGACAGGAGTATTGTGGTTCTGTTCTTCAAGAAGGGTGATAAAACCCTTCTGAAGAATTACAGACCCATTTCACTCTTAAGCCACGTCTATAAGTTGTTTTCAAGAGTGATCACAAATCGTCTCGCAAAAAGGCTCGACGAGTTCCAACCTCCCGAACAGGCTGGGTTTCGTAGTGGTTATAGTACCGTAGACCACATCCACACAGTAAGGCAGATTATACAAAAGTCCGAAGAGTATAATCAGCCCCTGTGTCTTGCATTTGTGGACTACGAAAAAGCCTTTGACTCGGTTGAGACCTGGACCGTCCTGGAATCCTTGCAGCGATGTCAAGTGGACTATCGTTATATCGAGGTGTTGAAATGTCTTTACAATTCTGCCACGATGAGTGTTCAAGTACAGGGCCAGCAGTCTAATCCTATACCATTGCGCAGGGGAGTGAGACAGGGAGATGTCATATCCCCGAAACTGTTCACTAACGCATTGGAGGATCTGTTTAAGACGCTGGACTGGAAAACAACGGGCATAAACATCAATGGCGAGTACATCTCACACCTACGATTCGCGGATGACATAGTCCTAATGGCGGAGTCGCTGGAAGTGCTACAGGAAATGCTGAATGGCCTAGCCGATTCTTCACGACGAATTGGACTCCAGATGAACATGGATAAAACAAAAGTCATGTTCAACAACCACATAAGTCCGGGTCCTATCATCGTTGCAGGTTTCCCACTCGAAGCTGTTCAAGAGTATATCTACCTCGGGCAGACACTGCAGTTGGGTAGAAACAACTTCGAGAAGGAAGCCAAAAGAAGAATCCAGCTGGGCTGGGCCGCTTTCGGCAAATTACGTCGAGTCTTAACGTCGTCCATCCCACAATGCCTGAAAACCTAAGTTTTTAATCAGTGCGTCCTACCTGTTATGACATACGGAGCCGAGACGTGGACACTCACGGTTGGACTAGTCCACCAGTTCAAAGTCGCTCAGCGAGCTATGGAAAGGGCTATGTTGGGAGTATCTCTGAAGGATAAAATCAGAAATGAGGTCATTCGACAGAGAACTAAAGTTACCGACATAGCTCTCAAGATTAGCAAACTGAAGTGGCAGTGGGCTGGCCACATATGCCGAAGAACCGATAACCGCTGGAGTAGACGGGTTCTTGAGTGGAGACCACGACTTGGCAAGCGTAGTGTGGGGCGCCCCCCGGCTAGGTGGAGCGACGACCTGCGAAAAGCGGCCGGCAAAAAGTGGATGCGGGTGGCCGAAGAACGTTCTGAGTGGCGCTTAATAGGAGAGGCCTATGTCCAGCAGTGGACTAATGTGGGCTGATGATGATGATGATGAACTTATTTTATTAAAAGTCATGATCAGCCTGACTTTACCCACTTCTTAAGTATGACCTTTCACCTTGCTTCTGTGCTAGTCTAATCGCCTGACGCAAAATGAACTATGTCGTCGAGCCTTTACCCATACTACCTTATCCCTTACTACCCCTCGCTAGACAATATTCTTTTAAAATTCTTTCTATATAAAACTGGTTGCAAAGATACCAATATATGACCTATAACGAGCTCGAAACTTCGCCACGCTTTGAAGAGCTTAGTATTTAAAATAAAACTTCCACGAAACATTCATAAACGAAAATAGGGCTTTTACAATATTCTCTAGTTTTCTAATTACAATGCCGAAATTGGACAAGCCCAAAATTTTAAACCTAAATGTAATTGGTTCGACTCCAATAATAACTTAAGACATATATTTATGATAGGCTTGTAACTTTAAAATGGGTAGACGGCACCTGAGACATTAATTTTATTTGGGATTTTCGTGTCGTTTTGCACTAGTTTGAAGTTAAAAGCTTTTGTTAAATTGTTCGCACTTACCTAACCCACATGTTCAACCCAAAGTGATTATTGGCCTTCGAGAACTTTCCACTTTCTTATGTCCATCGCTGTCACTTAGCACCGAGATTGCGTTGGTCAGCTTCCATCCTATCGCTCCAGTCATAAAAAAATGTTCGCTACTGGACTAAATCGGCTAGTAGGAACGAACCATTTTATGTCTTACTGGAAATCAAATCAAACTTAAACTGTAACATGTAATTATGCTGAATATAAATTCCCGAGTTACCCCCGTATTTTACAAAATGAATAGTATACACACTATGAAAGTGATATGTCACAATATCATGTCTCCCAATTTATGGGTGTATGGTAACAGTGGATGAGACTTGCACAGGACCGTTTACGTTGGCGTGATGAAGAGGAGGCCTATACCCAGCAGTGGGTGTCAACGGGCTGATATGATGATGATGATATGATGATGGTAATATTGTAGAGAGATTTAGATTCATTCGGAACTCAAGAGGAAAAATCGGATCATAGGATCTCTCGTTTGTTTGTCTGTCAAGACCGAAATAGCTAAAGTTATCAACTTGAAATGTATACTATTTCAAAATCAAGGTTCTACCTCAGAGCATTCAGAATTTATAACAACAAGATTCAATGTTTTGTATGAAAATGACAAAAATGGAAAACATCTAGGGCACTAAAGAAGTCTCATGACTCTGAAATTTGACCTTTTGTGGCACAAGTAAAGGAACAATTGTGAAGTTTAGGAATATAGTTTTTATCCTAATACTGAATTTAAATTTGAAGAAACAAGCGTTTCAAATTCGGAAAGGCTTTTAACCGAAAATAACGATTCCGCCGTACATGCTGCGTAACTTTAAACGTTTACGCAGCGCACGCTCTCAAAAGAAATAGATTTTCCCCGCTTATGCAAGCATTTTAAATGATGCGCCGCTCCTATTGGTCATAGCGTGATGTTATATAGCCTTTCTCGATAGTTGGGATATCCAACACTGAAATATTTTTTCATTCGGACAGGAACTACTGGTCAGTAGTTCCTGTATTTGTGCGTTAAACCAAACAAACATACAAACTCTTCAGCTCTGGTTACGTCAGGTACAGTTTCAAGGATAAGTCGTTACAATGTTCGACTACGGTCTGTCAAAATTCCTTAGTCAGGGCTGGATGTCTCGAAAAATTATGTCAAATTAATTTTGCGCGGGCAAAGCGGCGGGTAAAAGCTAGTTTATATTTATAATATAAACTAGCTTTTACCCGCCGCTTTATTAATACTGCAAAGATTATTTTCTGAAGAAAATTTGAATTATAATCGGGCAGTCACATTGTCTTTGGAAGCTGCTGAGCGGGACGCGGGGGCGGTGCAGGCTGGCGCAGCGTGCTCAGTGGAGGAAGGGTTGCATAAGCTGAGCGTCAGCTGTTCAAGATGCGGAGACCAAAGGCTTCATGCTTTCATGGCTGATGTGAATTGTTCATATATAAGTTTTCAATGTAGCTGGTGTAAAGAAATCGGTCACCTAAGACGAATGTGCCCAAAAAGGATCTATATTCCTAATTAATTAATACCCAGGGAGACGGGGGCAATTGTTAAAACTAATAAAAAAAATTAAAATATTATAAACTTTTTAACAAACAAGTTTTTATATAAACGTACCCAAAAAATAATAAAATAAACATTTTCCATTATAGATTAATGTCAACTTAAAACGTCTTTACACAATATAATGTAATAAAAAAGTTTTTAATTTTCATGCTCAATATGCTGTGGGGTGTAGAATAGGGCCGGCAGTAGAATGTTGCCCCTCCTCTCTTACCAGTGGATGCGACAAAGGCGATGGATATACGACTCCCTCATAGATTGGAGATCCATAAGAGAGCCTTAACAGTGGACTTGGACAACAGTCCTACGAGATACCATGATTCGGTGTGGTAACCGTGTCTGTTCCATGCCGTACACGTGTCCAAGCCACCTCGTTCGCCTACAGCAAAAGTCACCCTACACAAGAGATATTAAAACGTTGAAACGATTGCTGCGAATTGTTAAACTGATTGCTTTCACTTATTACAATCGTTACGGTCCAGATAAGCCTTTATTGGAGTAGCTGCTTTATTTAATTGTCTTTTACGATACATAATTAACAGTCGTAATTAAAAGTTTCAGCTAGGTTAACATGACGCAATTACGATTGGCTACTACTGTAAATTATTACGAGTGTGGTTTACAGGACATTGCAGTACCTGGGACATACGATTATACCATCTTCAGCTTCATCACCAGCTTAGTCGGCTATAAGTCAGAGGAAAGAACGTCTGATGCTCACTCAGCCGCTCAAGCACTTTTTTCTTAACCGTCAAAGCACGTGTTAAATGTGCACATAATGTTTTCAAGGAAGATAAATTCAGTAGTGCACGGCCGGTATCGAACCTCAACTCGGCTCTGACTAGAGTACAACTTAAAACAATAACAAAACATAACTCGGTCTGTCTTATACTGATTTTAGTCGGTCGGATTTATTATGACATATCATTCTAAAAGTTGCAGAGTGCCAGCTTGGCGCGTGTGGCGCAAAACTTCCGCCATTTGGTCTGTGGCCTATTGCGGCTCTACCCGCGATGTAGTTATTATGTGATCGCAAGCCAAAGCGATGTCATTTGACATCTTAATGTTATTGGTGTAGGTCCTACTTTTTCTTTCCGCCTTCGACCTCAACAGCGTCTTCTGAGAATACAGCTTTCGAGTTTGACCCTTGCCGATCGCCAATTTCATAAAGATAAAAATAAAAACATTTATTTACAGCAAAAACAAATACATGATACTAAAACAATATTAACTTCTTTTTTCTAAGTATGTAGTAGATAGACGTATCTACGTACGACCTCACTATTTGGAATTATAAAGCATCAGCAGCCCATTTATCTTTACGAGAAGCTTCAATTCTCCGATCGCCTCATACGATTTTCCATTCGCCTTAACTGTCCTCGATACAGAACGACTGCTTTTCGTTTAAATGTTGGAACAATATTCCTCCACCTCTCAGAAATATGAAATCTGTTTATTCCTTTAAAAAATCTATAAAAAAAATATTTTACACCTTCAACAGTTCCCCACGTAGTCGTTCTGTGGACTTAATTGATAATTTATTTTAAAGAAACTCTTGTATATGTATATGAATATCGTATATAAATATGTTTTTATAGACTTGTATCCATTTTGTTTATAATTATGTTTTTTGTTTGTTTGTCTTGCAGTTGCATTTATGTATAATTTTAGCTCTATTGTTTTTTTTATAATACTTAGTATGTCTCAGATGTTGCTTTGCGCACGCTGGCGTCACAGAAGACCAGCGTTACTGTAACGGCTCACAGCCTTACCGTAACAATAGCAGAGTGGCGACCACTTTTGTTGTCGGTATTCCTAATTTTATTATTGTGTGTGTTATTGTTTTATATTTTGTGAGACACAATAAACGTTTCTTATTCTTATTCTATCCCAGTGATAGGTAATTTCTGATGATTTCCTCACTAGGTTGGGCCTGTATCGAGGAAACCTATGTACGACAGCTCCAAGAGTACGCAAATACCGAAAATACCATGAGGACATGCTACGAACGTACTTCACTGGCCCTGGCCAGACTCCTCGCAGAAAAGTGACGTCTCAGAAAGTTGTGGCAACGCATAAGAGACCCAGCACTGAAGACGCGGCTCAACGCTATCTGCGAGGAAGTCAAGACAGAAGTCCGGGAAGATAGCTCACACCGATGGAAGAGGAGGATTAACGAGGCCTCCGAAGATTGGCAGTCCCGCCAAAAGCTTTGCCGCCAACTGAGAAGCACTTCTCCAGCAATGCGCACTCTCACGTACAGTGACGGAACACCCCGCTACCACGCCGAAGATCACGCAGAAATCTTCGCAGACCATCTGGAGAAGCAGTTTTCTCTAAACCCATCCGGAGACAGCGCCCACACATCACTTGTGGAGGAGACGGTAAGGAACTTCCTCGCCACCCCAACACCCATGCCAGACTAGTCACCAATGCACTGATCGCCCAACAACACCAAGAAAGTAATTATGACGTTAAAGCCAAGAAAGGCACCGGGAGCGGACGGTATCACCAACGTAGTGCTGCGCACCTGCCGCTCAAGACATTGGCCGCACTAACGCGCCTGTTCAATTCCCAGTTCACCTAGCAATTTAGGTAAGCAATGTATAGTTAACGTTAATGTTGAAAATAGGGACTATCTGAACTTGGAATACTGTTATAAGATAATGCATTAAAATTTTAATTGCTTTTTGGAAAGTTCTTTCAAATTAAATTATTTTTAAAAACAAGTCCAATGGACATGCTTTTCTTTACGGAGACGTGGATTACAGATAATAACATATACTCATCCGTTTAATTTATAAATTATAGAACAGTAAGTGCATTTAACAGAATGTTTGCTGAAGGCGGAGGCTGTATAATCCTTATTCATAATGATACTAAAGCTAAAAATAGAGAAGATATTGTCAGTCTTTCTACTGAGCGAAGGTAAATGTGAGTTAGCATGCGCAGCGCAGAGTTTCATGAACACGTTATTTTATGTGTCTAGAAACCACCAAATGCTAAGTTTGACTTGTAAATACTAGAAGAGGCGTGGCGTCGTATTTTGTCTAAAAATAAAAACATAATAATGTGCGGTGACTTTAAAATTGATTTGTTAATAGACTCCCAACAAAAGCAACAATTTATCCAACTATGCAGATCATTTAACTTATTTGAACTTTTTAAAGAAGCTCTAAGAAGGATAGGTAGGTATGATTTATGCAGTAACTAGAAAAATATTTTTATTGTATCCTAGTTTAGATTACTGACAAAGCCCCTGTACTGCTGCAGAATAAATTTATTTACAATGTGTTTCTGTTTGACGTAACTAAGTGTTTTTAGGATCCTATTGTTAAAATAAGTAATGAAAAAAAGAGTGTTGTTTGTGTAAAATAATAGCTACCTGTTATCTATCACACACAACATAGGTCATTGTTGCGCTTTCCAGATCAGTACTCCGGCGACGACGACGTTCCTTCAACGCGAATAAGGCTTTAAAAACAACAGTCCTAAAATCAAGCTAAAAAGTAGTAGGACGAACAAAGATTGAAATCTTTGCCGGCGAAGTAGTTGAATAGGTAATAGAGCAATATTAACATAGATGTGTATGTATAGTGTGGTGTGTACTTAGTTCGGTATGTCAAAGAATAGTAGTAGTTCTATTCTTTGACATACCGAACTAGAATACCTATTACTACTGCGTATGGAGAGTAGGTAGGCAGGTAGGTACCTCCCTATGCTACTTTATTAACTGACTTCAAAAATAGGATTAAGTTCTCAAGTCATCTGAATTTAAAAATGTATCTTTCATTTCTTAAAACTCAATCATATTTGATCAACCAAATAAAAATAACTGTTTTTTTCACACAGTTGAAAAGTGTTTCAAACCGATAAAAAAACGGAGGTGGTTCTCAAGTCGAAGCGTTTTTTTTTTTCAGGTCTTCAAATAGGTGCGAATATACTGCATTTACAAAGGCACCAAGTTTGCAACCTCGCCGACTTGCAAGTTTGTATTTTTGTGGACATTTTATTCGGAGAATAAATGAGAAATAAACTTTTGAGCCTGGCTCCATTTCGCAGGGAGTATTCAGCCGCAGAGTTATGTTCGTAGACTGTGATTAAGTTTTGGTATATTTTTTACAGTTGGACATTTTAGACATTTATGGGCACCTAAAAGAAAAGTAGCAATTGTGGAGGATTGCATTGGTATACTTAATAATTTGCTATGGGGTGCCGCCAGTAGAATGTTACCTCTCATGCCCGTGGATGCAGTAAAAGCCTGCTAAGGGATACCTCCGCAAAATGGGCGGCAGTCATTCCCGTGTATCAACATCCCGTACTGCACTCGCCCACCTGCCTGCCAAGCGTGGCGAGTATGGCAGGTACCCCTCATGGAGATCCATGAGGGAGGCCTGTGTTAAGTAGTGGACGTTTTACGGCTGAAATGATGATGATGATGACTTAATACATTTTCTACTGTCGGCACCCCACGGCTAGTTTATCTTTATCGTTACCTGAATCGTATGAAATAGACGCAAAGGCTGATGATGATGATGATGAATTAACTATATCATCTCGCAGCCGAAGGCCCGCTTTATAGTATTCATACGTAAAGCTCAGCCTATTTCAATATTTGTTGATCGTGTTTTACGAGTTCCAAAATATTTTATCAATACAAGTGATCAATTTTTGTAATTCTCTTGTGGTAAATAAATGCATTCTTCATCTATGTTTTTAGGTTTTCTGTAAATATTTTAAATATTATTATTATTATGAGCCATTTGGGTCCCACTGCTGGGCAAAGGCCTCCCCCAATTCCCTCCATACATTCCGATCCTGAGCTGCTTCCCTCCAGTCAACGATGTACTGATCGAGTTCGTCCCGCCATCTGCGCTTCGGTCTGCCGCGTCGCCTTCTCGCCGGGTCAGGCCGCCACTCCGTGACTATCTTTGCCCACAGCTCACTCGGCATGCGGCAGATGTGGCCAGCCCAGTCCCACTTCAGCTTAGCAGCTTTCAGAGCTACTTCCGTGATCCCAGTCCTGGAGCGCAGTTCGGTGTTTCGGATCCTGTCCGTGCGCTTGACACCCAGGATGCTGCGCTCCATCGCTCGCTGACAAACTTGGAGCTTGGACTTTTGAATGTTGGTCAGAGACCAAGTCTGCGCACCATATGTTAGAACGGGGAGGATGCATACGTCCATTAATTTTCGTTTTAGAGATAGAGGGAGTTCCCCTTTCATTATGTCTCCCATGGACCAAAAACTCCTCCAGGCATTATCAGCTCGCCGTGCGATTTCTCTGCTCTGCCTGTCTTCGAAGGAGACTATTTGGCCCAGGTAAACATAATCTTGGACATATGCTAGATGTTCTCCATCCACCGTTACATTGGTCCTAGCGCGATTGGTCATGAGCTTGGTTTTCTCTCTGTTCATTCTAAGTCCAATCTCCAAGCTTGCGATACAAAGTTCTTGAAGCATCGTTTGTAGCTCTGAAGGCGATGAAGAAAAAAGGACGATGTCGTCGGCGAAACGAAGATTCGTTAACCTCCTTCCGCCGACGTCAACTCCCTTCTCACTCCAGCCAGCCGCCAGCTTTCGGAACACTTCTTCAAGGGTGCTGGTGAAGAGTTTCGGAGAAAGCGGGTCTCCCTGTTTGACTCCTTTGGCTATTTTAAAAGCTGGTCCAGGTGATTGTAATTTTATTGAGGCTGTGCTATTGTCATATATATTTTTAATTAAGTTTATGTAGGTTTCTTCAATATTTTGATTTTTTAGGGCCTTGAATATAGCATCGTGCGATATACTATCGAACGCCTTCGTATAGTCAACGAAGGCGATGTGAAGAGGCATGTTAAATTCATTGAATTTTTCAATAACTTCATTTAGAGCTTGGAGATGATCTGTGGTGGATAGTCCGCGACGGAAACCTGCTTGTTCCGCCGGTTGTTCTAAGTCTAATTGATTGGAGATGCGGCTTTCTATAACTTTAATAAATAATTTATATAAATGGGACACAAGACTTATTGGGCGGTAATTGTTTATATTTGATTTATCTCCTTTTTTATGTAAAAGAATTATGTTTGAGTGGCAAAAGCGATCAGGGAAGCTACCAGTTTTTAAAATTGTGTTGAAGAGGTTTGTAACGTGTGGCAAGATTGATAGCTCTCCCACCTTCAGAGCCTCTGTGGTTATACCATCTTCTCCCGGAGTCCTGTTGTATTTCATTCTTGTTAGTGCTGTGTGAACTTCCGATCCATTTATAGGTGCAATAGTATCGGAGCATGTGTAGGGACTAGAATTTGTAGAGCGATGTGGGTCCGAATAGAGTGTTTTGTAGAAGTTGGTACAAATATTCAAAATGTTGTCTCTATTCTGATGTTTAGTTCCGGTTTCATCTTTGAGGTTAGTTATCCAGGATTTGCCAACAGACGTGCCTTGTTTCGCTATTTTTAATGAACGGTTGTTTTCCAATGTGATTCCAAATAGTTTTTTGTTGTAGTTTCTTATGTCTCGTCTAATATTTCGTTTAACTTTTTTGTCTAATGTTCTGTACTCTAAACTATTTATTTTCATATTTGCGCGTTCCTCCAATAGTTTAATTGTGATTTCTGTAAGTTTTTTGTGCTTCTTCTTTCGTTCTTTTATTTTAGTGCTTGCTTTTCGTATACAGTTTTCTATAATATTAAATTCTTTCTGTGCGTCTTGCGTGTCTGTTTTTAAAAGTTCAAAATTATTCTTTAGCTCCAAATTAAAATCGTTCTTACATATAATAAGAGTTTCTTTTGATATATTTTTAATACTTCTTTTAACCATTTTTTGCCTATTTATCTTGTTATTGAATTTTAATGTAGCTCGAACCGGTCTGTGATCAGAACTGAACTTGATTTTATTCAGCGACTGGACATTTGTTATATTAGTCTGATTTGAGGAAAGTATAAAATCGATTTCGTTTTTATACTGTCCACCTGGAGACACCCATGTCCAACGTCGCTCGGGCTTTTTATAATAAAATGTGTTATTTATTCGTAAATTTTGTCCGAACGCGAATTGAATAAGACGATCTCCGCGTTCATTTCGGTTTCCCAGTCCGTGTGGGCCTAAAATGTAATCATTATCGAGGTCTTGCCTAGATCCAATTTTCGCGTTAAAATCTCCCATTACGACATTCCAGGTTCCTCGGTGTTCGCTACATGCCCTGTTAAGTAGGTCGTAAAATTCTTCTACGTCTTCATCTAAGTGTGTTGACGTGGGAGCATAACATTGGATTATTGACAAAACTTTCTTATCGGATATTTTGAATTTTAATACAGCGACCCTGTCCGAATAGGCGATAAATTCTAAGATGTTATTTTGCCATTTTTTGGCCACTAGAAAGCCAACTCCGTACATACTTTCTTTGCCGAAATGGTAAAAGATGTTATCTTCACGTTCGATGGTATCTTCGCCTTTTCGACGTATTTCAGATAGTCCTATTATATCCCACTTTATTTCTTTTAGAGCAGTTTCAAGCTCTAACAGTCTTTCTTCAGACTTTAAAGTTTTAACATTATAACTTATAATATTCAAGAGGCAATCGGTTTCCGTTTTGGGGTTTGCATGGGTCGTCTGACGGAGGATCGATCTCGCCCGGTGATTCTTCGCACCCCTGGCTCCAGGGTGGTTCTGCTTTCCGTCATCAACAGGCCCAGCCCTAGAACCGCCGGGAACTTGGGGCCTTTGGTTTGTGTTGTGTATCATAGAATGGAATGGGGGGGTTCGGACCGTGACCCACCACGCTGGTCCAATGCGGGTTGGTGGGTGGGGCGCCAGAGCCTCGTTTGTTGGTTAGCAGGGTGCACCACGAGCAGGTGAGGTTGGCTTGGGTTTCGAGAAGATGATATTTGAAACCCCATACACCCCATTTTAAATAAATAAATAAATATTAATTAACATTATCAAAAATAAACAAATCGACAGAAATCTATGCAATAACAACAAATAGACGAAGAATTCGTTTAACTAAGGAGTCAAGTGAAGTCTTAGATTTAAGCTCGCATCTGGATATGTATACTATTATTACTCTACATATTCTCGTATATTACAAAACTCAAGAATGCAATGCACTTTGAAATTCAGTCTCTTTCAGCTTTGTAAATCCAGCTTGGTCTTTTATTCTCGTTACTTTGTTTCTTAGCTTTGTAAACGGTATTTTGTCCGTGCCTTGCTGGGTGGTAACGGCTGGGTAGGATAAGCACCGACTGTCGATCTGAAGATCACAAGTTTGTTTATTTTTTAATATTACAGAAGACTGAAGAAGTCTTTGAAGAAGTTACAGAATTAACGCATTTGCAGTTTCAAGGTGTTTTATCATCTCATCATCATGTCACCTTAAAATATAAATTGTCAATTAACTATTTAAGCGTGGCTAAAATTTCTCTCAACACATAGACTAGCGTTATGCGTGAATAAACAAACTTTTGGCTTATAAGTATTAGTTGTTCGTAAACTTTCGCGATCACAATTTATTATAATATAATAACGAAAACACGGGAATTTATCGCGACCTTTGATTATTCCCGACGTTTCGAGTGCGTTTCAACAATAGTGCTCCCGGGTTGACTAGATATTTCATTGGAGTGTCTATCAAGAAACGATGGTGGTTTTGCAACTATCACTTTTGTCTTCAGAACTCGGTAAGGCCGCGTTTACATTGCGGTACACAACACTAACAGGTGAAGATATCTATGCAATGTTACATCACGACGCGCACTACACCTACCTACTTTATCACTGGATTCCAAAATATCGGGAGCCTAAATCCATCTTCTTCAACAAACTACGGTAAAAAGATTATAACGTTCGAAGGCGCACAGTTATATAACAAACTACCCTCTGAAATAAAAAATGTACACTTATTTAACGCATACAAACGCAAGTTAGCCGAACATATTCTAAATATTTACACCATTAAATAAACATAATAATTATGCGTTAGATAGGTACTTTCTACTTGAGCGACGAACTGTAAATTAGACTAAGTTGGTGTATTTCTCATGTAAGTGACTTTTGTCTTGTTGAGAATAAATTATATTAAACCTATCTTCACGGTTTCACGGTTATTAGTGAAATACAACAGTTTTTAGTCTCAGGGCACATCTTACGTTTGAAATCTTTGGCTAGCTCGATACTTTCCAACCTTGTGTCAGAACCCCTTTGTGAAGAATAGGAAAGTGGTAAGTGGTAATTTCATTGAGTGTATGTATGTGGCTCACGTCTTCGTACTTCCTGAACTACGAATCAATCGAGCTGTCAAACGTTGCCGCGCGAATGAAGGTCACGATAAAAATACCATATTTACTCAAAATGTAGAGGTTTACCTTATTTGTGGCCGTGTGAGAAGAAGAATGTTTCCTTTTATTTTGTCCGTGGATGCAGTAAAAAGCTGCTTAGGGTTATCTCCGAATGAATCCGAATGAATCTAGGTGTCGCAGAAAACCAGCGCACGTAGCGCCATCGCTACTGTGCACATGCTGAGCGATTTCCTTTTTTGTTTCCATGTCTGTATAATTTATTTTTGTTGTATTATTTGTAATGTGTGAAACAAAATAAACGTTTTTTATCTTTACCTAATGATGGTCAGCAGCGTCTTTCCATGTATCAATATTCCATACTGCGCTCGCCAACCCGCCTGCCAAGCGTGGGCCTTTATGATTTTGGTGATCGATGAGGGATGCCTAAGTCCAGCCGTGGGCGTGGACAGCAGTCCTACGGCTGAGATGAGATTTATAGCCACGTCTAAACTGATGGGGTCTGTATTGGTGCCCGCCACCGCAGGCTGCCTTTGTCCGATGCTTTATAGTTATGTTTAGGTACTTTCTCAATAAGATTATAATTTAAGCTGCTGTGGGGCTCGAAAGTAGAATGTTGTGCCTCTTCTCTTGCCCGTGGATGCAATGAGAATCTGCCAAGATAAACATTCGGTGGATGGGCAGCAGCGCCTTTCCATGTATCACAGTACCGTACTAGGATCGCCTGTCTATTATTGTGAGTATGGCAACAACCTCCCCATGGTCTTGGAGATCCATGAGGATCCATGGCTCAGATGATGATGATGATTATAATTGCTTACTATTATAATGAGTTTACTATTTTAGTCCTACAACTGGGCAAACCCCAAGTCTCCATGAATTGGTATTTGTAACATAATTGGAACGTACCCGGTACGACTACCAATTTATTGTATGATTTTAAACGGGACAGAAGAAAATATGTACGACTGTAAGGCGGTTCTCCCACTGACAACGCGTCCCGCCGCGGTGCGCGGTGCAAGAGTGTGTTTATACCATGAGTTGTCACTGTTAGATCGCCTGCCATTACCACAGTAGTTACTAGTATTGAAAATAGAATAGTACGTTACTATGACATCTGTCAGATTTGTATCTCATGCTACCATATTCTAAGCAAATGAAACTAGACCTACTGTAAGATTTGTGCAGCGCTCTGGTCCGCGCCGCGCGCGGACACGCGTAGTCAGTGTGTTGTCCTAGGCGTGTTTTGTACTCATACAAATTGATATACTTGCATACAACGTTAGGCGGTTCACACACTGCCACGAACCACGCCGCATGTTTCGTGAATACGTCTTCTAACGTTGCTTGTAAGTGTCTCCGTTTGTATAGAAAACACGCATAGTCCAACACACTGAAAATATGTACATCTACGCGCGTTGATGCAGATCACGCGCTCAAGCGCGGAGAAACATGCACCCACGCACGTAGGTGCGGGGCGGGACGCAAGGTATGGCACACCGAGTCCCGCAGTCTAGCGAACAGCTTTGAATTAAATGAGTCAGAGCCACCGTGTAACCACAAAACGCAATTACGCGCGTGAGTGCGTGAAAAACCCGCACGATGATGCAGATCTGCACTCCCGCAAGTACGCGCGTAGGTGCGTCGACACGCAACATGCAGCGCGGTGCGTGGCAGTGTGATAACCGCCTTAATATCTGCGGCCCCGCGCTACGCGACGGAGCGCGGTGCAGCGTGTCTTTCGTCTTTGTTATGACCAAGCGTATTGCCTTTTTGTCCACGGTTGAGTACTTTTACCAGCACATTTACCAGCAGCAGTAGGGAATTAATAACTTTTCTCATTATCAAATTATCGATAATTTTATTAAACCGTGATTGAATGGAACGAGGGAAAAATTAAGGTAAATTATAATTAATATAATTGACATAATTAAATTTTTGCCGAGGTTCCCGATATTTGAACGCACGCCACGATCACTCTAATTATAATATTTTACTATAATCTTATTTCTGATTAAATATTTTTTTATTGTGATCTCCTTTTATTTCCATAAATTTTGATACACTACTCGATAGATTTGGTAAAAAAAAATATGACCTACCTACTTACGGCTTGCGCCAAAATTCCGCCATTTTGTTTTTTTTTATCGAATGAGTGAGCGAAGCGAAAGAAGTTCTTAGTGGAAGCTAGGCATTTCGGCTGAATTTTTGTATGTATATATATACTTAGCAATGTGACAACATGTATGCAATTTTTATTTGAAGGTAACTCTTATATACTATAAAGGATGATCGGATTTTGATAAAATTTAAATTTTAAGGAGATTACATTAATAATTAATAAAACCGGACAAGAGCGAGTCGGACTCGCGCGCCGAGGGTTCCCCGCCATCATAAAATATAATATATGACAAAGGCGGTTTTATATTTGTTGAAGAACCTTGACAGCGCCATCTCTTGTCTGATAGCGGAACTTATGTAGATTTTTTACACTTTTGATAATTTCTCAAAAAGTATGTTAAGTAGAGAGTTTGTAATAAATTTCCTGTAATCTTTACATATACTACTAATAGAAATAAAAGTTTCAGAGGTTTAGCTACGCAAACTTCGGAGATAAGGGGGGAACGCTATTTTTTTCAACATTTTTGTAAATAACTCAAAAAGATAAGACTTAAAGGAAAACTAAAAACTGTTTATTAATGTGCAAATGAATATCTTTTATATGATACCCCACATCACCTTGTAACTTTCCAAAAATTTTTAAAACCCCCCTTTCTCCCCCTTGTCTAAAAAACTATGCAAATCAGAGAGTTTGCTATAATTTTCCTATAAAGTTTACATACACTAAATTAGCTATAAAAGTATCACGGGTTTATCTCTGCAAACTTCGGAGATAGGGGGGGGGGGAACGGTCGTTTTTTTCAATATTTTTGTAAATAACTCAAAAACGATACTGCATAAGGGAAAACTAAAAACTGCTTATTAATTTGCAAATGGATACCTTTCATATGATACCCCACATCACCTAGTAACTTCACAAAATTTTTGAAAACCCCCCTTCCATCCCCCTTGTCTAAAAGACTGTGCAAATTAGAGAGTTCGCAATAATTTACTACCTTTATATTTACCTTTCATATGATACACCACACGGCCTAGTAACTTCACTTAAAAATGATCCCTGCAATCAAACTAAGAATATTTTCTTAACATTTTCATATAAGCTATATTAGTAAAAAAGTGTTGTTTTTTCCCATTTTGGTCCGGAACCCTAAAAATCGAATGTCGTCGGGGAATTTTTGATTTATGGGGAAGTTGTTGAGATATGGGGGTTCGATTGTTTTTTAAGGGAGGGGTCCGAGGATAACTCGGATTTTGATAAAATCTAAAACATGAGATTATATCATAACAAATCGATTGAGGTAGGGAAATTTCGATTTAGGGGGTTATTTTGGAATATGAGGGTTCAATCGTGTTTTTTTGTGTCGAGGATAACTCTTAACGGTTGATCGGATTTTGATTTAATTTAATATGTGAGATTACAGTAATATAAGTCGATTTTAGTGGGGGATTGTTGGTAAGTCGTGAAGATTTTGAGATATAGGAATATATCTATTCGGTTTTTTTTGTTCGAGCATAACTCTTGACTATGCCCGGATTTGCATTTAATTAATACAAAGGGAATTATTATTGCCAACACACGGTTAGTAGCCGATTGAAACGCAGGAAATTGCAGATTCTATTCCCACCACGAGACAAATGTTAGTATTTTTGTGTGAGTAACTGAACCTTCGAATGTTGTTTTAACCTACTTCAGGACATCAAATTTAATTGAAATTTTGCATACATATCAAGGGCCAACCTCAATATAAAAATACAATAAGTTTGTTCCAATATTTAACATAGGTACGTGGTTAAAGTTAAACAATCAATAATGCATTAGATTTTTTAGTTTGCCCAAATAAGTGTTTAAATTTGAAATCAAGCTAACGAAAACACAGAACTTTGAGTGACGTCCACGTCCAACTTCGTCCTATCCTGTGCCAAAGAAATATAATGTTTGAGTGTAATTTGTTTTATGTCTTACTGGTTGAATTAATTTTACGCGGTAGCTCACACACAATCCAGTCCAAATCCAGATCTTAGGGACTTAATTCAAAGAAGTCGCTCGCTCGTTCTGCGTTCGTGGCGAATATTACTAGTTTATACTTATCTAAAGGAAAATTTGAATTTGAGACAAATCTAACGATACCTTAATTGTCGAAATCAATCCAGCCGTTTGAAAGATACGTGGTAATAAAGAAATTTACAAACAAACAGGTAAATGAAGCAAGAAACAAACGCACAAGCTACGCGCGAATAACATTACCCTTCCTTGGTAAAAAGCACGTTGTCTTATCACGAAAAATAAATAATACTCTAAGGAGTTCTCACGTACTCGTATGTAGGAAAAAGTAACAAAAACAATGTCAAAGGCAACGTGCAGATTATTCACACCGATATTAGCTATGTTATAAAGCAATATTGCGTCCGTTTATAAAAGTAATCACAATATCAAACATGAAGCAGCTGTGTCACAAGCTCGCTTCATGAGCATGGCCTAGCGGAGACCGGAGAATTTGTTTCTAGTCCTTATAACAAAGTCAAAGTCAAAAAGTGTTTATTCAACAGAGCAAAACACTACATAGAATAGTCAATTTACAAAAAATGCACAAGACACATTTCAATTGAATAAAGCACGTAATTGAATTCGTTCGCTTCAGATACCTTTTTTTGAAGTGAGGGAAAGAAGCGAAGAAAAAACTCACTCCTTCACTTCTGTTCATTGTTATTTGTTCTATTATTTGCCGTGTGGTGCCGATAGTAGAATTAAACCCCTCCTATCATGCCCGTGGATGCAGTAATAACCTGCTAAGGAATACCTTCGAAAGAGGCGCTCGCCAACCCTCCTGCCAAGCGTGGTGAGTATGGCAACCAGTCCTCATGGAGGTCTATGAGGCCTGTGTTCAGTAGTGGACGTTTTACAGCTGAAATGATGTCATTATAATGTGCTTGCTCTTCTTGAGCAAAGTTTTATGTGCTGAGTTATGGCTCTTTGGAACACTGTGCATCATCATCATTTCAGCCGTAAAACATCCACTACTCAACACAAGCCTTGGACCTCCATGAGGGGTAGTTGCCATACTTACCACGCTTGGCAGGCAGGTTGGCGAACGCAATACGGGATGTTGATACACGGAAAGACGCTGCAACCCATCTTCCGGAGGTATCCCTTAGCAGGCTCTTTCTGCATCCACGAGCATGAGAGGAGCGGTAACATTCTACTGTCGGCAACCCACGGCGGATAGATCGGACGAATCAGCGCATACATACATTATATAAATATTACAATTTAATTATTTACTAATACAAGTATCGTCCAAGACGCAACACGCAAGCACACGTAGTTGTGAACAACGACAGTATGATGATATTCTAGAACCCTTGAACCATATTAAGTGTGCTGAGGCCATCAGTGCCGTGGGGTGCCAGCAGAATAATGTTACCTCTCCTCTCTTGCTCGTGAATGCAGTAAGAATCTGCCAAGGGAAACCTTTGGAAGATGGGCAGCATCGTCTTTTGACCCACATTAACTAACAGGGCATATTAAAACTTGTAATATTGTGAAATTTTGCGTGGGTTGCCAGTAGTAGAATTTCTCTCTTGCGCGTGAATGCAGAATCTGCCGAGGTATACCTCCGGAATATGCGCAGCAGTGTCTTACCGTACTGCGGTCACCAACACGCCTGTCCCCCCCATCATCTTGGAGATTCATGAGGGAGACCTAAGGCTAGTTAGTGGACGTGCACAGCAGTCTTACGTCTGAGATGATGTTAATATTGTGAAAACGATTATAAAGTTACGTTAGTTTAACGGGAATAAGTATTCTCAATGATGCATGCAACAAGATGTGTCGCATATTAATAGAGCTATTCTTATGTAGCTTGAAATTCCCAGTCCGAAACCCGCAGAGACAATCCAATACTCGTATTTTTTTATTTAGTGGCTCGCAACGTAGCAAAGAAACTATCCTATTCAGCCGTGATTTAGGTTGGATCCTATAAAATATTTACATGGTCCACCTCACTGAATCAATTGGAGACTGTAGCGGTGACGGTTTAGGGACCGCTGTATTTTATGTGCCCTACGCGAGGTCCTAACGTGTCAGCTCGGTTGGAAATAAAAGAAAAGTACTATTCCCACTCGTACTATTTTACTATTTATCCAAATGTTTTGGATCGTGGCGGATAGAACTAACTAAGGGAGGCCAGTAGTGGAAGTCAAGCTATGGGTGAAGATTATTAGAGATTTAAAATTATGTTATTTTTTAAATTATTACAGACATTTTTTTATATTGTTTATGAAACACGCAAACTGGGCATTAGGGAAAACAAAAACATCTGCGATGGGAATGGATATTTCATGAAAGTAAAAACTCGATTTCTTGGCGTATAAATGATAGCTTTTGTACAAAACCCACCACTTGACTTTGTCAATGAATACTATTTACTGAATTGTCCAATTGTATTATATTATAGTGTATTATAAATTATCTATACTAATCTATATAAAGCTGAAGAGTTTGTTTGTTTGTTTGCTTGAACGCGCTAATCTCAGGAACTAAAGGTCCGATATGAAAAATTATTTCAGTGTTAGATAGCCCATTTATCGAGGAAGACTATAGATTATATAATATCACGATACGACCTACGGGAGCGGAGCACCAAAGATGCGGGTGAAATCGCGGGCGACTTCTAGTCTGTGATAATACTACGTCTAATGGGAACATTTTTCCGTCTTTGGACTTTTGAATACGAAAGGTCGTCTCTACATATAGTACAAATGATCGCTTTCACGTCTGTGTGTCTGTCTGCAACTGCAAGCTCATATACAAATCTCACTCGACCCTGGAAAAGGTCGCGGCGAACAACAAAGTTACCATCCAATGGATCAAAGGACCATAATAACTCTCTGGAGAACAGTTACTGAAGGCACAGAACCACTCCTCCTACTACCTTTCTCACAACTCCGATTCTGGGTTAGATTTCAAACCAGAGTATTACACAACGCACGTTGGATAGGCCTCCCAGATTGCCAACATCCAAGAGCAGCGCTTCCAAGAATATCACCAAAGCTCTTTCGACGCCTACTACTGTTACATAGAATAGTCTTAAGGACAGCAGTAAAGACACTCACCGGTCACCCGTGCCCTAAACAAACACCTCTTCAACATCAGAGTCACAGACAGCACCCTCTGCAGAGGATGTCTAAAGGAGGTAGAATTAGCAGCTCACGAAGCCCTGGAATGCGAGGGAGTAACAGCACAACTTTCATGGCTCGACGAGAAGAACTATCCTAAGAACGTCTATTAGTGCAGGGAAAAGTCGAGGGCACTCGAACACAAGGAAGGTTTCCAATGAGGTGGTCGGACCAAGATAAAGCTATAGTTGACGTACTCACCAGAAAAGCCTCCATAAGAGATGACCGGCGCAGAATAGACGAGCTACGACACCGACATTATAACCACAGCCACTCTGTCTAGATGTAACGCATAAGAAGAAGAACATAACAACTTCAATAAATCCTCAAACAACCGAGGTCACAACATGCTCGATGTCTATAGTTATAAACGTATCACTCGTACAAACAGTAACATTCTCACACTGTTTATGAACAGTAAGTTATTTGACGACCTATGTGGCGCAGCGGGCGAAGATCTGCCTGCGACGCAAGTGGTTGCTTCCCGCCTTGGGTTCAATTTCCGCCTCGGGACAAATGTACGTACGATCTGCAGATTGTACAGGATGTTCCGAATGTTTTTCTATACATAATAAAAAAAAAACTATCTTTGTCGTATAATGTATTGAGTATATCAGTCACCTAGTACCCATAACACAAGCTCTGCTTACCTTGGGGCTAGATGATGCTGTATGATTTGTCTAGCATTATTAAAACATCAAATTACTTCAGATAAACTGTGGTTACTTTGTAAAAATATAATTGTTTTTTCCAAAGCTAGTTAATCTTGTTTATGTAACACGCAAACTGGGTATTAGGGAAACAAAAACATCCACAGTGGAAATGGATATTTAATGAAAGGAAAAACTCGATTTCATGAGGTATAAGTAAGGCAATAACACGCTGATCAGATATATAGATAAACTTTTTATTGAATATAACTATACAGAACGCAGATCATAACTAAAACTACAAAACAACAGAAATACAGGATGGGCGGCCTGTTCGGAGCACTGGCTGATAGGCATGACAATGCCATGCAAAGGATACTCCAGCAACTTTCAATCAATCAATCATTTACCTCTATTTGCGAGAATACAAGTACATCAAAAGATCTTAAAGCTAGGATAGTTACAGTATTCAGCCTGCATGCAGGCGTGCAAATATTTAAGAGTCTTAAAATAATAATATTAGTCAAGTTTTATATTGAACTAGCCGCACCCCGCAGTTTCACCCGCGTAGTTCCCGTTCCCGTGGGAATTTCGAAAATCCCTCCTTAGTGCACCTCTTGGATACTCAAGGTATATGTATGTGTGCCAAATTTCAAGTCTCACGTCCAGTGGTTTAGGCTGTGCGTTGTCTGTCATTCACTCAGTCAGTAACGGAAGAGTTTTATATACTTACATTGATTAAATTTACATGTTCATTTACATTATAAAAACAATTTTCAGCCAACCAACTATTTAATTTTCTCCTAAATACAATTCCATTTAATAATTTTAATTCTTCTGGTAAATTTATTATAGAGGTACATAATGATGCACATGTTATAAACGTTTCTTTTACAAATATCATTATGGCAAGGGGGTTTGTAGATTAAATTGTTAAATTTAGCCCTTTTTTGCCTAGTTATCACATCCTTGCGTCTTTTAAAATAATTTGGGTGAGATTCTACACATAAACAAATTTCTCTAATGTACATACATGGGAGGGGCAGAATTTTGCATGTTTTAAAGAGGTTTGCAACTATCGAGAAACCAAGACCTGGTTAGTACTCGAATGCACCTCTTTTGTATTTTAAAAACTCTATCCCTTTCCACTGAGTTACCCCACAGCAACAAACCATACCCCAGGACCGAAGACACATGACCATGGTAAGCAGCTAAGGCCACTTTAAAACGAAATGGTTTGGCGAATTTTCTTCAGAGCAAAGACAAACCTGCTTAACATGATCCTTCCAGTTAAGGCGTGTGTCCAGTAGGTCTACCATGAGTTATCACAGTCTACACTCGCTAGCGACTGTACTTAATAAAATGTATGAAAACTTGTACAGCGCCTCTAGCGGATAGTTTGGTACTAAAATACGCAGTAAACTATACTACAGCAACTGTAGTTTGGGATTAATTTGCTTAGAATTTGGTAGCATGAGTTACAAATCTGACAGATGTCATAGTAACGTACTATTACTACTGTAGTAACGGCAGATCTAACAGTGACAACTCATGGTAGACACACTGATTCGCTGATTTCGCTGTAGAATGTTTAAAGATACCTTGTAGAAGCAAACTGTGACACGTTATAATTGAATTGCTTCTCATGGGTTGGTTTTTAGTCCGAGTTAAAAGTAATTTACGTTGAAGAGTGTGGTCACAGATCCCCAATAATTGAGAAATATATGTAAAAACAGAGAGAAAGTTATTTAAAGGTTAAGAATTGACAGTATAGCCGTGGGGTGCCGGCAGTAGAATGTTACCCCTCCTCTCCTACCCGTGGATGCAGTAAGAGCCTGCTAAGGGACACCTCCGGAAGATGGGCAGCAACGTCTTTCCGTATATCAACATCCCATACTGCGCTAACCAACCCGCCTGCCAAGCGTGGTGAGTATGGCAACTACCCCTCATGGAGATCCATGAGGGAGGCCTTAGTTCAGTAGTGGACTTTTTACGGCTGAAATGATGATGATGATGATGAATTGACAGTTTGTTGACAAATATCTATCTATCTACATCGAAAGTGGATTGGCGAGCGCAGTTCTGGATGTCGATACACGGAAAGACGCTGCTGCCCATCTTCCGGAGGTATCCCTTGGCAGATTCTTACTGCATCCGAGGGTAAGAGAGGCGGGGCGACACTCTACTGGCGGCACCCCATGTCTGGTTTTTTTTAGAAAGGCCATTTCACTTTCGTGTTTTTAGAGCACTTTAACAAGTAGTCTTTTGCAACAAAATTATTAAGTATGGTACTAAACTGATGAATAAGTATATTAAAACTTAACCTATTACAATAGCTTAACCTGCTCTATTAAAACTGAACATCAAGTAACTGTCATTAAAAGTCTACTAAAACACATGTTCCAGCCACATTCAGCCGAAATTCAGTATGTTTTATGAATTGTTAGCAAATAAAAGTTTATTTTAAAGTAGTTGAGTCATAAAGCAACTTTTAAGTGTTTCAGCTGGTTCATAAACTCCGTATTAAATGCACCAGTGGCCTATGATCGTATATATACAAGAAGGATCGTCTGCAAAACTTTTCTCATTAAACTGAAGAAAACTGCTTTCATTTTCTAAGTACTTACAAAAACCAGGGAATATGAAGTAATAATTGTTTTTTTGGGGAATCGAGATGGGCAGTTCCATGAAAACGGCGTTTGATTATTTTTTTAAACTAAAATGAAAATGAAAAAATGAAATGTAATGCGTTAATTGATAGAAAGAATGAAATGAAGCAAAAAAATATATTTATTTATGTTTCATTTACAAAGGTACGGGTAGATGGAATGGGAAAAGAAATAAAGGACGACAAACGAATCGCTGGGAAGATGACCTATGAGGAGTTGCTGGTCCAGAATGAATGAATAGCGAGAGACAGAGAGAGATAAGAATAAGAATAAGAATAACTTTATTAATCTTTTCAGAAAACACAGAGTTGTATACTTAACTAACACATAAACTAAGGTGACAGATTATTTAAAAAAAATAAATAAAAATACTTATAGACTATAGAAACAGTTGGGAATTCACAATATAATTTTGATTCAGCATAGGTGTATAAAATAAACAAACAAAAAGGGCAGTAGGTAAGTATACTTTACCGTCTAGAAAACCCTTACCTCCCGTGCTAGTTTAGAACTGTGTTACAGCAAGGTAAGGATTTTCGCCTCGTGTAGGTACAAACTAGGTAATAACGGGTATCTTTAGCACTATACAAATATATTGCAGTAGCATGTAGAGGTAGTTTCTAGTAGGTATACGATAACTTAAACTAAAACATACAACTTGTAAAAAAATTTCTCATATTTTTTTATTATTTTTTTTTATTTTGTTTTACTAGTGTATCTGTATAAAATGTTTAACCCTAACTTATTATAAGTAATGGGACATGTACGAGCACACATTTAACATATTATTCCATGAGAGAGATGAAAGTCTTTAGAGGAGGCCTTTGTCAAAAGACAAGCTGAAACGAAACTAAGTAATAGTCAGAGCTAATTCTATAGGTGTTTAAATTGGAAACATTGTTAAACAGCAATAAAGGCTTATTTTATTTTTATTTTATTTAGTACTACAGTACAGTAGGTAACAGTACTATTATATACTGAATAAAATAAAAAAATGCATGTCTTTGTGTCTCTGTCCACACCCACTGCTGGACACAGGCCTCCATCATGCGTCACCAAGATCATGATTGGAATGTTGCCATACTCGCCACGCTTGGCAGGCGAGTTGGCGAGCGCAGTATGGAATGTTGATACACGGAAAGACGCTGCTGCCCATCTTCCGGATCTATCCTTTAGCAGCTTCTAACATGTAGATGTTAGAAGCTGCTAAAGGATAGCAAGAGAGGAGAGGCAACATTCTACTGCCAGCATCCCACGGACATGAACAGTAAAACTCCGTTTAAATGAGACGCAGCCCCGCAAATGCGTGGCAATACGGAAGATAATATTGAATAAGCCTATGGATGTTTCCAACTTTAAATGGATTTAAGTCCGTTTTTACGGGAACGTTATATCCGTGGGAGCTTGAACACATTGGTGCCAAGTTTGTCCTGCTTATTATTGCTAAGCCGCGTTGGCCTAGTGGCATGTACCCCTAGGTATACATATATGTATATCTAAAAAGTTTAAGTAAATTATAGATTTATAGAATATTTTATTTTGTGTAATAACTAAGCTTAATTTACCAACTTGTTTTTCCTAGTAGGTTGCCTGGAAGAAATTTCTTTGAGCAATAATGCCGCTAGTTTGTACATATATTTTCTCTTGCTTTTTTTTCTATTATGTGTGTGTTTTTTTTTATTCTTTTATGTAAAGGGTTTGTTCAACAATGAACATGTCACCCTTGTAGGTACACATTTCAAATTCAGATGAAAACAGATCAAAATAAGTAAGAAAAACAAGAAAAAAACAATAACATAAATCTCATTACATGCGTTCCTGCACGCCTTGGTTAAAAAGTTTAACCAGCTTTCCAGCCTCCTCTGAAAGAGGGTTAGCTAGGAAGCTGTTACATCCAAAAACCAGGGTCTTTGTCAAATAAGTCTTTACGTAGACTTTTGTTCCGGTCACATTCCATGAGAATGTGATAAACATCTTCAATTTTATTACACAGTTCACAATTAGGTGAAGTCCATTTTTTCATTAGATAAGCAAAATTATTTAACGGACGTTCCGTTCAGACCGTCCAGAACGAAGTCTAAGCAAGTTTATGATATCCTTTCTGTTCATCCCACACTGGTCAAACCAAGGGAAACGTCTCATTAAAGGGAAATGTGTGTGTTTATTTGTGCATTCTTAAAGTGTTAATTCATCCATTAATTCATTATGTACCCCCGACTTTTAATCCGGCCGTAGGTTCGATACCAGCTGTGCACCAGTAGATTTTTAACCGACTTCAAAAAAGGAGGAGGTCATCAAGTGGTCTGCATTTGTTATTTTTTTTATCTTAGCTACCCCAGAACTCCGTATATGGATTTATGCATTTGGATTTTTTTGAGTTCGATTAGATACACTTTGAATTAGGTTACATTTTTTTTTAAACTCAGATCAGATGGTGTGATCCATGAGAAAACGAGGGAACTCTACAAATATTGTAGGTTTATCAGCATTTGTATTCAGAAATTATGATCCGCTGAAATGGAACTGATGAAAAATACCACAGATTTGTAAATGAAACGTGCAGGTCGGAACAGATGGTAAAATAAACTTCTCAGAATTGACAAAAATGTAGCGACGGAATATTAAATAACGCAGCCAAAAATAGATAAGTGAAATTTTTGATTTACTTTGCGACAGCGTAAAGGCCATATGGCATCAAAACTCGTCAATATTACAAAATTCATGGGTGATGAAAAAAGAATCGAAAGACGGCTAAGAAAATTATCCCTATACTTTTATCATTATACTTAGGTAAGTATGATGAGTGTCAAACTTACGGACCATGTAAGGAATACGACACTGCGCTCGAAAACACAAATAGTCGAAGTAGCTTACAAAGCAGGCCAGCTCAATGGGACTGGGCAGGACACGTGAACCGTATGCGCCAACAACTATGGGCAAAAACCACCACCGATTGGGTTCCCCAACAAAGACGACCACGTGGTAGACCCAGGCGACGATGGCGAGATGAGCTTGCCTCCTTTAGTATAGACTGGCTTCAAGCTCGACAAGCTCAAGGCAGGGGTAAGTGGAAGGAGGGAAGGGAGGCCTTTTCCCTGCAGTGGGAAACATCAGGCTTATAAATGAATAAGTGATAAATAAATGAATAATAATACTCATCAACATGATAGTATGATAGCATGATAGTCATAGAAATGAAGTAATTGTAACAGTGTCTGGAAAAAAGTTTTTCGACGCGAACGAATTCAATTATGTGCTTTATTAATTTTGTGTTTTTTCATTCAAATGTGTTTTGTTTTTATTTTGTAAGCTGACTATTCTAAGGATTCTAAGTACCGTTTTGCTATTCTTCTTCTTCTTTTTTGGCTTTTGTATTTGGTTTTATACAATTCTGCCAGTGTCAAGTATCTTAATCTTTAGAAAAGTCGAAATTAGTGGTTACAGATAACAAAGTGGAGAATAAACTTAGAAAATAAGAACTTTTGAATTGACCATTGATTTAGGAGGGTTAATTTTATCTGTAACAACACAAGTTAATAAGAGTAATCTATTTACATATATGTACACAAAACAGACATAAATTTACAATATTTACAACTTAATGCTATCGACATATATGTATATATATTTACATAATAAATAGTTTATGGGAGGGGAAAAGGTAAGTGATAAAAGACATTTAAGAGAAGTAGGACGGGGAATAATAATAATAATAATAATTTATTTATTTACCACAAAAAGAAAGATACAGTTTAGGAACATACAATAATGACTTAAGAATAAGAACTAGTAGTAACACAGATAATAGTATACGCAGAAAAACTACACTAAGATTAAAAATCTTGTGCTGTAGATCCTCCGCCCTTCCTAATAGAATATCTGGAGGCAGGACATCATACAGTGAGAAATCATTTTTTGGGCAATTAAAGAATATCCGCAGGGTGATTACGTATCTCGCGACAGGTTTTGCAACAGGCAATTGACAGCAATATTGCTGTCAAATGTCAATTCCTTGCTGTTCTCTAATACAAAATTGACATTTGAAAGCAATATTGCTGTCAATTGCCAGTTGCAAAACCTATCGCGAGATACGTAATCACCCTGCCGTTTTGCTCTATTGAATAAACACTTATTGACTTTGACTTTGGCGTCCCTCAAGGTATAGTTATATGCACTAAAATTAAACTTGCAGGTCGGGTTTTTGTAATGTTCTTGATGCTTAATAATGTTTGCTTGTTTTTATACCCGGTTCTGATGATAGGACCCATAATTAATCGTGAGAAATAATGTTTTATCTGCCAGCGTTCAGTTCTCCAAACTGTAGAAGTGAACAAAAAATTGTTCCTTAAGCATTTCCTCACGAGTCGCTTACTAAAAGTTTAATAAAAAATAGTTATCCCTTCCTGTCTACACTTATTCTCGTATTTCTGCCAAATCATTAGTACACCTGAATAGTTTGAGCCAGTTCGCCATTTGCAAAGAAATAATGCATCAAATAAACTTTAATTCCAAAACTCTGATATTAAAAGTGCTTACGAAAAGTTAGCAAACTTTCTTCCACAATTAGTTGCGTGGAATCAAGAAGAAGCAATTGAGCTTGCCAAGTACTTGGAAACCGAGGAATTTAAAAGTTTAATAAATTAGGAATAACGGATTACCGTTATTATGCAAGGAATTATCCTTAAGTTTAATAAATTAGGAATAACGGATTTCCGTTATTATACAATTCAGTGCGGCTGCATGAACCTCATTGACGCGTGACAAATTACAAAATAATGCAACACAAATGTATAGAATAAGGCACATGATTAAAGTGAATACAATAAAATAAAAACAATAAGACAATATTGGGACATTCTTATTTATTGTACATTGTCATTTTATATTTTGTAATAAGCTACACTGTAAATACCTATAACATATAAAAATAAAATTAAATAAATTTATTCAAATAACTATTACGGCTTCATAGCCGTAATAGTTATTTGTTCATACATAATATATAAGTCGTATTCCAATAATAACACAGAACCCTGTATTAATTAGTGTGCCTGAACTAGGTTATCCTGTTTTTCAGGCAAAATTATATACAACTATTCTAGAAACTTTGGTACGTAGTTTATCCAGTTTCAGTGGTAAATCCACACTTCATTGAATTGAGTCAAGCTTAAACTTTTAGCTTTTAATAACACAAGGTAATTTCGCAGCTCGTGCAAATTGCTAACAATAGTTTTCTCTGAGCTTACATCTAACATGTGCTAACTGAATTAGTGCGACAGAGTCCCGGGCGACAGAAATCGGTTTACGGGTATATTGTGGAACAAAGCATTGACTTTTTTGATATAAATGTAATTTTAACACATGAAATTGTCATGTATTAACTTGGCAAGCGTAGTGTGTTACGCTCAGTGATACGCCCTAGATGTAGGATGATTTGCGAACGATCGACGGCAGACGATGCAGCTAGCTGAAGACAGGCTGAATTGGAGTAAATTTGGCCTCGTCATCAATTTCGATGTAACCAATAAGATAGATACATATACATATAGTAGATAGATAATTTAATAAAAGCAGGCCGAGTGGTATGTATCCCCGACTTTCTATCCAAAGGAATAGTAATATAATAATAGGGTAATATAGAATAATAGGGTCCGATACTGGCTGTGAACCAAATTAAATGTCTTTCTTGAAAAATGTATGTTCACATTTAACACGTGATTTAACGGTGAGGGAAAACATCATGGGGAAACCCGCGGCTTTGTCAGACCGGTTTTTTTCTCTGACTAATAGCCGGTAGGATAGTATAGGTGGTGGGCAAGCCTAATCCATCTTACAATGACCCAGGCACTGTAGCGTCCTGACCAGTATAAACACCAGTTGCTGAGGCTGTATAAATCATCTATAATATATTTAAAAGCCTTACTAATGTCTTGACTTGGCAAGCGTAGTGTGGTACGCTCAGTGGTTTGCCCATTAGCTAGATGGAGTAAGGGTTTGCGATCTGTCGCTGGTAGACGCTGGATGCGGCAAGCTGAAGACACGGTGAATTGACGTACATTTAGGGAGGTCTATGTTCAGCATATATGAGGGGCATCCAATTTTACTTAAACTTTAATGTATAAAACGGATGCATTAGGTGTCTAAAATTCTGATTACTTCTATTACCTAAGTACGTAACATACCTACTAGAACGACCTACTGTAAAATTAACATAATATTATTTCTCATGTAAGTGACATGTAAGTCTTTTTGAGAATAAACATCTTAAACCATAAACCATCTGTTCAAAAAGTTCATGGTAAACAAACTTTACAAGAATTGAAAAAACTGCCTGTTCTTATTGAGTAAATGCCTGAATATATTTAAACGTTTAGTAACGTTGGTTAGTTAACACTACAATAATTATGATATGTAATTTTAGAAAAAAAACGTATCAATTGCTTTTTTTAAGCCGGGTCCGCAGCGCCGTGTTTTCGTGTTTTCTAACATCATAACATGTTTACAAAACAGAATAGGGGCGTGGCTTAACAGTTTTGTTAGCAAAAACACAAAAACATGTTTGCCGAGACAAATGGATAACATCACCCGCGTTCGCCTGCGGGGAGGGGAAGCGTCGCATTTTATGTTCGCGCTCATTGAAGCAAGACGTCATTCGTTCGTTCACTCGTTGAGGTTATGTTTTGAATAATTTTGAGTACTTAAATCTTTTGGTATGTGATGTGATAAGTTGTTTATCATGGAGTGGAAAAAAGAAAATACTTTGTTTTTATTACAACTAATAAGAGAAAGACCTGTGATATGGGATGCGAGTGTGGAGGAGCACAAACACAAACGTAAGAGACTGGATGCCCTATCAGAAATAGGAAAAATTTTCAATGTAACAAAAGAAGATATTAATTCTAAATGGATAAGCCTAAAGGGGCAATACAATAGGGAAAAAAGAAAAGAGACTGAACTCAAAACGGGCAGCGGAGCAGATGTTATATACGTTTCAAAATGGTTTGCGTACCAAGAAATGGCTGATCTGTTGTCGTGCAACATTCCGCAAGACTCCATATCGAATTATACGGTAAGTTGAAGTTCTTTTTGAAATAAATCAAATATGGTTTGATAGGATATAGCTACGCTAGTAATAATACTTCAATGGATATAGCTACCTAATCTAAATATTTTAAAGTGGCTGTAATATTAGTGACTGGATCTAAGGAGGAGAGTGGAAGGAGTAAAATGATTAGAGTAATAGCAAAGGAAAAATATTTAAAAAAATATTACCTGCATGCTAGTTATTTTTAGGGTTCCTTATCCAAAGGGTGCTAACTGGACCTATTACCTACCTATGTGGTGGGAATTTCACAGTGTAATAAATACTTATATAAGTTGAAATAGAGGTTATTTGTCCATTTTACTACAATAAAATATATTTTGTGCATTTTATCAATTTTAATAGTACTTTATAATTACTATATAATACATAGGTTTCATTCAAATACTATTTTTTAAACAAAGTTTTGCCATGGTAGCATTCCCCTGTCGCTGACAAAATATGAAGCAAAACTGTCACGAATCTGCCGACTATCTATAGGTGATCTTCTAGGTATTCTTGGAAGTGGTTGTAAACCTTCTGCTGCTGGTTCGGCCCTCCATGGGCCCTCAACCAATTCACCGTTTTCTTCACGTGGCGTATATATACTTCTGCTTGTTTTATTTCGCCTTAGATAGTTGTGTAAAACAACGCAAGCTAAGATGACTGGTATTACTGTACTCACTTCCACTGTTAAGGGTTTCTTGAACACTCGAAACACTGAAGTTAAAATTCCAAATACGTTTTCAATTATTCGTCGTGCACGGCATAATCTATAGTCAAACACTCTCTTCGATGATCCTTGTTGATGTTCTCCACTATAGGGTTTCATTAAGTAATGTGTTAGTGGAAAAGCATCATCGCCTACTATAACATATGGTAAATTCACGTCTCCACTAGGTAAAGGCTCATCTTCAGGTAAATTTAAAGTATTATTATTTAGACTTCTGAACAATGTAGAATTCCGAAAAACCCTTCTATCAGAGATTCGGCCTTGGCAGCCAACATCTATATAGGTAAAATTGTAATCATAGTCTGCCATGCCCAGAAGTACAATACTGAATGTTTTTTTGTAGTTAAAATACAGACTTCCTGTATTTGCTGGGGCCTCCATAACCACATGTTTACCATCTAAAGCTCCTAAGGCATGAGGGAAATTCCACTTAGTGTCAAATCTTCTTGATATTCTTCTCCATTCTTCAGCAGTTGAAGGTGTCTGTAAGTAATAAAAAAACATTGTTTTATTTCAGATGGCACCACCACCACCGCCAGCTATACCGACACCGCCGCCGACTACGCCGACACCACCACCGACTACGCCGACACCACCACCGACTACGCCGACACCACCACCGACTACGCCGACACCACCGCCGCTGAGAGTCAAGGGATCGGACTCAATAAAAAAAAGCGAAATTCTGGTTTATATGGAGAGGCTTTGCTTACTTTGAAAGCAATTAAAGAAAGAAAAAGTAAAACGGAACTAGAAGATGAAATTACCACATACGGACTCTACATTGCTGCTCAAATGCGCAAATTTCAACCGATTTTACAGACAAAACTTAAATTAGAGATTCAAAATCTGCTCTATAATTATGAAATAGAGAACATGGAGTATACAACTAGATCTGAATATAGTATAAGTGATAATTCGGAGATTAATAATTTAAATGATGTATCCTATTCCGCCAGTCCATCCAGTCCCACTGAAAGTTCTTCTACCTACAGACAGCTCAGCACACAAATTATGCCTATCTCAGGTCCGATTGTCAATACCTCTACTTACAAACAGCCCGACGACATACAAATTATGGCATCCACAGCCAACACAGGTCCGACTGCTAGCACCTCTGCCTATAGACTACCAGACATACAATCATCTAATCCACTTGCGATTCGAATAAAAGCAATCGAACACCTCTTAAAATTTAAGTAGAATTTAACTCGATATATTAAATACTGTTAAATTATAAGAATAAAGATTAAATTCATATAGAAAGGAGTATTCATTTAATACCCACCTATTTATTTAGTGACTAGCTTTAGATATATATTTAGCTTTTAGATAAAAAGTAGCTAGAAAAAACTAGGTGTTAATCCAGCTTATAGTCTACCTGCATACCAAATTTAACCCTAATCCGTCAAGCTGTTGAATCATGAAAGAGGAACAAAAATGCATCCTCACAAACTTTGGCATTTATGTTATTAGATAAGATTAGTTTATTAAGAAAAATATAAGTTCTTACCTTTAGATGCTCATTTTTCAGTCTATTGAAGAGAGCTAAACAGACTTCTGGAATCAGTTCCGACAGTATTTGTTTAGAGATTCTTAAGTGATACATTAGGCTGGTGTAACTGTCTCCGGTCGCTAAAAAGCGTAAAGTAGCACCTAATCTCATGTCAGGAGGTATCACATCGTTCCTCCATGTTGTTTTCTTCTCTATATCTGGTGAAATTAATGATACCAGCTCCTCAAAATCACTCTCCGAACATCTAAAAAAATTTTGTATTCCGAATCTATCATCGATTTTCAGTTCTTGATAAATATTGAAGGAACGAGGTAGCAGGTAGGGTCGGACCCGGAATCTATTTCGGTTACGTCTTTGTAGAACTAAATCCACTATAGCTATTACAGCTTCTACGTCCTCTTCGTCGGAACTCATTTTTGAAATGAATGAGGCGTTTTCATTAAAAAGTAAAAACTTCAAAAATAGTTACCTCGAACCTTATAGATGGCGTTAATTTTCTTTTACTGGTAGGCACAATTTGACAATGACAGGATTAATCACAAACTTGCTTACTCCGCTTGCCAGCTCCATCTGTTAGGTTTAGTAGAAAACTCTTTTTGTTTTGTTACTGAAAACGGCTCATTGGAATGAAACAAAAACAATAAACAAAACAGAACACACCAGACGGGCTGTTTTAAAAACATGTTTTGCTTAACATGTTATGTTAACATGTTTTGTTAGAAAATTGGCGCTGCGGACCCGGCTTTATGTATTTTTAGTTTAGAAATACGGCTTTTTGATCGGACCACTCAGAAATATGACCTTCTGATTTGTCACTTTCTAGAAATATGCCCTTTTGATAAGTCACTTTTAGAAATAAGACTTTTTGACTAGAATTTTTGGAAATAGTCACAGTAAAGTTCTTTGTAGTTCTGTCAAAAATAAAATACCTATTAGCAAGAAACCTTGCTCCTCTATTTTTATTCTAATTATCAATTTATTTTATTGTGTAGAGCTTCCAAATTTCACAATACCTTCCACTCACATCGAATGATCAACCGTTAGGAAATACCGCTGTCATCTTTATTGTGATATTTTAGAGATGCAGAGACAATCATTTTCTTTTTATTTGGCAACGGTTGACAATGGCAATGACACTTCAGTATACAGCCACCACTTGTCGATTCTACCGTTTCGATTTGGTGAAAGCGAGTTTTATTTTAGGCTGCTAAGTATGAAAAAAATAACGACTTTTTGAACAGAACAACAAATAAAAGATGCCTTTGGTAGTAGAAACATGCCTGTTTTGATAAGACATTTGGAGAGAACAAGTTCATGTGACATGGTGCAGAAATACATCTGTTTTTCAAAGAAATGGTAGGCTGGGAGTGCTTTGACCGCTAAGCTACAGAACCCATGTCGGGACCCGCTGAAATTCTTGATAAGGTGATGTCGGTTTGAGCAACCGAAGAGTGCCATCTACAGGTAACTATTACAGTTCTCCTGTTCATTGTCTGAAGTTGCATTCAGTAGCAATGAATAGAGATATCGCTATAGCTTATTCTATAGATTGTAATTTTTATAGTGTTAAACTACACTTAGGTAGAACATTTTCAAAGAAATGAATAACCTTATCAAAAATTTTACGGTTCCGGTGGGATTCGAACCCACGTCCGTCAAATCGATACTTGACACTTCCTTAAGCCGGAAGTGCTTTGATCTCTAAGCTACAGAACCCATGTCGAGACCCGCTGAAATTCTTGATAAGGTGATGTCGGTTTGAGCAACCGAAGAGCCGATTTTACCTAATTGAGGGTGTAAACACAAAACTGCACCGAGATCCACAATTATGCTTAGTTAGTTTTCAAAGTAAAAAATAAGCCCATGTCACACTGGATCCTTGATACTTGTAGAAAATGTTTATATTTCGGACATATTCATCAAATCTTTCGTTTATTATTTTATCTGGAAATAAAGTACGGTTTAATAATAACCAATAATAATGTAAACTTTATTTCAAGCACAAACTAAATAATGCTTTCGTGCGAAAAACCACAACAACCAAGATATGTATGACAAAACAGGTTCTATATAATATATTATCTTCTCTCTCTCTCTCTTCCAGTCGTAAGACATCCACTGCTGGACAAAGGCCTCCCTCATTGATCTGTAATCTATTTATGCAATCCCAAAATCGCCATCCACCTGTAACTCACGACAGCTGAGTGTATATCAAAGTTTGTACTCAACTTTGCTTATTAGATTGTTTTGTCTCGTGCACTGTTAATTAAAGTTATACTACCTGTTTCTATAACCGTCTTAATTTAACCTCTTGATCACGGTCCCCATTCATCACGGAACACACTAGAAACAACAAAGACCCAGAGGTAGTTGCCAAGCAACGAATCGGCCGATGAAAATCATCATTTCAGCCGTAGGACGTTCGTTCACTGCTGGACATAGGCCTCATGGATTTCCAGTTATTTCGGTTGGAAGCGATCTGCATCCACCGTTGACCTGCGGTCTTCACCAGGTTGTCAGCCCATCTTGTTGGTGGACGTCCTACGCTGCGTTTGCCGGTCCGTGGCCTCCACTAGAGAACTTTTCGGCCCCATCGGCCATCTGTTCTGCGAGCTACATGGTCTACCCATTGCCACTTTAACGTGCTAATCCGCTTGGTTATGTCGGTGACCCGAGTTCTTCTACGTATCTCCTCATTTCTGATTCGATCTCGTAAAGAAACCCCGAGCATAGCTCTTTCCATAGCTCGTTCAGTGACTCTGAGCTTATTCATGAGGCCAATCGTGAATGACCACGTCTCGGTTCCATATGTCATGAAACCAATTAAAATGAAAATATTTATTGACACAACAGACATGACATAAAAACTATTACATTATTTTTAGTGCTAAGACTTAAATAATAATGTTGAACAACATTGATAACCAAACTAGGATTTCCAGTGTTATGGCGTACCAATGCCCTTTACCATACAATGCTTACAATAAATTCTTATTTTATACAATATGTAAAACTAATTAATTTGGATACAAATTAAAGAAGTCTAAGTGTATAAAATAAAACATAACATGAATATAATGTATTTAAAGATAAAGTTTCATTGATTTTAACATAAAAAATTAAGGATTTAGTTGTTTAGTTAACGCTTAAATGTACGGATTTTATTTGATAATATTTTATTTTAAAATTAATGATTGTTTTTATAATAAGAATTGAAATAATTAAACTAAAACATTATGAAACTTTCGTCAATAGTTCCTCAGCTGAGGATCAGTCATGTTCAAGTTCCGATTTATTCGTGAAGCGGCGAAACACGTGTCAAATTCCTTTTGATTATTTTTCAGGCGCTAATTAGATATTGGTTAGCGGATTCATTACTACCTCTATGTATATATTTCTTATTCATATAAATATTATAATGGATTTAAGCAGTCGCCGCCGTCAGGGCGCCTACTTTAGAAAACACATCCAATTACTAAGTGGAAGATACTGCTAAAATATTATGCGCTGAAAGCACATACTTACTTGTCGTTTTTCACGATATCCCTTTGACGTCCTCTTCTCATTTTTTTCTTAACACCGCAGTTTATCTTTTCAACGTTATGTCTTTCCTCAGTTTCCATGACAAATTTATGATACCTATTTTTCTGTTATATTAAAATATAAACAGAAGAAAGGGCACAGAAATCACGTATCGAAAAACGAGGGAACACTGAACAGAACCATAAACAATGACAGGACAGACAGTGGCATATCTGCCACTGTCGTTAGAATGGCAATCTGACGGCAAACTAACTCTCGTGCCGTAATGGCCATAAGAGTTAGTTTTACCACAGATAATAATTATAATATACTGTTTTACTTGATAAATGATAACGATTCGATTCATCGCGATTTGCATTCAAGAGTAGGGCCCTAGGATCAATTAATTTCTTGATTAAGTCAACAAATCCATTAGACTATTACTCGAAGCACTGGTTCTAGATATTGTTAATATCATTCGAACATCGAACTGAACTGGTAGAGATTTGATGCAAATTGGAATTGCATAATAACGTCTCAGATGGACTTCGGAGTACCTATTACAAACTGATGCAACTTGTATTATTAGTTCTTAGCTATTTATCAGCATCATCATCATTAAGCCGTAAAAGTTGGTATCTAGTAACTTAGAACTTATAATTAGAATAATTTAGTGTAGAAAATTGCCGTGGGGTGCCGGCAGTAAAATGTTACCCCACCTCTCGTGCCCGTGGATGCTGTAAGAGCCTGCTAAGGGATACCTCCGGAAGATGGGCAGCAGCGTCTTTCCGTTTTCAACATCGCAAACTGCGCTCGCCAACCCGCCTGCCAAGCGTGGCGAGTATGGCAACTACCCCTCATGGAGATCCATCAAGGAGGCCTGTGTTCAGTAGTGGACGTTTTACGGCTGGAATGATGATGATGATGAGTGTAGAAAATACTGTCAATTTATTTCATATTTCATATTTCATTTATTTTGCTTACATGTACACATATTAAACAGCTTAGATCTTATAATTAGCCTAAGGAAAGTACATGCACCCTGCAAGGGCACTGCAAATTTGGTTTGGGCCTATAAAATACACAGTTAGATATTTTTAAAATGATCAGTTAAAAAAAATACAAAGATTTACAATTATCATTCCAACATACAATTATGAATAAAGGTGTCATACATGCCATGTCAATGGAATAAATCCACAAAAAATATTTACAAAATGGCTGTCAATTAAATAAAAAGTCAATAACATTATGTCAACTAAATAATAATCCACAGTCAACTTTCAACAATGTCAACAAACGATAAACTATTGTTAGAAATGTCAGAAATTACAATTGCTTGTCAGAGAAAAAATCGTCAACAGAATAATAACATTTACTTAATAATAATAATTTTACATGTTTATAGAATAGTGATGTTTGTTCTTCATTTTTTATGCTTTCAGGTAGTTTATTATAAATTTTTACCAATCTATTGTTTGGGCTATTACTAACTAGTTTAAGTTTTGTCACAGGTAGAATGAGTTTATTTTTGTTTCGCCTATTATAATTGCTAATAATGTCGGAATATGAGTCAAAAAGGTTTTTATTTTTTTTTACAAATGTTGCGGCCTGTAGTAAATATAATGAGGGAAGCGTTAAAATTTTATTTGTTATAAAAAATGGTCTACAACTATCTTGTTGTTTAATATTAAAAAGTATTCTGATGCATTTCTTCTGCATAATGAATAATTGCTCAAAATCTACACTATTACCCCATAAAATTATCGCATAATTGAACCAGCTATAAGCATATGCATAATAAGCTGAAAGCGCTGTCTCGTAATTTGTGTTTGCCTTTAATATGCCGAGTGCGTAAACAAACTGTGATAATTTTGATATAATTTTTTGGATGTGGACCTTCCAATTTAAATTAGTGTCTAAGGAAATTCCCAGGAGGTTAAAATCATTTTCTTCGTCCATGTTTAGATTATTTGATAGCAAACTCAGGTCAATACGAGTTCTTTGGTAAGTACGGAATTGTAATATTTTAGTTTTTAGTAAGTTAACCTCTAAATTATGGTCACGAAGCCAAGTAAGACATTCATTAAATACAGATGAAATATGTGCAAAGTCGATTGTCAGGCTACTACTAAAGAGAAGGGATACGTCGTCAGCAAATAAAATACATTTAGTGTCAATACAATTTGGGAGGTCATTAATATATAACAAAAACAGTATGCAGCCAAGCACACTTCCTTGCGGTATTGAATTATTAATAGTTGTAATGTCAGAAAGCGTATGAATTAATTGATCATTTTTATCAAAACCCTCAATTTCGACGAATTGTTTACGGTCTTTTAAGTAGGATTGGAACCATTTGTAAGTCACACCTCTAATTCCATACCCGTATAACTTCTGAAGTAGTATTTTATGCATAACTTTATCATACGCCTTAGACATGTCTAGAAAAATCCCTATTCCGTATTTCTTATCATTAATTATATTATATATTTCTTGAACGTAGTGATAAACCGCCAATGTAGTTGAACGGTTTTTCCGAAAGCCGTATTGGCAATTGGTAAAAATGTATTTTTCGAAAAACTTGTAAATGCGGTTTGCCATTGCCTTTTCAAATATTTTTGAGAAGGTTGGTAAAAGGGCTATCGGCCTATAACTGGCGGGGCTATCAGATCTGCCACCTTTTTTAAATATAGGTTTAATTTTGGCTATTTTAAGAAGGGTTTTATTAATAGAACAATACTCAATTTGTATGTTTCCTGGTTTATTTGTAATATTGTTATTTGACTGAGTCAAAATAGTTGTTCTTTGTGTATTATTTGAATGTTTTGCGTTATTATAGTTAAGTTTTCTTTCATGAAAAATTCTATAAATTTAGTGCAAAATAAAGTTGAGAATTCATATTTAAAATCCTAGTGTGTAAAAAAAGAAAACAAATGTAGGTCAGATGCTCTTATATAAGTTAGTAATAATTATCATAATCTGTTTCTTATTTTTATAAATTGTATTCGTTATTTTTAATGACGTTTATTAAACAATAGTTTTAAATAAAACGACGCCATTGAGCCAAGCGGGAATGTCGACAGCAGCGCCAATGGACGAAAAGGATTATTACGCGGGAAAGACATGGTCGGAGCTCATACGAGGACTCTCGGAGGCGATGCCGGATCGACTATCAACCTCATCAGATCTGCTACCTGCATTCTAATTGGACATGATCTCAGTAAGCGTTGCTTCTACCTCTAGATAGTGATTATTTAGATACCATATATAATATTTTTTTAAACTTTTTAATAAATGTAAGCAAGTTTGCCGACAATATGCTGCCGGTCTTTTCTCGCAGTTGATCTACCACCTCGTCGGTCTGCATATAGACTCTACTGCTGGCACCCTACGGCAAAAGCAATAACACAGTTAATAGAATATGACTACGTCATTTACAGTATTCAATCTCCTTACTCGTGGTCTAATTAGATCTGATTCACCCGTCGGTCACGTACGAGGACTATGCTGGTGCAGTGGTAGGCGATGCCGTATCGACTATCAACCTCATTAGATCTGCTACCTACATTCTAACTAGACATGATCTCAGTAAGCCTTGCTTCTAGACAGTGATTGTTTAGTTACCTACTATAGTCCATCTACGACCGGATGACTCAGTTTGAGGGAGCTCTGCAGAAGTCCTCAACACCCACAACACTGGACACGCTTGCTGCGGACTATGCAGCTTTCAAAACCTTTACACTGGGGGTTCTGAGAGCACTACAGCAGCAAGTTGAGATGCTCGCCCGAGACGCCGACCAGCGAGAGATGCGGAGCCGGCGCAAGATTGTTTTGCTGCATGGTGTGCCGGAGGGGGCCAAAGAGGACACAGCTGCAGTTGTTGCTGAAACACTGGGTAAGCAACTCAGTGTCCCTGACTTCACTCGAGCCCATATAAGTCGTTCGCATCGCATGGGACGTACAACTAGGGAGGATAGGCCTCGTCCAATATTGGTGAAGATCCGTGATGTTACTATGCGAGACAAAGTTTGGTTTGCCAAAACCAACCTCAAAGGCAGTAACATCACACTGTCTGAGTTTCTGACACAGCCTAGACATCTCGCGTTCATGGCAGCCCGCGAGCGGTACGGTGTGAAAAACTGCTGGACTAGGGATGGTCACATTCACATCGTGACACCCGACGGCGTGCGGCATCGCATCTCCAGCGTCGCCGAACTCAACAAGCTGCCTTCATCTAACTCAGTCGGGACGGCTACGGCTACGGCCGCGACAACATCTGCCTCTGCATCGTTTGCGACAAGGGAAAGAAGGGCCAGGGCTCCGTCAGCAAGGCGACCCAGGACAGCCGCCGGCGTTGCAGCGAAGAAGTGAGGCAGCCATTTAGCGGACTGTAAGCGGATGTGACGAACACGTAATCTATAGTGCTAACTATCTTTTACTCGTCGCGTTTACCTACATAATTTCATTTATTTTTCTATTTTTTATACACTTGAACGGTTGCTTTGCTTGTTTACTTTGCGTCGTTTGACATTTCACATTGACATAACCATAAGTCTGTCATCAGTTTTTTTTATTTTTTTTTTACTTGTGTTATGGCACCATGTCTTTTGACCCACTCCGTGTTGTGTTCATCCGACTGTCATTCCTTGGTATTATAACGTTGTTGCTTCTTAGTGTTGTTTTCGTATAAAGCTAGAATCTGTTGATAATTTTATTTAATTTTTTTTTCTTTGTTGTTGTGTGTGTGATTTGATTATGTTCGGTTTTTTTTTTATAGTTTTCACAGGCAACTGGCAGATGGAGTGCAGGTATTACTGCCTTCAAAGTTTATTAAACACGTATTATTACTATTATTATTAGAATTATTTAGTTATTTAGCTTGTAGTTTATTTTGTTATTATTTTACTATTTATTATATTTATGAATTCTCTGAGTGATAGCGAAGATGAATTTTGCACCATTTCATCACATGACTCGAGTGTTAACAGTGCTGGCAGTTTTATGAGCTTACCTTCCCTCTCTGATACGCTGTTGTCCCACTTTTCTGACGTAGCTAAGAACTTCAATGTCGTCCACATCAATGCCCAAAGTATTCCGGCTCACTTCCCTGATTTAGTGTCGTCTTTCGACAACAAATCTCTTCATGCTATATTAGTCTCCGAATCTTGGCTCAAACCCTGTCTTTCTTCTAATCTCTACTCTCTTCCTGGATTTACCTTAATCCGTAATGACCGCACGGGTTGTGGTGGTGGTGGTGTAGCGATTTACCTGCGCTCAGACATTCCCTTTTCAATAGTCAGCACGTCTGCACAGCCACCTCCTACTAATGCTGGCGAACACCTTTTTATTAAAATAATGCTTTCCCACACCAAACTTCTTCTCGGAGTCTACTATAGCCCTTCTCTTCGATTTAATTATTTTTCTTCTTTTGAAACTCTCTTGAAGGACCTTCTCCCTTCTTTTGATCATACCATAATAATGGGTGATTTTAACACTTGCATCATCAAGCAAGACTCCCGTTCAGCTGCTCTTGAGTCCGTTATAAGGTCTTGCAACTTACATCTTCTTTCTCTTGGCCCAACTCATCATTTTCCTAACTTCACTCCCTCTCTTCTTGATCTCATTTTAGTTTCCTCTCTGCAAAATGTTGCTAAGCATGCCCAATGTTCTGCTGACAACTTCTCTTATCATGACCTTATATTTTTATCTTACAAACTTCGACCTCCTAAATACAAACACAAAACTCTTCTTCAGCGTAATTTTGGTGGCATGAATTTGGAAAACCTTAAACTTGACGCCTCGAAAGTAGACTGGTTTCCAGTTATGGTAGCCGAAAATATTGACGACAAGCTAGCCGCTTTTAATTTAATCTTGACTAATCTTTACGACGTTCATGCACCTATCCGCTTGGTCAAAATAAAGCATCTGCCAGCTCCGTGGATTACGGACGAAATTAAGTCCTTGATGCATAAGAAGGCAGTTGCCAGAGCGAGATACAAACGATCTGCTAGTGACGTCAATAAAGAGAAGTATCACCTTGCTAGGAATCGCTGCAATAGAATGTGTAGGGACGCTCAACGCCGCTTTATTCATTCCTCACTATCAAATGCCAGTCCAGCTAAAGCCTGGAAATTTTTACGAACTATAGGAATTGGTAAGTCGCGCCATGACGATGCGTGTGCTAAAGATTTTAACATTGACTCACTTGTAACTCATTTCTCGTCGACTCCTAACATGGATTTGGATGTCAAAAATAGAACTTTAAGCCATCTTTCTTGTTTACCAGTTCCTGACTATCCTCCTTTTATTTTCAGTCAATTCACCGCATGTGATGTTAAGAAGAGCATTCTGTCTATTTCCTCAAACGCTTTAGGGAGTGACAACATTGGTCGCAACATGATAACTCCGATTTTGGACGAATTATTGCCCATGCTATGTCATTTGTTAAATTTTTCCATCGCTACTAGTGCCGTTCCAACCGTGTGGAAAGAAGCATACATTATACCCCTTCCTAAGAAATCCAAACCATCTTCCTGCAACGATTTCCGTCCTATATCTATACTTCCCTTCCTATCTAAGGTCTTAGAACGACTAGTTCATGGCCAACTTAGCTCCTTCCTCACCTCTCACAACCTTCTCAATCCTCTTCAGTCCGGTTTCCGACCCGGTCACAGTACAACCACTGCTCTTGTTCAAATAACTGATGAAATAAGACTGGGTATGGAAAACGGGCTCCTCACTATTCTCACTCTCCTCGACTTCAGCAATGCTTTTAACACTGTTGAATTTGAAATTCTCCTTGGACTGATGCGCTCACTTAACATATCTCCATCGGTGGTTGAATGGTTTCGCAGTTATCTGCAGGGGCGCCGGCAACGAATACGTATTGAAGACTCTTTTTCCTCTTGGTGCATCACAACTGCCGGAGTCCCACAAGGCGGCGTATTATCTCCCCTCCTGTTTGCTTTATTCATTAATTCCATTTCTAACAAATTAACTTCTTCCTACCATCTCTACGCAGACGATCTCCAAATTTATACTCAAGCTCCCCTAAATGACTTGGCTAACGCTATTCACCGCACAAATGACAACCTGGCATGCGTACTTGACTGGAGCGTGGACTATGGTCTCCAGGTAAATCCTGCTAAGACTCAGGTCATACTCGTCGGCAGCTCACGTACCAGTTGCAAAATTGACTGGAGCACATTACCACAAATTATATTTAATAACGTTATAATCCCTTTCAGCAGTAGTGTTAAGAACCTGGGTATTTTTATTGACAAAGACTTGTCCTGGGGTCCACAGTTGGATGCGGTGAGTCGGAAAGTATTTGCGTCTGCTGCGTCGTTAAGACGACTTCGTAACTTTTTGCCAACAGCTACCAAAATTACGCTTTCTCAATCTCTACTCCTTCCTTTACTTGATTACGCTGGTGCCTGCTACCTTGATCTCACTGAGGAGCAGCTGAACAAACTCGAGCGCCTTCAGAACGTCTGCATCAGATTTATCTTTGGTCTTCGAAAGTTTGATCATGTTTCTGAATTCCGCTCTAAACTTAAATGGCTTCCTATCCGTCTTCGCCGGAATACTCACATCCTATCCCTCCTGCATAATATTCTCTTTAATCCTTTGACTCCATCCTACTTGAAGGAACGTTTTGAGTTACTTCAATCTTCCCATCCTTCCCGCATCCTTCGTTCTTCCGAAAACCTAGTGCTAAAAACTCCTGCACACTGCACCACGTTCTTCGACAAGTCCTTCTCTGTCCAGGCTGTAAGACTGTGGAACGCACTACCCCAATCCATAAGGAAAACATTGTTCTTGCCAGTTTTCAAAACTCGAGTAAGGAATTTCTACCTCTCCGAGAATGTATTATAGTTTTATGTATTTATGTATATGTATATTATTTATTTATTAGGCATATTTATTTATTTATTTATTGTATATATGTATGTATTTTATTTTATTTTCAGTTTATGTATTATGTACAGTACACACCCTCTACCTCTCTTGCTTCCATATTTCTTTCCATCCAAAGGTTGTCTGGAAGAAATCGCTTCTAAGCAATAAGACCGCCCATTGTACCAATCTTGTTTGTAAGTTTTTTTTTTCTCTGTATATTTTGTTAAGGTGTGCAATAAAGTGTTTTGTATTGTATTGTATTGTATAGGTTTTTTTAAACCTCCGATAAAAAATTTGGATTGTTATAAGTTTGACCGCTATGTGTGCGTGTATGTGGAACCGTAACTCTTCAACGAGTGGACAGGACGTTTACAACCTAAGAGGCGAAGGTGGGGTTGAATAGTACGGGTATAAGTAGTACGGGATGTTCATACACGGAAAGACGCTGCTGCCCATCTTCCGGAGGTACCCACAGGCTCTTACTGCAACCATGGGTATGGGAGAAGACATCTTTTGTAAGTAGTCGTAAAACAAATAAGAGTAATTCCTTGTTTACGACCACTAAAGAAACCAAGTCGGGGCAATTGATCCTCCGCAAGATAGTTTGTAAGAGGACTGGCAGTTCTAAGATACAATGTAATGATAGGTTTTTCTGTAAATTAATAGTTGTTTCATTGTAAGTCGAATCTAAAATAGGTAACGCTAATCAACAGATGTGATGTGCATAAATACAGTAAACAAAAATAAATTGCACAGCCCTAAATTTAGGATCCAAAAAGTTAATAAATCATCCATGAGAAACTGTGTGCGTTTCTATAATAAGCTTCCATCTAAGGCGACCGAACTATCGATTCATAGGTTTAAGCTTTTTATAAAACAAAATCTCATAAAAGCTTATAACTCCATAGATGCTTATTTTAATGATATTAACCCTTGGCCGAGTGTTGCTCGGCTCAACCGCGATAACAAATGATGTCATCTTGCAATATCTAAATCATCCAATATCCTTGTGGACATTAAATTAAGCATAAATATTAAGACACATATTGTAGATAGATAGATAGAAAACTCTTTATTGCACACCACATTAAAAGAACATAAACAATTTAGAAATAATGTAAAAAACAACACAGGAGTACAAAGGGCGGCCTTATCGCTATGAGCGATCTCTTCCAGGCAACCTTGGGATGGACAGGAAAATGAAGGAGGCTATATCGTTTGTTTTAATTTGAAACCTTACTCTTTCGATTGTATTCATTGTAACAATGAATACAATCGAAAGAGTAAGGTTTCTTGTTCGCTTCTTTCCCTCACTTGGAAAAAAAGTTTTAGGTTTTTTTTGTTTAAATAAATAAAATAAATAAATAAATAGAAGCAAATGAATTCAATTATTTGCTTTATTCAATTAAAATGTGTTTCGTCCTTATTTTGTGAACTGACTATTCTATGTAGCGTTTTTCTCTATTGAATAAACACTTATTGACTTTGACTTTGAATTTTTGGTTGGTTTATTAGTTAATTTCAAAAGTAAATTCATACCCTGTCATCATGCAGTGTATTAAAGGCAAAATTCTATTCAGTCCGACACATAGATGATACAAAAATAATAGACACGTATTTTTGCTTTTTAATGAATGAAATAATACTAAGAGAAAGCGAGTTGAAAGTTTAGGAGTGGGGCCGCACTTAGCAGCTATTGGCTTTACGTGACATTTCGATATATATATATAGATATTTTTTTATTTGTAACAACAAGCATTCCCATACAAAAAAACATTTTATAACAAAAAAATAAGAAAAATAGTGACATGCTTGAGTCACAAAAAGGTCTCTGTCTCAGCATAAGTTGGTTATGTTAACAGCCAACGCTGGTCTTCATAATTATAATGTATAGGGATTACATATTTTTAGATTACGTTATATAAGAAAAAATACGTGTCCAACAGATTTTGATAATCTACAGGAATAACCATTTAAAAAGTCATCTAGCCCATTTCAAAGTGATAACTTCCCAAGAATAAATCAGCTCAATATGATCATTATTGCAAAATATGTGCATAATTTTTGCTCAATATGTGCACATGTCACCGTAAGATTGTTCTTACGACATATGCACATTTAACATGTGCCTTAACTAAGCCGCGGGTTTCCAGCAATCAAAAACAATGTCGATGTGTGACAAACAAATAGCCAACAAAATTTAGTACAACATCTCAATTGACTTCCACGTAACGCCAACCAATTAGGTGCGGCCCCACAGTGTCTCAAATCCATAAAATCATTCCCTATGCGTCCGCGTCCGAACAAGCCAGCGATTCCCAACACTGTTTATGACCTATAAACGACCCCTTTTACTTTTTACTGTGTTCCTCAATCGTGTACGGTAAGAGGGCTGGTGGGAGTTGCATTTACTGAAATCTGGGCTTGATATATTTACCAAAGCGTTTGCAAGAAATTATAGACAGCTTTAAAAAAACGGTGGTTGGCAAGTTTTTTTATTTAGATATTTTCAGTTTTGCTATATCAGATCTCCGTCGTTTATTCACGGATTTAATAATTTTGTTTTGTGTTTGAAAGAATTAATTCTCTTTTTCGTGTTTTTATAAATAAATTATATCATACCCGAGACACTTACATGAATCAAAAAAATCTGTGCGAATTTCAAATGTTTCATAAAGGCTTGACTATTTCCTAATTCTAACATCCCTACACAGCTCTCTGCATCTTTACCATGGTAAGATGACGATGATCAATTGTCTTAGTAAGACCTCGCGATATTAATAACGCCACGATAACAAACGGTTAATATTCTTGGACTTTTTCTTTATGCAATGGCGTTGATTGTTAAATTGTGTCATAATTTACTAAAAAAAGCCAATATTAATTTGATTATTAGAGGGTTGAATATTCTTAGATAGAATATACCAAGAAAGTTTTAAGCAAAGAAAAAAAAATATACATCCGAAGACTTGTATTGCTTAGACTTTTTGATGATTATTCAGATAATTCATGATGATGATGATTTCATTTACAACTCATAACATTTAAATTAAATAAATTAAAATTATTTTCTGCAGACGAGTTATGAATATAAATGTATAAAGATATAGATGGTCGTTGAATGATGATGATGAATGATGATTATAATCGTGAATGATTATGTATTCAATTTGAACTCATAATGTTGACATAATTTATTATTTATTAGAACTGACTGTCATATTGTTAATTTAATTTCTATCAATCTGTCTATTGACGTAAAATGTTTATTTTCCAGTTATATATTTAATTTTCGTGTATAAATTAATGTTTTATTTGGGCGCTTTGGCAATCTGTAAGCCATTTGTGTGTTTCTAATGTCCGTCACCCTCATTAGGCTGCTAAACAGGTGTCAGACCAGGCGTGTCAGGTTGGCGCGGCTGGCTGACAAATAGACATAATCCTGGTGTTGCCTGTCTGGCAGCTTTTAGAGATTTCCTTTTTCTTTTCTTTCTATTTTTCTTTCTTTTTCTTGTATGTACTGTAATTAGTTATCTTTTTTTTTTGTAACGTTTTTTGTTTCTATTTTTATTTTGTTTAGTTTGTATACGGTTTTATTGTCTGTTTGAGTTTGATGTTGTTTTGCCGTCCGTCTGTTTATTCTATTCCGTTCCTGTCTTATTCTCTCCGTGGTCGTGAAATCACTCAGAACCCCAACTGAAAACCAGCGTAGCATCTCAGCCTGGACAGGTGCTACACAATGCTAAGTTGACCCATTTACCCGCGCCACATCCTCTTCTTCCTGTCCGTATTGTAATGTTTTATTCAAAAGTCTTTTTCTATTTTGTGTTCTTTGTTTTATATTTATTTATTTATTTGAGCCACCAACAAAAGATACACAAAGAAAAATTACAAAAGTAAAAACAATAAAATCATGAGCTAGTGTTCTCCCAATTAGCAGGCAGCTACATATTTACATATTTGTAATTTTCTTTTTTATTTTCTTTGTGGTTGTATTGTATTGTGCGTGTGGTAAATAAATTTTCTTCTTCTTCTCTTCTTCTAATAAATAAATAATAGCAAACGTTTGTCCCCCGGCGGGGAGCGAACTTGCAACCTCCTGCGTGCCAGCCGGCTTTTTTTTTTTTTCTTTAAATTCAAAGTACTTTCAGTCGCGCAGCGACTATACCAGCCGGCTTTAAAGAGAGGTTGTCAATTATAATTTATGATGCGTTGTTCTCTCGTCATATATAAATGTCGGTTTTGAACCCTTCCTTATGCTAACATTATGACGTATTTGCCAAGGGCTGTGTAGGTTTGTATGAAAATTAAGATAAGGCTGTTTTCACATGTAATTCACGATGGATCGCACACGAGATATTATTGATAACGAATAATATATTAACACCTCATGAAAGACCTTTTTTTTAATTTCCTTGTAAGAAGACTATCCGTTAGTCAAACATTAACGTAATGAAAAAAAACATAAATAACATTTGGCTATGTGCAAGAAGGACGAAGCTGTTCGTTAGAAAAAAAAATAAACAAAGCTTCATTTTAATGGTGAATTGGATTGGTTTCAAAGCTTTATTTCAAAGACCGTAAAAAATATGTTTTTTGTTTTCTGTGTGCAGGTATACTTTTAACAAATAAACACAGACTTCATCATTTTAAACCATAGAACCATCTCAATTAACAACAATTACAATTAACCTTTTGTATGTCAGTGCTGGGAAAAATCATCCCTCTCATCCCTCCATGCATTTTGATAAATATTTATTATATATAAAAAAATTATACTGAATTACCTAACTAGCCCCTAAGTAAGCAAAGTTTATATTATGTGTGTCTATGTATGATTGTTAGAATACTTAGATACATTTTGTGTGTACTTAGCATATCATCATCATCATTTTAGCCGTAAAACGTCCACTACTGAACACCGGCCTCCCTCATGGATCTCCATGGGGGGTAGTTGCCATACTCACCACGCTTGGCAAGCGGGTTGGCGAGCGCAGTACGGGATATTGGTACACGGAAAGACGCTGCTGCCCATCTTCCGGAAGTATCCCTTAGCAGGCTCTTACTGCATCCACGGGTATGAGAGGAGGGGTAACATTCTACTGCCGGTACCCCACGGCGATATTTAGCATATATGTATGTACGAGCAAGTCAACCACGAATATAACCACACCTTAAGACGACACTTACAACCCGTATAACCTCTAGCACATTAATGATTCAGGGAAGAGCGTGGTTTAAGAGCTTTTTAAGTATTTATCACGACTGCGTGAATATGTACTGGCAACTGAAATATGTACCTACCCACATGCGTGTACTATTCGCATTTAAGCTAGAAACAGCGCCAAGACTGAGCTAGGAAGAGCTTTTGAATGAAGAAGAATTAAAATTATTAAATGGAATTGTATTTAGAAGAAAATTAAATAGTTGGTTGTCTGAAAATTGTTTTAATAATGTAAATGAATATTTAAATTTAATTTAATATAAAACTTGACTAATATTATTATTATATGACTCTTAAATATTTGCACGCCTGCTTGCAGGCTGAATACTGTAACTATCCTAGCTTTAAGATCTTTTTATGTACCTACATGTATTCTCGCAAATAAATGAATGATTGATTGATTGAATCGGAACTGCTAGTTAAGCGTCAACAACTCGTTTTCATGCTGTACGGTAACGAGGAGCTACAGTGTTAGATGGATAAGGCTATCAAAACTATCCAAATAATAAGCTCCCATACAACAAACGTCATTTTAATGCCGTTTTTACCTTGTTAATAAAGGCAACAGGTAGACGCTTTAAATATTTAGTTGTAAATTCATTTTCAAAATTAATAATTATACTAAAATAAAATAAATTAAGGAGGCTCCCATACAACCTAATCATTTCAGCCGTAAAACGTCCACTACTGAACACAGGCCTCCCTCATGGATATCCCGGGTAGCTGCCATACTCACCACGCTTGGCAGGCGGGTTGGCGAGCGCAGTACGGGATATTGATACACGGAAAGACGCTGCTGCCCATCTTCCGGAGGAATCCCTTAGCAGGCTCTTACTGCATCCACGGGCATGAGAGGAGGGGTAACATTCTGCAGCCGGCACCCCACGGCAAATATTATACAACACACCTAAGTGATTTGATTTGCCATTTTTTTCTCGATGGTACGGAACCCTTCGTGTGCGAGTCCGACACGCACTTGACCGATTTTTACTATTTCGACGTCCCATCCAAAAATTTCAAAGTATATCAGTCTAAAAAGTAAAACCATTATGTTTAAAAGGTTCTCACTAGATCCAGTCAACAGATCCAGCCTGGATCTAATGAGAGTTAAAATATTAAAAACTAGTCGCACTCCGCAGTTTCGCCCGCGTAGTTGCCGTTCCGGTGCGAATACGGGGAGAAAATGTAGCTTTTTTTGCAATATTAATGTAGCATTGTAATGGTAAAGGAATTTCGAAAATCGGTCCAGTAATTTTTGAGTTTATTTGTTATAAACATAGGTACAAAACACAAATATTTCCTCTTTAAAATATTAGTATAGATAAAATATTCAGCAGGGATTTAATTTGTAATAACTGTAAACTATATGCGCGTCAGACCTGGCCATTAACAAAAACGCAACGGGAACGGTTAAGAGTCTGCCAAAGAGGAATGGAGAGCAGCCTTATGGCAGTAAAACTAAGAGATCAAATTAAAAATGTAACTACACCAACAAGAAAGAGATGGTGTGATGATATCACAGATATTGCCGGAAATACGTGGTCAAGAACAGACAAGGATAGAAGCCAATGGAAAAACTTGGAGTAGGCTTTTATTATGCTAAGGCTTATAGTGAGTATTTAATTAGAAAAAACCTAGATAAAGTTTACTAAAACTTTTATATTATTTTAGTTGGTAAGGAAATAAAGCTCTTTTTTTTATTAACTGTAAACTTTGTTCTAAAAACAATAATCATATAAGTTATGTATGTTACGTACCTACTGAATCCATTATGTTAGCGAGCGAGTAACAGGGCTCAAGTGTAGTTGAACAGTACACTTGGCTTAACAGAGCGACGACAGGCGGATAGAGGTGCTGATTGAGTGACGGGATCGAAGCAGGGGACTATTGGTGCGAAATGAGTTGAAGATATGCAAAAGAACTACAAGACATATTAGTTAATCTAAACAGGGACTAACCATAAACAAGTTACATGTCAAAACGTTAATTAACTAAGTAATGAAGCTAGGTAGCTTCCAACCGCAATAACTGGAAATCCATGAAGTGAGAATGTCCAGCAGTGGACGTCCTACGGCTGAAATGATGATGATGACATGTCAAAATGTTTAATTCCGGTGGGGTTCGAACCCATGTCAATCAAATCGTTCCTTGACCATTCTTAAATTCTTTATTGTACACAGAAGCAAAACATACAAACAAAAAAGGATACATAAAGGTGATGTACAACGGCGAGCTTAACCCTGAAAGAGTTTCCATTCCTAAAGCCCTACGGAGCCCTGCACAACCGACAGTAGAATGTGGTCTCTCGTTTCTTGCCCGTGGATGCAGTAGGGATCTGCCAAGGGATATCTCCGGAAGATAACAGTAGCGCCTTTCCGTGTATCAACATCCCGTACTGCGCTCGCCAACTCGCCTGCCAAGCGTGGCGAGTATGGCAACAACCCCCTTGTGATCTACGAGATCTATAAGGGAGTTCAAGTCCAGCAGTGGAGCAGTCTCTCGGCTGAGATGAAGCCCTGTGTAGATAGTCAGTAAAACTAGTATTTTTACCACAAGCCGTGTAAAGCTTTGGTTCAGAAATACTGACAATACTTGGTAACAAATCTTGCACGTGTCCAATGAATGTGCTGTGGGATTCAATTGGCGGGCGCTTTTTTACTGTGAGGTACCTATTGTACAGTCGTGGATAGAACTTCAGAAATACTTTTGAACTCCCGTCACAAAAAGGGGTGTTATAAGTTTGACAGCTATGTGTCTGTCTGTAGCAACGTAGCTCATAAATGAGTGAACCGATTTGAATGCAGGTTTTTTATTTAAAAGCAGGTTTGCTAGCGGTAGTTCCTGAACATACTTGATCAAAATCGGTTTACAAAATAAGGGTGTGTGGGGATGAATATATTAATGTTTTCAAATAAACCAAAGTAAAAAATGAAAGGAAATGGCCGATTTTGGCCACGGCGACTTAACTTTTATTTACGGGTTGTTCGGCAGAGCTCTATTCGTGTGCTCTGATGTGTAGTTTATTACCAGACTTTGGCTACGAATGTGCATTTGCTGTATTATTTTAGTAGTTATATAATATAATTAAAAGCTTACTTTTGAGGTCGTCACGTTTATTGTCCATATCATGCCTTCTGTTCTAAATAAAAATGTTTATGATCTGGTGCACCAGTCTCCTCCATTTCGGACGTTTTATCGATAAGGATTCCAAACGAGAGGGGTCAATTATGCACCTTTCGCGTGTCTTTTCTTAACGAAGGACGTGTACTAGCATAAATATATACTTAGCATAACGGCCCAAAGTGAATCTCAGCCTCCGATGCCAGAGATCGCCAGCTATCTCTTTCCTTTGCCGTTTCAGTCTTGTTGACGGCAACAACCTTTTGCGATTTCTATGTCATCAACGACGAAATAGAAATCGCAAAAAGAAATCAGGAATAGCACAGGCCTCTTCTACTAAGTCGATCCGCGTAAGCTCTCTTGGCTGTTCGATCCTCCTTTTTCCGGATGCCCGACAGGCCTCTTGCCACTAAGTCGATCCGCGTAAGCTCTTGGCTGCTCGATACTCCTTTTTCCGGATGCCCGATAGGCCTCTTGCCACTAAGTCGATCCACGTAAGCTCTTGGCTGCTCGATACTCCTTTTTCCGGATGCCCGACAGGCCTCTTGCCACTAAGTCGATCCACGTAAGCTCTTGGCTGCTCGATACTCCTTTTTCCGGATGCCCGACAGGCCTCTTGCCACTAAGTCGATCCACGTAAGCTCTTGGCTGCTCGATACTCCTTTTTCCGGATGCCCGACAGGCCTCTTGCCACTAAGTCGATCCACGTAAGCTCTTGGCTGCTCGATACTCCTTTTTCCGGATGCCCGACAGGCCTCTTGCCACTAAGTCGATCCACGTAAGCTCTTGGCTGCTCGATACTCCTTTTTCCGGATGCCCGACAGGCCTCTTGCCACTAAGTTGATCCACGTAAGCTCTTGGCTACTCGATCCTCTTTTTTCCGGATGTCCGACAGGCCTCTTGCCACTAAGTCAATCCACGTAAGCTCTTGGCTGCTCGATACTCCTTTTTCCGGATGCCCAACAGGCCTCTTGCCACTAAGTCGATCAGCGTAATGTTTCATGGCTGCTCGATCCTCCCTTTTTCTGAATTCAACTACTTTCTTTCATTGTACGTCTTCATTGATGTTGAAATCAACACTTTAAGTACGGTTGTCGTACAAGGAAACATGTTTATTTATAGAGCTTAGGCATATAAATAAACATTCAGAGAATAATAATCTGAATAATTATTCTCTGAATGTTTGTTTTGTAAACAGTTAATAAATTTCGTACGACCATAAACAAGTAGGGAAAGGAACAAAGGCGCCGTGAATAAGACTTTGTACACATGGTTATACGATATTCCAGGGAGTTTCATAATCATAATAATATTCTTACAAAGTTTACACAAATAGAAAAGTCCCACAAATATTTTGATTTTTATGTGCTGTTTTATTCCTGTTGTCAAAGTTTATATTATATATAGTATATTTAAGTTAGTTATATTATGAATTTATATTATGAGTTAGTTATATTTTTAAGCAAGTAACTTTAGTTTTTTAGGTATTGTAATATCTTATATTGTCGTTTATTTTTTGTATAAACTGTAGAGAGACAAATATTTAAGTACTTCATATAACGCAGTGCGTTATTGTTATCTGTAATGTTATATGATTGTTCAAATAAACAAATTGAATTGAATTGAATTATTCCCACGTAAGAACTAAGTCTAATATCTGCCTAAGTGATCATTAAAGGTAAGGCCTTTGCATCTATTATATATGATTTATGCAGCGTCAACTGGTTATCATGCTGTACGTGACGCTGCAGTGCCCGGGACATTGTTTGATGGATTAGGCTTACCCAGCAACTATACCATCCTCTCAGCTTCGTCAGCTGTTAGTCAGAGGAAAGAACAGGTCAATACGTCTGAAGCTAACTAAGCCACGGGTTTCCTCACGATGTTTCCTTCACCGTTAAGCACGTGTTAAATGTGAACTTACACTTTTCAAGAAAGAAAAATCCATTGGTTCACGGCCGGTATCGAACCCACGACTTTTAGATTGAAAGTCGATCATTAAGCTCATCTGTTAAATTAATCAAAGTACAATTTTAATAAAAAAGCGAATTACGTTTTTACCTACGAGTATCAAAACTTAATTTCAGTAGTATGGCTGCTATCTACGTTCACTGCTAGAAATAGGCCTCTATCATGGATCTCCAAGACCATGAGGGGGTGGTTGCCATACTCGTCACGATTGGCAGGCGGGTAGGCGAGGGCAGTACGGGAGGTTAATGAAAGACACTGCTGCTTATCGTCCGGTGGTATCCTTTGGGGGAGAATCTTACTGCCTCCACGGACATAAGAGGAGACTTAACATTCCACAGCCGGCATCCCACGGCAAAAATAAATATCATCATCATCATTTCAGCCGTTAAACCTCCACTACTGAACACAGATCTCCCTCATGGATCTCCATAACAGGTAGTATCTTTACGTGTCGCGCAATATCTAAATTTGTGTAAACTTTTATTTCTTCTTTTTCAATATGTTTGTCAGTTAGTTGATTTTTTGCTTGTTCACACCTATTACGTGTAAAATTTTAATTTCTACACGTGAAAACCTTTTATTAGCCTAATGGTTTGTAAGTCTGCTTCGTAGTCGTTCATCTATTATTTAATGTAAATAATTAACATAGTAACTACGCAGACAGATCTCGCGCTACACGCAAGGAAACGTTGAAAAGCATTCATCACCATTCCTGTGACCTTTCAACTTCTGACGGTGTTTGTACCGTCCTATGACTTGTGTTTGTACGGCGGTCACGTACTCCGGGTCTACTTGTACACAGCTTGTACCTACGTCCGCTCCGTGCGACTAGCTAAAAATATCTTATACCAACTTTCCGTAGGAGGTATCTGGATGAATGTTACTGAGATATATGAATAATCGAACTACTCATTGTTATCAGAATAGTCTTGGCCGGTAGAATGTTGCCCTTTCTCTCTTGCCCGTGGATACAGTAAGAATCTGTCAAGTGATTCCTCCGGAAGAAGGGCAGCAGCGTTTTTATGTGTATCAACAACCCGTCTCTCGCGCTCAACTCGCCAACCCGCCTCCCGGCGTAGTGAGAATCGCAACGACTTCATGATCTTGGAGGCCTGTGTCCAGAAGTGGACGTGGACAGCAGTCCCACGGCTGAGATGAGTCGTAAATAATAATAATAATAATAAATAAAGACATTTATTTCAGGCTTCAACTAAAATAAGTTACAGATGGTTATAAACTTATTCTGCGGCCCATAGTCTAACATACATATACAACTTATTTACTAGCACGCAAGGTCGGACATGTGACACTCGATCGCGCGCGCTGTGTCATTGGTCGCCTGCGAAAGCGACGATACAGCACATTCTTCGCCAAAACGTTTTTTTGGTAAGGGTTGATATATCGGCAGTTGGAACACGCACCACAAAAGATTTAAAATCTGTATGACGAGAGTCCAACTTTTCAACCCTCACAAAATAATTGGTTTTCTGCTTTACATATTGCACTAAATCCTCAGCCTTTGTGGAATGTGTGAGCCTGGATACGTAAAGCAGCGTCGTAGGTACAGCCGGCCGCTACAAAAAGTTGTCTCCGGTTGGTCCCATGCCGGCGTTGATTTCGGTATGCGGGCTTCCTTCGTCTATGCACTTCTGTTAAGCCCTCATCATTACGCGGCTGCACTTGAGTAGCCGGTTCGGTTGCAGCAATGGGAACATTATTGCTTCGCTGCTAAAAAATAATGTTGGACAAAATTGCAGCATCATCTAGCCGCAAGCTAAGCAGAGCTTGTGTTATGGGTACTAGATGACTGATATACTTATTAAGTTATACTAGATAGATATTTGAAAGGGTTTCTTGTTGTAATACGGAACCCTAAAAAAGGGAGTTTTCTTTCTTTATCCTTCCTACAAAAATCGAAAGATATTTAGTCTGTTTATATGTCGGTCTGTCTGTGCATGACACGATTACAACCGAACACGTTGACCGATTTGCATGAAACTTTTTTGTTAGCATTGTCTTAATAATAGAACGGTACAGATTGATTTTGGCGACCCTAGGGCCACAGTGACTGAAGTTATTGTTACTTCAATGTATTTCAAATTTTGAAATATAAATTTATGTTTTCGGAAATCTTCGCCCGCTTTTCTGGTACCCCCGTACCAATGCTTGTTAAATTCATTATCTATCCATTGTAATTAATTGTCCGTAATCACCCAACCACGTGAGCTTGATAAAATTACCGTCGGTTCTCCACCGAAGCATACTCCTCTCAAAACAACAAAAGAATAATAAACAATATTCCTGATTGCTATTTTATTCATCCCATAATTCAACGAATCCCAAATGTTAAATTAACTGAGCTGCTCGCAAATCCGTACATTTTTCACCCTATAACCGTTTGGTTGGATTTATAAGCAATTTAACAGCTATGAATTGACAGGAGAATTTATTGCGCTTAGATTTTATTCTATTACGCGTTTTGATGGCTCACCCGGCTTAGGTTATTAGGAGGATTTTTATATTCTTGAGTTATTGGATTTATCAGAAATTTAATCTTCCAGCTTTTAACTGTTCCTCTTGAATATATGTATGTAGTTGCAGGTCGTTGGATTATTTTCTAGCCAAGATTAAATAATTCTTTTTTTTCAGACCAGTGATCCATAGGACAAATTACAATTTACACACAAAATCAATAATATTCAAAGAAACACAGATGAGAAAATTAATAAAATACATAATATCTTCAATAAATCCTTGACCCGTTGCTTAAACCGCTATAATAATGTACCCTACACCTTATAACATTTGAATATTACCCTTGACTTTTCATGGATCCCATTAACATCACTTTTAAGAACAGCGGGACCTAATTGAAAGTCTGTCTATTGGAACTGAAAAACAAGAATCAAGAATCAAAAAATACTCTATTCAGTGCGGCCGCATGGAACCGTCACAAATTACAAAATGAAACAACACAATTGAATAGAATAAAGCACATAATTGAATCTGTCCACTTCAGATGACACGCGAGTTAGGAAAAGAAGCGAACAGAAGAACCTAGCTCGGTCGTTATAGTCATCATTTCACAATTTTATTATGTCTTATGTTACGTTTGACGAAGTAGGAGCAGATTCCGTCCCAAGTGGTTTTGTCCTCTAGGTAATCTGATATTTTATAATAAGCTTTATGGCACAGATTGCGTTTGATAATGTTTTTGAATTTATTCAATGATAACTTCTGCAACTCACTTGGGAGTTGAAATTGTAAACATGTAACCTCAAAATAAAAAAATAAAATAAAAAAACACGTCCTAAATTAAAATTGAGCGACGGGTAGTCTACCAGTGCCCTAATCCATCTCACAATGACCTAAGAACTTTCATCATTTCAGCCGTAAAACGTCCACTACTGAACACAGGCCTCCCTCATGGATCTCCATGAGATGTAGTTGCCATACTCACCACGCTTGGCAGGCGGGCTGGCGAGCGCAGTACGGGATGTTGGTTGATACACGGAAAGACACTGCTGCCCATCTTCCGCAGGTATCCCTTAGTAGGTTCTTACTGCATCCACGGGCATGGAAGGAGGGGTAACATTCTACTGCCGGCACCCTACGTCAGTTAACTGTACCTACACTGTTTAAATTATTAGGTGGATGTAAAAGCCCTCAGTTTTTGCCTGTTCCATGACTAGAGCTTCAGGTTTGCAAGTGAGTTTGGGGTTCAATTGGGTTCAATTCGGCCGTGCACCAATAGAACACTAAAATAAAACATTTTGAAAAAACCTGCAGCTTAGTCAGCTGCAGAAACTTAAAACATGTGTTATGGTAGGTAACAGATGATAAAATAGGTACTTAATATATGTTTGCCTAGTTATCACACAAAAAATACACAATCCACAAATATCTATAGCAGCATTTATCACCTGGCGGGAATCGAACAAGCAACCACTTGCGTATTAGTCGGCTCATAGACTAACTGAGCCACGAAGTTAAAACAACGTACCACCCAAGAGCTAGCAATAAACCTTTGTCCGCTATCCTCCTACTCCAAGAGACAAATCCCCGCGCAGGTAATTAAGTCTATATTTACCTAGAACTGTGCATGCGAAAATTAAAGTTCGGCACAGGAGCATGTCATTCCCCTGTCGTATGAACCGCTGACTCGAAAAGTGTTGCCAGTGAGGTCTTAAGCTTTGGCAAGGGAAACGGAATGAGTCGATTAAGTACAATTAAAACGTGAAAAATGGTACGTGTATTTTCTACTTAACCTAATAAATGGAACAAGCGAGTGATTTCAGGCGCCAGTTAGCGAGATATCAATAGTTATTTCATTGTAAATGAGCCTTTTTCAGTAAAAAAATATAAGTTTTCTATACTCTGTCGCTTACCATACAATCCACATAGCACGTTTTCGATAGGTTTGTATGGTAAGCGACAGAATTAGCGACACTTTCATTGCATTTTATGATAGCGTAGTGAAGGTAGGTGAATGACCTGTATTGCCACGCTAAATGGCATCGGGTATACTAAACATAACAGATGGCAAGCGGAGAAAGCAAGTTTGATAATCACAATTGATGTCATTGTCAAATTGTGTTTCCTACCAGTAAAAAAAAAACTAAGGCCATCTTTATGATACGAGGTAAATAGTTTTGAAGTTTTTACATTTTATTGAGAACACCTCATTATAATGTAAAAAAGCATCGAGTATTTTCTACTGAACCTATGGAGCTAGTGATATCAATAGTTCTGTCATTGTCAATCGTGTTGCCATAAATAAAGTAACGCTATAGCATATGTAATATATAACGCTATAGGTTTAATTAAACTCTTTTGGACATTTTTTTTTCTGATAATGCCTTGTTGCTATGACCATATTTCATATAAGTGCTAAGTTTACTACCGGTGCTTAGTTATGGTCTGCTGATGTGGGGCATATCAGTAGAAGCGGACAGGGCTTTTAAAATACAGAAAAGATGTGTATGAGCAATAAATGGCGCATGGTTCCTAGATAGCTGTAGACCTCTTTTTATAGAAAATGCAAAATCCTTCCACTTCCTAGTATGGACATAAGATATATTAATTTGTATTTTTACCAAAACGTGTCCAAAATATTTTAAATATCGCAGCGAAGTAGTTATTCGTCAAAAAAGAGCAAAGTTTCAAATCTTATATAGAAACTCACAAGCCATAAATACATATATAAGAGAAATGCTGTTAATTTATTTATAATAATTTATAATAAGCTACTGGAAGAACTGAATGCCTTAAAAGGAGTATTGTTTAAAAAGAAACTTAGTCTATGGCTACTCAAAAATTGTTTTTATGATTTAAAAGACTATCTAAATTGTTTTCATTTAATACCTCCGGTATATTAAAACATGTAAAATAATATTTTGGATGCTTGCGCACAAGCTGAATACAGAAACTACCACTAGATATAAGAACTTATTGTAATATTGTTTTCTGGCAAATAAACGATTTTGATTTGATTTACAATAAATAATTTGATTCCATTAGAAAGTCGCCAAATCTAGCTACGATCAGACTTAGCGGGCAATACCTCGGACATCGCGTTGTAACTCAATTATTGTACTTCCCCTGTTTCGTATTTGCACGGTGCAACCGGGATGGCCCTCGATGAAATTAATTGGCTATTTGCTGTTCCTGCTCTACTTGAATTTGGAATACGGTATTTTCTATTTCACCACTATATTCCTTTGACAACAAAAAGCGGTAGCACCTGGTATTCTACGTAAGATGGATAGGGCTTATTTGGCAATAAGAAGTGTGTAAGTGCCGCGGGGTACCGGCAGTACAATGTTGTCTCTCCTCTCTTGCCCGTAAATGCAAAGAGAATGAGAAGGAGAAAGGGATACCTTCGGAAAATGGGCAACGGCGACTTTACGTGTATCTTCATCCTCTAATGCGCTTGCCAAGCGTGGCGAGTATAACAACAATCCCCTTGTGATCTTGGAGACCCATGAGGAAGGCCAATGTTCAGCAGTGGACGTGGACAACAATCCTACTGCTGAGATGATTGTTGATTGTGTGTGTATGTAGACAAATGACAGTATCATTGAATGAAAGGTCACATGAGCCATGCTGGCCGAGTGGTATGTTTGCAATCAATTGGCTGCGTTACCTTAACTTACCTAGAAGCATATAGTAAACTTAAAGTAAACTTCAAGCACCTGGGTGCGTTATGTGTACTTCCCCTGTTTTGTATTTGCACGGGGCAAGCGGGATGGCTCTCGATGATATTAATTGGCCCAGCTCTACTTGAATTTGGGAAATGGTTTTTGCTCTCACCACTATTTTCTTTGTATTGTCGAACTGGGTTATTTATTGCACTGTACGTAAACCTTTTATTTAACAAAGTTAGGCCTTTAACATTGTAGATGATTTATACAGCGCCAGCAAATGGTATTCATTATGTATGGGAGCTGTACCTGTGACAAAAGTATATGGATAAGGCATAATAGGCAGTTGCTAGTGTGTTTAATGTGACTAGAAAAAATACAGGATATTTTAATGGAATGTCAAAAGGACGTGATGCGGAATGCTCTCCTGACTTTTGATCCGAGGGTTGTGGTATTCTCCATAGTCTGGCAATCATCTACCATGCGAAGGAATTCCGGAAAGGACGCCTGACTGACTTCCTAGTGTGTGGATTTTTCCTGTTCGTACAAGACAGCACGTCTTTATATGAACACATGAGTAAACAACCAAACAGATTCCAAGCATCATAATAGCGCGTAAGAGATTTGGCCTTATTGTATGATTTTAAAAATAAATATAAAGGTACATATAATACTGTGGCCAGGAATATAACTAACTTTTGTATATTTATTAAAACAACACTTATTTAAACGTTGTATTTTATTCGTCGTTACCATCATCATCATCGTCATCATCGTCATTATAATACTACGTTATTCAGTTACGTTACCACATTTACTAACTAAATGACTCTAAACCAAAACTTCTACTAAGTAATTACATAATTTTACATGTTTAATAAATACCGTAAATCGTTAAGTAATTTAACTTAGCTTTGACTCCGTGATATTTGCAGAGCTCGGTTCTGTCCGACAGTTGAAACGAAAGTGCCCCCGTCGCTCTAGCGACGGCCTTTTTATAGAAGCAAGTAAACAACTACCACGTTGTCGAGTCGAACAACTTGTTATCTAGTTGTAATTTTACAAAATACTACAAAGTATGTGTTTTAACATAATAAATACCATAAAAATATGTATATAACAAGTTCTATATACATTGATTACTTGTGTAAAACAGAGAACTAACCTTAAATGTAAAACCAGCCTTACTCGTAAAAATATTACATTATTCAAGTGTTAAACCATAGATTTCAGAAGCATAAGCATAACTTTATGATTATCAAAATTATCCATAAATCTAACACGGCCAGACTGACCTGAACTTCGTTCTCGAAGTTCACAACACATTTTTTTAAACCTCCCTGTAATACCAGTAGAACAGTTTTATATTCTTTGTACACTTTTTACTTTTCATCAACCTCCTGCTATACAAGTAGAACAGTTTTATATCTTTCGTACATGTTTTACTTTTCACTAACCTTCCTGTTATACAAGTATATCAGTTTTATATCTTTCAATATAACTACTAGATGATCTAGTAAGGTTGTAAGAAAAGGATAGATAAATGAAATAATTTACCATATACAAGGTGTCCCGTAACTGGTGTATGAAGCCAGGAGCTGCAAATTACCCCCCACCAAAGGAATGCAAAGGCGAAGAAAGATTTCAGAAAAACGTATTTTCAGGTTTCCATACAAAATTAAAGTTTTCCAAGTCGTTGTCAACCCTAATGTATAACAGACGTGTGTCCGTAATACATACCTACGCGCCTACGCACACCACGCACCTATACCCACACTCAATATACGCACAAGCGCGTTGCGGGCGCGCCGCGGGAATCCCCGGCGGTCAATAGGTCATTGCCCGTAACAGCTGAGAGCAGGGTTGTCACTCTTATGAAATTGGTATAAACTTTGAACGTTATCTTATCACTGAAAAACTTGAAAATCAAGAAAGTCGTAGAACAAACTTTGTTTGCCAGGGGGGGTAGAAAACCCCCCTTTCGGCTTAGTACCCCAATTACGGGACACGCTGTATAATTCCTATTCATTATTTTTGTTTTTCAGTAACTTGTTATTTCGTTTAATCGTGTAATCAATTCTTAATCTGACATAAAGTATTTTAAATACTCAATTGGAAAACACTATATGGTGTATCAAATGTAACAACACAAAACAACGAGTGCCACACTTACTGAGATTGTCCGCTGGCTGTGCCGGTATAATTTGTTTACCGATTTGTTTACAAATCGGTTTACCGATATTTCCTTCTCGGCGAGAGATGCCACATACACATGGCCTGACCGTGCTATGTAGTATACCAATCGCAGCGCACTCAAAGGAAGCTTGGACTCTGTTCAATCATGTGCATATAAGTCTACAATTTTTATTCAGTGGTATTCCGTCCGCCTTTTTCAACCGTCCTTGCGAATTGGCTCTTGTGAATTAATGTACCAGTTGAAAATACAACAACAAGTGATTTATAAATACAAAATTAAAAGTAGTGAAATCGAACAAAACCAATTACAAAGTTGCAGCAGTTTCATCACATCATCATCACTTCAGCCGTGAAACGTCCACTACTGAACACAGGCCTCCCTCATGGACCTCCATGAGGGGTAGTTGCCATACTCACCACGCTTGGCAAGCGGGTTGGCGAGCGCAGTACGGGTTGTTTATACACGGAAAGACGCTGCTGCCCATCTTCCGGAGTTATCCCTTAGCAGGCTCTTACTGCATCTACGGGCATGAGAGGAGGGGCAACATTCTGCAGCCGGCACCCCACGGCATGCAGCAGTTTCATTGTAACAATATACCAACAAGTGGCACCACATGCTTGTATATTTTAGAGCACCAGTTTTAGTGTTTGTGAGCTCAGAATTCGGAGCCGTGAAATACGCCCTATTAGCCACACATCGTATACATTCCAGCCATGTACATATATTATCATTGTGAAGTTAATATTAGCTGCAAGACTTTATGCTTTTATTTTAATGTCCATTCTATAATAAAATATGTCCATTCTATAAATATAAGCTGTAATACATGTATTAAGAAATATAAAGTAAAAGGAAGCAAAATATAGATATATTAAAATTAAACGCAATCCAGTAGATACTGGATTGCGTTTAATTGAACAACATCTTTCCAATCAACAAATTATTATTATTATTTATTTAAGTGATTTGAACGTCTTGATCTGTTACACAAATTAATACAATTACTATGACTTATAACATAATATATTTATTAGTATATATATTACAATGTGAAGACTACTACTAACTTTTGGTATCGTCTGTATTTTTTTTACCACGAAACTTGGTCGTAAGAACCGATTTGGAAAATCCTTTTAAACCTATTCAAATAGATCATATTTTTTTCAAATCCTGAGATTAGGATCCATGAGTAATTCAATAATTGTAAAAGTGTCTACTAGAGCACCTCGAAAATATGATGGGATCTAGGATAAATCGAGGGTAAATGTAGTAGGCGTAGGCGTTTCAGCAACATGTCAAGAATTTTATCATTGAAGTCGGTGAAAAAATAAATAAATAAAAAACATGTCAAGGATTTTATCATTGAAGTCGGTTTATAAATTGTTACAAAATTAAAGTTCTCGCCAATCGCTAACGGCTGGCAAACCAGCGCCCTCATCTTAAAAAACGCACTATGAAAGCGTTGAGATTTGTTGGCAATATTGCATAAAATGGTACCGCATTCATAGAAAACAAATTTCACTAAGCCGACCTGTCACATTAGTCGGCCTGTTACAAGTGGCATCCTTTACTATGAATTATTAGCAATATTCATTGCTAACAGTTCTGTACCTCGCGAGAACGGCAGGGCGATTACGTATCTCGCGACAGGTTTTGCAACAGGCAATTGACAGCAACATTGCTGTCAAATGTCAATTTTGTAATAAAGAACAGCAAGGAATTGACATTTGACAGCAATATTGCTGTTAATTGCCTGTTGAAAATCCTGTCGCGAGATACGTTATCACCCTGCGGTGCAGTTTAGATAAGCAACTTCAAGACTAAAGACCCTAAAGGTACCTACCATTCTTCCGAAACAATACGAACGTACCAATGTTGTTGTTTGTTCGTCTCACATTGTTCTGGCGAGGTATCAAACCCGCGTATTTGCACAGCCGATTGCAAACACAATCATGCGTACCTACGAATGTGGGAGGAATGTTCCATTGATCTTGAAATCTTTGTTATTTCGGCTGCGACAGACATCTGTTTGATCCTTGCACGGAAGTTGGGAGTATCGTTAACCGAAGGCGACGTCGTAAGCGCGAACCGTGTAGGTGCTATTCGCGACGAAACGACGGGACGCGCGCGTGCGCGGCCGATCGCCGTGCGATTTGTGCGACGCGCGCTCCGAGACGACCTACTACGTGCGGCGCGTGTACGAAGAGGCGTAACAACAGCTGATGCCGGCTTGAACGGTGAATCACGTCGCTTTTACATTAATGAAAGACTTACCAGACAAAATAGACAAATCTTTCTGAAGGCACGGGAAACCGGTGCCCGACTAAACTGGAAATTTGTCTGGTCCAAAGATGGACGAGTGTACGCACGTCAACATCAAAGCGAAGACGCCCCCCGTCACTACATCCGTTCAGAAGCTGACTTAGTGCGGGTTTTTGGGGCTGATGCCGTTGGCTCTAATGATGGCAAGAACACCTCCTAGTAGTGCTATTATAAGTAGTAATAACTTAATATTACTTACCATCCAGTTTTTTTCATATTTTCTTATAAAGCATATACTTTTTGTGAGAAGCATTACGTTACATCTTTTTTTTTATTTATATTTTTTTATTACTTTATTTTCTGTGTTGTTTTACATAAATATAAAGCATATAATTATTGTGAGAAGCAGCCATAAGAAATTAAATTTTGTTTTTTGCATTTCTGCTATTTTTGCTATGGTCAAACAGTTTTCAAATTTTCTTAGTGGTTTTATTGAAGATAAAATGCATATACAATGTTATTATCAAACTTACCTTATGTTTTTTGCTGGCTGTGTGTTACAGCAAACATCAAAAACTAATTTTACTGTATATGTTGCTACAGTAGCAAACATTATTTTAACACCAACTGTGTTATTTAATAGCAAACGCCTGCTGCCGCACACTACACAAGTATTTTTTTATATATTATTTTTTTGTTATATCTTCATGTTTTGTTTTTATATACTAATATCGCTTATACCTCTACATTCAAACCCTCACGTATTTTGCAAATCAAAAATAGCATATTCCCATAACAGGCTTAATAATAATAATATCATTGTCCTTTCAGGTTTTTACGATGAACGTCAGTTAAACCCTCATAATGTGTTCTAAGTTTAAGTTCTGTTCTTTTGGTCTTTATAATGCAGGTTCTCTTAATACTGGACACAATAATTTGCTAAATGCAATGCAAAATTTTAAAAATGATATTGTTGCCATCAACGAAACCTGGATTAAAGCCGGACAAGAAGCGCGTGCACCGAAGGTTCCCGGGTATAGATTTCGTAACAACCCGCGCCCGTTACACATGAGTCAAGGGAGGGGGGGTGGAGTAGGCTTTTTCATTAGGCGCGGCATAAATGCCCGTATTATTAGTCATCCTGATTCTGTTCAAATTGAACAAATGTGGTTATTAGTAACTTTAAATAACTTACGTATAGCGGTTGGTACTGCATATCGTACGCAGTGGGTCAAAGAGGATACATTCCTGGATGCACTTACAGAATCTGTTGCACATTTTTCTAGCTATGATGGCATCGTCATTATGGGAGATTTTAATATGGATTTGCTGTGTCCGAACAACGGAGGGGCTAAAAAGTTAGTTGAGTTTTTATCTTACACTGGTCTTTCCCAAGTTGTGACATCACCGACCCATTTTACGGATCATAGTGAAACACTTATTGATGTCATTTGTACGGATTATCGCGTTCGTAGTGTTGCTGTCACTAATATTTCTGGTACTCTTGGACATTCCTATGTATCGGCAATACTTAATATCAAACGAGATAAAATCGTCCCCCCAACCATGTTTTTAAGGCCACTTAAGGACATCAACCGGGAGCAGTTTGACAGAGACCTTATGGATATTGATTGGAATATTGTCACTAATGCGGCGTCTGTGGACGCAATGGTAGATGCTTTTACGTGTTTTGTCACTTCTCTTCTTGATCTGCACGCTCCACTAAAAACAATTAAATTAAGAGATAAACGAGTGCCTTGGATTACTAATACAATCAAGATAATGATGAAGTGTCGCAATGAAGCGCATGATAAATACCGGCGAACCAAGTTAGAAACTCATAAGACTATTTACAAGGATTTAAAATCATTTGTCGAGCATAGTTTAAACCACGAAATGCGTGCCTACTATGACCATCGAATTAACTCACAGATAGGAAATGAAAAGAAGTTATGGAAGAATTTAAAAGATGACGTGCTAACTACTTCAAAAGATACTTACTTACCAAGCCATTTTGACAAACCCGATGACATAAATGACCATTTCTTAAACATTCCAGGCCCAAATATTATCCCTTTTTCCAATATGACATATTTTGAATTTAATAGACATAATAATAATAATACATTTTCTTTACAAACAGTAAATGATCAAGAAGTTGCGAATATTCTTTTATCAATTAAGACTAACGCGATAGGTGTGGATGGGTTATCAATGGACATGATTTTGTTAACACTGCCCTACACTCTAACATTTATAACATCTATTGTTAATAGTTCTATTACCTCTTCAACCTTTCCGAGTCAATGGAAAATTGCATCGGTGAACCCGATACCCAAGGTATCTCACCCTACTAACATTAAGGACTTGAGGCCGATTAGTATACTTCCAATTCTCTCAAAGGTAATTGAAAGGGTTGTCTTCAATCAGCTTAGTCGATATGTCGAGCGGAATCATATTTTGCCAGATGTTCAGTCTGGTTTTCGAAAGAACCGAGGGACAGTGACGGCTTTGCTGGATGTTGTCGACAACGTTCTAACTCAGCAAGATCAGGGGTTGGGATCATTATTGGTATTGTTAGACTTTTCTCGTGCATTTGACTCAATAAGTGTTCCACTTCTGCTTTCAAAACTGTCATACTACGGTGTTGATGCTTTATCTGTAAGGTGGTTCAACAGTTATTTAAGTGGCCGATCTCAATTTGTACGTATTGTTAGAGAGGATGGTTCCAGGCTAATGTCATCATCAAAGGCACTAAGTCGTGGCGTGCCACAGGGATCAATACTTGGGCCACTACTGTTTATTATTTATAGTGCTGACCTCTGTTGGCACATTAAGCATTGCAAATTCCACCTCTATGCCGACGATGTACAGCTATACCTTCCGGTGCATCCAGGAAATGTTACTCGTGAATCCGAAAAGATCAACGAGGATCTAGACCGAATAGCGGTTTGGTCCCAGAATAATGCCCTAGTTCTAAACCCTTCTAAATCAAAGTTTTTGATACTTGGCTCAAAAAATATAATTAACAAAATTAAAGTGCAATCGCTTCACATACATATACGGGGTCAGAGTATAGAACAAGTTGAACAAGCCAGGAATCTAGGTATTCTAATTGACGGTACACTTCGTTTCGAGGACCATATTGCCAATCTAGCGAAAAATTGTTTTTTTAGGTTAAAACTTCTCTATAAGATAAGAGGCTTGTTAAAAGAAGAAGTTCGCTTAAAGGTTTGTGAGGCCTTAGTTTTGTCAAAATTGAACTATGGAGATGTTTTATACGGCCCACGCCTTACATCGAAATCAATCCGCTTAGTACAAAGAATTCAAAATGCATGCTGCCGTTTTTGTTATGATATACCACCGCGAACACACGTCACGCCATACCTTAACGGTTCTTCAACACTGAATATGGCTTCGCGGCGACATCTACACATGGCAGCACTAGTTCACTGTATTATGTTTTCTGGTGCACCTGACTATCTTTACTCCAAGCTGGATCACACCGTAAGTAGGTATAGTCAAAGATCAACGAGAAATTTATTGCACTATAGTAAATTCAAGACTCAAGCGTTTAGGGGGAGTTTTCGATACCAGGCAACCAAGTGCTGGAACAATATTCCACCACCACTCCGGCAATTGAAATCCAAGTACGTTTTCAAAAAGAAATTCAAAGCTTTTTTACTGGATCAACAAAAGACTGGGTTGTCTGGTGTAAATTACTATAGTGCACCTTTTACTTGTTAAGTCAATAACTGCTACATCATTATTACTGTTATAATTTAGTGTATGTAATAGATATTATATTTCAATATGTTTTATGATTTAATTATATGCTTACATAAGCTAGTAGGTATTCGATTATTTATTTATTTTATTAAATTATGACTACACACACACACACACACCTAAGTCTTTTTTTTAATTTCAGCTTCTACTTCACAAATCCTTGATGTTCCCTCACAGGGTCTATGGACCACAAGGCCACGGCAGAATACCAGCGCCTAGCTACCTCCCAGTGGTTAGGCATTATGCTGAGCCGTGACCGATTTGCTACTGTAGCACATAAACACAATACCTTTTTCTGTGTAATATATATAAATTCATTTGTTAGTTTAGCATAAAATTATTATCTTCTACTTATAATGTCTGTATCTGTTCTTTCACTGTAATTATTGTATATGTATGTATGTGTGCTATACAAGCAAATAAACGAATGTCTATGTCTATGTCTATGTCTATGTCTGTGCTTGATGACTGCTAAACGTTTCACCAACCAGCCTGACACAATCCACTGTTATAAGCTTCTTTGGAGATTACTTGAAGACGTGAGCTAATCGTAAAAAAATCTGCCATGTGCGAGTCTGACTCACGCACGAAGGGTTCCGTACCATTATTTGGCAAAAAAACCTTCTTTTTGAGATAGCACTTTCCACTTTTAGTTATGATTTGTATGCTATAAAATTTCGACCAAAAAACGGCATTAAAATCACGTTTGTTGTATGGGAGCTCCTCTTAAATATTTATTTTACGACTATTTAAATATTTATTTTTAAAATATACAACTATTCATTAATTTCAGCCATTAAACGTCCACTGATGAACACAGGCCTCCCTCATGGATCTCCATGAGGGGTAGTTGCCATTCTCTGATAATGTACAGGGTGATTTTTGGTCGTGACCTAACCATTTTTTTGACTCGGTAAATGATTGTGGTGTTACATGTATGTATTTCAATTGAAACAGAGATGGTTCGCTAATTACGTATTTTAATGAAAAAACGTTTAGTAACTTAAAATGCGTGGTCAACCTACTTTTCCAATTACAACCTCTTTGAAAACAAACTGTCAACAAACAACAGTAGGGTGACCATGCTCTCAAATCATCCCAGTTTTTTTATTTTTTGCTGTACTGACTAAGTCTGTACTAAGTACTGCTGTATTAAGTCGCAGGAATAATGTTAGTTCTAACCTATCGTGATCCTTCGGAGAAAGTATGTTAAATGCTTCTTTCTTGCTCCACGACCCCTAAATCACTCTGTATTTCTGTAGCCGCTATAACCTGTGCTATAACAGCAAATACTAAAAACAGAAAAAAATAAATACTTAAGGGGTGCTCACATACAACAAACGTGATATTAATGCCGTTTTTTGGTCGATATTAATAACAGCAACAGGTAGACGCTTAAAATATTTACAGAATATATAGTGTACAGAATATATAGGGATGCCGGCAGTAGAATAATAATAATAATAATAATAAACTTTATTTAGTAACTTACAAAACATGAAACAAAGTTTTTTACAAACTTATAGAATATTAAATAATACATACACTTTTAATATTACGACAAAGTTTAATTTGTAAACAAAGTTCGCTAGCTCCCACCCTAGGAGAACCTGTGTTGTGGGTAGCTAGTACTCTTTCCGTTCGTGCATTGAGTCACGATAAATACGCTGCATGAGGGTGCAACATGTAGGTAGATGAACATTTTTTTTTTTTTTTTTGTATATATAAATCAGTTTTAACATGTATTTATTGTGAATAGGTGTAGTATTTGTGAAAAATTGTAAATAATCAATAAATAAAGTGCGTTCAGTTAGGGAAACAAACTGTAGATAAATACTTATATATAGAAAATTGTAGATAAAAACTTATATATATACATACATACATATATACATTATTAAGAAGTTTGGCTTTCCCAATAAATTATAAATACTTAATTATATCATGGATAATAGAGTGTAAGCAGATACCTAACAGTAATTATAAATAATTAAAATAATAGTGTCCATACGACATGTGTGTTCTTATAGATCAGAATATCAATAAGATGTGTATTAAATAGTACATTTATTGAATATTTTTAAATGGTATGTTTTATGACATCACTTGCAAAAGCTCTTCAGTTTTTTGATAGGACAAGGTCAAACACCATGCAATTAGTATTTTTCTACACCGGTATCTAGAGAGATGTAGAACGTTGAGGAGTTTATTAATTTTTGTGTAAATGAAAATTATGTATATAATATGAAAATAAGTAAATTAAAGAATGATACCCCTCCTCTCATGCCCATGGATGCAGTAAGAGCCTGCTAAGGGATACCTCCGAAAGATGGGCAGCAGCGTCATTCCGTATATCAACATCCCGCTCGCCAACCCGCCTGGCAAGCGTGGTGAGTATGGCATCTCCCTCATGGAGGTCTGTGTTCAGTAGTAGACGTTTTACGGTTGAAAAATTTAATGATGATTTTGAATGAGTTTTGTTTGCTAAAAAATAAAGAATTATCAATCTATGCAAACTGTAAATTTATTAAAGAAGTTTTCTTCACTCTACTCAATAACGTTATATGCAAAGCTCACTGTTTATCCCCGATGGAAAACACAGTCATGCACATAACTTAGCATACAGAGTATTTTTTCCGTTCAAAGTTGGCAAGTGAACTTCAGGAGTTCCGCGACAATCGTCTAGTTTGAAAAACAGTAAACAGTTTATTTATGTGCCTCGTTCAACTTTGCCAGGAGAAAGATGTGGCCGTTCTCTTTAAAAGTGTTTGAAGTATTGAAGATTAACCCTCTTAACAGAAACAGTGGTTAAATTAACCAGCACCTAATTTAAAGGCGTGGGGTGCCGGCAGTAGAATGTTACCCCTCCTCTCCTACCCGTGGATGCAGTAAGAGCCTGCTAAGGGACACCATTGGAAGATGGGCAGCAGCGTCTTTCCGTATATCAACATCCCGTACTGCGCTCACCAACCCGCCTGCCAAGCGTGGTGAGTATGGCAACTACCCCTCATGGAGATCCATGAGGGAGGCCTTAGTTCAGTAGTGGACGTTTTACGGTTGAAATGATGAATTTAAAGGTTTCCCTGTACCACTCTCATCTCAGCCATAGGACCGATAGCCACGTCCTCTGCTGGACAAGCCTCCCTCATGGATCTCTAAGATCAGGAAGCTGTATTCATACTCGCCACGCTTAGTGGGCTAGCCATTTACTGCGCTTGCCAACCCGCCCGGTGTTGGCGAGCGCAGTGCGTGATGATGATTCTTGGAAAGACACTGCTGCCCATCTTTCGGAGGCATCCCTTGGCAGAATCTTACTGCATCCATGATCAAGAGAGGAGAGGCAATGTTCTACTGCCGGAACAGTACGACAACAACCTCTACCACTAAAATCTTGTAATACTGGTACATCATAGAATTTACAAAAGATGACTTCGCTTACCGCTTACCAGCCCTGAAAATCCTGACAAGCCACCCACGCTATGTAATTACGAGTATATAAAACGCACTTGATAATTCAATTACTAGTATATCACCTGCACCGACTGCACAATAAATGAATTCCCGGGACACTCCGGCCAGTCAGTCACCGCGGAGTATTTTAAATATTTGTGCCGACGTGCAGATGCGCGACCTGACGAATTCAATCACGTTGGGGCGTTCAGCACTGGACTAGGGAAGACTCTTTCATTACTTGTCTCTAGACAACAAGACAAGCCGAAGGCCCACCTGATATTAAGAGGTAACTATCTTTAAATCATTCTAGCCGTAAAACGTCCACTACTGAACACAGGCCCCTCATGGAAAACCATGAGGGGTAGTTGCCATACTCACTATGCTTGGCACGCGGGTTGGCGAGCGCAGTACGGGATGTTGATACACGGAAAGATGCTGCTGCCCATCTTCCGGAGGTATTACTAAGCAGGCTCTTACTGCATCCACGTGGAAGGGTAACATTCTACTGCTGGCTCCCCATGGCAACCACTATCTGTTACAACTGCAATACCCTGTAATAGGACACTAAAATATTATTGGCTTCAAGTTACCACTCGTAGCTATAAGACATGTCCGTACATCATTTTACGAAGAAAGCCTTCTTCGACTCCTGTCTCTGACGCATTCTCGGATCCAGCATGTTCAATATCATCTCTAAGGCTCTACGTGGATCTGATAAAGAAGTGCCACAAGTACCCAACTACTAAATATAGCAACGTGGGTGGAGTTGCCGTGGGTAGCGGCGGTAGAATCTTGCCCCTCCTCTCGTGCCCGTGGATGCAGTAAGAGCCTGCTAAGGATACCTCCGGATGATGGGGAGCAGCGTCTTTCCGTGTAGCAATATCCCGTACTGTGCTCGCCAACCCGCCTGCCAAGCGTGGTAAGTACGGTGACTACCCCTTATGGAGATCCATGAGGGAGGCCTGTGTTCAGTAGTGGACGTTTTACGGCTGATGATGAGCGAAGTTGGATTATCCAAACGTGTCAAAGAGATTCCGATCACATATCAAAGCAAGGGATTGATTACAATTGTCAAGGGAAAATAAAACATGGCCGTCCCAGAAAATCCTGGCGCCGCAGTGTTGGCTGAAACGGTGAGCATCGGAATGACTTGGAGTGAAGTTCAGGATGTGATCAGTTGTAAACTTTGCGATTAACATAGTTTGTAATTTTTATCGTGTTTAACTACACTTAGGTAGAACATTTCAAAGAAATGAAATAATCTTATAAAAAATTTACTATTCCGGTGGTGGCGATTTTGCGGTTCAGTTCACACAACGCACAGCAAAATAATTTATCCCATTTTCAGTCAACGTCGACTCCAGAACCTGTCATTACTTGCTTGTAAATCTATCTATTATGGATCTCAGTGACGTTTCGATCGAGCGCGACCATTTGGAAACGCGCAACGCTTGAATAGAAAATTGAATAAGCCGTGAACATGGATTAATCTCATCGTCATTGTTTACAATATATTCAAGTACTTGATTGCTGGTTCTAGGGTATCGTACCTAATGGGTTAAAACAGGACCCTATTACTAAGACTCCACTGTCCGTCTGTCGGTCCGTCTGTCTGTCTGTCACCAGGCTGTTACTCATGGACCGTGATAGCTAGACAGCTGAAATTCACAGATGATGTATTTCTGAAATGAAATGAAATGAAATGAAATAATTTGAAATGAAATGAAATAATTTATTCACAAAAAATAGAGTACAATAGGTCTTATAAAAATACATAAGTTTTAGCTCTTCTATTTAGCCTTTTCTAAGGCATGTGAAAGTTAAGTAGGTAATTGTTATTTTAAAGTAGGCATTTAAAATTGAATTAAAATTATAAAAAAACATTATGTCAACCATTCACTTAAATTATAAAAACACTTTTCAAGCAGCCATAGTCTTAGTTTTTTCCTCATTTGAGTCGTCGGCAATTCTTTAATAGTAGGAGGCAGTTTATTAAAGATTTTTATACACATAGCATAACAATTTTTCTGTAACAGGCTAGTTCTAGGTTTAAAGTTATAGACTAGCCGTTCACCTCCTCTCGTATTTCGTGGATAAACATTTTTGGCTTTTGGGAATAGTTGTGGATGAGTCTTGACAAATATGCAGACTTCAAATACATACATGCATGTCAGTGGAAGAATTCCTAGTTTTTTAAAAAGAGGTTTACATGATTCATAAGGTGGAATACCCGCAATAGCTCGTACGCATCTTTTCTGCGCTAGAAATGCCCGTGGTGTATCTGTAGAGTTTCCCCAAAGAAGTAAACCATACCTTAGCACCGAGCTCACATAACCATGATAGGCCAGCAGAACTGTTTGCTGCGTTGATGTCTTTCTGAGCCTATTAAGTACATAGACAAATCGATTCGATTTTTTACAGACTATGTCGACATGCGCTTTCCAATCAAAAAACCTGTCTACTGTGATTCCCAAGAATTTCACCGTATTAACCTCGCCTATATGAGTGTTATTGTACATTATATTTTTAGGTATAGTAGGAGAGCCACGTGTTTGAAAATGAATTATATTTGTTTTGCTCAGATTTGCATAAAGATGTTACATGTCAACCATTTCATTACTAAATCAATTATATTATTTATTTCAAAGTCAATTTCATATTTATTTTTACATGTCAATATAACAGAAATGTCATCAGCAAATAGTGTACATTTATGATTTGTAATGTCAGGTAAGTCATTAATATATAATAAGAAAAGCAAAGGGCCAAGAACACTGCCCTGAGGAACACCGCAAGTGTTTGTAAGATAGCTAGATCTTTCCTGAGAAACAAGATTATTTTTTTGCATATAAGATATTTCTACACATTGCTTTCGGTTTTCCAGATAACTTATTATCCAATTTAATGCAATCCCCCTTATGCCATAATTTTCTAATTTATAAGTCAACAGTTTATAAGACACATAGTCAAATGCCTTTGACATATCAAAGAAGATAACTATTATTTGGTCTCTTTGATCAACTCCTTGTAATGTATTGTGTATCATGTTAAAAGATGCAAGGGTCGTTGACTTTCCTTTTTGGAACCCATTTTGTTCTGGTTTGATAATTTTGAATTTATTTATGAATGAAGTTAATTGGTTATGCATTGCTTTTTCAAATATTTTAGCCATAATTGGAATTAGCGTGATAGGTCTATAATTGTTCATTTGAGATTTTTCTCCTTTTTTGAAAAGAGGCTTAACTAAAGATGTTTTTAGGCTCTCAGGAAACTTTCCCTGTTCAAAAAATAAATTTATTAAATAAGTAAAAACTGGCACTATTGGATCAGCGCATTTTTTTAAAACATCAGTAGTTATTTCATCATAACCAACTGCACGTGTGTTTTTAAGTGACATGATTAATTTTTTGACGTCATTAAATCCAAATGCATTTAAAAATAGTGAATTTTGAATCAAATTATTATTTGTATTTGTTATATTGACATAATGTGGTTTAGTCAATTCTATCAGGTATTTATTAAATTCAGTTGCTATTTGTTTAGGATCATTTATCAGGCATCCCTCTACATTTATTTCATTTATAAAGTCTGTCATTTTATTGGTGCCAATATCATCATTTATAATATTCCATGCAGTCTTACATGTGTTTTTGGCCTTTGATAGCACATTTTTATTGTAAAGTTTTTGTGAACTTTCGATACAAGTTTTGAGGAGTTTTGAGTATTTTCTGTATTTATTTTTATCTTTAAGCGTTTTTTGTTTGTAGTAGTTGTAACGTAGTACTCGTTTTGTTTTACAGCTGCGTCGGAGACCTTTTGTTATCCATTTTATGTCACATTTATTTGTCGTTATGGTTTTCCTTATACTAGGAAAACACAAGTCATAGAATAACCGGAACATTTCGTAGAATGAATCAAATGCCATGTTCAAGTCTTTTTCATTAAACGTTTCGCTGAAGCTAAGACTTTCAAGGCAGTTATAAAATTTTGCGATATTTTCCGGACTAAGTATAATCTCTTTTATTTAAAACATATTTTATTGGCCGAACGATTTTTCCTTTAACCGGAATCAATAACATTTGCGCTGTGTCGTGGTCTGAAAGCCCTAGCTTGAGAACGTCACTATCAGGATTAGTTATGTTACTAATTATGTGATCAATGCATGAGTTTTGTCTTGTTGGCTGTATGATGTGAGATTTTATTTTATAATTTTGTAATATTTCATGGTATTTTTCAACGAATTTATTTATCTTTATTGTATTAATATTCATGTCACCGGCTAAAACAATTTTATATTTTTTATGTGAGTTAAATAATAATTTGTACAAAAGTTTATCAAAATGCTTAAAGAAAAGGTCAATATTTGATTGGGGTGTGCGGTAAATACAGATAATTACCAGTTTCTGATCTGCGACTTCTACCCCACAACATTCAAAGACATTTTCACATGCAATTTTTTTGACGCAATCAAGGTCTTTATATTTTAAACCTTTTTGGATAAAAATGCCGACACCACCTCTGGATTTAGGTCTACAGAAACTGGAGCCAAGATTGTAATCTCGAAATTTTACATTATCGACATCTACCTGCCTAACAAAAGTTTCTGAGAAACATAGAATTTCAGGGTTTTTATGTTTTGGCTGGAGGCCGGACAGTGTTATTTCTAATAAATCTTTTTTACCTAACAGACCAGCAATGTTCTGGTGAAATATACGAAAATAATTAGTAACTTTACCGTGAGGCTCGAAAAAATGATTTATTGTCAGTCGATTTTAGATAGATAGAAAACTCTTTATTGCACACCACATTAAAAGAACATAAACAATTTAGAAATAATGTAAAAAACAACACAGGAGTACAAAGGGCGGCCTTATCGCTATGAGCGATCTCTTCCAGGCAACCTTGGGATGGACAGGAAAATGAAGGAGGCTATATCGTGTTTTGTGATTTTAGTTTTTGGTTTGCAACTGTATTATGTATTTTAAAATAAAACGGGATAGTTCCTTTCTTTTTTGTAGTTATTATGTTAGTAATAGCAGAGTCTAATTCAGAGTGCTCCAGCGTATCCCTCTTTTTTATTGTAAAATAGTAAGGTATGGTACCCTTTTTTAGCTCATAGTTTTCATTATGTTTGTTTGTCTGTGTGTGTTGTGTTTTATTTTGGGACAATAAATGTATCCTTCCACTAGAATTCTGACTAAACCTATCTCTATTTCCAAAGCCAAGGAATGTTTTATTATAGTCTAGCTGGTCTAAAATCTTATTTATACTATGACACATATTAGATACCTTGTATTTATCTAAATATGGTTTCACAAATTCACAGTCATTGTATTGTAAACTTATTAACTCTAAAACATTATTAAGCTTTATGTCATTCAAATAAATATTATTTTGAACACCTAGGATTAAGACAGGGCATGCTATTGTTTTTAAAAAAACACATAGTTCCGCTACAATTTTGAGTGGGTTTGTGTCATGTTGTCCTACTGATATAATTACACGATCATCAGGTGATAAGCTGTTGGCGCTATAACAACAAATAGGCGTACAAGTTTTCCTACGACCACGACCAGGTGTCATTCAGTTGAAACTTCGGGATAATAACTAAGGTAATTACGCGATAAATACCCGTTAATTCAATAAAGTAATAATGTGTTGTGATCGCGAAAGTTTAAAAAGACGATGGTGAACTGTCAACTCAGCCGTTTTAAAGAAAACAAAATTAAAAGTCAAGCAATTGTTAAAAATAATTACATCGTTATGTAAACATACATCTAAATCAAAGCGTTAGATAGGTGCCTAATAGCAATAGCAAATTCAACTTAAACTGCAAACTGTAGGTATGTTTCACTTTCAAAATTAACGTGAGATATACTATTCATTTTGTAAAAACGGGAATTACTCACGTAGTATTGTAACGTCGAAGATTATTCCGACACGTTTCGATTTTTCAAGAAAATCATCATCATGGGATTGAATGCCCGTCCGCGCGTGGGGCCGACACGACACTGGCGCTGGCAGCGGCGCGTGCCGCGCGAGCTTCGTATCGTTCGGCGCGACTGGAGGGGCGCGGTCGGCGTGGCGCTTGATGTGCTTGCGCTGTTGCAGGCGTCGTTGTTGGAGTAGTGGCGCTGGCATATGTGTTCGGTGCAGGTTCATCGTCACTACTGTCGTCTCGACTAAATGTCGATGAACAGAACACGCTTACTGCATCTCCATTGGAAGTGGAAGGCCCACCTTGCGTGTCGCTCTCATACAGGTTGAGGCAAGGATTCCATGCTGAAGGCACTCAGGGATCAGGGATCAGGGATGGTTAGTGCCTTCAGCATGGAATCCTTGCCTCAACCTGTATGAGAGCGACACGCAAGGTGGGCCTTCCACTTCCAATGGAGATACAGTAAGCGTGTTCTGTTCATCGACATTTAGTCGAGACGACAGTAGTGACGATGAACCTGCACCGGACACATATGTATGCCAGCGCCACTACTCCAACAACGACGCCTGCAACAGCGCAAGCACATCAAGCGCCACGCCGACCGCACCCCTCCAGTCGCGCCGAACGATACGAAGCTCGCGCGGCACGCGCCGCTGCCAGCGCCAGTGTCGTGTCGGCCCCACGCGCGGACGGGCATTCAATCCCATGATGATGATTTTCTTGAAAAATCGAAACGTGTCGGAATAATCTTCGACGTTACAATACTACGTGAGTAATTCCCGTTTTTACAAAATGAACTGTAGGTATGTACCTAGAGTTTGTGGTTTTAGTTTAATTTGCTGGGGTAAGTTAGTTTAGTTCATGTAAGCAATAAACAGATCTCATGTAAGTGCCCGTGGAGAATGTTGCCCCTTCTCTGTTGCCCGTGGATGCAGTAAGAATCTGATAAGGGACACCTCCGGGCGATGGACATTAGCGCTTTTTCCGACATCCATTACTTCGCCCGCTAACCCGCCTGCCAAGCGTGGCGAGTATGGTTAAAACCCCTGATTATCAATGCGTAGTGATCCAGGCTATGTTCAGCAGTGGACGTCCGTTGGCTAAGATGATGTTAATAAAGTTATATTTGTCTTGTTAAGAATAAATCATATCGGTCCCACGATTTTACACAAATATGCTCGTTTATCTACATCAACATCTACACTAATAATAAACCGGAAATATTTGATTGTTTGTCTGTCTGTATGCATTGAATAGGCTTCAAAACTACTGGACCGATTTATAAAACTATTTCATCATTAGAATGCTACATTATCCTTGAGTAACATAGGCTATATTTTATCCCCGTATTCCCACGGAAACGGTAACTACGCGGGTAAAACCGCGGAGTGCGGCTAGTTCTAAATAAAGCTAGTAGTATTTCCTAACTGAGCCACCACGCATTTTATAAGGCAGCCACAGCTGCTTTACCATGTCAGCTCGAAAGCATCCTGAATAAAATAAATGAAGTGACGTGTTCCCTGTCACTGAATCCTACAGCGAATGTAAATACAGACTGCCAGGGCAGAGTAATTCACTAACTAGGGTTCTCTAATAGATGGAAAACTTATTAAATAGACCAGAACAACACTGCTAGACATAAGGACATAGGCCTTCCTCAAGGACTTGGAGATCTAAGTACTGATCAGGAAGGGTTGTTGCCATACTCACCACGCTTGGCAGGCGGGTTGGGGAGTGCGGTACGGGATGTTGACACCGAAAGACGCTACTCCCCATCTTCTGGAGGTATCCCTTGGCAGATACTTACTGTATCCACGGGCAAGAGAGGAGGGGTAACGTTCTTGTGCCGGCACCCACGGCCAAATTATGAATTAAATCGGGCATGTTGTTTGGCTTCGGGAGTTTTGCTGGCTCTTGAATTTATAGTTTTTATCCGACTAAAAAATGGAGGAGGATCTCAAATGTATTCGTGTATTTTTTTTATTATCTTATTTGGTCTTTGTTACCCCAGATTTGGAAAATATACTCGGATCTGGGTGTGTTCTATGTATGCAAAGAATGTTTCTTCAAAAAAAGCCGGCCAAATGCGAGTCGGACTCGCGCACCGAGGGTTCCGTACAAACCTGTAGGTATATAAGACCTGAGTATTTGATATGAATTTCAATTTAATACCTCTACGCGTTCATGAGGAAAGAGGTAGTAGGTTTAAAATTATTAAAAATATTGTTATTATATGATGTAACTAAAAATTTAAGGTTTTCGCAATTTTGTCTTTATCTGTGCTATAAGACGTTGCTTTGTTCCAAATTTCGAGATTCTCAGTTCACGGGAAGACCCTGTAGGTTTTGATTCCCTTGCGAGTGTCGAAAATTTACGGAAATTTGCGGCATAAACGGCTGTATCATTTGATTGCGTTGGCTTAGAAGTTTGATTTGAACACATCTCCAAGGAACAGTAGACTTGAGTATTTGATTTAAATTCCAGCTTGATACATCCACGCATTTCTGAGAAAAAGTGTCTTGACAGACAGACGGACGGACAACAAAGTGATCCTATAAGGGTTCCGTTTTTCCTTTCGAGCTACGGAACCCTAAAAAAGATTGGTATATACCATCACCATAAACAACTGATACCTATCACACAAGATCTGCTTACGGCTTTTTACCACGGCATCCACAAATTATGATCACTTTTAGCCGTCGTTTGGTTTTGGTAAGTAAACTGACCAGTGAGTCATCGGTGAGTCATCGTTCCACGAAAACAATTGTCATTTTTAAACTATGGTGTTTATCAACTTCTTCTTTGTTTTGTAGCCTTCTCAATGAAGTTGACAATGACAATACTTAACAAATAAAATTTACGTAGCCCAAGAAAAAATAATTTTATTCGATTAAATTAAAATTAAAAAAAAGATTACGCAAAAAAAATGCATAAAAAATGCACTTTATAATTACGATCAAAAAATATTTTGTTCTAAGACACCTAAATGTTATGTTATATATAGTGAGGTTATACCACATACTATGTATATACCGCAAAACATGTAGATATATGATAATACATTTTGAATTACAAACAAAAGTATTTTTTATATAAAATTTAATCAATAATTAATAGAAAATAATTTTTACGCTGTATATCCCGAACACAGACTACATTATGAATGATTCTACTGACAAGCTTCATTCAAACCCTTTCCATAGAGCGTAAATACCACGCTACGCTCCATTGTAAAAACCGAGCCAGTATCCACTTAGCGCTGACGCGGAGCGCCCGCCGTTTTTCCCGCCAAAACGCAAACCAATTAAGGGTCGAAAAATTATTTTCGCGTAACCAAACTAGTGGGTAAAAGCCTAGTTTAATATCATACTTCCCTAAGTATGATATTAAACTAGGCTGGAAGGTAGTGATCATAATTTGTGGATGCCGTGGTAAAAGCCTAGTTTAATATCATACTTCCCTAAGTATGATATTAAACTAGGCTGGAAGGTAGTGATCATAATTTGTGGATGCCGTGGTAAAAAGCCGTATATACGTATACGTATATACGGCTTTTTGACTATACGTATAAAAATAAAGAAATAATAAATAATGCTGGACAATTTTCACAGCATCATCTAACCCAAAGCTAAGCAGAGCTTGTGTTATGGGTAAGTACTAGATGATTATAATAGTTTTTCGTAAACTTTCGCAATCACAATTCATAATAATATAATAACATAAACACGGGAATTTATCGCGTAATACCTTTGATTATTCCCGACGTTTCGACTGTGTTTCAACAATCGTGGTCCCGGGTTGACTCAATCATTTATGTTATTAGATGATTAAACATCGATAGATCCTTTTTTGTTATATATATGTATGTCGGAGAAGGTACATCGGTATTGTCCTTGTTAGCCACGGTGGGCTTCTATCATGAGGGCGGTAGTGGATAAGTGTCGATTCAATTGAAGACCCGATATTCAAAATTACAATGTTGCTTGGCACTAATTTTACAGTCTATCACTACACGGAACGCGATACAGTGTCTACGACAGTTCAGTGCGGCGGTTAAACGAAGAATGCCACTCAGTCCGGGCCGACACGACGATTGCGTAGACTCCGTCGAGCGCCGCATGGCGGCGCTTGCGTAGCGCATAGTCTGTACAATGCTAAGTCAATAGCGCGTCTGCGTTCTTAGAAGTCAAATTAACTACTATTCCGATATATAGAAAAACAGAACACTCTGAACAAATATCTGCAGATACAGACATTTGTCCCGAGGCGGGAATTGAATCCATAACCTCTTGCGTCGCACGCGGGCTTTCGCCCGCTGCGCCACAGTAGGCCAAAATTATATATTTATACAAATATTTACCTAAATAAATATAATACCGCCGTGGGGTGCCGGCAGTGGAATGTTACCCCTCCTCTCATGCCCATGGATGCAGTAAGAGCCTGCTAAGGGATACCTCCGGAAGATGGCCAGCAGCGTCTATCCGTGTATCAACATCCCATACTGCGCTCACCAACCCGCCTGCCAAGCGTGGTGAGAATGGCAACTACCCCTCATGGAGATCCATGAGGGAGGCCTGTGTTCATCAGTGGACGTTTTATGGCTGAAATGATGATACAAATATTTTACTAATTCCCACGGAATCCTAAAAAAACTAGCATTCCGACCTGTTGCAGGACAATGCATCACGCAGCAAGCGGCATGTCATGTACATTCCCATGCTGGATCCATTGTGGTTTTGCTTTGCATGAGGTTGTAGTGCACATTTTATGCAAACGGGCCCTGAATAATCGGTTCGGCACGGATCAAGAGCCCTCTAGATGATCTACATGGGATGAAAAATAATATGCTGCACCAGTGTCCAGCATATTTTTATATATTTTCCCCTACACACAACACTATCTAGTCCCAAACCAAGCAAAGCTACTATGTCAAAGTCATTCATCATTATTACACCCGCAGGACTGCTGTCCACGTCCACAGCTGGACATAGGCCTCCCTCAATACATCTCAAAGGTCATGAGGGGATTGTTGCCATACTCGCCACGCTTGGCAGGCGGGTTGGCGAGCGCAGTATGGGATGTTGATAGACGGAAAGATGCTGCTACCCATCTTCCGGAGAGCAGACCATTAGGAGATTCCTTCAAAGTCAATAACTATTTATTCAACAGAGCAAGAAGCTACAGGATAGTCATTATATTCATTTATTGCACAAATTATATTAAAAATAATAATAAAGAATATGATGGATGACTGATATACTTTACACTTCATAATTTTTATTATCATATCTTTCTGGTCTGAAAAAGAATGTAGCTCCTAAAAATAATATTTCACCATAATCATCATTACCATAGTATAAAACAAAGTCGCTTCTGTCTTCTTCTGTCCCTATATTTTCTTAAATCTTAAAAACCACGCACGGATTTTGATGCGGTTTTCTTAATTGATAGAGTTATTAATGAGGAAGGTTTTTATGATTATACATGCATACTATAGTTAGTAGAGATACTGATAATTTTATAGGTTTCTAATGTGATGTCGTAAATAAACACATTTTTTTCGCTTACATTGTAAACGCTGGCTGAACCCTACGAGATAGATTAAAATAATGTAATACAGTATTGTACACCTTATAAAGGTTTACAAAAAAGTCCACTGTAGTATATGTCTATCTCTTTGGGATAAACCACAATAACTATTTTTTTATCCTTTACTTTTAACGAGAAATAATGGCTTATTTACGAATTAATTTTAAGCAATACAGGATTAATCCTTATAAAATAAGTAAGTATTAACAAGTAGTAACAAATAAGTACTTTAATTTTGCTTTTAATATAAATAAACATTGCCTTTAACAGCATGCAATTTAATAGAATATATTTGAAGATATTACAGATTTAAAATGCTGGGATATAGCGGTTTCGACGGTAACGGCCGGGGGGCCGGTCAAAACTCGGTCGATACTGTTGTCCTGATTTGGAAGAAGCTGTTCATTTTCCTACAGAATTTCTCAGTTCTTTGAACCCGTCTGGACTATCTCCTCATAAAATGGTGTTGAAAGTAGGTTGTCCTGTTATTTTGTTAAGAAACCTGAATCCACCTAAACTTTGCTATGGCACGCGTTTGCCAATAAAATCACTAAAATCTTACCAACCTAATAGACCTAATAGAGTACACAATACTCACCGGATATGGCACAGGAGAAGATGTATTGATTCCCCGAATTCCTCTGATACTATCGGATTTACCGTTCCAAACTCCTTTTTAAACGCCTACCATTTCCAGTAAAGATATCTTTTGCAATGACCATTAATACATCGCAGGGTCAAAATTTCAACGTTGCAGGCTTAAATTTGAGCGCTGAGTGTTTTTCACTTGATCAATAATATGTCGCTCTATCAAGAGTAACCTCTAAATAAAACATGTTTGTATTGTCTAATGACAAAAAGCTGTGAACGTTGTATATAAAGTAATTTTGTAGTATATTAAGTATCAGCATTGCACCCGTGTGAAGCCGGGGCGGGTCGCTAGTGTTATTATATTTGTTTAATTTCGAAACCCTTGGGGTGCGAGTCTTGCTCGCATTTGTCCGATTTATTAATAGTTTAAGAATCAAATTGGTATAAAGTATTTAAGTTATGAGAGCCCAAATACGCAGAGGATAGCCCCAAAAGGACTTAAGGGTTTCGTAATAAAACGAGGAACCCTTATAGTTTCGCTTTGCATGTCTGTCTGTTAGTCCGTTTTTCTATCTGTCATCGGCTTTGCGAAGAGAGTATAAAAAGAGAAGGCTGTAATTTTGCATATAAAATAACAACGTCGAGATACCGCTAAAAATGCTGAAAAAAAATATAATTTTGGGTACCTCCCATACACGTAAGGTGGGAATGAACTTATTTTTTCTTGATTTTTCCATCGTGTGGATTGTTGAATATATATTTTATAATCATTAAAGGGCTGCCAATACAATTTTTCGATTTAGGGTACCGTTTGCGAAATATATGATAAATATACAATATATTTGCGATTTAAACTTTTTTTCGAGCGATTTTAGAGGTTTAGATTTTACTTTAAAAATCTTAACCATGATTTTTCTAGGAAAACTACAACGGTTAAGCTATCTTTTTTAGTTTTGGAGAAATAGTCGCTCAATAACTAATTCGGTATTACAAACATACTGGAATACTTTAAACCAAAAACTTAATATATTCCTGTTAATATTTTTTTAGTAAACTTAAAAATACATACACCAACTTCTAATATCAGGTCTACGGTTAACTCCGAAAACCTCGATAGCGGCCTGATAAGCACCTGGCCTAATTTATTGAGTGTATTTTAGCTATATTGTATTATTTTTTAAATAAATAATTTAAAAAAAAGCGTCGGTTTTAAAGAAAGTAAACTTTTTAAACATTAACTTCCAGGTGTATGACACCTTATAGAGGTACATCACTAGATAAGGCTAACAAAATAACACCAGCGAATTCAAAACTCGTTCTCTCACGGAAATTGCTTTTGAAAGTAGATCCAGATAGCCCTTAACTTGAGAGAAAAAAACTCCAAGAGTTGCTTCAACTTCCTCTGACAAAGGGGAAACTTTGCAAGTTTGGATCGATTATAGAACCGGCAAAACTGGTTAAATTTAAGTTGCGTTGAAGACCCTTTCAAGTATTTATAGAACTGAAACTTATATTGACGAAGACTAATGATCTTTTTAATTTTCGCGAAGTTGCCGTGGGGAACCGGCAGTAGCATGTTGCTGGCCCTTCTTTGGCAGATTTTTACTGTACAGGCTTTTGCCCGAGGATACAAAGTCAAAGAATACCTCCGGAAGATGTGTGGCAACGTCTTTCCTTCAATGAACTTTCCGTACTACCAAGCGTAGTGGGTGTGGCAACAACCACCTCACAGTCGGTACTTGGAGGTCCACAAGGGAGGTCTATGTCTAGTACTGGACATTCTACGGCTGAGATTATAATACATATAATATATTGCAAAAATCTTGGAAGATATTATTTGGTAGCAGAGAGAAATTACTGAGCTAATTGGTTTGATAGCTATGATGGCTGTGATGCAGAAGGTTGAAAGTTATATACCCATCACCGAAAAAAAAGGTTGAAATAAGTGCAGGTATTTTTTATCGTTGGGGTTAATATTTACGTATTAGACGTATTTACAAACAACAAAGCTGTCCTAACTAGTCTTTGAGTTAGATGATGATGTGAGGATAATTTTTATTTACATGACATTAATAATAATTCAATATATTTTATCTATGCCTTGGTCTGGTATTTGAACAAATAAGGAAAGAAATTTAAGTACCTAAGATTGGCAGACGAACCACACACATAATAATACGTCTACGCCGTAGACTTCTACGGCGTAATAAGCTACTTACACTTAAATTGTCGTATGTATCAGATCAATACCTATAATACATGTGTTTTTTTATAATTTGTAAATACTTTCGATGTCAGTGTACAGTGTGCGTGTGATAAATAAATAAATAAATATTTCTTTCATATACTCTCAAGTAAATCAAGTGAAAAACAACGAATTTCCATACAAACTTTTACACCTCATATTATTACTTAGAGGGATGATTTTTGAGAAACATTGAAACACGTACTTAATTTTTTTGCAAATATTCTTTCAAAGTATCTTTGCATGTACCATAATTCAAATAAAAGCTAAACGAAAGCATTTCTCCTCCTTAAATCGTGATTCGTATGATCAGTTCACTGCAATAAACTTTTCAAAGTATGATCCCCATCAATATATTTTACGAGCGTCTTTCATCGTTATGTGATCTTTTGAGTGTTTTAGGTGTCATTGACGGATAAAAACAGTTTTCTAATACGTATTGCCTTGTGGAATCACTGTTATAAACGTTTTAGGTCGATACCTTATGTTACACAATAGAGACAAAATCGATAACGGATAAAATGTAAAAGAAAAATATAATATATTATCTTTATTTCTTCACATCAAGTGTCATTGTGACTGAACTTGACCCTGTGAGAGTGTGAGTATAGTCTGTGGTAAATTTGATTATCTATGTGCTGTTATGATAAATCAGTTTTTGTAAAAAGATTATTTCAGATATTAATTATAATAAAAGGCTAATATTCATCAAGGAATCGACATTGTGAATAAGAACATTAAATGTCGTTTCTTTTCTTACAGGTCGGTACAGTTTGTCTCACTGTTTAATTCTACATGTGTTGTTTATTGTAAATCATAAATTAACCCAATAAACCTTTTCTTAGAGAGAAACTCAGTTGTGTTTTGATTAACGGTGTCGTCCAAATAACTACCGAGTAGAAAACCTTATATATAATTAAGCCACGAAATAAATAGATTCAGGGGTGACTTTAAGGAAATTCAATAAAATATCTAAATAAACAAAAAATATATGATAAGAAATCCGCTCACCTATATATAATGAGCGCTTAAAAAAACACCCAAAAAGAATCTGATACGTGTTTCGCCTCTCTACAATGCAGCTTCAGGAAAAACTAGGCTCCCCGCTCGTCACGGAAACGACAAAGAAAGATGGAGCCTATTTTTTATATAGTTTAGTAGATTTTTTATATGATATTAGTTGCTTAGATACCACGAAATTATTTTTACTCGTATTTACTATTTTATATTTATATGTAAGAGTTAATCTATATTTGATGGAATACACGTTATAAAATTGTTTTAAACGCGTAGGAAAATCTTACAACGGGATTATTTTTCACTGACGGTAGACCGGGGTAAGCGGAGGAGAAGATAGGCTGTTTAAATGTGGGATCCAGCAGGCTATCTCAATAGATTTGATTAGATTTACTCATAATCAAGGTAAAATATAATTAATAGGATTAAATTATGGACATTATATCTATGCCTCGAGAGACCGTACACGCTATTACATTAGCTCATTCTATTTAATATCATTTCAATGACCCTTAGAGAGCCGCGCCGGCTGTAGGATGTTGCCTCTCCTCTCTTGCCCGTGGATGCAGTAAGAATCAGCTAAGGGATACCTTCGGAAGATGTGCAGTCAGCGTCTTTCCGCGTATCAACAACCGGTACTACGCTCGCAACCCAGCTGCCAAGCGTGGCGAGTATGGCAACAACCCCTCATGATCAGTACGCAGTGATCCAAGAGGGAGGCCTTTGTCTATCAGTGGATGTTCTTCAGATGAAATGATGATGATTATGATGACCCTCATGATTATGATAATGAGTAGGTCAGTATGATCGGTTTAAAGAATCTTTATTCTCAAGAACAAAATGCAGTTCACTTATAAGAATAACTTAACTAAGTATTATTTAGGCTAGAGTTGAAACAAGCATTAATTAAAGTCTAAATAAATACATAGAGTTTATGACTACTTAAATACTTAGTTAACCAATTTACAAAACAAAAATAACTATAATACACAAAACATTTAAGCAAAAAAAAAACTCAATATTTTACAGCAGTAGGTAACAGTATTTTAAAACATCACAGCTAGCATCTAAATTGTAGAAGTGTGAGTGAGTTGATATTGTTTGTTGGGATGCAAAATAATGCGCGATGCAGGTCTATCTATGTGTGCGTTCGGTGCGTGCACGCCTATAACTGACTGCGTCGAGTCGTAGTGTGTAGTGTGCATGAGGTTTTTTGTTGTAGTCCGAGAGACAATAGTTGAGTTTTTAATGATAAAATAATTCATTAGTTAGAAGGTTTCTAATTTGGATGTGAAATTTTTCGAATTTGGATGATAATAGCGATATATTATCATAACCATCTTTCGATGTACTCACCCATTAATTAAGTAATATCGAAGAGTTTCGGTAACCATCTGTGGTCATCTTCATGAGTTCTACTTCACGAAATCATATTTTCTGAATGCAATTGTCGGAGCTTGTTTGATATCCCTTATCTTCAACCTACGACATAACAAACGGGAAATGAAGCATTACTAGCTCTGTAAACACAGTTATGTTGCGCTATCTAACCATTCCTAAACCTTATCTTAATTAGATACACGAGTGTCAACTACATATTGTCACAGTTTAAATTACCATTTGTATAATCACTATTTGAATATTAAAGTTATAACTTATAAGGTAAAGTTAAAGAAATGCTGTTTGGAAATTTATGTTATAGACAAGTTTAAGGTAAATTAATTGTACTTCCGTTTACAATTCATTGACAAATAATTTCCAAACAATGTATACACATTGTTTGGAAATTCTTTGTCAATGAATTCGAACATTTATATCGGACAGTTATACAACTGTTCGATCAATCGAATATTGAATTATTGCTTTTAACAACGGAACAATGATTTATATCCACGTTCGTATATACTAAGTTCTACTAAACAATTCTTACTTACGATATCTCTTGATTGGTGAAGGAATGTCCGACGAATGAGATTCTCCGCCAATAAGACGCTGGTATTATTAGGCGGTATGGCGGCCTAACGTTTTTAGGGATTATTCCATTATATCGGCAGGACAGGTAGTGAGCAGTAAGGTACCAAAATTGAAGCATAAGAATTAAGACAAAAAGCAAGTTTAAATGTAAAGTGATAAAATACAGAAAGTTTACTAAAGTTCTTTGTTTTAAATGATGTTTCTCATATCTTTGAGATTATTGGCATAAGACTGTTACATTAATATAGTGTACAATATAGTATGTGAGAATATTGAGCGTTGACTTTCTCAGTCGCGAGCAATCATTATTTAAATACTTGCTTGTGCCCGCCGCTTAGCATTGTACTGCAATAAAAAGTAGCCTATATAGCCTGGTCAACATCTATACGTATGCAAAGTTTCAGCTCAATTCGTAGGGTTGTTTTTGCGTAAAGAGGTGTAAACATGCATACATATAATATTAGTGAGATATAGATTCAGATTCAGATTTATTGCATACATACATACATACTCGTATATTATTATGATTTAGTTTATTATATTTATCGTCCTCCGACAATGTAATATTAACATACAGTAAATTTGACTTAGGTCTACGTGTCCTTCCTCTTACAGGATATCACAGCATGCATGACTAAGGTATTAGGAACAATAGGTTTGACATGTGTGGTAAAAATTACCTTAAAACAATTTCTAATAATGCTATTCAAATTCTTTACATTCTACGTATATGCAACATATACGAGTATATGGTATAATAAAGTACCTACGCACTTATCACTAACTTAACCCAACTGCAAGATTAAATAATGGGCATATAACTATGCCTTGAGGAACTTCAGTTCACACTAATACATGCTCATTCTCGGTGGGGGTCGAACGCGCAACCTTCTGCGTCTTAGCCGGCTATTAAACCAACTGAGCTAGGGAGGTTATCAATGTAACTAAAACGCTGCTAGATCATCACCATCATCATCTCAGTAGGAGGACTGCTGGCCACGTCCACTACTAGAAATAGGTCCACCTCATGGATCTCCAACTTCATTAGGAGTTGTTGCCATACTCACTACGCTTAGCTGGCGGGTAGCAAGCGCACGGGATGTTGATACATGGAATGACGACGCTCATCCGGAGGTATCCCTTGACAAATGCTTACTGCACTCATGGGCGCGACGAGGCGCACTATTCTACTACCGGCACCCCACGCTGCTAGATACAACTGATTAATCCGCTTTCAAATGAATGATTTCAAACGGATGATTCTTGAGACGTTGTAAAGAACGGACGTGCGCTTAGATTAAAATGCACAAATAATATTTTTGCTGCATCGTGACCTCATTCCCGCGACTAACATAATCTGTGTCACAGTATTTACAGAAAGTTGTATATTTGTGATATAAAGTGAATAAAGAAATGGACTATTAGAAACTAGCTAATTCTACATGGACAGCAGCCCCTTTAGCCGGAGCGGGAGGACGGTGCGCAGTCCGCCGCCCACGCCCTCCGCGCCGGCGCCGCGCGCCCCGGACCCTCAACAAGTAGGCGAAACCATGGAATGTGTCTCTACATCGGAGTTACAAAGCTGGATGACGACCATAGATCAGTTTCTTAATGAAATGAGCACTATCGCAGCGGAGAGCAAGATGAATACGGAACAAAAACTTCGAATTAGTACTCTGTGCAGAAAAGTATCGAGTGGGACATCGCAGATGGCGATGCACTACCAAGGCCTCAAGGCGAAAGCTATTCGCTCCTATTCCGCTGTTCAAGCCCTCCGAGAGCAACTGGATATCTCGCAACAGCTACAAGACCTAAAGCAAAGCATTGCCTCCGCACCTCCCGCCGGGAATTCCTTTGCTGACATGGTGAAAAGAGGGAGCAGCTTCATCAAGCCCCAGAACACAAGCTCATTGGCCATCTATCCTTTAAATAAGCTAAAAACGAGCGAAGAAACCAAAAACTTGGTTAAAAAAATTATTTGCCCAGAGGAAATGAAGCTGCAAGTTAGAGGCCTTCGTAAAACAAGAAACGGTGGAGTTATCATCAGCACTGAAACGAGGGGTGACATAGAAAAGCTCAAGCAGTCTATGGAAATTTCCAACTCAGCCCTGATAATTGATGAGCAACTCAAACGGAAACCCAGAGTCGTTGTAGTAGGAGTGCCTTCGAATATGCAAGAGAAGGAAGTTTTCACCTGCATCTACCACCAAAACCTGGCTGAAACTCTTCAAGACCTTTCTCTGGAGAAATTCCTGGGCCTCATTAAATTAAGTCACAAATCAGGTAAAAAGGACGCTGAAACTTGTAACTTTATAATAGAAGTTTCTGCAATAATTCGCAAGGCCCTTATATCGAAAGAAAGAATATACGTGAACTGGTCATCCTGCCCTGTAAAAGACTTCACTTTTGTCACACGCTGCTTCAAGTGCCAGCAATACGGCCACGCCGCCAAGACCTGTCGAGAGACCACCACCACCTGCAGACACTGTGGACTTCAAGGACATTCGTTTAAGGACTGCACAAAGAAGGCCGAAGATCCTCAGTGTGCTACATGCCTTCACTACAAAAAGCCTTGCAAACACATAACAGGTTCTGCTGAATGTCCGGCAAAGATGATTGCGGAAAAAAGATACATCAACTCGATAGATTATGGGGCCACTTAAGAGCGATATTATAAACTTTAAATCCTAATCATTTTATTGTACTGCCTAGTGACTAAAAACGACCTTGATGCACTTAATTTCAGTAAATGTTGAAAGTAACACCATCAGCAACTTTGCCACCGTCCTACTTTTTTCTACAACTCATGAGTTTACACATTGCGGTCATAGCATTGAAAAAGATTTCGCTCCAAGATTACCTACCTATTCTATTATTAAATACACTTGAATAAATTAAATGTTATGTACGTATGTATGATCTAGATTAGTACCTTTGTTAAATAGTCAGTTCACATTAATTTATACTTAGCATTATTACAATAAGTTTACAGATTTTAGATTTACTAGGTACCTACTATCGTTATAGATGTTCGTCTCTTTGTAGTTATTTCTTGACCTTGAAAAATGCAGCCGTAACAGTGCTTATATTTTATTATTACATAATATATGTTAGTCTGTAAGGTATGTATTAAATCTTCGTAAGGTATTTTTATATGTGTGCGTGATTGGATAGACTTTACCTTGCCGTAACACAGTTTTTAACTAGCACGGGAGGTGAGGGCTTGAAAATTGCGCTTAATATGTAATACTTTGTAAAGATTTTAAATAAATAAATGATTGATTGATTGATTGATTGATTGAAATAAGATCACCTCTGCCAGTCAATGTCGCTAGTCATGAGACGTCGGAAATTGAAACGTTTGAAGCTCTTGGGTCGAATCATTGGTTTCGAAATGAGCAGCTTTATGTTCTATCATGAGATATATTAATCAAACCGTCGTGGTGCTTTGGGGTGCCGGCTGTAGAATGTTGCCTCTCCTCACTTGCCCGTGGAGGCAGTTTGCTGAGATAGATAGATAAACTCTTTATTGTACATTCACCATATAACATAAATTTCACAAAGAGAAACACAGACAAATATAACATACAATGGGTGGTCTTATCGCTAAAAGCGATTTCTTCCAGACAACCTTTGACCTGAAAACCTTTACCGTAAAATTACTTATACCACCGCAAGCCCCGACAAAAAACCTCATAAATCTCAACGCAACTAATGAATTAACAACAAAAAGCGTACTCCCCAAACGGAATGTATTTCCTCGGATCCAATCCGGATGACATCTACTAAAGTTACAAATTGACTCATCGGTAATCCGGTCCCGGGAAAAACGTATAATCCGGGACCCGGGTGTTAGATGGACCGGACAAAAAATCAACGGTCACCTTATACCCGGCACGGACTTGAGAGTTGCTCTGTAGATTCATACAAGTATAACACTCATAACAACATGGCCCCGGAAATTTTATCAACTTAATACAGATTGCAAGCTACTTACTGTAAGGCAGTTGTTTATACACCAAACTATTCTAAGACAACACCTTGAAATCCCTGTTAAAAACAAAATAGCACCTTGTAAGAGGCGAAAAGACAAGATTTACACGACCATACTCACTCTGTAACTCCTCACTAGCACAAAAACATTTCTCTTTTCTAGCGCCCTTTATGTACAATAACCTCAGCAAACAAAATGCCTCTAAGAGAGTTAAATTATATGGAATTTAAAACTAAAGTGAAGTCCTTCTTATTGACTCTTGATTACGAATAAACCGAACTTATACTTAAAACTGTTGGTTAATTTAGGGTACCTCTGTAAATGCTACCAAATACACATAATACATACATATACACACATACATACATACGCACACACACGCATATATACACACGCAAACATACATACAAACACACTCCCACACACATACAAACATGCATGTCGGCTGATTTTTTATTTTTTATTTCTTATTGAAGAACGCAAAACAAACAAACACTTGTATTCGAATTTCTTTATATTTCTTTTTTCTTTTTATTGCTTTTATATTACTTTTTCCTTTTTAACTAACTAACTGGAAACTGTGCCGAGGTAGAGATCCCTCGCGTCTTTATCACAAATCTAGTACTTAGTAAGAGCGAGGTGTTGAAACTAAGACTGTTATACTAGGTTTTTCATACCTTCATTTCATTTATTTAAAATGAAATGAAGGTATGAAAATTATTAAGTACTAGCAGCCCCGTGGTCTCACCCAAGTACCATTTACGTGAGAATATGGAGAGTATATGGATATAGCCGTGGGGTGCCGGCAGTAGAATGTTACCCCTCTTCTCCTACCCGTGGATGCAGTAAGAGCCTGCTAAGGGACACCTCCAGAAAATGGGTCGCAGCGTCATTCCGTGTATTAACATCCCGTACTGCGCTCACCAACCTGCCTGCCAAGCGTGGCGAGTATGGCAACGACCCCCTCATGGTCTTGGAGAACCATGAGGAAAGCCTATGTCCAGCAGTGGACTTAGAAAGGGGTCCTACCGGCTGAGATGATAAATAAATTGTAAAGGCCTTATCAACAGTTCAGAGAAAGGATAGTCTTTAATGAGCTCGTGTACACTCTTCATAAGCCAATGTCTTTTCTGGAAATGTTACGTAAACATGACGACCTCTGTGGTGCAGCATTATTTATTAATTAATTCATTAAAACACTGAAGTGTTTTAATGATGCTATTCATTTAAATGTCATTCCGCTCTTCTTTATGAGAACTGAGTTTACTTTACTGACTTTATTACGGTCTACATAAACAAATGTACATATATTCCAAGTATTTTGTGATGGAGCTCCTGGAATAATTATCATTCAACTGGTAATCATGCTGTACGGGACGCTGCAGTGCCTGGGACATTGTAAGATGGATTAGGCTTGCCCAGCACCTATACCATCCTTTCAGCTTAGTCAACTATTAGTTAGAGGAAATAACAGGTCAATACGTCTGAAGCTAACTAAGCCGCGGGTTTCCTCAAGATGTTTTTTTTCTATACCGTTAAAGCAAGCGTTAATTGTGCACATACATTTTTCAAGAACTAAAAATCTATTAGTGCACAGCCGGTATCGAACTCACGACCTTCGTATCGAAAGTAGGGGGTACACACCACTCGGCCAACACGGCTTATGATGCCCCTATATACTCGTATATATGTTGGGCAGTGTAGTTTATAGGCCATTTTAAACTATCGCGATCACAAGACATTATCTATACAAAGATAATATGGATTAGGTTGCAGTTCGTGCGCTGTCATTTTGGAGTAGTACCCAAGTATGTTGCAGTACGTGCGTTCGTGCTACACGGTGAAAATAATACCCAAACCTTTGGTCGCATTTGTTGCGTCGACGCAATGGTATGTAAGAATACCTTGAACAAACAATACCATAGATATACATAAACAGAACAGAATTGGCAAAGTATAACAGGGTGTCAGTCTATCGTGTTATTTGCCTATATTATTAAGGTTAAAAAAGCCGTGATGGCCGAGTGGTATGTACCCCCGACTTTCAATCCGAAGGTCGTGGGTTCGATACTGGCCGTGCACCAATGGATTTTTCTTTCTTGAAAAATGTATGTGCATACTTAACACGTGCTTTAACGGTGAAGGAAATAAATAAATAAATAAATAATGCTGGACAAATCACACAGCATCATCTAGCCCCAAGCTAAGCAGAGCTTGTGTTATGGGTACTAGATGACTGATATACTTAATACATTATACTACATAGATAGATATTTTTATTATATATAGAAAAACACCCAGAACACCCTGAACAAATATCTGCAGATCGTACAGACATTTGTCCCGAGGCGGGAATCGAACCCGCAACCCCTTGCGTCGCAGGCGGACCTTCGTCCGCTGCGCCACAGAGCTCGTCGTAAATAACGTGAGGAAACCCGCGGCTTAGTTAGCTTCAGACGTATTGACCTCTTCTTGTCCCGTAGAGCATAATTACAAGTTGCTGACGCTGTATAAATCATCTATAATAGATGCAAAGGCCTTACTTTTTTTTATTAAGGTCGATTAATTATATACGCAAACTCAAAAATCCTTTATTTATTGAGACCACAGTAGAATTTAGCTCCTCCTCTCTTGCCGGCGGATACAATAAGAATCTACCAAAGGAATAACTCTGGAAAGCAGCGTCTTATCCTGTATCAACATCCTGTTCTGCGCTCGCTAATCTGCCTGCCAAGCGTTGAGAGAAAGGCAACAACCCCCTATAATCAGTACTTGGAGATCTATAAGGGAGGCCTATTTTCAGCAGGCGGTTGTCCTATAGCGTCTTTTGCGTATCTGTTGGGTATAAGATCTACTAAGATTCGTCCTTGGAGGTCGTGAATCCTTACTAATATTATAAATGCGAATAGTGCCCGCCGTGGGGTGCCGGCAGTAGAATGATACCCCTCGTATCATGCCCATGGATGCAGTAAGAGCCTGCTAAGGGGTACCTCCGGAAGATGGGCAGCAGCGCCTATCCGTGTATCAACATTCCATACTGCGCTCACCAACTCGCCTGCCAAACGTGGTGAGTATGGCAACTACCCCTCATGGAGATCCATGAGGGAGTCCTGTGTTCATCAGTGGACGTTTTATGGCTGAAATGATGAATAGTGCTAGCCTACAATACAGATGGAAAAAGCCAGTTTTTTAGTCAATTTCAGTAGCTCACGCCGCAAGTCCATGTCGAATTCCCAAAAAAATAGGCATCTACCAAGAAGAAGAAGAAGAAGAAAATCATTTATTTTTGACACACACACAACATAAACAAATTACAAAGAAAACATAAAATAATCAAATTAGGCTTACACTGTTAAACAAAATTTTAAAAATATGTACAACCAATGCTGCGTGAGGTCAAAAAATGGACACTGCCTCAGTATTACCGCAATCACGTAGCAAGCTACGCGGTTGCGGCGCTGATTTTCAGGCAGGTCCGTGTGACCGCCTCGTCTGCCAGTGCAAAGCGCAGGCGTACAAAATAAATAAATACCATTTATACAGCAATAATATTACATACAATAATAGAATACTTAATTAATGAATAAATGAGGAGAGTAATATAATATAAATACGTGACCGGCCAACCATCAAACCACACCAACACAGGCACAGCGAACACCTGTGGACAGGCCATTAGCGTGCGATACTCTGTGGTCGGTGTGGTCTTATCTATGGCCATTTGTGTGAAAAATGAAAAAAAGATGTCTACCGACAGGATTACAAGGTTATCAATTAACTTCGTTTACCGTCACTCCAATTCAAATTTGGCGTAGGTATGAAAAGTGTAACAGAAATCGTGGACTGTGTAGACTACCTACCTATGGACAAGTGTGAAACCATTGCGCAGGGAAAGTTAAAGACGCGGATCAGAGCCAAAATGATGGTGGCTAAGGAGTTTGAGCTTGCCATTCGTAGCAGTAACTCATCTTCAAACCCCGATACGCGTCCCGTGCAGAACCAAAGGTAAGAGACTTGTGCCTAGGAGTAAAATATATAGATTTAAACGTGCATGACGTAAAGCGAAGCTGAGTGAATCTCAGCTCTATTGGATATCACTATTTTACAATTTTAGTACATTATTTTGCAGCGCACGAAAACAAGCCGGGGCGAGAGAGAGAAAGAGAAGAGGCTCAGGCTGTTTGAATGCACCAGCTCAGTACACAGACTATATGAAGCTATCCGCCTTATGTTGAAATGTATTAAATTACAGCGCATATGTACAAGCCAAGGGCAAGTGAGAAGAAAAGCAAGAGGCTGAGTCTGTAGTAATGCAGGAGAAATTAGCAGAGACTGTACATTAACTGTACCAAGCTCACATCAGAGGTCTCCATTCTTCTCAAGCTGGATGTGCATACAGTAAGAGGTAAGATGGCAGTAGCAGGTTAAATAAAAATTATTTATTTGCAGCTAAAAGGAGTTGTTGACTGAGTAAGTACTTTTTTACCACACATCTAAAAGTATAAACTGTTTTCAGCATGCGCACAGGCGGAGGGAGGTCATTCCACACCTTGGAAGCTGCAAATTTGAAGGCACCACGAAAGACCCTAGACTTATGTCTAGGAGTATCGAATACATGAGTGCATGCTCTGCTGGGTAGTGAAGACTGACAACGTGCCCATGTGAGTTTATTGTATAAATATGGTGGACACTTACCTGCAATTACTCCGAAAAGAAGCGTTGCAAGATGTAGTTTTCTACGTGCCTCCATTTTAAGCATTTTAGATGTATTCAGAAAGGGAGTTATGTGAGATCGAGGGGGTATAATAAAGCTGAAACGTGCACAAGCATTCTGAACACGCTGAATTAAATTAGAAGTTCGTTTAAGAATACATGGGCCATAAACAGTGTTACAATAATTTAATTTTGATAATATTAAGGACTCACAGAGAGTAATTCTAATTTGTTCACTCAGGAAGGGGCGGATTTTATATAGAATTTTAAGTCGGAAGAAACAGTTTCTCACACTCTCAGACACATGTTTTTCAAAATTAAGAGAGCTGTCCATGGTCAGACCAAGGTTTCTTACCTCAGAAACACGCTCTACAGCAGTTCCATCTACAATTATATCCAATGTGACATTATGTAAGCACTTTAATTTCTGCCTTGATCCAGTAAGCATGAATTTAGATTTCTTTGGGTTAATAATTAAGGAATTATCTCTAGACCATTTAGATATTTGGGCTAGGTCAAAGTTGATTTTATTTACTGCCTCACCTATCTTTGATGGAGGGCAAGAAATGTAAAGCTGCAGATCATCTGCATATAGGTGGAATTTAGAGTGTACTATTGACTTTATTATATCTGAGCTGTACAATGTAAACAAGGTCGGACCCAGTATGGAGCCTTGTGGAACCCCTCTAGTGACATGTAGAGGCCTAGAGTGACTCTTAGGCTCATTATTAAGCTCGACAAATTGATAGCGGTGGTTCAGGTAGCTTTCAAACCATTTTACAGTTAAAAAATCAAAACCATAATAAGACAATTTGGATAAAAGTAGGGAGGTATTCAAAGAATCAAATGCGCGGGAAAAGTCAAGTAGTACAAGAATGCTTATCATGCCACTATCCTGCGCAGTGAGCAAGTCATCAACAACATTAGTAAGTGCTGTGGAAGTGCTATGGCCCTTCCGGAAGCCTGATTGAACTTCAGGAAGGATCCTGTTATCTTCTACAAATTTTACTACCTGCAAGTTAACAATTCTTTCTAGCACTTTAGAAAGACAGGGTAGTAAGCTGATTGGTCTTAAATCGCTACATGATAGAGGGTCGTTATTCTTGGGAATTGGTCTTACCATAGCCATCTTCCACTGCTCAGGAAATGATCCACTGAGTATAGATTGGTTGATAATTGAAGTGATAGCTTTTAGTGACTCAGGTAGGGTCAATAATAACATTTCCAAGGATATACCATCAACCCCTACTGCATTCGATTTCAGGCTTTTTATAGCTTTCATAACAGCATCTTCGCTGACTGTGCCTAATGAGAAATGTTCGTCTGAACAATGTCTATGAAATTCATAATATGTCAGAAGTGATAAAGGAACATGTTCAGCACCAGGCACCTTCAGAAAGTGACGATTGATAAGATCAGGGTCATTGAAACCTGGTGGAAGCTCGCAGGACTTGTTAAATGGAATGATAGTACTTTTTAAGTTAGACCATAGCTTCTTGGAATTTTTAACATTCCTATTAATGTACTCACCAAAATACGCCTTTTTTTCACTGAATATTGCGGCAATCACAATATGTTTCATTTCAATGTAACAGTTTTTGGCTGAAACAGTTTTAAGATGCCTGTACTTGTTATGATACCCATCCCTGATCCTGATCATAGACTTAACAGTGTCTGTAATCCATGGGTGGGGGGGTTCCTTGAATTTAGTTATCTTAAAGGGGGCATGCAGGTTAAAAAGCTGAAGAATAGTGTCAGAGAAATAATTTACAAGAGAGTTTACATCTGTTTGGCTACAAAAGTAGTCCCAATTAATTCTGTTGAGGTCCGCTAAGAATTGTTCCATTAGAATATTTTTAAATGGTCTGTATGTAACTAAACGAGGGGTAGATTTAATTTTCCTCACATCAAGCTCTACCATTACCATGGCATGGTGACCAAGATCAGGGCAATACTTGACAGTAGTGTTGCGAACTGGTCCATCAGTGCAGATTGTATCTATTAGTGTGGCACTGTGGTCTGTAAAATGAGTAGGTTCATTGATTATCTGACATAAGTTGAGAGTGTGAAGAAACTGCAGAAATAGTTTAGTTTTGCTTGATTCTGGTGTTAAAATGTTAATGTTGAAATCTCCTAACAAAACAAGAAATGAGTAGTTTGCTATTGAGGTAATTGACTCTGAGAGAGCATCAAAAAAGGAATGAGGGTCTTGCCATGGTGGACGATAGGCTGTGCCAATAACAAGTTCCTGGTTGTGTGCTCTTACCCTAATCCAAATTTGCTCAACAGAGGGTGAGGGGGGGACAACACAAGGCCTAGTACTTATACCTTTTCTAAGGTAAAAGGCAATCCCGCCCCCTTTCCCCTTCTTTATATGAATAGGTCTAGGGGATGAACGCAATCGATATCCTGGAACCATTGGGGCCTTGTACTCCTCACCAACTCCCAACCAGGTCTCATTAATGGCCATGACGTCTGGTTTCAAATCATCCATAGCCGCTATGAACTCATCATGTCCAGTGTTTAGTGAACCAGCATTAAAAAGACCAACTCTAAGAATCTTATCAAAGAGTTTTATAAGTAAGCATAAATATCCAACTGATTGAACATAAAATTGTAATCTTCATAGTATAGACCTGGTCAAGCTCACCTAGTGAAAGTTCATGTAAAACCCAGCCAAAGCAATTGTACATATAATGGAATAAGTAGGTATAGGGAACAAGGTAATAGAAGAACACAATATATATTAAACAGATTGGATATGTTATGATTAGGGAAAAGTTAATACACACATGTAAAAGACAATAATAATACTTTACAATATATACCAAGCTGGTCTCTCAGACGATTCATGAGATCATAAGGTATGTACCACGCTCTTAACAAGACATTCAGTACGGTTGAGTTTATTGGCTACACATGTCAACTCTCGCGGTTACTCAATTATGTTGTGTCATAGGACGTGAGGTGATACACACGTAGCTGCTTTCAATTTCGTAGACGAAAGCCACAGGGTTTTGTTGTTTTGTTTAGTACTCAGCGATTGTTTGGAATTCTTGTACATATTCTTTACTTCTATAAATGGATTATCGGATATTTATTTACCTCTTCGGCAACTCATTTCGGAGTTCAATGACGCTATCAAGAATCAACTATCTTTTAGGCTTTCCCTATCGTAAAATCAGCTGTTAAAGTTTACACTTTCGTGGTCTTTTCTTGAATGAAAATCGGTATCAAATCAAAAAAAAAAATTAAAATAAAATCCTTAACATGATCGAACGTTTTTAGTACCAACATTATATTGGCATTTTTATGGTTTGGTTCAAGTCGTATGATGGACCGTTGGCAATGATTCATTTAATTCCAAGCATCACATCATAGTAGATACATAAGTTTTAATATTATCATAATACCACAGTTTTACAATCTTTTATTTAACTTGCAATGTTTGTAAATTGTTTGTATGTGCGGGTAAAATCTTGGAAGGTAAATAAGACACACTTCCAGATTGAGCTGAAATTTCGCATAAGCCTTAAGTTTTGACACAGTTTATACAACTTGCAATTTTTTAAATTGTTCGATTTAAAGGTCTCTAAAATTCTCAAGAACAAAAAATACAGTTCACTTATGTCATGTATAATCAATTTACAAAACAAATATAACTATATGATACATAAAACAGTTAGGTAAAAAACAAAACTCAATATTTTATAGCCGCAACATTATTTTAAAACATCACTTATCTAGCTAGCTTCTAAATTGTAGAAGTGTGAGAGAATTTCTGTTATGTTCGGGTCGAATCTTGTCTTGTCTTTTTTTTATGGCTTTTTGTGTTTGGTTTTACACAATTCCGCCAGGGTCAAGTTAATTTATAAATTCTTATGTTATTTGGCTGGCCATGTTGGCGGTCATTTTTGGGTCGAATCTTACAAGGTAAATTAGACTTATATTAAAATAAATATGTATAAAAATATATATATTAATATATATATGGCATATATTAATTGATTTTGTTTAAATAAATAAAGAAATAATATTTCCAGGTATCTTGATGATAGTACAATAATGTAATATTCAGTAGTTTCGAAATATGGCGGGTGATCTATTGACAAACGCCGTAATATCACAGATTACAGAAACTAAACTGGTAATATAGCCATCAAATGAAAGTGCTTTTGTTTTTGAAAAATTTTTTTTTCACAATAAACCTATTTAAACTAGTGCGGAGGATGGAGTTGCTACTTACTATTCTTGTATCAACTCGTATTTAGTTTTCTTCAACAATTTGTGTATGTGCGTACCTAGTTTAATAGTGCTTAACATGATATTAATGTAAGTACCTGATCTATTTATTCATTTTACGCGATTCTAATTCGTAAAGTTTTTATCGTAGTTTTTTCTTCAATTTAATGTTTGACGTGTATATAAATAATCTGTTTATTTATTGAAATTGTAGCACCTGCGTAAGTTTACATTTTTCATAAAAATATAAAAAACCTATACTTAAGACTAAGAATAGCGGACATTGTTCTGGCGCAATATTATTTTATTAACTTCATCATTATATTCGCTTAGCATGCGTTGTGCCAGGATAAAATGTAGCCTATGTGTTAATCCTGGTCAACATCTAAATGTGTGCAAAATAACAGCTTAATGCGTAGGCTAGGTTTTGCGTACAAGAGTAAAATACACACTCATAATATATTGAGTGTTGTTAACTTTCGCGTTGATAATATTAGTAGGACTCTGTCACCAGTACCTACTAAATCGCTTTGAGGATATATGCTATAAATCATCTCATAATACCTCAGTATGAATACGACCTTATTTCACTTTACCTTATCTCGCATCACTGTCTCATTTCACTTACCTATAAAATATCATACGTCACTCATGAAACCTTTATCATCTAAAAAGAAAGTAGTAACGGCCAAGACTGTTCTTAACACAAAAACTTTAAATAAAATATGACCCCATTTTACCTTCACAACTCACATCGACGTCTTATTTCACTTATATCTTATCTTATTTACTTAACTTATCTCTATAAAACAGCTCATGTCACTTACAGACCTTTCAACGACAGACGACACTTTCCTCCAATATTCCCCAAAACTGCTGAATCAAAAGGCCGTAAAAATACCAATTTGCAAGGCCAAGCGCTATTTTCACGGTACACGGCGTCAAAAATGACGTGGCGCGACGTGACAGCACGTGTGACATGCGACGTCGCGTCTCTATTTACCCTTTTTGTCCCCTTTCATGCATACAGACGCGGTGAACTTTTGGATGGAAATTAAGGGAGGATGGGCGTGATAGGACCGTAGATCGATAGGTTATATTTAAGATACTTCGAGGCTACAGAGGAGTTCATATTTGTAACCTTCATAAACTATTATTTCTAACCTGCTTTTAACTACTATCCTCTTTGTATAAGCATAAATTAACCTAAGAACCTTTAATGCTTGTCAGTTTCCTCTGTCTTGTACCTTTCACTTATATTTAAATAATAAAGAACAGTGATGATTCGATTCCGCCATTTATATAATAGTAATCCGTTTTAAAGATATTTTGTTTAAACAAGATATTTTTCTATTTGCAAAAATAAGTATTTAGGAATTCTATCAACCATCCGTAGGTTACCGGGAGTAGACTACTGTCCCTCCACTCTTACCGGTAGAGGCAGTAAGAGCCTGCCACAGGATACCTCCGGAAGATGGGTAGCAGCGTCTTTCCGTGTATCAACATCCTGTACTGCGCTCGCCAACCCGCCGGCCAAGAGTGGTGAGTATGGCATTAACCCCTCATAATCACACTTGGAGATCCATGAAGGAGGCCATTGTCCAGCAGTGGACTTCCTACGGCTGACATGATGATGATGATCAACCATCTGGTTTCCTCATTACTAATTTTGGGACTCCAATCATGCATCGACATTAGCGATAAGGCCGCCCATTGCACCTATGTTTATTTTTAATAACTCTTCGTTTTCCTGTAACTCTCTTGATTTTGGTGTACAATAAAGTGATTCATTCATTCATTCATCAACTTGTTTGGGGCTAGTGAAAATCCCAGATTATTAGCTGACTTGATGCTGAAAATACCCAAAGTGCTATATATATATATATATATATATATATATATATATATATATATATATATATAATTAATTCGTAGTTCGTAAGGTAAGGTTATAATAAGCAAAATGTTTCTTGTATCTAATATATAATTTTTTACTTTTTATATGTACATACGTCTATTATATTTGAGTATTTCCCTCAATGTATCATGGAACCCATCATCAGAACTGGATGTTAGAACAAGCCACTATTCCTTGAGGGTCTGCAGTAGACACCATTAAAATTGACCCTAATCCTGATGATGACGATGATGAGTATTTACAATTACAATTATTTTATTCGTCATGGATCCGTTATCAAAACCGAGTTTTGTGGAACCTAATTGAAAGTCTATACAAACCCAAAGAAAATCACATCGGTCTGTAAACAACTGAGATTATGAGGTTAAAAAGATTAAAAAAACAGACGCCTTGAAAATTTTCTCCTTTTTGAAGTCGGTTTAAAACCAAATGTTCAATTTATCGTTTAAAAGGTAAAAGGATCCTAAACTCCTAATCAGATTCTATACCAATGCAGTTCCTAATCAAATTCCTTCAGCAGCCATCAATTCGTTTGAATAACCTTTCTTAAGGTGCGTACAGGCTGGTGAAACGTAACATGAAACGTATCATTCTACCTTTCATTGCATGTTCGCTGCAAGCTTGGACGCATTTCGCGACCATCCACGCGGCTGCCCCGCGCACACTACGCCCTCTTTGTGTTCGTTCGTAAAACCAAAAAATCAAGGGTCGCTTCGCGAGTGGCTTGTAATGCTCGTTGCATTTCGCGCGCACAAGACGTCCAAACTATAAGAAATTGTTACAAAGTGTTTGTACAAAGTTACCTATCATGATACATTGCAGCTATGTGCGAATTCTATCATTGCATGATACATTTCATGCTACGTTTCACCAGTCTGTACGCACCTTTACTAATACCACAACTGAGAACTTTACTTCCTTTGTTTGAAACGTGTTCAGGCATCAACTTTTGCATGATTTAGGAATTATTAAGGTATTAAACTGTGTCTGGTTTTTTTTTCTATGTAAGTATGATAAGTATGTATTTACGAAAAATGTATTTAAGTAGGTATTCTATCAATCATCTGGGTTCCATAGTACAAGCTTTGCTTAGGTTGGGACTAGATGGTCTTGCGCGTAGTATCCAGCATAATTTATTTATTATTTATTGTGTAATAGAACCACAGTGGTACAGATAATGATGAACTTTGCCAATGCATAAGTTAATAACTGTGTAGCAGTGTCAGCCCCTGGCTCCGGTTTAAGAAACCCAGTTACAATTTTATAAAACCATTAAAATCGGAATGAGTTAAAAATAAAATAAAATGCCTGAAATTATAAAACAAAAAAGAAGCGATGGCGAGACGACCTCGATTCATTTAATAGTGTTCCATACTTCAAAGGATAGAGATGACTGGAAGAGTTTAGAGGAGACCTTTGCCCAGCAGTGGGACATAATAGGTTAACGTAAAAAATATATATATATAATAATGCCGTGGGGTGCCGGCAGTAGAAAATTCTACTCCGATGGTGCCCCATCGGAGTTGAATACTTTTTGTCTCACCTGATGATGCCTCGCGGAGAGGCGAAACACGTGTCGTCGTATAGGTTTGGGTAGTTAGCTATAAAGAACTTGATAGTTAATTTACGCAAACCTTGTAAATTACGAAGATATAACTGTGCATGCACCTCTTTCTAGCTCCTTTAAAATGTCATAAGTAAAAAGAGTACAGAATGATTGATTTTGGTTGCTATTTTAGCCTGGTTTCTATTAAGTTATTATTCTGAGTGTTGCTACACGAAACCTTGGTTGACAAAGAATTTGGAGTCAACCCAAACACTATGTTTGGGTTTTTAGGTATCATCTTTGTTTCGTCATGCATCATGAAGGTTTTACTACGATTTAAATCCTAAAGATACGACTTATATAACATTTCCTTAGTAAAGTGTTACAGCATAAATATATTAACTGGTCATTTACCCAGATTCAACCAGTGTGGAACCTTGGGATGAAACTAGTTATATTTCAGGGTCCCTCGCAAATAGTAAGGCATGAGTACAAAGGCGGGCATAGTTTGGAAGTATCCTATCACAACTCAGGTGCCTTTTGTATCAAGTTAAGTAACTGTTCAATCGGATAACACAATAGAAAGGTCGGCCCAGGGATCAGAACAATAGATATTTTATTTACTTGCAAGGCTCTGTTGTGGAGTTTACGAAATGGATTTCTGTGTTTTGATGATGTAACTCCATCTATCTTATTGGTATATACAGGTTGTATTATACTAACCCGAAATGGGCCGACCCTTTCGGGTTTTGTATAATACACCCTGATTATACGAATGAGATAGATGACTATTACCTTATGACTACCCCAAGGAGAAACTTTAGTTCTAGGACTTTCCAGGATTCCGTGCTTTTCAAGAAAAGACTACGAAAGTTGTAACTTCAACCAGCTAATTAATGGAAAATTACGACCTCCACGCCAGCAGACTCTTGACAGGGTCGTCGTTGCCATAGAGGTAAGAATGAAAATACCTGAAACCACAGAGGATTTTTTTAAATGTGATAAAAATGTTAAGAAATTTGATTATGAATTTTGGGTCATGTTTACAGTACAACAACGAAATATCCGAATTTTTCCAAAAGACTTATTTTCATGGGCTTAAAGCCCTTTTTGGCTTAGTACAGACGCGTTCATAGTAAAGGATACCATTTGTGACAGGCCGACTAATGTAACTGGCCGGCTTACTATAAACGCGTCTGTACACATAGTTTAATAAACCTTGTATATTCATTATTGGTAAGATATTGGATGCGTTAATTGGAGCAACCAGTGAGCCTACTCTTGAATGAAAATTGCGATGAATCGAAATCGTTATCAAGCCAACCTAACTCTTATGGCCATAACGTAGAGATTGCCATACTAACGATAATATAGTAATCGTTTTCTAGAGCACCTAGATGCCCTGATCTACTTCACACTAGACACTCCCGCACACGAGGCTCTAAATGCGACGACAATAACTGAGGAATAACTGAAGGACGAGGATCATATTGGCAAGGCCCTCAAAGGATTTAGGTGGATTCGAGTCCTGGCAGAACCAAAGACTACAATAAGCTTTTTCATTTATAGTTAGGCTGTCTATTGCGCAAGCACCGCAGATCCACCATGGAAACGGCTTTTAATAGCTACGTGGTTGTAATGACTAGTGGATAAGTAGGGATTTCAAAACAACAACCCCCTTTTTAAAGACCTGTATAACGATACCAAGCGGAAGCCTACAAAGCGCGTGGGCCGACACGAACTTGGCCTAATTTATAGTATTAACTGCTTTAAATGGGCGTGAAAACACTTGGAAGCCCTATTTAAAAAATATCGTAGCACTTAAGCATCGTGCTTAAGGCTACACAAGCTGAAAAAAAGTCATTTTCCGCATTAATAGTAGTGACTTCTTTCTATATAATATTTGATTCTAATAATTCAAGTTACAATGGGACTTTTGCCAAAGTAAATGTAAGGGAAACAAATCAAGATTTGTTTTACTTTCCTCCCGACGTTTCAAACGCCTACTCTCTCACGGGATGACTGATTTACCGGAGATACCCGCGAGAATTGATAGCTGTTTCCGGGACTACCCTCAATTCATCTTGAGAATGAAAATGGCCGCTTTCATACATGCTACTGGGCGTATCGGTGTGCGTCGAAAACTGAAACCAAACTTGAGTAAATAATATAATAATAGGTTGAAAAGTACCTATGTACGCGTAAAACTACCATAAACTGATAAAGGCCTTTAAAATCTATTCATTTATTTATTAGAACTTAAAATTATAAATGATTTTTAGCCTTGGGGTGCCGGCAGTTAAATGTTAACCCTCATGCCCGTGGTGCAGTAAGAGCCTGCTAAGGGATACCTCCGGAAGATGGGCAGCAGCGTCTTTCCGTGTATCAACATCCCGTACTGCGTTCGCCAACCCGCCTGCCAAGCGTGGTGAGTATGGCAAATACCCCTCATGGAGATCCAGGATTGTAATAAGCCTACAGCTAAAAATTCTTACAGATGTTGAGTAACAAATCCCACATCTGCGAAAAAGTTATTTAAGGTTTGCAAGGTTTGTATTTTAATTGTAAGTCATTCATGTAGATTAACAAAACTTAAAGGCCACGTATTTTTTTCTTTTAAATAGCCGAGATACCTTATAGTTATTGAAATGTCGCGTTGTGTCTATTATTTTTGTATTATCTAACGACAGACTAAATATAGTTAGATTTTTAAACACAGGTCTGTGTTTAGTTAGATGATGAATGATAAATGATTTATGAAGCGTCAGCAACTGATCAACAATAGTCTTGTTGACAGGGTTTAAAAATTTAACTATATTTAGTCTATCGTTAGATAATACAAAAATAATAGACACGCATTTTTTGCTTTTTTAATTTAATAAATCAATACGATAAAGCTAGTTAAGTTTAGGAATGCTCGTGACGACATAATACAAGCGAGCGATGTCTTTGTACAAGCGTCATGCCAAGGCACGACAACGTGTGATGCGGCAAATATGTAATATGTTGTAAAGGTTTTAATAAATAAATGATTTGATTTGATTTTACGCGACATTTCGTTAAAAGGTATCGCGGCTATTTAAAAAAAGACAAAAATAGGTGACCATTAAATTTTGTTAATCTACATGACATTGTACTTTTACTTTTAGTTTTGTAAGTTTATTTCTATGTTAATTTATGTGTTAGTATTAAGTTAAGTACAATAAAGAGTTATCTATCTATCTATAACTGGCTTACAATTAAAATTTAGTCATCTAGCCTATTTTCGTTATTATCGTTCACAAGGAAGATGCAAACCTTAAATAACTTTTTCGCAGGATGTGGGATTTGCTACTCAACATCTGTACGAATTTTTAGCTCTAGGCTTATTGCAACCTGAAAAGTCTTTTTTCACCGGAGTATTATGAGATAATTAGACAAAGGATAACGTTTAAGAAAGTTTGATAGTGTGACATTTATTTGCCAACAAAACAGCACAGACTTTAAAATCAGTACATGTACAACGCCAATATAATTTAACATTTAGAGAATTAAAAATAATAGCGAACATACCTCTACAATAGGTAAGATTGATAGCAAGGATGAAATCAAGAGCTAACCTATCTAACATAAAAAAAACCTACACAATCACACTTATTATAGTAAAGATAGTCGGGTAGTGCACTAGTAAGTCTTTTCTGTTTAGATATAAACGCTCTGACGACCTCTGTGGCGCAGCGGGTGAAAGTCCGCCTGCGACGTGCGGGTTCTACTCCCGCCTCGGGACAAATGTCTGTACGATCTGCAGATATTTGTTCAGGGTGTTCTGGATGTTTATCTACAGATGATAAAAAATATATATCTATCAGTCATATAGTACCCATAACACAAGCTCTGCTTAGCTTGGGCCGAGAGGCTAGATGATGCCGAGGGGTGCCGGCAGTAGAATGTTACACCTCCTCTCATTCCCGTAGATGCAGTAAGAGCCTGCTAAGGGATACCTCGGGAAGATGGACAGCAGCGTCTTTCCGTGTACCCGTACTGCGCCCGCCAACCCGCCTGTAAAGCGTGGTGAGTATGGCAACATTGAGATCCATGAGGGAGGCCTGTGTTCAGTAGTGGATGTTTTACGACTAAGATGATGATGATGATGATAAATGATGCTGTGTGAATTTTCCAGCATTATTTATTTATTATAAAATATACGTATGTACAGCTTCAAGACCGTGCGAAATGTTAGCACTATAGCATGCACCTCCCTAAGGCGGTTCACACACTGCTACGCATCACGCTGCATATTGCGTGAATGCGTCTTCTAACGTTGCTTGTATGTATCTCCGTTTGTATAGAAAACACGCACAGTCCAACACACCTAAAATGCATCAACGTGCGTTCATGCAGATCACGCGCGTAGGTGCGGAGAAACATGCACCCACGCGCGTAGGTGCAGGCGAGACGCAAGGTATGGCACACCGAGCGCAGTGCCGTGCGTGATTTAGGAAGGGCTTGACGTGTCTTTGAAAATGGATCTCGATATCGATCGATTTATATTCGAAATTGAAAATCACCCAGCTATTTGGAATATGAAATGCGATGAATACTGTGACAGAGCACAGAAAGTGAAACAATTGGAGGAAGTAATAAATATGTTTATTGATCAGACATCGGTCGAAGAAAAAATAAAGTACGGTTAGTTGTTTTGAATTTTATTTATTTACTACTTATTGACACATTACAATTATGCACATTGTAGCTAGTTTAAGCATATTTGTTTTGCCACGGCAAAGGGACAATATTATCAAAATAATCTGATAAATTATCATTATTACATGATTTGCTTCTATACAAACATGTAATATGTGTTTTCTCCTAAAGTATGTCATGTGATTCGACGGACGATACGTAATTTTTTTTTTATAAATTTGTAAAAAACATTGACCTAACTTGTTTTATCCTTGGAGGTTGAACCTAGGCAATAAAGCCGAAAATATGGAGCTCTCAGATTTAAAATTAAATTCTCTATAACTTCTTAACTGTTCAATTTTGGGTCACTATTTCTTTTTTACGATGTTTCTAAGGTGCTAAACTACATTTTATGAAGGTCAAATAATTTAAAAATGTATAACCTATAATGTCTGTTTTGAACATTTTTAAGTACTGATCTGAGAGCCCTAGTTGAACCTCTATTATAACTCTGTAACAGCGTTTTGTAGCAAGTTGAAATTTTTGGTATAGCCTTTACAAGTTACAGACAAAATTTTAAAATAAAAATTTAAAAAAATGTCGTAGTATTGTTCGGTTATTTTTCACAAAATCTTTGATATTTTTCAATTCAATTTGAAAGGTTTTTAAAACTGAGCTCTCAATCCACACGCACATTTCAAAGGATACCGACAACGTCAGTAGCGCGAAGCGGCATGCGTCAAAGAAGTCAAAGAAAGCCGCGATACGTGCCAAGCGCCGCACGCCCGCTTTTACCTATGCGACGGCACCGTTGCCAGCTCGAGCGGCCAATGCGCAGGTGACGAGGCGACGTTGCCATTTCTAATGTTATTGTAGGCACCTTCATACTCGTAGAGATGTCTTATGAAACAGTGTAAAATACTTTTTTCGACAAACTGGTCACTTTAACTAAGTCGATTTTCTCAGAAATCGTATATTGTAACATTTTTTTTTTTACTTTAATGTGTTTTTTTCAATCCGAACTATTGGCCGGCCGATTATTTCCGGTAAGCTTGTGCTGACCCTATATAGCCTGGTTTTAAGTATAATTGTATCGATTTAACTAAATATATGTTTTTAGGGTTCCGTACCCAAAGGGTAAAACGGGACCTTATTACTAAGACTCCGCTGTCTGTCTTTCCGTCTGTCATCAGGCTGTATCTCATTAACCGTGATAGTAAGACAGTTGAAATTTTCACAGATTAATTCTGAATATTTATTTTGCCGCTATAACAACAAATACTAAAAAGCAGAATACAATAAATAATTAAGGGTTCCCATACAACAAACGTGTTTTTTTTGCCATTTTTATAAATAATGGTACGGAACCCTTTGTGTTTTTTCTTCATATTTTCTCAAGTCCCAGTAATTTTGAACAAATGACCCATTCAACAATCTTGTTTGTAAATAAGGATGTACCCAGTATCTTCTATAGTCACGATTTCTATTAATTTGACTGTACGAAAACCAAATAGTCACCATTGCTACTTATCCTGAATGAGTTCTACACTAATAACCATTTTGAATATAAAAACTGACGCGACCCTCTGCACTGCCCTAGCGAACAGCTTTGAATGAAATTAGTCAGAGCCGCCGAAATGCAACTACGCGCGTGAGTGCGTGAAAAACCCGCACGATGATGCAGATCTGCACGCGCGTAGGTCCGTCGACACGCAACATGCAGCGTGTTGCGTCGCAATGTGATAACCGCCTAATAGTGTTTAAATTCACTATCGTAGCGCCCCGTTCCAACCTCTTAGTGTCCACAGTGCCCGGGCACATAACTAATTCACGCCAACTTGATGAACTGGCAGGCAGAAATTATGTATTATGACGTCATCTTTCTCGGCGAATTTCCATCTACCTGATGAGCTGACCCGTGTACTTTGCCGCAACGGGGTTAAACTGTTTTGAACTTTAGCCGGGCGAGTTAGGAATTAATATTATATTGAGTCTGTTCACCTTGGGTTAAGATTGCACTCGTTTATATTGTTGCTGGTGAGGCAAAATTAGTTGAGGCATAGCAAGAGAAAGACATTTATTATTTATTAGACACAAGTACATTAAAATGCTGGACTTATTTCTAATTTCTTCTTATAATATTTATCTTAGAGTATCCCCAGATAAAGATTTTAAAAAACATGTGACAAATAGATTTCATGCAGCTCACTCAGCGGGTCAAAGCTCAACACATGGGCTCAGGTACAATGCTAGCAAGAGTGAACTGATGGTTTTTAAGGCGGGATCAAAAACCTATGACACAGTCCCTCCAGTGTCACTTAATAACAGTGAGCTGAAACGAGTGACAAAATTCAAGTACCTGGGCCACTGGGTCACCGAGACACTCACAGATGATTTGGATATGGAAAGGGAGCGGAGTGCTCAGTGCAGTGCGTCGGTAAAAACTACTTTATTTTGGGCCTATTGTCAGTCGTTCTATACTCGTAGCTTATGGGCCTGGCATACGCGAAAGACATGGAACGCCCTGCGCGTCCAATACAAACGCTTACAGGACGCTGATGGGGCTGCCGCGTTTCTGTAGCGCTTCAAGCGTGTTCGCGATCGCGCAAGTAGATGGCTTCGCAGCGATCATGCGCAAGAGAGCTGCCTCACTGGAGCGCAGGGTGCGCGACAGCGCCTGTAAGTTATTGATGGGAGGCTTGATTGTGCTTGTCCCTTCATGGAGCACTGGACGAGGGCATACATTGTGCCTGTTTAGTGTTGTTTGTGTAATATGCGTCTTTCTATAGTGTTCTTTGTTTCTAATTTATCTTAATGTGGACTATGGTTATGTTCTTCATTACCTGTACAATGTCTGAAATAAACTTTAATTTAATTTAAAAAGCAAAATAATGCTATTAATATAACATAGTGAACAACGCCGGGACCGGTCCATACACATAGTTGTGTGAGTCCAATGGGACCTGATTCAGCATTATGCTCCCGCACATAAGGAATGCTAGGGAGCGCTGGTTTTCAACCACATCTAAGTATTTAAGATGATTTATACAGCGTCAGCAACTGGTAAATGCTGTACGAGATGCCGCAGCGCCATACATCTTAGATGGATTAGGCTTGATCCTAAACGATCTTTCAGCTTTCATCATCATTGTTTCAACCGTAAAACGTCCACTACTGAACACATGCCTCCATGGATCTCCATGAGGGGTAGTTGCCATACTCACCATGCTTGGCAGGCGGGTTGGCGACCACAGTTCGGGATGTTGATACACTGAAAGACTTAAAAGATTTAAAATCATTAAATCCTACAGAATTATTTTCCTACAGAAAAGAAAGAATGAGAAGAATGAGGCCTCCTAATACAGGTACTAATACATAAAAGGAGGATTCGATTACTGATATGATCAATTTACTATTGTGAATAAACACTATCTACAGAGGTTCAGGAGAATATCGTCAGGAAACTCTTGGCTTAGTCAGCTAAAGATGTATTGGCAACTCCCTCCTCTAATTAATAGCCTACAAAGTTGAAAGCCGTGAGGGTGCCTGCGGTAGAATGTTACCCCTCCATGCCCGTGGATGCAGTAAGAGCCTGCTAAGGGATTCCTCCGGAAGATGGGCAGCAGCGTCTTTCCGTGTATCAACATCCCGTACAGCGCTCGCCAACCCGCCGGCCAAGCGTAGTGAATGTGGCAATTATCCCTCATGGAGATCCATAATGGAGGCCTGTCTTCAGTACGTTTTACGGCTGAAATGATGTTGAAGTAACATTACAATCTACAAAATTGTATTTTGTTGATAGCTCATAACATTTTGCCACATTTTACATACCACCTCGTCTTTCACCAAACAAATATCCACTGATCCGTACACAGAACGATAAAAGATTTATACTGTATCGGTGTCTTCAATATTCCACATTTACTACTGAATTTGCGGGTGAATCCATTAATTTTGCTGTGTTGCCAGCCCAATGAATCCAAATTTAATATAAAAACCTTTATTACCGGCTCAATAACACACGGTTCGATTTACCGTTCAAACAAAGGGATGCCATATACCGCCGTTCAGGGACCAGCACGATAAAAGGTAATTTTATTCTTAGGAGAACAAGTTCATAAAGTTAAAAATTGTATGTTTCCTCCGACACTTAACCTAGTATCTGAGGTTACTTATTTTTTTTTTAATGCTTACCCTCAGTTTTGTAATCTACACATCCCTTTCATTTGATGCGACACTTGAGTATATTTGAAAACATTCGATTATTCACCCCACTTTCAACCCCCATATCTTGTAAAATTTTTAACCGATTTTGATTATTGATGTTTAAGGATGAACGAGTCGCCCATCTTTCCATACAAACGTGGAAGGATAACTACTCTACTGTTTGACGTTAACCATCCAACACTAAGGATTATATCAATTTATCTCGTCATAATCTATGTTTGTATATACCCCAAACCGTAAAAAAAGTATTTATTTAAAAAATACAAGCTTCTAAACTTTCGTATTTCAACACTGATTTCAGCGCAAATTTGGACGAAACTAAATAATATAAGGAGAAAGATATCTCAAAAATAAAGTTTTTCTATAATATAATAACCCCTGTGATAAAAGTCTATTAACATATTTTTGCGCGTTCGGTTTAGGAATCATTGTGCATTTCATTCTAGCGCGCGTGTAAACACACTATGTCAGGTGAGATAGCATACATTTAGGCCGCGCCCACTGACGACTTTGCCTCCGCGACTAGTTGAGCCTTAAGAACCACCGCCTTTTCCAAACCAGCTTTTATTTAAAAAAAAACCAGTCAAGTGCGAGTCATACTCGCGCACCGAGGGTTCCGTACATATCTGTAGGTATATAAGACCTGATTATTTGATATGAATTTCAATTTGATACCCCTACGCGTTCATGAGAAAAGGGGTAGTAAGTACCAGCGTATAGAGGTAGAATATATAAAAGTGTTGAAAAATATTTATATTAAATAACTTTAGATTCGGTTGTGAACACTATATGCAATATTTACGGGATAATAGTCATTTATCGGTAATAATAATTACAAGTAATTTTTATACATTTTACATAATTGGATTTGATTTTACACATTTTAACTATTTGACATTATTCATCATTCTATAATAATCTTTCTATAATCTTTATTTAGATTATAGAAAGATAAGGATTAAAAATAATAAAAAACAGAAATACAAAATCATAATAGAAAATAAATAATAATAAATAAATAAATAATAAATAATGCTAGACAATTCACACAGCATCACCTAGCCCCAAGCTAAGCAGAGCTTGTGTTATGGGTACTAGATGACTGATATACTTAATACAATATACTACATAGATAGATATTTTTATAATAATAACAAAAGTAGATACAATAAAAAAAATATTATTAAAAAAAAATTCATTCCTTATGAGCTACTTATGATATTTACCATGATTTAAGTTTCTTAAAAACTCAAAAAGACTCAAATCATGCTAAATGTCCCGCAAATATTGCATTATTAATATTAGGTCAGTAGGACTGCTGTCCACGCCCACTGCTGGACATAGGCCTCCTTCATACATCTCCAAGATCATAAGGGGATTGCTGCCATACTCGCCACGCTTGGCAGGCGGGTTGGCGAGCGCAGTACGGGATATCGATACACGGAAAGTCGCTGCTCCCCATCATCCGGAGGTTTCCCTTAGCAGACTCTAACTGCATCCACGGGCAACAGAGGAAGGGTAACATTCTAGTGCCAGCACCCTACGGTAAGGAAATTAGACTTAAAACTAGAGAGATTGTTTTAATTTTACTGTTAAGTAGATTTTTAAACTTTTGGTGATTTCTAAAAAGCTATGCTAATTCTCTAATTAGCATAGCTTTTTAAAAATCATCAAAAGCTTAAAAAATCTACTTAAGTTCCGCAGACAAGAGATGGCGCTGTCAAGGTTCTCCAACAAATATAAGCCGCCTTTAACACAAATATTTATGGCACGGAAGCTCTTGGTGCGCAAGTCGACTCCCACTTGGCCAGTTTTATTTTTGTTGAAATAATGAAGAAAACTCAGAAAACGATTAATGTATTAACACGTTCCCACAAACAATAATCTGCCGAGGGCTCGGTGTCCAATTTTCCGCGGTTTTGACACTGCAATATCTATTCATGAGTTTCGGAGACATGTACAATACATACGACTAGCAGTTGTGTGAAAATGGACTTTATTACATGGCGATACGGTGGCGTGATGAACTCTCGTTGATGTGAATTATACCTTTGCTAGTGGTTAGGGTTGGCCGCAGTTTTGGACAACTTTAAGTGGCAAGGACCAGTTTCTAACTAACGTGTTACGTAACGTTGACGTTCTACGATTTTTTGAAAATAAAACTTATAGAACTCATAAATAAAAATATTTTAAAATAAGTAGATTAAATATAACTGGCCAGTTTCTCATGCAAAAAATCTTTTTTTCGCAATACTTTCTGAGTGGCCTGGAAGTGCCGTGATTTGACTATTTTTCAGTGATAGGCTCTTTTTGATCGACTAAAAAAGAAGGCTTTGTAAGACGTTTCTATTTATTTTCATTCTTCGTTACCTTTGTTAAGTTTTTGAAGCGATTGGAAAAATCTATGCTGAGGGAACTCCTTAAATGTTTTAGACATACATTTTTTGCTATCTATTATGTGAGTAAAATGAAACGGATGAAGAAGACCACAGATAGGCATCGAAACTCTTCAATGTTAAAAATTCACAGATTTAATAATCATTTTAATGCTGAACAATTCACACAGCATCATCAAGCCCCAAGCTAAGCAGAGCTTTTGTTATGGGTACAAGATGATTAAATACATTATACTACATAGATAGATTTTTTTATTATATATAGAGAAACATCCAGATCAGCCGTAACAAATATCTGCAGATCATACAGACATCTGTTCCGAGGCGGGAATCGAACCTCTAAATAGTAAAATATATTTATTACATTAAATATAATTATTTATTATATTATAATCACAGGCAGTATTTTTGGATGGTTATATAATCACAATTGTCTAATTATCCGTGTTTTCGCAAAATCTCTAGAATATTTTCGCGATAATTTGAATTATCAAATCATCCTACGAAATATTATATACGAATACATACCGATTGATATTTTCCGATCAAATAATTAAATATTTTTCAATTACCGAGGCAGCCCTATGACATCTTTTTTAAGCCATGACGTGACAGAAAGCGTGTTCATGCAAATTTCACAGTTACAAATTCAGTTTTCTATGACTATAAAATAGTTCTAAATCATAGCTGTCGCAGCGAAATAACTTTGCTGAAAGTAGGGAAACGCACGCCATTTTGTAAATGACAGAGATGAATCGCCTCTTCTGGCGGGAAATTGAAACGTAACGCGATCCAAATACCATTACTAAACATATTTTTCTCACAAATATGAAATGGTATATTGGCACTTTTAGAAATATAGGCTGCTATCGACGGCGTCACTAACCTTTTATCTGGAGAAACCTCACGTATGTCGGGTCCATAGGTTGATGATGAGTCATGATTTCTCTCCGGGGGATTGCTTGACACCAGGCAAGATGTGATCAAACGCAAGCTTATAAAAAAAAATGTCGTCTTTCTTCTTCTTATGAAGACACATTTCTATTGGCAAAAGGAGAACGAGGTTTTTTATCATTTCAGCATAAGTTTATGTTACAATCAAGTTATAATTTACCATTATGTAACCTCATTGTTTAAAGTGGTTGTGACGTGTTTTGTACGTTAAATAAATAAATAAGGTCTTTTGTCCTCGTCCACTGCTGGATCTAGGCCTCCTTCATGGATCTTCCAGATCATGAGGGGTTTGTTGCCATACTCAACACGCTTGTCAGGTGAGTTGGCGAGCGCAGTACGGGATGTTGACATAAAAAGACGCTGCTGCCCATCCTACGAAGGACGATCCGTGGATGCAGAGAGAGCGAGGTTAGTAAGAAAGATTTTCACACGAGCTACGTGGACGGTGGCACCCATGGAATGTCAGAGTGACGCCTTCAGTCTTCTCAAAAGAAAAAAAGTCGTGTTTTTGAAGTACCCTCAATATTGTGTCGACTTAACTTTGGAAAACTTGCTAGAAATCCAAAAAACAAATAAAAGAAATAGAACCAATAATATTTTTGAACAACATTTACTTCAGTACCGCAGGCTGATTACGTATCTTGCGACAGGTTTGCATTAGGCGTATATCTCCCGCTCATCGCTGTCAAACGTAAATGTTTTAAACTCCGACAAAAAGAGGGGTGTAATAAGTTTGACCACTATGTGTGTGTGCGCCTGTGTGTCTGTGTGTCTGTCTGTGGCACCGTAGCTCTTAAACGAGTGGACCGATTTGCATGCAGTTTTTTTTATTTGAAAGAAGGTTTTCTGGCGGTGGTTCTTAAATATGTTTTATCAAATTTGGCAAAGAAATTTACAAGATATGGGGGGCGAAAGAGGGGACGAATAATCAAATATATCCAAGTATATGTATATTATTACATTGCATACAAATTATATTGCGAGATTTACGCCTGTTGTAGAGATGATCGCGAGATATAAGCCCGTTGCAAACCTGTCGCGAGATACGTAGTCGCAACAGTTTGTTTCTCACGATTTCAATCATATAAGTTATTTATTCATCTCCCATACAAAACCTTAGAGATATCGTAATCCTTACGCGAATTGCCGCATCTGTGGATTTGTTTTTATATTATCGGTTTATATATATAACTTTTTGTCTATTTTATTTTACTTGTTGAAATAGTGTGAACAGGATCCTGAGTTAATAATTAGAGCTTTTTTAATACATTTTGAAAGAAAACCTTTCTGTCGCTTTAGCTATTTTTATTTGTACTTAACTACGGCAATTCTTCGCAATGAACCTGTAAATAATCAGCGTTGTCATTATTGAATAATTAGCTGTTAAAGTGAAAACTTTTCAAAAATCCATAGAAGAAAGTTAAAGCAGAAAGGTCAAACTTTCACGGTCTTTTCTTAAATGAAAATCAACGAATCCAAGAAAATCGTCTAACTAAAATTGTTACTTGAGGTGGTGAGTGAGAATCACCTTTTTTGGGTTAGTACACATATTTTAACGCAGGGTGTAAAATTTTGTAAAATTTGGTTTCTAATTTTATCCACCAGTAAAAGCAGTGGGGGTACTGGCAGTAGAATGTTACCCCTCTTCTCATGCCCGTGGATGCAGTAAGAACCTGCCAAGATATACCTCCGGAAGATGGGCAGCAGCGTCTTTGCGTGTCTCAACATCCCGTACTAACCAACCCGCCTGCCAAGCGTGGTAGAATGGCAACTACCCCTAATTGAGATCCATGAGAGGCCTGTTTTCAGTAGTGGTGTTCGTTTTACGGCTGAAATCATGATGATGATGAAAAGCAGTAGCCCTCGACATGTATGTAGGAGTAGGTAGTAACCTATTGATCTATCCAATTAAGTAACACATCAACCAATAGAGAAAAACGCTGCTCAGAATAGTCAATTTATATAAGAAGAACAAAAGACATTTAAATTGAATAAAGCGCATAATTGAATTCGTTCGCTTCAGAAAACTTTTGTTCCAAGTGAAGGAAAAGCGAACAAGAAACCTCACTCTTTCACTTTTATATTTTACCTCTATTGTTACAATTTCTGTCTTAGTATTATGCTTAATTTAATGTCCGCAAGGATATTGGATACTATGGATATCGCAAGATGACATTATTTATTATCGTGATCGAACCGAGCAACACTCAGCCAAGGGTCAATATCATTCAAATAATCATCTATGGAATAATAAGCTTTTTCTGTGAGATTTTGTTTTATAAAAAAGCTTAAACCTATCGATAGTTCAATCGCCTCAGGGGGAAATTTATTATAGAAGCGCACACAGTCTCCCATAAATGATTTATTTACTTTCTGGAGTCTAAATTTAGGTATGTACAGCACACACAGTTTCCTAGTATGGCAACTAACCCTCATGGAGATCCATGATGGAGGCCTATGTTCGGTATTGCACTTTTTACGGCTGAAATGATTAGTTGTCGCAAAAATGTCGTTTCGCTGGAGCGAAAAAATAACTTTTGTAGTAGGTCGTTCATCTTGCAAAACACCACTCACTTACGAGTATATACTGTACTCGAGCAAAGTGCGAACGATTTTTGGGCAGTAGCGAGTATTTTAGTAACTAAATTTCTCGCTTCTCGACTAAAAGAGACAGAAAAGAGACTAAGCTAAAACTATGTAATAATGTATATGTATGCAATAAATGAATAAAATACTAGCCTAATCAATAAATTAATAATAAATACCGCCGTGGGGTGCCGGCAGTAGAATGATACCCCTCCTCTCATGCCCATGGATGCAGTAAGAGCCTGCTAAGGGATACCTCCGGAAGATGTGCAGCAGCGTCTATCCGTGTATCAACATTCCAAACTGCGCTCACCAACCCGCCTGCCAAGCGTGGTGGCAACTACCCCTCATGGAGATCCATGAGGGAGGCCTGGATGGCCTGGAGGATGACTAGCCTAATGCGAACAAGCCTTAAAAGCTGTTACACATATTGCTGCACTAAAGAGGTAGATACCACGGTATTAGCGATGAAGGAAGACATCACGGCGCACAGCGCTCTTATCGTACTTTACAACCTATAAACCAACTCAATACGTCACACAAAGTGGCTGGGGCGCCGCAAAATGACAATTTAACTGCCGTGTGGATCCTATCTAATGTGTTATTTTGGTTGAGGAACTTTGTATGGAGCCCAGGGGTGCCGGTTGTAAAATATTCCCTCTCCTCTCTTGCCGTGGATGCAGTAAGAACCTTGAATGTAGCTTTAATCATGAACGTTCTAGGAGAACTATAAGGGTGGAGCTATTTTTTTTTAGTTTTGGAGAAATAGTCGCTCTAGTAAGTGATAAGGTTTCCCAAAAATACCGGAATACTTTTTAACCGTAAACTCAATTAATTCGTGTTAATCACAGAGCTGCATAATAACTAATTATGTTTTGGTAAATGTAAAAAAATATACACGAACTTCTAAAAAAAGGTCTACAGTTGACTTACAGAACCCTACATAGCGCGTGACCCGACACGCACTGGCCTTATCTAATATTCCGACGTTTCAACCGGATTGCACCTGGTCGTAGTTCCGGGAAGACTGACGTGCTGACTGGCGTGGACTCAGGACCCAATCACTGGATCGAACTCTACAATTCCAAGATTATTTCCAACGAGAGGCACTACTACAAGAAAATGGTTCGGAAAGCAATTGAAATTAAGAAATATCCTTATTTTAATTGTGAAGACGGCTTCAGACTCTCTTTGTCGTGGAATCCAGTGATAGCCTTGTGTACTCGGCGTGTGAATGCACCAATTTGTGCTGATATAGCTTGTGCGGTGTGCTGTCTTAGTGTAAACTGGCCTTAAATCTCTAATTTTTAATTATGAAGACCAAGTAAGAGTAGTCTGAAAAGACACCTTTGTTTTTTTGTGGTTAACTTCAGCACGCTAGTCTTCCCGGGACCACGACCAGGTGCAATCCGGTCAAACAATTGGGATAGAAATAAAGTTAATTACGCGATAAATACCCGATAGTCAAATATAGTTATAAAGTGCTGTGATCGCAAACTGTTAAGAAAAACTCAATAGGGTATTGCAGATTATTGACACATCCAAACTTTGGTGGTAGAAAATATAGTTGCCTTTAGGTATTCTACCTCTCTGGTTAAAGTCAAGACAATAAGTGTTTATTCAATACAACAAAAAGCTACATAGGATAGTCAGTTTACAAATAAAAACAAAACACAATGAAATTGAATAGAGATTATTAGAATAGATTATTTCTTATCGTGTTCGAACCGAGCAACACTTGGCCAAGGGTCAATATCATTCAAATAACCATCTATGGCGTATCTATATGCCGTAGGGTGCCGGCAGTAGAATGTTCATGTGAACTCTCTCTCTTGCCCGCGGATGCAGTAAAAGCCTGCTAAGGGATACCTCCGGATCCGGATATGTGTAAACCTTTGTTGGGTATCCTATTATAATAAATAAATAAAGATGGGCAGCAGCGTCTATCCGTGTATCAACATCCCGTACTGCGCTCGCCAATCCGCCTGCCAAGCGTGGTGAGAATGGCAACTACCCCTCATGGAGATCCATGAGGGAGGCCTGTGTTCATCAGTGGACGTTTTATGGCTGAAATGATGATGAAAGCGCTGACCTCAGTGTCATTTACTCGAGATAATGATATTGATTTTCAAACCTTACACTTTCACCCATTCAGAGAGTTAGATCTTCTTATAATTGGTAATGTTCTGAACACGATCTTAAATATTGTTTTATGTGTAAAGTTTCGTAATAACGCAAGATTCATTGGGTAGACAATGAATTAAAAGATCATTAAATATATAAACTTTACTTAATGAGTACTAGCGCCCCGCCACGGCTTCGCACGGATGCAATGCTGATACTAAATAACCTACAGAATATTCTTTTTTGTAGACCTTTTTAAGGTGTACAATACTGTAGTACATTATTTTGACCTATCTCGTAGGGTTCAGCCAGCGTTTGCAATGTGAGCACAGAAAATGTGTTTATTTACGACTTAACATTAGAAACCTCCAAAATGATCAGTATTTCTCTACTACATTATGCATGTGTTATACATATAAACCTTCCTGTTGAATCAATGAATCACAGTTTTAAAGAGCTAATATAGGGACAGACAGTGGGAAGCACCTTTTTTATACTATATATTGATAATGATACGCGAGCTGCTGTCGAGTGTAAGTTTTGCATACAAACTTTTGTTAAGTATGCGTTATATTTGTTTTGTGAGTTATTCTGAGACGTTAAGAACAACATAAAAATACGTAAATCTTTGAATCTTAATTTTGTATAATAAAGTTTTATATATGAATATTAAACACACATACAATTCAAGGCATTTTCCCTGTAACCGCATATGAAAATAAGATACGCAATAAAATTAGAATAGCTGATTAACTATTATACAAAAATGATTTTACCTATTTTATCTATCTGGACTTTTGGGGAAAGGGAAAAGACCACGAGAACGAAGCCGTACCACTCTCGAGGGAAGTTTCACATTCGCGAGAAGCGAGAAGAGTATTTACCTCTTCCATATAAATAATGCTGGACTATTCATACAGCATCACTAGCCCGATGCTCAGCAGAGCTTGTGTTATGGGTACCAGATTACTGATATACTTAATACATTATGCATAGATTTTTTTTATTATACAAGGATAAACGTACAGAACACCTGAACAAATATGTATCTGTAAATCATACAGACTTTTGTCCCGAGGCGGGAGTGGAACCCGCAACCTCTTGCGTCGCAGGCGGACCTAAGACCACTGCACCACAGGGGTCATGATATAACATTTTATGTTTAAAATTTTTCGTGTTTTATACTTCAAAATGGTAGTTGGTTTACATAATAAATAACTATTACACCAGAAGAAAAACTCAAAAACAGCTATATTAAAACCTAGAGTTTCACTTTAAAGGTGAATGCGATATATGCCACTAAACTTTCTGGACATATACATCTACTAGCCACCCGCTCCTGCTTTGCACAGATATTATACGAACGAACATCAGTCATTTGACGAGCTCTGTGGCGCAGCGGGCGAAGGTCCGCCTGCGACGCAAGGGGTTGCGGGTTCGATTCCCGCCTCGGGACAAATGTCTGCACGATCTGCAGATATTTGTTCGGGGTGTTCTGGGTGTTTATCTATATATAATAAAAATATCTATCCATGTAGTATAATGTATTATGTATATCAGTCATCTAGCACCCATAACACAAGCTCTGCTTAGCTTGGGGCTAGATGATGCTGTGTGATTTGTCCAGCATTATTTATTTATTTATTTATTATTTATTTATTTATCTTGTATGAAAGGTATTTTCCGTCTTATTCGAATTCATAAAACTAATGTTGTAGTTCAGTTCGGAGAAAACAAACCAATTATGAACAAAACGTTCCTAATAATATAGAACAGTAAATTGCCAATATTTGCCGCGCCACAAGTGGCTAATAAAATACTCAAAATGGGACTAGTATTGTGGCAACAATCGTTGCGGTATCCAATCTCATGGCCGCAATAGCACACTAACGTGATAAACGGTATCCACATTTTGGATGTTGTTGAACTGGATAAACTAAATAAAAATAAGGCTAGCGCTTAAGAAAGCAACCCTCGTACAATATAATGTGTACCAGCACATTGATCTTGTCTAAGTAAATCATATTGTTACAAGAAGTAGTAGTAGTTATTTAAACTATAAAAAATACGTGAACATACGGTTCATGTATTTTTTGGTTTACTGAAGGTTTTTAGGATGTTTTGTTTGCTTGTATATTTGCGTATGTATTTTTGTATACTGACGCGCGCCGTCTTTTATTTTGATTATTTTATATTTTTCCATCCAAAGGTGGTCTTAATATAATATAAATATAGTATTAAAGGTCACAGTTGCCGCGGTGCTGGCAGTTGAATGTTACTCCTACTCTCATGCCCGTGGATGCAGTAAGAGCCCGATAAGGGTTACCTCCATAAGATGGGCAACAGCGTGTTTCCGTGTCTCACCATCGCGTACTACGACATCTCGATCCTTCGCAGACTCCTACCATCCTCTGTCGAAGGTGACGAGAACATCCCGCCAACGCTTTCTCGGCCGGCCGGTTATCAATTACGCTTGAGTAAATGCAGTAGGTTGAAACCTGCTTCTATAATCTCCAAACAAAGCCACATGCGGAAGCCAGCAGTCAATAAAGCATGACGGATGTGACGAACCGCCCGAGCGTTCCGCCTTTATTGCGCTTCGCTCGTCCACTTGTGGTTATGGACTGTGCACACTGACTCTGTTTTTGTCTCGTTATGTCTCGATAGTTAAGTTGGAAGCGACTGTGTTAGACGACTTTATATAGAATATTACTTACATAATCATCATTTCAGCCATAGGACGTCCACTGTTAGACATAGGCCTCCCTCATGAACTTCCATGTATTGAAAGAAAGAAGGAAAGAAAAAACATTTAGGCTTGCCCAGCACCTATACCATCCTCTCAGCTTAGTCAGCTATTATTCAGAGGAAAGGGTCAATACGCCTGAAGCTAACTAAGCCGCGGGTTTCCTCACGATGTTTCCTTCACCGTTAAAGCACGTGTTAAGTGTGCACATACATTTTTCAAGAAAGAAAAATTCATTGGTGCACTGCCGGTATCGAACCCACGACCTTCGGATTAAAAGTCGGGGGTACAAACCACTCGGCCAACACAGCTTTTAACATAAGATGTAAGTTTAATAAACATAAATAAGTACTAAAGGAGGACATGGCGATTAGCAACTAATCATAATACCCGAATCGGTAGCAAACTTGATAAACTTAATTAGACTGAATAATTAAACAAACAATTGTATTTTATGGACACTTAGAAAATATATAATTCGGTTCGAAGGTAACCGAAGGCCAAGACCTCGACCATCACGATTAAATTATAATTTAAGCTTACGCTTGAAAGCATTGATGGCAGCGGCTGGAAGCGGCCTGCATCCCCTGTCGACCTGCAAGGTATTGCTAGGTCGTCCGCTCATCTTGTAGGTGGACGTCCTACGCTGCACTTGTGGGTCCGCGGCCTTCACTCCAGAACTTTCCGGGCCCATCTTTAATAATACTTTAATTTATAAAAAAAAACCAACGATAAAATTCTTGACTTGTTACTGAAAATACTTAAACTTATACTCGCCTATTATATTTGAGTATTTCCGTCGATTTATCATTGATACCATCATCAGAATAGGATGTAAAAAGCATCAAACGTATAAAAAAACCAATCGATAATTTAAATTTAGGGCAAGAGCAACTATGCCTTGAGGGACTCCAGTTCTGCTCTTATAGTTTTATCTCTCATGGATCTCATAATCATAATCAAGTTTTGAAACAAATGGACCACCTCTGAAACATTTATTTATTTGTTTGTTTATTTATTTATTTATACATTCATTCATTAATTCATTCTTTCATTCATTCATTCATTTATTTATTTATTTAACTTTAATTAAAACATGCCTTACCTTACATACCTTATAAAAAGAATAATCATAATCCATTCATAATTAGCGGAGTAATCGAGAGTATCCAAGAGCGAGTCGGGCTCGCTCGCGAAGGGTTCCGTACCATAAGTCTGTGAATATTTCAAGCTTCTACCTTTTGCCGTTATTAATCTTCAGCAAAAAAGGCATTAAAATCACGTCTGGATTATGAGGACAATCGTGGTTATATACCATATATTTCTTTTATATAACCCTTTAATATTTTTTTTTATTCTGTTTAGTATTTGTTGTTATTGCGGCATCAGAAATACATCATCTGTGAAAATTTCAACTGTCTAGCTACCACGCTTCACTAGATACAGCCTGGTGACAGACAGACAGACGGACAGCGGAGTCTTAGTAAGGTCCCATTTTTACCCTTTGGGTACAGAACCCTAAAAACTAACAGTCGTATTGGGAACCTCCTCTTTTTTAAGTTTGCTAAAAACTAAGAAAAAATACTAACGAAGGTGTTAGTCCCACTTTAAGGCAATATACCAAAGACCACGTTTTTTTCTCTCCGCCACTTTCTAGTACGAATGAGTGTACAAACAACTATATAACTTTATTAGAATTTTTCTTGTTTTACCAACATTCACGCCGTGGGGTGTCGGCAGTAGAATGCTCCTCTCATGCCCGCGGATGCAGTAAGAGCCTGCTAAGGGATACCTCCGGAAGATGGGCAGCAGCGTCTTTCCGTGTATCAACATTCCGAACTGCGCTCGCCAACCCGCCTGCCAAGCGTGGCGAGTATGGCAACTACTCCTCATGGAGATCCATGAGGGAGGCATGTGTTCAGTAGTGGACGTTTTACGGCTGAAATGTTGACCAACATTCAACTGTAGTCAGAAGCCCAACACTACACCAAGATAAAACCAGAACACCATATGTGCATTGTACTTTACGTGCCTATCCACGGCCCCAGCATTGGATAGATATAGACCATTTCAATGATATATGGTAGGTACGATCTCGCCATACTGAAAATTGCCGCCCGTAGCCGAAAAACTTTCTTATTTTCTATTGAAATAGCCCTTTTAGGATCTAACGGCCCGTATTCTGAAGTTTAGGCTATTAACTAAGCAACTTTAGATGGGACGCTGCTCCCAGCTGTTTTGTACTTGAAAACGTATTTGGGTAGTTAAGGTGGTATACATCTGTGGCTCTTTCAACCACCGATCGTAAATAAATAAGACCCAAAATAAAAGGATAATATAAGGCGTACAAAATACAAATACAAAATTGTTTCATTCATTCATTTCAGCCGTTATACCTCAACTACTGAACACAGACCTCATGATTTCCATGAAGGGTTGTTGCCATACTCACCACGCTTGGCAGGCGGGTTGGCGAGCGCTGTATGAGATGTTGATACACGGAAAGACGCTGCTGCCCATCTTCCGAGGTGTCCCTTAGCAGGCTCTAACTGCATCCACGGGCATGATTGGCAAAATTGTTTATTGCAAAATAATTATAAAAACATAATTATAAAAATTGGGTTTCTCAAAAACAGTTTTTCTTCGTAATTTTCAACAAAATATCTTAAAAATTACAATCTTTGCCATATAAAGCATGAGTTCGATACTGCCCAGGACTAATAGATTTTTCTTAATATGTACACGTGCCTTTACGATAAGGAAAACGTCGTGGAGGAAACCCGCGACTTAGTTAGCTTCAGACGTACTTGTTATTTTCTCCGACCAATAGCTGACTAAGTTAAGAGGATGTTATAGGTGCTGGGCAAGCCTATCTTTCTAACAATGTCCCAAGCGCTGCAGCGTCCCGTACATCACTAACTACTTGCTGACGCTGTATAAATAATCTACAATGGCTTTAAAGGCAAGTTTTATCATAAATAAATAAGTTTGTTTAAGTTCGGTTCTTTATTCAGCCGTAAAACGTCCACTACTGAACACAGACCTCCCTCATGGATACTCAGCACGCTTGAAAATACATAAGTTTTTTTTTTTTTTGTAAATATATAAGTTTGTTTAAGTTATAATGCTACAAATATACCCCTTACAGATAAGTGTTTGAATAGTTTAAAGGGCTAAAGATTAAAAATAGCTTTTGTCTCATGGAATTGTTATTGTGTTCAAATTGTATGCCAGTGGTCAGGTTGGGGTTGGTTTGCCAGATTCGTGATTGATTAACGTGGTCTCTATATTCGGAAGCTATGCTCTGTGGTGCTGCGGGCGAAGGTCCGCCTGCGATGCAAGAGGTTACGAGTTTGATTCCCGCCTCAGGGCAAATGCCTGTTCGATCTGCAGATATTTGTTCAGGGTTTTCTGGATGTTTTTCTATATAATGTTTTAAGTATATTATGTCTTCTATTACCCATAACACAAGCTCAGTTTAGCTTGGGGCTAGACGAAGCTGTGTTAATTTGTCCACCATATTTTAATAAATTACCGGATAAGTCAACCACTTGGGACGTAACCCAATAGAAGGGCTGAAGTCGGCACAACCACTGAAGTATTACAACAAAAGCGGTAACTTAACTCTACTGTTTAGTCTGTAGCCTGTATTTACTTCAAAGACAAAGTCAATGGTGTCGATTTTGTTTTACACTTCCTAAACATAATTATAATTAGAGAAATGACGTTTTGAAATTAAAAGCTGACAACGTAAAAATGGCTCTGGTGTAAAAATTAATAAATACATATTTGATCCGATTTTTGATCAAATGTACCAAAAAGCTGACAGCGTAAACATGGCTCTGGTGTAAAAATTAATAAATATTTGATTCGATTTTTGATTGAATGGACCAAAAAGCTACTTTGTAGAGTCAATTTACAAAAGAAAACCAAACACATTTTAATTTAATAAATCACATACAATTTTATTAGGAGTGAAAAAGAAAGCTGAGAATGCACTCTTTTTATAGCAGCACCGCGTTTATCGGACTTCAATAGTGACGCGGACTCTTTAACGGCTGTAAACTGTCATTTTTGACATTACTGACAAGTTAGCAAACAATTTTAAAAACAAATGTCATTTTTGACGTTTGCTATCATGACTGACTATTGTAGTGCTTTTTAGCGTGTTAATAAACATCACAATCGGTCATAACTGGTTTGGTGGCTATTAAAGTAAGGAAGTTCCTAACCTATCCTGTCCTAGTGTTACGTAGAGGAAAATTTCTTCCTTACTCCCCACATTATTTTATACGGAATTTTTATTATAGTTACTAAACTTATATACGTTCAACAAGCTCTTTTGGAATTGTCCTAAGCCTATTCGGGCCCTCATACCTTAAATCTATATGTGGGTACGTCTTACAGTAACAACTGATAGATTATTTTTTATTTTTTATTATTATATTTTTTATAAATTTTACAATACTACATAATATTACTACATGCCAAAAAAAGCAGAACTGTGTAAAACCAATTGCAAAAAGCCAATAAAGAAGAAGAGGAAAGACTGATAGTAGATAGTTACTAAATAGTAGGTACATCATAGTACGAATAAAAAACAAGAATAATCCATTGTGTGAAAATAAAGCGTAGGAAACTGTATAGAGTAGAAAACTACCTCATTTACTTGTTTTATCAGTATGACGGTTCAGAAATTCTGGTGTGACAGAGCAGTGTGGCGGTTAGTCGGTCGCGCAAGGAGCTAATATTTTGCGGCTGTAAATTATCTTGCATGTCGCTAGTGAAAACACCTGTAGCATGAAACAACAGCACCAGAGCGCTGAAACCTGAGCTGTCTCGTTTAGCAGCCGACACAATGACGTCATGACTCCTCATTACCAGGCTTCGAGAGATACCTGCCTAGGGAGCTGCATTAACGATTATTTATGGGCCTTCGTGGCTAAGTTGCGACTGATACGCATGAGGTAGCGGTTTGATCCACATACAAAATGTGGATTTTTCTGCATATATTTGCTTCTTTCCGGATGTTTTCTATTTATTGTAGAAGAATAAGAAGAACAAGGAAACATTTATTAATCCTTTTAATTTTTTTTACCTTAAGACGAAAGAGTGTATTCTTCGGCCCCGCCGGCGGGACCGGTTATTGAATGTGTGCCTAGCAGTTAATGTGGGACGGGTTGACGTCACCTCCGGGTTAGCGGCGGTGAGCTCGTCAACGGGCAAGCCGGAACGTGTCTCGGTCGACGGAGGAAAGAACTCGTGGGCAATGGCTCTATCGGGTAGTCGGAGGGTAATCCCGAGATTAACGGATTTGGGTGTTCCGCCACCACTTCATAAAAACGCTTTGAAGCAGTTTTAATAAAGTTTTAATCCTCTATACATACATCAGGTATAAATTTATATAAAAAAATGGTCAAGTTTGTGGACCAAAAGGTCCTAACTCAGCATAATGTTAATCCTTAAAAATAAGGATCAACACTGGTTTTCAGGTAGGACGTTTGGAATGATGGGTATGTTATGTATGTTTTTTTAATGTATACCATTAACGTAGTTAGGTATACTTTTTGTAATATATAGATAGCTCTGTATATAGTGACAGCATTATTAATTCCGTGGGGTGCTGACAGTTGAATGTTACCCCTCCTCTCATGCCCGTGGATGCAGTAAGAGCCTGCTAAGGGATACCTCCGGAAGATGAGCAGCAGCGTCTTTCCGTGTATCAACATCCCGCACTGCGCTCCCCAACCCGCCTGCCAAGCATGGTGAGTATGGCAACTAACCCTCATGGAGATCCAAGAGGGAGTCCTGTATTCAGTAGTGGACGTGTTACGGCTAAAACGAACGGCTGAGATGGTGATTAATAGTTAAGTCTTATTATCTTCTGCATTACTATTTTTGTAAGCATCTTGCATATTTCAACTTCATGTAGCTAGAAAACACCTTTTGCATGAATCTGTCTTGTTTATCAGCCGATACAATCAGGGAGCTCCTCATCGCTTTGAGCTAGACTTGCCTAGGGAGCTGTATTAATTCGGTGGTTCCCAGATTTGCTGCTTTAAATCTATGTATCCTACTTATGTCCTACTTAACATATAAAAGTGAAAGTAAGAATGTATGTATGTATGTTCCCTTTTCAAGTCAAAACCGCTGAACCGATTTGGATTAATTTTAGTATAGGACTACTCCTATACTAAAATATACGATAAGTAGCTTGTCTCCATGGTCTAATCTACATTGGACCATGGAGACAGGCTACTTTTTGTTGCGTAAATTAGTAGTTGTAGGGTATTCATTTTGTAAAAACGGGAATTACTCACGTAGTATTGTAACGTCGAAGATTATTCCGACACGTTACGATTTTTCAAGAAAATCATCATCATGGGATTGAATGCCCGTCCGCGCGTGGGGCCGACACGACACTGGCGCTGGCAGCGGCGCGTGCCGCGCGAGCTTCGTAACGTTCGGCGCGACTGGAGGGGCGCGGTCGGCGTGGCGGTTGATGTGCTTGCGCTGTTGCAGGCGTCGTTGTTGGAGCAGTGGCGCTGGCATATGTGTCCGGTGCAGGTTCATCGTCACTACTCGCCGCCTTAGTGCTTGAATGGCCAACCGACCTTAGAGTAAATTTTACAGTAAAGGTTTTTTTTCGTTTGTAATGATCAAACGACGATCAAATGTCATGATCAAATGACTAAACCTAACAGATGGAGCTCCATCTGTTAGGTTTAGTAGAAAACTCTTTTTGTTTTGTTACTGAAAACGGCTCATTACAAACGAAAAAAACCTTTACTGTAAAATTTACTCTAAGATCGGTTGGCCATTCAAGCACTAAGGCGGCGTACTGTCGTCTCGACTAAATGTCGATGAACAGAACACGCTTACTGCATCTCCATTAGATGTGGAAGGCCCACCTTGCGTGTCGCTCTCATACAGGTTGAGGCAAGGATTCCATGCTGAAGGCACTAACCATCTCTGACCCCTGTTGAAGTTGCTGGTTCTCCCAATCTCGATGGCTTCGCGGATCTTTGAAAAATTGAAGAGAAGTAGTAGTAGTTAGAAGATGTGGTAGTAGGTAGTTGAGTCTGGGCGGTACAAAGTTCGCCGGGACATTTTGTTAATTTATAAAATTGAACTTTGATATGTTAATAAGGAGATAGGATATTTTATAATATATATAATTATATATATATACAATAAAACAAATAATGCTAGATTATACGAAGAGCATAAAAAGGATTTGTTTACCTACTGGGTGGAATAATTCTTTAAAAATATATTCTCGCCCAGCGGTAGGTGCTGGCTATGATAGTTCAAAGGGGTTTTCATGGAATACGCAAATGGGAGATTCAAAATCAAGAGGCCAGGTGAAGATGGAATCAGTTTCGTGCTAATTAGGCAAAGTACATACCCCGTAATGTTTCTTCTACTGGTGCTAGCTTGAGCTGGCTGGTCGCAGTCTCCAGATGTTCAGGATGGATTCCATTCACGCACATATAAGTCTGTAGGAGGCCTCCTTTCACTTCACCGGTTGTGGTCGCGCCCACATGAATGCCCCGTTTATCCTTACGCAAGCACTAGAATCCCTATAAAGGGATTGCAATGCTCGTATAAGGACACTGCTCACACCGTTCATGGACAATGCTGACCACAATTCATTTCTCACCACTCTATCATAGGCCTTTTCTAGATCCACGAACGCGCAATAGACCTTCTTGTTTTTAGCCAAACACTTTTCGGCTATGCACCGCAAGGAAAATACCTGATCCGTACATCCCATTCCCTTTCTAAATCCCGCTTGTGCATCCCATACTTTTTCGTCTGTTTCATTCACAACTCTTTCAATCAATACTTTTGCATACAATTTACCGACGACGCTGAGAAGGCTTATACCACGGTAATTTATGCAGTCCTGCCGTGACCCTTTTCCCTTATACAATATATATTATATATATTATTATTCACACATAGTTTATATTTATTATGTATATATGTAAGTTTATATATTACGTTTGTAATATTTTATGTAGGTATATACGTCTTGATATTATATAATTTCATTATTCCAGCCGTAAAAAGTCCACTACTGAACAGGCCTCCCTCATGGATCTCCATGAGGGGTAGTTTCCATACTCACCACGCTAGGCAGGCGGGTTGGCGAGCGCAGTACGGGATGTTGATACAAGGAAAGACGCTGCTGCCCATCTTCCGGAAATATCCCTTAGCAGGCTCTTACTGCATCCACGGGCATGAGAGGAGGGGTAACATTCTACTGCCGGCACCCCACGGCGGCCAATATAATTTATGTATGGTATATTTGAAAATTTCATAAAACCTTTCGTACATCTTTAAACCCCTTTTTGTATCCACAAATCCAATCCATCCCAAGGTTGTCTGGTAGAGATCGCTCTTTAGCGATAAGACCGTCAATTGTCACTTTGTGTTTAGTGTTTATTTTTCTGTTGTTATTCTTATATTTAAGGTGTGCATTATAGCATTTTCTATCTATCTATCTATCTATGTACCACTGCTGGGCAAACGTTTCTCGTTTCCCCCTCCTACTACTTCAAGTACTCCAGCCAATTTTGTAATACAAGGTAAGTTATGAAACTCAATCTTAAGGTTAAAGAGAGTTTCGTCAGCATATTTACAGTTTGGGCGATATTCAGAGTGATTTATCAGGTTGAGCTGATTTTAGTGAAATGACGGGAGCAATTTAACTTTCACTCCATTTCGCAAATCACCTCGTTAGTTTGGAGTGGGGTCATTGGATTGGCGACCACAGAAATTGAAAGAGCAGTGCTTCATCGCTTAATTTCAATGTATTTATCGTGTCACAATTTCATCATTTCAGTCCACTACTGAACACAGGCCTTCCTCATGGATCTCCATGAGGGGTCGTTTCCATATGCGCAGTACGCGATGTTGTTACACAGAAAGACGCTGCTGCCCATCTTTCGAAGGTATCCCTTAGCAGGCTCTTATTGTGTATCCACGGACATGAGAGGAGGGGTGACATTCTACTACCGGCATCCCACGGCATTTATCGACTACCTTCTAGCTAACTTGACGAACTTTTTTTATTAAATAAATAAATAATGCTGGACAAATCACACAGCATCATCTAGCCCCAATCTAAGCAGAGATTGTGTTATGGGTACTAGATGACTGATATACTTAATACGTTATAGTACATAGATAGATGTTTTTATTATATACAGAAAAACACCCAGAACAATAGACAATAGGCAAGCGTTTGGCCACCATCTAACTTGGGGACAAGTAAAAATGTGGCTTAGGATGGAGCACACTTGTCTAAAAAGAACTTATGCACTCAGGCCTCGAAGGCTACTTGGTACGTACCGCACCGCATTATAATGCAGCGCCATCTACCATCTATCGGGTCGGCGCCACCTAACGGCTGAAATATAACGTATGTTACTCATTAAAAAAAAACACCGTGGAGTACCGGCAGTAAAATGTTGCCTGTCTTTTCTTGCCCGTGGATGCAGTGAGAGTCTGCCAAGGGATGCCTCCAGAGGATGGGCAGCAGCGTCTTTCCGTGTATCAAAATCCCGTACTGCACTCGTTAAACAGCCTGTCAAGCGTGGTGAGCACGGCAAAAAACCCAGTACAGCTGTCGACTTCCTACTGCTAAGATGATGATGATGATGATGAATATGGGTATTGAAAAGTTATTAATAAAAAATATGTCATGGTAAAGAAACCCTTCTCACCCCATAGCCCTTTTTTTAATCCATAGCTCGTTGAGCGACTTTGAGCTTATTTATGAGGTCAGAAATGAAGGACCATGTCTTGGTTTCATAAGTCATCACTGGTATCACACTGATTGTTGACTTATGCCTTTATGCACTGAGGTATTTTGGACGAGAAGACACATCTCCTAAAACACATGACAACGATAAATCCCACTAATATTTTAAAAAGCTGAAAGTTTATTTTTAGTTTTAAAATTACAGGATTTTATCGCGTACCTTTTTTATTATTTTCCCGACGTTTCGAACACCTTTCAGCGTTCTTGGTCGCGGGAGGACTGATGTGCTGGGAGCTACCGCCGCGAATTGATGGCAGAATCCACGACTACCCTCAATTCGTCTTCAGATTCAGAAATGTCCAAGTTCACATTACGACACACTACACTGACGGTATCGGACTGCTGTACCGTCGGAACACAACGCACACACTTATTCAACACAGGATTCCATGCAGAAGAGAGACGAAAACCATCTTCACGATTGAAATGTAGGTGTTTCTTGATCTCAATCGCCTCTCGAACTATCCTCTTATAATAGTGTCGTTCTTTGGATAGAACTTTTGGGTCGTGTAGTTCTATCCAGTGGTTAGGTCCTGACTCCAGCAGATGTTCGGCAATCGCTGACTTATACACTTGCCGATTTTTGACCGCGGCTGTATGCTCCTTGACACGTTCGGCTATTGTGCGCTTAGTTTGCCCTATGTATGAACGGCCACAGCTACAGTCAATTTTGTATACGCCTGGCATTTGCAGCGGTATGCTATCTTTTGGTTTTCGGAGCTGCTGAGAGATTTTTGAGTAGGGAGTGAAAACTGACTTAATTGAAAATCTCTTGAGAATATTTCCAATCTTATCCGTCACCCCCTTCACGTACGGCAGAAAGATAGGTTGTCTGCTGACCTCCGGCGTTTTTCGGCTTTTCCGTTTTATAGTTTTTCTACTTACATATCCGTTGTGTCTAAGAACCTCCTGAACATGGCTGATTTCACTCTCCACATGTTCAGGGTCGCACAGATCATGAGCCCTGTTAATTAATGAAGCCACAACAGACTGCAAGTGGCACGGATGATGATGCGATGCAGCGTTTAGGTACCGGTCAGTATCGTCGGGAAAATAATAAAAAAGGTACGCGATAAAATCCTGTAATTTTAAAACTAAAAATATGTTAACAAATCGCGAAAATTTAACAAGTTATAGCTGAAAGTTTGTTTGGAGGTTTGTTACCTCTTCACGCAAAAACTTGACTACGGACTGAGCTAAAACTTTGCACACTTATTGATGTTGACCAGGATTAACACATAAGCTACTTTTTATTCAGGTAAAACGCATGCGAAGCGGCGGGCAGAAGCTAGTTATAACCATAAAGTAAGGTCTTTGCATCTATTATTTTTTATACAGCATCAGCAATTGGTACATAAGATGTACGAGACGCTGCAGTGCCTGGGACATTGTTAGATGGATTAGGCTTACCCAGCACCTATACCATCTTCTCAGCTTAGTCAACTCTTAATCAGAGGAAAGAACAGGTCAATTCGTCTGAAGCTAGCTAAGAGCTCTTACACACGAGTGTCGACGGCTGCAGTTACCTATGCCATTGGCAACATGCCGCTCGTGTGTAAGAGCTCTAAGCCACGGGTTTCCTCACGATGTTTCCTTCAACGTGAAAGCTCGTGTTTCGTTGTCATCTGGGTTACCAGTGATAATATTCCGCCCGCTGGGTGAGCAGCTTGCCTTTCTTTACTATTATGTGGTAATTTAATTCATAGTCATAGGTCCAGCCTTAAAATTGCTGCTTCTTCTTGTGTGTGTTTATTAGATAATTTTATTTAATTTCATTTCACGTGTTAAGTATGCACATACATTTTTCTAAAAAGAAAAATCCATTAGTGCACAAACCATAATTAACTTAGTAATAAATCGTTTTAATACGACTTAAATACCCACATTAATAAAATTATAACTTAATTATGTTAAATCATAAGTGCTTTATCTTATACAGCCCCTAACGAGTATCTACCAGTATCTACATTCAGGAATTTAATTTGTGAAGGTTCGGGCCTCTGCGTCCTCTGCTAAGATTCCTCCACATATTAAGCGGAGTAAAACCTTGTTTATTTGGAATAAGGTTTAATTTCGCTTGGGTTCGTAGAACTCATCTAAATAGTCCACGGCCACTTTGGGAAAAGCATTTCCCATTAGGTCACCTCACCCCTCGCGGTCGCTAGCAAATGGTTCTGATAATTCAAATAAAATAAAAAAAACTATTTAGAAACAAGCTTTTATTAAAATAAAACGAACTTAAAAATTCAAAGTCGCTTAATTACTGAGTTCCTATGGTTACCTTCCAGCTCCATCATTAGACCCTGGTTACCATCTAGCACAAAAGTACTCGTCAAGACGAATCATATGAGCCCAAATTCGATGGGGTTATGTCGTTTAACTACCGAGTTCCTATGACCACCTTTCGGTTCATTCAAAAGATCAGCTCCATGTCATAATAATATTGCATTGTCATCCGATTTACACATACATGCAAAATCAAAAGCTTTATCGGTAACCGGGAAACGGATCAAATTTAACTTGCAAGATTTGATAACAGACAGAAATTACACAATCTTTTACAAGCTTTTATTTCGTTTCACCTTCTGTCAAAATCTAATCACGCGAACAACCTGCTCTTGATACCACCCAAATTATAATTTTGTAAACATCAATTTGAGCACAAAAGTTTTGTAAATGCAACAATTTGCAACATGTACTATTAAGTACAAGTTTCAAATTGTTGCATTCGATTAATGTTGGATTAACTGTAACTTTATAGTTTAATTACTGCATACTCTGCTGCTCTCTTATTCAACTTTTTTTTTATTTTTTAAAATTTATTTACTTAAATGAACTCTCTTTTCAAGGTGAAAATAATCATCACCTATGGCTTATCTAGAGTTATTGACGATACTCTTAATATTGACTGCCACCTTCTCGACAACCAGTTCAGGTATTCAGTTGTGACTTTTAATATCAGAAGTCTTCAGAAGAATTTTGATGATTTTCGCATAGCTTTGGAGCAATTCTCAGTTCGTTTTGTTATTAATATATTAACGGAATGTCATCTTGAATCTTCTTCATTAAGGTCTTCACCAGGTTACTCCCATTTTGGTACTTCGCACATCAATAACTGGGCTGGTGGCGTTGTGGTTTACGTCCGCTCCGATTGGAATGTGTCTGTCAGCGAATCAAACATTGTTAACTCCTTAGTTATCAATTTACCCAACCCAAAACTTTTACTCAGTCTTTACACAGATCTCCCTCTTTTCCCATTACCTATCTAATATTTCATGTGCTCTATTGACTGTGTTGTCAAACAATATTCTTCCTCTTGTAATGACGTAATAATATCAGAAGACATTAACATTAACATTTGCACATGACGAAAATTTGTTTAACTGTGCTCGAGATGACTATTTGTACTTTACGGCAGAGTTAGGACTGAAACTGGTCATTAATATTATGAACAAACAAAAATATGGCCAAGACAACTTCCAGATGACGATCTGGAAGTTGTCTTGGCCATATTTTTGTTACTGATAAATCTCACGCTCTAGGAGTTGTATGTAGGACAGCGACAACTGATCATTACATGGTCATGGCTGGGTTCGAAGGTTCTGGCTCGACCAATTCTCACCATAGTGTTAGAACTAAGATAGATTACGATGCTTTAGGCTTAGAATAGATCGATAGGTCTGATATCGTTGAATCTGCTGCAGCCTCGGAAGCAGCCCTATTGCTCACAAGTGTTATAGAAAACACTTTACAAAGAAACTCGAAAAAGATTATCATCTTATCATCAGTCGTCGCAAGCACATTGGCAAGGAATGGGTCACTCGGGATCTTATAAAATCAGTGCGACACAGGAACGCTCTACACCTCCAAATTAAAAAGACGATCCTGTTATATCGCGTACCAGAACGTCTTTAGATCCACGATGAAAAATGCAAAAACACGTATAACAAAGAACTTTTCTTTAAAAACAAAAAAAAACGAAATTGATGTGGGAAAACATCAAATCCGATTGCATTCTATCTAAGTGGAAAGACAGCTCTAATGAGCTACTTCACATTAGATCTCCTACGGAATCATTGAACGTTTGTAATGACTTTTTTGTTGGAGCTGGTCAAACTTTTTTTAATTTTTCATGGCTCCCACGGATTGTAATGAGATCTCGAGCATAATTGATGCAAAGAAATGCAATTCCCGGTAAGGACGGCACCTTAAATACATTTCTCAAAAAAATTTACAAATAATTTATGGAACCATTGGGTCACGTCCTAAACTTAAGTATATCAACAGGAGTATTTCCTAACTGCTGGAAGATTGCAACAGTTATTTCCATTCATAAAAGATGGTTCTAAGTCATCTTTATTGTAATTTTCGTCATATCTCACTCTTACCGGATTTTTCTAAGATCTTGGAGAAATTAGTCAACAAACGACTGAACAACTTTCTAGAGAAGAATCATTTCTTGTCACCCTATCAATTCAGATTCAGACGCGGAAAGTCGACGGAAGACGCCGTTCAATAGGTACCTAGTTGATTTTGTTGCATCTGCTCTTGACAAAACGTTTGACATAAAAATCCTTCTTAGGAAGTTGGAAGGTCTAGGGATCAGAGGAGGCACTTTGGGGTTCGAAAGTTATTTATCTACAATAACCCAATATGTCTCGGTAGATGGACACTCCAGTGGCATCCGGAGTGTTAGTTTTAGAGTCCCCCAGGGCAGTATTCTGGGTCCTACTTTGTTTACCCTGTACATCAACGACATCCTCTCTCTGGTTGGCCAGTCTGACCGAGCACGAATCCTGTGTTACGCAGACGATACGGAAATTGTGTTCCAGGGTGACTCGTGGCAAGATACCTACTCGCTTGCGGGGGAAGTCCTAGCACGCATCTCAACCTAGTTGGATGCGAATTTACTTACGCTCAACGACAACAAAACAAAATATGTTTGCTATCACAAGACCATAGTTTCTGCGCCTACCAAAAATATTTCCTTGCGCATTCATAAATTTTCTTCTTCAAGATATAATTCTTGCTGTTCCATTTTCTGTCCTGAGATTGAACTTCCTACTTGCGTTAGGTATCTGGGAGTCCTTGTGAATGAAAACCTTACCTTTCGCCAACACATAAACGCTTTCTCAGGCTGAACCAGAAAACTAATTCACATCATGACACCCCTTCGTGATAGCGCTGATGAAGACACGCTTACGATTGTATACTCGGATATCTGCCTATCTATCGTGAGCTATTGCATCACGGTTTGAGGTGGCGGTACCAAGTCTGCAATGATCGGCATGAAGCGCGCACACAGAGCTGTTTTAAAAGTTATGTTTCGAAAACCATTTAGATTTCTCACTGCTTCTCTTCATTTTGAAACGCAAACCTTGACTGTTTGCCATATTTACATCTCATGTGCAGTTTCATCATACCACAGGTCTGTTAATTGTGTTTGCGCAAGCAACACAAAAAGGTCGTCGTATAAAAGTTAGGATCCCTACCACTAAAACCGCTTTGGCGAAATGGTTCAAATATTTTGCCTTCCCTTTCATTTATCGTCGCGTGATCAAACATTGCGATTTATCCAGTTCCCTTTAAAGCGTGAAGGAAAAAATAAGACGTTGGCTGCTAACCCTAGACTACCGATGCTACTGAAGACCTCCTTAGCATTCTGCGATGAGTATTCCAAGCTTACTTACATATTTTTTTATTATTACCCCTTCCCTTAATCTTTAACTTTGGCTAATAGATTATTTTGTATTTTGTGTTTTTTGTATTCACCTGTCCAGATAGGTGAAGCTACAGAAAAGCTCGTAAAATATTCTAAAGGAAATGTCTCTGATGTTATTTTACTATAATAACTATCGTGAATTTCAACCCTTAATCTTTAACTTTGGCTAATAAATTATTTTGTATTTTTTGTATTCACCTGTCCAGATAGGTGAAGCTAAACAAAAGCTCGTAAAATATTCTAAAGGAAATGACTCTGATGTTATTTTACTATAATAACTATCGTGAATCATCGTATTTACATTAAATATCAGGAATGTTCACGTACTTGTTAATTTAACAAGACCCACGATAAGGGTCGAAACGTGTGGTGCCTCCACCAATTTAACAAGAACGTGAACATTCCCGATACGTCTCTGTAGCCGTGGGGTGCCGACAGTAGAATGTTACCCCTCCTCTCATGCCCGTGGATGCAGAGCTTGCTTAGGGATACCTCCGGAAGATGGGCATCAGCGTCCATATCCCGTACTGCGCTCGCCAACCCGCCTGACAAGCGTGCTGAATATGGCAACTACTCCACATGGAGATCCATGAGGGAGGCCTCTGTTCAGTAGTGGATGTTTTACGGCTGAATTGATGATGATGATGATGATAAATATGTATCTGATGTTATACGATAAAAAGTTAACATTTTAATACATTTCACTATCAAATTAACATGATATTCACACGTTAATTTTGAAAGTGTAAGATTATAATAAACTAGCTTCTGACCGCAGCTTCGCACGCGTTGTACTCGGATAAAAAGTAGCCTATGTGTTAATCCAGACCTACATCTGTATGTGTGCAAAGTTTCAGCTCAATCCGTGGGGTAGTTTTTGCGTGAATAGGTAACAGACCTCCATACAAACAAACTTTCGGCTTTATAATATTAGTGGGATTATCAGTCAGTTATTTCCCGTATTTTAGAAAATGAATAGTATATCACATAATTATTTACATAATGAATAACATATCTGATAAAGTTACTCATTTTCTAATATACGGGAAACTACTAACGCTGTAATTAAAGGTTACTATACATTATTACGTCAGCCGTAAAGCCGTGGGGTGCCGGCAGAAGAATGTTACCCCTCCTCTCATGCTCGTGGATGCAGTAAGAGCCTGCTAAGAGATACCTCCGGAAGATGGGCAGCAGCGTCTTTCCGTGTATCAACATCTCATACTGCGCTCGCCAACCCGCCTGCCAAGCGTGGTGAGGGTGAGTATGGCAACAACCCCTCATGGAGATCTATGAGGGAGGCTTGAGTTCAGTAGTGGACGTTTTACAGCTGACATGATGATGATGATGATTACGTCAGCCTTCCCGTATTTAATTATTAGTAAATTAAATCATAATACAATTTTGGCCTGGAATTGTGCAAAATGTTCAGAATTCATAATCATCATCATCATCATTTCAGCCGTAATAGATCGACTAATAGGCCTCCCTTATGGATCTCCGTGAGGGGCAGTTGCTATATTCAACACGCTTGGCAGGCGGGTTGGCGAGCGCAGTTCGGGATATTGATACACGGAAAGACGCCCATCTTCCAAAGCTCTTACTGCATCCACGGGCATGAGAGGAGGGGTAACATTCTACTGCCGGCACCCCACGGCTTTTTGGCTGTTCAGAATTATGAATAATATAATAACATGACATTTTATATCTACGTTATTGTTGTAAAATACAATAAACGTGGAGTGCCGGCAGTAGAGTGTTGCCTTGGCTCTCTTGCCCGTGGATGCAGTAAGAATCTACAACAGGATAACTATTTCACTTTCAAAATTAACGTGAGATATACTATTCATTTTCTAATAAACGGGAATTACTCACGTCAGTGTCGTGTCGGCTCCACGCGCGGACGGGCATTCAATCCCATGATGATGATTTTCTTGAAAAATCGAAACGTGTCGGAATAATCTTCGACATTACACTACGTGAGTAATTCCCGTTTTTACAAAATGAGTACAACAGGATACTTCCAGAAGATGATTCCAGAAGGGCAGCAACGTCTTTTCGAGTATGAACATTATACTGCACTCGCTAAGCCACCAGCTGTCAAGCGTGGTGAGTACGGCAGAAACCCCTTCATGGTCAGTACTTTGAGATATATGTATGAGGCAGGCCTGTGATGATAAAAAATAGGAATATTAATAAATTTGTTCCGAAAAACGTAGGCTTGAAATTGTGTTAATTGCTAAGAATGATTACTATAACAATAACATGATATTTTATACGTTTAAATGTCAAAATAATTGTATCCTTACATCAAATGCCAGCATTAGACTTTTCTCTTAAAACATTACAATACACACACTACATTCAACCGAAAGGAAACCCAACAAAGAAGAAAGCGAAGATACTCAAACTTATTAGTTTAACTAAAAGCACTACAAACTACTCGATCGAAGGTACTCGAGAGATTACGGAACTTTCCTTTCAAACTCTCTTCATTAAGGGATAGTTAATTTATCACTTAATTTGTAGGTTGGGTGTTTTCCTTTTACTTAATGTTCTATAGGCCCACAACAAAGTCAAAGTCATAATAAAATGCCTTTGCATCTATTATAGATGATTTATACAGCGTCAGCAACTGGTAATCTTACTGTACGGGACGCAGCAGTGGCTGGGACATTGTTAGATGGATTAAGCTTGCCTAGCACCAATACCATCCTCTCAGCTTAGTCAGCTATAAGTCAGAGAAAAGAACAGGTCAATACGTCTGAAGCTAACTAAGCCGCGGGTACCCTCACGATGTTTTCTTTTCCATTAAAGCACGTGTTAAGTGTGCACATCATTTTTTTAGTAAAGAGAGCGTGATTTTAAATTTAAAATCTTATATTTATTAAGTTTAATGCCGTATTATTATTTCTTGTTCTATATTTTATGATTGGTATTAGAATTTGTCAATGTCTTTGCTTGTACAATTTTATATGTTCTTTATAATTTTATTCATTGTGTTGCCTTCTGTGACGTCAGCGAACGGCTCAGTCGGAAGACCAGCGTTGGTTGACATATCCAACATTAAGCTGAGACTGACACCTTTTTGTGACTCAAGCATGGCTTCATTATTTTCGTTTTTTTTTGTATATACCTAATCAATGTTTTTAGGGTTCCGGACCAAAATGGTAAAAAGGAACCCTTATAGAATCACTCTGTCTGTCTGTCTGTCTGTCTGTCTGTCTGTCTGTCTGTCTGTCACAACTGGATATCTCGAAAACTACTAATGCTATCGACTTGAAATTTAAAATGGTAAAAGACAACACTTTTTTACTAATATAGCATATATAAAAATGTTAAAAAGTATTCTAATTTTGAATGCAGGGGGGCGGAAAGGGGATCTCAAAATTTTAAAGTGAAGTTACTAGGCCGTGTGGGGTATCATATGAAAGGTATTCATTTGCACATTAATAAACAGTTTTTATTTTTCCTTTAAGCCGTATTGTTTTTGAGATATTTACAAAAATGTTAAAAAAATTACCGTTCCCCCCCCTTATCTCCGAAGTTTGCAGAGATAAAACCGTGATACTTTTATACCTAATAGAAGTGTATGTAAACTTTATAGGAAATTTATTACAAACTCTCTACTTAGCATACTTTTTTAGAAATCATCGAAAGTGTAAAAATCTACATACGTTCCGCTATCAGACAAGAGATGGCGCTGTCAAGGTTCTCCAACAAATATAAAACCGCCTTTGTCATACATTATATTGTATGATGGCACGGAACCCTCGGTGCGCGAGTCCGACTCGCTCTTGCCCGGTTTTATTTATGCTTGTTGTCACATTCGTTACTTCTCGCGCCATCTATATCATTCCATCTAATTTTCGAATTACGTTTTGATGTTAGAGGTCTTAGGGGTTGTCAGTCCTATATTTATTTGGTCCATGCTACAACTACTACTCTATATAAGAGTAGTAGTAGAGGCCGTGGGGTGCCGGCAGTAGAATGTTACCCCTCCTCTCATGCCCGTGCATGCACTAGTAGCCTGCTAAGGGATACATGCGGTAGATGGGCAGCAGAATCTTTCCGTGTGTCATCCCGCACTACGCTCGACAACTCGCCTGCGAAGCGTCACTACCCACCGTAGAGATCCATAAGGGAGGCCTGAGTACAGTAGTGGACGTTTTATGACTGTTTAAGCAGGTAATAAATGTTTAATTGCTTCATAATGGTGTTCCTTCTTCATGTATCTTCATCATATAGGTTTTGCTGTATAGTCCCATTGCGTTGGTTACATAATCGTAAATTATGAAAATATCAAATCGTGGAGTTCCCTGTTCCAAAACAGTGAACTCCGATATTTTACTGGTATTATCAAAAAAGTTACAGAATTACAGAAACTTCAAAATCGCGCTGAGCCTCTTTTTACGCACCAATAAGCGGGAAAACTTTGCCCAGAAGCCTTTGGAGCTTATGAATTCACTTCGTGAAAAGCTGACACGTTTCTAAGAAGTTATTTGCCAAGTTACTGTAGTAAATTTGCATTTAGTTACGCATAAACAACAACTGTAGACTTGTAAAACAATTCATCATCATTTCAGCCGTGAAACGTCCACTACTGAACGCAGGCCTCCCTCATGGATCTCCATGAGGGGTAGTTGCTATACTCACCACGCTTGGCAGGTGGGTTGGTGAGCGCAGTATGGGATGTTGATACACAGAAAGACGCTGCTATCCATCTTCCGAACGTATCCTTTAGCAGGCTCTTATAGAATCCATGGGCATGAGATGAGGGGTAACATTCTAATGCCGGCACCCCACGGCACAGAACGTTCATATTATAACAAATTATTTTTATAAAAAAAAATTAATGAAATTACGGGCACACGAGACCTTACAAATCTGTGTTAGGGTGATGGGCGCGATGCAATGCAGCGTAGATGCGTTGGTCACGTGCTTAGTGAACGTGATCACCGCGGCATTGCAATTGTTATAGGTAGAGGTTACGGCTTAACATCAGGTGGGCCTTCGGCTTGTCTCGTCATATAGTAGTGTGTTCATCGTCACCATCGGTCTTTGCGTCTATTTCAGACGATTCAGGTAACGCCGTAGAAGAACTCGGGTCACCGACATAGCCAAACGGATTAGCACGTTGAAGTGGCAGGCCATGTAGCTCGCAGAACAGATGGCCGATGGGGCCGAAAAGTTCTCGAGTGGAGGCCACAGACCGGCAAGCGCAGCGTAGGACGTCTACCAACAAGATGGGATGATGACCTGGTGAAGACCGCAGGTCGACGGTGGATGCAGATCGCTTCTAACCGCAATAACTGGAAATCCATGAGGGAGGCCTATGTCTAGCAGTGGACGTCCTACGGCTGAAATGATGATGATGAGGTAACGCCTGCCGGGCAGACGACTTGGTGAAGACCGCAAGTCGATGGTGGATGCAGATCGCTTCCAACCGCAATACCTGAAAATCCATGGGGGCGGCTTATGTCCAGCAGAGGGCGTCCTACGGCTGAAATGATAATCATGAGGTAGTTACCTCATGATGCCTGCCGCCTGTGATTTGGGTGTTGCATTTTAGGGTCTGTCTGTGCATGACACGATTACAACCAAACGCGTTGACCGATTTACATGAAACCTTTTTTGTTAGCACAGTCTTAACGAGAGAAGGGTACTGATTGATTGCGGTGACCCTAGGATCACAGGGACCGGATTTATTGTGACCGCAAAAGATCACCAGAGATCAAAAATGGCTTTTTTCGGAAACCTTCGCCCCCTTTTCTGTTCCCGTACCAATGTTTGTTTAAATGACTAAACAACCCTTTATTACCTATCAGTGACCTCACTGCGCGACCGCAGTTTTAAAATACTTTGTTAAATAATAACAGTTTCTTGTCCCAATCTATAACTATTTGATGCCTACTTGTAGTTAGGAGAATATTTCGGAAGCCCCACCTACTCGTTAGGAGACTGTCTCCTTGATTTATGAGGGTCTTATATCTCGGTCTTGAATACCTAACTGCTCGTTGAACGATTAGGGTGGCCACAAGATGACAGTTTATACATGTTTTATGATACATGAGGATAGATTTTTAAAGAAAATTAAAAACCTATTAAAATTTACTATTTCGGTGGGATTCGAACCCACGTCCTTCAAATCGATCCTTGACGCTTCCTAAAGCCGGAAGTGCTTTAACCACAGAATTACTAAAGCTAGAGAACCCATGTCGGGTACTGCTGAAATTCTTGATAAGGTGATATCGGTTTGAGCACCGATTAGAGATATGTGATGGTTTTTCATTTTCTTTGAAATGTCTACCTGTTTCACTTTCAAAATTAACGTAAGATATATTCATTAGACTATTCATTTTGTAAAAACGGGAATTACTCACGTAGTATTGTAACGTCGAAGATTATTCCGACACGTTTCGATTTTTCAAGAAAATCATCATCATGGGATTGAATGCCCGTCCGCGGGTGGGGCCGACACGACAATGGCGCTGGCAGCGGCGCGTGCCGCGCGAGCTTCGTAACGTTCGGCGCGAGAGGAGCTTCGTGTCTACCTGTGGTTAATTAAACAGTATAAACATACAAACTATTACGATAAATGTTCGTCTGACCCAGCTTTAAATTGTATTTACTTACTTTATATGCTCATTACTATATTTACATACTGTCATCATGTCATCTCAGCCTTAGGACTGCTGTCCATATCCACTGCAGAAAAAACGCATCCCCCATGGATCTCCAAGAGCGTGAGGTGGTAGTTATACTCACCACACTTGAAAGGCAGGTTGGCGCATTACGGGATTTTGATTGCCGTGGGGTGCCGGCAGTAGAATGTTTGCAGATTCTGGAGGAGGAGGAAGAGGAGGGGCAACATTCTACAGTCGGCACCTTTGGGCTTCCTTCATGTCTTAATTTATTTAAAATACATATTATTACATTGATTTACGGAAAGACGCTGCTGCCCATCTTCCGGAAGTATCCCTTGGCATCGGGGTCTTATAACCCCTCGTTTTTGTCGGGGTTAAAAAACATTATCATGTTGTAAAGCATCTACAAAAAAAAGGAACAAGCTAAAATTGGCACCATAAGTAAAACGCGAATCGAACCATTCAATAAACATTCCAACACAATAATGGGAATAGAATACAGTGTCCCAAATTACATTTCCTTAAACGAGGTTCCGATGCGACTCTTTATGTGCCTTAATAAGTTTTTACCCTGAAATATATAATGTATAATTTGCGGGGATATTTTAATAATGCGAAATGCCTACGAGATAACTATGTAAGTACTTTAAGTTCTTTTATAAAGCTTGAAGTACCTAACAAGTAGAAGTATCGAACGTTATCTTAATATGAATATCTGACTAATCATTGAATAAGCCCTCAGAGAAAAAAACCTAATAGCACTTCATGAACATCCTACACTACAATACGTAGCTCGAATCTAGGTGTCGTTTCTTATGTTTTCTTATACGATCAAGACATAACTCTTCGCTTTACGATCATTTATTTATTTTACATGCAGCAGTTTTCAACGATTTTGTGGCCAATGTGTCAAGGTCTTGGCCTGAAGGGCCCTGTAAGTGCTTGGTAGACCCTTAATAAGGGTTGGAACAGTTGTTGCTTCCACCAACATAAACGGTGAACATTCCTGCTCATCATCATTAATTTAGCCATAGGACCACTGTTAGACATAGGCCTTCCTCATCGAACCCCAAAAATTGCGGCTGGAAGCAGCCTACATCCAACGCCGACTTGCATACCTTATCAAGTCGTCCACCCATATTGCTGGTGGTCGATTTCTAATTCGCTACCGTAGAGAAACCCCAAGCATAGCCCTCTCCATAGCCTGTTGAGCGACTCATGAACTTATTTATAAGGCCAGTAGTAAAGGATCTCTCGGTTCGTAATTCATTACACACACGGAACATTTCTGCTAATTAATATTATAAGCGAAAAGTCACGAAAGTTGTTGTAGTAAAATATTGCACACAGATACATATTTCATAGTCACCCGACACTACAATACGTAGATCGAATCTCGATGTCGCTTCGTGTTCCCGTTCTTAAGTATACGATCGAGACGTAACTCTTCACTTTACGTTCATTTACATTTTGCTTTGCATGCTGCAGTTTACGACGATTTTGTGACCAGTGATCAGCAGCAGATGTCATTTTTCGCTTCCTGCAAACAAGGACACGTTTTCTTGCATATAAAATGAGGCGTTTAATTTAAATAAAAGTTTTACGACTCTGCGCTGTGTGTCATCAGATCTGATGAATAGTCAAACGAAGGTGGATATTATCCTAAAGATAAAAATATAGAGTACTCGTACATGCAAAATGCACATTTCGTTTTAAGATCTTTCTCTTAATGCAATGAGTGTGTATTTTAAGATCTTTCTCTTGAGCTTCTTTTCTTGCCTTTACTTTTCTTTGAACATACGGCACGTCGGCTTACACTTTATTATAATAGCATAGCCAGCCCAACTCCAAACCAGAAGCACAGTCTTCCTAGCGCAGTTTTCATGTAGTGATTGGATCGATCTATCTCTATCAGGATCACTGATGTGCCCAACATCTTGCTACGCTAACGTCGCGTATGCTGACGTCGCGTCGTTGAAAAAACCGCCAAATTAGGGTACCGCCAAGGGTACCCTAATTTGGCGAAGTGGCCAAGTGCGTTCCGGGTCACGTGCTATGTGGTGTTTCGTAGATACCCGGGTAGACCTGTTGAAAACACAAAGGACAGCTAGAAGGTTATAACATGTTTTCTTTTCATCATTTCAGCCGTAAAACGTCCACTACTGAAACAGGCCTCCCTCAATAAGGGGCAGTTGCCATACTCACCACGCTTGGCATGCGGGTTGGCGGGCGCAGTATGGGATGTTGATACACGAAATGACGCTGCTGCCCATCTTCCGGAGGTAGCTCTTAGCAGGCTCTTACTGCATCCACGGGCAAGAGAGGAGGGGCAACATTGTACTGCCGGCACCCCACGGCTAGTTGTTTTCTTTTGTACTTTACTTATCCCTGGGTCCCTGAAAAGGAGTAATCCACATCATCATATTTTTTATTGACAGTAACAGTACTACAACCTGTATTTAAATTTGACCGTCAGTAGTGGCATGATAAAGAACAGGCCTTCACTTAGCAGTGGGAGCTTTATGCTGGTTATAAGTATGTTGTAGGATGATTTGATAATTCGAAAAAACGCGAAAATTCTAATTATTTTAATTTTGTAACCACAGGAAAACACAGCCTGTGACAGAACCGAGATGGACCGACAGTAGGTTATTAGGTTTAAATGTAATCATAAATCACAATTGTCTAATTATCAGTGTTTTTGCAAAATCTCTAAGAATTTACGCGATAATTCGAATTATCAAATCATACTACGACAAACACATAGATCAGCAAAATCAGTCAACATTCTGACTGAATTTCTGAATCAAAATACAAACGTAGCCTGGTAAATTGGAAGGCTGTATCGTAAACACTGATATGTATATTCTGCAGTAAACTAAACTTGTCTTCCTTATCGGAACATCTTGAGAGGGGTTGACAGCTTTCACGTGGTGTTGAGTAAGACACAGGTTACCTAGCAGTTGGTACGGGAGCTTCAAATGAAATAGGTACATAATTTATCCCATTGTATTGATATTGAAATTTAGTAGACTGAAATGGAGTGAATTTTATTATAGTTAAGTTTCGTTTTCCGTGGGGTGCTGGCAGTAGAACGTTGCCTCTCCGCTTTTGTTCGAAGATACAGTAAGAATCTGCGAAGGGATACCGTCTTTTCGTCGGCGTCTTTACATGTATCAACATCCAATACTGCGCTCGCCAACCCGCCTGCCAAGCAAGGTGAGTATGGCATCGACCCCGTCGTGATTATTTTTTCGGATCCACGAGGGACGGAGGCCTAAGTCCAGTAGTTGATGTCCTACTGCTGACGATGAGGTATGTTTATCACTGAATTTAAATTATCGTGGCTTAACATCATATAATACGGCTTACACCACGTACCTAACTTATTATCATCTTGCTGACGTTTCGTAGACCATTTAGAGGCCCTTCTTCATGAGCACCGTTCGTGGCCGACTCCCGAGGGCCGCGAGACGAGAACAAGCTTGAGCGCGGCGTTCGGCACGGATCGCTCGGCTGGACATAGCCGCCGGCGCTGGTGGTGGGGGGATCCCCCTGCTAAGTCCTCATCAGTTGTTTCGTCCGTAGCGTTAGGCTGGATACACACGGTGCTTACTGTGTCACTTTCTATACCGACTGAAGAGGGGTTGTTTGTTTCTCCAAATTTTGATTTTTGTTTGGATAGGAACCCAGATATAGTGCACAAGATACCTATTAGATCAAAAGTTTCATAGAAAGATGTATTACGACGCCACACCCACGTACGAGCGGTTGTATGAAAAGTAAGTTAAATTGGCCCCTCTTCAACAGGTATGTTTATGCTTTGCAACACGGGCTAATAATAATAAATAATGATGTAGAGAAGCTAGAGAACTTAGAATAAAAGAAATTCGAGATTAAAAGTTGACGACCTCCCTGGCTATGTTGGTCAAAGGCCAGCTGAGACGATGCGGGTTCTACCCCCGCCGGGGGACAAATGTTTGTTTTTTCTGTAGATTTCAGCAGTAGGACGCTTACTGCTGCACGTAGGTATCCCTCATGGATGTCCAAACACTGATCATGAGGGGATTGTTGCCATAGTCACCACGTTACGGGTACAGTACGGGATGTTGATACACGGAAAGGTGCTGCCCATCTTCCGGAGGAATCCCTAAGCTGGCTCTTACTGCATCCAAAGGCACGACAGGAGGAGTAACATTCTACTGCCGGTAACCCACGGAAAACCCATATAACCTCCCAGCAAATGTGAAGTTCTATCCGTCCGGTAATCTATCATTCTTCATGCCATACTGCGAAAACAGCGAATTTGAATATGACCCTTTTTATAATTACCTACTGCAAAGCGTAGATTAGACCGCGTATGTAACATTTGACCTCGTCGCTTCTACGAGGCAAGTCGTCATTACTATTTTATAAGCATCACCTGGTGAGTATGGCAACTGTGTAGGTAAGTGTCTGTAGTGGCAAATGTGCCGTGGGGCTGTAGAATGTTACCCCTCCTCTCATGCCCGTGGATGCAGTAAGATCCTGCTAAGAGATATGTATATCCGGAAGATGTGTAGTGAAGCAATGAAGCAGTGTCTCTCTGTGTATCAACACTACGCTAACTGCATCCTGCCAAGCGCGGTGAGTATGGCAACAACCCTTCAAGGAGGAAGACCTATGTTCAGAAGTGGACGTTTTACAGCTGAAAAGACGAATGATGAAATGATGGCCACTATCCCTCATGGAGATCCATGAGGGAGGCATTTGTTAAGCAGTGGATGTCTCACGGCTGAGATGACAACGACGAGAGAAGATTTGAGAACGTCCTCCTGTTTTTGATAAAAAACTCCTATGGTAAAAACTAATATCAGTCTGATCACCTAGAAGTCAAGAATATATATTTTTTTTATCTTTCCTGCATGTGACGTGACTCTATTTCAGGGAAATATAGAACATTATCAAAAAATTACGATTCCGGTGAGATACGAACCAACGTCCGTCAAATCGATCCTTGACGCTTCCTAAAGCCGGAAGTAAATTTTTGATAAGGATTTTCATTTCCTTGAAATGTTACCTAAGTGTGGTTTAGCGTCTTTTCTTGTATCAACATCCCGTACTGCACTCACCAACCACGCCTACCAAGCGTGGTGAGTATGGCAACAAACCCCTCATGATCTTAGACATCCATGAGGCCTATGTCCAACAGTGGATATGGACAGCAGACCTACGACTGAGAAGAAGTGAGGCTGAGACTCTATTATTTTGTAATTCTCTTTGATCGCCAATGAAAAAAGTATTTCACTATTGAGTTCTAATCCAAAACACTTCGGTTACTGTACTTAGTATAAATATGCTACCGTGTGGTGCCGGCAGTGAAATGTCCTCTTCGGCCCTTGGATGCAGTAACAATCTGCCAAGGTATACCTCGGGAAGATGGGCAACAGAATCTTTACGTGTATGAGCATCGGCTACCTGCCTGCCAAACGTCGCGCGTATGACAACAAACCCCGCTCATAATATTGGAGGTCCATGACGGGGTCTAACTCCAGCAGTGGACGTGGACGGTAGGACTGCCGAGATGATGACAAGTACATTAAAAATGAAATTTAATATACATAACACTGATCAGAGTTTTCGTAAGCGCGATCTACACACCCAAAACACAGCGACATCTGTTTGTAATTTTAGAACTAACGTACATCTCAAATTGACTTTTAACAATCACCTCTAATTCGTTCAAATTGTTTTACCATCTCACGCCGTAGCATAAAAAATAAAAACCTTTGGTCTCAGAAATAAACAACCTCATTCAAAAAAGAGGAACACAAAATATATACACCTAAAAGCGTACTTGCCAAAACAAAAATCTCATTCCAAAGATAAAAGAGTGGAGACCAAATTGAGGCTTATATTTTCTACACAAAGACAAAAAAGCTAAGCATTTTCGAAGGGATGCAAAATTTAATCCTGTTGCCTTTACCCATCTCAAGGTCACTTTGTGTACCGCTATGCTTGATGTAGGGTATTTATGAGCACAGTAATAATTTCTAAAGCTTCTTGAACCTTGTGGGTCTCTGATTTTATTAAATTAAAAAGTTAACGCTATGGCTGAAATAGTGAATTAAGCAAGTGCGAGTATGTAAATGTCATGACTAGCGGTGCTGTGTGTAGTGTCCCGCATTATTTATTTAACTATTGATGCCAGACAGCCGTTAAAAATGAATACAAAATTGAAAATTTCAGCTTTAGACCTTTACGATGTCAAATCTGCACTTCTTGAGGATAGGGTCAGTAACCCAGTTCATCATGACTGCTATTTACGTCCACTGCTGGACATAGGCCTCCCTCGTTGATCTCCAAGCACTGATCATGAGGAGCTGTTGCCAGTCGTGGGTTCGATACCGGCCGTGAACCAATGGATTTTTCTATCTTGAAAAACGTATGTATGTTCACATTTAACACATGCTTAACGGTGAACGAAAACATCGTGAGGAAACCCGCGGCTTAGTCAGCTTCAGACATATTCTCCTGTTCTCTCATCTGACTAATAGTCGACTAGGCTGGGAGGATGGTATAGGTGCTAGGTAAGCCAATCCATATAACAATGTCTCAGGCACTGCAGCCTGTACAGCATTATTACCAGTTGCTGACGCTGTATAAATCATGTATAAAAGTTGTAAAGTTCTTACATTTTTAGGGAAAATTTGCATTGGAGCTTTATGGGAAAGAGAGAGCTGTTATCCTGAAACACAGTGAAAACTAACACAGGAAACAGGGCTCCACTTATTGTAAGCCCCATTTATACCTAATGCATTTTTTTTTGTATTTGTATTTTACACAGCACCATTGTAAGCAGAGTACTATTGGGTGATTCATAGATACATTTCTTTGTAAATATTATACATGCCATACCTACATTACCTAGACTACACACCTAGACCCGAGACAAATATCTGCATATATGGTAAAACAAATTTGCCTTGGGCTGCCGGCATAAGAACGTTGTTCCTGTCTTGCCCGTGGACACCAGTGGAAGATGGGCAGCAACGTCTTTCCGTGTATTACTCGCAACATCGCGTAATGCGCCAACCCGAGTCTCAGACAGTAAGCCAACTGTGTCACGTTGGCTAAAAAGTAACAGCAAGGTACAAATTACAAAATATTTCACCTAAAGATTTACTGTGTGAGATTTCCCTTTGAGGATAGGGTTTGTAATACAATTACTTACCCCGGCTCAAATAACATTATTCAAAGGGTCAATGTTGGCAACACTCTTTGAATGGACGACAAAGGGCAAGGACGAATGAGCCTTGCCTAGAGACAAAATGAAGTGTTTATACGACTGAACCTAAGAGATGGAGCTAGCGCGCAGTAAACGAGGTAAAAGTCCTGTCATTGTTAATTGTGTTTACAATAAATATATTTTTTTTTCAAAAAAAAATTGACTTTCTGATAAAATTCAAAATGTTGCTGAAAATACTGAAATTCTACTTACAACATACTACTTACAACATACCCTACAACTACCTTACAACTACCCCGCAACTACCCTACAACTACCCTACAACGTAAGCATAACAATAGCGATTCCAATGAGCCGTTTTCATTAAAAAGTATAAACTTCAAAAATAGTTCCCTCGAATCATATAGATGGCGTTAGTGTTTTTTTACTGGTAGGAAACACAATTTGACAATGACAGAATTAGGGATCAAGAACAAACTGTTTTCTTCGCTTGCCAGCTCCATCTGTTAGGTTTAGGAGAAAACTCTTTTTTCTTTTTTACTGAAAACTGCTCATTACAAAATTAACAATTTTTAATTTTTTTATTTTGTTAGATGAATTTTCGGGTTTTTAAAAAAAAAAAAAAATAGGTCCAGCCGCTTTTGAGTTTTAGCGAGGCTAACGCACAGCCACCACAGTAGCCTTAGTCGCCCCAGTCGTCACAGTCAACACCATGATGGATCATCATCTTCATCCTTCATCCAACCATGGATGAAGGGCAGTGGAAGGGGCTAACTCGCACATCTCCAAGCGTCACGCGTCACCTCTTGTCCGATCGGTTTTACCCTCTTCAAAAGATGTTTTATATCAACAATAATTTTACAAAGCTTACATGAAAAATGTGTTTTTTTTTTCAAGAAAATAGAAAACCGTATCAAAAATTTACGATTCCCATGGAGTTCGAACCCACGTCCACCAAATAGATCCTTGACGCTTCCTAAATAGTTTTGCATTGTCGTTGAACTGTTCTACTTAAGTTTGGTTTGACTCTATAAAAATTACAATGTATAGAAATGTGAGTGCAATTTTTGCAACTTTGTTAATATAAACTTAATGCTTATACAACATAAAAATACGAATTTACGATTTTTACTACTAGTTTGCGTGCTCCACGGTAAACCACGGCTTAACCGTGTTTACCGTGGACCGGTTTTGAGTTAGTTTATTTCAGATTTATCCGGTTCCTATCGTAATGTAAAGTGCGATTTTGAGTCATGATGGAAACACAAGAGGACATGGGTAGCTTACCCACCCTCGTAGCAACTTAAGACGTATAACATTAGAAAGGTTATTAATAATACCATTTTTTTATATGACACCAACTTTGTATTATAGGAGAAAAAAGTTATTTGACTTTGCAATACGCCTAAAATCTTTCGTTCCCATCGTACACAATAAAATAACAGGGGTAAAATTAGTAAGCAGCTTTAATAGATTGCGTTAGCCTTTACCATAACAAAAATCGTTAGGTATGTACTATATGTCAGAAAACATTAAACAATGGACCTCGTATGCAGCTGTAATTTAAATATGTTAATCACCTCTTACCTCATTGGCTAGTACCGACGTGGACGACTAGGATGGAGTTCGCTTGCTTTTTAATGTAAAACCTCTATAGCCGCACGTAAAACCGATTTCTGGCGAGGCAACAATGTACTGTACTGTACAGTAATTTTGTAATTAATGAAAATATTTTTTTATTAAATAAACGGTCATCATTTTCTGGAAAAAAATCGTAATATTTTATTTTATCATTATGTCATATTTAGTTCCTATCATAATCTGTTCATTTCTGCGTATTACTTTTACATAATAATGTCGATGTTTCACATCTGCCAAGCGTCCCGTGACGGCTCACAATTTCTTTTTGTTTTAGAGTATTCTTGCTTTTAAACCAGTTCTGATGACGGGATCCATTATAAATCGATCAAAATATTCAAATGTAATAAGCATAAGGCTTTGAGAATTTCAGCAACAGTTTAGATTTTATCATTAAAGTCGCTTTTTTTGTTGCAAAATTAAAGAATTAATAATACCTACTCGTATAAAAAATCTTGACAATAATCAAAGGTGTAATGCAAAATAGATAGATGTTTTATCTATCTTTTTTGCATTACACCTTTGATATTGCAAAAAAGATGTTTTATCTTATCTATTGTAATTCAAAATAGATAGATGTTTTATCTATCTTTTTTGCATTACAATAGATAAGATAAAACATCTTTTTTGCATTACACCTTTGACATGCGGGCTAACCTAAACTGTTCTCGTTCAAAGTAACTTAGTTGAGCCCGGACCCGCTCATGCTAACACTGCAATGAGAAACCAGTTATAACTTCCGCACTGCCCGCAGAATGTTCCAACTGACATAATTAGAACTTCAATTTAAACTTTTTAATTCGTCGTTTTGTTGTTTACAGAGTTTGAGCAACAAGTCGAGAGGTTAATTACTGTTAAAAAGTTAAATCAGATTTCCAGGATTTTACTAAGTTGTGGGTGTTCCGTGTGGAATAACGGTTTTTTAATCGGCATTAATCAGTGTCTGGCCGTGGGGCGCCGGCAGTAGAATGTTACATCTCCTCTCATGCCCGTGGAAGCAGTAAGAGCCTGCTAAGGGATACCTCCGGAAGATGGGAAGCAGCGTCTTGCCGTGTATCAACATCCCGTACTGCGCTCGCCAACCCGCCTGCCAAGCGTGGTGAGTATGGCAACTACCCCTCATGGAGATCCATGAGTGAAGCCTGTGTTCAGTAGTGGACGTCTTACGGCTGAAATGATGATTATGATGATTAATCAGTGTTGCCGAGTGTGTACTTATTGAATGAATGAATGAAAACCCTTTATTGAACACAAAATAGGCAAATTCCAAATGAAATATTACAAATCAAAGTATAATGGGCGGTTTTATTGCTCAGAAGCGATCTCTCCAGACAAACTTTGGATGGAGAAGATACAGATGATAGGAAGAATGGTCGGAGGTATACTAAGTTAGAGAGCGAAGGAGCAAACTCTTAAAAATATTATTAACATTCTAGTTTAATAATATACTTACATATTAAATAAATATATATAAATTAAAAATACCTAAACAAAATAAATACATACAACATACATACTTATTATATTATGTAATACTAGCTTCTTCTGTCTGAAGTCTTAACCCAGCAGTGGAATCCGATGGGCTATTTAGATTAGATTAGAATACTAGCTTCTCCCACCGCTTCGCATGCGTTGTTCCCGGATTTGACCCAAACATAATTTTGTATTAAAATCTGGTGTTCCGAAAATTTGTAAATCTTATAAATTTACAGTTTTCTGATTTGTTCATTTGTAAACACATAATATTACCAAGCTGGATGCTAAACTTAAACATTCTAGGTAGGTATTCTAGGTAGTCCGTAGGTTTGTAGAAGTGGGTTAAAATTTTGATCTATCTCTAGCTCTATTGATCTCGAAAATTGCCGATTTTTAGATGTTGATATCTCGAAAACCGTTTAAGCTATATTTATGAAATTTGAGCTACTAGTTAGTCTAATAAACCTTAATAAATTAATAATTTTTGCTCTATAATTAAATTAATACATAATTCATTGTTATTTCAGAGGTTACGTCCGTGACGCCACCATCGGCCCTGGTGGAAGATCAGCGTTATATAACTAACATTATGCTGAAACAGGACCATTTTGTGACACCTATTAGTAGTCTCTTAGACTTAAGTTTAAGATTAAGGTTTCACTGCAAAAGTTTAAAAGTGTTGGAAATAAATCATTCTCATTCCATTTTTCATTTCTCTTTCAGCCGTAGGATATCCACTGCTGGATTAAGGCCTCCCTCATTGGTCACTAAGTACTGATCATGAGGGGTTGTTGCCATACTCACCACGCTTGGCAGGCGGGTTGGTGAGCGCAGTACGGGATGTGATAATGATACACGGAAAAACGCTGCTGCCCATCTTCTGGAGGTACCCCTTGGCAGATTTTTACTGCATCCACGGGCATGAGAGGAGGGTTGATATTCTAATGCCGGCACCCCACGGCATATTTTTTTATTTTTTATTCAATTTAATTTAATTTCACTATTTAGAGTACAAGAGAGATTAAAATACTAATGATACTCAGCGCGTGCTATAAATTGGTAACTTTTTAATTTTAACAATCCCATGCTTAAGTTTTTCACCATTTCTCATTTGCCTGTGCTACGTTTCAGTTTCCTTTCAAATGCGTCTTGACCTGTTTCCCAAGCGAGGATTAGCTGTCTTGGAATGCTGTAGCACTTTACTGCCGTTTCGTGACGATAAACATCACAAACAATCTGATGTTTTTGAAGCAAAGTTTCAAAGTTCGTGTTGGAATAAAAAATATATGTAGGCGTAAACTTTCTTATAAATTTAATACATACTAGCCGCACCCAACAGTTTCACCCGCGTAGTTCCCGTTCCCGTGGGAATTTCAAAAATCCTTTCTTAGTGCACGTCTAGGGTACTCAAGGTATATGTGTGCCAAATTTCAAGTCTCTAGGTCCAGTGGTTTAGGCTATGTGTTGTCTGTCAGTCACTCTGTCACTCAGTCAGTAACGGAAGAGTTTTATATATATTAATTATTAGACAATTTACCGTGGGGTGCCGGCAATAGAATGTTACCCCTCCTCTCATGATGCAGTAAGAAAGGATACCTCCGGAAGATGGGCAGCAGCAACTTTCTGTGTATCAATATCTCATACTGCACTCACCAACCCGCCGGCCAAGCGTGGTGAGTATGGCAAATACCCCTCATGGAGATGAGGAGATGAAGGAGGCCTGTGTTCGGAAGTGGACGTTTTACGGATGGATTGAAATGATTAGACAATTAAAAGGACCAACTAACCTTCAAGTTTGTTTCTACAAATCTTAAAATCTGACCACAAAACATTGGACCAATCTCCTGCAGTCAGATGTTAGTATTCTAAGGCCCGCGTATACCGAGTTTTCTTGCTATCCTTCAAAAGCCACAGCTCCTTCCGAGCTTTACAACCTTACAGGCCAGCTTCATAAAGTCTTCATTTAGACCGGAAATTGTATTATCAGTTTTAGCTGACATCTCAGCAGCAAGCTTCAAACCGATTTTCCTTCTATTTTTAGGGTTCCGTACCCAAAGGGTAAAACGGGACCCTATTACTAAGACTCCGCTGTCCGTCTGTCTGTCTGTCACCAGGCTGCTACTCAAAAACCCTGGTAGCTAGACAATTGATATTTTCACATAATATGATGTATTTCTGTTGCCGCTATAACAACAAACTAAAAACAGAATACTTAAAATAATATTTAAGATAATTATAGCGTCTCATTCAACAAACGTGATTTTTTGCCGTTTTTTGCTCGATATTAATACAGGCAACAGGTAGACGCTTGAAATATTCACAAAAAATTTAGTTGCATATTCACTTTAAAATATATCATCATCATCATCATCAGCCTTTATCGACCCACTGCTGGGCATAGGCCTCCCTTTGATTTTGCCATTCGCCTCTGTCATAAGCTATTCTTAGCCAGGTGCAACCCACGGTCTTCCGAACATCGTCAAAATAAAATAATTAAAATATTTAATTAAATTAAAATAAAAGAAATATTTGAGAACGGCTCATATATAACAAACGTAATTTTCTGCCTTTTTTTGCTCGATATTAATAACGGCAACAGATGGACGCTACAAATATTCACAGAATATTTAGTTGTATATCTAAAATAAAATCTAATATGTCTTATATATCTAAATATCAATAATAATCTAATATATCTAAAATCTAATATAAAATAAACGAAAATAAACTTTATTACATAGAAATACAGCAAACAAAACACATTTAAAATTGAATTATAGTTATAAACCTAATTGCCTGAGTGCCGTGGGGTGCTGGCAGTACAATGTTAGTGGATGCCTCTCATGCCCGTGGATGCAGTTAGAGTCTGCTAAGGGATACCTCCAGAAGATGGTTAGCAGCGTCTTTCCGTGTATCAACATCCCATACTGCGCTTACCAACCCGCCTGCCAAGCGTGGCAACTACCTCTCATGGAGATCCATGAAGGAGGCCTGTGTTCAGTAGTGGACGTTTCACGGCCGGAATGATGAAAATTACACCTGATTACGCAAAACAAGGATCTGCAATTTCAAAATCCAAACTGAGCAACTTCATCAATTAATTCCGGGACACCCTGTATAGGCCATTAAACGAACAAATAAACAAGGTGCAACAAAAATTTAGTTGCATATTCACTTTAAAATATATCATCATCATCATCATCAGCCTTTATCGACCCACTGCTGGGCATAGGCCTCCCTTTGATTTTGCCATTCGCCTCTGTCATAAGCTATTCTTAGCCAGGTGCAACCCACGGTCTTCCGAACATCGTCAAAATAAAATAATTAAAATATTTAATTAAATTAAAATAAAAGAAATATTTGAGAACGGCTCATATATAACAAACGTAATTTTCTGCCTTTTTTTGCTCGATATTAATAACGGCAACAGATGGACGCTACAAATATTCACAGAATATTTAGTTGTATATCTAAAATAAAATCTAATATGTCTTATATATCTAAATATCAATAATAATCTAATATATCTAAAATCTAATATAAAATAAACGAAAATAAACTTTATTACATAGAAATACAGCAAACAAAACACATTTAAAATTGAATTATAGTTATAAACCTAATTGCCTGAGTGCCGTGGGGTGCTGGCAGTACAATGTTAGTGGATGCCTCTCATGCCCGTGGATGCAGTTAGAGTCTGCTAAGGGATACCTCCAGAAGATGGTTAGCAGCGTCTTTCCGTGTATCAACATCCCATACTGCGCTTACCAACCCGCCTGCCAAGCGTGGCAACTACCTCTCATGGAGATCCATGAAGGAGGCCTGTGTTCAGTAGTGGACGTTTCACGGCCGGAATGATGAAAATTACACCTGATTACGCAAAACAAGGATCTGCAATTTCAAAATCCAAACTGAGCAACTTCATCAATTAATTCCGGGACACCCTGTATAGGCCATTAAACGAACAAATAAACAAGGTGCAAGCTCGTTATGGGCCATCTCTGCCGAAATGTACCAGATAATGCCTTAATGTCCCATGTGAAAAACTAACGCCCGGTAATGATCCGAGTAATGGGCCATTTTGTTGACGCCGAGATGTGACGTCATAACATTAGCTTATGTAGTCGATGTACTAACATTTAGGTCTAGTATCTACGTCATCATTATCTTCATGAAAAAATGCATTTGAGTATTCAATCATCTGATTTCTATAGCTTTGTTTAGTTTCGGACTATGTGGTGCTGTGTGTAGTAACCAGCATTATTTATTTATTTATCTCTCTGTTTTTCACTTACGACAGGTGACGAAGATGCATAAGTAATTATGTGTAACGTGTCATCGGCGAAGAGGGCAAGTTCGACTTGCGGGTGTCGGAGGACATCAGAGAACTTCTTAAGTACTCTGTTGCTGATACCTTCCGAGCCAGGGTACTTCTTAAGGCTAAGATCTTTAATGACCTTGGCGACCTCTGCTACCCTAATGAGGTCCAAAGGGGGAGCAGAGCGGGGAAGGGAAACTAAGCGGTCGACTTCATTGTTCACCATGTTAAGGTGATCAGGGTCGACGGTTCAAGGCTAAGAGAGCATTGCAATTCAAGACTCGGCTAGAGCGTCTTCTTTTTCCTTGTCATCAAACGCAGGCGTTTGGTGATTCGGGCGAAGCAGAGGAGGCATGATTGAGATACCATCCGATTTCATAGATCTAGCCAGGCTCCAGTAAGCTAGATGCCCGGGTTCGATCTTAGAAACCAGATTGTCCCAAGAAGCGTTACGGTGCTCCTGAATGGCCCTTTTCACCTTGTGGCTAAGTGAGTTCATTCAGAAGCGATTTAGTTCGGAGGGCCAAGAACTAAAACGACGCGTCGCTGCGTTCTTCTCCGTCATCAGTCGTCTTATCACAGAAGACCAGCGTTACAGTAACGGCTCACAGCCTTACCGTAACAATAGCTGAGTGGCGACCATTTTTGTTGTCAGTATTTCTAATTTTGTTATTGTGTGTGTTATTGTTTTATATTTTGTGACACAAAATAAACGTTTCTTATTCTATTCTTATTCTTATCTCATCAGGCAGGTCACAGTTACGATCAGGCGTAGCTGGGACCTATCTAGACAAGTCGCGAACAGCGGATTGGACGTGGCTGGTCAGGGAGTCGACCGCAATAGCAATGTCGTCCGGGGACCTTATGTAGTCGGGGATTTTGTCCAAGCCGGGAGAATGGATAACCTTGAGGGCTTTCTCAAGTGCACCACAGTTTTGGTGGGGGGAGTAAGGTCCGGCGGAGGGCCAAGCCTTAGTATGACGGGGCGGTAGTCCGCGTCTAGTTCCTTCTTGCGCCGCTTGTCACCCTCGACGACAGCCTCGATGTCGTCCGAGGACTGCTCCGACTCGGAAGGGTCGTCAGAGGTCGTGGGAGATTCGAACTCTATCAGCGCAGACGCGTCGGAGTCCGAGACGGGGCGGGGTATACCAAAGTCTCCGGGATGGCCGGAATGGCTGGCGCGGGGGTAAGAGGGGCCGCGGTGGCCACCTCCATCAGGGTGGACTTCTTGTCCAACTTGTTCGCCTCTTGATACGAGACGAGCAACTTGGATAACACTTTCTTGTGCTGTTGGGCTAACATCCTGAGTAGCCCCTGAAGGGTCTCAGGATCAAGCCCACCCAGCAAGTCCGGGCTAGACATCGCGCGAAGGGTGAGGGGAGGTCCCTATCCCCGGGGGAGACACCCGGGAAATAACTGAGTTTCCCTCCTTGTTGGGTTAGACAAGTAGGGGTGTGTGCCTGGTGTCCTACCTAAAATGTGTCCCTTATGTCTCTCTTTTGCGGCAAAAGGGGTGTGGCCTCACGTTTTCTGGGGTTGGCGAGGGTTCAACCCCAAGGCCGGTGGTTCCAGACCCAGCCGGATTCTGTTTTACCTTGTAGAGGCAAAACAGGCGCTCCGGGTCAACGCCCAGCTAAGTTAGTTAGAGCCGTTAGGTATCCATTAGCTGACCACTAAAACGTGGCTTTGGACAAAAAAAGCCAAAGAAACAAGATCAAGCAATTCGTTCTGAAAAGAACGAAAATCTCTTGTACCGGAACAAATGGAATAATTCGCTCTGAAAAGAGCAATTAACTCTTAAAACAAACACTGTAGCGCACTAAAAAGTGCGAACTATAGGTATTCGCTCGCGCAAATGTTATTCAAACTAGCAAGCTAGAAAGAATAATACCGCGACAATACGAAGAAAGCTGTAGGCGGGACGCCAGAGAGCGATTGGGGGGCCTGGTTCGGGGACCAAGGCGGGAGCGGGCGGCGAGCTTCTAGCACGGCCGGTGTCCAAACGGTGAGTGTCGTGATTGAATAAGCGAGCCCGCAACACTTTTCATGTAATTCAGCTATAAGCTATCTGCGCCAGTCGTCGACAAACCTGCGAGTACGTTAAATAAATCTACCTAACGCAGCCTGAAGATAATCAAAACGTCGAAGTTACGTGTCTTTGTGAAATACGTGGTGTACCGCACGTGAACGGAATATCATTCTAATTCTGCCTCCCTTATTGCATTCAAATTCAAACTATGAGCAGTTGACAAGAAAATTGCTTTGTCAGTTAAATCTCTGTTGTACAGTAAAGTCTGCGGTAAGTTCTGTTCAGGTTAGTTATAACGTGAATAAATAACGCTGTAGTGACACAGGCACCGACTTTCAATCCGAAGGTCGTGTTCGTTACAGATTTGATAACGGACGTGCACAAATGGATTTTTCTTTCTTGAAAAATGTATGTGCACACTTAACACGAGCTTTAACGGTGAAGGAAACATCATGAGAAAACTCGGGGCTTAGTTAGCTTCAGACGTATCGACCTGTTTTTTCCTCTGACTAATAGCTGACTAAGCTGCGAGGGTGGTATAGGTGCAAGGCAAGCCTAACCCATCAACAATAACATTGTCCAATTATAACAATGTCCCAGGCACTGCAGCGGCCCGTACAGCATGATTACCAGGTTGCTGACGCTGTATTAATCATCTTTATAGTAAATGCAACTCTCAACTGACCAATGAATTTACTGAGGTTAAGCCAATCATATAGTGTTATGATAACTGAGTGGCGACCAAGAACCGGCAAAAGAAAAGTAGAGAGGCCGCTAATTCGCTGGACAGACGACATTATAAAATTAAAAAAGTGGGCAAGACCTAGATGATGCGCATTGCGAAGAATCGGGTTGAAAAGAAGACGCATGAAGAGGCCTATACCCAACAATGGGTGAAACTCTGCTGAGAAAAGTGAGTGAGTGAGGCGAACGTGTCCCATCCTAGCAGTCAGTCGCCACAGTCAACACAATGGGCACCATACACGAAGGGTAGTCGCCCTAGTAACAAGTCATTAGTTCAGTCGCTTTAGTACTAACTCGCACATCTCCAAGCGTCACGCGTCACCTCTCATCCCCAGGTTTTACCCCTCGCAAAAGATGTTTAACATCAAAATATGCTGTCAAATCAGTCAAATTGAAATTGTATTCCCAATATCCCACTAATATTATAAAGCCGAAAGTTTGTTTGGAGGTTTGTTACCTCTTCACGCAAAGACTACCCAACGGATTGAGCTGAAATTTTGCACACGTATTATAGATGTGGACCAGGAATAACACATAGACTACTTTTTATCCGGGTACAACGCATGCAAAGCGGCGGGCACAAGCTAGTTGTTCATAACTTTCCTGTCACTAGTCCCATCAACTGCACGATTGCCGCTGACTTACGGCACTACCATTACTGGCATCGGATATATTATCATTTTAATAACTTTTGATCATCTGTTGTTTGTATGCAATTCATCATCATCATTACAGCCGTAAGATATCCACTGCTGGGCATAGGACTCCCTCATTAACTTAGAGATCCAAGTGCATGAGGGGTTGTTGCCATACTCACCACGCTTGGCAGGCGGGTTGGTGAGCGTAGTTCGGGATGTTCTTACACGGAAAGACGCTGCTGCCCATCTTCCGGGGGTATCCCTTAGCAGATTCTTACTGCATCCACGGGCAGGAGAGGAGGGGTGACATTCTACTGCCGGCACCCCACGGCATGTAGGCAATTAATACAATCTATTTTATAAATTATTATCACCCTGAAAGAACAGCTATCAAAGTTTTTTTTTTTAATTCGGCTCCATCACCAGTTTTGACGTACCATATTATTATGAATAATTAGTTTTATAATCTCATTTTAAGTGAGCTGTACTGTTCCTAAGATAAATAAATTCTTTAAACCGAACTTCAGAAAATCAAAAGCCTTCATTAAATTTATCGTATTGTTCTGAACAAAAAACAAAAGCTAGCGACATTTTTAAATAAAGCAATTTTAAGCAACGCAAAATCTGCCTGAATGTAAATGTTAAATTTTATCTTGGGAGATATCGATAGCCAAAGTAAAATTGAATTTTTATTAAACGCCGTTCAATTTTCATAAAATTTAAGTAATTCTGTCGTATGCCTCGCAAACTCGCAATAAACAGGGATCGGTGGCAGCGGTCACAGAGCGGCACAGAAAACGTGATGCTATCCTGTAAAACGAAAATTGTTATGCATAAGTTATAAAGTAGTTTTGCTTGGAGAGTATTTAGACAATGAGCGATAACTTCAAATAAGAGGTGTCAAAAATCTGATTATACTAAATGAACGGCAGCATTTAAATTACTACAAATATCTTAAATGTCAATTTAATGGAATGGATTCTCTATTCCAGAATAGAAACTATTTTATAAAAGGTGAAATAAAACAACACTTTGGGTAGAAATAAGCTCTGTGAAAACTCAATTTATTTTCATAACGTCACGAGCAGTGGGCCAAAAATGTGGTTTAACCCTACGGTTGGAGTTCATTTGAACTGCTTGAAACAAAACGGTAGGTTTCTCTGGCATTAATATTATGACATAATATTAGGATATTAGGAGTTAAATATTTATCTTTCATATCTAATTTGTATTTTTATTTTGCATAGCTGTAATTTAATTGGCCTGTTTTGATAATTATAGTTTATATTTGCCTATGTTAACCTAGACTGTTCTTTTGTTATTATTACCATGCTATAATCGTATGTACACGGGGCGAAAATCCTTACCTTGCTGTAACACAGTTCTTAACTAGCACGGGAGGTAAGGGCTTTCTTATTCTGTATGCTTACCTACCGCCAATGTTTATTATGTCATTGAGGTAGTTCCAAAACTAGCGCAAATGGTTTAGTTTTCCTGGCATAAATGGCTATAGTACCTAGTTAAGTCTCTTTTTTTAGTTAAGTATACTAACTGTGTTGTATTTAAAAGTTTAATAAAGTTATTCTTATTCTTATAATAAATGTCAACCTTAGCGATAGTTAGATCATAAGGTAGAATTCCACCAATGTGCAGCACAAATGTTTGAAAGCTAGAAAGCACCAAAATGTGCAGGCACTTTTCGAACTTTGGCGCATACTGAGCTGCAATTGCAGTATGTCTTTGGTTCTGAGAACTGAAAGAGAAGATCCGATTTTCGAAACTCTTATAATTTTTGCTAGCTCTAACTGCTGACAATTTAAACAGCATATATTAACTCAAGACGACGTTAAACTAAAAATCAAACTCAAAAAATACTTTATTCAGCGCGGCAGCAAGGACCTTATTGAAAAAAATTGAAAAATTGAATAAAAGGTAGATACAGACTGCGCCCACGTATGCAACGTATGTAATGAATTATGACATCTAGATTGAATTTGTGCATAAACGGACTAACAAATATACTTGTCATACGCACCGCTGTCACACGCTGATAACTAATGTTCTCGGCTCAGTCTGTCTTTACCTTAAGTACACAAACGCCGCAACAAGCCGTCATCTCTACATCACTTCTCGGATAATTGACGGCTCAGGGTAACCACGTGACCACTATGGCGGCCTGTGGTGTAGTTTGTGTAAAGTTTAGCTATGTTCTCAGAGAAAACCAAAAACAGTAATGGTAATGAAAACATTTTGCTAAAATTTGACATGTATATACAAAGATAGTAATCGTTAGATATGCCCTCACACCAAAAACTATGGCATCGTCTTTATATGTGTGTTAATAATAATGCCGACGCACGCACACTGGTTTTGTTAATAAACTAAACTGTTAGTTTTACTATTTATTGTGAAAACACATTGCACGAACTTTCGTCAAAAAATAATACATATCACGTCCGGCTAACACTTTGTTTAGAGATACACTGATTCAAAATGAGTGAGCTCACTCATTTCGTGTGTAAACAAAACGGTGCGGTCACATTACGGTAGACGTATCTAACGATTCAAATCTTTGTTTGTATAGGTGTTCTTTAAACGTAGGTAAGTAAAAATTGGCCTTTCACATCTACAAAGATGATAAATACCTCAGATTTATACGTTACCTATCTTAAGCTATTAATTAAAGCTTTCATAATGCCGTAGGACGTCCACGGCTGGACATAGGTCTCCCATGGATCGCCAAGTAGGTACATCAGTACTTACAGGGGGGTGTTACCATGTTCACCACGCTAGGCAGGCGGGTTGGCGAGCGCAGTACGGGATGTTGAAACACAAAAAGACATCTTTCGGAGGTATCCCTTGACAGGTTCTTACTACATCCACGGGCAATAGAGGAGGGGCAACATTCTATGGCAGGCACTCTGAAGATAATATATGGATACGCAGGAAGATAAATAGAAAAACATTCTAACTTAAATAACTATTTTCCTTTCTCGGATGGTTCGTTCCCCCTATAGATAAGTTTGGTTTTTTGGTTTGAACCTGGTTAACGCAACCAAAGCCATCCAGCATTTTACTGCCCTAACTAACACTACTGACTTCCTCTAAGACTATAATAACTCATGAGGAAGTAAATTTAAAAACAATTTTACTTAAACAATTGGTTTTTACAGCGGATTCGTTCTCCCGATTAATAAGTTTGGTTTTCTTTTAAAAAGGGAAAAATGTCATGAAAAGAATAGTAGATAAGATTTACACAGCGGCCCTCTCCGACAATCCTGGAGCATCGGAATGACTTGAAGTGAAGTGAAGCGACAAGTTCAGTACCGTACGAGTATCGGAATGATTTTGAGTGAAGTGATGCAACAAGCTCAGTACCGTACGACCATCGGAATTATTTTGAGTGAAGTGAAGCGTCAAGCTCAGTACCGTACGAGCATCGGAATGACTTGGAGTGGAATGAAGCGTCAAGCTCAGTACCGCACGAGCATCGGAATGACTTAGAGTGAAGTGAAGCGACAAGCGCAGTACCGTACGACCATCCGAATGACTTGGAGTAAAGTGAAGCGACAAGCTCAGTACCGTACGAGCATCGGAATGACTTGGAGTGAAGTGAAGCGACAAACTCAGTTCCGTACGTGCATCGGAATGACTTGGAATGAAGTGAAGTACAAACTTTGTTCACCAATTACAAAATACTCGGAAGTGAAACTTTATGTTTTGAACTTTTCATATTTCTTACTTCAAGTTAGTAGTTGCTTTACACACTTGGTTTACTACATAAAGAACCCCGAAAACGGCTCTATAAAAACATACATTTACACTTTACAGGTGAATGAAACCTACACCCTTTTCAAAATTGTTGCTGGATTTTTCATAATTACCTACGTATAGTTTATATTTCAAACGATAATTACTATTTTGGCACTTACGACTTTTCATTTCTAGCTAGATTTTCGCGTTAGTTCAGGCCACCACGCTCAATCCGCGGTTTACCGTAGTAACATAAATATTAAAATAATTGTTTATCCGTGCCGTGGGGTGCCGGCAGTAGAATCCTCCTCTCATGCCTGTCGATGCAGTAAAAGTGTGCTATGGGATACCTCCAATCAATTCGTCGTCTTAAGTCAGTAAAATCTTTTTCACAGCGTTGCTTGCAAATTTACCTGGGATATTGGTTGACAGCTGGTTACCGCAACCAAGGACAACCAACATCTCAATCCCCTAAGTAACACAACGGCTCCGCTTCGCAAAGTAATAAATCTGGCCGTGACAGCGCAAACAAACTTTTGGAATGCTGCCCGAGGTTGATCGTTTCTAGATAAACACTTATTGATGTTGTTTTCAGTCGGTTCAGGTTGATAACTGTACCTCCGATAAAATTTCTTGGTAAATTTGTAGCGTTATTTTTAACTGACTTAAAAAAAAGCAGGAGGTTCTCAAGTAGTCTGTATTATTGCTTTCACAGAATTCCATAGTTTATGAACCGATTTGGGATATTTTTATTGCATAGATTTCTCACTTGCACTTAGCTCTTATTTTTTCAAATCACGTGAGGGTAGTGTAGTGGGGTGCCGGCAGTAGAATGTTGCCCCTCCTTTCTTGTCAATGGATGCAGTAATAATCTGCCAAGGATACCGGATACCTCCAGAAGATGAACAGTAGCGTTTTTCCGTATATCAACATCACGTTCTGCGCTCGCCGACCTGCCAGCCAAACGTGGTGAGTATGGCAATAACACCTTAATGATCAGTGATCCATGAGGGAGGCCTATGTCCAGCAGTAGACGTCCACGGCTGAAGGTATTCTGAGATGACGCCTTGGCTTTACTGCGGTTAGCTGCGACTTACCAGTTTTCCACGCGACCACGGTAGAATAGACTTCTAAAATATGTGCTGAAACAAACATAAGGACATAAAAATGGCCCTTTTGTTGCTCAGTCTCCTTTGAGAACGCTTTGGTCTCTTATTTGTTCCATTTAAAGTTCCTTCAAGCTTAAGGGAGATTCGACATGCTCCACTTCCTTTTTCCGTTGATTTTGTCTCTTAGAAAGAGAATAAAAGTCGATTTGCCAGTCTAGTCGACATGATTTAATATTTCAAGAGTAGTTAAGGAAAATTACGGCAAAAACGGACGCCACAGATGAAGGATAAACGTGTAAAATTTTAAGTAAAAAGCATGAAAAATTCAAGCTACAAAAACTTAAACTTTTCATTTTACATGTGAACGAAACCGTTTTTGCCCCTAAATTTTCTGTACATATAAGCCAATAAATACACCCTTTTCAAAATCGTGGTTTGATTTTACTTAATTGCCAATACTTTAAACTAAAATTACTATTTTATCGCTGACGAGTTTTTTTCAGCTTGCTTTTCGCGTCAGCGTGTAGGAAGGCGGGCCCAGTCCCTTTTAGTCAGTCGAGGGACTGACCCTTTTACCATTGTAATTTAAATAGTAACATTCAAAATATTCGCATTCGCAACGTCTTTTCCTCCAACATACCTCAGTGCCTTAAGACGAAAGTCTACAATCAGTGTGTGTTACCAGTGATGGCATATGGAACAGAGACGTGGTCCTTCACTATTGGCCTTATAAATAAGCTCAGAGTCGCTCAACGAGCTATGGAGAGGGCTATGCTCGGGGTTTCTCTACGGATTCGAATCAGAAATGAGGAGATACGTAGAAGAACTTGGGTCACCGGCATAGCCAAACGGATTAGCACGTTGAAGTGGCAATGGGCAGGCCATATAGCGCGCAGAACAGATGGCCGATGGGGCCGCAAAGTTCTCGAATGGAGGCCACGGATCGACATGCGCAGCGTAGGACGTCCACCTATTAGATGAGCAGATGACTTGGTGAGTACCGCTGGTCGGCGGTGGATGCAGACGGCTTCCAACCGCAGTACTTGAAGATAAATGAGGGCGGCCTTTGTTCAGCAGTGTACGTCCTTACGGCTGATATGATAATGATGATGATGATCCAAAATATGTCTTGTCAATCCGTCGCCTTCACACAATGCAATCAATTTACCGTGTTCGCTCCAACAACTGCATTACAGCAACAAGCTCATTTTGTAACTCTGTTCTGTGCATCTACACCACACTAATCACACTCTCACACCAGACAGTCGAAGAATGGACACAATTTCTCAGAACATAACAGTTAACTTAATTCTGCAAGTCTCACTGGGTTAGTGCAGTCGGGATTAACTGCAGGCGGACCTTGACAAATACTTGTAACACACAACAGAAAACTTAAATCATTAGTCTTATAGGGAATATTAAATGGTTGGGTCACTTTCTAGTTACGTTTATTGTGGAACAGTTGTAGATAAAGATAAAGATAAAAATATGTTTATTTTGTCACTTATTACAAACAGTTAACAAAATTATAAAATCATTCTTAGAACTAAGTTAAAGTGACAAAAAAGGTCACCATTCAGCTTGTGCTGTGGCAAAGTAGGCGTTTTATTGCGTTTCTCTGGGAAGTGTCTGGGTTACATGTTTGTTCTGCTTGTTCTTGAAAACAGTTAGACTTATACAAGGTTTAGTTCCAACCATTGTTGATTATCTGGGCCGTTTGTGCATTTTTTTTCTTTTAAACAGTTGAATGTTAAACAGCGTGCTACTCAGACTTTTAAATTAAAATACATATTATATAATCTCCTTAAATAAAGAGGTTCCAAAAATAGTAACATTCTATAGAGAGATTTACAAGGATATAAATACTAGTGATTCCCAAACTAGGCTGGGCCTGTATTGTGGGAACCAAATTACGAAACTAACTTTCGGACAGTTTTATTTTGCCATGCTTTTGTTAGTTGAATTAGTTTTGCCTAGCTCCTAAACTGTCCGGAT